>BSBM01002204.1:10082500-11395000 GCA_027924585.1 Larix kaempferi | reverse complement strand
TAATTTTTTATTAAATATATTATTTGTTCCTTTTTTTTAGTTAATTTCAATTGCAATAACGTCAATCTTACACAAAAAGTAGGTTATTTCTTTCGTCTATAACTTTTTATTGCCTCACCTATTTTGAAAACGGAAAAGAACCCGCACAAGTACACACAAAAATCTACATCTTAAAAAAAAACAATGTTGATTGATTATGTTAAGACTATGATATCGGGGGCTAACGCTTGGCCTAGTCATTTTAGGGATGGGCTGACTTCCTTAATTAAAAAAAAAATTAACATAAATAAATATGGAAAAATAGCGCCGCACTAGAACGGCCTGTTATCTACGAGTGTATATAATTTTTTTAACAAAAATCCACCATTTGAATACCAAACAAGGGGCTAACGGAAACATATTCATTATGCTTTCTTAAAAAAATAACATACCAACCTTAGGAGAACCCCATTTTTGGGGAGTTATAATTAATTTCCATAAATAATATTTATATATTCCGGAAGGTAATCCAATTGTCTACGTTTCATCTTCTTGTGCCATATTCCAAAAAGTTGTGTAGGTAGCTCTAATATTGCTTTTTGACGTTCATATTTCTGTTTTTCGAGAAGTCCATTGCGACTAATGCGTCATGAGTGGCCAACATTAGCTTGCACCAGCCCATATAACAATTGTATGTATGTATTTAACTGTGGATGGAAATTGAAATGGGAACAATCTCCATTCTCAATGTTTGACTCCTTATAGACCAATCTTTGTGTAGGGGCTAAGAATAACAAAAATTCATGCAGGGTACATTGTCCATTGGGAGACTTCACAAAATACAAACTTGCCTTTATGGGAACACAAATCGTTGGAGGTGTAGGCACGCCCTAAAGGGTATGCATATCACCTCTTCCAGGCTTCTAACGACCAATGAAGGAGGTAAGAAGTCATTGGAATCAATAAAATGTTAAAAAACATTCCTAGAAATAGAAATAGTGGCCAACATCTATCCATTCTCCACCATCAATTTCATCTAGCAAGCATCCTAAGCTAACTAATTGTTGCCTTCAAAATTTTGAAGAAATGGTTATGGAAATATTCCAGTTGGTTAAGTAAAAGGAGAACACAATGCAACAAAGGATACTATAGCATGTGGCATGCACATCAAAACTCGCAAAAGAGGATAGTCTACCTATAGCTCATGATTTGTACATTTCTTAATAGAGAAACAAACTAATTGCAATTTTGCATATTAGAAGATTGGTTGTAACCATTCAAGCTATGATTCCACCATTGATTGTAATGTCCCCTTCACTAAATCCGACCAACCAAGGGGATGTACGGGCTTCTAAATTTATTCCCATAGCCATAATATGAATTCAACCTCTAAAATGTGTGTATAGATATGTATATAAAAACACATAGCGCGTTGTACTATATTTAAATATTTGCCACCGTAGTAGTAAGATGTAATTTTCACCTTAGGCATAAGCTTGTTGCATTTTTAACGTATTACTGGATGAGCAGAGTCGGAATCCCCAAACCTCACGGCAGCTTTAAGTAGGCCAACAAAAGACGTTTCCAGCAAATTTGATTAGAAAATAGCACAGAAAATGCGCCAGAAAATTGCTATGAACAACTTTGTATTAATCCATTAGACAGGACTTGATCCTTATCAAACATGAATAAAAAAAATAAGGTTGTCAAAGAAAACAAGATAACCACTTATTTTAGTACACCTGTAAGCATACCCACAGCACGAATCTTTTTTCTTTGTCGTTTCGAAAAACCCTTTTGTTGGGACTCGGAATTTTCAATTTCTTATAATAATAAACTCCCATCAACCGCCAAATGACATTCCAATGGACCAAAAATTATATTTAGCTGGATATTGCACTCTTTACTAACCCACAACTAGTTCTTGCTTCCATGTTATAGGCTCCAAGTTACACTAATGAACTAAAATTTATTTTATTAAAGAAACTTATATACAGGTCGACCATTCTTTACATATATGCAAGGTTTAAATCGATACATGTGAGATTACTAGAATACCCTTGTGCTTGATTGTTAGAGTTGTTTGCTCAAAATTTGGTTAATCTACCCATTTTCTCCCACTGATGCTCTAATTTGTATGCTTCGAACTTTGGATCTCAACATTTCCCAGAGTGGTTATGGTGTGTTTGGAGCTCCAATAAATCTATTCGTGGTTATGGTGTGTTTGGAGGCTCAACATAGTGTGTTTGGAGGCTCAACATGGAGTAAAATAAAGTGTATCTGCATGTTTTGATTTTCAATTTGCATTCACCTTTCAACTGAAGCAATCAACTAAAGCATTCACCTAAAAACATGTTATATAGGTCATAATATGATGGGAACTCCATGGTAGGACCTAGCTAATCTGGCTTTCACTGAACTAGTATATCTATCCTATATATCTATCCAGGTGATTTACATCTAACCAATATCATGTTGCTTGCTTTCTGTTCCTCTAAAATTTATATTCATATGACAAGAAATTGAATAAATAATAGACATAAAATCTCCCACACTTGTCCCAAAACATCTAAATTTCTAACGTCCGAGTCCAATATTTCGCATATCGTTTTCACTGAAACTCTGGTGTATGGTCAAATATCCACACGCTGTTTATACTTGAATTTAAGGATCAAATTATCAATACAAACCTCAAACTTTAGTTATTTTGCTCAGCTTTAGTTATTTTGTTCATTTTTCAATGAATAACATCCATTGATAGGAAGGAGGGAATTACTTAAATGGGTTTTGCCTGTGAATTTGATTTGTTTAGATAAGTGTACGAAGAGGGACATTAGTATTTCTCAGAGGGACATTTCATTTCAGGATGCCCTCCATTTTCACAACAATTGGCAGTGACCACATTCATCTTGTTCTTGCTGCTTCTAGTGACTATAAATCTCGAGAATGTGCATCACGTCTATTGGGCCTTCTAGAGTCATACCCAGAAAGGACTACTTATACTTATTGGTATATCATATATGTATGTTTGTAGATGTAAAACCATGAAAGTATGGAATCCGTGGCTGCAGATAATTATTATTGAACTCAACTTTGCAGGAGGAACGATGATGATCGCAGTAGAAATGACAAAGTTGTATGTAATAATTGAGAAATATCATTGCCGGCTTCCCCCATTAAAGGTACAGTAGTTTCTTTTTGTGCTACAACCTACTAATGAGGCCAATGGGGTTGATTGCATTTTGAGAGACCATTCGTCCTTGTCTACCTCTTTAATGCGGATCTCATGTCTAGAATATATTACAGGCCCATTTGTTATTCATGTATAAGAATGAATGGTACCTAGTTATTTGTATTTTTTTCATTGAAATGTCAATTTTTTTTGTTGGGTTTGTTAATTTGTCATAAGTAGCGAAATTGACATTGCATGTTTATAAAGGCAAAAGTGTGTGTTGCACTAAAGAAAAATTGAAGAAACCACCATGTTTCACAATATTAGGGTAATTTCTCATTCCATATTATAATATGCCATAAGAACCCTAATTTTTTTTTGTCTAATAATAACCCTAACTGCTCAGTAAATAAAGCTCATGTTATAATTTGCATTAAAAACTCTAAATTTCTGTTGTCTAATAAGAACCCTCATTCCTCAATAAACCCCAACTCCAACTGCTCAGTAAACAAAGCCCATGTTATAATCTGCAATAAGAACTCTAAATTTCTGTTGTCTAATAAGAATCCTCATTGCTCAGTAAATGCCAGCAACCCATTAACAATCCTATTTTCTTCTTCTGTTTTATTTTTAAAATGTAAAGTGGCATCTGTAGTATGAGACTATATATAATAGAAAAAAACCATGAACATATAGCAGCCAATAGAATAACTAAACATGATTTGAATAGGTTAAATCATCAGCTTACCCTTGGAAATCATAATTCATAGTAGTGGCCTAGTGAGTCAACGGCTATTTGATCTTTTGAATTTTGAAACTCATGTCACTCGTGTAAGTCCTGGCTGGTATAACCTTTGTTGGTAGTTGTAGGCTTGGAGCCTTTGAGAGATAGGCAATCCAACCGAGGAAATACTAGAGCTTGGAGGATTGAGGATTGAGGAAGGGTAGTTGGGACTCTGGAAGTACTTTGGTAATCGACCAGCTGCCTCACCTCCAAGTTCCAAATCTAAGACTCCAACTAAAAAATGCAAGAGTAGCCATTTAGGATTTCAGCGATCAATTAATTCACATCACCGTTTATAATGGTCATTAATAAATAAGGCTGGTTTTAGCCTACAACTCTACCATGTAATTACAAACAACATCATTTCTTGGTACAAAATTTTATTAAATGCATGCAAGAGTGTGAAGGTGGTCATTCTTGAGATTAATGTAGTTACACTACATGCAACTTGCACGGCTGCAACATCATTTAAATGTATAGCATTTAATTAAAAGCGTGTGAAGGTGGAACCATAACATAATAGCCCCTTAAAATATAATGTAAATCCAGCACCATGGAAAGGGCTTTAAAGTTTTGCTGGTGGCCAAGGCCCCATCCCACTATATATATTAATATCTAAGAGTATAGATATACAATAACTTATTATTAAGGACCAGCCTACCAAGCATTAAAACTTATGACGAGTAAGAAATACCATTAAACGTCAATCAAACGGGATAAAGTTTTACAAACATATACACTGTGAAGTGCAAAAGTTAAAGCTACATGTCAAATATATTTTGGAGACGAGATGAAGTTTTACAAACATATACACTCTGAAGTGCAAAAGTTAAAGCTACATGTCAAATACATTTTGGAGAGGAAAAAACGTCATATAGCCCATCAATTTCCAAACCTATGCACAATATACACTTTTCACCAAAAATTGAAGTGAATACTCGGAAATCACAATTTTAAAGTTCCAAACAAAACATTTATCTAAATTTTTTTTTAATATTTTTAAGTCTACTTTTAAGATATACGTTATCTATAAAAGTGAAATCGAGTGAAACTTAGTGTGCGCTATCATTAACGAAATGAATATCATATTAAAGAAATAAATAATAACGTTGTTAAAATATTATAATTTTAATTTTTTAAAGATATAAGTTTGGTTTAAAGTTAAATTTTGATTTTATAATTATAAATTTTGATTTATTTGAAGATGATGAATTTATTTAAATTTAAAAAACAAATGAGTATTGATAAAATAATTGGTTTAAGAAAACTGTTTAAAACAATTATTCCCTCACTTCAATAATAACAAATCAAATAGCAGCAAGGCAGCCCTAGTCCCATAAACTTATGTTAATAATTTGAGATATAGTTTGTAATCATTATTATTTATATATTTTTTAAACCACTAAGTTTTAGATTAATAGACCGTATAGTTTTGTCTCTTATATGAGTATAAAATATAAATAATAATAAGAAAGATTAAAGAGTGATTATATTTGAAAGAATATTATATCAAGTAGAGATAAAATAACACTTTGAAAATTTATATGAACGGATAACATAGTTTGTAAGATATAATTTTATACATAAAAAATTGTTACATTAGAGCTAAATTAAGTTTTGACTTGAAAATATGTATAAGATGATTGCAAATTAAAATTTTAAATTAAAAGAAATTAAATACTAATCAAAATTTTATTAATTAAAAGAGAAGATTCAAAATATATAGTTAAATGTTTAAAAATTAATTAAATTTTATTAATTAAAAGAGAAGATTCAAAATATAAAGTTAAATGTTTAAAAATTAATTAAAAGCAATATAGTCATGTCCAACAAAAATTACTAGAACATTCAATGCTTTTTAAAAACAATATTTATTTTGTTTTCTTGAAGACAATGGGAACGTTAACCATTAAGGATTTTATAAAACTATGTATTCAAAATATTGTATTGAAGTAAAACAATAAAAAAAATTCATTCTTAAATATTCAAATTGCATTAATAAAGGTTAAATCAATAGATTGTGGAGTGTGGCTCCACCTTTTCGTAAGGTCAGTACACCATGGCATTAAAATTGACGGGATGTAGGGTCGTTCAGTACTGTACCTACGACTGACCGTATAAAGGATCAGATGGCACATATGTATTTGTTTTTTGTTTTTTTATTTTTTTTTAATTCTGAAAATTATAATTAAAACAGATATAATTAGTCATTTCAAGATTTTAATCCAATCGTGAAATAGGAATTTAAATTTTATAATTTTAAAAATTGTTTTTATTTTTATTTAATTTTATTAATATTATTTTTTAAATAAATGTCACCTCTTAGCAGGGTTATTTAGTCTAATCAAACTTTCCCACCAATCAAAAATAAAAATATTGAATTTTAAAAATTAAAATAATATTTTTTATTTTAAAAAAATTAAAATTAATAATTATTTTCCAAAACATTAAAAAATAACTTTAGATAACAAAAAAATTTAAAAAGTCAACTTAATTTTGACAATACACCCATTGCTATAATCCTTACCTTAACATGGATTAATAATTAATAATAATGAATAAATAAATTATAACAAATGGATCCTTTCTATTTTAATAAATAATGAAAATAAATTAATTTAATAACAAAAAGATCCTTTTTACTTTAATGAATAACGAGTACGGTAATCTGGTAATAAATGGACTTTCTTTCAATCATAAAATGTGATAAAGATTTGGTCTAAATTGAGACAACAATAAAGTTTTATTATCGTTGAAGGATTCCAATGATAATATTTTATTTAAAGTATGATAGTTGAATATTTTTGTGGTTGTTTTATGGGGATTTGAATTTGTAATTTTAATTATTATTACTAATTTTTTTTTATCTTTGATCACTAAGATAATAATTTTTTTTAAATAAATATTAAGTTTTTTAATTTATAAATTAAAAAACTCTTTAATATTCAACAAAATTATCTTTTATTTATAAACAACTAGTAAATATAATAAATAATAATATTTCAATATTAAACATTAGAACATTAGAATATTTACGCATTTGTGGTTAAGTCCAAAAGTAATGGATCTCTAGATTGGAGAACATTGGGCCCCAAAGTTGCAAGGACAAGTAACCCTCTTTGTTGTTGGAAGGGAATACTTTTATTTTATTTTCTTAAATAAAGATGGAAGAGATCTTGTTTTCCACTATGGACCCTCTTTTATTGGTTCAAGAGGAATTTTTTTAGCTCCGTGGTCTTTGGATTTTAACCTAGAAGTTGAGATTACAACTGCACCAGTATGGGTAAGGTTGCCCCACCTCCCTCTTCATATTTGGGGGAGAATTTCACTCATGGGAATTGACATTAATAAGCTAGGTCATTTCATGGACATCATTGAACTTTGCCAAGAAATGTCCCAAAATGAAAGAATAACAACAAGCTACAAAAGGCCCAGAAATTAAAGAGATAAAGTTCTAGATAGTTTCTAATCATTGTCGAAACCCTCTACATAAGGAGCCCAAGCTTAGAGTGCCCATTCTCACAAACTCAACTCCAGTGGGAACCCCTTCAGAAAGTAATGATAAATTCAAACCCCTTAGAGAAATGGAAGATTCAGAGCCAGAAAACAGAGGAAAGGAACTCTCCAAGACCTACTCCTTTAAATGTAGGAGAAAAGCAGGAAAATAGGCTTTATATCCTATCCAACCAGCTTTCAGGAAAGTGGCATGTTCTAAACAAAACAATCCATCCCCTGAAGGACTATCTGAATTTGTCTCCAACTATGAAGCTTTAGTGGACCAAGAAAATCTAGAATTCCCTCCACTTAAAAGGGTCCATTTTCCATGAAATTCAGAAGTCTCACCCCCTTCTCCTCCTCTCACAAGAGGAAGAAAGACAAATAAAGAAAGGTGAGAAAATGAATCTTAAGCAAATATCATGTTGAGTTACCAAAGTCATTTGGATCCCCTCTTTAAGGGGCTCTTGGCATCTCAACCAAGCAATAATTAATGTATTGTTTATGTATTTTGTTATGTTCCCAATTTGTATATATATCCTTTTAAACTAGACCTAAATATCAAAAGAAGATCTAAGTTGAACAATTGTGATTTGTCTCCCATGATTGTTAGCAGAAGTTGATAACACTATTTGAGGTCATCAACTTCCCTCCTTTTGTCCATAGTTATTTTAATACAAAACCTCTAACCATTTATGTTTAAAACAAAATTGAATTTTTAAAATAAAAGAAAACGGAGTAACATATCTATTCTACGTTTTGGATTTTGGATTTTCTAGTAGTTTTTGTTTAAATAAAGTAATCATTTTTTTGGTTAAATCCAAATAAGTGATATCAATTATTTTAAGAAATTTTCTTGAGATTTCCAACCATATTCTTAACAAAATTAACTGTAAAATATAATCGAAAATGGTTGAAAACCTAGAATATTTAGACTACTTGATAAAAAATTAGTTTAATGTGAAAAAACAAATTAATGTCCATAAAAATAAATAACCAACCAATCATTATAATTTCAACACTAACATAGACTAACAAATATTATATTTATTTAAATAAAGTATTTTCACCATTAAAATTTGATGCATTTTGTTCAATAATGTCATTAGATCCTTAAGGTTTTTGTTTTTTTCAAATACAAAACAAAACAAGGGGATTGGTGATGAAAGATTAAAAGGTTGGTGATGAAAAACATCCCTAAACAAAAAACCATACGAGGGTCAATGTTGAAAAAAAAACATATTATAGAATATATATTATTCACATATCTAAAAATAAATGGATACTCTATCCTAATGACATCCACGATCTCCAAGGTTACCTACGTTAGCTCATCTAATTTATAGTCTTCTCACATGGCCTTAACCATTGCGTATACTCGAATGCGAAGTATGTGACCTTATTGAGAATGTACAAAGGTATAGTTTGAAACTTCCATTTGTGTCCACCTAATCATGATCACATGCTTATAACCATGCATATATTCATTCAAACAAAAATGATAAATATTATGCGATTTAGTGTTAAAAGAAATATAATTTTATATATAATTTAGCTTTTTATCTAAAAAAGCCCATATATACATTCATTCGAAAAAGAAATATGAAAAATATTATGTGCTTTGATATTAATAAGTAATGCTTCTAATACTATACAATTGAGTTATTATCTTAAAAATCTCATAAGGTAGTGTAATACTATACGAAAAAGAAATATGAAAAATATTATGTGCTTTGATATTAATAAGTAATGCTTCTAATACTATACAATTGAGTTATTATCTTAAAAATCTCATAAGGTAGTGTAATACTATACAATTGAATTGAGTTTATTATCTAAAAAATCTCACAATGTATTGTATAGTATCTCAAAATTAGATTGAGTTTATTATCTAAAAAATCTCACAATGTATTGTATAGTATCTCAAAATTAGCTTGGCACACTTCTTTAATTTAAGTGAATTGTATTTTTGTTTAGATTTTCAAGGTAAAATAATTATTGTATGTTGTATTATTAATTTTTTAGTGTTTAATAAACTACGATATGTTTGATTAAAATATTGTACGAGATTTAGTTATTAATAATTATTTTAGTAAGAAACTAAAAATGTATTTACTTAAGAATGATTAATGATTAAAAAGTATGAAACTAAAAATGTATTTACTTAAGAATGATTAATGATTAAAAAGTATGAAACTTATTGTTATTGCACCAAGTGAAAATGAGGTGTTTTACAACTCGTATGGGGGACGTTTGTCCATGTTTGTCCTTATAGTCGGCCATAATAATTTGAATTAAATCCTAGGCCTTAAAAGTTTGTCTTTATTATTGCCAACCATTAATTAAAATGTAAAAAAAAGTAAAATGCAATGAAAAATATTTAATGAAAAAGTAAAAAAGTAAAATGTATTGTCGGCCATTAATTAAAATGTAAAAAAAAGTAAAATTATGGAAAGTATTTAAAAAAAATCCATGTCGGCTCATAAAATAAAATATTATGAAAAGTAATTAAAAAAGTTTATAAAATAAAAAATTAAAACTTAAACCCGATCTATCAATCAAGAGAGAGTTTAAATTTAAAAAAAGAAATACACCTCAAGAAATTGGATCCCTCTCGGTGCTTGATAGATATGTGTTTAAGATGGATCTATGCTGGTTTAAATTTTATAATGTTTAAATAATTAAAATTTGATTTTTAATACGAATCTGTATTAATGTTATTACGGACATCGAATATTTCCTAATTTCTTATGCTACTATGCTACTGAGTAATGGCTTGACATTCCAGTCCATATAATTAATTTTTGGCTTGACATTCCAGTCCATATAATTAATTTTTATGTAACTGATTACCTTACATCGTGGATGTTGTTTCTTATTGACTTGTTTAAGTTAATCAATTGGAATCTTAGTATGAATAGTTACAACCAATCATCCAATATTGCAAAAATGTTGCTAGTTGTTTCTCTATTAAGAAATATACAAATCATAAGTTATAGGTTAGTGGGCCCAATGGTTAAGAACTTGTGTTATCTGGGGGATGTAGAGCTACACATATTAACCTGTAAGTGGAAGTTTCCATAACCATTTTCTCAAATTGTTGTGAAAGCCACAATAATTAGTCAACTCAAGTCACTCACCAAATAAAATTGGAGGGGAATGGATAGATGTTACCATTTTTTTAATTTCTAGAATGAGTCTTTAACATTTATTGATGTAAGTACTTCCTAACTCCTTTATTTCTTGTTTTTGCTTGTTGAATTCTTAGAAAAGATTGTACAAATACTCTTTAAGACTTTTTTGCACCTCCAATTTATGAAGTCTTTTAATGGACTTAAAAACCCTTATGCAAAGGTAATTTAATTTAATAAAGTTAACTCAAAAGTTGAAATTAAAGATTATTCATATTTCAATTGTTTGGAACACTTAATATATATAGATATACATATATAAATATATATAAAGTTCCACACAAAATGAGGATTTAAAAAGAAAAAAATTTATATCCTTTCGTAATATTGTAGAGATTTAAATTTTATGAGGGTGATCTTTTCATGTGTCCATAAAATATAGTTTGGGTGATCAAAAAGAATGCTTACTACCCTTAACATCTAAATTTAATTTTTATAAGAAACATAATACTCTTATTAAACTCCTTGATTCTATCAAAAATATTTATATTCATATCAATATTAAGTAACATTGACATTGATGGAAACAATTTTTTGCCATATTATTGTTTATGCAATTTATTTATTTGATGTTGATTTGTCATGTTCAATGCTGAACAATATTCTTCAATCTTTTTTTTTTCACAAAGAAAAAACAACTTCTATATTAATAGATAAAAGCTGACCACAAGTCGTGATCATTACAGAAAAGCATTGATGCTTGGTTCATGAATATCCTGTTGATCCATAAGCATACATATGAAAGCCTACAACCAGTACTCCTAGATTTCCATCAAGACCAAAAGTTCCAAAATAGTCTCCAGGCCATATATTCACTTGCAGTGAGATCTATCTCATAATGAGGCAAAACTAAGTTTCCAGCAAAGTTTTAGATTATCAGTAGTGCAGCTCAAAGGACTTGTACAGTACTCCATCATGAAACTCCTCATAGTACAGGATACCATTCATCACCCCCAATAGATGTCTCGACTGCTGATCGGAAACTCCATTAAGTTCCCGATATATATGTTTGAAGTGCAGTACTGCGAACAACTGCATCAACATTCTGGTGCACTGCAACCAATGACTAAGTTGCAGAGAATGGATATTTCCACCCGATCCCACCCAGTCAACGATACACTTAGAATCCCCGAAAATCCAGAGGGCATCAATATCCCTTGTGTGAGCAAAATACAGTGATGCCCACAGGGCTAATAATTCGGCCCGAGTGTTTGTTCCAAAACCCGCCGCAAGGTACAGGTGGAAAGATACAAAGGGGTTGATACGAAGAAGTGCTCTAGCACCGCACCTCCCTTGCATGGCAGCACCATCAAAGAAACCCTGTGGCGAGGGATAATTCGTAGGTACCAGATAAATAGAACGAGGAGAACGCATACGAGCCAGTGGGCGATACACCGAGAAAATGGCCAGAGAACCAGCAGCCACCCTGTGGGATGAGGGTATGACTCCATTAAATATAGCATTGTTACGAGCCAGCCACACCCCCCAGAAGCAAATAGGTAATAACGCAACAAACATGGGGTATGATCTTTTCCATAACAATAGAATGTCCTTCAATGGTAGTGCTGGCCACAGGAGCTGGACCTCAAGGAGATTAGCCATCTCACCCATGGTAGCCTTGATGAAAACACAGTCACCAAACATATGTTCCGTCGTCTCAGCATCAACAAGGCAAAGAGCGCAGTGACCCGGGCCACTGAAACCCTACTTCTGGAGATTATGCCAAGTGAGAATCTTATCCATGAGAATCAACGAGAGAAATAATTTTACCTTCGGCGGGTAGCACACCTTCCAAATCCAAGGGATCCACCAAGGGACCTCGTGCAGGCCAGAATCCAAAATGAGTTTTTGATAACGAGATGCAGCCGTAACCATTCCATTAACAGAATTGGAGAGCCATACCAATTTGTCCTACCGGTCTATAAGCTGGATACCAACATGTGAGAGGGACTAGACAAAAGATGTCCATTCCAATGCCATCCTTCCTTCTAGATGAAGATCAAGAGCAGAAATCCAATGTGAACCTGACCCCGGGCGATGAATAAAAGCCTGTTTTAAAACAAAGGTGTCTTGTAGATGAAGAAGGGATATCAAACCCTAGGAGAGGGTATGTACTGGAGAGCATCCCGAGATAGGATCGATGCCAATATAGACTTGTGTACCCCGCCCAACCTCCCATGCAATATCCGAGTGAACAAGTGGAAAACAGTTGAGAAGACTATGCCAGATAGCAGAAACATTACCTTTGTTGACAGTAGGGCTCCGGAAGAAATATGTCATAGGAAAATGCTTGAGGTACTTTTTGTGGATAATCTTCCCCCATAAACCACCCCCAAATAAGACCCTCCAGAGGCTTTTGGCACATAAAGCCCGATTAAATAAGCAAAGTTCCTTAATGCCCCATCCCCCCAAGTCAAGAGGTAAAGATAACGAGCCCTGTGAGGCTAGATGAAATTTGGTCAAACTCAAATTGCCGACCCATAGGAAATTGAAAAACAATCTCTTCAGAGCATTCAATATACACCCAGGAATAGCAAATAATGTAAACCAGTAGACAGGGATCCCTTGCAGGACCGACTTAAGAAGGGTGAGGCGCCCTGCCAGGGAGAGCCACCGAGACGACCAGGCATTGATGCGGTGTTGAACCTTCCTAACAAGCCATTTCCAATCTACAGTGAGGTAGCCATTAGGATTCAAGAAGAATCCCAAGTAATAGAACCCTTCCACAATCCGAACCCATTTAAAGGGAAGAATTTGCTGTAAGGAGGAGAGTAGAACCTGATCTTTGACATGGTAGATGACAGTAGATTTAGGGAGGCTGACTTCCATCCCTATAGCGTTACAAAAGTGTCTGCCACTTGATTATACTACTGCCATTCCAACATCGATGCCAAACCAAACAATAAGACATCGTCCACAAAAAGTGAATGAGTAATGGAACAGTCAGGAGCCACCTTTACCCCGCTCAATAAACCCTTGGATTTGGCATCATGGATCAATAAACTAAGACCTTCAATGGCTAGAATGAAAAGATAGGGAAAGAGTGGACACCCTTTCTGAATGCCCCGATTGCCATTGAAATAACCAGACGGTGACCCATTAATGATAACAACAAAATTTGATGATGTGATACAGGCCATTATCCAACCAGTGATTTCCATGGATAAACCAATTTGTATAAGAACGAGCCTCAAATAATTCCAGTCCACACGATCGTAAGCTTTGACCAGGTCAAGTTTCAGAACTAAAGCCTCTTTTTTCTTGCATTTAATGGAATGAAGGCCCTCCTGAGCTAGACCCACAACATCCACACGTCTTCATGTACAAGGAACATTATAATTCATGTGTCGTGATAAAGTCAATAGACCACTAAAAATGCATTAACAATCATATATATATCTATATATATATATATATATATATATAATTAATTAATTATTTAATTAACCTATGTCATTGATCATTAAAATAAGCTACTCAAACATAATACGGGTCAAAGCCAGCAAAATAAACATTAAAGATTATTGGGGTTTCCCGGAATTTTATAGGAGTTGTCCGATAACGAATTAATTTATATATGTAATCTGCAAATCCAACGGCAACCCTCAAATTTTATAGCAAATAATTTATATATGTAATCTGGATATCCAATGGTCACAGTCCAACGACAACCCTGCAATTTTATAGGAAATAATTTATATATGTAATCTGCAAATCCAACGACAACCCTCCAATTTTATAGGAAATAATTTATATATGTAATCTGGATATCCAATGGTCACAGTCCTATCATATGGAAAAACACTTACTTATCGGGACAACTACCAATACCATATGATTACTTCTTTATGGGATGTGCAAGCAAACACCATAACTTCGTAACAATCAAACATGAAAATGATTGGTAGAGGTGGTATCTACCAATTATTTTTTGTATAGAAGTATTTGAACAACCAATTATATTACATAATTTTAAATTTGGAACACCTTTTATATGTTTTAGTGAATTTTCTATTGTACAGTATGTAAAAGGCATATTTGGAACGGTGTAGTCTAAATATTCTAGGTTTTCAACCTTTTTCTAGCATATTTTTCGTCTAATTTTGTTTCTATTCTGGTTGAAAAGGGTGTTGAATCTATTTATGGATTCAAAAATACAATTTAAAAACATAGAAATTTAGATTTTACCAAAAGAAATTTACCAAATTCCAATTAAACCCAACTGTCAAATCCAAAACATAGAATAAATAAACTATTCCATTTGGAAGTGGGTAGTTCCCTCCCCTAACCTTTATTATGAAATGGATAATGACAATAAAGAGAGTGATACCAGCCATTGGTGTTTTGCCAATTTACGTAGCCTACAGGTTTGGATAAGCAGAGAGCTCTGGGTAAAGGATATCAACAATAGGCGTATACACTTTTCACCAGAAGTTGATGTCACTGGAATCTCGGAAATCACAATTTTAAAGTTCCAAACAAAACATTTATATAAAAAGTTTTTATTTTTTAAGTAAAGATAACGAAATCAATATTATATTAAAGAGATAAATAATCTCTGTTTAAAGATAATAATTTTATTTTTTTAAATCATAAATGTGGTAGAAGAAAGTTATAATGATATTTGATATATAAGAATTTCGATTTTGTAACTAAAAATTTTGATTTATGTTAAGACGACAAATTTATTTAAACTAGCATAGATCCATCTTAAACTTGTATCTATCAAGCACCGAGAGGGATCCAATTTCTTGAGGTGCATTTCTTTTTTTAAATTTAAACTCAATAAATTTAATCTCTCTTGATTGATAGCTCCAGGTTTAAGTTTTAAGTTTTTATTTTTTAAACGAACATCTATTTTTCAATTACTTTATTTTATGAGCCGACACAATCGAAAATAGACGTCTTTTAATTAATGGCCGACAATAATAAAGACAAACACGTTACAAGATCTCTCTCAAGGTATTACTTTTTGCTTTTTAGCCCATAATAAAGACAAATGTTACATGTGATGTTACAACATATCCCCCATACTGGGTTGTAGAGCACCTCGTTTCACTCAGTGTAATTAAAAAAATAGTAAAAATAAAACAATTTGTTTTAAAAAATAAATTCATTTTGATTTTTTCAACTTACTAATTCACTTCATATAATTCATTTAATAACAAATGGATCTTTTTTAATTTTAATAATAATAATGAGTAGATTAATATCCCAAGAAATTGACTTTTTTTTAACACCAACATAGATCCATCTTAAACCCGTATCTATTAAGCACCGAGAGGGATCCAATTTCTTGAGGTGTATTTCTTTTTTTAAATTTAAACTCAAGAAATTTGATCTCTCTTGATTGATAGATCTAGGTTTAAGTTTTAAGTTTTTATTTTATAAAGGAACATCTATTTTTTAATTACTTTTCATAATATTTGATTTTATGAAACAACATGGATTTTTTTTAAATACTTTCCATAATTTTTTTTAAGAGCGGACATGATTTTTTTTAATTATTTTATTAGTAACAAACATTACATCACAAACCTTACAACATCTCCTCCATATGTACTTTACTTTACTTTACTTACTTCTTTTTACGCGCAATCACTTTTTAAGTTTTATTAGATGTAACGCTACATTTTTACGTTTTATTAGATGTAACGCTACATTTTTACGTTTTATTAGATGTAACGCTATCTCCCCCATACTGGGTTGTAGAGCACCTCGTTTCACTTGGTGCAATAAATGTAATAATGATAAGGATTTGATGTAAATTTTAGATAGGTGTAAAGTTTCTTTATAACCAGAATAGATCAATTTTAAACTTTGATCTCAATTTCTTGAGGTGTAATTTTTTTCTTGATGTGTAAAAAGTTTAAGATAAAAAGAATTCAATGAATAGTCATTGATCATTCCATTAGCATAATATATATTTAATTTCATTAAAACATACTTAATTTTATAGTTGACATATTTTATTTTATTTTATTATTAAAATATGTCAGGTTACATCACATCACAACATCTCTCAGATACTGGGTTGTAAGCACCTGGCTAGTCCCATGCAATTAATTTAATAACAAATGAGTCTTTTTTATTTTAATAATAATGACTAGACTAATTTGGTAATAAATTGACTTTCTTTCTTTTTTTGTAAGTTCGAATTATATTAATAGAAAATAAAAGAATACATAATATTTCAAAATGGGTATGTTATGCCCGATGACAGTAATTCTAACACCCATATCATTTGTCTAAGCATAGCAAGGATAAAGTCTAAGCATAATAGGGTTCTACTGCCCCCCCACAAGTCGGGGGTTATGGACTTGATAACAAAAAAGACAAAGCTAGGTTGAATAAAAAAACCCAAGTCTTGAAGTATCATAAGAGCCAAAGGACAAAGATTACTCCAGAATTTCCATGCACTCGCCACTGCATCTAGTTGAAGTAGGAACCGTATCCCATGCAGGAGCCCAAGACACCAAGTGCGGGTCACGATGGAAGACCAGTTTCTTACTAACAAACTTCTTCCCCACCAAATCCTTTGCAAGCGCTTCCATGCAGTCATTCAGCTTGCTCAAGGTATCATGAATAACCACTTGGTTGTGCCCTAGTTGGCGTATGTTGTATTCCAGGCACTGCAAGCGTTTATCAACCAGTAGAGGAAAACATTCCACCTAAATATGGCCAGCCATACAGTCCTCGAATGCTACATACGTCATAGATTTTATTTCCTAGAAGAGGCTGAGGGTGCGGGTGTTCCTTGTATCTCTGGTGTGGGGTGCACCCAAATCCTCAATAATTCCTAAAAAACTTGTCGTAGTGACTGTGGGTCTGGACAGGGATTTTCCTTACCCGAACTCCTCTCCCAACGCTCAAGCTAGTCCTAAGTTTGACGATGAACCTTTTGCTCGAAAAATCCCTAGAGTTTTGCAAGTTCCATCTTAGGACGGGGGGCATGGGAGCAGCATGGGCCATTTTTCGTTCGGTGTTTGGTAGTCTTTTTGCAGACCATGTTGTGCAGGATTCCAGGAACTAATTTGCAGATGGCGGGATATCGGATGGGGAGAGCATGATTGTGCGTGAATGCATCAAATATATGCTCGAGAAGATATTCGTAGGGAAATTGGAATGAGGCTAGGTGCAGCCAACAAGCCTCATAAATTAAAATTAGACATTGCATGTGCTACCGGACATGCCCATAATGAAAACATCCATCATCTGAATTCATAATGGAAAGAGAAGGCTAGAGTAGAGGGCTCTGTACCTTGATGTGTAGATGTTTTAATGTTTGCAGGTGTCGCTGGATACACATGGTAGTGGCCGTATCAAACGATCGACCGAGGGGATGAGTTTGGGCCCGTGCGCTAGAATTCTTATGTATGTAGTAATGCATCCAGGTCATTAGGATTGAACGTGTGGTCATGGATCAGGTTGTCATTGTAAACACTTGGCCTGGATCCATGTTCATTTCCTAAGTGCTTCAGGCCCACTCCTGAATGAGTTGTTTGTCCTACCGTGTAGCATCCGCCATCGGCGAGGTGATCTTGGTTGGCCACATTAGCAGATTCTTCTTGGATAGGTGATGGGACATCAACATCCCAGTTCTAATCCAGCTTGTTGTTTGGATTATCAATGCCCCAGTTGGCTAGTTTGTACGACATCTTGTTGGCGTTTCTATGGAAATGATGTGGTAAAAGGACTTGAGTTGGCTTAATCTAGGCCGCAAGAGCATCCAGTTTTGTGGCAAGCTGCCAACTTGGGTTGATTTTTCTTACACTTTATCCATTTAGAAGATGGTGCAAAATTTGAATCATGAGCATTGAGTCGCCTTACACAGTTAGTTTGTTGTAGCCCACTCATTCTGCAATTTGTATTCCTTTCACCATTGCAAAAAATTATGCAGCATTGTTGCTCTCTGTCCCCAGGTAAGCCGAGAATATTTTTAAGATATTGCCCTGATCATCTCAAAAGACACCTTCGAATCTAGCTGGTCTAGGATTTCCCCTGTTGACCCCATCGAAGTTAAGCTTGAAAAAACCCTCGTAAGGGGGCACCTAGGTGGTAGGGCTATTGTTGCTAGTGCAATTTTGGGAGTTCCTTTGTGGGGTGTTTGTAATTTTGATGTCCCAGGATGGGAGGATTCATTGGTCTTGAGATTGAGTATTCCAATCCTCCGGAGACCATTGGGACATTGTTATGGTTTCTTTGATGTTGAATTGAATTTGCTTCCAGACATAATCAATGTCTTGGTTTTGGTTCTTGGATATCCATCTGTTCCTTTCCTTCTAGATTTCCCATAATGTGAAGCCCAAAAAAAGATTCCAAATTCTATTGACTATGTTGTTTTCACTAATGCCCTTTCTTCATTAATATATGGTGTTTCTGATGCAGGATCTATCACGATCGAATTGTCTGAAGATATTGGTTCCCATGTCCCAGATTTGCTAAGAAAAAGGGAATTGGTTGAGAATGTGTTCTACAGTCTCTTCTGAGGAGTAGCATAGATAGAAAATAGAAGGCCCCTAGAAGCCTCGTTTGGTTATGCGGTCCCATGTAAAAATTCTCTTCCATGCAACAAGCCAAAGAAAATTGGAGACTTTGGGCTAGAGATTTTGTTTCAAAATTTGGGACCAGATCATATCTTGCGAGATTTGGTGATGTTGGGTTAATATGTAGCATGCTTCTTTCAGAGTCAAAGTTCCTTTGTTGGTGTGTCCCCATCAAAGAATGTCTTCACCTTCCTATACAATGATTCTATGGGATTGGAGCTCCTTTTCTATAATTTCCCATTTCTCATTGGTCGGTTTTGGATGCCAATGTTGCCTGAGTTTCCAATGTCTTGATTGTGAATCACTGGAGTGGGGGTCCAATAATTGTGCCCCTAGCATCTGGTCATTGTCATTGGAAAGTTGTCGAAGCTTCTGGGTGTGAGATAAGGAGTTAAATTTGGGTTGTTGTCACTAGGTGTCGTCCCAAAAGAGTGATGTATGTCCATCACAGATCTCCCAAAAGTCATGTTCTTGAATGAGTTCTTTGTTTCACCAGGCAGCTTTCCATATGATGGATCACCTGCCTATGTCTTGAATACAAATGAGGTATTTGAACGCACATATGGAGCATATTTGTGATGCCAAATTTGGGACTAAACCAATTTTGGGGAGGTAATCCATCTCCACTAAATTTTTGGAGACATTTCCTAATTCTCAATTGCTAGGTCTCGTAGGCCATTCCTCCCTTCAGTTTGGGCCGACATAACTTGTCCCCAGAGAGTAAGGCCCATTTCTTTTTTCCTTTCTTCATTTGATCCTCCCCAAAGAAACATTCGTTGGAGAGATATGATTTCATTAAAGAACTTTTTCGGAGCAACAAAGATATAGAAGAGATACAAACAAATACCTCTAAGGATTGAGTTGAGCAGGACTAATCAGTTTGGAATCTTAAGAGAACGGAAGGTCTAGTTGTTAAGGTGTTGCTTCATTTTGGCTATAATTTGGACAACGAGGTGTTTTGGGTGGCTATGGATATGAGTGGAGCTCTCAGGTATCCTGCAGGAAACACCTCAAGTTTGAATGAAAGGAGCCTAGAGATACACATTTATAGGTGGAAGGGGGTATTGAAGAATAAGATCTCAATGAGGTGAGGCGGAATGGGTTTGAGTTGAGTAGTAATTATTTTAATGATGATTTTATAAATGACATTGCAGAGGGAGATGGGTTGAAATTTACTTGGAAACATTGGCGAGTCTTCTTTGGGTATGAGAGTGATAAAAGTGACATTCATAACAGGAAGGACATTCAGTCGTTGTTTGGATTCCTCCAAGGCTTCCCATACATCTTACTTGACAATATTCCAGCAGTGTTGATATAAATTTGTGGTGAAGTTGTCTGGTCCCAGGGCCTTTCCAAACTGTATCTCGTTGATGGATTATGTGACTTATTCTAAAGTGATAGGTCGAAGAAGGTTGGCATCCTGATCCTAAGTAACTAGCATTGGAATGTTCTGGAGGATGGATTTAATGGCTTGTTCCCGATTTGGACTGTCCTCGGTAAGGATGTTGTTGTGGAAGTCTACCAATTCCTTTTTGATGTCTTCCTAGGTGGTTAAGTGATGGCCTTGGCTAGAATGTAGGAGAGAGATCCTGTTATGTGCCCGACATTGTATCATGGAATCATGGAAGAATTTGGAATTTCGTTCTCCTTCCTTTAGCCACCGAATTCTGGATTTATGTTTCCAGAGTGTTTCCTCTTGTTCCATGCACTGATTAAGAGTTGTTTGTATGCACGATTATTATTCAAGCAGTTTCTCAATGTAGCCTTCTATTATCGCTATTTGCTTAAGTTCATTCATTTATTCTTCTATCCTTCCTTTGTCTTCAAAGATGTTGCCAAAAACTTCCTTGTTCCAGGTTTTTAGTTTTCATTTCACCCATTTGAGATTCTACTGTAGATTGTACATTTTGGAGCCTAATTTTATTGGAGAGTTTGACAGCCACTGGGAAAGATTCTCCATGAATTCGAGATGATCCAACCAAAATTTCTCAAACTGGAAGGGTCAATTGCATGGTTTGTTGTTTTGGTAATTTTTGAGGCTTATGGGCCAGTGGTCAGAACATGCACTTGGTAGAATAAAAGAATCAACGTGGAATCCAAAGCATACCAAGTCGGCTGAGAGAAGGAAGTGATTCAATCGAGAAGCCACTTGATGTGCTCCACCTCTTCTGTTATTCCAAGTGTAGGTACCATTCTTTGGCTTGATGTCGACCATATCCAAAATGTTGATAGCTTTTCCAAAATATCTGCTAGCTTATTCAAGGTGGCTAATGTCCCCCTTTTTTCCATAGAGGTAGAGATCATATTCAAATATCCTCATAGGATCCATTTCCCTTCCATAGGTTTGATTTGGTTTAGTGAGTCCATAAAATTTTGTTTCAATGTTGGGTTTGTTGGGCTATAAACAATGGTCAAAGTGCTTGATAGTCTATTGCCTTTGACATCATAGGATAATGATAATGTAAACCTTGTTGAGAATAAGTTGGACAAATGTATGACTGTAGGATCCTAGAGTATTTCAATGCCTCCCATTGCTCTTGTTGCATCAAGGGCATTCAGTTGGAATCCTTTCCAACAGAAGGATGTCCACTTTTGCATTGTTTCCATGGTACATTTTGTTTCTTGGAGCATTACGACTGGTGTATTTTCTTAGTGTATCTTGGATCAGAGGGTTCTTTTTTTGCTTTTACCTCCTAGACCATGAATATTCCAGGATATAAATTTCTTTGGGGTAGTGGCCAGGGATTGTATCCACTCAGACAGTGGCCTATAATTCCCTGATGCAATGAAATACTCACCAAGCCCTGCTAATTGTTGTTGATTTGTGTTTCTTCCTTTATTTCCTCTGCTAGGGTTGGTGTTCCCTTTTTGGGAGGGATGAATGACCAGAGTACTTATTTGTTGGTTATGTGGGTCTTGAGATGGGGTTGTTTTCCCAGTACTGCTTCAATAGCTCTTTGAATTAATTGAATATGCAGTGTAGGGATGGTTGAGAGGTATCCTCTTTTACATACCTCAATGTTTTTATGAATCTCATGATCTGTTATGTCCAACTCCTTTTCTTTGTCCCCGTTGCTTTGATCCTCTGCTTCTTCCATGGTTTTGTCTTCTTTAGGATCTATCTTCCTACACTTGGGTTGATCCAGATCGGTGTTTTCTTGATTTGATGCTTCCACTTGATTTTTGTCTATTGCTTCTTCGTCAAGTTCCATCTCTTATGTTTCCAGAATGATGAGTCACCAAGGTGAAGTTTGATTGATCTGGATGGGAAGATGTGGGAGGGGGGTGTGGGTGAAGGGATCTGAACTTTCGAGCATTCTCTGTAGAGATTCCCGTATTCATGGAACTTGCGGCAGCGAAATGGGATGTGCTCATAGTCTAGGGTTTGGATCCAGACCTCATCTTGGAAATGTTACATCTAAATCTCATCATCATGAGTCCCATGTTAACTCAGTGCCTTAATCCCTAAAGTTTCCCTGACCTGGAGTCATCTAGAGCAAGTTATGGAACCTTTGTCCATGTTTTCTAGTTAGGTTGGCGCAGCTTGTCTTCTAGCAAGATGCGTCTGACTAGGCTTGGTGCAGAATGCCATCTGGAAGCCTGTGCCGGCGGCTCAGGTTGCCTTCATGCAATCTGCGTCTTCCCCTTCCTGGCACAAATTTCCCTCATGCAGCATGCGCCGAGGTTGGTTAAAATGGATAAATGGAACTTTCGAGCAAGTTCTCGAAGTAGGGTGAGGTGGATGTCTATCCCTAGCTTCTAGGTGAGTTGGAATTCGGTTCCCTAACGTCTAGGGAAGATCCCTTAGACCTCTCCCATCATTTCTCAACCTACTCTATCCACTTGGTCTTATAAATATGAAACTCCTCCCCATTCCAAAGGCAGGAAGGTCTATAGCACTCTCATGTTGGTGGAATTGGCTTAGGTGACCCTTTCACATCCTTGGGAGTCCTGCTTCATCCTTGGAGGCTTTGGCTTGGATTTTTGGAAGGAAGGTTGCAACATTAAGGCTTAGGTTGTAACGTTCTTCTCTATTGTACTCTCTTTCATTACAGTCAATATAATATCTTCCCATATACGTTATTGTGTTGATAATGTGTAGAGCATACTTCCTTAACTTTTAGCTTAGATCAATCATATGAAATATATTCTTTTACTGCTTGTTCAATAGAGTTTTGCTGTGAAAATCAGATCACATCCAAGAACTGATCAAGAAATTACACTCTCTCATATAAAAAATCTCACACAACTAGTCAAAAGACACAAAAATTATGCACAGTAGTAGATTTTTGTATTACTTCTCATGAATAGAATTACATCAACCAATATATGAATGTAATAGGCTATCATTAAATAAAATTATAGCAGAAAATAGAATGGCTAAAGATGCCAAACAAAGCTCCTAATCATCAGACTTGCTAAATATGCCCATCCCCGCTAGGTGGCAAGTTGACTTTCCAAATCAGCCCAAAAGCTCACGAATTGCTAATTTAGTTGGTTGAAGGTGAAATATAGATAGAAAAATGCCAAATACGAATTTTGGGTGGAAATAACATTAAGGAAAGTTTTTGGTGTAAAAAACACTTTCCTAGGTTGACTAGCTTTTCCTTATGGGGGAAAAAGCAATAAAAAGTAGCAGTTTTCCATAAGTGCGCCTTTCTTCCTCAAACCTTATCCAGAAATATTTAGGAAGGCACGCAAGTGGCCTAGGTGGCTTGTAGATCACACCATGGATGTAGTTTAGCCTCTCATATTTCCTTTTTGTCCACACAATGGCAATTTCCTTATTTATTACATAGAATTAACTAATACAAGATTAATTAATGCATGTTATGTAAATAAATGAATGGTAGGAAGGCTTAATTATTCCAACACCCCCTCTTAAGTCTGACTTAAATGATCTAAATATCAGAAAATAAAATACTAAGGGCCCAGTAACAAGACTTAGTCACCCCGTACAAAATACTTCTGGTCCACAAAACAAGGATAGAAGGAAAACCTCATGGGAAAAACCTTCCCTCAAAACATGGACATATCAAAATTGAAAGGTTGCTGATCAACCCTTCACTCCACCACATGTTCAACCATCCCAAGTAGTGATCTAAGATAGCTGAATGTCTTCTCTGTGAAAGCCTTGGTGAAGATATCTGCAGTTTGCTCACCTGTGGGGCAATACTGCAAATCTATGATCTGATCATGCACTAGGCCTTTGATGTAGTGCATATGAATATCTATGTGCTTGGTCCTCTACCTCTGTACTTGATCACATGAAACCCTAATGGCACTCTGGTTGTCACAATAAATGACAGTAGGAGTACTAAATGAAATCTCAAACTTAGACAAAATCCCCTGCAACCAGACACACTATGTAGTAGCATTCACTACTCCTCTGTACTCTGCCTCCGCTAAAGATAGAGCTATGGCATTTTGTTTCTTGCCGGACCAGCAAATAGGTCCACCTACAAGCATGAATACAAATCCTGATGTGGATTTCCTGTCAAGGCTATCACCAACCCAATCCGAGTCTGTGAAACCCAAGAGATCTAAGCTCAAATCTGCCACATAGTGAATCCCATCACTCTTTGTGCCATGCACATAATGAAGGATTCTTTTTGCAGCCCTCCAATGTAACTCATGTGGCTGCTCCATATATCTAGATGCCACACTCACAACATATGCAAGATCTAGTCGAGTGTGTGTCAAGTAGAGCAAGTTGCCAATCAACTATCTATATAGAGTACTATCAAAAAGCGGGGTAGATTCTGCTTCTTCCATTCTAACTCTAGAAAGGAATGGAGTCTTAGAAGGCTTGCAATCAGCCATCTTAAAATTCTTTAACAGATCAAAAGCATACTTTGACTGACATACCTTGGTTCCTTCTTTTGTTTGAGAAATCTCAAGCCCCAAAAATTGCTTAAGAATTCCCAAGTCACTCATGGAGAATGTTTAGTGCATTGTGGTCTTTAGTGATGCTATTTGTTCAGTGCTATCACCTGTGATCATAAAATCATCAACATACAGCACTATTAACATAATAAAACCATCAGCAAACTTCATATAGAAATTTGGGTCAGATTTACACCGAACATAGGATTGTGATAGCAGAAAACCGTCCATCTTTGTATACCAAGCCCTAGGGGCTTGCTTGAGTCCATACAAAGATTTGTTCAACCTGCAAACAAGGTTTGGATCTGATGTGTACCCTTGTGGCTACTGCATATATATTTCTTCTTCAAGCTCCCCATGGAGTAAAGCACTTTTCACATCCATGTGATGTACTTCCCACCGCTTGGAAGCTGCCACTGCCAAAACTAGTCTAATGGAGTCTTTTTGAGCTACCGGTGCAAATGTTTTATTATAATCAAGTACTTGGACCTAAGAATACCCCTTTTATACTAGCCTTTCTTTGTATTTAATTTATGTACCATCCGTTGCACATTTAGTCTTATAAATCCATTTGCATCTTACCAACTTTCTACATGCAGGGAGCTTGACTAGCTCCCAAGTTTCATTCTTCTGCAATGACTGAAACTCCTCATCCATAGCAATCTGCCATCTAGGATCATGTGAGGCATCCTCATATGTTTGTGGATCAAAATATATCATCATATAGCACTTCTCAGAAAGATAAGGATCATTCACATTGAGAGCAGTCTCAAACTATGATCTAGTCTTTCTTTGGTCCCGAGGGTTGCCTGCTAGTTCACCTACTGCTTGCAAAGTTTTTGCAGCTCACTTAGGCCTTGTAGGTGAGTTAGCATCTGCAATAAATTGATCCTCATCATCATAAATATCAGAATAAAAAATATCAAGAACATCACTTACTTCTTCTTCAATCGGTGGTGAAGATGAATCTCCAATTTCTGCGCTCTGAGAGGGCTCTTCCTCAAACTACACACTTCTTTCGATGAATGCTTTATGAGTGGTCATGTTCAGCAGCTTATAAGCTTTGGAGTCCTCTGAATATCCAACAAACAAACATGGTTGGCTTTGGGGCTGCATAGACATCCTCTTCTCAATCAGAATCTTAGCCCAAGCCTTTGAGCCAAAAATCCTAAAATGAGAGATGTCAGGTTTGTGACCTGTCCAAGCCTCGAAAGGAGTGATACCTTTGAGAGCTTTGTGTGGCACTCTATTCTGAATATAGGTGGCACAATTTATTGCCTCAGCCCATATCTTGGGAGACAAATATTTTTCCTCAAGCATGCATGTGGTCGTCTCCTTAAGAGATCTATTTTTCCTCTCAGCAACCCCATTTTGCTGAGGTGTATATGGAGCTGTATGTTGCATTTGTATGCCTGATGAAGCACAAAATTGATGAAACTATGATTTCACATACTCACCACCATTATCATATCTTAACACTTTTACATGCCTACCATACTGATTCTCAACTGAGGCTTTGAATAACTTGAATAACCCAAAAACTTTTGATTTAAGCTTGATGAAATAAATCCAACAATACCTGTTGAAATCATCAATGAATGTGAATATATTTTGTTGAATTCAATGACTCATGAGGAAATGGAACTGATATATCAGAGTGTATAAGTTCCAATGGTGCAGTGGTTCTCTCAGTGGTAGATCTCCCATAATTATGCTCAGGATGTTTTCCTAGGATGCAAGATTGATAGACACCTTTGGAAAATTTGATATTGGGCAGCCCTATAACCATTTCTTTCTCATGAAGTTGGGAAAGGTATTTGTAGTTTAGGTGGCCAAATATTTCATGCCATAGCTTGCTGGACTCACTGGAATGGGTTAATAGAGCAGAAGGTGAGGAGTTTGGCACAAAATGAGAAAACTTGTAAATTCTAGAACAATGATCAGCAGTACCAAATGCAATAATTTTTCCTGTTGAAATTTCTGCTATCTCAACATCATTGGGGGTAAAGGTTACTCTCTTGGGAAGCCCTGTATGGGTCATCTGATAGACTAACAGTAGGTTTGCAGAAAGTCCAGGGACATATAAAATATTATTAAATGACCCAAACTCTAGATCTATGCTACCTTTTCCTTTGCTAGAAGTTTCAGAATTGTCTCCCAATACAATGTTCGGACCACTGGAAGAGTTAAGTGAAGTAAAATACTTACTTGCAGACACCATGTGTCTTGAAGCACTGGAATCAATGATGAATGATGTAGATTGGGAAGTGCTGGCCATCAATGCATGAACTCTCTCTTTGTCATCAGAATTTGATCCTCCATCCTTCCTCCTTGCGCTCTCTGGGAGAGGGATATTATCTTTCTCCAATAGTTGATTTAATTGGTCGATGGTCTTCTTCATGCAAGAGCTTTCAGGATGAAAGCCCTTGCTACAATAATTGCACTTTGTCCTCTCATTCTTTTTGTTCGAATTATTCTTGAATTTTGATGACTCTCCATTAAAATTCTGCTTGTCTTTCCGCTCACCGGTGGGCTTCTTGAAGTTGCCTTTCTTCTTGCCTTTCGAATTCTTTGAGTCTCCAACATTTAGACAATGGTCTTTGGATGGATTTTTAATGGCTCCCATTAAGACTAGCTTGTCTTGTTCTTGTGTTAATGACTCCATGAATTCTAAAAGTGACGACCTCTTCCAATTTTTAATTTCTTTCCAGGTGGAATGGAAGGTGGAAACAAATATTGAATAGTCGGGGCCAAGCTTGGAGAGAATGGCCAAAACTAATTGCTCATCTTTCTTATCTATTCCACATTGCTTCAGCTGCAATACAAGAGACTTGAATTTGGAGAAGAAGTCTTGTAGATTATCAAAATTTTGTAGACTAAAAGAGACTAGCTCCTTATCCAATTGGTGGCCTCTCAATTCATTGGTTTTAGCGAACAATTCTCACTAGTAGATTTGAACCCAAAATACGACGAGCAAATCCGATGACCTCAGATGAAATGGACTGTGTCGTCGGATTTTTCTTTCAAAATTATTTTTTTTGTTTTTTTTTTTTATAAATTTCGAGAGGTGTCCGTCGGATATCCGACGTACTTTTGAATATTCGACGAGGCTCGTAGGATATCCTACGGCTCTGCGAATAACCGACGCCTATTCGGGTTTCCGATGCTTTGGATGTCAGATAACCGACTTCATTTCGAACCCGAGGAAGTCGGATATCCGACTGATTTTTCCCAATGGTAACTAGATTTTTGTTGTCGAATATCCGACGTAGGTTTGACTTTTTTACTTTTAAAATTTATAAATATCTAACCATTCTGACATGTTTTCTATACCAGCGACGATTTGCAGATTTTTTTTTGTTCGGTGGACCGTTTTTCGTTGTTTTTGTTATTCAAGTGAGCAAAGTACTGTGGAGCTTCATTTTCTAAGATCGATAATCTTCATTTAAGCTCGTTATGAGAAAATGTCAACTACGAATATTCCTAATCCAGATGAACAAAATCGACAATTGCTTGCTAGATTGTGGGAAGGAGTTGAAAGAAGGGGTGATGGTAAATGCTATTGTCCATGTAATCAATGCAGGGGCTTTAAGAGGAGAATAATTTTGATCACAACAGCCACAAAACATTGTAGAGAGCATGGGCACGCTGAGGGGGGATATGAATGCCATCCATTTGTAAGTTTTGCATTATATATGTTTTTTATTTTGATTGCTTTTGTAAATTTATGTATTATTATAATATTTCTTATTTTTGACCAACAGTACAATTGGTCGTTGTTCTTTTCATCCCAATAGTACAAAATTTGTTAAATTTTTAATGTATCACATAAATTTTTACATTTTGCATTTGAAATTTTTACATTTTGCATTTGAATTTATTATATTAACTTTTATCTATTGATTGTTTCATGTATTTATAAAGGAAAGACATACTACGACATATCGTCCGGATCAGCAAGTGCTTCCAGAACAAGTACTGGAGGAACATGTGTTGATGTATATG
Source organism: Larix kaempferi (assembly GCA_027924585.1). Lineage (NCBI taxonomy): Eukaryota > Viridiplantae > Streptophyta > Pinopsida > Pinales > Pinaceae > Larix > Larix kaempferi. Next base: position 11,365,942 of record BSBM01002204.1, on the reverse strand, counting down.
TAACTTCGGAATGTATTTCACATATATGTATATTGTATTCCTATAGAGATGTTATTATTCCTCTATACGAAAGTGTCGTCATTTATATTGTAAGTGTTGTAACTTATACTTGATGGGTTATTAGACCACCTTGTTGGGGTCGGCCCTGTATAAGTCATGTGGGTCAAAGGGTTATTAGACCACCCTATTGGGGGCCGGCCATGTGGGTCAAAGGGTTATTAGACCACCCTAGTGGGGGTCAGCCCAGTCAGCATTATGTTAAGTGGTTAAGTTGAGGCCGACCTAGTTAAGTAAAGGTCAAGTCAAGTTAGTGTATAAATAGAGAGTGTGTCTCTCTCATTTTACACATTCTATTCTCTCACTCACACTTTGGAGAGTGGCCCACTTGTGGAGGAGGAGGCTCTGCTGCTAGGAGAAGACTATCTCTTGTATTTTGGTTGTATCATTGCTCTATCTATCTCTGAGGAAGTTATTGGGGTTTTTCACCTTTATGGTTTTCCCCAAGTAAACTCTGTGTCTCTTGTGTGCTTGCATTATTGTGTCCATGAATGATATGCTGTAGATTTGCTGTACATGTTGTTCTCTCAGTTAAGATCCTAGATCAGATTGAAGTAAATTTTGAAAATTTAACATGGTATCAGAGCTAGCCTGAAAGAAGGCATGATATGGAATGTATGACACTTGTTGCACTTACGATGCTAGGGCTTGATATAGCAAAAACCAGTCATCGTAGCACTTTCGCTCTAAATCTATTTTGGCAAAGTTTTCGGGTCTGAAAATTTTTCCAAGTCGAATATTAGATCCCCATGTATCTTGTGTCCAAAGAAAAACCTCTAATTCATTGTACTTTGTGATTTATGATCTATACAATATAGGGTTTCTGCCTCTTCCAGATTTGAGTCAAAAACAGGTGACCTTGGAAAAAAGGTCATAACTTTGGCTAGGAAGATCCAAATGAAATTTCGTAAAAAGTGGCAGGTAGTACACAGACTGCACTATCTCAGGAAACATTTATAGAGCCTGAAGTTGAACCAATGACACGTGGCACACCGTACAGGTTCGCTCTCCTGTATTATCCCATAAACAGGTCACTTTGCGACACTTGGCATAACTCTCTCTCAGAGAATCCAATTGAGGTCAGACCTATTGGGATGGAAAGATAACAGGTTGGGCTATCTCAGAAAAAATATTCAGACCCTATGGATCAAAACGTTTGGATTTACACCAGAAACAATCAGGTACATATTTCTGTCAAAACATAATTATTTTTTAGTACCTTCATTCATGGCTTCCGGAATTTAGGGTTTCGGATAAAGTTGGAATTTTTGTAATCGGAGACCACCGCTAAATGATACTCATCAAAATCGAAATTTAGAGACCAAGATCAGAATTTTTGGTTGGGCAGAAGGCCGGGCTTGATCAGACCCTAGTTCGGGACTTTGATTAGAAAAGTGGAAAATTAGGGCTTCTGCAAAATGGGAATTTTTTAAATCTGTGACCACGGCTGGAAGCTCCTCATAAAAATAGAAGCTTAGAGCTTTGGATCAAACCTTTTGATGGGACAGAAGAGTGGGCTTCATCAAACCCAAATTCGAGGTCATGTCCAGTGAATCCAGAAGTTTCAAAGGCAAAATTGAGGAGTGAAACTTTGCAGTTTTCAAATTATGAACATACCAGCTTGATCAGCTCATCAAGGCACATATTTCTATCCTTTCGGAAGTTTGAAATTCAAAGTTTGAATTTTTGGGGTTTCTCTGACAAACCCTAATCCAGCTCCAAATCCAGTTCTTGCAAATCAATTGGATTGGGTTAATCCTAGAAGAAGATGGATTGGTCACCTGCATAAGTGAAGAAGTTCCTGTTTCAGAGGGAGATGAGGCTAAGGCCTTAGATAAGAAGATTACAAGCAATATCGACAGGTATGACTTATCCAGGTATGTTTGGAGATTCGTTCATGATTAAGTTTATGGTATATTTGTCTTCATATTATTACGGTTAGTACAATCCATATTAAATCTAGACTTGTTGTATCACCTTAATAAAATTATGAATGCACGATAAAAGATATTCATTGACTAGGGTGTTGAAACTTATGATTGTACTAATGCATTATGGTGTTGTATGAGGTTTATGTTGTCTGCTAACACAAAAGGTACAGCAAGAAAGTCAAATCATGTTCCACTTCAAGAACATATGCTCATGGTGACATGAAGACAAAGATTCATCCATTGTCATGGATCACATAGAAGATCTACTTTCGAGGTATGTATAACTTGGTTCTATAATGGTTAACTTATGAGACATGCAGGTTACTAGCACAAGTCACTGAAGACAACCAGAAGACATTATGCGGGTATGTTAGACATAACTAGCTAGCATGCTAATCCAGGTATGTTTTTCCTATATCAAGCTAGAATCCTACCTTGTGTTAGGATCTTATACCATTGTGTTGTTGATAATGACTATTCATGAAGTCATAGGTTTGAATAGTCATGGCTGTATGCATATTATGTTTCTTACCATAATTGATGATATGACTAACCAGAAGAATCATGAAGGTATAGGTTTGAGTAATCACGGGTTTATGCATTGATGATTTAACTAATCAGAAGAGTCCTATGATCAAATAAGAATATGCATGAGTAAAAGAAGACTTCCCTGAAACCTTGAATACTAATGTTTATTATCTGTGAATGATAATGAATATACATGTTTAAGATTATTGTGTTTTGATAGTATTAATATTATACTAATAAATGTGTGATTATGTATGAGACCTCAAGGATAACACAATGATGATACTAATAAGCATGCATAGTGATTAAGGATGGATGTAAGTTCAAGGACAGGTAATCCAGGAAGCAAAGATCAAGAGGGAGCACACTCCAGTTGTTCCTGCAAGAAAGCAAAGGAGCACACTTCAGTAGTTTCTGCAAGGATGCAGATATTTAGAGGGAGTTGACTACTTCTCACAATCCACATCAGAATGGAGTTGCAAAGATTCAAAAGGAGTCCACCCAGCAACCAAACAAAGATAAGTATTTGAATTGTCATTTCTTACATAATGTTATTCAATGATGTATATGCTTATGTTCCTAGAATTAGGTTGTGTATTATGCATATTAGAATAGTTGCATTGATGAACAGTATACTACTAATATACATGGGTAAGTGGCCTATGGCACTGTAAAAAATTCCATTGCTACTTATCTAGAATGAAACCTCTTTCCTGACATGTTAGGAGTTGTGCACACTCTTAACAATGTTCTGGTAGAGATTGGAAGGCATCTAGAAAGTTACGGAATATGGATAAATGTTGTATTGAAGCATTGGATAAGATAATTGCATGACTGTATGATATATTTCTTTATGTGTAAGAATTTGTTTTGAAAACTATGAGATGTTTTCTAATCATGCAATTTAACTTGTTGTGTAGGAAAGATCATATACCATCACCTACAAAAGAAGGACTACAACATTTGTTCAGCAACAAAGTTATCTATTGAAAATATTGAAGATATTGAAGTTCCTAGGATTTGGAAAGAATGCCATGATCGAGGAGTACCAGTCGATCATGAAGATGTTTGGGATGTAGTCCCAAAACCTGAAGGGGAGTCTGTAGTGACTTCCAAGAGGATCTACAAGATCAAGCATGCTGCAGGTGGTAGCATAGAGACTTTTGCTCCTGTAGCTAGATACACTTCCATTAAATCAGTACTTGCTCTGGCTGCAGTGATGAAGAGGAAGATACACTTTCTTGAATGGTGTAGTTGAAGAAGAAGTGTATGTGGTGAAGCTACTTGGTTCTGAGACACATGACGGGGACTCATATATGTGCAGAACTTGGTATGGTAGGATAGACAGCTTTCTATCCAGTTTGGGCTTTACCAAGAGTAAACCGGATTCCAACCTTTACTACAAAGTTGAGGAAGGCAATCCAGTGATACTACTTTTGTATATGGATGACCTGTTTGTAACATGTGAGGATAGATTGATTGCCGACATGCAGTGGAAGCTTGCTGTCAAGTTCGAGCTGAAGAACTTGGGGATGATGCATTATTTGTTTTTTGGCATGGAGGTGTGGCAGAGTGCAAATGGAATCTTCCTTGGAAAAGGGAAGTATGCAATAGAGATCCTGAAGAGGTTCGGGATGATGGACTGCAAGGCTATGGCCACACCTATGGCATCGAACCTAAAGCTTCTGTTTGATGCTTCATCTGATCCAGTTGATGTCACTGTGTATCGTCAGATGATTGGGTCCTTGATGTACTTGACGAACACGAGACCAGATTTTTACTTTGCGGTGAACACATTGAGCCAATTCTTAACGGATCCGAGAGATGTTCACCTAGTTGCTGTAAAGCATATTCTGACATTAGGCAGGTAGTGTTGCAGATAGGAAGAGCACTTATGGGTGCTGCTTCAGTATGGGATCAGGTGTGATCTCTTGGTTTAGCAGGAAGCAGTCTTGCGTAGCACTGAGTACAGCCGAAGCAGAGTATGTTGTGACAGATGAGCAGGTTGCAGATGTATTGACCAAGCCGTTTGCCAGAGTGCAGTTTGAGTACTTTAGAGAGAGGCTTGGTGCACTTCAGATCGAGGTTCATTCCAAAGGGAAGTGATGAGTCCAGAAGATGTAGATGCACATGAGCTTTTCTGACATGGTTGATGTGTTCTCCCATGGTCATGATGTAATTGCTGAGCCATTCTCACATGGTGGTAGATGTGTTCTCCCATGGTGTAGATGTAAGGGTTGAAGCCATTTTTCACATGGTGGTAGATGTGTTCTCCCATGGTGAAAAATTAAGAGCTGGAGCCTTCCCCGAATGGTGGCAGATGTGTTCTCCCATGTCGGTGGTGTAAGTGTTGGACGATGTGCATCTGGGCTGTGCTTCGTGGACGATGAGATGATCTGAAGAAGACACTGCTATGATGATTAGGAGGATCATGGATGATGAGCATCAGGATGATGAGCATCAGGATGATGCTCCAGTTACTGCTCTGTGTATGCATCATGTTGATGTTGGATATGATAAGTTGGATCATTTATATGTGTGTGTATGTACGCATCGTGTTGATGTTGGATATGATTAGTTGGATCATTTATATGTATGTATGTATCATGTTGGATGATGGATATGATCGATTGGATCATTTGTATGTATTTGTATATGCATCATGTTGGATGCTTGGACCATGTATCTGTATATGTATCAGGTGGATACATTGTATGATCAGGTAGATCATGTATGTTGATATGTATCATGTATTTGTATTTGTATCAGGTGGATACACTGTATGATCAGGTGGATCATGTATGATGATATGTATCAGGTAGATACTTGGTATGCATCTGGTGGATACATTGTATGATCAGGATGATCATGATGATGAGCTTCAGGGCATTGCTCCAGATGATATGTATCATGTATTTGTATTTGTATCAGGTGGATACACTGTATGATCAGGTGGATCATGTATGATGATATGTATCAGGTAGATACTTGGTATGCATCTGGTGGATACATTGTATGATCAGGATGATCATGATGATGAGCTTCAGGGCATTGCTCCAGATGATATGTATCAGGATGGTACAATGATGATGATCAGTGTGATGATGAGCATCAGGATGATGCTTTGTGCGATGATGATCCGTTGGATCATGAGTATCAGGTTGATACTTGGAGGTCAGAGATTATATGTGGCAGGTTGTGCAAATAGCATGTAATCAGTCCTGGGAGATCTTGCCAGTCGTGCTGCGGTACATAAATGTTCCTGGGATACTCTTTCCAGTATTGCTATGTAGTATGTAATCAGTCCTCAGATATCCAATAGGTTGAGCTGTGTGCTCGTAATCAGTCCTGGGATGAGGTATTACTATGGAGACATGTAATCAGTCCTGGAGATCCGAGAGGTTGAGCTGTGTGCTCGTAATTAGTCATGGGATGCTCTTTAGGGATCTTGCTGGTCGTGCTGCGGCACATAAATGTTCCTGGCATGCTCTTTAAAGGTTTTGTCTATCCACATGTAATCAGTCCTGGAGATCAGAGAGGTTGAGCTGTGTGCTCGTAATAAGTCTTGGGATTCTCTTTAGAGATCTTGCCGATCGTGCTATGGCACATAAATGTTCCTGGGATGCTCTTTAAAGGTATTGTGGAGGATATGCATGTAATCAGTCCTGGGAGATCTTGTCGGTCATGCTTAGGCACATAAATGTTCCTGGGATACTCTTTCTGGTATTGCATCCGCACATAAAATTAGTCCTGAGAGGCCACCTCTATCAGACCGTTCGCACAGATGATGAAGACATGTAGGTGGTGGGCCTACATCTAGTATGAAAAAGGACTGGCTCTGTAGAACTTCCTATGATGAGTAGATTCAGAGATTGATTGAGATAGCAGCAGCAGTGACGATGATGATGACTCGATGACGATTATCCAGTGACGATGATCCAGAGAAGATGACTTGTGCTAGAAGACTTGTGTAGAGAAATACCTTACTAGTTAAGAGGGAGTGTTGATGTATATGTAACTTCGGAATGTATTTCACATATATGTATATTGTATTCCTATAGAGATGTTATTATTCCTCTATACGAAAGTGTCTTCATTTATATTGTAAGTGTTGTAATTTATACTTGATGGGTTATTAGACCACCTTGTTGGGGTCGGCCCTGTATAAGTCATGTGGGTCAAAGGGTTATTAGACCACCCTATTGGGGGTCATCCATGTGGGTCAAAGGGTTATTAGACCACCCTAGTGGGGGTTGGCCCAATCAGTATTATGTTAAGTGGTTAAGTTGAGGCCGACCTAGTTGAGTAAAGGTCAAGTCAAGTTAGTGTATAAATAGAGAGTGTGTCTCTCTCATTTTACACATTCTATTCTCTCACTCACACTTTGGAGAGTGGTGCACTTGTGGAGGAGGAGGCTCTGCTGCTAGGAGAAGACTATCTCTTGTATTCTGGTTGTATCATTGCTCTATCTATCTCTGAGGAAGTTATTGGGGTTTTTCACCTTTATGGTTTTCCCCAAGTAAACTCTGTGTCTCTTGACATGTGATTTCATTATTGTGTCCATGATTGACATGCTGTAGATTTGCTGTACATGTTGTTCTCTCAGTTAAGATCCTAGATCAGATTGAAGTAAATTCTGAAAATTTAACAACATGGAGCTATGAATATTAATGGAGAACAAGTTAATGATCACATTGAAGAAGATGACGATACTGATAACATAGTTGAAGATGATGTTACAAATAATTTGATCCATGATTCATTTAATGTTGGAATGGATGATGATCATGATCATGAAAATGATGAACATTTTGATGATATTCATGATACACCTCTTCTTGACAAGGCATATGAACCCCTTTATGACGGCTCCAAGACAAATCTTCTCTCTTCTATATTGTTGGTAATGAACTTGAAGGTTATGAATGGTCTTTCAAACATATCAGTCACATAGATGTTAAGGTATGCAATATATTCCATCACAAAATATATATGATTGTCATGTATTTTATTGTTAATTCATATATAAGTCAAATTACTATGGATGAAATTTGTTTCATTAATATTATTTCTATATTATATTAACTAGATTTTTATTTTAATTTGTTGTAGCATGATAGGTGAATATTTGTTACCACCGTCAAATATTTTACCTCGCACATATTGAGATTTATCTATCATCATGAAAGAAATTGGAGTGCAGTATGAAGCAATTCATGCATGCCTTGATGATGATGTTCTTTATTACAACCAGCATGAATTTGCAACATAATGTCCTGAATGTCATATCAGTAGATATCGCATAGATCAAGTAACTAAAAAGGTACCTCGCAAGGTTCTACGTTATATTCCCATTATTCTCCGTTTGCAACGACTGTTCAGGTGCAAAAACATAGCGCAGTTTATGGATTACCATGCACGGAACAGAAGTCAAGACGACATTATTCGGATGCCTGCAGATGGGTCTGCATTTAGAGATATGGAGGAAAAATGGCCTCACTTTAAAGACAAACCTTGTAATCTTAGGATTTCTTTGGTAGCAGATGGTGTCAATCCTTTTGCAGAGATGAGATCTGTTTACTCGGTGGGGCCTATTTTTGTTATCAACAACAACATTCCTCCATGGTTGACAATAAAGAGGGAGCACATAATGTTTTCGATGATTATTCCAGGTACGAACATTGCATTTTTTTTTTATTGCAGTGGTATATTCTCATTTGTCGTTTTTTGTCTCATAATGTTATATATATATTTAAAGTTTTTCTATTGCGAAATATGGTTTATATATCTAAATGGTACGTCTCATAATCAAAATATTTATTTTATATGTTCAAATCAATCAGGTAAGTACCATGTCAAAGATATGAATATATATATCGAACCTCTTATTGACGAGCTACTGAAGTTATGGAATGGCATCACTATGTATGACTTATCTAGACCAATACGACAAAGGCAATTCCAATTCCATGCAATGCTTGTATGGACAATACATGATGCCCCAGGGTAAACCCATTTCTGTGGTATGTAATTATAAGTTCCACTTTAGTTGCATTTAATTTTACGAACTACTAGTTAATATAATACGCATGCATGTTTTTCTAAATAATCCAGTCATTTTTTATATAATTATAATAGACAATATTGATATTCCATCTTTTTATTTAGGTATTCAGACAAAGGGGAAATTTGCATGTGCAGTTTGTGGTCCTAAGATCAAATCTTGTCATTCAAAAAGCTTAGGAAAGGAGGTGTTTGATGAGTATAGGCACTTCCTCTCCAAGAATCATAGGTATCGAACTACCGAAAAACATCTTTTCAATGGCAAGCAAGAGACTGCATTAAAACCAAAGAGAATGACACCTCAGCTATGGAAGTTGCAATATAATAGAAATCGTCAAGGTACGTATAATCAATCATTGTATATATATGATCATATTGTATTTTATTATATTGTGTGCTGTTTAGTGTAATTGACATTGATTTAATATTTAATTTCATCATTGTTGTTCATGTGATCATCATGAAGGCATTAATGGGCTTCCACGAGGAATGAAAAGTTATCCTAGACAATTTAGTAGGTTGCCCTACTATGAGCACCTACAAATTGCTCATCTATTTGATACAATGCATATTGGAAAGAATGTGACTGAAACATTATGGCGAATATTGGATGGAAGGAGTGACAAAGAAAAAATTGTCAAAATTTGCAAAGACATTCAAGATAATAAACATGCAATGAAAGACGTCATTCAATTTCATAGCAATGGAGAGCAAATTAATATAAACTCACTTCCATGGATGTTAACGGACCAGCAAAGTAATGTTGTAAAAGAAGGCATTCGAAAAATTAAATTTCCCACCGGATTTTGTGCGAACATGAAGAATATCATAACAAAGAAAGGTGATTTCACGGGGGTGAAAACGCACGATTGGCATGTCTTCATGAAGGTAATAATTAATATGGTATGCATTTAATAATTTTTTTTTTCTTTTTCTAGTACTCTTATTCGATATACTGAAACTATTTGTATATTATTGTTACAGTATGTTCTACCTCTCTCTATCCCGGACAACTTCGACAACAATGTCAAGCAAATAATATATAGTCTCGGGAAATACATGAGGTAAGTGGTGATTTTTCCATGTGCTTACTGTTTGTTTAATTCAACATAGAACTTATTCTTAATTTGATTTTCATTATCTACTTCATGTTAAGTAATATAATGACTTTTTTCTTTAATCTCTTGATTGGGTTGTCATGTCACTTGTAGATGGCTGTCATCTAAAGAATTCCATAAAGAAGACATAAAGTATTGGAGGAGAGAAATTCCTCGTCTCATGTGTGAAATGCAGAAGCATCTACCTTCATCATTTTTCAATGCACAGGAATACTACCTCATACACCAAGTTGAGGAGATTGAACTGTGTGGACCTGCACACTCAAGGTCCATGTGGATGGTTGAGAGGCACTTGAAATTTATGAAGGGTTTGGTCAGACAACGAGCATATGCTGAGAGTTCTATGATGGAGGGATATATGGTATACCAAAACATGTTGTACATTAGTGAATATCTTCCTATATTGGCATCAAAGCTCAATTTACATCGCATTTGTGATCCAGACTCCAAAATATATTTCGAAGGGGAGTACCCAAAGGGGAAAGGTAGATTGAGGAAGGTGAAAGGTAATATAACACATTTCACTGGTGATTTTTATGTTTATATATCATACATATATATTTTATTTTTTTATTTAGTATTTTGCATCATTTTATACTATAATTATATACTTTTTTAAGTGACTAATATACATTTTCGTTGAATTTTAATTTTATTGTCATCAAACAGTTGGTCGAGAGTGGGATGCGATTAATTTATACATCGCAAACAATCTTGACTGGATGAAGGTATGGATCGAAAAATGTGAACAATCTGGCCATGGAATATCATGGGAAGGTGTGGCTTCATTGGTTAAAGCTGCAAATCGCAATGGAGACACCAATCTAACACAAAGGAAAATCGATTTAGCAAGAGGTTTAAAAGATAAGCAGGTAAGCATATTAATCAACAACACTATTTATTTATTTTTTTAAATATTGTCGTTGTACGTCACGCTTGTTATTTTCCTTTTATGGCATTATAATAAACATGCACTACTTTATCATAAATATGGTGTCATTATGTAATCTTTTCCTGTATGGCTTGTTGTACTAGGTAAAACATCATAAGGCTATGTGGTGCAATGGATGTAGTTATCGCATCAAAAAGTTGGATGAAACAAAGAAAACATCTGATTGTGGGATATCTGCAGTATTTGAGGTGACCAATGTTTCTTCTAGAAGTGACAGGCATCCAGAACTATCTGAAAATCGATACTATGGGTATCTGGAAGACATTCTTCAGTGTGACTTTAACTCCAAGGTATTTCTGTTCATTGTCAAATGGTACAGGTGTCGATTGAATCAACGTGATCCCAATAGAACAATTATTGAACATGATAATGGTTTTACCATGGTAAATACAAGGTTGTTTGAGCCAGGAACAGAGCCCTATGTTCTTCCAACCCAATGTGAACAAGTATTTTACTTTGAGGTTCGAAGTAGAGCAGGTTGGTTATTTGCTGTGAGACACGATCCAAGGGGAAGGACGATAAAGTATAACGTAGATGAAGGTAATGAAGACATTCTCGAAGAAGAAGATGCCGTTGAAGATGATCATGATCAACATGAGTTAGATGATATTCCTGTTCCAGAAGAAGATGTTGAAGAACTTCTTGAATCGGATCATGACGTATATTCAGACAATGTCCATGAAGATGATATCAACGATGACATGATGATAGACGTAACTGACATCGATGATGATGATGATATGGCCAATCCTTACAATGTTGAATCTGGATCATCGGATGATAGTACAGACGATCAGTACTCAAATGAAGAAGATTATGAAGACCATTGAAGTCTATGATCAGGTATGCATTACTAATAATAAATTGTTAACTGTTTCTTAGCTAATTTCCATTTTCCTGTATGTTTAAATTAGAAACCTTTCTTGTTATTTAGTATGAATGAGAAAAGACATTTAATTTTTTTGTACATAGATATTTTTTTCAGGTTATATTGGGGAATTGAGAGTGGTGAGAGGGGGGGCTAGGGGCCATAAGAGCTTCCACCTTCACGTGGTTGGCCCGGTTTAGTAGAGAATATTAAACGATTCTCGAAACAGAGAGAAGCTTATAATTAAGGAAATGCAGTACAATTATCATGCTACCCCAAATGGCGTACTGCTTGATCATTAATATCATCTTCATCATGATCACTAGGATCATCATCATCATCTTTTTCATCATTGTCATCATCATCATCTTCATGATCGTCATCATCATCATCTTCATGATTGTGATCATCATCATCATCATCACTATCGTTGTCATCACCACAAACATCATCATCATCATCATCATCCCCATCTTGATCATCATCATCGTCATCATCATGATCATCGTAATCATCTTCGTCTTCATCATCATTGTCGTTGTCATCACCACCAACATCATCTTCATCATCATCATCATCACCATCATCTTCATAATCGTCATCATCATCATCATCATCATCATCACATTCATCATGATCATCATCATCGTCATCATCATCATCGTCGTCATCATCATCGTCATCATCATCATCTTCGTCATCATCATCGTCATCATCATCATCATCATCATCATGACAAAAAACACATTCTTCATCATCTTAGATAGACATTCTTCATCATCATCTTCATCATCACCACCATCATCATCATCATCGTGCAACTTATGCCCACTTGGTAATTTGATTGAACACCTTGTAATTATGTGCTCATAAATGATAAATGATATTGGAAAGTCACTCCTTTCATAATTCATCTTTATGAGTGAGTGTGACGAAAGAGAGTGGCATAACTTATTCATGTGTTTTTAATCACTAGATAGTTCTTTATGAGTGAGTGTGACAAAAGAGAGTGGCATAACTTATTCATGTGTTTTTAATCACTAGATAGTTTAATTCAACATCGTGTAATCTTTCTGCTAATAAATGGCATTGGAAAATCACTCCTTTCACCTACAGTGAGTGTGACAAAAGGGAGTGATTAGATGCAAATGCACAACTTACTTAGATTTGTTTTTTAATCATTAAATATAGTTTAATTTAACATCTTGTATTCTCATGCTCATAGATGATATTGGGCATTCACTCCTTTTATCATAGAGGTAAAAATAATAATCAAAGTTTGGATTAATTTGTTTAAGGATGGAGCGGTAGCAATAGTTGTCTTGATTTCTCAACCTTAGTTTATAAAATCATGCATCCTTCTTAATCATCTTTTATAAGGGTTTGAGTATTTCAATGAAGTCAAAGCCAAAACACCTTATGAAATTGATCATCCCAAAGAATGATTACATCAATTCCTTGTTGTGTGGCAATGGGATAGAATGTTATAGGTTTTATTCTTTTTGAATATACCAATATCATGTATTTTGATATGATATGCCCAAGTAATTTACCTTATGCAATAATGAAAATGGTTTTATTGGGATGTAGTGTGATCCCATATTTTCTACATCTATTAAAAATAGCTTTAATTTTAATATTGTCCATATAGACAAGTACAATTTGATTTATAAGGCCTATGAAAGCTATATCCATTACACATGAATTGCTCCATTTGGTGTTGAAAGCAATTTTCGATCTATCTTCATTTGAGACAAGAACTTGATTAGATCCCAAAAATCCATCCCAGAGTGAGCATTTCAAATCTCATTACAAGTTTCAAAATTGACTCCATAGGTGGAACTCGATAATTATATTTCTCTTATGCTTACTTAAGGTTTCTAAAATTGACACAAGGCCTATTTTCACTACTCGTGTTCCTTAACATGTACAAGGTTTTCAATTCATGGCTAATGGTGCATTGGAAACATAATGTTTGCATCTAGCAACTTCTTCAACTCCTTTTGCATCAACGGTTCTAATGATGGATGAACCTTTCACATCTTTTATTGAAAGGGATTAGTTGTTTTCTTCAATGGTATCACCTATTGAATAATTATTACGTCATACACCTTCAAGTCCTGGTATGTCTAAGAAAATACATATCTATACAATTTAAATAGCTTGATATAAGATCTTCTTTTAACCTCTAAACAAAAATAACCTAGATTGATTATATTTCGATCCTGTTCTCGTTAAATTTTTAATTATTTGTGTTATTTTGTGTATTATTTGTTGTATTTTTTTGTATTTAATATATAAATATTATATAAAAATGATAATATATATATATATATTGTATTGAATAAAAAAATTACAAAAACTAAATCAAATAATAATAAAAAATAACAAAAAACAAACATTATATATAAATACATAATAAAGAAACAAAATATAATAAATATATAACAAAAAAACACTATATAATAGATATATATAAAAAAATAAAAAATACATAGCAAATTAAAAACTTACTAGCTTGATACCTCCCGCGATGTGTGCTGCCGATACCTCCTGCGACAGTTTTTGCTGCAGACCCTTTCTACTACCTCCCCGCAAGACCGTTCTTCTGCCGACCATGTTTGCTACCTCCCATGACCTTTCTGTGACCTTTGTTGAGCTGTGAGAAGAGGATATTCACCTTGCACATGCAAATTGGGATTGTGGTTCCCTGCATTTGAGTCCGGTACTGAGCTGTTAGCAGAGGATATTGAGCCTGTACGTGGAAATTAGTATTGTGGCCGTGCATTTGAGACTGAGCCAGAGTGGAGCAACTCCGAGAAGAAGCAATGGCACCTCCCAAATCGGTGAGTATGATGCCCTGATTTTTATGGGGTCCAATACAGAGTATAAATCTCTAATTTGGTATTGTAATTTTGTTTTTCTTGTGGTAAACAATGTTATTGCAATGCATTCATTTGTTATTGCAAGTTTGTCTGTGACGGCCCCTTCCATCGTCAAAGGCAAGGAGGGGAAAACGTTAACAACACACGGGCTTATCGGAGACTTAGCCCCAATAATTTTTGCACATAAAATCCTAACATTTTAAAAACGTCCTTGTGCAGATTCATCTCAATTTAAACACAGCGGAAATTAATCATTACGTATGCACACCATTTCTTCATACATTCAGCATACCCATATCATTCATACATGTAACAGTTACCAATTTCATTAAGCATGGACAATTTATTACACTGCATAAAACATGATGCATTTCATTCCATTAATCATGAATGCATTGCAAAACACATACTGTATATAAATTAAATCACAGATTACTCATCTTGAACTGTAATGGTCCAAACGACTGGCTATGGAAGGTCAACGTTCCTCCCAACCGTAGACCTCTGTCCAGCTTGTGTTCTTTCAGCTGAGAGGTCACCCCCGAGCTGGGCCGTGTATCCACTAAGGAGGACTAGCTGGGTTCACTCATAGTCATGGCTTCAGTCAAGCATCCAAGCAGATAGAGGAGGGTAATGCTAAGCCAGTGAGCTCAACCATAGAGCTACAGGCATCTCAAGTGAGCTCAACAGTTAGGCACCCACATTACCTACCACATCCAACACAAGGAAGATCCCCTTCTCTGTTACACAGTCCCTCAGGAAACTCTTCCCTCCAGTGCTCTTCAGGATGGGCATAGAAAGGTCCAGCTGCTGATCTTTGAGATCCTAGCCTTCACTGGGTTTATCAAGCACACCCAACCTCTGCATAGTCAATCCCAACTTGATTTCTCACCATTCTGCTCACCAAATGCTCAAATCCGTCACTCGTTTTCTGAGCTGCAAAAACTGGGTTTTCCCATTGATTTCGGGGTAGCTAATGCTCCCAAATTCGCCCCCAAGGTTCATGCTATTGGATCCCCCATTGGATTTCCCGTCCCATGCCAAATCTGGGCGTTTTTGGTCTTTTAAAAACTGGGTTCTCTCAAGGTCGCGATTTCTGGTTTTTCCTCACTGCTGGCACTCCTTTTTTTGGATGGGAATGATGCTAGGTAGTTTCACAATGGAATGGGGTGTGAATCAAGCAACCTCCCATGAGGTTGAGTGACTTCTTGCCCAAGCAATCAGAGCCCATGTCCACCCATACGAATTTCAGGGCTGCCCATGCTCCATTGAAGCCATGGGCTGAAAATCTCAACCACCTTCTTACAACAGGCATTAATGTCACCTAGGAAAGTCAATGGGTTCTCATAATGACAAATGGCAGCCTAGGGTTTAATCCCATAGCCCCCTCACCACTCCCTAGTGGATACACGTGGCCCCTTCTCATTCGTTGCCTCCATAGCCAGTTTTTGGTATTTTATTTCAATGTTAAATATTTACATCAATTTACAATATCCCATGGCTTAATAGCACGTGGGCAACAAAATATCAAGCGTGTCTACTTAAATAAAATCCGAGCATAAACTAGCGGGGCCTTGGCCTTGAGCTCCACGCTAGGGAAACATACATCGCGTATTTACAATATTTACATTAGCGCCAAAATTGCCTAAGGGTTCAAAATTGGGGTATTACATTCCCCTCCCCCTTAGAACAACACCGTCCTCGGTGTTCTCAAAACTGAACAAAAATGGGAATGCCTCCCTCATGGCATCCTCTAGCTCCCATGTAGCCTCGTCGGGACTAAGGTGCTCCCATTGGACCTTTACCTGCCCGATGGCTCTGTTCCGGAGCACTGTGAATTTCTTGTCGAGGATGCGCATAGGTTCTACTTGGAACTCTCCCTCGGGTTCCACCTGTATCACATTCCAATCAATCATATGATTAGGATCATGTACATACTTCTTAAGCAAAGATACATGGAAAACATTATGAGCTCTTATGCTAGCAGGCAATGCAATTCTATATGCAACTGGCCCTATCCTATCAAGGACTTCAAATGGACCACAATATCTGGGCGACAACTTGGCACAACTCCCCAACTTGAGGGAACTCTTCCTTGGTTTCACTCTCAAGTAAACATGATCCCCAATCTGAAATTCCTTATGTACTCTTTTCAAATCTGCATAACTCTTTTGCCTGTCCTGAGCTGCCTTTAAATTCTGCCTGATCTTAACAATTTCCTGTTCCATTTCCTTGATCATCTCTGGTCCAAGCACTACCCTGTTCACTGGGCCGTCCCAATTCACTGGTGTCCTGCATCCCCTGCCATACAATGCTTCAAATGGACTCATTCCCAAGGATGCATGGTGTCCATTATTGTATGCAAATTCAACCAAGTGTAAATAATCTTCCCACTTGGATGGTTTGTCCATCACATACATTCTCAACATGTCTTCAAGGACCTGATTCACCCTCTCGGTTTGGCCGTCCGTTTGAGGATGGTAAGCTGTACTGAAATTCAATTTCGTTCCCAATTCCTGAAATAATCCCTTCCAGAAATTGGAGGTGAACTTTGTGTCACGATCAGAAATTATTGCCTTAGGCAATCCATGCAATCTGAATATCTCTCTCATGAAGATGTTCGCAATGTCACTAGCCTTGTGAGTGGACTTTACTGGAATAAAGTGAGCTACCTTTGATAGCTTATCCACCACAACCATGATTGAATCATGCTTTTTCACTGTCATGGGCAGACCTGTTATAAAATCCATGGAGATCACTTCCCACTTCCATTCTGGAATGGGTAAGGGCTGCAATAACCCCGCTGGATGTTGGTGTTCTGCCTTGACTTGTTGGCACTTCTGACACCTAGCAATGTACTCAGCTATGTCCTTCTTCATGCCATTCCAAAAGTATTGCTTTCTTGCCGCTGTTATAGTTTTCTGATATCCTGGATGTCCAGAGTACGGCATTTGGTGTATCTCATCCATCACTAGCTTCTTCAAATCTGCATTATTTGGAATGTACAACCTATCTTTGTAGATGAGGATACTGTCTTCACCCAG
Source organism: Larix kaempferi (assembly GCA_027924585.1). Taxonomy (NCBI): domain Eukaryota; kingdom Viridiplantae; phylum Streptophyta; class Pinopsida; order Pinales; family Pinaceae; genus Larix; species Larix kaempferi. Next base: position 11,348,496 of record BSBM01002204.1, on the reverse strand, counting down.
CTGATATCCTGCATACTTTTCATCCACATCACCATGCTGCAACTTCTCTTTAATTTGAAGGCAAGTTTCGTCACTGTTTTGGGCCTCAAGAACTCTTGTCTTCAAATCTGATTTGCACATACTTACTGCTGAAACATGAAATTTTCTGCTAAGAGCATCTGCAACCTTATTCTCCTTCCCTTTTACATGTTTAATTTCAAAATCAAATTCACACAGAAATTCCATCCATCTAGCTTGCCTAGCATTCAAGTTCGGCTGCTCAAACAAATACTTCAAGCTCATGTGGTCTGTCCTAAGCTCGAATCTTCTTCCCATCAAGTAATGCCTCCACATTTTAAGAGCATGCACTATGGCTGCTAATTCTAAATCATGTGTGGCATAATTCTTTTCATGCTCTTTCAATTTCCTAGATTCATAGCAAATCACAATTCCTTCCTGCATGAGAACCCCACCCAGTCCTTCAATGCAAGCATCTGTGCATACTACAAAATCCTTCCTTGGATCGGCTATCTTCAAAACAGGAGCGCTAGTAAGTAACTCCTTTAATTTCTGAAAACTTTTCTCACATTTTTCAGACCATACAAATTTGATGTTCTTCCTTTGCAATGAGGTGATCGGATGCGCTATCCTGGAGAATCCTTCAATAAACCTTCTGTAGTAACCAGCAAGGCCCATAAAAGATCTAACATCTGAAACATTTCTTGGAGTTGGCCAATCCATGATGGAATTAATCTTCTCTGGATCCACTGCAATTCCTTCTTCTGAAATGACGTGACCCAAATATTGGATCCTCTTTTGATAGAATTCACACTTGCTTAACTTGGCATACAGCTGATGTTCTCTGAGAACTTGCAACACCATTCTTAGATGCTCCTCATGCTCTTCTTCATTTCTTGAATAGACAAGAATGTCATCTAAAAACACAATCACAAACTTGTCCAAATATTTGCTGAATACACTATTCATGAGACACATGAATGTGGCAGGTGCGTTGGTAAGGCCGAATGGAACCACAGTGAACTCATAATGACCATATCTAGTTCTAAAAGCCGTCTTGTGAATGTCTTCTTCTTTAATCCTTACTTGATGGTAGCCAGACCTCAAGTCAATCTTTGAAAATAATTTGGCTTCCTTCATTTGATCAAACAAGTCATCAATTCTTGGTAATGGATACTTGTTCTTAACTGTCACTTTATTGAGCTGCCTGTAATCAATACACAGCCTTAAAGTCCCATCTTTCTTCTTGACAAATAACACCGGTGCTCCCCAAGGAGACACACTAGGCCTGATATACCCTTTATCTATTAATTCCTGCAGCTGTATCTTCAATTCCACCAATTCCGGTGTACTCATTCTATAAGGAGCTTTGGAATTCGGCGCTGCCCCTGGAACAAGATCGATGGTAAAATCAATATCTCTCATCGGTGGCAACCCTGGTACCTCATCCGGAAACACATCTTGGAACTCTTGCAATATCCTGAAGTCTTCTAGTCTTGGCCCTTTGTCCTCCAATGAATCTGGCATATGGACTGCATATAGTTGACAACCCTTCTTATAAAACTTTTTCAACTGCAGGGCTGAAATCTGTCTTATTGAAACTTGCTTGGGAATCCCTTTTACCAATGTGGGCCTTCCCTTTTCATCAATGCACTCAAGTGCTTTCTCATAACAGTCCAATTTGGCTCTGTGTTTTTCTAACCAATCCATGCCAATTAATGCATCATAGGATCCTAATGGTAACACATTCAATTCAGCATATGTGTGGAGTCCATTCAATTCTATGGGACACTCCATCACTACCTCACTTACTTTTCTCTTGGTTCCCGTGGCTAGTTGCACTAGCCAAGACTTAATATGCTTTATTTTTCTAAGAGAACAACCTTCAACCACTTTTGGAGAAACATAACTATGAGTAGATCCTGGATCAATCAAAACAGAAATAGATTGCGTAGCAATCTTACCTTCGACTTCCACCACTGAGGACTGATGGTCTGCTTGATGATTATCCAACGCTGCATAAATCCGAGGTGCTGCCCTTGCCATGTCCTCCACCGTAGCTACTCCCTTCAGGTTGTTCAATTTTCGAGCATTGTTTTTCCGATGTGGACAATCCTTCAACATGTGGTTTTCTCCACATCCCCAACACTGAAGTGGTCCCTTTGATGCTTTGTCTACTGCCACTGCCGGTTTGAATCCACTCCTTGCTTGTTGTCCCTGTGGAAAGGTTCTAGGCTGACCTCTAAATGGTGGCTTGAAGCCATCCTTCTTCTGGTCAAACTTCCCTCTTGGCTTTCCTTTCCATGCTGGGTTAGCCTCTGTTCTTCCTTTATTTTGCTCATAGCAGTGCATTGCCATCCTAATGGCTTCATCCAAACTTGGTGGATTAACAAACTCAATACGATCTCTGAAACTCTGAGGTAGACCCCCAAGAAAGCATTGGATTTTTACTCTCTCATCTTTGATGTAGTCAACATACCTCAGTAATTCCAAGAATTTGTGGACATGCTCTTCCATGGATTTCTGTCCCAACCTGAGCTCATTAAACTCTTTTCTCTTACCGTCATAATACCTAGCAGAAAGGTATTTCTCCTTGAAGTACCCCTTAAATCTTTCCCAACTGATCCTTCTTTCATTGATCCCTTTCACTTGCAAGAGATTGTCCCACCAAATGGAAGCTCTTCCATTTAAGTTGTAAATGGCAATTCTGGCTTTCTCATTTCCTGAGTAGTCTTGAATTCTGAAATATTTCTTCATTCCCAGAAGCCATGCTTCTGCCTCTTGACCTGCCTTTCCTTCCCCATCAAATGTGGGAGGTCTTGCCTTCCTGAATTCTCCCTGTGGGATACCCTTGAACCTCTTTCTTCCGTCCAATCTCTTAGGTGCATGTCCTGGACTTCTCCTAGAACATTTGGAGTCACCCGACCTGCTGGAAGAAGACCTTGATGAAGATGTTTTATGTTTTCTGCTCACCGAACTCTTCCTTGGGCTTGGAGTCCTCCTCCTCGAACGGCCTCTAGAATGACTCCCCGCATCTCTTCCTTCTTCACCCATATGGCTTGGGTTGGACCCAAGGTTTATCTTATGCTGCATATCAGTGAGGCTTTGCAAAATAGCAGCATTGAGTTGGTGTTGTTCTTCTTGAGCCTTCATCAATCTTTCATTGAAGCTCACCATGGTTTCAACCAAATTTTGAGGAGTCACCTGCTCCCTTCTCCCATTGGATTCAGTCTCCGCATTCCCTTCATGCACATTTTCTCCTAGAACGTCTTCTTCGTGTTCATAAGGATCTTGAGCATCATTAATGGTCACCATCTTACCTCTGCTACAATTATAAACTTTATGAGCTGCAAACACTGTGCATTATTATGATATTTGTTAGACCTCATAAAAATGCATCTAGGAATATACAACAATCAACATTTAACATAATTAACTCATGGAATAATCAACATAGCTGTTACTTATTCAATTCTTTTGCCCATTCATGCAATTCTGAAAATTGCCCATATTGCCATTAATTTGACAAAACAGTCACCGGCACTTTTCTGCCCTGATAATATATGATGTCTGATAACCCAATTCAAATTCCGGTCATACTACATTATTCCTTGCTAGACAAGCTTTCCAATGCCTGTCCCCGTGCTCCATTCCGACATCGGGTGTGGAAACAGCGTTGTTTCAAAAATGACAACTCTTACCAATAATTCTGCACAGTTTACACAGTTGTGTTTTGGTCCCGAAGGTCAACTTCAGCCACCTGTGGAAGAAAATCTATGCAGAACCACAAAAACTTATCTATCGGGTGAAGTTAGTCCATATAATAAGGAACACTCAGCAATTCACGGATTTCAATTCTGATGTACCGTTCATCTTTTATGAATTTCTGGGTTTTACTACTTCTTACTTTTCACATTTTTCCAAAATTCCAAATTTTGGGCCAAAAACGGCTATCTCCCAAACGGTGCATTTCTGGAAAATCTTCGTCTAACGGAAGTTGTCTGTCTTAATGAGAATATGAAATGTCTAGTTCAGTAAAATTTCTGAATCCCACATCTAGGGTCACTTTTACTGCCCACAAGCTTTTCAAAATCCCGAAAAAGTGGCCCGGAACAGTGCTTTTTGGCCTTCTTACTCACCCCGACTCCACATCCTTTGGAGTTTGATTCCAAGATTCGGAACTTAACATTGTGCCTGCTTCATGGCCGCGCCTGATCAATTTCAGCTCAAACCGACCTTCTGTCAAGCCTCGGGACTCTATCCTTCAAAAGTCACTATTTCCCTTTTTCTGTCAAATTGGAGTCTAATGGGCTCGGGGTCTTCACTAGTTCTTTCATGGCCCCCGTCAATGGCCTCCGAGCCCCACAGAAATCATCCCATTCCGAGCCCCGGTGCTCCCCCTATCCAAAAATGGAGTTTTTGGCACTTTACTTTTTTTTTTTTTTTTTTTTTTTTTTTTTTTTTTTTTTTTTTTTTTTTTTTGTCGGGCCGGTTCAGCGAACGCTCCCGCAACTGCGGGGCGGTTCACCGAATGCTTCCGCAATGCGGAGCAGTTCAGCGAACGCTTCCGCAATGGCGGAGCGATTCGCTGAATTCTCCCGCAACTGCGGAGCCATTCGGCGAAGGCTTCCGCCGTTTCGGAAGACTTTCTCGAATCCTCCCGCGATTTCGGAGCCCTTCGCGGAATCCTTCCGCCGTTTCGGAACCATTCGCCGAAGTCTTCCGCCGTTTCGGAACGATTCGGCGAAGTCTTCCGCCGTTGCGGAACGATTCGGCGAAGTCTTCCGCCGTTGCGGAACGATTCGCCGAAGTCTTCCGCAATTTCGGAACGATTCGGCGAAGTCTTCCGCCGTTTCGGAACGATTCGGCGAAGTCTTCCGCAATTTCGGAATGACTCGCCGAACTCTTCCGCGTTGCGGAACGATTCGCGGAATCCTTCCGAAATTTCGGAAGAGGATTCCTTCCGCAATTTCGGAAGAGAATTCCTTCCGAAAAAGCTTCCGTTCGACGCCGACACTTAGAAAATTTTTCACAAAAACGAATTTTTCTCCGCTGTTTCGGAGCGGTTCACTGAATTCTTCCGCTGTTTCGGAGCGGTTCGCGGAATCCTTCCGAAATTTCGGAAGAGAATTGCTTCCGCAATTTCGGAAGAGAATTCCTTCCGCAATTTCGGAAGAGAATTCCTTCCGAAAAACTTCCCTTCGCAAATTTTCGGAAAAATTCTCGGAACGCTTCCGAAATTTCGGAACGATTCGCCGAATGCTTCTGCTGTTTCGGAAAGCATTCGGGAATTCCTTCCGAAACAGTCTTAAACCAAAAATTTCAAAAACAGTCTTAAAACAACTTTTTTTCAAAACAGACTTAAGAAAACTCTATCAGATTTGGCCCATAGAGGCCCAATGCTGCAACGCAGCTCTGATACCAAACTGTAACGCCCCTTCCATCGTCAAAGGCAAGGAGGGGAAAACGTTAACAACACACGGGCTTATCGGAGACTTAGCCCCAATAATTTTTGCACATAAAATCCTAACATTTTAAAAACGTCCTTGTGCAGATTCATCTCAATTTAAACACAGCGGAAATTAATCATTACGTATGCACACCATTTCTTCATACATTCAGCATACCCATATCATTCATACATGTAACAGTTACCAATTTCATTAAGCATGGACAATTTATTACACTGCATAAAACATGATGCATTTCATTCCATTAATCATGAATGCATTGCAAAACACATACTGTATATAAATTAAATCACAGATTACTCATCTTGAACTGTAATGGTCCAAACGACTGGCTATGGAAGGTCAACGTTCCTCCCAACCGTAGACCTCTGTCCAGCTTGTGTTCTTTCAGCTGAGAGGTCACCCCCGAGCTGGGCCGTGTATCCACTAAGGAGGACTAGCTGGGTTCACTCATAGTCATGGCTTCAGTCAAGCATCCAAGCAGATAGAGGAGGGTAATGCTAAGCCAGTGAGCTCAACCATAGAGCTACAGGCATCTCAAGTGAGCTCAACAGTTAGGCACCCACATTACCTACCACATCCAACACAAGGAAGATCCCCTTCTCTGTTACACAGTCCCTCAGGAAACTCTTCCCTCCAGTGCTCTTCAGGATGGGCATAGAAAGGTCCAGCTGCTGATCTTTGAGATCCTAGCCTTCACTGGGTTTATCAAGCACACCCAACCTCTGCATAGTCAATCCCAACTTGATTTCTCACCATTCTGCTCACCAAATGCTCAAATCCGTCACTCGTTTTCTGAGCTGCAAAAACTGGGTTTTCCCATTGATTTCGGGGTAGCTAATGCTCCCAAATTCGCCCCCAAGGTTCATGCTATTGGATCCCCCATTGGATTTCCCGTCCCATGCCAAATCTGGGCGTTTTTGGTCTTTTAAAAACTGGGTTCTCTCAAGGTCGCGATTTCTGGTTTTTCCTCACTGCTGGCACTCCTTTTTTTGGATGGGAATGATGCTAGGTAGTTTCACAATGGAATGGGGTGTGAATCAAGCAACCTCCCATGAGGTTGAGTGACTTCTTGCCCAAGCAATCAGAGCCCATGTCCACCCATACGAATTTCAGGGCTGCCCATGCTCCATTGAAGCCATGGGCTGAAAATCTCAACCACCTTCTTACAACAGGCATTAATGTCACCTAGGAAAGTCAATGGGTTCTCATAATGACAAATGGCAGCCTAGGGTTTAATCCCATAGCCCCCTCACCACTCCCTAGTGGATACACGTGGCCCCTTCTCATTCGTTGCCTCCATAGCCAGTTTTTGGTATTTTATTTCAATGTTAAATATTTACATCAATTTACAATATCCCATGGCTTAATAGCACGTGGGCAACAAAATATCAAGCGTGTCTACTTAAATAAAATCCGAGCATAAACTAGCGGGGCCTTGGCCTTGAGCTCCACGCTAGGGAAACATACATCGCGTATTTACAATATTTACATTAGAGCCAAAATTGCCTAAGGGTTCAAAATTGGGGTATTACATTGTCTTCACCCATATAAGCTATTCAAACGCAAGCTATAAGCTACAAGCTATTGGAGTCCCTGCCACTGGCAATCCATGAACGCCTTGTGGATGAGGCTCTCCAGATAGAACCCACATATTTGGCCTCGGGATGCCAGAATTCATACCAGTTGAGGAAAACTTGAACACCACTGCCTAAAACTTTGCCACTCAAGGCATTTCTTGTGTGTGAATCAAAACCCCCATGATGGCGCTTATGTGGCCGTACCCTTCTATTATGATCTCCTCCATTGAATGCAGAACTTACCCTTTGATAAAGGTCCAAAGAGCTCACAAGATTAGGCACAATCCTGTCAAGCGTATATATGAGCTCATCTTGGACAATACACCTATCCTCAATTTGCTCCACCAACTTCTACCTCTTCTCCTTCAGGTAGATCAATTCTCCATTTCCTTCAATGTGCATATCTTCCTTTGACATTGACCACTGCTGGGGCAAAAATATAACAAACCAATTTTATTGTAGGTGGCGTTAATGTTCAGATTGAATTCTAGATAAAAAAGGAAACTCCCGAGTGCAATTAACCAATAAAATGAATGAAAGTCTAACAATTGTCCCTGTGGACATTGTTTCGAAAGTCTACAATAAATGCACTTGTCAGAGTGCCTTCACTCAAAAAACATGTGCTATAGAGATTGTATACTTATCAGGCATGCTGGGAATATGCCCATATCTCACTATCACCACTACTTCAGTAAGATATGCCCATAATTTCTATTGTTTGCATGGCTGTAATTATGTGACCTCTAACCTTCTTAATAACTCCTCATCCATATACCTTCTTCCTCTAACAATCTTCCTTCCTCTTCTTCCTCAACTGAAATCAAATCCTCTCCAAGAGATATTGACCACTCTAATATTAAAGTTATGCAACAATATCTGAGAATTCCTAGTTGTCTTTCCATAGATGAACTTTGCCTCACTTTCCACCAACTACACCTTTGAACTAACAATTGGTTTGTCCTTCACAACTCAAAACCTATTACACATGGATATGGATATGGATTGCTAATAAAAATTTCTAACGTGGATCTTTGCAAGGTATCCACAATCTTTAGTTTGTCAGTCATCTGATATCTTGCTTAATAGACTTGCTCTATCATAGGAATTGTGAAGGGGTCAGGGTGGATATAGATCCTTAAACTAGAGTATTTTACTATTTAGCCTTTGAGATTCCTCTTAGAAGGTGGTGAGATAAATAAACAACAAAGTTCCCGATTAAAGGTCAGTGTATGTGAGATTCCTCTTAAACTAAGTTTTCATATTTGTTGTAGAGGCATGCCAATGGTAACACCATAACTATTTATGAGCATTACATTATAGAGGAACCATTCATGTCATATTTATTTATGTGCTTTGCATTATAGAGGATCCATGCATGACATAACCAACTTTATAGATTCTATACCTAAAACATTTAGTGCCTTAATCTGAGCTAAAGCGATTCTATGAGCCATTATAAAAGAGTAGTAAATATAGAAAAATGGGAAGAAGAGGATAAATAGAATGGGGTAATCAATGTCATGAGAATGATAATTTATAAAGTAAGGGGTCCAAGGGTTTTCCACAAGAAATTCCTACTGAAATTAAAATCCCAGATCTAATCAAGGGGCAAGGGAATCCTCCATCTCCATGTCACAAGTAAATCTGTACAATTTTAGAAATTGTCTCTTATGAAACAAGATCAACGCCACTCCTAGCTATCACATCACACCACTCTTCACTCTTCACTCTAGCTCTCATGCTTAGAATTCATGTGCACCTCCTTCACTTTTGTAGAACAAAAGATAGGGGAGTTACAAGTTACATTTTAAATAGAAATCAGCTCTAGAAAAATCAAATTAGCATACTGAATATGCACCAACAAGCACTTGTCTTTCTATTATAGTAGAAAAGAGAATTACATAATCCAAAATCAGAGTCTCCCAAGCTTACTATACAAAACCAACCACCTTCTCACAACCTCATAAAGCAATACACTTTAAATAGAATACCCTAGCTATCACATCACACCACTCTTCACTCTATATCTCATGCTTAGAAGTCATGTGCACCTCCTTCTCTTTTATGGAACAACAGAGAGGGGAGTTAAAGGTAAAAACATTATACTAGGTCCACAAAAGAGAATGGGTCCACAAGTGGATCACTCCACCTTGACAAGGTCCATTTTAATGGTTAACATAACCAACTCATGCGCCTCACATGGGCTAAGGTATTTGGTGACATGAAAACTTGTGCCAAGCATGCTTCTCCAAGTAACTAACTCAAGTAGTTCACCCCACATGTGTCAAGGTGGGAAGCTGAAAGTTTCAGTTATTCTGAAATTGTAAGTGTGTATTCTTTGTGCATAATAAAGGAAAGTGCAGCAATATTTATTTTGTATCATTTCTTCCATCTCCATGTGATGTTGCTACACATAATATTTTCTCTGTGTGTTGTTCCTGTAGCTACAATTCCATGCTTTTTTGTGTAGGTTCCCATGAAGGCTGGGGAGTGCAAGGCTTATCCTCCATAGTGATACATTGCTCCTTGTTGCAATCACTACCCTAGCCTGAATTTTTGTTTGATGCTGGACAATCTATATTCCACACATCGATTTCCCTATCCAGTTTAACTAATGCTCTAGATACAGGTTGGTATAGAGGTATTTTCTATCCAAGGGAACAATATTAGTGCCTTTTGGCTTGAACCTTGATGAAGTATCACATCCTTTGTATCCAAATTGTAGAGAATTGTTCTTAGTTTGTTTCCATATGTGCAACTTTGAGTTTTTATCCCATGTATCCTAACCTTACTATCTAAGGATGGTATGTTTCTCCATGTTATTAGCCGAGCCAATAAATGGGAAAGGAATTGAATACCATTCTTGTTAGGAGTGTGTGTGTAATGTGTGAAGTTTGCAAAATGACAAAAGAATAAGTGGATAGATTCTAGGTGTGCATATGAGTGAATAGGAAATGATAGGCCATTTCGGAAACAAAGGGATGAATTTGATTCATAAAAGAGCCAAATCACTAAATGGTCTATCCCTTATCTCAATCTTACATATTTTTATACAACTTGATAGAACACATTGCATCCCAATGTCACTATCACCAACAAAAGCAACACTAAGCCTCTCCAAACACTTTACATAAGTACCAGACGACCAAAAGTCCTTATTTTTATGCATACCACTCAAAGACAAACAAAAATGAGTGAGAAGTAAGAATTTTTGTTTCTTGCAATAGTGACTAATGTTGCATTTGTTGTTTCACAATAAAAAAACATAGTACAAAGGTGATCCTAGGATAAGAGCTTGAAGTATCCATAAGGCCTTCCTCTATCACAATGCCTTAATCATTAGGTCTGATGGAAAAACATGCAATTCCTACAAATGTTTGCAAGTTGAGGAGACGATTTCAAGCCCTTTATCTTAATTTTAATCCAATACATGTAGTTGCTGACAATTATAAGCCTAATGTGTAGCCAAGATAAAACTAGAATTTGATATACAACTAGTGAAATTCCAAATTTGCAACATATGATAAGCACTTTAACCCCATAGTGCTCATCATTTCCTCCCTGCTTAAGAAGAAATTGTCCCCAGTTTCTATTGTAGATGGAAAAATTGTTGCTTGAATGTGTACTGGGACTTGGGAGATCCATTTATCTTGCAAAGGCAGGTTTCCTTTTCTTTCAATAGAATATGCCTTTTAAAGGAGCCACTTTTGCACTCCCACATTGTATCAACACCTTTGTACTTAGGGGTCCCATTGACCTAATTTTGTAATTAACTTATCTTACCTTCTAGCTTTGAATTTTCTGTTTCGCAGATGCATGTTTGACTATGGACCCTAGCAATCATGATCCCTTTTGCTGTACTTATGTCGACTGTGAATGCAAAAGAATGAATTTTTAATGAGTTCAAGTATGATGACTACACCACATAACTTGAGCTATAGTAGAAGTGATTTGAATTTGGTGAATAGATTTTGGATTGTGACAAATATTCTTGGGCTTATACTTGTGAGATCATTCTGTAATTTAAGTCTCCTAGCGTACATTAAATGGGTTTTAAATTGAAATAATGTGTCCTACCATACACGATTATTCACAATATCACAATGTCATGCATATGCTTGCTAATTTGGTTTAAACATTGTCATGCATTTTAGTCATTAGAAGTAGAAGAAAGTTATTGTTAATGGATTCATTTAATTTGAAAGAGTAGTTATAGTTTGAAAGAACTCTCTCCTTACCTTAGATAGCATTCATTGAAAGGAAAGGCTTATTTTATTCATATGCATTTGCATGGTTTGAGTCAGTCATCACACCACGAGTTTCAATTCCATCACCCGATTGAGTAATACAACCACTAAAATTTACACCCCCTAACTAAACACACCATAACCTCACTTGAGGAGAAAAAGAATTTGGTAGTTAGGTAGGACACCGGGGATAGTTATCCAAATAATTCCCTCTTGTCATTATCATCTGAGACATAGTTGTTGTCCTCTAGGGTACCAAAATCCTCTAGTATTTGTTGACACGGTCATACACTAGTTTGTGGAGGGGCCTCCTGTTGTTTCAAGGGTTAAACCGCCGCGAGATCGAGAACCGGATGGACTATGTGGAATGCCGCACTCCACTTAGCCCTAAGGGAACATCAATCATTGTCTTCCTTGTATTCTCCGGCCACCATACTGGTGATACAAGGGTGATAAGGCAGAAGCGCCGAAAACCTTTTCCGACGTGTCATGAATGAGGTAGCTTAGTGACTTTTCTACTAGGGCTCTTTTACCCAAGATCCCTTTCAGTAGAGGGATATCCTTCAAATTCGGTCTCTCACTTCGTATTGTTTGACTTGGATTTCATCACCTTGCGAAGGATACGATTTGTCGAGGTATCCAGCTCCTAGTTAGGAAGTTTGCTTGTATTTTCACCTTTTTAGAGGGTCTTTTTCTTTTTAGTGCTACTTGTTAGCATTCTGGCCACTTTTGTTTCAGCTCGCTTACTATGACAACGGTCCTGGTACAGTTTTTTGAGCTTGTTTTTTTGGCCTGCGAGCCTTGTCTTTTCATAGCTTCCCTTCTGCATGCTCGGTTGCTTTAGGGTTTTTGAGTTCATACACGGTAGTTACCAATACTTATTTGATGATGTATGATGTCTTCTTCTCCTAGGTCTTCGAGATGGTTGAGTTAGATGGTCTTCTGAAGGGACTGAACACCCCTTCATGGAACCACTAACGCTTGACCATAGGAGTAGTCTAGAGGACCACGTGATCACATCATCCGTGTGGACTTTTCCATTTATTGTGATGATGGCCTTTCAAGTTATATGGAACAATGGTACATTTGAGAGAGAGATGAATGGTTGTACCCCACCTTGGTCGATTGTCTTATGGTCCTTTCATTTTGTCGATAATATTTTTGTGGTACCTTGCCTTTTACCTTTTGGGTGTTTTACTGATATTGGGATATCTTGTGATTTGTACCACCTTTTATGTTTTAGGTCTTGTGGGTACTATGGTAGTTTGTCCACATTTGAGGTACACCCACTTTCTCCAAATTGTTATGAGTCTTTATACCCACTTCGTACCACCCTCTTGACCTTAGTTAGGAAGATTGCATGCTATCATACCTTTTGGTGGTACTATTTGAGTTACAAGAGGTAGTTACAAGGAGCTATTGCATATATGAGGTAGTTACAAGGAGATATTGCATATATTGATTTGTACCACCTTTTATGTTTTTGGTCTTGTGGTTATAACTATGGTAGTTTGTCCACGTTTGAGGTAGTGTACACCCCCTTAGTCCCAAGGGTTATGAGTCTTTATACCCATTTTTTTTTTTTACTTGTACCTTACTGGTTGGTCTTTGTACTGAGCCTTTTTACTGTCATTGAATTTCTTTGATTGACCGTACCATAGCCCAGTCATCTCTCTCTCTCTGGTTTGTACTAGCCCTATCATAGGGTCACTTGGTTCCTAGAGTTAACTAGCCTCTAAGAGGCACAGTCATTTTTGAAAGTAACTCTTCTGAGTATATTACAGGAAACGTCTACACTAAGGTAATCAAATATGTGGTAAATAGTTTTCATTAAGTAGCCAGGACTTGTAGCATTAGAGGAGATCCTATAACGTGTATGTGTACTGTTTCATGTGTGTTACATGTGTGATGTAGCGTTAAATCAAATAGTAAAAAACAACTCATAAATATTGCATGAATTTCTACTCTTAAGAAAGATAAATTGGTCGTCTTCCGATCATCACTTGAATGCCTACATGTTGACAGAGGGAATGAGGATCAAGTAAAATTATAAAAGGTGATACACGTCAACTTTTAAGAGGCGCTATGCCTTGCGGTCGAATCTAAACTTTTTTTCCAATGGTGTAGGTAGAACCAAACAGGTATTTGTCTGATCTGTCTTCCTCGAGCGAGGGGAGTTTAGGAAGGCTAGAGGAAAGTGAGACATCCAGTAGGTCTAGAAGAATTGTATCAACTAGATGTCAAAAAACCAAAAGAATATTCCATAGACGCAATGAATTTTTTCACGGTCAAGGGGGGGCATGTTCCTATGGTGATGAGACAAAAGACGACAAAGAGATGCCCTTGAGGTACAGACATTTAGTGAAACAATGGGTATCGAAGGATCTTCCTCCATCGAACACTGATTTTTGTGTGAACGAGAGGAGATATTGAATTGCACCGTCGTCGATACATGGTTTCGGGTTGTTTTCCATGGATTCCATCTTGGTCGGTTACGAGACATGTACAAAATTGATGGAGTATGGTGGACCCATATACAACTACAATGATTGGATGCGCCTTGTCCGATATACAAAAAGTATGCGTAGCTATGGATTGTCAAAAAAATATTTACAATTGAAAGACAAAAATCAAAATAAAGGAGGAACGTTGTACATGGACGGAAGGCCAAAGGCCACAGGGAATATTGCGGGGTTTATAAACAGTTCACAACCAGGGCCTACAATTAAGCAACCAAACTGCGAATTTGAGGGACATGAAGGAAACCGTGTTTTTGTAGTTGCTATTAAAACAATATCTGCAAGGGACGAGTTGCTTATTAATTACCCTGTGAACCAAGTAGATACAAACAAGGTTACTATAAAACATTTTACCCAACCTTTTAGTAATAAATTAAACATCATAAGGATTTTTTGTTAGTTTATTTCATTTAAATTTCCCATATTTACTTTGCAGGCCAGTCATCAAGATAAATCCCTGCCAACAAATGGTCGGAGGAGTACTTCTTCCTCGATGGAGCAGGTATACATCTTTCTAATAGTACAAATATAATAAGAAAAAAGAGTTTTTATTTTCTTTGTTTTTCCATTATTAATAACTTGGTTTGTTTTATATAATGTTATTTATATTTGATGCAGAACGTTGATCGGGAAATACACCCGTCGAATGTTGATCAAACGAAAACACCCTCAGGGCAACAGGTAGACCTGATTTGAATTGTACAATTAAAATATATCAAAATGTTTTAGCATTATATTAATGTTTCAATGAATATTTTGGTTTCGTTTACGTAATTTTCTAGTCTATGTTTTTGATGCAGGCCTGTTCCGTAAGGTCGGACACACCAGGGTCCACGCAACGGGTATACATCTTTGTAATATTAAAAATATAATATGAATAATATTTTTTTTTATGTGTTTTCTCATGAATAGTTTTGGAATCGTTTAGGTGACTTTCACTATGTTTTTTTATTAGGTGTTGTTAGGGGCAGCTCCCAGATATTAGCAGATCGGGGCAAGTCGCCTATGACCATTGATCCAATGAGTGGATCGCGATCCTCGAGGTCACAGGTATAATTCATTTCAATTGTACCAATATAATACGTAGCATAATGTTAATTTTGTTATGTATTTTTCGTGTGTATACTGGTTTCGTTATGATAATGTAAACCGTGTTGTAATTTTATGAATCTATCATGATAGATATATTACGTTAATATAAAATTTGGAATCTATTAATAGAGAACTCAGTAGTGCTTTATATATGTTTGTTGCAACCCACTAGTGAATCGCAGTATGAATCAGCATCGCAAGATTTTCCGTTAGAACCTGAAGTGGCAGAGGTGCTTCACGATTGCGAAAAAATTGGTGAAGCCACACACCCACTAAAGATGGAAGAGAAATTGTTGAATAGATATACTGCGGAAATCCTTTCTCTACTAATCCATGTTCCGCAGACAAGCGCAATTACAGAAAGGATTGCATTGTTGGAACATAGATCTAATAACTTGCGAGTAAGTTGAGGAATCTTGAATCATCGAATAATTCGTTTAAGTCTTTATAATGTTCTCTTTTATATGATAGTATTGAATATATAAGATGTGGTGTGTATTTACAGAATTATAAGGGACCACACAATAGTGGTCAAGGTGGTGTTGGCCCCAGCGAGGCTCATGGAGAGATTTCGCATCACGACCAAACGACTCCACATAGTTTGAATCCTTTGCCATTGTTGTCGACCGAATAGTCGGCAACACGTTCCGAAACACCATGGACCCCCACTATGAGCGCAACAGCCGCTACTGACCAACACACAACGGATCGTCCACAAGAAGGGGTCGACACCAAGTCCCCTATCAATTTTGATGTTGAAGAAGCTACATTTCCAGGATCTTCCCGTGTCAAAAGCACAGGAACACTGGAGACAACATTTTTGGTGGATGAAGATCTCGTCCTAATAAATATATCGATGATCCCAGGTAATTAATCATAGTTGATCAGGTTAATTAGTGTTTATAATTTCATTGTAATATACCGATAAAACATTTTTTATCAACTAATTATGATCATGGCATGATCGTTGTGTAGGAAACAATGTTTTCTATGAACTTATGAATGACTTTTGCTTGGCGATCTTCAGGCCCACCATCCGAACAAGGTGGGATAGACAACCGAAACATTTAAAAGATGAACTCACTAATCGGTTGGTTGGCCTGTTCGGGGAGAAAACCTTCACTCATGCCAATGTCTTGAAAAAGGCTTGTCAACATGTGAAGGTTGTCCAAGACCAATATAGGACACACCTCGAAAAAAACCAGAGGTATGAGCACCCACCAATGATTCCAGCAATGGAGTGGAGAGCTCTAGTGGAAGATGGAAAGGAGAAGGCTCTGAGAAGAGAAGGCAAGCTAACACCAGGCACAGGGAGGTATGCAATACTTTCCGCAATGTAATTCTAAACCTTATTATCCTTGATTCCTATATCGAACTTGGAACATCTAACTTATTTCAACACTTGCATAGGCTATCAAACACATCAAAGGCCACAAAGGAAAGACTAGAAAAAATAGGTCAGCACAAGCTTGGCCCTGGTGGTTATTCGAATTTGGTGGCATGGATTGTAAGTTTCGAGAAACCAACAATGAATACAAATAATAAATTGAAAATTATTTTTCATTTTATTGCACCGTAAAATGTTAATTAACAACGATAAGCAAATATGCAGGCCGATAGATTCAATGAAGTACCCACAGAGGAAATCATGAAGCTTGGCTTCCAGGAAGGCTTTGGAGCTATTGTTGAACGTTGAAGAAGCTTATCTGGGCAAACACAGTCTTGTGGTACCAATCCATCCGGTGCACAGGTATATAGAATCTATATAGTTTAATGAATATTTGTCGCTTGTGGAATATTTTCGTTACAAATTCTTGATGTAAAATATTGACTCTGTTTTTAACAGGAAAGCAATGATCCCATTAGTGTCGAGGAGGGACAACAACAAATCGATGATCAAGCTTCGAATCCTGGTAATGAATTTATTCATATGCTACAATTTTATGTATAGCATTGCAAATGGTGACCATTAATTGTAGTTCATCGTATTTCAACTGCATAGCATGTAGAGGGTGAAACTGTATAGGTTGAGACTGGACAAGAACATCAACAACATGATTTGGTCACACCTGGTAAAAAAACACCTTCGTAATGAATTTTTTTTAATTAAAAACTTGTCATTACAATAGAAAAATATAACGATGTAACATTTTCACATCGTTGCAGCAAATCCGAACCCCTTGCCGCAAAATCCACGTCTAAAACAACAATCAGCTAGGATATTGCAAACATCACCAAAAGCGCCTGCTAAAGAACCAAGAACTGAAAGAGAAAGTCCAGATGATGTAGATGGTCCTCTTATAGATTATGTACCATTGAAGAGAAGAAAAACTTATAAAAAGAAGGACGGGAAAAACGACGTCTAAATATTTTTGATAACAATATATCATCCACGATTTTTGGTCTAATGAATGAATGAATGGTTTAATGAATGTTCTTATGTTTTAATGATTCAGTGTAGTAAACTGTTACCTTCATTGAATTTCAACTTTTATTGAATGAATGTGTTGACTGAATGATTAATGAAGGGTGTATTGAATGTTATCTTTTATTGAATGAATGTGTTGATCGACTGAAATGATGGTTTAGTGAATGTTAGCATTTATTGAATGAATAATGGATGAAAGTTCATGATGAAATATGGATGAATTTGCACATATTTGTTTTTTTCAAGTACATGCATTGGGTATGGGGAATTGAGAGTGATGTGAGGGGGGGGGCATAAGAGCTTCCACCTTCACGTGGTTGGCCCTATTCAATAAAGAATATGAAATTATTCTCAAAACAGAGAGGAGCTCAATGAATGGCTACGATGTCAGCTTTCTACAACCCACTCACGTGTCGTCTAAAATTTGTCAATTTCTTGGAGCTTCTTGTAATTTTTGGTTGCTCCTCATAACCAATTTCGAGTTTCCACATGATGAAATATGGATGAATTTGCAAATATATGGATGAAAGTTCATGATGAAATATGGATGAATTTGCACATATTTGTTTTTTTCAAGTGCATGCATTAGGTATGGGGAATTGAGAGTGATGTGAGGGGGGGGAGGGGCCATAAGAGCTTCCACCTTCACATGGTTGGCCCTGTTCAGTAGAGAATATGAAATTATTCTCGAAATAGAGAGGAGCTCAATAAATGGCTATGATGCTGGCTTTCTACAACCCACTCGCGTGTTGTCTAAATTTTGACAATTTCTTGGAGCTTGTTGTGATTTTTGGTTGCTCCTCATAACCAATTTCCAGTTTCCACAACTTCAAAGGTTGAGTAAATGATGCACTGGAATCAATATCCTTAACCTTCTCTTTAATTTCCTTGGAATCAATATCCTTAACCTCACATTAAACCCTTCCAAATTGGTATATTTACCATTCAAGGTTGGCTTCTTCTGAAGCATGATATTTGCAACTAAGCTAGCATACACCGACAACAATTAGAGACATGCTGTTTGTTGTCAATGTTCATCTTTTTTTAAGGAATGCAACTTGACCATAATGGCTCCTCCTATGCTAGGGAATTAAAGTCAACAACAAATTAAAGAAAACATATAGTTTGCATCGAAAAAATAACAGGGTACGAACTGAACTGAGGAGATTCGAACCTGCGACCTATGTCTAGTACCAAGGCTACCACCTTTAAGCTTGAAGTGCAGCTGGAAAGGGCGACCACCTTCAAGCTCAATTCATTCTGCATGCATTTCACAATGGGAGATGGCGGGCTACCACATTCAACCTTGATTCATTTTGTATGCATTTCACTATGCAATCATCTCAGATTCTTGTTGCGTTTTCCCTCTATTAGTTTATCAATTCGGTATGACCCACGCCTGCCGTCCGAGGAGTGTTTCCACGGTCTTGAGTTCCATCCTGACAATGGTGACGATTCATTCTATATTTACGTTTACCTTAAGCTGCAATATGGAAAACTCATAGTTCACTATCAAGATTTCTCTGACCGTCAACTTTGTCAGACAAACCTTAATAGTGAACTATGAGTTTGTCATTTGCAGCCGAAGGGAAACGTAATACCATGAATCGTCAACTGTTTCCAGGCTAAAACTGAAGACCGCGGAAACACTCATTGGACGGTGGACGTGGGTCATACTGAATTGATAAACTAATTGATGGAAAACGCAATGGGAATTTGAGACAATTGCATAGTGAAATGCATGTAGAATAAATGAAGAGTGGGTGTCGAGAGAAATGGTTTTGGGACATCGTATGAGAGGAAATGGCGATGGGAATTGATTTATAAGGTCAAGCTTGAAGGTGGTATCCTTGGGACTAGACATAGGTCGCAGGTTCAAATCTCGTCTAAATATTTTTTATAACAATATATCGTCCACGATTTTTGGCCTAATTAATGAATGAATGGTTTAATGAATTTTCTAATGTTTTAATGATTCAGTGTAGTAAACTGTTACCTTTATTGAATTTCAGCTTTTATTGAATGAATGTGTTGACTGAATGATTAATGAATGGTTTATTGAATGTTATGTTTTATTGAATGAATGTGTGGATCGACAGAAACAATGGTTTAGTGAATGTTAGCATTTATTGAATGAATAATGGATGAAAGTTCATGATAAAATATGGATGAATTTGCATATATTTGTTTTTTTCAAGTGCATGCATTGGGTATGGGGAATTGAGAGTGATGTGAGGGGGGGAAGGGGCCATAAGAGCTTCCACCTTCATGTGGTTGGTCCTGTTCAGTAGAGAATATGAAATTATTCTCGAAATAGAGAGGAGCTCAATGAATGGCTACGATGTTGGCTTTCTACAACCCACTCGCATGTTGTTTAAATTTTGACAATTTCTTGGAGCTTGTTGTGATTTTTGGTTGCTCCTCATAACCAATTTCGAGTTTCCATAACTTCAAAGGTTGAGTAAATGATGCACTAGAATCAATATCCTTAACCTTCTCTTTAATTTCCTTGGAATCAATATCCATCTTAACCTCAAATAAATATAAGTGAACAAAAGAAAATGCAAGAAAGAGATTAAACTTGCAAAATATAACACTTATATTAATAAATTCAAAAAGAGAGAGTAATGTTCATGGGCCTCTTCGAGAGGATGAGCTCCTTTGAGCAAAGCTTCAATACAATACCAATCTTTGACAAAACAATATACATCCTTCTAGCGCTATAAATAGTTTCTTAATAACTATCAAAACCCTAACTACATGCAATCTCAAAATTAATGACTACCAATCACCTACTGGTTCTTATTTAATAAAAATGAGCCTTTTACATTAAGTAACTACCCATTAACTATCTAATGAGCCTTATTCAAAGAATATGATCTCATACATGAATATACAAACTCCTCAGTATACCAAATTAGAGAAGTTAGGTAAGAGTACCTTGACACAATGGAAGCACACTACCAACCATCTCTTTGTGACGAATATGCCACAATGTTACATAAGCATAGGGATTAGAGAACATGTATTCAATATGAAAAGTTTTATTTCAAAAATGTTATTTAAAAAAAAAATGTATTGGGTAGTCGCTTAACCGACGACCTAATCCCGACGACCGCAGGGTAATATCCGACAGTTTTGCAATACTTCTGATGGCTCGGAACGTCGGATCCACTTTTTTTGTATGGCATCCACGTCGCTTAACCGACGACCTATCCAATGATCGTAGGGTAATATCCGACGCTTGTGCCGTACTTCCGACGGCTCAGAAATTCGGACCCGCCTTTTTTTGTATGGGATACACGTCGCTTAACCGACGACTGAACCGACGCATAATCGATGGAAAAAGGATGGTATCCAACCAATATTGGAAGTTAACACTGTCTCTTATCCGACTACCTGTGAAGTTGGAGGAAGTCGGTTAACCGACGAGGTAGGGTAGTCAAATATCCGACGTCCTCAACTATGTCATATTTTAGCCGATATCCCACCGATGGTAAAAAAAGACTGGAATTGTCAGATAGGTGACCATAGGTTGTAGCAAATTCGACTTTTTCACCGTCGGATTTTGGGTCAAAAAAACTTAGTGTCTTGAAGTTTCAGCCATACTTCATTGGGTGAAGTGAGGCCATAAAGATTAAATAAGAGTTATATGGATGTAGTGAGACATAACAGCCCATAGGTTTCATCCCTTCGATTATGCCATTTAGATTTCTCCACTGCTGAGGTTGGCTCAGCTTCTGTTGTCATGGTCACCCTGTAGAGCCCTTTGCTCCTAAGTAGAATCTCCATATGTGCTTTCCAATC
Source organism: Larix kaempferi (assembly GCA_027924585.1). Lineage (NCBI taxonomy): Eukaryota > Viridiplantae > Streptophyta > Pinopsida > Pinales > Pinaceae > Larix > Larix kaempferi. The sequence goes on along the minus strand of BSBM01002204.1, from coordinate 11,327,355 downwards.
AAAGTAATTGAAAGGAGTGAGGATGATCTGCTATGTATGATCCATTGTTTCAACTGATATAAACTTATGGACTGATTTTAGAGCACTTCTGGATTCCAAAATGCGCCTTGCAGAGAATAGAATTCACCCAGTGAATTGATCAATGCGCCCTTCCTGAGACTGTTGGATCCTGCAAGACAATCAATAGATGAAAGGAATAGCTTGATGAATCTAATACCATGTGAAAATCAGATCACATCCAAGAACTGATCAAGAAATTACACTCTCTCATTTAAAAAATCTCACACTAGTCAAAAGACACAAGAATTATGCACAAGAGTAGATTTTTGTATTACTTCTCATGAATAGAATTACATCATCCAACATATGAATGTAATAGGCTATCATTAAATAGAATTACAGCAGAAAATTGAATGGCTAAAGATGCCAAACAAAGCTCCTAATCATCAGACTTGCTAAATATGCCCATTCCCCCTAGGTGGCAAGTTGACTTTCCAAATCAGCCCAAAAGCTCACGAATTGATAATTTAGTGAGCTGAAGGTGAAATATAGATTAAAAAAATTCCAAATATGAATTTTGGGTGGAAATAACATTAAGGAAAGTTTTTGGTGTAAAAAACACTTTCCTTGGTTGACTAGCTTTCCCTATGGGGGAAAACATAGAATTAACTAATACAATATTAATTAATGCATCTTATGTAAATAAATGAATGGTAGGAGGGATTAATAATTCCAACATTTGCAGCTACAGATCTGAAGGCTCTGTAGCATTGGATCAAGTGAGGAGCAAAGGGATCGTAAATCTCAGGTAAGACATCCATTTACTGCTTTATGATTCTATTGATCTAGGGAAGTTGGTTCTATTCTTTACTTATTTTTTCTATATCTAGTTAGACTAGGGAGATCTGACCTTAAGTCTGCTTAGGTAGATTGTCTCAAAACAAATCTGGCGACCATACTACCACCGCACTCGTTTCCTAATTTTCGTTCTTTAGCTATGTCATTTCTAACTCATTTCCAGTTACCCATCCACTATGAAACTGGTATAGACTTACTGACTTCTCTCCTCTAGACTACCATGACTCATATATCTAATCATATCCATGAGTGGAGGAGGAGATGACGTCTCCTTAAGGCTCCCATTCCAGACCAATTATTAGCTGACTGGTTTACGAAGTCTCTTTTACCCACCGTAGCTAAAGACGTAGCTATGGGAGGGGCCTTCACCGAGGAACAGGCTATTGCTCATGCCCACTACTTAGAACTTGTCTATGCGCAATCTGACACTTTATATGACATTGTTCTTGATTCCCCCCGCCCCACCTACGATCCTGCAAAACCACCCTAGGGACCTCATGCCGACGGAATTATCGGTTCCGTAAAATACTAGCCTCCTACTCAAACCGGTGGATCATCGAACCACCATGGCTCTTCCCTACCCTCACGACAGGATGGAAGCACCACCACCAAGTAACCCACTCCTGCTCCCACCGAGGAGGTGAATTCTGTTCAATCAGCTTCACCTCAGAAATACGGTGGCAAGAAGAAAACCAAAGGTAAACCCAAGAACTCTTCCAACTAGCAAGAACACAAGAACCCTCTTGAAGACATATAACAGAAATGGAATCTCAAGTATCCTTGTTTATTGTGTGGTGGTGACCATATCTCCAAAGAGTGTCCCCAAAGAGACGAAGTACAGAATTTTCTTAAGGGAAACCCCACGCCCGCAGATCTCAATGATCCCTTCCCCACCCAAAATCAACAAATGATTTCCCAACCCTCTCCTTCTCAAGGAGAAGCATCATCCATTGCGCATGTTCTCAATATGCGGAGTGAAACGGTTAACCTGAACACATGAGCACGATCATACGAATCCGTCCCTCCTAAGGAATCCGTTAGAAGTAATACTAAAAATGTTTCTGCCTCTACCTCGGATGTTTCCATGCCACAAGATCCTCTCACCATTGAGAAGCCTTCATTATATTTAGTGTTGTTTCCTCCTAAAAGCATGATTCGAAAAGCAATTTTCAATCCTAATGCTCGGGAAGCTCAGACTATAACATTGTAGAGGACTTGGCGCAAGCCCCTTGTGCCATGTCGACGCTAGAAGTCTTGAAGAATTGTCCCAATCAATGTAAGACTCTTCTCGCTGCCATTGGTGCGATAGATCCAGACTCCTTGAATACAATCATGTTTAAGCTTAAGTATTTTAAATCGAGGCTTTCCCACCAGCTGTATTTCCAAAATTCCATGAAGGTTTCTAGGAAGACGATCCATCTCATTGTATTAGATGAAGGTTCATCTATCTCGTTCATGTCATTATCTTGTTGGAGAGCCATTGGTTCTCCTGAGTTAAACCATTCTCCTACTACCCTGAAATCATTCAATGGTCGTGGCTTTCAACCCCATGGGCTATTACAAGCCTTAGCAGTAGAGTTGGGGGACAATACTATAACCATTAACATGGAAATAGTCACAACCCCTTTGTATTATAATCTCTTGCTTGGTCCTAACTGGTTTTACGCCATGACTACGGTGGCATCATCTGTCTTCTGCATTGTGCAATTCCCCCATCAAGGCCAAATTGTCACTATCGACCAGTTGGACTTCTGTACACCGAACACCGCTACTCATCCCAATGATAATGTCCCTTTGTTAGAGAAATATTCATAACTATATGAGAGCATGGGGGTCTTCCTCATAAGAGATTCATCTCTTATGGGCGTCTTTCCAGCCCAGGATCCTCCTAACCATGTTTCCTCGATGAACATGATATCTTCCATGATTCCATCTTCTTCCAACTCTACCGATCAATGGCTCATGCCCGATGAGGCCACCATGCATTTGATTGGAGATACTATGCCTCTCTCACAATATGAAGCTACTTATGAGGCTATCCAATCATCCCCCTAGGACCACTTGTTTTTGGTCTCTACATCTTGTTCTCTACAATGGACGTCATCTTCACTAGATCCTCTACTTCGGACTTTTCATTCTAATGAGTCCATTATGGAGATTATGAGCACGGATGAACCTCCGTGGGAAGGCCTTCACAATTGATCGTCTTTCCTAACCCCATTAGATTCTGTGGATAACGCTATTACAACCATTTTTACACCAGATGTCTATTCTTTCCCACAGTCACCGATCCTCACTTTCGATATAGTTATGGAAGGAAACATGCCAAATATCACACCCACCATCCCAATTGACATCTCGGTTACACCCGGCGTCGTGGAACATATCCACATTGGCCAGACTTGCTCTCCTGAGGAGATCACCACATTCACGGCCTTATTTAAACAATTTTGCGACGCATTCGCATGGACCTATGAGGAAATACCAAAGATCAATCCTTCCATTGTTTTGCATGAGATAAAAACTTATCCCAACGCTAAGCATGTCCGCCAAAAATTACAACCAATACACCCTCAAAAATCTGTGGCAATTAAAGATGAGATTGAAAATATCTTGAAGGCCGACTTCATCTATCCCATTCCTTTTAATAGAATGGGTCTCCAATTTCATCCCTGTGGCCAAGAAGAAGGGTACTATTAGGGTCTGTGTCGACTATAGGGACCTGAACAAGGCTTGTCCTAAGGACAATTACCCTACTCCCTTCATTGATCAGATCATTGACAATTGCGCCGGGAGCGTCATCTTCTTGTTTATGGATGGGTTTTCAAGTTATAATCAAATAGAGATCCACCCGACTAACCAACACAAGACCACTTTCATCTTCCCCTAGGATACGTTTTCCTATCGTAAACTCCCCATTGGTCTTAAAAATGCTGGTGCTACATTCCAGCGAGCCATGTCGTATGCTTTTCATGATGTGAAGGACTTTGTGGAGCTCCATCTTGACGATCTCCCTACCCACTCATAGCATCGTGAGTTCCACATCGTTCATCTAACAGCTATATTCCTCAGATGCAGGCAGTATAACATGTGTCTGAATCCTCACAAGTGTATTTTCTATGTCTAATCAGGATGCCTCCTAGGTTTTATCGTTTCAAAGGACGGGATCCACATTGATCCCTTGAAGGTGGAAGCCATTGTCGCTCTCCCAGCTCCTACTGACATTACAGAACTACAAAGTTTTCAAGAGAAGGAAACTTACCTATGGAGTTTTGTCTGTAATTTTTCTTAAAAGACATAGGGCTATATGCGATTGCTGAAGAAGGAAGTCCCTTTCATCTAGGACGACCAGGCCCAACAATCCTTTGACATCTTAAAATCTTCCATTACTCATGCCCCTGTGCTCCAACTGCCCAATTAATATAAGGATTACATTCTTTATATTTCCGTTTTTTCCACCACGATCGCCATGGTAATGGTCCAGGAACACAACAATGCCTAGGAACATGTGATCTATTACCTCAGTAAGGTTCTTATTGACTCTGAAACCCGTTACTCACATGTCAAGAAACTCGCTCTTGCGGAAGTCAATGCCGTCCAAACGTTCTATCACTACATCGTACTCCGCACCACTACTGTTATTGCCGACGCGAACCCCATGTACCACATCCTTACACGTCAGGTGCTCGAGGGAAAGTATTCACACTGGATCGCGATACTTTAGGAATTTGACCTCCTCTTCGAGAAAGTTAAGTCAAAGAAATCCTTGGTGTTTGTGGAGCTCATTTGTGATCGTCCCTATGTTGATATGGGAAATGATCCCATCAATTCCCTTCCAGATGATTCGTTGTTTCTCATCAGCACGTCTGACCCATGGTATGGAGATATCACCTTATATCTTCAAACCCAACGGTTCAACCCCCAACTATCTCGTGACGACCATCATCGTATCTGCCACCATGCTAAGTATTACTTGATCATCAATGATACATTGTATCGTCATGGTGTAGACTCCATCCTTCGACGTTGTTTAACACACGAGGAGGCTGAAGACGTACTGAATGACTACCACTCCGGGTCTTGTGGCGGTCATCTTTCTAGGATGGCTACAGCCCAGAAAATACTACGCGCAAGATACTACCGGCCTTCGATCTTCAAGGACTGAATTGATCCCATTAAGAAGTGTCCTCCATGCCAGCACTTTCAATTTAAAAAGCGCTCCCATCCATCCCCTCTCCATCTGGTTATTGCCATCGACCCCTTTTCTAAATGGGGCATGTCACGTACCCAAAATTTCATAAAATTTAAAACTTTTCTAAGTGCCTAAAATGCCACTAAAATATATGCGGAAATATAAAGTGTGGGTTACTTTCTTAAATTACTGCTTACAAATAATTAAAACCTTGCAATGTTTATTACTCTTTGTAAATGTCATTATAATAATCAAGGAAAAGATCCCTCAATGAAATTCATGTATATTAAGTACTATCTCCCGTCATTTTTGCATGAATAGATAGATGTTTCACTTTTAACTAAATCAATGCTTAACTTAAGATGTCAACTCTTTCTTAAATCTTGCGGGAAACACAAACTTCATTATGTCTTAATATACATCCTTTAAGAAACATATACTTCTTTCCATAAAACAATCTAAATGGTAACAACACAATCATAATCATAAGAGAAGCATTATATCAACAACCAACCTTCTATATGAATCATATACATCAAAGTAATCATAAACATTTTTAAGGACAGAAACAAGTACTCATACATAAGACACATTGAGAAACACCAAGGGAAACATAGGAGACAAAATATAACGTAGTTCACCCGTACGCGGGCTAGTCCACAAAGGTGTGTGCATCTTTTATTATTAAGCAAAAGTAGTAGAATTACAATGAGCAACATAGTTGTTGTAACAAGACTCATTCTCTTTCCGTCAAGCCTCTATCACATAGAGCTTTTTCATGAATCAACTGTATACAATATAAATGAACTAGAATATAGATATATTATACACTTATCATCTTAAAGTTTTCCAAAAGTACATACATCCATTCTTTTATCTAAAAACCCTATAGGTGAACCTCCTATTAATTGATAAACTCTACATTGAGAGATTCATGAGATTCTCAATACCTAAGATATAGGTATAAATATACCTAAAACTCCAATATCCCAAGATATGACAATTACTTTTTATTAATAAACTAGCTATAAACTTGGTCATCTCAAATGTATAAATTAAAGGTGCTTAGATATGTTCCACCCTTGCATTAAAATTTAAAATACATATGTGTAAAAAAAAGTCTTTACTTTCATTACCTATATATATGATTATAAGTCCATTCAAAAACCTTTATACCTATGTTCTATAATCATATATATATATATAAGTTATTTCATAATATTTCAAAAACATATAAATGTAAAGTCCTTTCATAAACATATATAAATATAACGTCTTTTCAAAATCTTTCATAAACCTTTACAATTATAAGTCTTTTCAAAAATCTTTCATAAACCTTTACAATTATAAGTCTTTTCAAAATCTTTCATAAACATGTACAAATATAAGTCTTTTCATAATCTTTATAATTTTACCAAATATAGTCAAAAGTGAATTAACGCTAGTATCTACACTAAAACTCTAAATACAAGTGCTCTTTGTAATATAGGTCTTACGTGTAAACTCATCAACTTGAGACTTGTTTAAACATTAAGTATTGTTTGCTATATCTGACCCGGAACCTAAAAATATATCTTCTTGTTTATAATAAACTATATATATATTCAAATAGATATATAAAAATATAAGTCGGTCGATTTGGGAAGTAGCTTGTTGAGACCCGACCCATCCCCATTTTTCTCTTAGTAAATAAGTATGTATAAATATTGGTGCAAGAAATAAAAGGATGATGCTACGCTTTCTTACAGAGGAAAGGTGTTCAGTTTAAGCACCGATAAAAAGACTCTAGTATCCTAAATCTTAGATAAATAAGATACGTTTGTGAAAGACTCCATCAGCCGGTGCTCGCCGATATTGATTTCCCCAGCCATGAATCTCCACGCGATGATAAAAATAAAATAAAATAAAATGGTGCATACATTACTAACATGCAGGTCACTTAACAACTGAGAAATAGTTACTGAGATTTGGCTCATAAAGCAATTTGATTCCCACATACCACGCGCAGGAAACCTTCACTTGAGCTCAACAGAAACATAAGAATACAACTAATAATGTATCTCTGTACCCTAATCTAAGTAATCATCAAAGTCCAGCGATCAAATCCATCCCTACGGTTTATACAGAGACATATGATTTCACGCGTGTATGTACAAAACTATACTGAGATGTTTTGACGGGGATAATCGATATGTTGTTACTGCAGCATCATACCACAACAATCTATAACAAGAATTACCTGATGAATATAATGCAAATCAGCGTATCCTTTTTGGGGGTTTACGCTACCATAAATACGATCCGCAAGAACTATGATTCCGGCAGTCTTAACCTCGACGATCCGCAAGAACTATGATTCCGGCAGTCTTAACCTCGACGATTTAGCAGCATTTTTAAATGCAGTTTCAAAGGAACCTACGACTTCAACAATCCTATACCAAAAAAAAACATCTAAGATTACACAAAAGCAGGGTTAAGTCTCTTAGAGTAGAGTAGAGTTCGAAACCTATGACTTCTGTCCACACACGGGAATCTATAACGCTCACATAAATCAAGGTTATATAATATATATATATATATATATATATATACCACAGACTTGGGATCTAGAGATCCGCTTTTCACCACGATGTAACAATGGGTCCACCGATAGAGTTTGTAATTACTAAATACTATAATACAACTACCACAGAGATATTAAAAACCAAAATTCCAGAATGCATAATGCTCTCACCAATATATCCAGATTTCATACATAATCAACAAGACCGATCCAACATGCGTACACCTCCAACTTAGAATGAGATAAGGCAGCCCCTCACAACGTTTATAACCAAAACGGATTTTAGTCGAGGGCATGCAAAGAATGTAGCCATACAGCAAAACAAAATGGACTTATCTCCCCGGAGGGAATGCATAGAATGCATCCACACAGAAAACAAAAAAAAAACGCATCCATCTCAACGGCATGCATAGAATGCATCCACACAACAAAACAAAACACATTTATCTCAACAAAAACAACACCATGAAAGTTTACCTCAATTCGCTGAGGACTCGTGTATTTCCTCGATCCGCCCCTACAGGTGTGCCGAATTCCCATCGCGCAGAGTGAGAGAGCCCCCAGGTTTCTTCCATCCCTCGAGTGTCTCAGCGCTCTTCCTTACTTGTAGTTTCACGTTGTGAGGCTTAATGCAACTGCATGGTACAACGTGGCCAGGCGGTTGGAAATGGTGGTTTCCTCCAAAGGGAACAAACTCCCTAATAATTCTCACCAAGATTCCCATCTAACCTCCCAAGATGGTCGCTGAGTACAAGAAGTAAATGAAACTGAGGATGGGCATAAGCTCGCCCAGAATTTTCTCCCTAAAAAGCGGTGGTAGTGTTTTTCCCCAAACTCGGGTTCCAAAATCTTTTAAAAAAGGAAAACTTACTCTCATATTTGAACGACATGCATCTGCTCCTGCAATCGGCGTGAAAACAAGTGGGATCCTCATCTCGAGATTCGGCACCCCCACTACTAAATAACTTAATCTCCACTATCTCCATAATAGTGGTGTGGGCCTACTATAATTATATGGTTACATCCAATAGCCCTTATATATATACACGTGATAAACATGATATTCTATGCATCTAAACAAATAGAACCCAAGTTCCTTTATAAACTCTCATGCATGTTTTTTTTAAATTTCTAGTTTGTTTAGCACAACTATATATACATAAGAAGGACTAATTAATCCTCTTGTATATATTTTTTTTTATAATAAATATTTATCATATATATATTTAAAAGATTTCATTCTCCCTCTTAACCTTTTTAATAAAGATTTCAAGTAGAAAGAACATTTTAAGGTTCAGGTTTAATATATATATATACATATATATATAAAGGTTTTTATTTTCCTTTTGTAAAATCATTAGTATGGTTTAAAAGTAGGCTAGTAAAAACTTCTTTTTGCCTCACATATTTTAATGAAATTCTATTATATAAAATCATATAACCTTTGCATGATTAACCATCACTAGGATTTGTATAAACTTGTCTTTCTCCTACCTTGTGTTTAAGGTGAGATTTTCAAAGTGAATTAGCTATATAATACTATAAGTAGTTCCCTGACATTTTGGAAATGACATTATATAAGGTAATTACTTAATTTCTTTAGAACAATAATTTAAATGTTTAGCTTCATGCTAAAATAGGATTCTATTATCCAATTAGTTTCCTTGGCTGGGACTTTAAGGTACTTTATAATATCTACTCAATTTAACCTTATTAGGTTTATCATGATTGAGATGTAGGCCTTAATAGCTGAGTCAGATGCTTATGGTGAAAAGTAATCATTCTAGGACTAAACTTAAGTCTTAACCTATCATAACTTAATATGATATGTAACCAACACATGGCTCCCTTTCTCATCGATGGGTTTTGTTACTTATCGTTTAGTCGCAATTAGCATTTTTTTAACCTTCTAGGCTTAAACTAAGACTTATAAACATATAAATCGCTCGAGGTCCATTGGTGGGGCCTTGGCCTTGAGCTCCTCGCCATGACCATTTACAAAACTCATATTTACATTTACAAAATAATAACAATAGGAGTGAATTTTAGGGATGTTACAGGGCATATATTTCATGCACTGTAAGCCTACCTCGGCCGGGGGCATGGTTACGTCATAGTAGCCATCAATTATTTCACTAAACGGGCCGAGGCAATTCCCACATACAATGAGGATGACAAAACCATTGCACTCTTCATGTTTAACCATGTCATTGCGCGATTCAGAGTTCTGTGAGCCATCATTACCAATCACAGATCCCACTTTCAAAACAAGATGGTAGATGAATTGAGTGCCATATTGGGTTTTCGCCATGAGAAATCAACGCCATATTACCCACAGTCCAATGGATAATTAGAGGCCATCAATAAGGTCTTGAAAACCATGGTTCAATGCATGGTGGGTACTCACAAATCAAACTGGCATATCATGCTCTTTTCCGCCCTATGGTCATATAGGACCTCTGTTAAGACTACCACTGGGTTCATGCCTTTCCAACTAGTTTATGGATTGGAAGCAGTTTTATCGATAGAGTGTGAGATTCCATCACTGAAACTTGTAGTCAAACTTCTCCCGCACACCACTGTCGAGGAAGAATGCTTCCTTCACTTGGGAAAACTCGACGAAACCCACTGCGATGTTTCTCTTGCATAAGAAACACATTAAATCCCATTATGATAAGTCAGTCAAGCCTCGTGTCTTTAACGAGGGGGATTTGGTCCTCGCATATGACCAGAAACATGATAAGCTGGGGGTAGGCAAGTTTGAGTCCATGTGGCACGGGCCATATGTTGTAAAATGTGTCTTGGAGAAGGGAGCTTACAAGCTAGAGGTTTATGATGGAATATCTCTAGGGGAGCCTCGCAATGGGCTCTACCTGAAGAGATACTACGCTTGAGTTTTCATGCATTAGTATCTTGTATATACTGCACATGATGTGTGTTTTGTGTGGTGTGACACTTTGCTTTAGTGTGCTAGGATCTTGGTTTTACGCTTATGTCATGTTCTACCTGTATGTGTAGATGGAAACCTGTTTAGGATTCGCTGATGGCGCTAGCCGACATACCCGCAGCCTCGCTTCAGCAGCTTGGGTACTTTATTCCCCTACCGATGAGCTCATTAGTTCGAGAGGGAGTTGTCTAGGGTACGCAACCAAAAACATCGTAGAATATCATGTTGTGATTGGGGTCTTAACCGACGCTCTTTCCCTTGGTATGGACCACATTTTCGTCCACCTTGTATCACAATTAGTGGTCTCCCATCTTAACCGTGTCTACGCCATCGGCGATCCCACGTTACTCTGTCTTTTCCGATGAGTACATCTCTTGGAGACGTCCTTCGAATCTGTTCAGTACCTGCACATTTCAAGGGACATGAACACCATTGCTAATTCCATGGCCAAGTTCATATTGGATTGGTACATTGCACATACATGAAAACATTCATAAACATAAAAGTGGCACGACATGTACATAATGAATAAACAAGCACATAAATAAGATCCCATAATCATCCATAAAAACACGATGTATAAATCCGCCATAGAGTTTTTATATATCATAATCAAAATGTAGTATTGATACAAAATCTGAAGCGTATAAGATTTCAGCAGATATCCTCCGATACGAAATCTGAAGCCTATAGATTTCAGTACATAAACATATACACATGAGCCTACTCTACACAATGCTCGTGGTAACAGATGATCACCCTCGCTACTTTCCTCAGTAGCATGCCAAAACGCTTAGACACTCCAACGGTCTGGCACTGGTATCAGCGAGGTAAATCATGAACCCTAGGCTCTAGAATGTCTAGGGTCAAGCGTTGGAGGTTCTCCTCCATATCATCCATATCCTCTACAACATCACGTGTTGCAACACCCAGCAATGACACTGCTCCTCTCCGTGAAATTGGAGACATAACCACTGGTCGTGTTGGGCCCACATTTGCATCAAACACATGTCAACCATCAGTACTACTCCAAAAACATCAAACACAGTAGAGTTTTCATTCTTACCAATGTCACCCTGTTGTGTCCCCTCAGGAAGCACTAGGTCTGGATCTCCCCTGAAATTGGTCCCGTCGTATGGATAATCCTCTACCATGAGGAGTTGACCCCTCAACCACCGGAAGAAGGGTTCACCAAAAGTGATAATGGGACGACCTCCACAATGGCAGGCCAACACCTCGGTCCAATGCATTGTGTGTGGATCTCTCAAATCCATATCCTCTATGTCAACCTGCGGGACTAGATGAGGCACCCGCTCTAGGAAGAACGAAACTACAATCGAGCTATAACCAAACTGCTTCAGTGCCATGCGTCGACACTAGGTGAGTTGTTCTCGCAAGCTCGCGAGAAGTCCCTCACACCAGTTGAAGACTGTTGGATCCATACACTCCTCAACATAGATCATCGGGGACTTGCTCGCCAGATGAGCAGATCTACTGCCGGCCACCCTCACTATGGTAAACAAAACTGTGCAAAGAGGTTGATCTTTAACCTCTTTGATGGGAATATTTCCACCTACCATCTGGGTGTCGTTAGTGCACCATTGGTCGATCAAATCATCCACAGTACGATCACCTCCTCATGATCTTGCTAATGATACGGGATTCCCCCGTCGAGACAGCCAGTCAAGAAATAGATACCCTCGATATCTATCGTCAAGGTATGAACACCAATCTAAAAATGTTGTTGCGCCGGATCCCAACATTGGATAAAGTGCTCCAATAACAACACTTGGGCCCTCATGCCTGGAACCTGGAAGTACTTGAGTAGTCCACAATTCCTCAATGCGTGGCCGCATTGAGGGTCATTTTCCACTTGGGCATCTTCGAGCTCATGCTCTTGTTCTCTCCATTCAACCATTATGTTCACTTGAAACCTACCCAAAAGTCCATAAAAACACCATTAGGATCTTTTCAAACCATTAAAAGTTTCCATTTTTTGTTATATTTTTAGTTTTCCATGTGGATTTGTACCGGCGCAGCCCGTCCTTTCTGATAGGGTGCTGCCGGAGCAAGACATCTTTTGGGGATTTGCACTGGCACACCCTCGACGCAGTTCTCAAAAGGGGCAACTGCATCGGTCTGTGGGTTCAATATCCCCCATTAAGCAAGCTCAAAACTCAAAAAAATAAAAGAAAATGAAAAGTGTAATCTACTAAAAAGAAAGGGGGGCGAGTTTAGGGTTACCTGACACCGACGACACATGAAACAGATGATCACGGCTCCTGCAATCGACGATTGAAAATCGCTCTCCAAAGGTCACTTTCACTCTTCAACTTGGTAAAAAACAATAGTAATTCTTTTTTACTATTGGCCCTATTTATATTGAAAAATGGAATATTCCTTTTTCAATTTATTTTTTTATTGGGTTATTTTTCCTATAGTTTAAAGTGTTGTGCATGTCTGAACATCTAATCGACGATTTTGACCTAGTTTTTGGAGATTTGCAGGTGCGGTATGATGCTATAAATAATTGTTCATGTTTGTATTCTTTTCACACTCGCTGTCAAGTGTGAACAACTCTTCGAGCATTTTTTGTGTCGTTATCCCGCTCATTAAAACCAATTAATGACGAAACCAAGCTAACTCTCTGTTCCTTCTCGTGCTCGTAAAACGATGAGAATAAGTTACCAAGTTATCTTTTATCACTTTTTTGGGCTCGTTAAACTTCCACAAAAAAGGAACCCCTTAGATTCTTTCTTTAAGCTCTTCTCAGCCTCTCGAAATATGAAAAGATCACTAAGCAAACTTGATACGTTCACGCTTGTAAAAGTATTTGAATAATCGTCTTTCTGGTGATATTTTACCCCTTTTTCGGACCAGGAGGCACTATTTACGAAAAAGGGGTACTCCATCCAATCATGGCTGGAAGAATTCTCTTTCGCATTATTTTACCCTTTTTCGGGCGAAGAGACTAACTTTATGAATAAAAGGCATTTGGAGTCTTCTTTAGTTCTTTTCAAACTCACTAAACATGAAATGATGTTGAGTTTACCTTCTTTGGACTCATTAAAATCCAACATAGAAGGGCCCGTTATGGGACGAACCTCTCTTATCCTAGGTTCGTAAAATATTTGGGACTGGACTCATCCATGGGATGAGCTATACTGAGCATCTATTACCCTCCTCAAGCTCGTTAAAAAACAAAAGAGGTACTCATCAATCATGATGGGGAATAGGGATGAGATTGGGTTCATTGTAGATATGGTAGTACGTAGTCACTCTTGAACATGGCACTCAATCTGCATTTATATTCAGTACTTGGGTAATCCGTTTGTATTCGAGTCCTGTTAATTCCATGACTCTTGTCACTCCTTCGGGTCATCCGAAGAATGCTTCTGTCATCAATTGCATTAGGGGTTGGTATCATTCTCTTCATTTCAATACTGCCAAGTCATGCCATGCCCATGTTCAAGAGATGTTTGTTATTCATCATTTGCAGTCACTGTACCTTCTTTCACGTTGGTTTTACCCTGATTCAGTCTTACATATCACTCTACTATCTGATTCACTCCAAACATCTGTGATTTTTTTTCGTGTCGATGATGGGGGATTCATCATGGCCCTCCTTCGACGGTTTCATCCTTGTCGACTTCAACACATCATCCAAGGATAGAATCTAGAAACCAAATCAAGTACCTTGGGCTTGCATGCCTCGAAGGCAGGTTACCTCACTTTCAACATGAGTGTACATCCTCTTGATTGAAAGATCTCGTCAAGCGTTCGACCTCAGCTCATTAATTCACACTTGATGGTATGTACTATGATACCTTGGGAATCATTGACATCAATGGTGATTTCACTCACACTCGTTAACAGTATACATCAATGACCGTTATCAAGTGGTTTCTACCATGTTCGACTCTAAGACATTGTAGTCACATGGATAGATTCGTATCATTGCGGGTTTGTCCTGAAGACCCTGGGTTGTTTTCTATTTCACCCGGGTTGCGATAGAGATTATTTGAGTCATATCACACGGATCCACTTTGTATTGGTTGTGGCTGTGTTATCATCTCATCATGGATTTAGGATTGTATCTAGTAGGCATGATTGTGTTCAGTTGGTCTTTACTACCATGGATCTGCATTGTATTAGTCGGCATACATGTTGTAAGTCATGTGAGACTGGGATCTTCGAGTCAGTTGCACTGCAGTAGCACCTTATGACCAACAATTCCTTACCTTCTATCTTGCAAAGCATATCACCTGTCTAATTTTTCCAGCTTCATGCTTTGGGGGGCATTCTATTACACCTAAATCTCGTCATCATGAGTCCCATGTTAACTCAGTTCCCTAATCCCTAAAGTTTCCCTGACCTAGAGTCATCTAGAGCAAGTTGTGGACCCTTTGTCCATGTTTTCTAGTTAGGTCAGTGCAGCTTGTCTTCTAGCAATATGCGCCTGACTAGGCTTGACACATAATTCCATCTGGCAGCCTGCACTGGTGGCTTAGGTTACCTTCATGCAACCTGTGCCTGCCCCTTCCTGGCGCAAATTTTCCTCACGCAGCATGCGTCGGAGTTGGTTAAAATGGATAAATGGAACTTTTGTGCAACTTCTTGAAGTAGGGTGAGGTGGATGTCTATCCCTAGCTTCTAGGTGAGTTGGAATTCAGTTCCCTAACCTCTAGGAAAGATCCCTTAGATGCTCCCATCATTTCTCAACCTACTCTATCCACTTGGTATTATAAATATGAAGCTCCTTCCCATTCCAAAGGGAGGAATGTCTATAACACTCTTAGGCTGGTGGAATTGGCTTAGGTGACCCTTGCACATCCTTGGGAGTCCTACTTCATCCTTGGAGGCTTTGGTTTGGCTTGTTGGAAGGAAGGTTGCAACGTTAAGGCTTAGGTTGTAACGTTCTTCTCTATTGTACTCTCTTTCATTACAGTCAATATAATATCTCCCCATATATGTTATTGTGTTGATAATATGTAGAGTATACTTCCTTAATTGTTAGCTTAGATCAATCATATGAAATATATGCTTTTAATGCTTGTTTGTGTCTGCTTGTTCAACAGGGTTTTGTAGCTGCAGATCTGAAGGCTCTGGAGCATTGGATCAAGCAAGGAGCAAAGGGATCATAAATATCAGGTAAGACATCCGTTTACTGCTTTATGATTCCATTGATCTAGGGAAGCTGGTTCTATTCTATACTTATTTATTCTAGATATAGTTAGACTAGGGAGATCTGGCCTTAAGTCTGTGTAGGTAGATTGTCCGAAAACATGAAAGTCAGGAGGATGGCTTCCGACAGCGGCTTTGAGACATTCACATGAACACATATTCGAGCAAAGGATGTATACCTACCTTGCTTGGTGATATCAAAGCTTCTGATGCAGGTTCCTATGCTATTTCCAATGCCTGCTAGGTTTTCTTCTTCCCAATATTCCTATTGCAGTGAGTACATCCTAACCCATATTGGGATCTCCATAAATTCCTCCCGATTTGGGCAATTATTTTACTTCCAATAACACATGAACTGTCTTGCGCTATTGAAGAAGTGGGGGCCTTTCTCTATGATCCTTTCCCGCTCTCTGGGTTCTGAGAATATTACAATGAAAACCCTTTTGATCCCAGTTTCACATCAAACACTCCTCGGGGTTTCCATTTATGTTTGATCCATCCTTGGAGGGATCTTTCTATTGGCCATAAGCCCATGAATTTGCAGATCATGGCAAGATATCGCATGTATTGCATGTATTCAACCACTTTCTTTAAGTAACTTCCAGGGTGGGGATATCAATGGTTTTTGGGAAACATTTACCTCTTGGCATCACCTAAATGTTTGCTGGGGGTGCTTGTCCTCCGTTGCCTCCCTCGTTTATCAAAATCCCCGCTTGATGCTACAAAATCTCCTTTGGGTTTTGTGTGGGGATGGCATTCAGAGCCCGATTAACATTTCCTTGTGTGTGATTCGTCATGGCTGCTGGATTGTGAATGATGTTGCGGTAGGAAGGGCCTTTGCTCCCCACGATGTTGAGATATTGTAACTTCTAAGAATATTATATTTGTACTTTATTATTCCGAAGATGTTTCATTCTTCCGTGAAGATCTTATTGTATATCCAGAGATGTTTGTTCCTCTGTCGGAATGTGGTAATTTGGGTTATTAGACTTCCCTAGTGGGGGTCGGCCCTGTATGTGTTATGTGGGTCAAAGGGTTGTTAGACCACCCTAGTGGGGTCGGCCCAGTCAGTTGTAGTGGGGTGTTTAACCCAGTGGTAAAGTTGGATCCGACCTAGTTAATATAAAGTACAAGTCGGAGATGTGTATAAATAGAGGATGTGTGTTCCTCATTATACACACACTTCCCTCACTTGAAATGCAGCGCACTTGTGAGAGGGAGGTCTTCTATGGAGGAGGAGTAGATCATGTCTTTGGTTTGCATATTTTTATATTGTTGGTCATCTATATTGAGGAAGCTTTGTTGGGTTTTCTACCCCATGAGGGTTTCCTAGGATAAATCGATGTCTCTTGTGTTTATGATGTGCTTGTTGTTTCTCCAGTGATCCTGTATATGATATTATTGTGAAATGGAAAGTAATGTTGATATTTTCTATCTTATCATATTGAATCTTAACATGGTATCAGAGCTAACTTGAAGGAAGGCAATGTATGGCACTTACGACACTTGCTTCACTTGCAACAATTTGAAGGTTAGGGTTTTGTATAGCAAAAACCAGTCATCATGGAACTTTCGCTATAAATCCATTTTAGAGAAGTTTCAGGATCTGAAACCTTTACAGGTTGTATATAGCATCCCCAAGTACCTTGTGTCCAAAGGACACCCTCAGATTCGTTGTACTTTGTGCGTTATGATCAGTACAAGTTAGGGTTTCTGCCTCTTCCAAATCTCAGTCAAATTCAGGTGACCTAGAAAAAAAGGTCATCGCTTGGGCTAGGAAGCTCCGAATGAAATTTCGTAAAAAGTGGCAGGTAATACACAGACTGTACTATCACAAAAAATGTTTTTAGAGGCCGAAGCTCAACCAGTGACACGTGGCATGCTATACAAGTTCACTCTCCTGTTTTATCCCATAAACAGGTCACGTTGCAACACTTGGCATAACTCTCTCTCAGAAAATCCATTTGAGGTCAAACCTATCGGGATAGAAAGATGACAGCTCAGGATACCACAAAAAACGTTTTCAGACCCTGTGGATTGAAAAGTTCAGAGTTACAGCAGAAACAATCAGGTACATATTTCTATCAAAACAAAATTATTTTTTGAGCACATTCATTCATGGCCTCCGAAATTTAGGGTTTTGGAGAAAGTTGGAATTTTTGGAATCGGAGTCCATGGCTGAATGATACTCAGAAAAATCAAAATTTAGATACCAAGATCAAATTTTTTGGTTGGGTATAAGACCGGGCTTGATCAAACCCCAGTTCGGGATTTTGATCGGAAAGGTGGAAAATTAGGGCTTCAGCAAAAATTGGAATTTTTTAAGTCTATAACCACGGCTGGAAGCTCTTCAAAAACATAAGAGCTTAGAGCCTTGGATCAAACCTTTTGAGTGGGAAGAAGGGTGGGCTTCATCAAACCCTAGTTCAGGATCTTGTCCAGAAGATCCAAAAGTTTCAAAGGCAATTTTGAGGGGTCAAATTTTGGAGATTTCAAAATTGAAGTATGCAAGTCTGATCAGCTCAGCAAGACACATCCTTCCATCCATTCAGAAGTGTGAAAGTCAAGGATTGAATTTTTAGGGTTTCTCTAACAAACCCTAATCAAGCTCCAGATCAAGTTTCAGGGGGAGTTGAGGCTAAGGCCTTGCATAACAAGATTACAAGAAGTCTCGACAGGTATGACTTAAGGAGGTTTAGGTATGTCTTGAAATCTGATTCTTGATTAAGTTCATAATATGTTTGTCTTCATATTATTTATTAGTACAATATTGATTAATGCTAGAATTGTCTTATCACCCTAGTAAAAGTATGAATGCATGTGAATGATAGAAGAAATTCATTAATTAGGGCTATATGATTGTACTAATGCACTGTGGTGTTGTATGAGGTTGATGTTTTCTGCTAACAAGATACAGGTACATCACGAAAGACAAATCAAGTTCCATGACCATGACAACATGAAGACAAAGACTCATCCATAATCCTTGATCACATAGAATTTCTATTTACGAGGTATGTATGAATTTGTTCTATTATGCTTAACCTATGAGATATGCAGGTTCTAGCACAGGATCTCTAAATCATTGAAGAGAACAAAGAAGATATTGATTAGGTATGTTAGACATAACTAAGTAGGTATACTGATCCAGGTATGTTTTCCTATATCAAGTTAGAATCTTACCTTGTGTTAGGATCCCTTATATAAGTATACTTGGTATGATTGGTTATGCGTATTCATAAAGTTAGTAATCAAGGGTTTATGAATATTATGTCTCTTATCTTGATTGATGATTTAACCAACCAGATCAAACAAGAATATGCATGAGTAAAAGAAGACTTCCCTGAAACCTTGAATACTAATGTTTATGATCATGGCTATACATATTCAAGATTATAATATACTAATGAATGTATGTTTGTGTATGAGATCATGAGGATGACACTAGTGCACACTTGAGCATGCACAGTGGTACAGAATGAATAGAAGTTCAAAAGACATATAGAAGATCAAGTGGGAGGCAACCACACAAACATAAAAGATAAGTATTTGAGTTGTTATTTTAAATAGTAAATGATATTGCTTGTAATAGGTTGTATGCATATTTGTATTCCTAGAATATATCATGTTGAGTGTAAACATTCATAGAGCATTGAACAGTATACTACTAATATGCATATGATTGGTAAGTTGGACAAACATTCCATTGTTGCTTGTCTAGAATGAAACCTCTTTGCTAACATGCTGAGAGCTGTGCACACTCTCGATAGTATGTTCTGGTAGAGATGGAAGGAATCTAGATAGCCACTGTATGCATATAGGATATGGAAAAGTGTTGTGCCAAAGTATTGGTCAAGATAGTTACATAACTATGTAAATGATATCTGTATGCATAATAGGTTATCATGTCAACATGATTTCATGATTATGAAGTATTACTAATCATGTACTTAATTTTGATTTGTAGGAAAGATCATGAAGAATGATGAACACCGAACAAGTGATGGATGTTCAACAAGAAGATTTACAAATCAATCAAAATATAGAAGGCTCGTGGCTAGAAGATTCTCTTAGAAAGAGGAAGAAAATCATGACGAGATGTTTGCTCCAAGTGGCTAGATAAGACCATTCTCTTAATGGTGTAATTAAATAAGAAGTGTGAATTAGGTTCTGTATGGGTACCCAGGATCGATAGTCAATTGATGAGCTTAATGATCACCATGGGTGATGTGAATCTGAACCTTTGCTACAAGGTTGAATATGGTTTCTATACACAAATGACATGGATGCAAGAAGGAAATCACCATAGAGTTCGAATGATATTGAGGCTCATATCAGTAGACCCATCTGACGAGAGATGGCATAGATAGATGGCTACAGAAATGAAAATGAAAGATCTCATATTGATGCATTACTTCCTAGGTCTGGAAGTATGGCAAGGCTCAGAAGGAATCTTTCTCATCCAAGGAAAGTATGCCGAGAAATATTAAAAGGACTTGATGTGTTGGAATGGCCATTCTCATGAATTCCAACTTGAAGCTGTTAGCGGATGACTCATCAGAGTTAGTGTATATAACTCTGTACAAACAAATTATTGGGTCATTGATGTATCTAACAAATACTAGGTCAAATATATGCTTTGCTGTGAACATCTTGAGTCGGTATCTAGTGGAAACTAGATGTGTTCACCTGATAGTTGCAAAGCATGTGATGAGGTACCTAAAGGATACGATAGAATTTGATCTATGCTATCTTGGAGATCATGATTTTAGATGGCTACACAGATGTTGATTGAACAGAAAGTGTATCAGACAGGAAGAGCACATCGAGAAGATGTTATTTCCTAGGATCAGCCATGATCTTGTGGTTTAGTAGGAAGCAGTCTAGTGTGGCTCTCAGCACAAGCGAAATATATGGTTGCTTGCTCTGCTAGTTGTGAAGAATTATGGCTTCAGGATTGTTTGACTTAGAGATAGACCCAACTGTGATCCTATGTGACAAATAGAGTTGCATCAAGATGGCAGTGTTAAATTTTGAGCATTAATTCACAATACTCTAGGATCTTCACTGAGAGAATAACATATATAGTATATCAATGCATAAAAATCACAATAAGCATGACAAGCATCACAAGAATCAAAAGCATGAGAGACAAGAGACACAGAGTTTCCATGGGGAAAACCCTAAGGTGAAAAACCCCACAACTTCCTCAGAGATAGAGAGAGCAATGGCTCAACCAAAATACACTTGAGATAGTCTCCTAGAAGCAGATGATCCTCCTCCTCACTAGTGCGGCACTTTCTAAGTGAGAGAGATATGACTTTCCGAATGATCTAAATAGAGATCTCCTTATCTCTATTTATACTAACCTATTTGCTCAGTGACCTTATGCGGCCGACTTGTCTATCTAGGTACATCCACAATATAATATATATTTCAAGGCCGACCCCACACATGGTGGTCTAATAACCCATCGGCAAGTACACACACTTGCGACACTTGTCAATCCACATGACGACACTTCCTTATAGAGGAATAACACATCTCTAATAAGGGTACAATAAATATATATGAAATACATAGATGAAATACATTCCGAAGTTACATATACATCAACACTCCCTCTTAACTAGGAAGGTATTTCTCGACACAAATCTGCTAGACAAGTCTTCTTCTCGAGATCATCATCATCGATGCATCATCATCATCATCGTCACTGCTACTGCTATCTCAACCAATCTCTGACTCTACTCGTCATAGGAATTTCTAGAGAGCCAGTCCTTTTTCATACTAGATGTAGGCCCACCACCTGTAGGTCTTTGTCATCACTGGCCATACTGTGGAAATCTCAGGACTTATTACGTGCGTCACAAAACCTTAAAAGAGTCTCTTGACTAGTAAGAACCCTAAAGAGCATCTGAGGCCTTTTTCATCCTGTCCAGATCTCCAGGACTTATTACATGTGACCCCACCACAAAACATCGAAAGAGAATCCCAGGACTGATTACAAGCACAAGGCTCATCCTATCGGATCTCCCAGGGAACAAATTACATGTGGTCACCACAAAACCTTGAAAGAGAATCCCAGGACTGATTACGAGCACAAGGCTCAACCTATCAGATCTCCCAGGGCACAAATTACATGTGGTCATGGAAAAACCTCGAAAGAGCATCCCAGGACTGATTACGAGCACACGGATCAACCTATCGGATCTCCCAGGGCATAAATTACATGCCATAAGACAAAACCTCGAAAGAGCATCTGCCAGATATCCCAGGGCACAAATTACATGCCATAGGAAAAACCTCGAAAGACTATCTGCAGATCTCCTAGGGCACAAATTATATGTCCTCCCAAGCAAAACCTCGAAAGAGCATTTGCAAGATATCCCAGGGTACAAATTACATGCCATAGGCAAAACCTCGAAAGACTATCTACAAATCTCCCAGGGCACAAATTACATGCTTATCTGCACAACCTGTTCCACGGCCACAGAGTATCAACCTGATACTCACCATACATCATCCTGATGTACACATGATCATCCTGATCATCATCACTGCAACGTCCTGCTGCATGTCATCTGGAGCAACATCCTGAAGCTCGTCATCCATGATCATCATGATCATACAATGCATCCACCTGATGCACACCAAGTATCTACCTGATACATAGCATCATAAATGATCCACCTGATCATACAGTGTATCCACCTGATACAAATACAAATACATGATCCACCTGATCATACCTGATACATATCAACATACATGATCTACCTGATCATACAATGTATCCACCTGATACATATACAGATACATGGTCCAAGCATCCAACATGATGCATATACAAAATACATACACATGATCCAACTGATCATATCCAGCATCCAACATGATGCTTACATACATATAAATGATCCAACTGATCATATCCAGCATCCAACATGATGCATACATATACATATAAATGATCCAACTGATCATATCCAGCATCCAACATGATGCATACATACATATATAAATGATCCAACTGATCATACAAAGCAGAAACCAGAACATCATCCTGATGCTCATCATCCAGCGCTTACATCCACAGCCATGTGAAGGATCCTCCTTCCAACATGCTTGGAATGGCTTCAACAAATGTGTCTATCACTTCTTCCTCGAAGTGACATCAATCTGAAGAACACCAAGCCTCTCCCTGAAGTACTCGAACTTCACCCTGGCTAGTGGCTTCGTTAGCACATCTGCAATCTGCTCGTCTGTCGCAATGTATAGGAGCTTCACAGCTCCTCTCTGCACCATATCCCTGATATAGTGATATTTGATCTCTATGTGTTTCGACCTGTCATGAAACATTTGATTCTCAGACAACTTCACACAACTCTGGTTATCACAAAAGATACCAGTAGCATCCAATGGAAGATCAAATAACTCAGACAGTAGCTTCCGTAGCCATACTGCCTCACAACTAGCTGAACAGGCTGCAACATACTCTGCCTCAGCTGTACTCAGTGCTACCCAGGACTGCTTCCTACTAAACCAAGAGATCACACCTAATCCCATATTGAAGCAGCATCCAGATGTGCTCTTCGTATCTGCAGCACTGCCAGCCCGATCTGAATCAACATAACCCTGCAAGTTAAACTTTTGATTCACTTCATACTTGAGCCCATAATCCACTGTACCCTTTAGGTACCTCAGAACATGCTTTACAGCAACCAGGTGAACACTCCTCCGATCTGTCAGGAACTGACTCAATGTGTTCACCGCAAAGCAAATATCTAGTCTTGTGTTCGTCAAGTACATCAAGGACCCAATCATCTGACGATACATAGAGACATCAACCGGCTCAGATGAAGCATCACATAGAAGCTTCAGATTCGATGCCATGGGTGTGGCCATGGCCTTGCAATCCATCATCCCAAATCTCTTCAGGATATCTACTGTGTACTTCCCTTGACCAAGAAAGATCCCACTTGAATTCTGCCACACCTCCATACCTAGGAAATAATGCATCATTCCTAAATCTTTCATATCGAACTCAGCAGCAAGCTTCCTCTTTGTATCACACCAAGTTCTGGGAGCTTGCTACAAGCCATACAAGGCTTTCTTCAATCTGCACACATGTGACTCCCTGTCAGGTCTTGGGACTGCATCCCAAACATCATCTTCATGATCGACGGATCATGGCATTCCATTTCTTCATCCCAGATCCTGGGAACTTCAATATCTTCAATATCTTCAATAGATATCTTTGTTGCTGGAACAAATGTTGTAGTCCTTTTGTAGGTGAAGATATATGGTCTTTCCTACAAAACAAGTTAAATTTCATGATTAGAAACATATCATAATTTTCATAACAAATTCTTTACACATAAATAAATATGTCATGTAGTCATGCAGTTATCTTAGCCAATGCTTCAATACAACATTTATCCATGTTCCACAACTTTCTAGATGCCTTCCAGTCTCTACCAGAACATTGTTAAGAGTTTGCACTACTCCCAACATGTCAGCAAAGAGGTTTCATTCTAGATAAGTAGCACTGGAATGTTGTACAGTGCCATAGGCCACTTACCCATCACATGCATATTAGTAGTATACTGTTCATTAATGCAATCATTCTAATATGCACAATACATCTCCTAAGTCTATAATCATAATATTATTTAAAAAAAATAGGCAAGAAATGATAATTGAAATACTTATCTTTGTTTATTTGTTGGGTGGACTCCCTCTGAGTCTTTGCTTCCTGGCAAGAGCTGCTGAAGTAGCTTCTTCTACACCTTTCTGTTGTGGAATGTAGGAAGATGGTCAACTCCCTCTGAAAATCTGCATCCTTGCAGGAGCTGCTGGAGTGTGCTCCCTCTTGATCTTTGCTTCCTGGATTACCTGTCCTTGAACTTATATTCATCCTTACTGACATCAATCTTCTTGAACCCTAGAAAGTATATTCTGTAAGCCTTCGAGCTTTCACTGTAACCCACAAAGATACCCTTCTTTCCTGAAGGATCTAGTTTAGTCCTCTTTTCTTTTAGGACATGAGTGTATACTAGACAACCAAATATTCTGAGATGGTTGTCTTCAGGTTTCTTACCAGAAAAGACCTCTTCTGGTGTCTTGTTGTCCAATATCTTGTGGGGTGTTCTGTTTTGCACATATATAGCTGTTCTAGCTGCTTCTGCCCATAGATGCTTAGGTAGATCCTGGTCATGCAGCATTGCCCTTGCTGCTTCCATGATTGTTCTGTTCTTCCTTTCTGTAATTCCATTATGTTGAGGATTATAAGGAGCAGTCAACTCCCTCTTAATCCCTGAATCACTACAAAGCTTCTTGAAGTCACCTGAGGTGAATTCTCCACCATTGTCAGATCTGAATGTTTTGATCTTCTTGTCATTTTGATTCTCCATCAAGGTTTTGAATTCCTTGAACTTATCAAACACCTCATCTTTGCTCTTCAAGAAGTATACCCAAGTCTTCCTGGAGAAGTCATCAATAAATGAGACATAGTAAACATACCCACTCAGAGAAATGGATGACATAGGACCACATACATCTGAGTGGATGATTTCCAGGATGTCTTTTGCCTTGCTTTCACTGCTTGGGAAAGCCTTCTTAATGTTCTTACCTTTTGCACATCCTTTACAAACACCTTCATGTTTGGTCTTGATTTCAGGAAGACCCTCTACAGCCTTGCTTGCAATTGGAAGTGTCCTATAGTGCATATGAGCAAGTCTCCTATACCAAAGTTCACTTGGCTCCATGCATTCATGTACCATGGCATGTTCAAGTTGTCCCTTCAATTTATACAAACCTCCCTCTTGCTCTCCAATCACTACTGCATCATCTATGTTCTTTCCCTTTTGCCACATTAGGACTTGGTTATCCACAAATGAAACCCTCATACCTTTTGCATCCAATGCAGAGATGGAGAGTAAGTTCTTCTTGAGCCCAGGTACATAAAGGACTTCTTTCATCTTCAAAGATTTTTCAGAATCTAGGTTGTAGGAGGCTTCACCACTTCCTTTGATTGGGTATTGATAATCATCCCCAAGTTTCACCTTATGGGGTGATTCATGTTCAGATAGATTCACAAAAGATTCCTTAAACCCAGTCATGTGTTTGGAAGCCCCATTGTCAATCAACCAATCATTACAACCATGGGAGATAGTACCTGTGAGAGCAGAAATTAGAACATATTCTTGTTCACTTGATGAGTCATCATCACTATCACTTTCTACCTAGCCTTCTTCTTTGGGGGTTCATCATCTTCGGCAGCATGAGCATGATATCTTCTTTTTTTATTATTCTTCTTCTTATTGAAGTTGTTGTTGTTGTCGTTCTTCTTCTTGGGACAATCTGAAGCAAAGTGTCCCTTCTCATTGCAATTGAAGCATCTGAGATCTTTCTTATCTTTATGATAATGGTGGTGTGAGAATATCCTGTTATGAGATGATTCCTTCTTGGACTTGCCTTTCCTGGCATGTGTTGTGAGAGCTTTATCTTCATTTCCCATCTTTTCTTCTCGGGCCACAAGCCTAGCTTCTTCTTGAGAGCATTCTTCCCACAATCTGTTGAAGCAGATCAACTTCTTCCTTGCACAAATTCCTTGAATAAAGGAATCCCATGACCTGGGTAGGCCATTTAGAGTGGTCATCACCACTTCACCATTCTCCACCATTTCATCCACTGCTTCTAGTTGTTCCTTCATCTGGGAGACCCTTGAAAAATAAGATTGAATGATTTCTCCATTCTGAAACTTTACTCCTTTCAATTGGTTCCGCGGGATCATCTTCCGATTTATGTTCTTCCCTTCAAATAGCTTGGTCAAAGAGTCAAACATCTCCTTGGGTGTCTTTAGAGAAGACACATGGGGTATGAGATGGTATTTGATAGAATCAGCAATGATTCTCTTTGCCTTGACCAAGTTCTTCTTATGCAATACCTTAGCCTCTTCATCCTCTGGGATAGGGATGTCTTCTTTTACATATGAGTCCAACTCATTCTCTTCCAGGATTAACCCAATCCTATACTTCCAAGCTCAGAAGTTATCATCTCCTTCAATATTATCCTCAAGCTTGGTGTGGTGAGACATCTTAAAGAGTACTTCAAATGGAAATAGAAAAGATTTAGGTCTTACCACTTCAAATGCTGAAAACTGGATCTGGTCCCGGATTAGGGCTTGTCGGAAAAACCCTAAAAATTCAAAATGTGAATTTCAATTTTATGAAATTATAGAAAGATGTGCCTTGATGAGCTGATCAGCCTGGTGTATTCAGAATTTGAGATCAGCAAAGCTTTACCCTTCAGATTTGCCTTTTTGTCCTCTCGGGTTCACTGGGGAGAGCCCTGAATTAGGGTTTGAGTTTCTCGGAGATCTACCCAGCTAAAAATCTCAATCCAAAGCTCTAAACGTCGATTTTTGCAAGGAGCTTCCAGCTATGTCTTCAGATTTCAAAAATTCCTATTTTTGTGGAAACCCTAATTTTTAAGGCCAAATCTGAAAATGCTCAAAATTGAATTTTGATTGGACAGATAGATTCTCCTTGATGAGTAGAGTCAATCTACTATACTGCTTTTCCAAAAACTATGGAGAGAAACCCAATAAACAAGAAACTCAAGTTTCTGTCACTGCAAAATGTCTTCTTCTCAGGTTAGTTCTGATACCATGTTAAATTTTGAGCATTAATTCACAATACTCTAGGATCTTCACTAAGAGAATAACATATACAGTATATCAATGCATAACAATCACAATAAGCATGACAAGCATCACAAGAATCAAAAGCATGAGAGACAAGAGACATAGAGTTTCCGTGGGGAAAACCCTAAGGTGAAAAACCCCACAACTTCCTCAGAGATAGAGAGAGCAATGGCTCAACCAAAGTACAACCAAAATACACTTGAGATAGTCTCCTAGAAGCAGATGATCCTCCTCCTCACTAGTGCGCCACTTTCTAAGTGAGAGAGATATGACTTTCCGAATGATCTAAATAGAGATCTCCCGATCACTATTTATACTAACCTGTTTTCCCAGTGACCTTATGGGGCCGACTTGTCTAGATAGGTACATCCACAATATAATATATATTTCAGGGCCGACCCCACACATGGTGGTCTAATAACCCATCGGCAAGTACACACACTTGCGACACTTGTCAATCCACATGACGACACTTCCTTATAGAGGAATAACACATCTCTAATAAGGGTACAATAAATATATATGAAATACATAGATGAAATACATTCCGAAGTTACATATACATCAACAGTTTTTTCATCTCCAAACTTTTGGATGAACAGTTTCTTGAACTCATCCCAGGAGACTATAGATTGGGCTGGTAAGGAAAAATACCATGTCGATGCCTTCCCTTCAAAAGTGTAAGGAAAGAGTCTACAAACCACATCCTCGTGGACTACACTCCTAAGCCTAATAGCCTACATAAAGGTTTTTATATGATCTAGTGCAGGCAACTTGTCATCAGGGTTGAACTTGGGAAGCCATTTTTCAGGGTTCTTTGGTAGACTATGTTGGTCCCCGAGTATGAATACTGCATTTTGGTCCAACCAGGGTCTATTCTGGCCTTCTCCAGCCATAGGTGGTTCTTCCTCTTCTTCAGATGAAGAACTAGAAGAATGTTCGCTTTCGGATGAGGAGGATGACGAGGAAGGAGGACTAGGTGGAGGTCCACTAGTTCCAACGTTTGGTTGATCTTGTACTTCTTGGAAAAGTGGATCAAGGTTGTATTCATGAGATCCTGAATTGTTAATTGTTTCATGGTTTTGAATATTTTGATCAGTCGTTTTGAAGGTTTTGAAGGTTTTGATTAGCTGTCAATTGTATTCGTTGATCACTGGCCTGCTTAATATTATCTGTATGAATAGCTGCCAAACCTCTGCTTGTTTGAGCAGCGATTCTTTGTTCTAACCTAGTGACACTATTGTTATATATTTTAAAGATTTGCTCAAGTGTGAGGGGTCCTCTCGTAGGGGATATGATGAGGATATCCCTTCTATTTTCCTACTCTGTTGCAGGTGTGGTAGGAATGGCAGTTGGTGGTGACACCATTTGTTGTTTAGATGTTGAAGCTCTAGATTGGCTTCTAGTGACAACTGACGAAGTAGTTGCTGGAGGAGGTTTCTGAGTGTTCTGTTTAGGCATGTTATACTACTGGCCCTCCTTCTAGCGCCATTTGTTGAGGCCTCGCGTGTGCAGGGTAGGTGCAAGGTTTTGGAATGGGTTCCAAGGCTCCCAACAGAGGGTGAAAACCCAGACTGAAAGGATTCGAAATACCCTACGCAAGGGCAGTTCTATCCCCAGCCTGTTTGGTATGGAAATCTCCCACGAATATTCGGCCTCCGCTAGCACTCTAGGGGTTGGTGTTTCGATCAATAGATCGGTTCTCCACTTAAGGAAAACGAAAATATAAAAGCTTAGTTTGTTCTAACTTAACCTATTTGAGAAAAGGATCTAATGTAGGTTAGATCTATTCTAAGGGAAAAGCTTGTTGTTGTGTAGATCAATCTTGATGTGAAATGGATAAGTATGTTTGTCAACTTCAACAGAAATGTTAAAAGATGAATTTACTTATTCACTTAGATCGTAATCAATTAATGAAAATTAAGTGACAATAATTTAAGTATGTAAACCTGTAATCACCTTGTTAATTGAAAATTTAACAATGATTAAATCGAATGTTGATCATTTGCAGAAATCGATAAAGAAAATATCTCAATTGACAGAAATTCAATAAAATATTTTCATGCACAGATCAACTATAAATAGAAACCAATATCACAAATCTTTATGTAAATTAATGCTTGCAAAAGATCACACACGATAGATGACAATTTGAAGTAAGAAATCATACACTGTCAAAGAAATTTGAACAATAAACAAGAGATGATTCAAAGGTATTACTTCACTGTATTACTGAAGTCTGTAAATACGATTACAAAGCTCTACTAAGATAGAGTATCTCCAGTCGTCTCCTGCTGATTTCTAACTCAAAAAATATCAACCCCTAACATCGAGAGGGCTTCCTCCTTAAGTAAGAATTACAATAGAGTACAAAAGGAAATTCCCAAAAGATAGGGATTACAAAGTTCAGATCAGGCTATCGATCCAGGAAATCCCGCCACAATAATCTGAAAAATTTTAGCTCAAATGATTCCCCCCAAGCCTATGATGAAGTTCGAAATAAGGGTCATTTTCTAATTTTGGGAAAAATCCCGTAACAAAATTGTGGAATTTCAACAACGGCCTACTGGCTGTTGATAATAGGAAACAGTCGGTCCAGCAAATCTTCCTATTGAATTGCCTTAGAATCTTCATGTTGATCCCTAATGTTTTCGAAAATAGAAAAATAGGACAATGGGTCTTGCTTCACGGGAGCTGGCGGAGTAGCAGGCTCCTTATTGATTTTAAAATCATGAATAATGGAGTCATCTCAATCACATGGTTGTTCATTGATTTTCTCATCGTTCTTCTGAGGGAATAGTATGCAAATGGGCAGAGTTTCAGAATCTTCCTCTTCATTATCATTGCTGGTGTCAGGAACACCTGCGTCAAAGGGTGGCTACATAGATTCTTGAAATAGCAACGGCTGAAGTTCTTCTTGCATATAATATCCTTCAAAGGATTCATAGCCTGTATGCATATTTCTCACACCAGATTGTCAGAAGGAAACCTTTCAGAATAAAAAACAAACTTCTTTAACAAATATAGACGACAAACTAAGTGCTTCATACTCATCACCATATTTAAGAAAAGCTAAAGAAGATCATAATGATTGAATATGATGAACTTCTATGATTAAAATCATATGAATTGGAAACTGCAATCATCTGAACTGCTATGAAATGACATTGTAGCATGTGTTAATCTAAATTGGATCATAACAAAAGTACATTTTTAACAAAATCACACACGATTCAAAGTCGCATCTGAAACCTGTCATTACAAGTTAATCCAATCAAGCAATCATATCTTCAAAGGTGATCATGAGGTGAGAATTACAGTAAAAAACCTAGTCATAAGAACAACGAAAAACAAAGCTTTAAAACATAAGTTCGAACGATGGAATTTCATCCATTGGATCAAAAGGAATCGATGACGAAAATTAACCAATGTAGGACGTGGGATCAGGTCTCAGAACCAATTCACAAGTTTATTTATGATTCCCAAAAGCTGCAACCTGAAACGTATGGGTTTCGGGTTTCGGGATCATAAACTGACCCAAAAATGCATAAACGAGTTTCCGAAAGTCGCAACCCGAAACTTGTGGGTAGCGGGTTTCACAAACAGAAACAATCGTTAAGAAATGAAAAATCTATTCCTGCATCCCGCAACTCGAAATTGCGGGTTGTGGGTTTTGGGAACACACAATGCAATTAAACGGTAAACAAATTCCCGAAATCCGAAAGCTGCGGTTGTGGGTTTCGGGTTTCGGTTTTCGAGATGAAAAATTCCCAAAAATTATTAGCAATGAATTCCCTGTTAGGATATTTAGACACTTAGGAGTTAGTTAAGATCAACTTCTGTAATATATCTGTTAGGAAAAGTGTGTTTCTTTAGTATGCATTTGTAAATACTTAATCCGATGGTCACGATATGTTCCCGACATAGAGTGATCCAATGACTCAACTTCTCTTAGATCATACCTACCCTTGATCCGTGGCTTAGCACCCGATTGGTCCATGCTCTCTATTTAAAGAGCATGGAGGGGCATTGGAAAGTTGATCGATTATAAGAAGCTCATTTGTAACTTTTTTTCTTTGCATAATAAATTGTCTCGTAGAAGCTATTTGGCCGAGGCCGTGGAGTGTTTCCCTCACGAGGGTTTAAACCACATCAAAACATCGGTGTATCGATCTGTGATCTATTTGTATGAAGTGGTTTCTCTAGGTGTTCGGTCTTTTGGGAGTACCTTGTGTACTCGAACATGGTATGAGAGCTTTTATGAAGAGCCGCTTCCGGTTATGATCTAGATCTTGAATTGTTGTTGCCGAAACTTGAAAGGCTTTCTGGTTTTGGTATTTCTGTACATTTCTGGGCTGTGGGAGGTGTTCCATTGCCTCCGGAGCACTGTTTCCATTGGGAAATAGTTTTCGTTTGATCGAAAACGGTTCTCGGTTGCTTCAGAAATGTGTATTTCATCAGACCTGAAGGTATAATGTTACAATGATGCATTTTTTAATTTTCTATTTTAAAAGAAATAAATCTCATATTTTATCAGTTTTTACTATTATATTTTTTTTGGTTTCCGATTGTTTCTTTCCCTGTCTGCGTATGCTCTTTGTATTGCACCTTGAGTGATCTCGGCAAATCAGAAACAGAAAGGGAAAGGGTTTTTCTCGGCTGCGTATGCTCTTTGTCGTGCACCTTGCGCGATCTCGGCAAATCAAAAACATAGAAAAAACGTAGAATTTTCAGGCAAGCTAACGAGATCTAACTCCACAAATGTGGAATTTTTTTTTTTGTTTCGGTTTGTGGTGTGATTTGCAGGAAAAAAGACAAGCACGCAAATCGAGCAAGAAAAAAAAGAAAAAAACCCTTCCTCATTCCCATGTTTTACATACCTTTTAATTTAGCTTACTTGGTTCAAAGTTGTTTTATTCTTTAATAGGTCTTGAGTTCAAGTCTTAGGAAGTTACTTTTAAAAGAAAAAGTGCATACAATTTCTATTTTCAAGTTACTTTATTGTAAAAGTGCATCTCACTTAAATAATAAAATAAATATAAAAAGTGAGTCACTTAAGTTCATTTTTATTGTTGCACTATTTAAAGTAACATCATTGTAAAAGTGAAATCACTTATTTTATAAAAGTGATTCACTTAAAGCAACTTTCTTGTAAAGTGATTGTAAAAAGTTCATCTTGGGAAGAGGAGGGTCCTATTTTTTAGTTGGTCATTTTCTATCTACCACGTCACTATTGGAGACATCTTCAATAGTTTTTTTGTTCAAGCATAACTTCATCATACGGAGTCAGTTTTCAGTGCTATTTTTTTCAAACCGCCTATTTTTTCGATCTCTTCACATCCAGACTATTGGTTTCTGCTTTTACAGCCATTAATTTACAAATATGGTCACCCCTTGTGATATTCTACTTACTAGTTCCAACTATTTCTCATGGAAATCTCGTATGGAGGATGTTCTACGAAGTAGAGGACTTTTCAAAATTACCTCAGGGAAAGAAACAGAACCTATTGATGATGTTAAGAAAATCAAATGGGAAAATAGATGTGACGAAGCTCGTGGATTGATTGGGATGTCAATCTCTACTGATTTGCGATTCCACATATCTGGAATTGATGAACCTGATGTTGCTTGGGACAAGTTGGAATCTGTGTTTGGTAAACACAATGAAATTAGAGGTCATCAACTTGAAAATGAGTTGATTTCTTTAAATCCAAGTGATTTTTCATGCATTCAAGATTATTTATCTAAGTACAAAACTCTTAAACTCTTATGTGCAGAATGTAAGATTAAGAGGGAAGACAAACAATGCATTTATCATATTCTTTCAAAACTTGGACTTACATATTTTGTTTTTGTATCTACATTTTACTCCATGAAAGAATCCTTGAATGCAGCTAGCTATCAAAATCATAGTCTTGATTCCTTTTGTGATTCCTTGATTAGAGAGCAAGATAAGCTCATTCATCTTGGAATAATCAACAATGCAGATGCATCTAGGAAATCCTTATTGTCCCAACAGAAACAAAATTTTCACAATAATAAGTCAAACAAGGGTCCCAAACCCTCTCAGTCAGCTCCTTCTTTAAAAAATGACAAAGGATCCAAGCCAAAAGGAAAGAAGACTGAGCGTCATTATAACTATTGCGGGAAAGATAATCATGATGAATCTAACTGTTTCAAGAAGATGGAAGCCTTGGAAGCAGCAATGAAGAAGCACCACATCAGCCTAGATTCGCCTTCAGAATCTATCTCTCATGGACATGCAGTTTGTGCTTCTGGTTATTCTTATAATGCATCTTCTTCTTCTACTTCAAATGTTCAAGGGGTCCAAGCTAAGGTGAATCAAATGTTGCAACAAGTAAAATCCTTTAAAAGCTTGTTTTCAGAATTATTTCAAAAGGGACTCCCTTCCTTTTGGGATAAAAATGAAGATCAAATATCCCAGTCGGATGATCAAGCATTGTTAATCCTTGAATGCAGCTAGCTATCAAAAGCCTAGTCTTGAATCCTTTTGTGATTCCTTGATTAGAGAGTAAGATAAGCTCATCCATCTTGGAATAATCAACAATGCAGATACATCTGGGAAATCCTTATTGTCCCAACAGAAAGAAAATTTCAAGCCTCCCAAGAAACAAAATTTTCGCAATAATAATTCAAACAAGGGTCCCAAACCCTCTCAGTCAGCTCCTTCTTTAAAAAATGACAAAGGATCCAAGCCAAAAGGCAAGAAGACTGAGCGTCAT
This sequence comes from Larix kaempferi, assembly GCA_027924585.1. Lineage (NCBI taxonomy): Eukaryota > Viridiplantae > Streptophyta > Pinopsida > Pinales > Pinaceae > Larix > Larix kaempferi. The sequence continues at coordinate 11,293,158 of BSBM01002204.1, read as the reverse complement.
TATAACTATTGCGGGAAAGATAATCATGATGAATCTAAGTGTTTCAAGAAGATGGCAACCTTGGAAGCAGTAATGAAGAAGCACCACATCAGCCTAGATTCACCTTCAGAATCTACCTCTCATGGACATGCAGTTTGTGCTTCTAGTTATTCTTATAATGCATCTTCTTCTTCTACTTCAAATGAATGGCTCATTGATTCTGGAGCATCTTATCATATGGCTAAGGATCAAGCCATCTTTTCTACTATGCATGAATGTAACACCAAAAAAATATTTGTTGGTGATGATAGATCTCTAAGTGTTGTAGGAGTTGGAACAGTTCTAGTAGATAATGGTCATTTCAGTGATGTACTATGTGTTCCAAGAATTTCCTGCAATTTGTTATCAGTCTATCAAATCACTCATTCTGGTGAACGTAAAATTGTGACGTTTACACCTCACCAAGTTGTAATCAAGGATTTTAAAGATCCTTAACAGGTCCTAGCTACCGGAATTGTTGATGATATTACCAGGTTGTACAAGTTTAACAACTTTGGGTCATCACCTTTTCCTTCAGTTTTTGTTGCTCATAGTGATAACTTGAGCAAACTTTGGCATGAGTAATTTGGTCACTTAAATTATCGCTCATTGCAACAATTATGTAAATACAATAGGGTGATAAGTCTTTCAATGGTATCTTGCAGGGATGGTGATTGTTCCGATTGTATACTCAAAAAACATCATCAGGACAGTTTTGACAAACGTGCCTCTTGGCACGCCTCGCTTCCCTTGGAGCTTGTGCATAGTGACTTGTGTGGTACTCTTCCATCTGCTTCCTTTTCTGGTTTCAAATATTTCTTAACTTTCATTGATGATTACACTAGACACACTTGGGTTTATTTCCTAAAACTTAAAAGCGAAGTATTTAACATGTTCTTGGCCTACAAGGCCCTTGTTGAAAAACAATTTGGTCATCAAATTATTAAGTTAAGATCGGACAATGGAAGAGAATATGTTAACAAAAAGTTCACTACTTTCTGCACTGAACATGGCATCCAACAACAGTACACTGTTCCATATACACCACAACAAAATGGTGTAGCTGAGCAGAAGAACCGCACTTTAAAAGAAATGACTAATTGTATGATCCAATCTAAGGGACTAAGTCTTCAATTTTGGGCTAAAGCCATTAATTGTGCAAATTACATAGTTAATCGCACCCCCACTAAAGCATTACAAGGTATCACACCGAAAGAAGCATGGATTAAAACTAAACCTGATGTAAGTCACTTCCGTGTGTTTGGTAGTGAAGCATGGGCTCACATTCCGGATGAAAAATGGAAAGCATTGCAGCCTAAAAGTGAAAAGGGCATATTTGTTGGATATTCTGAAGATGTAAAAGGTTATAGACTTCTTCAACCACATTATCATGATGTAATCATTATAAGAGATGTTAAATTTGATGAAAATATCTTGGCCTGTGAGCCTAACTCGATGATTGTGCCATCTTTGGCCTGCGAGCCTGATTCGGCGATTGTGCCTTCTTCTTCTTCTTCCAACTTCCTTGACAGGTTTCCAAATCCAGTTTCTAATGATGACAGTGAGGATGAAAATCCACCTCCTCCTGCTCATGTTCCTCCAGTTGCACCAGCACAAGTGCTTCCTCGATGGGTCCATTCAACATGTGAAGCAGCTAGTGATCTTGTCGGTGATCCTAGAGATCAACGTCGAACACATTCTCAGTTTCAGCGAGCCTCTTCTCTTGTGGATCAAGTTTTCGAGAATCATGATCCAGAAACCTTTGCAGAAGCTTCGGGAAATCCAGATTGCGATGCAGCTATGGATGAAGAATATCGTTCCTTAATGGCGAACGATACTTGGGATCTTGTACCTTTTCCAAAAGGAAGAAAACTTGTCAGATTGAAATGGGTCTACAGAACTAAGTATGCATCAGATGGAAGTGTTGAAAGACTTTAGGCAAGGTTAGTTGCCAAAGGTTTTTCCCAAGTTGAAGGGATTGATTACAATGAAACCTTTGCTCCTGTCGCAAAAATGAACTCCATCCTCCTTGTTCTTTCCCTTGCAGCCTTACATAACTGGGAAGTCCATCAAATGGATATCGAGTCTACATTCTTACATGGTGATTTACAAGAGAAAATTTACATGGAACAACCTCCTGGATATGTTCAGAATAACTCTAGCCTTGTCTGTCGCCTTAAGAAATCCTTATATGGCCTTAAGCAAGCTCCTAGAGCTTGGTATGCCAAAATGGATAGCTTTCTCCTTGACACTGGTTTTTCTAGATGCCATTCTGACCCCAATGTCTATACCAAGAAAGTAGGAAACCATCTCATCATACTTGTTCTATATGTTGATGACCTTATTCTTACTGGTAGTAACCCTAAGCTTATAACCCATGTGAAATCCAATCTTAAGCAAAATTTTGAAATGTCATACTTAGGACATTTGCATTATTTTCTTGGTCTCCAAGTCCTACAAACCAAAGAAGGAATCTTTCTTTCTCAGTCTAAGTATGATTGTGACCTTCTTCGTCACTTTCACATGGATGATTGTACACCAGCCCCTTCTCCCTTCCAGTCCAGAGTCAAACTTTCTGCCACTTGTCCTTCACCTAAAGTAGATGCCACCTTGTATCGTCAGCTTGTTGGTAGTCTCTTATACTTGACTCATTCCCATCCTGACCTTTCCTTTGCCGTTGGTCGTGTTGCCCGTTATATGCAAACACCTCACGAAAGTCACTGGAAAGCAGCTAAAAGAATACTTCGATATATTCGAGGAACAATTCAGTTTGGTATTCATTATAGTACAGGGGGGGAACCTTTATTGGTTGGTTTCACTTATTCAGATTGGGCTGGCGATCCTGATGATCGAAAGTATACTGCAGGTTATGTTTTCAGTCTGGGATCTGGACCTATTACTTGGGCTTGTAAGAAACAACAAGCTCTTGCTCTTTCTTCAGCAGAGGAAGAATATCGAGCCGCAGTTAATGCAAGTCAGGAAGCTTTATGGCTTCGATAGATCCTTTTGGAGTTTGGATTCGAACAGCAGCAGCCTACTCCACTTTGGTGTGACAATCAAAGTGCCATCAAGCTTTCCAAAGATCCAGTCCTACATCAACGTAGCAAACACATTGAGATTCATATGCACTTCATCATAAATCTTATTCATGATCATGTTCTTGATGTACTCTTTTGTCCTACAGATGATCAAGTTGCAGAAATCTTCACCAAGTCTCTTACAAAAGTGAAGTTTTCCAAACTTCGATCTATGTTAGGAGTTCAGGAACTTGTCATTAAGGGGGGGTAGGCTCTAATGCCTCCTTCCTTCTCCTAATAGTGTCACTTTTGTAAATCCTTCAATCCTATCCCAAGTTGTTCTTAATGGGGGATGTTAGGATATTTAGACACTTAGGAGTTAGTTAAGATCAACTTGTGTAATATATACATTAAGAAAAGTGTGTTTCTTTAGTATGCATTAGTATGCATTTGTAAATACTTAATTTGACGGTCACGATATGTTCCCAACATAGAGTGATCTGATGGCTCAACTTCTCTTAGATCATACATACCCTTGATCTGTGGCTTAGCACCCGATTGGTCCATGAAATCTATTTAAAGAGCATGGAGGGTCATTGGAAAGTCGATCGATTATGAGAAGCTCATTTGCAACTTTCTTTCTTTGCATAATAAATTGTCTCGTAGAATCTATTTGGCCAGGGCCATGGAGTGTTTCCCTCACGAGGGTTTAAACCATATCAAAACATCGGTGTATCGATCTGTGATCTATTTGTGTGAAGTGGTTGCTCTAGGTGTTCCGTATTTTGAGAGTACCCTGTGTACCCGAACATTCTCGCAACCCGCACCTTTCGGTTTGTCGGAATGTCGGGTTTCAGGTTGTCGGAAGTAAATGACAAAATGCTTAAAAATTAAGGCTTCCAGCAAACCAAAAACACTTAGAAATTTCCGAGAAAAAAAAATAGTGACAATGAAGGAAACCAAAGGTACAAGAACGAGATCATAGAAATAAAGTCAAAAACCTCATGTTAATGAGAACACTTAGCCAAATACCTTTGTGTTTATTTTCAAGTTGGGGCTCCCGTGCTCAGCTGAAGCATGGGATCTGTTGTGGCCACAACAAATGAAATGAAAAAATGCAAGTAAAATCCAACTATTCAGTAAAGAAATGCATAGTAAATCAAGTAGACAACCCAACAAAACCCAAACAGTAAGATTCAGCCATGTTAATGAGCTAGAAAACAAGAAATCGTGAAAAAATTCAAAGCTCAAAAAATAAAAGAAAGAGGTGTTTCTGGTCATGAACAGGGCATGGAACAGTTAGGAAACAGGCCAACTAAGACTCAGGAACACTTAGAATAACCCCAGCAAACACCCAAGGCCAAAAATAAAATAATCCCAGAGTTGTACGCAACTGTTCAAGGAAAAGTTGCGGGTAGACGCAGGCTATAGTTCAGATAGAGGCAGGTAGACGCAATCAAAACAAGGTTGACCCACGTATAGGGAAAATAAATGAGCCCTAAAAAGGTCAAACAATGAAGAAAAAGCTATTTTTCTATTGTGGATCCCAACGACCGATCAATAACATAGAAGCTCGACGAATAGGAACTCAAAATAAGGACAAATGCCTAAAAATCCCCAAAAATGGATGTTCTCCCCAGTGGAGTCGCCATTTCTATTACAGAGAAAAATTCCTATGGATTGGGGCAGACCACAAGAGACAGCTGACTACCAGAAAATAACTCAATTCCCAATGTAATGCTATATAAATGACACTACTAAGATAATGGAGAATTTACCAGCCTTCAACCGGATGCTCGAAGTAGATCCCCGTTGAGCTTTCAACTTCTACACTTGAACCCGCAGATTAGTCTCAACAACAAGTACAAGCAAGTGCATATCATATGTGAAAGACATTAGTGTTGATGTATATGTCACTTCGAAATGTATTTCACATATATGTATATTGTATTCCTATAGAGATGTTATTATTCCTCTATACGGAAGTGGTTGTATTCCTATAGAGATGTTATTATTCCTTTATACGGAAGTGTCGTCATTTATATTGTAAGTGTCGTAACTTATACTTGATGGGTTATTAGACCACCTTGTTGGGGTCGGCCCTATATAAGTCATGTGGGTCGAAGGGTTATTAGACCACCCTAGTGGGGGTCGGCCATGTGGGTCAAAGGGTTATTAGACCACCCTGTTGGGTGTCGGCCCAGTCAGCATTGTGTTATGTGGTTAAGTTGAGGCCGACCTAGTAAAGGTTATTAGGCAATTCAAGTCAAGTATAAATAGAGTGCGGGAGGCACTCTATTTCATCATTCTATTCTCACACACACTCTTTGGAGAGTAGTGCACTTGTGGAGGAGGAGAAGCTACTGCTAGGAGATGTCTATCTCTTATGCTTGGGTTGTATCATTTCTCTATCTATATCTAAGGAAGTTATTAGGGTTTTTCACCTTTATGGTTTTCCCCAAGTAAACTCTATGTCTCTTGTGTGCTTGCATTATTGTGTCCATGATTGATATGCTGTAGATATGATGTACATGTTATTCTCTCAGTTAAAATCCTAGATTAGATTGAAATTTCTGAAAAACTAACAATTAGAATAATCAATAGCATGATCCATGATATTATAAGCAAATATAACCCAATGTAATTTAACAATATTCACAACATCGATTGGACGAGAAAATGAGTATTTCCATTAATGAATAACAAGAAGTACAATATACGACCTCTTGTTGGCAACCAGTATGAACCAAGAATTGGGTATCTCCACTGGTGTCTCCACCACTTCAATCCCCCATGCAATGGAAAACTTAAACTATGAAAGGAGTTTGGTAGGTGAACATAAGGAGTTCACGACAGCAAGGATCAATGAGTGTAGACTCAAGTTACGGCAAAAATACACTAGAGTTATCTTGCTCTCCTTTTCCCCTCCCTTCCATATACCATAAGATCTCAATATATAGCCTTCCAAAGGTAAGTGAAAGGACACATCGAGGCGTTTCGGGGCATATGGAGGGCCAAAGGTCACCCTATGACCACTTTTTGGGAGTAAAAAATAATTTTCTAATGATTTTTACCATTTTACTTGGTACCTGTGGGCTATAGTGGAACAGCCTACATGTACGCTGGCTATAGTGGAACAGCTAGCGTACAGAAACAAGAATAGGGAATTATGTGTTCCTAGAGGACAAAATGATGAATTTGAGTCAATGAAATGGATCCTGAAGGCCAATTAATGTTGATGCTCACAAGGTGGAAAATTACACTATAACAAGCAATGTCACAAATCAACCTGAAAGAAGAGGAAATACAAATTTTAAAAACCGAAAATCAAGGATTAACAACAGAAGTGCAAAGAAAAGAAAAAGAGAGAGAAACCTTGGAAGAAAAGAACAAAAAGTTAGAGGAACAAAATGAAAGATTGGTGGAAAAAGCGACAGGAAGATTGCCTATGTAGGGAGCTAGGCACTTAATTTGGGATGAAATCATGGTTGAGGCAGCTAACTTGAGATCTTATTTAAACTTCATATAGGATAAGGGAATAGTGATAAGATAGCCTTGCATAATTGTGCAGTTGTGATTGAGACTCCGGGAAAAAGACCAACGGAAACAACACAAAGTGCTATTGATTTCCTAAATTCCTTGACTCTAGATGATATGAAGACTTTGGGCATTAAAGATAGAATTTCGATGATAGCTCATGTAAGGAGGATCATCGCAAAACATCATCATGTTCAAGGGGTCCAAGCTAAGGTGAATCAAATGTTGCAACAAGTAAAATCCTTTAAAAGCTTGTTTTCAGAATTATTTCAAAAGGGACTCCCTTCCTTTTGGGATAAAAATGAAGATCAAATTTCCCAGTCGGATGATCAAGCATTGCTAATTAAATACAAGATGGGCCACAGAATATTTTAAGATATGGCCCAGCCTCTGACAGGACAAATTGTAATTGATAAACTAGCAGCAGACTTTGAAATTCAATACAGATTGAAAATGATAATTGCAGAATTACCCCCAATTTCTTATGTGGAGCAAGTCAGATTAAGAGTCTCGATCAAATAAATGGCAAGCTGCGAGATACGAAATATAGAACAATTGAAAACAATAGAAAAATACGGGAGAATGAAGTACAAATTGCATTCATGAAGACAGGTGTCCAAGAACACGTAAGCAACAAAGTAACATGTTTTATTTTGTTACGGATTTGTTGAGGCCTCGGGTGTGTAGGTTGTTGGAATGGGTTCCAAGGCTCACAACAGATGGGGAAAACCCAGATTGAAAGGCTTCAAAAGGTCCTACGCAATCATAGTTCTATTCCCAACCTGTTTGGAATAGTAATCTCCCACGGATACAAAGGCCTCCGCTGGCACTTGTGGTTTTGATCCTGAAAGGATATGTCTTCCAATGAAGGAAAACAAAGTCTATTAAGTCTAAAACAAATCTACCTAAAAGGAAATCTAAAACCAAGTTAGACCTACTCTAAGAAGGTATCTTGTTTATGTGCAGGTTAGCTTGATGTGAAAATGGATAAGCATGTTCATCAATTTTACAGAAATGTAAAAGAGATTAATTACTTATCTGCTCAAGTTACTACCAACCAATTAAAATTAACTGATGGCAAATTAAAGTTTTAGCTGCATTCAAGATTAACCTGTAACTGATATGTCAATTGAAAAATTAACATCAATTATAATTTTCTGTTAACCATTTGCAGAAATAAATAAAAGTTTTAATTGAATAAATTCTCTTAAAACATTAAAGATACACAGATCATAAGCAGAGAGAAATCAAGACTATAGATCAATGTATTTATAAATTGCAAAAGATTAAACAGTATTGATAAGCAACCTGAAGGGAAAATCAATATGTATCAAAGAAATTTGATTAACAAACAAAGAAGATCCAAGAGAATAACATTACTGTATTACTGAAAGTTTCTAAGAAATTACAAGCTCTGCATTAACCAGAGTGTCTCTAGTCTCTATTGTTGATTTTCTCCTCCAAATTCCATCATTCTTAGCCTACAAGGGATCTACCCTTTAAATAATAATTACAAAATGATACAAAAGAGTAAATTCCCCTTCAACATGGATTACAAAATTTGAACTAGACTAATGGCCAAGGAAATTTTGCCACTTGGCCCAAATCTCTAACAATTCATCTATATTTGGATAATTCACTGACTAAAGCCCCAGCTGGGCGTCAAACGTAAAAAATTCCATCTCATTCTTAGGTAACTTGTGCCAAATATGGATAAAAATGTGGATCTTTCCCTCTATGGAAACAGGTTTCCTGATTAACTGATCCATGTATTCAATTTCGATATGCTTGAGGTGTTGAATCTTCTCTTTGGTCTCCTCGCATCGACATTCAACCTGTTCAATTACCAACTTAGGTGGACAGGTGGTTTCAATAAGATCCATGGTAGGGAACTGCAATGCCTCCATGATGTTGTCAATAACATATCATCTCCTTCCGCAAATAGCCTGTGCCTTCTAAATAGTGTCTTCAACCATATCATTTAGATCTTGTGAAGCGCACAACACAGTCCTGATTTTGTTGAGCTGGAAACTACTAAGAATTGGAATGTCCTCTAGCGTGTTCTTAATATACCTCTTCCATTCCACAATATCATCATTATCCTTAGAGGCTTGTTGTCTTTTAGCTTCCTTCCCATCAAGAATAACATGCATCTTGCCAAAAGCAATGTGACTCTCCCTAATATCGTCCAGAGTGCTAACAATTCAGTTAGTAGTTTATAGTGTTCCTCATTGACCTGAATGGCCAAGTCCTTAAACTCCTGTTGGGAAAACCTAGAGAAGGTAGAGGAGGCTGCACTTGCAGTTGCATCCTCACATTGTTTTTCAAGCACAGTTATCCTTTGTGTATTGGTAGCATTCACAACTTGTGCATCATGTAATTGATCCTGTAGAGAGGTATTCTTCAGCTATAAATCTTCAAATCTATCTTCAAATACCTTCCTCGGATCATTAACATAAGTTTAATGCTCCTCATTGGTTTTGAACAATTGCTCTTCAAGCTTCTTCAAATATTCTTTTTTCAGATCAATCTCCTTATTTAGTGTCTTGACTGAATCAAAGTTTGCACCTGCAAATGCACCCAAAGCTACAGCTGTATCCACTGCTTCTGAATGGACATCATCATATTGCTTAGCCCAAATTATTTGATTAGGAGTAGGTGCCTCCAATCCTCCTTGATCCCTACTTCTTTTCTTACCTTTAATTACCACTGCCTTAGATGCTTTACTGGATAAATAATCCCCAAGAGGGACCACAATATCATCTTCAAACTCAGCTACCAATTTAGTAAATGGTGAAGTCACATTTACTGTTGAAACCAATGGGGATGTCTAGTAATAGTGGGACTAGGTATAGACATAGTGACTTGGGAAGAAGTTAGGGAGGAAGGGATATTTTGAACAATTGTTGGTACAGAGGTTGGGGAAGGTATGGAAGTGAGAACTTCAGAAAGTCGAACTTGGATGTCATCAGCTAGTGATGAAGAAGGAGGAACTGAAGTTTGCTCATGAATAGTTGGTGATGATAGAATGGATGGGGGTGATTGCATAGGAACAATAGAAGGCTGGATCTCTGCAATAGTAGATGGAATAATAGAAAATGGAACTGAGCTGACTGGAAATGGAACAGTGGTGGAAGTTACTATAAGAAATAACTGGGAAATGGTAGGCGGTGGTGTTACCCTAGATGGTAAGGTCGAAAGAATTTGAATAGATGAAAGGAGAAGTGTTGAGGTTGTGATATCAGCAGTAGGAGTGGTTTCAAATATATGTTGTTCTGGGACCGAGTCATCCATTTCAATAGCATTCAATAAATATGTAACTGCTTGTGAAGCTTCAGTTACTTCTTTAATCATAGGCACAGAAGAGTGTACCTCATCTTCAACATCACTGTCAATAATATCCAAGGTAAGGATTTGAGATGTAGAAGTTTTTTGTCTTTTAGTTGGCTTAGTCATAGCTATCACTTGATCATCACAAACCTGGGTAACTGCAGGAGTCACTTGAATATCAGCAGTAGACTTAGCAGCTGCAACTACTTGGGTGTCCAACACCGAAGTCATCTGTGCTAACCTTTGCTTTGATTGCTAAGCCACTTGCATTAGAACTTTTACTTGTTCAACAGTCTTTACCTCTGGAACATTTTCCATGAGGCCTTTGCCTTTTTCCCCATCCGGATAAGTAAGCATTAATGGAGCATTTGCTCTCTGAGCCTCTTTTTCTTCTCTCTCTTTTCTTACTTTCTCAATGAGGTTTAGTTCCATTACTATGTAGCTAAAATCATTCGTTTTAAGATCTTGCTGATATTGCATGATTTGGTTATGTTCATATTTTCTCTTAGCCCTAGCCAGGACTTCAGAAAAGGTATTTACTCCCTGATAGATAGAGTCATAAGGAATATCTCCATGAGCATAACCACCCTTCACATGATTTTTCTTGAAATGGGTATCAAGAAATCCCTTAGGATCATGTCTTCTTTGGCAACATAGCCCAATTTCAAAGAAGCCATCCTGTCACCCAATACTATAGCCCACGTTGAAGTTGGGATGGCCAATGGCCCAAGGTTCAAGGGGAACTTAGGCCACCCCCTCCTTTTGGGACCAATGAGATTTTTATACACACCATCAGTAACAGTTTGATAGGAAACTTCTTCAATGACCAATTTTTCTGGAACTATCCTGGGTAGCAGATGGACAGTACTGCTTACCCAAACTCCGACATATGAGAATGATTCACCCACATACCAGTCACCAATTGTGGCAATGAAGGTTCTGGCATCAACTGAGAAAGTAGGAGCCTATTCTCTAAATATCTTAAAATAAATACTTCCAAGGAAGTGGTCACAAATGTCATATATCAAAGGTATATAATTGCTCTCCCATAATGCAGAATGATAAATATGGACAGGAGGGTCTGATGGAGTCCACTACCATCCCATGTTGGGATATTGAAATTCTGTGCAAAATACATCCATGAAAAAAGATGAAAAGGATAAATGTGGCTTCCTCAGAGCCGATGCTTCCTGATATGTTTGAATGGTTGTCTTGAGTTAGACTGACAAGATAGAGGCCCAAGGGAAAGACTCACTAGTTGTTAGGACATGATGGGCTACAGGAGCCCATTCAACTTTAAATACATAAAATTTTGGGAGACCATAGAGTCTTCATAGCATGGCTGCTAGTAAGGAATAAGGTTCTCTAAACCAGGAGACTGGGTATAGGTTATCATCCCTAGGCATGAAACTATTAGGTTTATTCATCCATGACTTTAGCATTTCGTTAAAATTAAACTTGGTCTTAGAAGATTCTACGAATTCACCGTTAAGGGGTTGCACGACAGTTTAAGAGCATAGGCTCTGATGGAAATCTCAAGGTGGAAGGTAGTCAATTGTGACCCTGCGCTGTCATTGAATGACCGGTCTTAAGGCTTAGCGTGGTCTACAATCCACTTAACCACATTAGTATAAGGGAGAATAGGGGGTCTGGCAGCAATGGCATGAAGCTGAGAATCCCTAACTCTCTCATATGCCAACTGATCGTTCTGGATGTCCAATAGGTCATCATTATAAAAAATCGAGTAGATTTTGGACCAATCAATTTGGTAGGTTTCAGTAATCTTGTCACTGGTGTCTTAGAAGATATCGAAGTTTGGGTCTTTGGTCAACAGGTCCTTTTGAGTAGTCTTGGACTGAGTATTCCGTGACATTTTGCAAGACTGAACAATTCTGGTAGATAGATAAACGCAAAATCAAAACCAATTCACAAACAACAAAACGTAAACAATGAAATGCGAAAAAGACAGAAAAAAACAACCTGAATTAACTGAAAATTGTGAAAATGACCCTTGGTAAAACTCGTAGTGAAAATCTACTCAGCAAGGTAATTTTCCGAAAATGAAAATGATAACAAAAATGGAAAAAATGATATATTTATCGATTTTCGACGGGTCAAATCCGGGTCGTAGGATTAAGAAGAATCAACAGCTAAGATCAAATCTTGTGGGATGCAGGGTCAAGTTGTGGGGTTTTATTTTTCAAGTATGTACATTCTTCCCGCAATCCACAATTGTGGGTTGCGGGATCGAAACATGAAAAACCAATAAACAAAAAGGTTTTCGCAATCTGCAATCCGCAAATGCGGGTTGCGGGTTGCGGGAACGCGAACAACCTTTTAAAATGAAGCAATCTTTCCACAATCCATAATACGCAATTGCGGGTTGTGGGTTGCGGAAACACAGACACAATTTTATTATTCAAACCACTTTCCGCAATCCGCAATCTGTAATTGCAGGTTGCGGAACGAAAAGTTCAAAACTTATTTACAAATTCTTTCAGCAATCCGCAATTTGCGGGTTGCGGGATGATAAAATTCCCAAAAAAGGAAAAAGCAAGCTCCCGCAGTTTGCAATTGCGGGATTGTAGGTGTTAGATTTTCAGAATTTACTTCAATATGATCTAGGATCTTAACTGAGAGAACAACATGTACAGCATATCTACAGCATATCAATCATGGAGACAATAATGCAAGCACACAAGAGACACAAATATTTACTTGGGGAAAACCATAAAGGTGAAAAACCCCAATAACTTCCTCAGAGATAGATAGAGCAATGATACAACCAACCAAGAGAGATAGCCATAACCTAGCAGCAGATCCTCCTCCTCCATAAGTGCGCCACTCCTCCTTGAGTGCATGTGTGAGAAGTGAGTGAGCAAATAGAGTGCCTCCCACACTCTATTTATACTTGACTTGACTTGCCTTTTTACCTAACTCATGTAGGCTCAAACTTAACCACATAATATAATGCTGACTGGGCCGACCCCCAATAGGGTGGTCTAATAACCCTTCGACCCACATGGCCGACCCCCAATAGGGTGGTCTAATAACCCTTTGACCCACATGACTTATACAGGGCCGACCCCAACAAGGCGGTCTAATAACCCATCAAATATAAGTTACGACACTTACAATATAAATGACAACACTTCCGTATAGAGGAATAAAACCATCTCTATAGGAGTACATACAACATATATGAAATACATTCCGAAGTTACATATACATCAACACTCCCTCTTAACTAGGAAGGTATTTCTCAGCACAGTTCTTCTAGCACAAGTCATCTTCTCTGGATCATCGTCACTGGATAATCGTCATCGAGTCATCATCATCGTCACTGCTGCTGCTATCTCAATCAATCTCTGAATCTACTCGTCATAGGAAGTTCTACAGATCCAATCCTTTTTCATACTAGATGTAGGCCCACCACCTGCAGGTCTTTGTCATCACTGGCCATACTGTGGAATCCTCAGGACTTATTACGTGCGTCACAAAACCTCGAAAGAGCATCCCAGGATGTTACGGGTACACAACTCCGACCTGTAGGATCTCCCAGGGCGCTATTACATGTGACCCCACCACAAAACCTCGAAAGAGCATCTCAGGATGTTACGGGTACACAACTCCGACCTGAAATCTCCCAGGGCACAAATTACATGTGGTCCACCACAAAACCTCGCAAGAGCATCTCAGGATGTTACAGGTACACAACTCCAACCTGAAATCTCCCAGGGCACAAATTACATGTGGTCCACCACAAAACCTCGCAAGAGCATCTCAGGATGTTACGGGTACACAACTCCAACCTGAAATCTCCCAGGGCGCTATTACATGTGGTCATGGCAAAACCTCGAAAGAGCATCTCAGGATATTACGGGTACACAACTCCGACCTGAAATCTCCCAGGGCCCAAATTACATGCCATAGGACAAAACCTCGCAAGAGCATCTCAGGATGTTACGGGTACACAACTCCGACCTGAGATCTCCCAGGGCACAAATTACATGTCCTCCCAGAGCAATGTCTCGAAAGAGCATCCCAGGCTGTTACGGGTACACAACTCCGACCTATAGGATCTCCCAGACATGCTCATCTGCACAACCTGATCCACGGCCACAGAGTATCAACCTGATACTCACCATACATCATCCTGATGTACTCATGATCGTCCTGATCATCATCACTGCAACGTCCTGCTGCATGTCATCTGGAGCAACATCCTGAAGCTCATCATCCATGATCATCTTGATCATCATCACTGCAACGTCCTGTTGCATGTCATATGGAGCAACATCCTGAAGCTCATCATCCATGATCATCCTGATCATCACTGCAACATCCTGCTGCATGATCCACCTGATCATCAATGCATCCACCTGATGCATACCAAGTATCTACCTGATACATATCATCATACATGATCCTCCTAATCATACAATGTATCCACCTGATACATGATACATATCACCATACATGATCAACCTGATCATACAATGTATCCACCTGATACATATACAGATACATGGTCCAAGCATCCAACATGATGCATATACAAAATACATACACATGATCCAACTGATCATATCCAGCATCCAACATGATGCATCCATACATAAATGATCCACCTGATCATATCCAGCATCCAACATGATGCGTACATACATACATAAAAATGATCCAACTGATCATATCCAGCATCCAACATGATGCGTACATACATACATAAAAATGATCCAACTGATCATATCCAAGCAGAAACCAGAACATCATCCTGATGCTCATCATCCAGCGCTTACATCCACAGCCATGTGAAGGATCCTCCTTCCAACATGCTTGGAATGGCTTCAGCAAATGTGTCCATCACTTCTTCCTTGAAGTGTCCTCGATCTGAAGAACGCCAAGCCTCTCTCTGAAGTACTCGAACTTCACCCTGGCTAGTGGCTTTGTCAGCACATCTGCAATCTGCTCGTCCGTCGCAACATACAGGAGCTTCACAGCTCCTCTCTGCACCATATCCCTAATATAGTGATATTTGATCTCTATGTGTTTCGACCTGTCATGAAACACTGAGTTCTCGGACAGTTTCACACAACTCTGGTTATCACAGAAGATACCAGTAGCCTCCAACGGAAGATCAAATAACTCAGACAGTAGCTTCCGTAGCGATACTGCCTCACAACTAGCTGAACAGGCTGCAACATACTCTGCCTCAGCTATACTCAGTGCTACGCAGGACTGCTTCCTGCTAAACCAAGAGATCACACCTGATCCCATACTGAAGCAGCACCCAGATGTGCTCTTCCTATATGCAGCGCCTGCCCAATCTGAATCAACATAACCCTGTAGGTTAAGCTTTTGATTCCCTCATACCTGAGCCCATAATCCACTGTACCCTTCAGGCACCTCAGAACATGCTTTACAGCAACCAGGTGAACACTCCTCGGATCCATCAGGAACTGGCTCAATGTGTTCACAGCAAAGCAAATGTCTGGTCTCGTGTTCGTTAGGTACATCAAGGACCCAATCATCTGACGATACATAGTGAT
Organism: Larix kaempferi; assembly: GCA_027924585.1. Taxonomy (NCBI): domain Eukaryota; kingdom Viridiplantae; phylum Streptophyta; class Pinopsida; order Pinales; family Pinaceae; genus Larix; species Larix kaempferi. Next base: position 11,277,704 of record BSBM01002204.1, on the reverse strand, counting down.
ATCAATCGGCTCAGATGAAGCATCACACTGACGCTTCAGGTTCGATGCCATAGGTGTGGCCATAGCTTTGCATTCCATCATCCCGAACCTCTTCAGGATCTCTACTGCATACTTCCCTTGTCCAAGGAAGATTCCATCACTCTGCCACACCTCCATGCCAAAAAATAAATAGTGCATCATCCCCAAGTTCTTCATCTCGAAATTGGCAGTAAGCTTCCGCTGCATGTCGAAAATCAATCTATCTTCATCTATAACAAACAGGTTATCCGCATACAAAAGTAGTATCACTGGGTTGCCTTCCTCAACCTTGTAGTAAAGGTTGGAATCCGCTTTACTCTTGGTAAAGCCCAAACTGGATAGAAGGTTGTCTATTCTACCATACCAAGTTCTGCACACATATATGACTACACCATGCTGTCTTGAAATCCATCTGGTGCATCTTCTATTTCATCACTTTTATATTTCTTAATGCTGCCATCTGCAACGTGCTTGAACTGATAGTTTCATTTGGAAGTCATAACAATAGACTTCCCTTCAGCTCTTGGGACTACATCCCAAACATCATTCTTCATGATCGATGGATCATAGCATTCTATTTCTTCATCCCAGATCCTGGGAACTTCAATATCTTCAATAAATATCTTTGTTGCTGGAACAAATGTTGTAGTCCTTTTGTAGGTGAAGATATGCGGTCTTTCCTACAAAACAGGTTAAATTGCATGATTAGAAACATCTCGTAGTTTTCAGAACAAATTCTTACACATAAAGAAGTATGTCATACAGTCATGCAATTATCTTAGCCAATGCTTCAATACAACATTTATCCATATCCCGTAACTTTCTAGATGCCTTCCAATCTCTACCAGAACATTGTTAAGAGTGTGCACAACTCCCAACATGTCAGCAAAGAGGTTTCATTCTAGATAAGTAGCAATGGAATGTTGTACAGTGCCATAGGCCACTTACCCATGTATATTAGTAGTATATTGTTCATTAATGCAACTATTCTAATATGCACAATACATATCCTAAGTCTAGGAACATGAGCATATACATCATTGAACAATTTTATTTAAACAAACACATATGCAAGAAATGATAATTAAAATACTTATCTTTGTTTGTTCGTTGGGTGGACTCCCTCTGAGTCTTTGCTTCTTTGCGGGAGATACTGGAGTCATAATATGAAGTAGCTTCTTCTACACCTTTCTGTTGTGGAATGTAGGAAGATGTTCAACTCCTTCTGAATATCTGCATCCTTGCAGAAGCTACTGAAGTGTGCTCCTTTGCTTTCTTTGCAGGAACAACTGGAGTGTGCTCCCTCTTGATCTTTGCTTCCTGGATTACCTGTCCTTGAACTTACATTCATCCTTGGTTCCTATGCATGCTTATTAGTATCATGATTGTGTTATCCTTGTGAACTCATATAAAATCATACATTCATTAGTATACTATTAAAACACAATAATCTCAAGCATGTATACTCATGATCATTTCAGACAGAAATAATAAGCATTATCATTCAAGGTTTATGTAGGATTCTTATGGTTAGTCAAATCATAAGAAACATAACATGTCTAAACCTATAATTACTCAAACCTATGACTCTTTAGGTTAGTTGAATCATCAATCAAGATAAGAGATATAATATGCATAAAACCTGTGACTTATTCAAACCTATACCTTCATGATTCTTCTGGTTAGTCATATCATCAATTATGGTAAGAAATATAATATGCATACAGCCATGACTTATTCAAACCTACGACTTCATGAATAATCATTATCAAACAACACAATAGTATAAGATCCTAACACAAGGTAGGATTTTATCTTGATATAGGAAAAACATACCTGGATTAGCATGCTAGCTATTTATGTCTAACATACTCACATGATGTCTTCTTGTTCTTCTTCAATGACTTGTGCTAGTAACCTGTATATCTCATAGGTTAACTATTACAAAATCAAGTTATACATACCTCGTAAATGGATCTTCTATGAGATCCATGACAAAGGATGAATCTTTGTCCTCATGTTATCATGATCATATGTTCTTGGACCAGAACATGATTTGTCTTTCTTGGTGTACCTTTCATGTTAGTAGACAACATAAACCTCATACAACACCATAATGCATTAGTACAATCATAAGTGTCAACACCCTAACCAATGAATATCTTCTATCATGCATTCATAATTTTGTTAAGGTGATACGACAAATCTAAAATCAAAATTGTACTAACCGTAATAACATGAAGACAAACATACCATAAACTTAATCATGAACAAATATCGAAACATACCTCGATGAGTCATACCTGTCGAGATCGCTTGTAATCTTCTTATGTAAGGCCTTAGCTTCATCTTCTTCTAGGATTAACCCTATCCACTTGATTTGCAAGAAATGGAACTGGAGCTGGATAAGGGTTTGTCAGAGAAACCCCAAAAATTCAAACTTTGAATTTCAAACTTTCGAAAGGATAGAAATATGCGCCTTGATGAGCTGATCAAACTGGTATATTCAGAATTTGAAAACTACAAAGTTTCACTCCTCAATTTTGCCTTTGAGACTTCTGGATTCACTGGACGTGACCCTGAACTGGGGTTTGATGAAGCCCACTCTTCTGCCCAGTCAAAAGGTTTGATCCAAAGCTCTAAGCTTTTATTTTTCTGAGGAGCTTACCGCCATGGTCACAGATTTCAAAAATTCCCATTTTTACAGAAGCCCTAATTTTCCACTTTTCTGATCAAAGTCCCGAACTAGGGTTTGATCAAGCCCGGCCTTCTGCCTAACCAAAAATTCTGATCTTGGTCTCTAAATTTCTATTTTGATGAGTAGCATCCAGCCGTGGTCTCCGATTACAAAAATTCCAACTTTCTTCAAAGCCCTAAATTCCGGAAGCCATGAATGAAGGTACCAAAAAATAATTCTGTTTTGACAGAAATATGTACCTGATTGTTTCTAGTGTAACTCCAAAATTTTTGATCCACAGGGTCTGAAAAAGTTTTCTGAGATATCCTGACCTGTTAGCTTTCCATCCTGATAGGTCTTACCTCAATTGGATGTTCTGAGAGAGAGTTATGCCAAATGTCGCAACGTGACCTGTTTTGGGAAAATACAGGAGAGCGAACTTGTACGGCGTGCCACGTGTCACTGTTTGACCTTCGGCCTCTGAAAACATTTTCTGAGATAGCTCGGCCTGTTATCTTTCCATCCTGACAGGTCTGACCTCAATTGGATTCTCTGAGAGAGAGATATGCCAAGTGTCGCAACATGACCTGTTTATGGGATAATACAGGAGAGCGAACTTGTATGGCGTGCCACGTGTCACTGGTTCAACTTCGGCCTCTGAAAAAGTTTTCTGAGATAGTAAAGTCTGTGTACTACCTTTCACGTTTCACGAAATTTCATTTGGAGCTTCCTAGCCCAAGTTATGACCTTTTTCCCAAGGTCACCTGATTTTGACTCAGATCTGGAATAGGCAGAAACCCTATATTGTACAGATCATAAATCACAAAGTACAACAAATTAGAGGTTTTCCTTTGGACACAAGGTACCTGGAGATTTTAGCTTCGTCCTGTAACAATTTCAGATCCAAAAACTTCGCCAAAACGGATTTATAGCGAAAGTGCTACGATGACTGGTTTTTGCTATATCAAGCCCTAGCATCGTAAGTGCAACAAGTGTCATACATGCCATATCATGCCTTCTTTCAGGCTAGCTCTGATACCATGTTAGATTTTCAGAATTTACTTCAATATGATCTAGGATCTTAACTGAGAGAACAACATGTACAGCATATCTACAGCATATCAATCATGGAGACAATAATGCAAGCACACAAGAGACACAAAGATTTACTTGGGGAAAACCATAAAGGTGAAAAACCCCAATAACTTCCTCAGAGATAGATAGAGCAATGATACAACCAACCAAGAGAGATATCCATAACCTAGCAGCAGATCCTCCTCCTCCATAAGTGCGCCACTCCTCCTTGAGTGCATGTGTGAGAAGTGAGTGAGCAAATAGAGTGCCTCCCACACTCTATTTATACTTGACTTGACTTGCCTTTTTACCTAACTCATGTAGGCTCGAACTTAACCACATAATATAATGCTGACTGGGCCGACCCCCAATAGGGTGGTCTAATAACCCTTCGACCCACATGGCCGACCCCCAATAGGGTGGTCTAATAACCCTTTGACCCACATGACTTATACAGGGCCGACCCCAACAAGGCGGTCTAATAACCCATCAAATATAAGTTACGACACTTACAATATAAATGACAACACTTCCGTATAGAGGAATAAAACCATCTCTATAGGAGTACATACAACATATATGAAATACATTCCGAAGTTACATATACATCAACAGTAGGTTTGTGGGTTTGTGTGATGAAACTAACTTTTTGGAAAAAATCAGAGCATCCCGCAACATCAAAAAATAGTCAAAAACTAGAAATTTTCAAAGGGATAATGCTAATTAAATCAAAACAATGCAGAGGCATAAAACTATAATAAACATGATGGAAAACCCCATAATGATAAAGGGATTTAAACCATTACCTTTGCATTAAAAATATTGGGGCTGTCGTGTTCAAATAGAACATGGGATTTGTTGTACCTACAACAGGATTAAAATATATTTTATGTTTTATTTAAGTTTATTTTAATTTTCGATAGTTGTGGCAAAGACAGTTATGACAAAACAGTTATGAACTTACTATTTTTTGAATACAAACAGTTATTCACAGCTCATGGAGCAATGTATTTTAGAAATTTTTTGTAAAATATTAAGGGTTGGAACCCGAGAGTACGAGAGACATTTTCTATTGAGCACTGCAATTTTGGAATAAAGTTGGTTGAGCAGACTTAAGAACTTTTAAAAGAGTAAAGATTCGTGTGTTATTGATCTTACAGTCTGTGAATTTCCTTCCTTTCTTTGTGTATTGTTATTTCCAGTAAATCTTTTCCATTGTGTTTTCTTCAATGCTTATAGTGCCACTAGTTTTCTTATTTATTGAAAGGATTGTTTTTTTAAGCAAAAAAAAGAGAATCTTTGTATTATATACTGGTAAAAAATATTACATCCATCTTCTTTTCACATTGCACTTCTGAGACAAAAATTACCATATAGAGAAATTCCCATGTCTATTATCAACCCTTGAGACTGAACAAAAATCCTTATTGTTTGACATCAAAACGGTCGTGACAGAAAAGACCCAGCTAGGTTGATAGACAAACTAGAAGGATTGCAACAAAATATAAATTGTTTGGGATAAGATCACATCAAACTATATCCAAAGGAACATCCATCCCACTCTGAACACTATGCCCCATATTTTCTCATTGTGCCTTGACTGCTACAAGGCCCTTCTTCTTTATGCTCATTTTTTCTCCTATCCATCTTTGCCTTGGTGACCATGCTCATATGATGCTATTTACATTGATCATCATATTTTCTTCTGCACCAACAACCCATTATTGCTTTCTATCTAAGAATGTTTTGTACAAGACCTTCAGATCCTTCGATGCTTCTGTTGGCTTCCACCATTTCACCTCTACTTTGTAAGACCCAACAGTACTAGCATCTGACTCCCGATAAATATCACCAATCGCCATACCCAACCAGATTGCACAATCTGGCTCTGGTGATTGCACAATGACCATTTTCCCCTTTACAACATCCACTCTTGGAATGAATCCATCTCCAGGCTTGTTGCATAGTGGTCCAACATAGCAATCTTGCAAAGCAGGAACATTTTTCTTCAAATAAGAATCCATAATTTCATCTTCAAATCTTGTAGGTTCACTACTACAAATATCATGGCTTGTTGATGGACAAAATTTAGTTGATGATTGATCAACACTCTCGAAGGGACTGTCCAAAGATTTATATACAGCCTCCCAATAATTTAACTTGGGACACCAAAATTGTTGATTTCCCTTCTCAATCCCTCAATTCTAGAATGAAATATATGTTTCTAGTCCTTTTTTAATTTTGTCAATGTTCGAAGGTATTTTTATTGCAGATTTAATAACCTAGGTTGTCCCACCGAGAAGTCTGCGCTACCATCTGGGAATGACCGCTAGAGATGAATAGGAGATGACCAAGCTTCATCCCCAAGTGATGCCTTCCATTGCATGACTGGAATGTCATCTATGAAACGAAATTTAAAAAACTAGCATTTTTTGACACCGATGATCTTGGCATTTCCATCCAAAAGGTGGGGTTTCACGAAACTCTTAAAATCGTAAAGTTCATTAATTAGATAAGGGACAAAGAAATTTTCATCTTCACATGTCCTATACATATCCATAATTTTCGAGAGTGAAAATATATCCTTGCGCATTAGCTTTGTTGATAACCTGCCATAAGTTCCATCTATGTCTTGATGGGTGTGTTCGACGGGGAGGAATCCAACTTCAACTATCTCGAACACTCTCCTTGCTATTAAAAGAGATAAAAATGCAAATACAAAGCGGTTTTTGTTATTGCCTGAACAATTATCCATTTGCAACAACAATATGGGTGGTAGTTTTCTATTTGACATGCATTGATTAGTACCATCAACACACATTACATCATCTTGCATTACATTTGGTCTGTATATCGAACACTTTTCATATGAGTCTAATTGCAATAGAGCATCATGCAATTGGTGCTTAGATGTTCCGCCTTTGTAGAGCAAATAACCATATTTATAAACCACTGGTTCTTCAAGACACTTCAAGCATTTAGCTGGGGATGTCACAGTGAACTTTGATCCCATCTCTAAAAATGAGAGGCTAAAATGGCCAAAACCCCTAGTCTTGTGCCCATGAGTCAAGATTCCAGTCAATGATATGGGAAGATTCATAACATTACTAAAAGCTTTTTCCTTCTTACCCATCCTTGGAATGGAAGTCCTTGACTTATCCATTTTTTCATGAACAATACTCAGATAATTCTTTGGATTTTTTTGTGAAGCTAATGTATCAGAATAATATACTTGGCGACAACTTGTGATATATTTATTATGAGCTATTTTATGTTCTTGCAACTTTTCCACCTCAGATGGAGCAGTGATCCCCTTAAGCCTATCCTGTATTTTAATGCACGTATTACACCTTGCAAAGGAGTTTGATTTAGAAATTTTAACATCTCAAAAATCTTCTCTCATCACCTTGCTAAAGGAGGATTGTGATACTGGAGGAAAAATGATTCTTTTGATTTCATCATTAGCCATTTTTCGCAGCAAACCATGGGAAATATTAGATGGCAATAATTTCAAGGTTGTCCCTGTTCCATCTCCACTGATTAATCGTGTAAGATGTTGAGATTTGTCTGAATTCTCTTCTACAATTTTATTAATAGTAGCTACCAGTGCAGTAGTGTTCTCCCTAGATTTTTCCAAGCCATTGTTACCATGCACAGTTCTCACATCACCATTCAAGAACATTCTTTTATAATTGAAGAAAGTGCTCTTTTTTATCCCATGGAATTTATACCATGCATTTTGACAGACATTTGTTGGTGTCCATTTTTTCACCACTTTTCATCATCAAACACACTCTGATTAGCATCGTTTTCACTATTTTTGATATGATAAGTTATTATTTCCGCCATTCAGACCATCAAACAGATCAGGTATTCATATATTCACACATCCCAGAATTTCGGGTAAAAATCATCATATTGTGATTTACTAATGTTTATTTGATATTTCTTGGCTTGCTTGGAAAATATATTTCATTCCACAGGTTATGGATCTCAAACAAACCTCCATTTAGACGCGTATTCATGGTGCAAATGATTAGCCGCATTCAGCACATTGTTTAGACCCGCATTCAACTCGCGAGATCATTAGTTGAGATATTCTCGAGCCGTTAGAAAGAAAACCGTCACATGGGTTCTGTTTAAGACGTGGCCCTTATGGCACGTGAGCTGGTGTTCTGGAAGATTCCCTCTCCTACAAGCTCAGCTCGACAACACATCTCTCTACCCACGTCAACGAAGGATGATCATCTCAATGACCACATGAAGGAAACCAAGGCCGTGGGACCTGGTAGATGCTATGTGCGCTGTCGTAAACTGTTATTGGGCCGTTCCTTGGCCATGTGCAGTCATGAGTTGTTAAGCAGAGCCGTTTTCTGGCGTTAATACTGCCTATTATTATAGCATGCAACCACTAAAGGGTCGACTTGCTCCCCAATTTGTAACTCCGTATATATAGACGTCTTTGTGACTGAGATGAGTTAGTCTCTTAAGTCTTTTTAGTCTTTAGACTTTCAGTTGCAAGTAGACACAAAAATGTTGTAACTCTATTTTTAATTAATATACCTCTGTTCTAGTTTTATGAAAGCTCAGTAGCATGCATGGTGATTGATAGATTAAGGCGCAGCCTCTGATTGATGAGAAGGGCCCCTCAACAACCAGTGGTCTTCCGTCTGTGTACATAGTTTGTTTTTTACTTCTGCAAATAAGTTGTGTTATTTGTTTAATTCTTGTAGTTATCTTGTATATGATATCTTTGTCGTGTAATATGTATGTTGTTTTACCATTTATGTAAATTGTACCTCTGTTTTATGATATGTATATCTCATTTGTTGTTCATGTTAATGATATTTCCATAATGTAATTAGTGACCGGTCACGCTTAGTTTGCTTACATTGTTTAGTTTGCTTAGTTTGCTTTTAGTCCTATCATTTACAAATATCTAGAGTTTATTTAGCTCAATATTCCAAGTTCAGTCATTGTTAGAATTAGTTATGTCCGCTCATTTCCTGTAGTTGTAGGTTAGCCTTATTTATTTCAGTTTTGTTTTCTTATGCCATAGAAATAGTTCATTCCTTAGACACTGATTTAGAATATGTTACTTCTTGTCATCTTAGCTCCTAAACACTTTATTCATTGCTTCTTTTCACTATAGGTTCATATGCACCAGTCAGCTGACGTTAACATCATCCAAACTGCTTCTTTCCCTAGTTTAAATCGTTTTCCTCCATCCAGACTGTCATTCAGACAGTCATCCGAATCATCATTCGGACCTTAATACTTTCTGCATTGTTTTCATGCTTATTTAGAATCCAGTTTTCTTGGTTTTTGAACTGTAATATTTCTTCCAATTAATTAGCTTCTTAACTGTAATTAAGATCTTGTTTTACATTTCATAGAGTTTAATTTAGTTTTATAATCATTCTTAGTTTTCATTCTATTTCCCCTAACTTTGATTTAGTTGCTTTACAGATTATGTTTCTTTTATATCTGATTCATTAATGCTTTACTGTTACAGAATTCACCAGTTTCATTCTTAATGTAGTTTATCATATGTCCTTAAGATTAATATTATATTATACTCAGTAATTTCATTCTCCAAGTTATCTCTGTCTTGAATCATTTCTCCCATTCATACAGTTAGTGAAGATGTTCATGAAATAGGGTTTGGTTCGGAAATAGATATCGTTATCAAGTTTTTCACTTGTTCCCAAATCAAATTCAGTTCAAGTAAATATCTTTATTAAGTTTTCTACTTGCTTCTAGATTTCATTAAGTGTCATATCATTTTGCTTATGGATAGAAGATAGATCAAGATGTTTAAAGTTAATTCTAGTTGGACAATCTGTAGTTTGCATTTATTTGTAGAAGTTGAACTAGATTTGTTTCCAATTTGTTTCCTTGTTACATTTGAAAGTCACTTTGATACATTCGCTCCCATCCCTATTACATCTGATACACTTCCTCATAATCCCCAAGGAGAATGGAATTAGGTAGTTTGGTGTAGTCTTGAGTTATTAATTGAATGCATGAATAGTTGTTGAATTTACTTAGTTGTTTGTAGTTTTTCTTTGAGTCCTTTGTTTCATAATTAGTTGTCAGTTGAATTATCCCATAGATAGGTTTCTGAACTCATTTACAATTGTTTCTAATTCCTAGTTTAGATTTTTAATCAGTAGTTTTCAACTTCATCAAAGTAGTTATGTTTTTTATTCAGTCTTGCTTCCTAAAATAACATTGTTGTTTTTATATTTTCAGTTATTCTCCATAGAGTAGAGTAGTATAGATTGATTCTATTCTGATCTGTTAGTTCAGTTAGGTTTAATTAGTTCCTTCGTTGTCTTTCTGAAGTTTGACTCGGTTTTTCATTTTGAAAGATATTTCGATATTTTCTTTATTAAACATTGCTAAGTTCTGCTAAGCCGAAACTTAGGCCCCATTCAACCTCAGCATATAATGTGCCACAACTCTAAGATTACCATCCCTGGTCGATAATTAAATATTTTGGTGATTCCTTAAGACAGTAATTACACCTCAACATTTTGGCTCCATTGCTGGGGAGTTTTAGATAGGTAGAATTCAGTTGTATATAGGTAGAACTCAGTTGTGGAACTCAGTTGTAGATAGGTAGAACTCTATTTTGAAACTTAGTAATAGATTTGAATTTTTCCCTTTGAAACTTAGAAGTAGGCTGGTGGCAGGTGAGCGGTAAGACGATAGGTAAGAACCTACTCATCGGTTATAACATGCATCCCCAAAACCCATCAATAATAGTAATGCAGTTAGAGTTTATTTCAGTTATAGTTTGTTTTCATGAATAGGTCCAGAGACTCACAAGGTAGATTTATTAAAACTAGCCCTCCTACTAGAATCCCTACTAAAATTCCTACTAACCTATTCGGGGGGCATGCCACCCCAATTACTAACTCAACAGAAAGGTATCGGAAGACACCTAAAGGGGATAGTCCTACTTGGAAAGCAAAGGAAATCCTTTCTGGAAACCATTTAGGGGAAACCATAGGGACATCAGAACAATCTGTTCATAAAGAAATTCCACTAAAGGAACCTCAAGCTCATATTGAGACTGAACCTAGACAAGAGGAAACTCAAAATGATAACACTTCAGAACCTCCCAACCCTCCATCAGTTCAAAAACCCAAAGACACTACTTTTTCAATAGTAGGTGCTCCAAACTTAGTAGATTTTGTTGATCCTGCATAAGTAGATGCTCTTTTTGAGAATTCTGTGAACATAGTCATCTCATAGATTGAGACGACAACTGTAGGACCTACAAAACTAGACTCCCACACAGTTGATAATACTTCTCTTAAAAAGAGAAATAATTTCTCTGAAATAGAACATTGGGATATCCCATATTCTCCAAGAACGGATCCACCTAAGTATTCTCTCTTTGGAAATCAAGTCTTCATGGAGGATGAAAATGAAGATCGTTTCCGACAAGACGAAGAAGAAGGAGAATTTAGAACTGAAGGTACCTTCGGGTTCCCTATATTAGACACTGCACAAGATGTAACTATGAAAGACGTCCCTCCTTCCTCAGTACCAACCTTTTATGGGAAGAGTAGTCAGGATCCGGATACATTCTTATTCGAATTTGACATTTTGTGTAGGAGTTATAATTACCTACAAGATGGCCAAAAACTAAAACTCTTTCCTGCCACATTAAAAGATTCTTCTCTTCAATGGTTCATGGGGTTAGGAGAATCTAGTATTAGAACTTGGGAAGACATGAAGACTGCAATTCTACGGAAATATCAGGATTACTGTAAACCTAAGGACTCTCGTAATGATATTTTTAAAATACAACAACCTGAAGACGAGAGCCTAGAAGACTATCTCGAAAGATTTAACTATGTGTTACATAAATCTAAATATAGTGATCTTCGGGAAGATGCATTAAGAACACTCTTCCTCAAGGGAATCTTACAGGAATTCTTAGAAAACCATAATCTCATGGCAGTAGGAGACATCTCTCATAAGCCTTTTTCACAGATTTGTGAGCTATGTAGGAATTACTCTAGGAGCAAAGGGAAAAGTGGAATACAATTTCAAGAATCTTATGCTAGGAACCTAAAAGGAAACACATCCGGTCCTAGTGGAGTTACAAGGGTAGAATTGGGAAACCTATTGAAAAAATTCAAAATAGATATCTTAGGAGCCATGGGTTCTCAATTGGATGCATTACAAGCCAAAAAGAGACAGGATGAAGAGCGTGCATCAATGATTGTTTTCTGTTTTAGGTGTAGAACTAAACATCCCCAACGAGAATGTCCATTGAACAATGTTTTAGTTTGTCACCTTTGTACAGAAGAACATCCAACTAATAATTGTCCATCGTTTCCTAGGTTGCAAGCTATGTATAAGAGTGGAAAATTTGGTCAATCATCTAGGAGGCCTTGGAAACCTAGAGATCAATCATCATATCAGGATCGATTATCACAAAGTCCACTCTATTACTATTCGTATCAACCTCCTCAATAATGGAACACTTCAGGTTGGAAAAATTGGCCACCGCAATACCCTCCTTAGAATGCTCAACAACAACAATGGCTACATGGATGGAGAGGACAAGCTTATGATCAACCACCTCCTCCTATTCTTAACTATCCTTACCCACCTAATATTCAACAACTTTTTCCTGGATTTGTACCTCCTTCACTACCCCCTATCCCAAATCAACCTCACCATTTCCAGAATATGAATGCTCCAAGACCCACAATATTACTTGCACAACCGATACCAAATCCTAACAACAAACCAACTCAAGATCTTAATAACATTGGGTTGTTACCTCTTCTATCATATGCCATTTATACCACACCAATACATGAGATTCAACTGTGGTCTGGAAGAGTTTTGTAAGATCATCCCAAGTCATCAGTTGTTATCCAAGAAGAGGATGAAGAAGAAAACATAACTAGTGAAGTTTTGAATGATTCCATTCTTGAAGATGTGGTTATTCCTAAATCTTCAACACACCACCATCCACATCAAGAAATAATTACAGGAGAAAAATCACCCCCATATCCGGAGCTTCTAGTAATGGAAAAACCTGTAACATTTTTTTTCCTCGGAAAAATGCGTAATTTTATTTCAAAAAAATGAACAAAATTACATTCTGCACATGTAGTAGAATCACTGAGATCCCTACATTGTCACATATTCTCTGTCCCATATTGACATCATATCTACTGTCCCATATAAACAATACAATGGATATCATTGTCCATACAACCCACCTATATCCATTCATAACAATACTGTCCCAGAAAGGAAAAACCTATAACATATCCAGAGTATGATATCATTAACGGATTGAAAAATATTTGTATTAAGATCCCTTTATTACAAGCCATTAAGGATATTCCAATCTATAGTAAAGTAATAAAGGAAATATGTATTAAAATACCAGGGAGATAACAAAAAGACCCTCTGACGATTCATGTAATAGGTGAAATGTCAGATTGTATAGCAAACCAACCTAGACTCCCAAAGTATTCAAAACTAGGAAACCCTGTGGTGACTGTTATCATCAATAACACTGCCATATGAAACACACTTATTGATCTAGGAGATGCTATTAACCTGATGACTACCACAATTTTAGAAACTCTCCATTTAGGAGAGTTCCTCCGCCCTACCCCAACAATGCTAGAATTAGCAGATCGCACAATGGTGCAGCCTGCTGGGATCTTAGATGATATCACTGTATCAATATATTCATGGGAATATCCCGTGGAATTCATGGTCATTGAATCAAAAGACCCTTCCAAAGGTCACCCCATTATTCTGGGAAGACCATGGTTGGCTACTGCCAATGCATTCATAGGATGTAGGGATGGAGAGATGATTATCTCTGATGGGTTATCTACAAGAAAACTAGCTTTATACCCATCAGCTTAGCCAGTAACTGAAAACCTGTTTTGGTTAGATTTTCCTTTCGGGGATGAGAACTTGGAAGAAATTTCCCTTGTTAGTGATTTCTCTTAGGCACTTCAAGAACATAATACCGAGAATTTGTTGAACCAATTTATCTCTTTCACAACATGTATAGACTTTCCTCAATCTTTCTCCCAACTTGACCAAATCTTTGGAGATGGATTCCAAGAAAACATGAGCCTCTCAACATTTACAAGTGCACCTTGTTTCTTCGCAATCGAAGAAAATATAGGATCCTATACCATACCATGTGAGGTTAGTTCCAACAAATTTCTACATATAAATATAGGTTTAGATGAGATTAACCAAAAACAATTACTAAAAGTCCTCAAGAGTCAAACTGGATCATTTGCATGGAAATATACCGATATGAAAGCTATACACCCAGATACCTGTATCCACCACATTTACACAGACTCAAACATACCTCCTATTAGGAAGCCCTGGAGAAGACTAAATCCAACCCTAAAATATATAGTAAAAGATGAATTACAAAAACTCCTTAACGTTGGTTTCATTTACCCAATTTCCAACAGTAAATGGGTGTCTCCTCTGGTAGTAGTTCCAAAGAAAGTCACAGGGAAATGGCGTATTTGTGTTGACTTTTGAGAACTAAACAAGGCCACTCTAAAGGACTACTTCCCTTTTCCTTTCATCGATCAAGTGTTAGATACTGTATCAGGAAAACAATATTTTTCATTCCTTGATGGGTATAGTGGATACAATCAAATATTAATAGCACCTGAAGATTAAGACAAGACAACCTTTACTTGTTCTTGGGGGACATATGCCTATCGAGTGTTACCATTTGGACTATGTAATGCACCTGCTACTTTCTAGCATGCAGTTCTAGGAATCTTTGTTGATCTTATAAATGATTGTGTAGAAGTTTATATGGATGATTTTACGGTTTATGGGAATACCTTCCAAGAAGCCCTTGATAACCTTGAAACAGTTCTTATTCGGTGTTAAGAAACGAACTTAGCTCTTAGTCATGAAAAATGTAAGATGCTACTAACTGAGGGCATAGGTCTGGGACATCATGTCTCTCTTCAAGGTATCAAGGTGGATCCTGCCAAGATAGAAATAATTGTTAATCTTCCTCCTCCAAAAACTCCAAAGGAAGTAAGAAGTTTTCTTGGCCATGCAGGCTATTATAGACATTTTATTGAAAATTTCACTAAGATAGCCGTGCCTATGTTCAAGCTACTCATGAAAGATACAGAATTCCAATGGACTAAACCCTACCAATATGCCTTCGAAACTTTGAAGGAAAAGCTATTAGTGAAGCCAATACTTAGAGGCCCCAATTGGTCCCTTCCCTTCCATATATCCATTGATGCTCCTGACATAGCTATAGGGGCAGTCTTAGGTCAAAAAGAGGGACAAACATCACATGCCATTTACTTTGCTAGTAAAAATTTGACTCCTGCAGAAACAAAATACACTGTTACTAAAAAAGAGTTTCTAGCAATAGTCTATGCCATCAACGAGTTTCGTCATTATATCACAGTATATGAAATTTTCATACATATCGACCACTCCGCCATTAGATGTTTGTTGAATAAACCAATCACCAATGGCAGAGTGACTCAGTGGCTTATTTTGTTACAAGAATTTAACATTACTATTGTTGATTGTCCCAGTCGAGAGAATGTAGTAGCCGATTTTCTCTCTCGAATTCAAATTGATGATAATGCCAGCCCTGTCGCTGATAGCTTTCCAAATGAACATTTGTTCGTTGTATCTGTTTGAACCCCATGGTTTGCAGACATGGCCAATTATTTAGCAACTGGAAATCTACCAAACCATTTCTCCCCACCTGAGAAACGTAGGATCATAGTTCAGAGTTCTCATTACTCTTGGGGTGGACAATGATCTTTTTCGTACTGGTCCTAATCTCATTATTAGATTATGTGTACAAGTCTAGGATGAGATGGCAAGATCCTTCATGCATGTCATGGTGGACCTTGTGGCGGGCATTTTTCTGACAAAAGAAAAGCATACAAAGTTTTGCACTCTAGGTATTATTGGCCAAGCATTTTCAAAGATGCTGCCAAGTATGTCAAAGGGTGTGACAGTTTCCAAATAATGGGTAGACCTATGCCATCCGATGAGATGCCTTTACAACCCCAAGTTATGATTGATCCTTTTTAGAAATGGGCTCTAGATTTTGTTGGGCCAATTTCCCCTATGTCTCTTAAGAAGAAGTACATTCTAGTCTGCACAGATTATGTCACCAAGTGAGTAGAAGCTAAAGACTTATTCAAAGCCACAGAGAAATCTGTGGTAGAATCTATAAATGAAGAAATATTCACCCAATTCGGTGTACCTAGGGAAATTGTAACCGATCAAGGATCTCAGTTTAGCTCCAAGTTGATGAAAGAGCTTACTGACAAATATGGTATTAGACATTGTAAATATTCACCATATCACCCACAAGCCAATGGTCAGGTAGAGTCCACCAACAAAGTATTAGAAGCCATCCTAACAAGACTATCTAGTTACACCACAAAGACTGGGCAGATAGGCTCCTAGAAGCCTTGTGGGCTTATAGAATAACTTGGAGGAACACCACTGGTCACACACCTTATGAACTCATTTATGGTAAAAAAGTTCTTCTACCTATTGAATTTCAGGTCAAAACCTTTCATATGGCTGCACAATTAGCAATGAATCTAGAAAAAAGTGTTGGGCCCAAGTTGGGACAAAGTTTTGGTAACATTTTTGATAAGCAGGAAAAGCTGAGCTGGGCACAGCTCAGAAAAAGATGTAATTTTGTCTAAGTGTCTAGGATGCTGCGAAGTTGTGCGCAGCATCCAAATTTTGGAAACACCGCGAAGACCAGCGCTGCGAGGAAGTAGTGCTGTGAAGCAATCAGGCCACGTGGAGCCAGCAAAGTGGAGTGCTGGACAAGGATCAGGTGCAGGTACCGGATGGACCAGTAATGGTCTAATTTCGGAAAGATGCTCTAGAAGTGTTGAGCAGCGGGCACAAGCAAATCAGGAAGGCGGCCAATGCACGAGTTTGTTAAGGAAAGGACAGCTCAGGGAAAGCGGTGCCTTGGCACGCCTGGTGGGTGAAACCGTTAGAGATGAACGGTTCAGTGAAAGAGACCTGTTGGCATGCGTGCGACAGGAATGTTGATAGCGACAGAGTGAAGATGTGGAGAACCGCCATGATGAAGCAGACACTACCAGATGCCAGCAAGCCGGTTTAGGGAAACCGGCACGGTTTTGTAAACCCTAAGGGTTTCTGGGTTTAGGTCTTCAGCATTGTAAAGACATGACCTTCGGGCATGATCTATAAAAGAAGACTATTTTGTATGGGATGGGGTTACTATGTTGTTACTTTTTGGAGGATTACTTGTTGTTGTATTGAAAAATCTCTTGAGTCGAGAAGATTGTAAAGGCTCTGCAGCTATGTGTGCAGAGACCTATATGAGAGGAAGGAAGGTCTGTAGCTGAGTGCGCAGACTAAGAACGGTTGTCCCCATCCATTTTAAAGAAATATATTATCAACCATTCTTATGGACATAGCTTCCTACCCGGGGGAGTGAACCACGTTAAATCTCGTGTTGTGTGATTGTGTTTTATGAGTGGATGATTATTTGTGTTTTCTATAAATGAATGTCTAGATGTTCCCTTGCATGCTGTTATGAGAGAACTTTGATATGCATTTGCCTTCAGAAGAAGTATGGAGATGATATGTTAAGTTCTGTATGAACATATGAATGATGAACGTTTAGTGTTGTGTTTGAAGACAGTGAATCAGTCAGTTAGTTAAACACTTTCTTATATGCAGTAAAATCATGCTTAACAATTGGATTGTATAGTCATATATGTTCAAATCACAGCACCCCGTCGTAACGAATGAATGTTAGAAGAATAGTTAGTTAAATGCCTGAATGAGTGGATGAGTGATATTCGTTTCAGTTCCTTAAGTGTCTTCAAGATAATCCAATTATAGAATAAAGCTTCATTGTTCGTAGCTTCAGGAAAAGTCCCACGGTAGAAGAACATAGTGGTGCATACCACAGCATTTCCCATCGCTGCACAGTATCACCTCGCAACACATAACCCCTATTGTGTTGCGCAGTACGTCCATCCAAGCAACTTATCACTTATTGTGGAAACCTGATTCCGCAGTACCCCATAGATACACCTCGGGTGAGACCTCAACCTGCTCGCAGGTTGTTGCCGAAAGGGCCGGTGCAAAGGGGTTTTTTTGGTCAAAGGGAAACCACGAAGAACTTGGGTCTTATAAGAAAACCTCTCGGTCAATTATAGCCAACAAATGGTTTCGTTGTCATGCTAGAATCTATGATGAGTTGCAATCGTGATGTGTGACGAAGAATACCAGTTTTCGGAAGGCTCTGACAACTGGTATCCTGAAAAGACAGAAATCCAAGCTTGGTGGGACAAGACCAGAAGAGACTTTGCAAGGCAAGAGAATAGACATCTGCATCTATCTGACGCACAGTGTTCGGATAAATATCTGTGGGAAGATATTCACGAGATTTTCTAGGCATCATTTCCAAACGAGCTACACAAGTGGATCTCATGGCTCGCAGAAAAGAAAACCTGTTTTCAAGGAGGAGTTCCTACAGAGTGGACTCCTGAGCTCATAGCGCAGCTCAAAGCAATAGACAGCCCATTGACATGCGCAGTTGATTTTTGGGTCGATCATATACTAGAAGGCTTCGTAACAGAATTTGCTGTAGACACACTCAAATCCTACAGCCAAGCAGAAACATACTTTTTCGGAGGATTCCAAGGTAAGTTGCTGAACAATCTCAGTCTATACATTAAGATGCTATTAGCTAAGAAAGGTGTTTTAAGAATGCAGTAATATTCTTAAGTTTGTCATGGTAAACAGTAAATATAGTGATTCTGACGAAGATACCCATAATCTTAGAAGTGGAAAGAGGTATAAATTTAATAAGAATCTTGGAGGCCCTGGACTCCATATTGATACTGAGATTCCTTGTGCCCTTGACAATGAAGCCACACCACCATTTACCCCTGAGAACCCACCGGCTGCAGAGACCACACCACCTTTATCTCAAACCCACCCGCTATGCATCCCACCCCATAGAATACTCAGCCCAGTACATCTATCCTGATAAGCCAATTTGTTTTCACTGCACAGAGCCCCTCACAGCAGCGGCACACTAATTCGGGCGCTCCACCACCTAATATAACAATGGAAAACATAGATATGAAGCTCCCAATATTCAAAGGAACTGGCCTAGAAGACCCTAATCAGCATTGGTTTCTTTGCGAAGCCGTATGGAGTGTAAGAGAAATCCAGGATGATGCAGTGAAGAGAGCACAACTCATCACCACTTTCAGGGATAGAGCTTTACATTGGTTCATGAAGTACTCTAACACACAGCCGAGAACCCTCGTAGAAATTAAAGCTCCGCTTGTGGCTGAGTTTAAGAAACCCAAATCTGAATCTCAGTGTATAACTGAGTTGAAATAAATAAAGCAGAAACTGACTGAAATGGTTTGCGAGTTTGATCAGAAGTTCAAGACACTATTGGACCAAGTAAGCTTTGTTATAGCCCCGAAACAGCACAAGGAATGGTTCATTGCTGCGTTGTTGCCCCATATTCGATTACCATTGATGCAGTAGAAGGTTGCATCACAGGTAGAGGCCTTGGAGATCGCAATGAAGTTAAAAGCATCGCCGATTGGTGAGACTAGTTCTGGGATGTCTCAAATCCAGAACCAGCTGACCACCCTGACACTAGAGCTGCAAAGCATGAAGAATGGCAAAGAACAAAGGTATGAACCTAGATATGAGGTATGGTGTACAAGTTGTAAAGGAGAAGGCCATGACCGGGAGCATTGCCCTTTATTCCGTGACTATCTTAATAGTGATGCGCCCAACCCACTAAATCAGAATCAGGCCCCATGGTTTGAAATTTGTAGAACTACAGGACACAGACCTGAAGACTGCTATCTTCAACAGAAATATGTGAAAACACCTAAAAATTTATACTGCAATTTCTGTAAATCAGTTGGACATGATGAATCCAACTGTCGCACATATGAGCTAATGAATGAGAGAAAACGAGATATGGACTCAATGAGAGGCGCTGGCTTGTACCACGTACAAGAAGATAACCATCCAAAACAAGAGAATGCACAATATGACCAAGGAGGATACAGAGGTCGTGGTGCTGGATACCGCGGCAGAGGAAGAAATGCCGGCCCAACGCAGGGAAGACGCCGTGGCCAGGTCATTTGTTATAATTGTGGCTAGCCAGGTCACATATCTAGAGATTGTGTTAACCCATGCACTACGTGCAATTATTGTAAATCATTTGAGCATGTTATTGAATATTTCCCAGTACTCGAGGTGGAAATGCAGAAAAGAAGACGGACGGATGCACCAAACACGAACGTCCAGTGCATCGCAGTAGAGAGCAAACCAGTAGACCCGAGCATCAATGTGGTCACGCGCAGTGGAGCTCAGACAGGCCACGATAGGGGAGTAGAAGCTTCCATGTCAGGGGAGGCTCACATAAAACAGACCCCTCTTGAGATAGTATGGATAAGGAAAGCCCTGGGAAAAATACCTGCTCTCGACCTACGAAAAAACAAGGAAGTCTTTATCGACGCGCGGGATACTTTCAGAGAACCAGAAACATAATCATAAAGGATCCCATTGCGCAGTGAAGTACCGCATGTTGAAGACATTCCAGCGGCTTATGATAAAACAATCACTGTGACGGATGTCAGCACTTCCGTTGCGTAGTTCCTGTGAAGCTGCATGAAGTTACTAAAAAGTGAAAATGCTATAGTAGAGCTACAGAAGCTCATAAACCAATATGAACCACAGACTGGAATAGAGACTTCTGATCGCGCAGTACATCACATAAGGAAGCATAAAAGAACAGGCCGAGAAATGAGGCTTACCGCGCAAATAGGATATTTCGAAATGGATGAATTCATCCTTGATCTGGGGTCCGAAGTAAATGTCTTAACTAAGCAGACATGGCAGCAGATGGGTCGACCAAAGTTATCATGGTCACCTATCCAGTTGAGAATGGCTAACCAAGAGAAATTCATACCTTTTGGACGGTTAGCTGACGTGATAGTTGACATCAATGGAGTCCAAAGTCATGCAGACTTTGAAGTTATCGAGATTCTTGACGATAGTCAGCCTTTTCCTGCATTGCTAGGAATTGACTGGGCTATTGATAACTTGGCTATCATCAACTTAAAAACAAGGAAGATGATATTTGAAGGCAAGCATCTTAGTGTCATCGCACCGTTGGATCCTGCAGATGGTGACAGATATAGCGAGCCGATTCAGGAGGAATCCAAGGCTCAAGACTTGGACAGACTATACCAGCTCACAGTGAACCAGGAAGATTACATTAATCCTACTGCAGATGGTACACTCAGCTGGAGATGTGACAGCTCCTGCGTCTCTGACTCATAGGCAGGGCTAGAAAATTGGCAAAGCCAAATGCATGAAGTATCAGCAAGAAGATGCGCGCAGGTTATGAAATCACTCTGCTGGATTGGGAAGGAGGTAAGTCCTATTCCCACATATGATGGTTTTGCTAATGTTTATACTTTCATCCAAGAATACACTGCAACTATTGCAGATGAGCACAGATTACCAGCATTTGATATGGCACTGTGTGACACACCCGCCAGATGGTGGAATGCGCACAGGCAGACATTGACCACTTGGGACCAATGCAGGATTAAGATGTACATTCGGTTTGCCGACACGGTTACTTTACCCTTTGAGAATTTTAATGGACAGACAAATCCCAGTCAGCACATTGAAGTCTATCCACAGGCATGGATGGAAAGGCCACGTGAAGAATGGGTGCACCTGTTTGTGCATATGCTGGATGATGACATTCCAAAGAAATGGTACCTAGACCTGGAGTTGCGCAGGGAAACCACTAATTGGGAAATGTTGACTGCGAAATTCCAGAGGGACTTCAGCATTGAGGATGAGAACCCGCTGATCCATGAGGCATTGCAAATAATTAAGGAATGCATATTTAGGGAAGACTATCCTCACAGGAATATGACGTTGGAGGAATTCTTCAGGGCAGATTGCATTCCTGCACACCTACAGTCAAAATGGAAGAAACACAAAGAACACCCCATCGAGTGTTACAACCTAGCTGAAGACATCAATGATAGAAATGAAGACGATGAGGATGATCCGCGCAACATAAACATACCAGAATCGGAGGGTGCACGCGATGTAGAAGGACCTCCATTAGATATCCCAGATATAAGCGGACGAGTAAAGACGCAAAAGGTGAATATTGGCACAAGCGAAGAACCGAAGTTCACAGCCATCGGAGACTATCGGGACGATCAAACTGTTGCAGAGATCATAGACACCTTGCATGAGTATCAGGAGCTATTTTCGACAAAATTTATAGAAACGAAAGGAATTCTGGGAGACCTAGGAGTCATGAAAATACCTTTGAAGCCAAGCGCAAAGTCCGTAAAGCAGATACCGTACAGACTAAATCCGCACTACAAAGAAAGAGTACTTGTAGAGTTGGATAAGATGCTTGAAGCAGGAATCATTGAACCTGTTGAGGAATCAGAATGGATCAGTCCCATGGTCGTTCAAGACAAGAAAGCAAAGGGTGAGGTCAGGATTTGTGTTGATCTCAAAAAACTGAATGATGCTTCCATGCACGACCCATTCCCTACTCCATTCACGGATGAAGTGCTTGATAATGTTGGAGGGAATGAGGCTTATTCTTTTACTGATGGTTTCTCAGGATATCATCAGATAAGGATTGATCACGTAGACAGGCATAAGACGACTTTTGCTACAGAATGGGGGTCGTTCCAGTACACAGTAATGCCTTTTGGCCTGAAGAACGCACCTGCCATATTTTCTAGAGTGGTTGTCGTAGCATTCAAAGAGTTTATGCATAAGTTTCTCGAAGCCTATTTTGATGATTGGACTGTGTTTGGTCTATTGAAGAACCATTGTGCAAACCTCAGAATGATGCTTGAGAAGTGTCAACAGCATCAGATCTCTTTAAATCTAAAGAAGTGTATTTTTTGTGTTCCTTATGGGATTCTACTTGGGCACATTGTTTGTAAGCAAGGACTGATGGTGGACCCTGTGAAGATTGCCATTATTGTGAACTTTCCAACACCAAATTCAATCAAGATGTTGCGCTCTACCTTAGGCCATACTGGATACTACAAGAAATTTATCAAGGGTTACGCGCAAATAACCGCAACAATGGATAAGCTGCTAAAGAAAGACGCACTGTTCATTTGGAACGCGGAATGCGAACAAGGTTTTGATACACTAAAATAAAAGATGGTGACTGCGCCGATTCTAGTCTTTCCAGATTGGATGAAGCCATTTCATGTCCATGTTGACGCATCATGCATTGCCTTGGGAATCATATTAGCTCAGCCAGGAGAAGGAGGTATTGACCACCCTATTGCATTCTCGAGCAGGAAGCTCTCAACAGCAGAGAAGAACTATACTACTACTGGGAGGGAAGACCTTGCGATGGTATATGCCCTACAGAAATTCAGGCATTACTTGCTTGCTGCGCACTTCCTTATGTTCACTGACCATTCTGTGTTGAAATACTTAGTCAATAAGCCATTGTTAGGGGGGCGCATATGCAGATGGCTATTGCTATTCCAGGAATATGACTTTGAGATTATTGTTAAGCCAGGTAGACTGAACTTGGGACCTGATCATCTGTCAAGGATTGAGTCAGGAGAAGAGCCGATGAACATTGAAGACAGTCTGCCTGATGCATAGCTATTCGCTATACAGGTTGTTGATGATTATTATAAGGATATCATTAATTTTTTAACAACAGGGCTCGCACCACAGCAATTATCTGTCTAGCAGAAGAAGCAGCTAGTGGTGCGTGCCGCAACCTTCACTATAATTACAGGTCAGTTATACAAACTCAGACCAGATGAATTCCTGCGCAGATGCATACTAGATAATGAGAAACCGTTTATTCTAGCAGACGTGCATTTAGGGGTCGCGGGAGGTCACTATGCAGGCAGGGCCACTGCGCAGAAGATATTGCGCGCAGGGCTATGGTGGCCCACGATCCACAAAGATTCCAAAGAACACTGCAGGAACTATGATGTCTATCAAAGGCAGGGAAACCTTCACGAAGAGATGAGATGCCATTAAACCCACAATTGACCTTGCAGGCGTTTGAGAAATGGGCAATTGATTTTGTGGGTCCTATAAATCCACCAAGGAAAAGAAATGGTGTGAGGTATATTATTACTGCTACTAATTACCTCACCAGATGGGCGGAAGCAAAGCCAGTAAAGGACTGCAGCGCCAGTACTCCTGCGCAGTTTATTTTCGAAGACATTATCAAGATTTGGTTGTCCGAAGATTTTGATGAGTGACCAACGTACTCACTTTTTGAATGGGACCATTGAGGCACTTACAGAGGAATTCCACATTCATCATTAGCGCAATACTCCATATCATCCACATGCGAATGGCACTGTTGAGGCTTTCAATAAAATATTGGAAAACACACTCACTAAGGTCTGCAATGTAAATAGAGATGATTGGGACCTACGCGTCTCCTCTGTGTTATGGGCATATAGGACTACATGCATGAAATTGACAGGACAGACTCCCTTTCGGTTGGCTTACGTGAAGGAAGCTATAATGCCAATGGAATATATTGTCCCTAGTTTAAGGATCACTGCGTTCAGAGGGATGGCAGACCGCGCAGCATTAGAAGAAAGGTTGCTACACCTCGTTGGATTGGAGGAAGATCGCTTCATTGCCGGCTTCCACCAGCAAGTTCAGAAAGACCGCGAGAAAGCTTGGCATGATTGCCATATAAAGAATAAGTGCTTCCAGGTAGGTGACCTAGTCCTCCTATATGATAGCAAATTCATGAAGTTTCCTGGTAAATTTAAGATGCATTGGCTTAGTCCATATATTGTGATACATGTTACTAACACTGGTGTAGTCCAGTTAACTAATTTAGCTGGTGATACCCTGCCAACTCTGATAAATGGAAGCAGACTAAAGCTGTACCATGATAGCCCTGCTTCGCAGAATCCTGAATGATAAGTAGAGGAAGAGATTTCCAAGTGTCAGGTACAGTTGAAATTGGACACTGGAAATGTAAAGGAGTCTATACATGTATGATAAGTAGATTAATGTGTGTACCGTGCAGCACTAGTGAAGCTGAAAACGAAAAAAAAAAAGAAAAAAAAAGAGAAGAAGTAAGAAAAGAAAAAGGAAACTGCACAGTTGAAAAATAGTAGCACTGCGAAGTAACTACGCAGGATCTCAGATGGCTTGCCGCGCAGCTCGGCATAGCACTCAGAAAAATAATCGTTACAAACCTTTTTGAGAAAAATAGCCATTATATGACCATTGCAATGAACTGCTTCGGCATTTAACAAAAAGATAGCCGTTCTGAACATGCTGACGATGGAAGGGACTAAAGGATTCACTCAAATTTGCCAACGGACACTACATTAAATTCCCATCTAGCCGTTGGAAGGCACGGGCAGGACTCAGCTGTGCCTATAAATAATGCCGCAGAAGGACTCGCGGGCGTTACCAGACACTTAGAATTTTCATGCCTTCACTCTTCTGTTAGCAATCCTTAGTCATATCTCAGAAATAGTTGCCTACTCTCGCCAGGGAATGTCCAAATCACCAGATAGCGAACAAGAGCTTACACTTCAAGAAGCAATCTGAATCTTTCAGCATGGGGGAATTGTAGAGTTAATGAAAACCCCTTCCAAGAAGACTGTACTCGAACCCGGTCAAGCATCCAGAAGATCACCTCGCCATACTCCAATCATGCAGGACAAAGGGAAAGGCAAAGGGAAAGATGTAACTGCACCACGAAGCAAGATTCAAAAGATGGGCCAGACGGCGCAAAGATCGCCAGTCTTTCAGAAGGAACCCTTAAAGTTGACACGAGAGTATATATCACCTCGGGCGTTGGATGCCCCAGTCTTTAAATTGACCAAGAATGCTAGATATGAAATCTTATTGTCACTGATTTCAAAACATGTAGAGGTTGCCAAGAACCTACTCGGAAAGATCACAGACTGTAAGTGGGAAGACTTTGACCTCCTAAGCATGCAAAAGGAAGATCCCCACGCGCCTAAGTACCCACAATTCCAGCCTGACTAGTATATGTGCTGGAAAAAGGAGGCCAAGGGAACGTTTAACTTGGTTTCCGAAAGCTGGCTGACACCCGTCGTTCAGTCACGACTGCTAAACTTGTTGAGGTTGCCACATTTTGATCGATCCCCAGAACTTAATGTAGTGGTTCGCACGCTGATGGCGTGAATCCACCAGGGATATCTGTGGCTCGACAGAAATATCGATGTCAACATTGATTTAATCCACCGTATCATAGGGTTAAGCAAGCGCGGTAAGGATCCCAAGCAGTTCTTCCAAGGGAAGAGTAAGGAAAAAGAAGTTGTCGAGAAGATGAAGAAAAGCCATGCATTGGTGAAAGGGAAAAGAGGTTTTCCCACAGAAGAAATTGAAGACAGAGCGACAATATTTGTCACCCAGTTGCTCGCAGGAAAAATCCTCAGAACAGCTAGGCCTCCGGAGTTGCCTACGGGCGTAGTGCTACTCGGTGCCGCAGCAGCTGAAGGCACCGAATTAAATTGGTGTCAGTATCTGCTTAATGAGTTCTTGGATGAGCTCAATGACACCCAAGAGAATGGAGGTCAGTTCCACTTTACATGGCTGATCATCCTCATCGCCTTTTCTGGATGGAAGGAGCCAAAGGACTATATGGGTGTCATTACAGAAACCAACGATCCTAGAGGGTTCTGTTATGCCAGCCTCTGGGCAAACATCAATGCAGAGCGGCAGCACGCGACAGCTAATGTTTTCTATCTGTATTACACTCAGTTACGCGATGTGATCACCCAGACAGCCCACATCACAAAGCAGGTAACATCGAAATACATTCGCATTCTTGATTTTTAGGCTGACATGCAATGTATTTTTATTTCACCAAAAGCGAGAATGAAGAAGCCAGGATGGTACCCAGGTAACTACCATATGTATGAGGAGGACATTGAAATCCTCATGAAGGACTGGCCGGCTGATTTCCGTGTTGAAGTCATGGATGTGGAAACTGACTCTGAAGAAGACGAGCCAATCCCGCTGTCATGCCCGATTGTTGAAGAAACAGGAAAGCGGAAAGAGCCTGAGACCTTGCAGAAGCCGAAGGCACGGAAGAAGATGAAGGCCATAGAGACTCAACCTGAGACAGTGCTGAAGGAAGATGACTAGGATATGATAGCCGAAAGGGTCTTAGAACAGATGCAAGAGCTCATGACTGACAAAGACAAAAAGGATAAGGTCATCCAGGATGACCTGCAAAAGACGAGGCTCGCACTACAAGGTCTCATGAAGAAAATGGATGATGTCCAGAAGAGCCTAACCTTGCCGCGCGGAGCATCAGCTGAAGGGAGGTCGGTAGGAAGCTCGCAGCAAACGCCACCTCAGCTAGCCATCACGCTACCGTTTAAGACCAGGGTTGTCCATCTGGACCCATTGACCATAGCATTTCCAATGCCAGAACAGATTGTCCTGGACACATAGGGTGTCGAGCGGGTAGAGCTCGACTTGGCCAAAATCCCTTTACCAGGATTACACTTTTTGCATGAGTAGATAGTAGAGGAGATGCATGAACAAATAGTAGAGTCGATGAAGTCACAAGTGGAGCTGCACGCAACAAACAGGTTGCTCACGTTGCGCACAGAAATGCATCTACGTGATGAACAGGACCGCCGCAAACAGTTGGAGACTACCATATCTACTGTTGCCTAAGATATTGAAGGTCTAGAACTCCAGGATGATCCTGCAGACACAGTTCTGAGGATTGGAGAAAATGTAAGATCTTTGAAGATGGAGATGTAGGATAGGGACATCCTCCATGAGGCCAAACTTGAAGCCTTGAAAGAAAAAATGAATACACAGACGCCATTAACTGAGCAGTAGTTAAGAGAGCAAGCAGTGAGTGTTGTTGCACAAAGCATAACAAGTGAGATGGCTAAGTGCCAAGATCTCTTGGAAAAAGTTTCAAAGGTATTCACTGCCCTGGAAGAGGATCAAGGGCTACTGCACGTAAAGACCACGGTAAAAGAAAAGAAGACCACGCTAGAGAAGTTGGACGCAGAGCTCAAGGCTCTGCCACCCAGGGAGAGGCTGTCCAGGTATAAGGAAATATCCGGCTTGAAGAAGGAAGTCCAAGCATTAAGAGAAAAAGAGACTGAGATGGATAATCAGTCACAACAACTCCTGGAGGATGCTACAGCAGTGTCGCAGCAGATAGAAGACAAGTTGAAGGAACTGCGCAACAACCAAGAGTAGGTACAAGGACAGATTGGAGAAGAGATAACTCCAGCACTGCTTGAGACAGTACAACAAGTTGAACAAGATACCAGAGAAGCAGTGGAACAGTCGTTCGGTACATATAATGAGTTCGCAGCCAAATTAGTTCCACCAGTCGCGGAGCAGAGCAAGACGACTGAAGCAGCAAGTGGCTTGGGGACGAGCCACATGTAAGTGTTAGGGGCATGCTGGGCCCAAGTTGGGACAAAGTTTTGGTAACATTTTTTATAAGTAGGAAAAGCTGAGCTGGGTGCAACTTAGAAAAAGATGTAATTTTGTCTAAGTGTTGAGGATGCTGCGAAGTTGTGCACAGCATCCAAATTTTGGAAGCACCGTGAAGACAAGCGCTGCGAGGAAGCAGTGCTGCAAAGCAGTCAGGCCACGTGGTGCCAGCAAAGCGGAGTGCTAGACAAGGATTAGGTGCACGTACCGGATGGACCAGTAGTGGTCTAATTTTGGAAAGATGCTCCAGGAGTGCCGAGCGGTGGGCACGAGCAAATCAGGAAGGTGGCCAATGCACGAGTTTGTTAAGGAAAGGACAGCTCAAAGAAAGCGACGGCTTGGCACGCCTGGTGGGAGAAACCGTTAGAGATGAACGGTTCAGTGAAAGAGACCTGTTGGCACGCGTGCGACAGGAAGGCTGATAGCAACATAGTGAAGACGTGGAGAACCACCACGATGAAGCAGACGCTACCAGATGCCAGCAAGCAGGTTTAGGGAAACCGGCACGGTTTTGTAAACCCTAAGGGTTTTTGTGTTTAGGTCTTCAACATTGTAAAGACATGACCTTCGGGCATGATCTATAAAAGAAGACTATTTTGTATGGGATGGGGTTACTATGTTGTTACTTTTGGGGGATTACTTGTTGTTGTATTGAAAAATCTCTTGAGTCGATAAGATTGTAAAGGCTCTGCAACTGTGTGCACAGAGACCTATCTGAGAGGAAGGAAGGTCTGCAGCTCAGTGCACAAACTAAGAACAGTTGTCCCCATCCCTTTTAAAGAAATATATTACCAACCATTCTTGTGGACGTAGCTTCCCACCCGGGGGAGTGAACCATGTTAAATCTCGTGTTGTGTGATTGTGTTTTATGAGTGGATGATTATTTGTGTTTTCTATAAATGAATGTCTAGATGTTTCCTTGCATGCTGTTATGAGAGAAATTTGATATGCATTTGCCTTCAGAAGAAGTATGGAGATGATATGTTAAGTTCTGTATGAATAGCTGAATGATGAACATTTAGTGTTGTGTTTGAAGACAGTGAATTAGTCAGTTAGTTAAACACTTTCTTATATGCAGTAAAAGAATGCTTAACAGTTGGATTGTATAGTCATATATGTTCAAATCGCAGCACCCCGACGTAATGAATGAATGTTAGAAGAATAGTTAGTTAAGTGCCTGAACGAGTGGACGAGTGATATTTGTTTCAGTGCCTTAAGTGTCTTCAAGATAATCCAAGTATAGAATAAAGTTGCATTGTTTGCAAGTTCAGGAGAAGTCCCGCAGTAGAAGAACATAGTGGTGCGGACCACAGCGTTTCCCATCGCTGCGCAGTCTCACCTCAGAGCACATAACCCCTATTGTGCTGCGCAGTACATCCGTCCAAGCAACTTATCGCTTACTGTGGAAACCTGATTCCGTAGTACCCCATAGATACACCTCGGGTGAGACCTCAACCTGCTCGCAGGTTGTTGCCGAAAGGGCCGGTGCGAAGGGGTTTTGTTGGTAAAAGGAAAACCGCGAAGAACCTGGGTCTTATAAGAAAACCTCTGGGTCAGTTATAGCCAACAAAAAGCATAAAGACAACGAATCCTGCAGATAAATGAATTAGACGAGATTAGGCAAGATGCTATTCAACGCACAATTTTAATACAAAACCAACGCAAAAAGTGGCATGATAGATACATTAAACAAAAACAATTCAAAACTAGGGACTCGGCATTGCTTTTTGATTCAAGATACAAAAACTTTAAAGGTAAATTAACTACTCGATGGATGGGTCCATATGAAATTATTACAGCTTTTGATAATGGATCTGTTAAAATTAAGACAATTGATGATTCTAAAATTTCCTTTGTTGTAATGGACATATACTTAGACTTTATCATCAACCAATATCTAAACAAGATTTTGTGTAGAATGCCTTACAATAGGAGGAAATGGAGCTGGTAGAACAGGAAGTCATTCCTCCTTCTCCTGGTTTTTGAATTATTTTGGGTTATCTTCATTTGTATATATGTAAATATATTTTTTCTTTTTCTCAATAATAAGAGTCATTTCTAACAACTGATTGCATCTATACAGGAAATTTATTTTTATGATCAGCTTATGAAATTTTTTCAATTAAGACAGGAAGACTCTTTTCCCCTTTCTCCTAAATTTCATATGACATTACTTTGTACATATGTTTTTGTTTGAATAAATTTTAATCATCTAACAAGTGGTTTTGCAGTTTGATTACGAGAACCTTATCATTATAATTGGCTCATGCAATATTATCTGAAAAGGGAAGTGTTCTAAAAAGAAATACTTATAGTTCTCCTTCTCTTTCGATTATTGTTGAAAATTGAGAATTTATAGTGAAAGTTAAAGCGTTCTTTATATCATTTTTTTACCACTTTCTTTTATGATTATGTATATGGTATTTGATTCAGACATGTACATTTCTGATTTATCATTAGAACAATTACTTAATACCTATCATCGTGATCTTCAAAAGCTCTATCTTACACCTATGGGCTACTAGCTCATCCTAAACTCATTATCAAAACTTGTCTCTTAAAGCATTATTTAAAAAGGTAGCCCAAAAGTGAGTGATACTTCTATGTTGTGGGGAACATTACTGATCTTTCATGAAAAACATGTACTGAGAGGTCAAAGAACAACTTTAGGTTACTATCTTTAGACATGATCTATAATCCAGGCTATTATAAATAAAGTTACTCATAAGGTTCGCTCTAAAAATTTGAATTATGTGTTTAGCAGGCTTAGCACACTCTAGTGCCAACTGGCTTCCGTACTAAAAATATCATTATATGAAGCAAACCCACCGGGGTACTAAATAGGCTCGCTCGCAATGGATCCATGCTAAGTAAAATCTTAAACAAGGAAGCTCGGTAAATGCAAGTAAACCCATCGGGGTACTGAACAGGCTCGCTGGCAGTTGGGCTATGCTTGCATGGTACCAAGATAAACCCACCAAGATACTGAACAGGCCTGCTGGCAGCAAGGCAATATCGGGTAAAAGAGGTTTGGTTAATGCATTGCTATGCACATGGCTCATAAAAAAAACCTGAGTATACAAATACATGTTTAGGCCAATTATTTATACTGTCATTAGAGAATGGTTGTAAGTTGGACTTGGACCCTGTCATCTAACTCAAAAAATACCTAGGGTATGACTATCCTATAAATGGGTCCCATAACTATAGAATCTCACAAACTCTATGGTGAACCTTATCTATATTCTTTGGATGACAAGAGATCTTTAAAATGCGTCATGGATGATTAGTTTTCCTATGGCATTTTTAACATCAATTATACTATCATTCTTCATATGGTCTTCTTAAGCACTGTTGTATTCTTTTTTATGATAGTACATATCTGAATCATCTACATTTATTAGTTAATATTTCATTTTCTTATGAAAATTATCACAGCATTTTAGAAGTTATTGCCTAAACCATTAATTAAAAATATGTGAATATTAATCAAATTTTCCTTGATGGATTGAGGACACGCCATATTTTGGGTTTGGGGGAGGATCAAAACTGTTTTTACTTTTTGAATATTTATGAAAAAGTTCATTTATATCTAATAAAATGATAGGTGTTTTCAGGGTGATGCAAAAAGCAGAAGAAAAAATGTTCTGATCAATGACAAATAAAGAAGAATGCCATTAAAGTTCTATAAAAGGAGGTTTACAACATCTCTTGTTTGCTGACAAGTCCCAGAAAAATTCTCTGCATAATCAGAAGCAGTCAGATCCATCAAAACACGTTTCTGTACAAAATTATGTATGAAGGGTTGAATGAAGGTCAAATGATGATCCGAATGAGGTTACGAATGAAGCAAATGGGAATAATGATCTGAATGAAGTGACGAATGAAACCATAGCCTGTAATGATATTAATAAGTGTGCTAAGATATTTAAAATTTTGATTTTATATATAATTAACTAATCATGTCAAGGATCAAATTAAATGCCATTTTTGCATACTCATTTCCTCTCATCAAATGGATTGATTAACCATCACATGGCTATCATACGATTTTAATCCTCCATTATGTATATCATGCAACCTATCATTTCATTTATTAAGTCATCATGATTTTTTATGTGTAATTTATGGCTATAATTTCATAATGAGGATTACGTTCAACCTGTCCAAAGTTTTACTTTGGACATGGTTGAACATATCATAAGCCATACGAATTCATTAACTCAAGCAATTCTATGATGGCACATGACTCAAGGTAACTAAATGATAGCGTATCATTCGAACGTGCCAAATTTATCCCCAAGATCATTCAGCCGCTCAAATGGATCTCAATTTAAACTTACACCCTGCATAAATTTTGCTTCATCTTGCTCATTTTTTTCATCCGCCCTGAACCTATCAAGCCCATCTCCTGCAATTTCACGCATTCCCTCTATCCATCCGCATCCTTTGGCCTCTATTCAAAATGCCAACCCGTTACGATCCTGGCAGTTACCAGGACCTCCTCCATTTGCGAGTTTAAGGCATGTCGTGAAATATTCTTGCGATTCGTATGGGGTCCATTTCTTCACCTCGATGACCATGATGCCGAGATTTCACTGTTGTTTGCTAAGGGCTTTGATGGTAAGATAGCTAGGATCGGTAATGTCACCTTTCCCTTGACAGAAGAATCCATTGCATCGGCCACGAAACTGACCAGGGAAGTAGCCCGTTGGCACAAACATCTCTTTCTTCCATGGACAGAGCTCGAGTTTGCTCTTAAGGATGAATATAAACATGTTGCTGGCACCAAAGGGTTCCACAGGGAATGGGTTAAGCCTGAATACCTCGAGCCACTAACTGTCATTATCCATTTGATTATCTGTGAAGGTAAGTATAACATTTTCAAAGCTTGCCACCTTAGGTTACTGGCACATTTTGTTAAAGATCAGGCACTTAATTTTCCCTTCTATTTTCTGAAAATTTTAGAGAAAATGTCAAGCCAGGTTAGGAAGAATACCACCAACCCCTCTAGAAGCTTATACCACCACTGTTTGATCAAAATATT
This sequence comes from Larix kaempferi, assembly GCA_027924585.1. Taxonomy (NCBI): domain Eukaryota; kingdom Viridiplantae; phylum Streptophyta; class Pinopsida; order Pinales; family Pinaceae; genus Larix; species Larix kaempferi. Next base: position 11,244,297 of record BSBM01002204.1, on the reverse strand, counting down.
AATCACTCACCAGTTGGAAGAAAAGGGGCAAACCTGGTAATGCTTTGTATTTGAAGTCCTGAACCCTCATCTAGTCAAGAAGCCTACGGTCAAATCCCCTGCCTCTCATAAACATCATCATTTCCTAACCTGTGCTAATGAGCCAACCCAAACCTCTACCCAAGAAGAAAAGGTTGCCAAGTCTGTCAGATTTAGTGAGGGTGTCTCAAGAGAAATACACCTTGTTCATTCATCATCTCCTGAGCATGTCCACGAGGATGCAACCACGAGACTCCCATTCTTTTCACCCCTACCCACAAAGTCAAGAAGGGCCAATCGTGAATAGTCCGTCGACCAGGCCGTCGTCCAGTCCATCCATCAGTCAGTCGTTCAGCCAATGCACTCGAACAACCCTAACAACTAAGCAAATGACCCTGTCTTTGAATCACCTCTCCTTGCTTTAGCCAATTTATCTGCCAGCTTACTTAAAGACCTTGTCTTGGAACCTACCTTTGCACATCTTGGAGATAAGACCCCTGAGACACACATTACACCTGTTGATCCCGAACCACCTCTAAGGGGATCAATCCATCAAAAGGACCCTACATCTCTTGTAGAAGCATTTCCTCCACTTCATCAGACTGTGGACAGATTAACCAAAGACATAGCATAGTTGAGAAGCCAGAATGAGAAGTATGTTGAGATCATCTCTAGGCTTCGTAAAGAGAACAAGGACTTACGTTTCCAGGTGAAGTGTGTGGAAGATTTAAATAGCGCCAAGACAGACACCAACCTTTCTCTTTGGTTGAATCATGATGCTTTGAAGGACTAGTTCCAGAAGCTTAGAGCCAAATCCACTTCCTCGTCCAAGTCGAAGGAAGCTGCTACCACAGCCCAGCCTTCTTCTCGAGCTTCTCTTCTTTTTGCTGAGTGGGACCTGGCATATCTCCAGTTTGGGGGAATGTTGGTGTCCATTTTGTCACCACTTTTGATCATCAAACACACTCTGATTGGCTTCGTTTTCACTATTTTTGATAAGATAAGTTATTATTTCCACCATTCAGACCATCAAACAGATCAGGTATGCATATATTCACACATCACATGAATTTTGGGTAAAAATCGTCATATTGTGATTTATTGATGTTTATTTGATATTTCTTGGCTTGCTTGGAAAATGTATTTCATTCCACGGGTTATGGATTTCAAACTAACCTCCATTCATATGCGTATTCACGGTGCAAATGATCAGCCGCATTCAACCTACTGTTCAGACCCACATTCAACTCGCGAGATCGTCAGTTGAGATATTCTCGGGCCGTTAGAAAGCAAACCGTCACATGGGTTCTGTTTAAGACATGGCCCTTATGGTGCGTGAGCTGGTGTTCTGGAGGATTCCCTCTTCTACATGCTTAGCTCAACAGAACATCTCCCTTCCTACATCAACAAAGGATCAAGTTCTCAACGACCGCGTGAAGGAAACCAACGTCGTGGAACCTGGTAGATGCTATGTGCGCTGTTGTAAACTGTTATGGGGCCATTCCTTGGACATGTGCCATCATGAGTTGTTAAGAAGAGCCGTTTTCTGGCATTAAGACTTCCTATTATTAGAGCATTCGACCACTAAAGGGTCGACGTGCTCCCCCATTGTAACTTTGTATATATTGACGTCTTCGTGACTGAGACGAGTTAGTCTCTAGAGTCTTTTTAGTCTTTAGTCTTTCAGCTGCAAGTACACACAGAAATGTTGTAACTCTGTTTTTAATTAATATACCTCTGTTCTAGTTTTATGAAAGCTCAGTAGCATGCGTGGTGATTGATTGATTAAGGCGCATCCTCTGATTGCAGAGAAGGGCCCCTCAACAACCAGTGGTCTTCCGTCTGTGTACATAATTTGTCTTTGACTTCTGCAGATAAGTTGTGTTATTTGCTTAATTCCTGTAGTTATCTTGTATATGATATCTTTTTCGTGTAATATGTATGTTGTTTTATCATTTATGTAAATTGTACCTCTGTTTTATGATATGTATATCTCATTTGTTGTTCATGTTAATGATATTTCCAGAATGTAATTAGTGATCGGTCACGCTTAGTTGCTCACATTTAGTTTGCTTAGTTTGATTACATTGTTTAGTTTGCTTAGTTTGCTTTTAGTCCCGACATTTACAAATATCTAGAGTTTAGTTCGATTAATATTCCAAGTTCAATCGTAGTTAGAATTAGTTCTGTTAGTTCCTTTCATGTAGCTGTAGGTTAGTCTTGTTTATTTCAGTTTTATTTTCTTATGCCTTAGAAATAGTTCATTCCTTAGACACTGATTTAGAATAGGTTACTTCTTGTCATCTTAGCTCCTAAACACTCTATTAATCGCTTCTTTGCACTCTAGGTTCATATGCACCAGTCAACTGACATTAAGATCATCCAAACTGCTTCTTTCCCTAGTTTAAATCGTTTTCCTCCATCCGGACTGTCATTCGGACAGTCATCCGAATCGTCATTCGGACCTTAATACTTTCTGCATTGTTTTCATGCTTATTTAGAATCCAGTTTTATTACGTTTTTGAACTGTAATATTTCTTGCAATTAATTAGCATTCTTAGCTGTAATTAAGATCTTGTTTTACATTTCATAGAGTTTAATTTAGTTTTATCATCATTCTTAGTTTTCATTCTATTTGCCCTAACTTTGCTTTAGTTGCTTTATAGATTATGTTTCTTTTATATCTTATTCATTAATGCTTTACTATTACAGAATTCATTAGTTTCATTCTTAATGTAGTTTATCATATGTCGTTGAGATTAATATTAGATTAGACTTAGTAATTTCATTCTCCAAGTTATCTCCGTCTTGAATCATTTCTCCCATTCATATAGTTAATGAAGATGTTCATGAAATAGGGTTTGGTTCATAAATAAATATCTTAATCAAGTTTTCTACTTGCTCCCAAATCAAATTTAGTTCAAGTAAATATCTTTATTAATTTTTCTATTTGATTCTAGATTTCATTAAGTTTCATATCATTTTGCTTATGGATAGAAGATAGATCAAGATGTTTAAAGTTAATTGTAGTTGGACAATATTTAGTTTGCATTTATTTGTAGAAGTTAAACTATATGTGTTTCCATTTTGTTTCCTTGTTACATTTGAAAGTCACTTTGATACATTCGCTCCCATCCCTATTACATATTATACACTTCCTCAGCATCCCCAAGGAGAATGGAATTAGGTAGTTTGGTGTAGTCTTGAGTTATTAATTGAATGGATGAATAGTTGTTGAATTTACTTAGTTGTTTGTAGTTTTGCTTTGAGTCCTTTGTTTCATAATTAGTTGTCAATTGAACTATCTCATAGATAGGTTTCTGAACTCATTTACAATTGTTTCTAATTCCTAGTTTAGAGTTTTAATCAATAGTTTTCAACTTCATCAAAGTAGTTATGTTTTTTATTCAGTCTTGCTTCCTAAAATAACATTGTTGTTTTTATCTTTTCGGTTATAATCCATAGAGTAGAGTAGTATAGCTTGATACTATTCTGATATGTTGGTTTAGTTAGGTTTAATTAGTTCCTTCATTGTCTTTCTGAAGTTTGACTCGGTTTTTCATTTTGAAAGATATTTTGATCTTTTCTTTATTAAACATTTCTAAGGCATGCCGAGCCAAAACTAAGGCCCCATTCTACCTCAGCATATACTATGCCACAACTCTAAGATTACCAACCCTGTTTGATAATTAAATATTTTGGTGATTCCTTAAGACACTAATTACACCTCAACAACGTCTATTGTGTCTAATCTCGTTGTAAACAAGCTTCTTTTTCTGTCATCTCCTTCTTTGGCCAGAGGAGCATTTGATCCCATAGAATTTATAACATATTGTATTTTTTAATTTCCATTCATACTATTAAATTTATTCACACATTCAACTATTGATTGAAGTGAAATTTTTTATATAAAAAAATTTGAGCAACAATGTTCGGTGACAATGTTTGAAAGGAATGCACCCTGATCTATTGCAGGCCTGTAAGGTACCGATCTTGAATTTCTTTCGAAAATTTTAGTTCCAGCTTGTCGCTTTATGGAATTGGATGGCGTTGTTCCATTACCTTTAACATCTGTATATTCACAATGGGGAGTACCTGGAAGGACCATATGTAAAGGACATTCTTCAAAAATATTCCAAAATTTGATCATATCTTCGTCTGTTTTCTTTTTTAGTATAACATCCAAAGGAACATCATCGAGGTCAAGCAAATTGTTTGCAGGCCATCTTATAAGGGAGCCTTCAAATACACCACAATCCTCGCAATTGCAAAAGACTTTATGAACTAAAATACCAAACTCACCAACATCTAATGCTTTGAATTGTACAATGTCTCCCTAAAAAATAGTTGACACTATTCCCCGAGCAACATACTGTGGCTTTAAAGAACGTTGATGTATCAAATTGAATTCATTTCCCACAAACTTGACATTGTGATTTTCTCTTAATACTTTCAAAGTAGATTCAGATTGATTATTGTTGAAATTGCTTGCAACAGAAAGCAATGTTTTTGTATCAAAATCTATGATTCTTTTAATCGACCATACAACAAAACCTACATTGCTTAACCCTGGACAGCATGCCATACAAGAAAACACCACTTGATCCACCAGAATACCAAAGGAGAAGTCACCCAAAAATGTTCCCCCAACAAAATCAGTCCCATTCACATTTGTTACAAAACCTATGGAAATGAAATCCTTGCTTTCTGAACACTTATGTACCAACTTAACTTTTCTCATAATAAAAGAAGATTTATTCCCAGTTGTTATGATTGTTAGAAAAACAGGATTGCAGAACAATAACAATAAACAGAAATGAAAATATAATCACACACACATTACAAGAGAGACACAGATATATCGTGGTTCACCCCAAGATGGGCTATGTCCACACTGAAGTTGCCAGTCCTTATTATTATACCGTCTAGCAAAGTGAAGGGATACAATCTACAGCACAACCGCTGCACTTCTTCTTCACTATCTCACAGTCTCTCTTCTGATCTCAGAGATCTTTACAATGCATAATACATAATCCATCAACCCTAGTCGTATTACAATGTCTTTCTTTTATAAGGGAGATAAAATGGGAAAATACTACGGGTTACCCAAAACCATGGGCCCGTAAAACAACCCCAAAAATTTTCTTCGGGGGCTTCACCCCCGAACCCCCGCCGGGGGACCAATGGCCCCTAGACCCCCCAGCTGGGGGTTATAACCCCCAGACCCCCATGGGGGGAGGCTTCACCCCCCCCATACCCCCCTGGTTGGGGTGAATGTATAGTCCTTTTTACATATCATATAAAGTTGGGGTACAAACATGACTCAATAATAATATCTCTGAATCTGGAGATCATGCTCCACAACCAACAATCTCCCACTTGGAGACTGATCACAACAAATCCACCGCTGCTATACTTGCTGGACCTTAGACTTGGCAACTTTCTCATCTTCACCTTCATGCTAGAAGGCCAACTGAAACCAAGCAGGAACTTAGTTTCTCTCTAGTCACTACTTTCGTGAACATGTCTGCAGGATTCTGGCTAGTATGTATCTTTTCCAGCTTCAACAGTTCATCTTCCAGAACAGAGCGTATGAAATGGTACATGAGTTGTATATGTTTAGTCCTGGAATGGAATGCTGAGTTCTTTGCAAGATGAGTGGCACTCTGGCTGTCACTATACAACCTGCTATCCTTCTGCTTCTTACCCAATTCCTCAATAAACCTCTGCAACCAAATCATCTCTTTACAAGCCTCTGTAATAGCAACATACTCTGCTTCCATTGTTGAAAGTGCAACAACCTTATGCAGTTTCAAAATCCAACTTACTGCTATTCCACCTACAGTAAACACATGCCCTGTGGTGCTCCTCCTGCTATCCTTATCACCTGCCATATCTGCATCAACATATCCCTGTAGAAAAGTGTCTGAACCTCCAAAAAATAATGCATGAGTGGTAGTACCTCTCAAATACCTGAGAATCCACTATACTGCCTTCCAATGTTCTTTACCTGGATTGTTCATATATCTGCTCGCAACTCCCACTACTTGTGCAATATCTGGTCTTGTGCATACCATGGCATACATCAAGCTGCCAACTACTGATTGATAGGGAATCTTGGACATGTAATCTGTCTCTTCCTGTGTCTTAGGACACATTTCCTTACTTAGACTGAAATGGCTGGCCAAAGGTGTACTTACTGGTTTTTCATTCTGCATTCTAAACCTCTCCAACACCTTTTGTATGTACTCACTCTGAGACGATGTCAATTTGTGATTTTTTCTGTCTCTCATTATTCTCATACTATGAATTTGCTTTGCAGCAGCCAAATCCTTCATCTCAAATGAATTAGCTAGCTTCCTTTTGAGTACATTTATATCCTGCATGTTAGACCCTGCAACAAGCATCTCATCCACATACAATAACAAGATAATATATCTTTCATTGTCTAGCTTCTTGAAATAAACACAGTGGTCAGAATGACATCTACTATAACCTTGTTCTATCATAAACTTGTCAAATTTTAAATACCACTACCTTGGAGCTTGCTTCAAGCCATACAAGCTCTTCTTCAACCTGCATACCAAGTTCTCCTTACCTTTGACCTCATACCCTTGTGGCTATTGCATATATATCTCTTCCTCCAAATCCCCATGGAAAAATGTTGTTTTTACATCCAACTGTTCAAGATGCAAATCTTCTACCGCCATTAGACTTAAAATAGTCCTAATTGAAGTCATCTTAACAACAGAAGAAAATATTTCATCAAAATCTATACCTTTCTTCTGTGCAAACCCTTTACAACAAGTCTGGCCATGTACCACTTCTTACCTCCTTCTTCTTCCTTCAACCTGTAAATCCATTTGTTCCGCAATGCTCTTTTACCAGCAGGAAACTAAACCAAATCCCAAGTATGGTTTCCTACCAATGAGTCCATCTCCTCATTCATCCCTTGCTCCCACTTCTTTCTAGTTTTCACCTGCATTGCTTCTTCATAACATTCTGGTTCACCAAAATCAGTCATCAATAAATAATACATTGAAGGAGAGTATCTTTTAGGGAGTTTACTTAACCTAGTAGATCTTCTTGCAGTTGCAGGAGTTTCAGGTACTTCTTGCTGTTCTTGATTTTCTGGCACCTTTGGAACTTCATCTTCTTGAATTTCATCAAGCACTGTGTACTCTGTGTTTTCCTTTTCCTGTTTCTTTCCCTGCAACTAATATTTATACATGGCCTTTTCATTAAATATCACATCTCTACTCCTAATGATTTTTTTATTTTCATAATCCCATAAGCGATAACCAAAATCATCGGCCCCATATCCAATAAAGGTACATTTCTTGGATTTAGCTTCAAGCTTTGTTCTATTATCTTTATCAATATGGACAAATGCTTCACAACCAAACGTTCTAAAAAATTAGTAGTTTACCTTTCTATCTGTCCATGCCTCTTTTTTAATACCACCATCCAAAGCACTTGAAGGTCCTATGTTTATTAAATAAACAGCAGTATTTACAGCATCTGCCCAAAACTGTAAGGGCAACCCTACATGCAATCTCATACACCTTACACACTCCATGACCGTTCTGTTCATCCTTTCAGACACACCATTTTCTTGTGGTGTTCTTGGGGTTGTCTTCTCTCTACGAATCCCATGATATGAACAATAACTATCAAACTCCTTGCCGCATTACTCAACTCCATTATCAGATATGAGACACTTCAACCTTTTTCCTGTCTCATTCTCAACCAAAGCTTTCCACTTCTTAAAAGTAGCAAACACATCAGATTTCTGTCTAATGCAATAAACCCAAGTTTTCCTAGTTGCATCATCAATAAATGTAACATAATAATGAGAGCCACCAAGATATTGTACCTGAGCTGGTCTCTATACATCTGTATGCACAAGCTCTAACTTTTCATTCTTCTTCGGTTTCCCAACCCTAAGAAATATGACTCTTTTCTATTTTTCATAAACAAAGTTTTCACAGAATTCCAAACTTACCTGCTTCAAATCTGGCAGCAACTTCCTTGAGTGGAGAATCAGCATCCCCTTCTCACTCATGTGGACAAGCCTATGATGCCACAATGTTGTATCTATTCCTGTGGAAGCTAAAGAGATAGAATGGTCAGTATTATGATGACATAAATACAACGTACCTACCCTGTCTCCTTTTGCTATCACCATTGATCCCTTAGTGATCTTCCACCACTTTTCTCCAAATGTAGATAGACAGCCGCCATCTCCCAACTGCCATATTGAGATCAGATTTCTTTTCATAGCAGGAATATGCATAACATCTTTCAACATCCAATCAGTTCCATTCTTAACTTTTATACATACCTTACCCATTCCAACAATTTTGCATGGCTCATCATCACCCAATAAAACATGTCCAAAATCTCCTTGAACATAATCAGGAAAATATTTTCTATGGGGTGTAGCATGACATGAAGCTCCAAAATCTACTATTTAATAATCACTAGTATGATCTAATGCAAGAATCAAAGCATCTTGTGACACGTCACCTGCTACATTTGCTTCCTGGGTAGTTTCCTTCTGTCCATCTCCTTTCTTCTTTAGAGATCTGCAGTCTTTCTTTAGATGTCCTTTCTTTCCATAGTTCCAACACTCTATTTTTCCCAGTCTGGACTTGGATCTGCACGTTTTAGACTTGCCACGATTACCTTGGCCCTTTCCTCTCTCCTTTTGTCTTCCCCTGCTCTCCATGGTCAACGCATTACCTGATGTCTCACCTGTGCTTTTTCTTCGCATTTCCTCGCTAAGAATAACACCAATAACATCATCAAATTTCAAGGTGTTTGAACAAGAGACAGAGTTACTTACAACGATGACCAAGCTATTCCAGTTTTCTTGCAATGAACACAAGATTAGAAGATCCCTAACCTCATCATCAAAGTTCAGACATATAGAACTTCGTTGATTTGTAACCATATTAAACTCATTTAAATGATCAGTAACAGATCCACCTTCAGACATCTCCATATTAAATAAATGCTTCATTAGAAATACCTTGTTGGAGGCCGAGGGTTTTTCATACAACTTACCCAATGTGCTCATCAAACCCTCCGTTGTAGTTTCTTTTGAGATATTGAAAGCCATCGACGAAGCCAGGCACAGCCATATTGTTCCCAGAGCCTTTCTGTCAAGAACCTCCCATTCTTCGTCCTTCATGGCCACTAGCTGCTTTGCTCTTCCTCCCAACGATAGGAATAGATCCTTCTGGTACAGATAGTCCTCCATTTGCATCTTCCATAACTGGAAGTTTTGGCCATTAAACTTCTCGACCTTAAACTTTCCTTCTTCTGCCATTGCTCCCACTCGAACCAAAAACCCTAGATTCCTACGAGTTTATCTGCCAAATAGACCTTTGGCTTTGATACCAATTGTTAGAAAAACAGGATCGCAAAGAAATAACAATAAACAAAAATGAAAATATAATCACACACACATTACAAGAGAGACACAAATATATCATGGTTCACCCCAAAATGGGCTACATCCACACTGAAGTTGCCAGTCCTTATTATTATACCATCCAACAAAGTGAAGAGATACAACCTACAGCACAGCTGCTACACTTCCTCTTCACTGTCTCACAGTCTCTCTTCTGATCTCAGAGATCTTTACAATGCATAATACCTAATCCATCAACCTTAGCCATATTACAATGTCTTTCTTTTATAAGGGAGATACAATGGAAAAATATCATGGGTTACCCAAAACCATGGGCCCGTAAAACAACCCCAAAAATTTCCTTCGGGGGCACTACCCTCGGATCCCCCATACTTCGGTGGGGGGAAGCTTCCCCCCCCCAAACCCCCACCCCCATTGGGGTGAGTGTACAGTCCTTTTTACATATCATATAAAGCTGGGGTACAAACACAAATGAATAATAATATCTCTGAATCTGGAGATTAGGCTTGATAACCAACAATGATAGGTGCTACACTCATCGAAGTAGAAGTTGGTATATCATTCACCTCATTCTCGCGAAGAGGAGACCCAATGTGGTTAACGATATCAGATACAGGCCATTGAATATAACCACCAACGGCCTCTGACAATGTATCTGCACCTTCTGATGGATAGGGAAATGGAAGACTTGCATTTAAAGTCTTGGTAACATTTACAATAATACATCCATCATTAATGCTGATATTATGCAAAAAAATTCTTTCTGGAAAAGAGATTCCTTCAGCAACTTTCAATCCCTTCAAAAGCAGGTCCACACATTGTTGAGTGCCAAAATCCATTTCATAAACAATATCTGAAATATAAAATAACAGGACACATTGTTTAGAACCAAAATCCAGTTCATAAGCGCTTTATGAAATATAAAATAACAGGAGCACATTAAAAATCATATTTATTTTAAACAAAGATATAACATAAGTTATAATATATAAAAAAATATCTGTCCGGACTTCCAATTTTCCTAATGGAAGGATTGGTCACCCCTTCTTGTAGAAAAAGAGAACACAAGAAGGATCAAATGACCCTTCTTGCAGTCTGGAAAGATTACGAAAAGAATACTGGGTAGAAGAAGCATCTCCTGCTCGTTCATTTATGGTGAAAAATTAAAAATGTTCAACCTATGAATGCTAGGTCATTAATTCAAGTATTTCAAAAATTTTGAACAAGGGAAGAATATTGAGCACAACAAGGGTCGGCCGACCCTTTATTTACGATATAAATTTAAATATATTTAATCTACAAAGTCTATGTTGACAATTCCCGACTTCTAACTTCTGTTGTAAATAGTAGGGACCCGGACATCATCTAAGTTCTAACATATAAAAATGTTTGTTACGGCTTCCATTTTTCGACACGAAGGATCGACCGCCCCTTCGTTTAGGAGATAATTGTGAACAACTATATCCAGCAATTCACCTATATCCAGAATGGTGAAAGAAATAAGGATCGACCGACCCTTCTTGCATTCTAGAACTATAATGAATACAATACTAGGCAAGAGAAGGGTCGCTCGCCCCTTCATTTATGAGGGAATTGTAAAATCATTAAACCTAGAAAGGCTAGTACGTCAATTCATCTATATCTAAAATGGTGAACACCGAAAGAATATTGAGCACAAGAAGGGTCTACCGACCCTTCATTTATGAGATAATTTTAAAAACCAGACATTAGCTAAGTTATAACATATAAAATTGTTTGCCCCGACTTCTATTTTCCGACAAGAAGGATCAGATGCCCCTTCGTTTAGTATATAATTGTGAAAACCTTTATCTAGAAATTGAACGATATCCAGAATGGTGAACATGAAGAAGAATCGACCGACCCTTCTTGTAGTCTCAAACTATAATGAAAAGAATATTGGGAAGAAGAAGGGTCGTCCGCCCCTTCTTTTATGAGGGACTTGTAAAAATAGAACTTGGATAAAGGGCGGCCAATCTTTTTCTATGGATATTTCCACTTTCTAGCAAAATGTGCAAAGCAATGTTCCTATGAAATATGTGTTTAGAGTGTCGATATCTACATTCGCCACTCCTAAAAACTCATCCTTGGAGGAAGGAGCAGACGCTCTTTCTCCTCAGCATCTACTTCCAACACCCTGAAATGGAAGAACCTGACGAAAGAGCGACCTCTCTTTCTCTGACAAAATTTCAACTTGACAACAAACTCTTTGTAGCAAAACGTCTGTAAATTTTGTGGTTAGAATTTCAAAATCTGGTCTCCAGGGTGACACGTGGAACGCTCAAATTGTGCCACGTGGCTTTGATTATTCCAGAATTGATATGTGCTACAATCGGCGAAGTAGAAGCTACTATATGATTCCCCTCATTCTCAGGAAGAGCAGACCCAAAAGTATATTGTTTCTATTTTAAAAAAAAAGAATGTTTATGTCTAGTTAATCACAGTCAGAATCATTCCAACTAATGGCATCACTATCTGCATTGTCGTCACTGTTAAATTCCTTTTCCAACACAATATCTTGCTTAAATTTTAATTAGCGTTATTGTGTGTCTGGGAAGGCATGCATGTGTTGCTTGTTTTTGAAATTATACATGGAATGTGTTGAATATAATTGCCACAGATGACAAAACTATTCATTAATGACAGTCTGTAAATTTTATTCATTTCTCTGTTAATTGTTATTTCCAGTAAATCTTTCCCATTGTGTTATCCTTCATGTTTGGATGAAAGTAATATTAATTCAGAATTCATATGTTTATGCTCTAGTTTACCGCATCTAAGTATTCACCAAATTTTCTGGTAAAATTGATATTAGATTCATTTATGACCAATGCCCAATATTAATGGACTGTTTTCTTTTCTTCATTATCAACCTGCAAATTAAGACCTTGACTAAAAGAAGATAACTACCCAGAATTGAAGGAAATCAATTATGGAAATCTAAAGAAGACATACAAGGGTGGAAGGGTGGTGCTAGGGCAGGTTGCAACCTTCTAATTGTACTGGTGCATCCAATCAGTTGTAGCTGACAAAAAAGGTTGTTGGAGCATCCTTCAGTTGTAGCTGAAAAATTGGGTGTTGGTGCATCTAGCAACTTGTAGCTTGCAAATTACTTGTAAATTTAATTTTGCAGTATTAGAAAGAGTTGGTGGTTTTCCCAATTGGGCTTCCACGATAAAATTATTTCTTCCATTTTCTTTGTTTATTCAGTTTTTAATTGTGATAAAATTTAAGAATAGTGAAAATACTGATTCACTCCTCGCTCTCAGTATTGCTTGATATTCCAACAGAATGATGGAACAGTCTGATGCAAAGCTTACATGTTTGAGGAATAATGACTGATTATTTTTGTGGTTGCAGGGGATGAGTCTACTCCTTCTATGTCTACAAGTCGAAGCTCCAATAAAAGTTTAGTCTTTTATTACTCCTGCAAAGGAGATGATCTGATTCAAGGATAAGGAGAATCTAAAACGTTCAGAGACTTTAAATTACTGTGAACTTAAAACGGTCATTGGATTGATTTTTGAAATCCATGGAATATATGGATTTTGAGCCCGGAGGCTAAATAAGCATGCTCTGTTACAGATTTAGATTTATGGTTTGAATAATATAAATACTTGCCAATTCTTACTAGTAGTCGATTCTTCAAACCAATCTTACTACTCTAGCCTCCCAACACTCTTCTCGGTTCCACCTCAGCAAAAGAAAACCTCGGTCCTCAGGGAAAACAGAGCTTCAAATTGGAAAACACAGTGTACCCCTATCCTCAAAGAAAACAGAGCTCCAAAATGGAAAACACAGAGTGTTTGAACTTTTAGTTTCAATGTAGGAAGTGGGTGGCAGGTATTATGTATCAATGCAGAAAATTTTGTGACATTAATTACAGAGTGTGGTGGGATATCATCTATACATCGTGTATATTTTGTTCGTGAAAATACATAAACATAATGTGGACTGAAGCATGATGAGATTATTCACACGAGTGATACAATCCATCATTTACCATTAGCGCCATCAGGATCACCGCCATGCCTCATACAAACCATTTTCAAGGAATCGATTGGAGTGATACATGTATGATTACTCCAACAAAATCTCTAGTCGCTAAGGATGATATCTATGACCACCATACCACCATACTATGATAATTATCATTCCCCCATCCATCCAAGACTCCCATCCCATTCAATCTAGCAACACACTGGCCACTCACTATATAGGCTAACCATGCCCCATATCACAGCAAACTAAAATCATTGGGAAAGCCATGGCATTTTTATTTACTACCTCTATTCTCTATCCTTTGCTGTTTTATGAGAAATGCTTCAATATTATCATCGTTCCCCAGTTCTCCTCATGATATATGATCATTTCGATATTAGCTCGCTGGAAAATCCTCACCACACCATGATATATGGGCATTTCGAGTACTCTCGAAGTCCCAATACATGGATTTTTCATTATGTTCCTTGGCACCAATCACGTTTCCATCAATCTTCTTTCCATCACTCTTCTTTCAATATCTGATTGGTATGCAAGCTGTTGTCTTGGAAGCTTTCTTCTCTAAGACAACATGCACTACTGCTGTCGTCAAAGTTAGGCTTGCAGCAGTCGTCGAATGTTGTTTTAGTACGAGACCATGTAGTCATATTCTTCTCCCTGCATGGATACATTTCCAAACATGACAACGGATTTCCAGCCAAGAGAGCATCCGGTAGCAGCTCATAGTCATCAGCTATCTACACTTAACTATGTGACAAATCACAGTGAAGTTCATCTGTTCATCCAACTCCAGTTATTTTCAGATTTTTCGGGACCAAGAAAGGTATTGTTCATGGGGGAGATTCTGGAGGAGCATAGGTTGGCCGCGCGACTATAGATTTTGATGGATTGTATCATGTGTGTGAAGAAAACAATTAAATAGAATTTCGTGACATTATGTCTTTTTACGAACTCTTACTTCGCCAAGGACTTCACTTCGACGGGCATTTCCTTGGCGGACTTTTAAATTATTCAAATTCTCTGCAACTTGACATGTCAATTTACAAAGTAAGATATACATATTGTCAAAAGGATGAATGTTTCATAATTTTTCAACATTAAGTGATATAGATCCAGCAAAAACATTTACTGATCATAACTCCAACACATAGGATTACTAATATTACACTTTCTCCTTTATAAATAAAAAGATCATCATGCAGAGTAATATGAAAAAGCAATAATTAAAAATGCGTTTACGTAATACATAAGGGGTGATCTATAACATTGATTTGCTTGGGACATACTTCAATTGTAATACTCTTAGGTTTGCAATACTTCCAAGAGTGCAATAATATACAATTTGATGGGTGCTTATAATTCATTAACCACATGATATACATTGATATACCATCAATAGTCCTAAATGTCATAGTTATATGAACACAAATTTCTACTAATTTGTACATGGAATCTTAATTCCATTACCCACCATAAATGACTCAACTATGCATATATATTGTATCTCATCATTTATTCATAAGTAGCATCATATAATAAGTCTCATAACATAACTACAAAATATTATGTCTAAAAATATAATTCCCAATTGACCACAACATAAAACATTATATAAACATATATATATATATATATATATATATATATATATATATATATATATATATATATATATATAATCTATGTGTGTTACAGATAAACAATATAAAATAGGATAGTAAAAAGGCTTCAAACAACCCTGTGCAAGAGTGGTTCTATCCCCAAACTATTTGGTGTGACTGAATCTTATTTTTTATAAATATTTGGATTTTGTGCAATATGGCGCATAAGATCGACTACGATATTCGGTTTCGGGCACCTGAGAATCAGCCGTGAAAAACACAGCATTTACCAGGATCTGCACCCTTCAAAAGACACCCAAATGTTTTTGCCGCGTTCTGCAAAAATGATCATGGATCAACGGTTCAGATTGAAGCGACAGGGGAGATCTATGGTGGAGGTAGGTTCCATTGGAAGAAGATGCATGGGATATAACATCGTGAAGTGATCGTTGGAGTACGGTTAAATGGCGAAAAAGATCAACGGTCTTGATCGGGATGCGAAAGATCAACGGTCCCACGTCCGTTCCGCATCCCCAACATGCGCGCTAGGATGGAGGTATGGGTGGTTGCAGAATATGAAACCACTCTCCACGTGGCAGCACCACATGATTCTGCAAGTTGGAAGGGCAGTAAGGAAAACCACCTTCCTCCATTTGCGAAACCACCTTTGCCCCATCCTTCACGGTTGCTGGCACATGTGGATATGATGTGGCTGATCCACATCACACCTTCTTCGCACACAATTCCTCCTTGTCGGCCCTCCTGCCCACGTGTCTCCTCCGCTCCAGAATTCCTTCCCACGTGGCTCCTCCATGTCACCCTGCCACCTAGAATAGGTGGGGCCAACCAAAATATTCTGCACCCACCTGGCACGTGTGGGATCATAACATAAATAAACATGCACAACGGAATTAAAAACCTTTCCACACACATCTACCATCCAATTCCACAATCACAAGATACAAGCATGAAATAAAAACGCATCAGAATCAAACGCATAAGATTACTTATCTTTATCCAACGTAGATCCAAGCAACTGGCTGTGTAAGAGTACTTTTCCACTTAGCATCAATATAAATGTGTGGCTATTTATTAGTTGCACAAATAGATAAAATGAGTTAAACAAAGAAATTCATTTAACACATAATAACACATAAATCGTATATTAAGAGAAATCCAACCTACAGATCGATGCATTCATTAAATTGGAAACACAAAACAGAGTTCATAGAAATTTGACAAATTATGCAAAAGAGATGGCCAAGAGAAACAAACTGAATTTCATTAATTCTGCAAAAAATTACAATGCCTCAATACATAAACATTAGAATAAATTTACTTAATACAAAATAACATCCAAACAGTGAGTTAAGATAAATATGAACCATCGAATTAGACGCATTCACAAATTGCAAAGACAAGACATAATTGTTTCAATACACGAAGTGAAGGAAATCATAAATTTATGACACCGCGCATCAGCCAAATTGCGCGATGCTCCAACTTCATGCTTCCAACTGTGCTTCTGCCAAGCTACACATTCACACTGTGCTTTCCTGGACTTCGCAGTTCTCAAAAAATGTATCACTTGGGCCATGCCCAACAGGCCCCTAACACTTACTCATGGATCATCCCCGATCCAATCTGACTAGGTTCCTCCATCTGCGCATCGACTGATGTTCTTGATCGCACAGTGAATTCCTGAACAGTTGCGCTGAGCTTCGCAACGATTTCCTTTGTTTCTTGCTCGCATTGTTTGATTATTCCGAGCATTTCCTCTGAGATAGGTTCCTGAAGTTTGTGAAAATCCTCACAACAGATCTAAGAGATGATGTATACCTCACAAGAGAATGATTATGATTAAGCAAGAAAATAGAAGAAGAGTGGTCAATATAGTATAATGAGCAACAAAATAATATGGTACAATAGAACTCGGATAGAAGCAATGATACTTCACACACACTAATTAATTAATCATAATATGGACAAATAAATAATACAATGCATGAGGATTTAAATGCCTAAGGTGGCAATTCCAATTAGCCTTCATGGAGTGATCAAAAGATCACTAGAGTGTCATCGGAGCACAACTAGTAGTCTATCTCATCATCAGTGAAGTCATCAATGCACAAGTAACTGTCAACCATTAGTCAAACTGAGTCTAACTGAGTGTGGTAGGTGTGACTAAGTGTAATTAGAACTAACTGAATGAAGGAGGCTCACTGGAGGGCGCATGAGGAACTAACTAGAGTCAAAATGGGCAGTCTAGTCTCACTGGAGATCCATCGGAGTGATACAGTCAGTTTAGAGTCAATCTAGCCTTAAATCAAGAAAGGAACTGATGATAACTCAATTAACTGAAGTGCAACTGAGTGGTAGGTGAGAGAGGGCGCATGAGATGCATATAATTGCATGAAGGGGTGCACTAAGCACTAGGAGGGTTAAAACTGATCTGAGAGAAGCTCCCGAGGGCTGTCTAACTGAGGGCTAGGTGCTGGACTGATGACTGGAATGCATGCAAACTCTAAAAGTGCATGCATGACTGAAAATGCAAATAATGAAAATGCTGCTAGGACTAGGATGGAGTATAGGAATATACTAACACCCCCCCTTAATCCATCCTGGGCCCTGGTAACTAAGACCAAAGGTCACCCAATACAATGAATAATAACAGTCAATAACCCAATGAAGTGGGGAAAATTTCATGGAAAAAATACCCCCCCCTCAAAAACAGACTGTAAGGAACACACAAAAATTAAATGCTCCAAACTCAAGCAGGTGTGATGCTTGGTCATATGTCTGGAGGTATCTTCTTCTTGGGAAGAAGTGGATCATGCTCAAAAAGCATGTGCTTGTACTTTCTCTTCAGATCGAATGTGATGAGAACAAATCCAAAAGTATGAGGATGATCCTTGAACCTGTGATTCGAATCAGTTGAGGTAGGATCAAAAACATGAATATGCAGATAGTCTTTTTTCTTCTCCTTCGAACCATCATGGGTGAGATTATGCCCAAAAAAACCATCAAATAATAATGATTGCTTGAAATTCAAATTAGATTTAAGACTTGATGAATAGTTTCTTGAGATCTCCTTTGAACCAGTAGGGGTGAGATCAAAACTATCATATACATGAGAAATTATCCCAAGTAATAATTGCTTAGAATCCAAATTAGATCCAAGACTTGAATCATGGTTTCTTGAGATCTCCTTTGAACCATAAGAGGTGAGATCAAAACTAGTAAATGCATGAGAAATTATCCCAAGCGAATGGCCATGGTTTCTTGAGATCTCCTTTGAACCAGCAGGGGTGAGATCAAAACCATGATATGCATGAGAAATTATCCCAAGCAAATGGAAATAGCCATAATCTTCAATAACCTTCTGAAAGCATGAGATAATGATCATATAGTAGTAAATAAGAGGTGATTGCTTGAGGAGAGCGAATGCATATCTCCAATAGCTGATTTTACATCCGAAATATTCATGTGATCATGATGCAAACCAATAGACTTTGGTGCAAGAGAGGATTTAGGACCTTCTACAATATCTAGAGTGTGAGCTGGCACAGAAAGAGAAGAAATTTGGAGCATGAGTGTAGAATCTGCAAGTTCTTCTTCTTTGTGGACAACCTCAATATGAGATGTGTTTGATACTGGTTCATGATCAATGAGATCATCAAGGAGGGCGAATGCATCAATTTGCTTTTTCTCGAAAGGGTTTGGAGCAATTCCTTCATTCCGTCTGCCGAATATTTCATCCAAATGGGCCCTTAGCTCTTTTGGAGTTTCAACAACATCAAGGTATTGGTATATCATGTATTCAGGCAAAGAAAGCATCATTGCTCCAAAGGCTCCATCACCTTTATTTAACCAATCAATCTCCTCTTCAGAGGATTCGAACTCTCTTTCAAAATGACAATCAAAGAGATCACGGCTCTTCAAATATGCTATCATTTTTTGTTTCCATTCATCATAGTTGAATGGAGAAGGAGGAGTAATTCTTGATGAATACATTGAAGCTATAGACGACCTACCAAAACAATAGAGAATATCTGCAGCTGCTACTACTGCAAAAATGCAGAAACTGCTGCACTCGAAATCTTGATAATAACCTGCAAAAAACTCTCAGGAATGGAGATAAACAATACTCTCAACATGCTCTGATACCATGTGAAATTCCTCACAGCAGATCTAAGAGATGATGTATACCTCACAAGAGAATGATTATGATTAAGCAAGAAAATAGAAGAAGAGTGGTCAATACAGTATAATGAGCAATAGAATAATATGGTACAATAGAACTCAGATAAAAGCAATAATACTTCACACACACTAATTAATTAATCACAATATGGGCAAATAAATAGTACAATGCATGAGGATTCAAATGCCTAAGGTGGCAATTCCAATTAGCCTTCATGGAGTGATCAAAAGATCACTGGAGTGTCATCGGAGCACAACTAGTAGTCTATCTCATCATCAGTGAAGTCATCAATGCACAAGTAACTGTCAACCATCAGTCAAACTGAGTCTAACTGAGTGTGATAGGTGTAACTGGAACTAAATGAATGAAGGAGGGTCAGTGGAGGGCGCATGAGGAGCTAACTGGAGTAAGAATGGGCAGTCTAGTCTCACGGGAGATCCATCGGAGTGATACAGTCAGTTGAGAGTCATTCTAGCCTTAAATCAAGGAAGGAACTGATGATAACTCAATTAACTGAAGTGCAACTGAGTGGTAGGTGAGAGAGGGCGCATGAGATGCATGTAATTGCATGAAGGGGCGCACTAAGCACTAGGAGGGCTAAAACTGATATGAGAGAAGCTCCCGGGGGCTAGCTAACTGAGGGCTAGGTGCTGGACTGATGACTGGGATGCATGCAAACCCTAAAAGTGCATGAATGACTGAAAATGCAAATAATGAAAATGCTACTAGGACTAGGATGGAGTATAGGAATATCCTAACAAAGTTGTCCCTTGATAGTGTCTTATGTCGCCCGCAGGTCTTGCAACTTTAGCTCTATTTCATCTGTGAGTGTTACGGAGAAAAATTCCTATGGATTGGGGTAGACCACAACAGATAGCTGACTACCAAAAAATAACTCAATTCCCAATTCAATGCTATATAAATGACAATGCTAAGATAATGGAGAAAAGACCAACCTTCAACCGGATGTTCGAAGTAGATCCCCGTTGAGCTTTCAACTTCTACACTTGAACCTGTAGATTAGTCTCAACAACAAGTACAAGCAAGTGCATATAACATGTGAAAGACATTAGCATAATCAATAGCATGATCCATGATATCATAAGCAAATATAGCCCAATGTAATTTAACAATATTCACAACATCAATTGGATGAGAAAATGAGTATTTCCATTAATGAATAAACAAGAAGTACAATATACGACCTCTTCCTGGTAACGAATCTGAACCAAGAACTGGGTCTCTCCACTTGTGCCTCCACCACTTCAATCCCCCATGCAATGGAAAACTCAAACTATGAAAGGAGTTTGGTAGGTGAACATAAGGAGTTCACAACAACAAGGATCAATGAGTGTAGACTCAAGCCACAGCAAAAATCCACTAGAGTTATCTTGTTTTCTCTTTCTCCTCCCTTCCATACACCATAAGAGCTCAATATATAGCCTTCCAAAGGTAAGTGAAAGGTCGAATCGAGCCGTTTTGGGGTATATGGAGGGCCAAAGGTCACCCTAAGACCACTTTTTGGGAGTAAAAAGTAATTTTATATTGGTTTTTACCATTTTACTTGGTGTCTGTGGGCTATAGTGGAACAGCCTGCGTGTACGTTGGCTATAGTGGAACAGCTAGCGTACAGGAACAAAAAGAGGGATTTGTGTGTTCCTAGAGGGAAAATGATAAATCTGAGTCAATAAAATGGATCTTGAAGGCCAACCAATGCTGATGCTCACAAGGTGGAAAATTACACTATAACAGTGAGTGTTAGAGCTTCTTCTTATAATGGTTGGAACCTTGAGGAAGCTTCAGCTTCCTTTGCTCTTAATGCCTCCAATTGTTTCTAAAGTTCCTTCCTTTCAGCAAACTTTTGCATCATCTGCCTCGCCAGTAAATCTTTCATGGAAGCATTAATACTATCGAGATCTTGTTGCTTTCACTGCACTTCATCCTGAATCCCCTTGAATTCTAGTTCTTCTTGCAACATAGCCCATATGTTAGAAACTTCGTGTATCAGACTCTCACATCTTTCCGTTTTTGCGTAGATGCTTTCAATAAAGGCATTCAGTGCCTCTGCTCTTTCTTCTTCTTCATGCTGTCATGTCCTTGATTGCTGTTGGGATTTTATCTTGACAATGTTTGCTTGATATGCCACTTCCATTTCAACAATTTCATTCTTGTGGGTCTCTTCCATTTCTATCATTTCAGTCTTGTGAACCTCTTCCAGCTTTGTAATTTTATTCCGATGGACCTCTTCCATCTCCCTCATGTCTTCTTTGATACTGTCGACTGCAATTCCAATCTTAAGGATGATAGTTTCTATATTTTGATCTCCGACACATTCGGGCAGCTTTGTATAGACTGTCGAGATTGCCTCCTTTATTTTGCGCTGCTTCTCTTATGCGTATCTAAGCTCTGTTTTCTTCAGTGCACATTCTTCTTGTAGCTATTTGAAATTTTCTTCCAGTCTTAGGAACTGGCTGTGGGAGACTAAGCTTCTCTCGTGGAGCTCTTCGGCAACTTGTCTATGAAAATCCTGCAATCCTTCCATGGGTACTAACCCCATAATAATTTCCAGATGTGCGAGCCGTCGTGCACTCTTACCCATGTCATCTGTGGGGTGTATGACTACCATCGGCTCAAGTTTGAACAGTCGGGTCCTCGTTGTATAGGCTGGATGGATCCCTTGCAGCTTACTTAGTGCTCCTAAGCGCGCATCATGGTCTAGTTCTTTTACCAAGTCGCGCTGGACTTGTTCAATTCTAGTAACCAGGCTCTTTAACTCCGCAACGCTTTCATTCATGCATGTTTGTGATGTCGTTTCCTTAGCATCTTTCAGCGCGAGTGCATCTTCTAAATACGCTAATACTCTCGTTGCAATGTACTCATAGTTGTCATCGTGCAACATCTTATCCAATAGCTTTCAGGTAGCTTTGGTTTTCTTTTTCTGCGGTTTTTTCGGTACCGTTGTGTCTGGTTCTTTTCTTTTCTCGCCGCCTCCCTAGTCAGGTGTGGGGTTCTGCGCACTATTCGCATAGGGACCTTTTTCTTGAAGGTCGTCCTCTTTGCTTTCTTCAGAAGAGGTGATGAGAGACACAGGTGTATCGACTTTCCAGTCTGCTGGCCAGTCTTCGATTATTAGTTCAATGTCATTCGCCTAAAGCTGGTATGGTCCCTCATACCATGTATTCAGCTCAGCTAGTATTCACGGCTGTATGTTCATGGAGTGTAGTCTGGCCTTGAATAACATCTTTGAGATATACTTGGTGGTTACTTCTTCTGCAATCCACGAAATCTTCTTGATGGCTTCGCATAGTTTCTCGTAGTAGGTGAGCAATTGTAGGTTTCTCCACCTCTGCTTCTCTAGATTCACAGTGGCCCACATGTTGGTGAATCTCACCCCTCGGCAATCTAAAGATGCCACTGGCAGACCCTTCTGGTAAAGGGGTTCTTTCCATCCTACGAAGGCAATCAACACTAATAGCTAGCTGAAATGAAATGGAGATCCATTCTCCTAGGTGTCTCGGACATCCTCTAAAAATTCATTTAACAAATAGTTTGCCCAATTATATTGACATCCACCCTTGGCTTTTGCAGCTAAGGCTATTGCTCCAGCGGGAACCTCAGTCGACCTGGACTTTCTTAGAATTCTCCCTGCGATAAGCTGAACCGTGAAGCATAGGGGTATGTCGGTCAGCTAGGACGTGGGAAAGCCACGGTTTCCCTTGGTGAGGCCATATTCAGCTTTTATCTTGGCAGCCAATTCTCTATCTTCTTTCTTTCCCAGAAACTCAGATTCAAGATGAGCGTCTCTTTTACTTAGGCCTGTAATTCTGACAATAAGATCAATGGTAATGTTCACTAGATGGTCCAACCATAGGTATCCCTGATGAGTGCATGATAACAGAGTATGCACTATGAAATTCAATATGTTACTCCGCCCAAAATGAGGAATCCGTAACAAGTTGAGCAGTCCTGATTCAGATAAGTGCTTAGCCCAATCCATCGGGATAATAGTAGATTGCTTGAGAAATTCATCGTATTTCTTGTACATGTATTGGTGTGGTTGGAATTGCGGGAACTTGTCCGCATCCAACAAGTTGTCGTCTTCAAATTTACAGTTGGGGATCTTGCCAGTCAAGTTCTCCTATTCTTGCACATGTTTCGACATCGGCGGCATGGGAATTTCATACTGTGCATTTTTTAGAAGGACCATATCCAGCGCGTCGCTTCCTCTCAGGATGACATATTCTAGCCCCAGCCATACTGGTGGTGGTGGTTGCTGTTGTGGTACAGGCAGCCTTCAATTTATCTTGAGTTGCTGCCTTATGCTTATCTTTATGTTGCTGCTTCCGCGGATGGTTCTTGTGGAGAATGCTTGGATGAGCCACCCCGTTTTGGGATAGCTGGATTTGTTGGTGACTTCATTACTCCTTCCAAACCAGAACACTGGAAAGTACCCAATATTTCCTCTAGTGTTCGTTCTTTCGACATATGCTAACGATCTGTTACTGCTCTCAGTGGGTAAACACTTGGACTTTTTACAATTGGTAAAAACTGAAAATCCGTGGTAAAAACTGAGAAGTAACCCAACTTGAAAAATTATAGGCCTTCCTACCCTAACTACGTGTTAACATGGATAGCCTGGCATTAAATGTCATAACCGTCAGGAAAATATCCTAAGGATCGCGGTCCTCTCCTCCATTGAATGCATAGGAAACAGCTAAGCTTGGTCACTTAATGCCATGTCCTTCGGTTGGATCTCGGCTGAGAGATCGGTCCTTTCCTCCATTTATTATTATCCGATCAGATAATGTTTCCGTAATTGCTAAGATCCGTCAGCGTCGTCAAACTATGTGAGTAATAAACCAGGCCTTAATTGCTATGTCCATCGTCTGGATCTTAATCTTTTCCTTATTGATTAGGCTCGAGTGGACATGATGCTCTTTTAATTGCGATATTTTTCAGTGCCAGCACTTGGATAACGTCTTAACTCACCGGCCAACAAGTGGATAACGAATTAACTCAACGGATGACAAGAGGATATCGGCTTAACTCAACGGCCGAAAAGTGGATAACGGTTAAGTTACCTTCTTGTAACTGTAGCGGTTAAAACCCTCAAACTGCGCTTCTTCCAAGTTGCACATTCGCAGTGCGCTTTTCTAGACTTTGCAGTGTGTTTTCCTGGACTTCGCAGTGCGCTTTCCTGGACGACGCTTTCCTGGTCTCCCACCCCTTTGTTTATGAGGGAATTGTAAAATTATTTAACCTACGCAGGCTAGACTATCAAGTCATTTATATCCAAAACAATGAGCACTGGCATAATACTTACCACAACAAGGGTCTATTGACCCTTCATTTACAAGATAAGTGTAAACATATTTAATATACGAAGGCTAGTCTAAGAATTCTAGACTTTCATCTTCCATTGTAAATAGTAGGCATCCGCCCCTTCATTTAGTAATAATTATGAACATCCATATCCATCAATTCACCTATATCCAGAATGGCGAACACAAGAAGGATCGACCGACCCTTCTTGCATCCTAGAACTATTATGAATAGAGTTATGGGAAGAAGAAGGGTCGGTCGCCCTTTCCTTTAGGATGGATTTGGAAAAATAGACAACTTGGAGAAAGAGCGACCTCTTTTTCTCTGAGAATATTTCCACATGCAAGCAAATTGTGCAAAGCAATGTAAAATTATTCAACCTATGAAGGCTAGATTGTCAATTCATTTATATCCAAAACGGTGACCACTGGAAGAATACTCACCACAAAAAGGGTCGGAGGACCCTTCATATACGAGTGAAGTGTAAACATATGTAATCTATGAAGGTCGGGCTAAGAATTCTAGACTTCCAACGTTCGTTGTAAATAGTAGGGATCTACCCCTTCGTTTAGTAGATAATTGTGACCACCAATATCCAGAAATTCAGCTATATCCATAATGGCGAAAACAAGAAAGATCGAATGACCCTTCTTACATCCTAGAACTATTATGAATAGAGTGATGGGCAGAAGAAGGATCGGCGGCCCCTTCCTTTATGAGGGATTTGTAAAAATAGACAACTTGGAGATAGAGCGGTCGCTCTTTCTCTGAGAATATTTCCACTTGCAAGTAAATTGTGCGAATCAATGTAAAATTATTCAACCTACGAAGGCTATACCGTCAATTCATTTATATCCAAAACGGTGAGCACTGGCAGAATACTTACCACAACAAGGGTCGGCCGACTCTTCATTTATGAGATAAGTGTAAACATATTTAATCTACAAAGGCCAATATGAGAATTTTATACTTTCAGTTTCCGCTGTAAATAGTAGGAATCCGCCTCGTCGTTTAGTAGATAATTGTGAACACCCATATCCAACAATTCACCTATATCCAGAATGGCAAACGCAAGAAGGATCGAACGACCCTTCTTGCATCCTAGAACTATTATTATTAGAGTTATGGGAAGAAGAATGGTCGGCCTCCCTTTCCTTTAGAATGGATTTGAAAAACTAGACAACTTGGAGAAAGAGCGGTTCCTCTTTCTCTGAGAATATTTCCATTTGCAAGCAAATTGTGCGAAGCAATGTAAAATTATTCAACCTACGAAGGCTAGACCGTCAATTCATTTATATCAAAAATAGTGAGCACTAGTAGAATAATTACCACAACAAGGGTCGGCGGACCCTTCATTTACGAGTGAAGTGTAAACATATGTAATCTATGAAGGCCTAGTTGAGAATTCTAGTCTTTCGACTTCGGCTGTAAATAGTAGGGATTTGCTCCTTCATTTAGTAGATAATTGTGAACACCCATATCCAGAAATTCACCTATATCCAAAAATTCACCTATATCCATAATGGCGAACACAAGAAGGATCAACCGACTCTTCTTTCAACCTATAACAATTATGAATAGAGTTATGGGCAGAAGAAGGGTTGGCCGCCCCTTCCTTTATGAGGGATTTGTAAAAATAGACAACTTGGAGAAAGAGAGATTGCTCTTTCTCTAAGAATATTTCCACTTGCAAGCAAATTGTGCGAAGCAATGTAAAATTATTCAACCTACGAAGGCTAGACCGTCAATTCATTTATATCCAAAATGGTGAGCACTGGCATAACACTTACCACAACAAGGGTCGGCTGATCCTTCATTTATAAGATAAGTGTAAACATATTTAATCTACGAAGGCCATTCTTAGAATTCTAGACTTTTAGTTTCTGCTGTAAATAGTATGGATCCACACCTTCGTTTAGTACATAATTCTGAACACCCATATCCAGCAATTCACCTATATCCAGAATGGTGAACACAAGAAGGATCAAGCGACCCTTCTTGCATCCTAGAACTATTATGAATAGAGTTATGAGTAGAAGAAGGGTCGGCCTCCCTTTCCTTTAGGATGTATTTGAAAAAATAGAAAACTTGGAGAAAGAGCGGCCGCTCTTTCTCTGAGAATATTTCCACTTGCAAGCAAATTGTGCGAACCAATGTAAAATTATTCAACCTACGGAGGCTAGACCGTCAATTCATTTATATCCAAAACGATGAGCACTGGTAGAATACTTACCACAACAAGGGTCGACGAACCCTTCATTTACGAGTGAAGTGTAAACATATGTAATCTACGAAGTCCAGGCTGAGAATTATACACTTCCAACTTTCGCTCTAAATAGTAGGGATCCGCCCCTTTGTTTAGTAGATAATTGTGAACACCCTGTTGGAACATTTAAAAACCCATTAAATACTTAGGATATATTTTACTAGTCATCTAGATTAATTTCCTAACTTTTGACTAGCTAAATAGGGCTATTTTTGTCTTTTAGTGGACCACTTGCCATCCTAAGTCGCAAAAATGAATTTGGACAAATTCTAGATAAGATTTCCTTGGATTCTGTTTGATTTTATTCTATTCCCGAATTAGAAAGACACTTTCCTGATTTAGACATCTTTATCCTATTTTTTCTACTTTCTAGTGGATAAGGAAAAGCTAGTTGACTTGGAAACTCTTACCACTTGACCAATTCGACATCCACATCATTTATTCTCTCCTAAATCCATAATTACATTCCATTTACCTCATTCATGAGATTCCATACCGTACTTTCCAAATTCATGAGCCTTAGGACAGTTTTGGAAACAACTTTTGCCACCTAAGGGGTTTTATGTTTTTAGTAAGCCTTACATTTTGTGCTTTACAACTTGCCTTTAAGGCATTCTATTTTCTCTCTTGAGATGTATTATATATTGTATTCACATTGAGGAATAAGATATGAGATAATATTTCCATCAATTGAGTTCCTTCTCTTATGCTCTGTCTCAAAATTTCTTCCTCTTATTCTTGCATATCTTTGAATAATTCTTGTGAGGACTTCTTTGCTTGAAGATTCTGGCTATTAGAATTCTTTCATGATATTCAACATATATAGAATTATCACATGGTATCAGATCCTTTGGATTTATTAATTAAATTAGTCTTCCAATATATATTTCAAAGAGTTTGTTTTTCAGGTACTAAAGATCAAATAGCAGAAATTTATTATTGAAGAAGAACTCAGATCTTTCCATCTCTCATCATTGTTCTCCTCTTACACTTCAGATATTGAGGATCCTTTGCCGGTCAATGGTATCCAAGAAGGTGATCTATTGTCATTTGGAAGACAATACAAAGTTGAGGTTGGTGGTTGTGCCTTCACTTCCTCTGTCCATGCTCTTTCCAGTTCCTACATGATTGCCAACACGTTTTTCAATAAGTTGGAGACATCTCTCAGTTCTCTCATATGTCTTCTAATTTGAATCATCAGCCAATTGTTTCAGCTCATACACACTCAAAACCTCTCGTTGGGTTTCTTTTTGATGTGTTATTGAATTCTATGCAGGCAAAATTACAGTTTGGAGTGACTAGTTTCACTTTCTCTCTCTTGCTTCTAATTCACTGCATGATTTTTGGCACCTATTGCATAGAAGATGGAGGACATCATCAAGTCTCATTTGGATCTAATCTCAAGAAGCTCAAGTATAGTGAGCACATTCCACTTCTTCCCAAGAAGAATATTCCTCCAGACATTTGAACAAGTTCTCATATGCTTGGAGTTTGGAGAGCATTATTATGGTGTATTCCATGATCTTGAGGGGAGGTTTTCTTCCCAAGCGGTTTCCCTTCTTTCATCGCCTACATGGAATAATAATTTTTTGTGTTGGGGTGACAATAAGCCTTGTTGCTTGGGCCCTATATTTATGATATTTCACCTCATAAATTCAGGCTTAAAGGGGGGTGTTGGAACATTTAAAAACCCATTAAATACTTATGATATATTTTACTAGTCATCTACATTAATTTCCTAAGTTTTGACTAGCTAAATAGGGACAGTTTTGTCTTTTAGGGGACCACTTGCCATCCTAAGTCACAACAACAAATTTGGACAAATTATGGATAAGATTTCCTTGGATTCTATCTGATTTTATTTTATTCATGAATTGGAAAGACACTTTCCTGATTTAGACAGCTTTATCCTATTTTTTCTACTTTCTAGTGGATAAGGAAAAGCTAGTTGACTTGGAAAATCTTACCACTTGACCAATTCGACCTCCACATCATTTCTTCTCTCCTAAATCCATAATTACATTCCATTTAACTCACTCGTGAGCTTCCATACCATACTTTCCAAATTCGTGAGCCTTAGGATAGTTTTGGAAACAACGTTTGCCACCTAAGGGGTTTTTATGTTTTTAGTAAGCCTTACTTTTTGTGCTTTACAACTTGCCTTTAAGGCATTCTATTTTCTCTCTTGAGATGTATCATATATTGTATTCACATTGAGGAATAATATATGAGATAATATTTCCATCAATTGATTTCCTTTTCTTATGCTCTATCTCAATATTTCTTCCCCTTATTCTTGCATATCTTTGAATAATTCTTATGAGGACTTGTTTGCTTCAAGATTCTTGGCTATTAGAATTCTTTCATGGTATTCAACCTATATAGGATTCTCACACACCCATATCCATAAATTCACCTATATCCAGAATGGCGAACACAAGAAGGATCGACCGACCCTTCTTGCATCCTATAACTATTTTTAATAGAGCTATGGGCAAAAGAAGGGTCGGCCGCCCCTTCCTTTATGAGGGATTTGTAAAAATAGACAACTTGGAGAAAGAGAGGATGCTCTTTCTCTGAGAGTATTTCCACTTGCAAGAAAATTATGCGAAGCAATGTAAAATTATTTAACCTACGAAGGGTAGATTGTCAATTCATCTATATCCAAAATGGTGAGCACTGGCAAAATACGTACAACAACAAGGGTCGTCCGACCCTTCGTTTACGAGATAAGAGTAAACATATTTAATCTACGAAGGCCAGACTGAGAATTCTAGACTTTCAACTTCCACTATAAATAGTAGGGATCTGCCCCTTTATTTAGGAGATAATTGTGAACACTCATATCCAACAATTCACCTATATCCAGAATGGCGAACACAAGAAGGATTGGCCGACCCTTCTTGCATCCTAGAACTATCATGAATAGAGTTATGGGAAGAAGAAGGGTCGTTCGCCCTTTCCTTTAGGAAGGATTTGAAAAAATAGACAACTTGGAGAAAGAGCGGCCACTCTTTCTTTGAGAATATTTCCACTTGCAAGAAAATTGTGCGAAGCAATGTAAAATTATTCAACCTACGAAGGCTAGATCGTCAATTCATTTATACCCAATATGGTGAGCACTGGCAGAATACTTACCACAAAAAGGGTCGATGGACCCTTCATTTACGAGTAAAGTGTAAACATATGTAATATATGAAGG
Source organism: Larix kaempferi (assembly GCA_027924585.1). Classification (NCBI taxonomy): domain Eukaryota; kingdom Viridiplantae; phylum Streptophyta; class Pinopsida; order Pinales; family Pinaceae; genus Larix; species Larix kaempferi. Next base: position 11,214,225 of record BSBM01002204.1, on the reverse strand, counting down.
CCCAAGTGAGAATTCTAGACTTCCAACTTTCGCTGTAAATAATAGGTATCCGCCCCTTCGTTTAGTAGATAATTGTGAATACCCATATCCAGAAATTCACCTATATCCAGAATGGCGAACACAAGAAGGATCGACCGAACCTTCTTGCATCCTAGAACTATTATGAATAGAGTTATGGGCAGAAGAAGGGTTGGCCACCCCTTCCTTTATGAGGGATTTGTAAAAAGAGACAACTTGGAGAAAGAACGACTGCTCTTTCTCTGAGAATATTTCCACTTTCAAGCAAATTGTGCAAAGTAATGTAAAATTATTCAACCTATGAAGGCTAGACGGTGAATTCATTTATATCCAAAATGGTGAGCACCGAAATAATATTTACCAAAATAAGGGTCAGCAGACCCTTCATTTACGAGATAAGTGTAAACATATTTAATATACGAAGGCCAATATGAGAATTCTATACTTTCTGCTTTCGCTGTAAATATTAGGGATCCATCCCTCCGTTTAGTAGATAATTGTCAACACCCATATCCAGCAATTCACCTATATCCGGAATGGTGAACACAAGAAGGATCGACCAACCTTTCTTGCATCCTAGAACTATCATGAATAAAGTTATGGGAAGAAGAAGGGTCGTCCGCCCTTTCCTTTAGGATGGATTTGAAAAAATAGACAACTTGGAGAAAGAGCGTCCGCTCTTTCTCTTAGAATATTTCCACTTGCAATAAAATTGTGCGAAGCAATGTAAAATTATTCAACCTACGAAGGCTAGACTGTCAATTCATTTATATCCAAAACGGTGAGCACTGGCAGAATACTTACCACAACAAGGGTCGGTGGACCCTTCATTTACGAGTGAACTGTAAACATATGTAATCTACGAAGGCCAGGTTAAGAATTCTAGACTTCCAACTTCCGCTGTAAATAGTAGGGATCCGCCCCTTCGTTTAGTAGATAACCGTGAACACCCATATCCATAAATTCACCTATATCCAGAATGACGAACTCAAGAAGGATCGACTGACCCTTCTTACATCATAGAACTATTATGAATAGAGTTATGGGCAGAAGAAGGGTCGGTCGCCCCTTTCTTTATGAGGGATTTATAAAAGTAGACAACTTGGAGAAAGAGCGGTCACTCTTTCTCTGAGAATATTTCCACTTGCAAGCAAATTGTGCAAAGCAATGTAAAATTATTCAACTTACGAAGGCTAGACCATCAATTCATTTATATCCAAAATGATGAGCACTGGCAGAATACTTACCAAAACAAGGGTCGGTGGACCCTTCATTTACGAGTGAAGTGTAAGCATATTTAACCTACGAATGCCAGGCTGAGAATTTTAGACGTCCAACCTCCATTGTAAATGGTAGGGATCTGCCCCTTCGTTTAGTAGATAATTGTGAACAACCATATCCAACAATTCACCTATATCCAGAATGGCTAACACAAAAAGGATCAACTGACCCTTCTTGCATCCTATAACTATTATGAATACAACTATGGGCAAAAGAATGATCGGCTGCCCCTTCTTTTATGAGGGATTTGTAAAAATAGACAATTTGTAGAAAGAGCGCCTGCTCTTTCTCTGAGAATATTTCCACTTGCAAGCAAATTGTGCGAAGCAATGTAAAAGTATTCAACCTACGAAGGCTAGACCGTTAATTCATTTATATCCATAACGGTGAACACTGGAAGAATACTTACCACAACAAGGGTCAGCCAACCCTTCATTTACTATATAAGTGTAAAAATGTTTAATCTACGAAGTCTAGTCTGAGAATTATAGAATTTCAACTTCCGCTATAAATAGTAGGTATCCGCCCCTCCATTTAGTAGATAATTGTGAACACCCATATCCAACAATTCACCTATATCCAGAATGGCTAACACAAGAAGGACCGACCGACCCTTCTTGCATCCTAGAACTTTTATGAATAGAGTGATGGGCAGAAGAAGGGTTGAACACCACTTCCTTTATGAGGGATTACTATCAATATATGACTTGGAGAAAGAGCACCCACTCTTTCTCTAAGAATATTTCCACTCAAGCAAATTGTGTAAAGCAATGTTCATATGAAATTTGTGTTTGAAATTTTTTTTTAGAGTGTCGATATCTATTTTTTCCACTGCTACAAAACATCCTTGGAGGAAGGAGCAGACGCTCTTTCTCCTCAGCATCTACTTCCTACACCCTTTCACTAAAGACAAGTTTCAATTTTCCAGCAAACTCTTCCAAGGAATCTTTCTATAAATTTTGTTGTTAAAATGTTGATATCTAGCTTCCAGGGTGACACGTGGAACGCTCAGATTGTGACACATGGCATATTTGATTTTTACCATTAGTTTTGCTATTATTTAAAAGAATATTACGGATCTTAAACGTACTATTTCAATAGAAACCTATGGATTTAAGTTATAGTAATTCAAATGCAAGAGCAGAAACATCGAGGGAAAAACCAAGAAATACATGACCTTCGATAATACTCTTTTTATAATAATCCTATTGATAATGTTTTATTAAAAATTATTGTTTTCAAGCTCGAAATTTAAGCCATATTTAGATAATGATGTATATTATGCAAAGTAAAGTAAGGTAATTTACAAACATTACTTTGAAAATCAACACAACTCCATTTTCAAATCTTATACAAAATAGCTAAAATGCACTTCCAAGAAAAATATGGTTCCTCACGCAATTTGAAAAACTAAATAAAATATGGTTCGTTAATGTGTCTCCTGGAGTTTTACTACATTCAAATCGGTTTTCTCCAGTAAATAATCGCTATGTGGAATTGATGGCCTGTATTTTTTGTTTTATGTTATTTAAACTATGATCCAAAATAAATTCAAAACTTTATCTAAATTGAAACAGAATACATAAATCCAGACATAATCGATAAATAAGAGAGGTTAAGAATTTAGAGAAGAACAAAGAATTCAAAAAATTAATTAAAAATAATATTAAAAAACTGCATGTATTTTATTCAAATAGTCGGGATCCAGACATCATCATAGAGTTTAACTTTATCAAAATGTAGGGCATCGGACAAAAGCCATCCCCTAAACTAATAGAAAAATAAACCTAGAACAGCTTCCAATACAAACTGAACAGAAGGGCCTTGGACAAAATCCCTCCCCTAAACTAACAGAAAAGTAAAACTAAAAAATTAAAGTTATCATGAAAATAAAAAGAGACCGTGGTGGGTGGGCCACGTGGCTCTCTCAACCGTCGATGTCCATCGATTTGACACCTAATGATCTTGCCTCTGATAATCTCATCTCTGAGGCAGCTAAGGGAGTTCCGGTAGTTGGACAGGACTGTCCAGAACCTACCGAAGTAACTGCGCTCCCCTCGACATTACCTTGAGCTCCGGGGGGTTGATTCCGAATGGATTCTTTGCATTCATGGAAGAGGGATTGCATTTGCTCCCTCATTTTGGCTTTCGTCCTTTCTATGGTTTGCTCCAATGTGTTTATCATTTCGGTTTTGTTACTTTCTATGGTTTGCCCCAACGACTTTAGCTTATGCCGAGTCTCTTCCATCTCCTTTTCCAACTTCTCGACTCTGCTGCAGGTGTGTGCATTGGTGATGCTGGTCCTTCCGCGACTGCTACCTTCCTCCTTTATAAAACAAGGAGACAGTCCTGAAGAACTGCTGTAAGAAAGATTCCTGTACAGGATCTCATGTCCACTATGTAGAGAAGTGGTCGGAATCCAAAGACTTCCCTTTTTTCTGACTTTAACAACCAGACATTGAGGAGGGCCAGTGGAGGGAGAAAGAGTCGAACACAGAGCTAATTTAGACAACATTTTTTGGAAAAATCGAGCAAATAGGAGAAGATCCTATTTAAATGAGCGAAAATTATAAAAAAACCCAGAACATGGATCAGAGGAAATCTGCAGAGCCGTCGGAATTATAGATCAAAGTAATTGAAAGAGTGTTACAGCGCATTATAGGACATTAAGAGTCAAAGACGTTACTCGAGAAATGGCACACCTTAGCCTTTGATTTAAATGATGAGACATATTGACGTCTAGGGTTCGTAATTAGGCTCATAAACTTTTCAATTCCACCGTCGATATTGGATGGGGCAATCCAATGGGACATGATTGGGGCAATCTGTTAATGTGACGCCCGTTGACACAGGTCCCACTCACTGTCGACACATACCATAGTCTTCCTAAGCATCGGCCCGGACAGGATTTATCTTGTCTAGCAACACCTGCAGAGCAGATGAGGTCTCACCCAAGGTGTCCAGGAAGAGCAGATGGAACCATGTTTCCGTCGAATGAAGGAGGATGGTTGCGGCTATGATACTTAAACTTATTGTAACACAACGACAGAGATATTTAAGCATTAAACATAGTAGTAAAGAAATATTCAACCCGAACATTCATAATTGCAACAACAGTAATTGTAAAGCAAGTATCGCATCAAAGAAGCATGACATTATTCGTATAGTGCAATATCACATTATCATAACTGAACAAATTGAACAAAGGGATTGCACCAAAATAGCTTCATCATATTATCATTGTCAACCCAGATACAACGCCTCTGCAAAAACTAGATCTCTGCATTGACTTTTGACATCAAAACATACCCCAAAATCATACAACCAACATCAGAGCTTCCCATTCTTCAGCTGCCAATTCTCTCCCCCTTTACCACTTACAATTCTTATCTATATATAGGCTTCCGCCTTACAACTCTTGTCCACTTACTACCGACTTCCTAACTGACACTATGGACAAATGACCCAATATCTAACTGACTTATCCAAAAACGACCAAAAACTCGCATTCTGCAGTATAGCCGACTCAACATTACATAATATGTGGTCCAAATGACCCAAAACCTGCATTCCGCGGTACAATTGACCCAAAATGTATAACTAATCTTCCGCTCATCGCCATTCGTGTCATCTTCTCACCATTCGTGCCATCTTCTGCCTTGTCGTAGCATCGAAGATGCTGCGATAGCATTCTACCAAACCGCTTGCCAATAGCCCCCCAACACAATATTGTGGCTCGTCCTCGAGCCATGTCAATAGGATACAATGTACTCCGTAGTTTTTACTTTGAAGTCCTCATACGACTGTTCAACTTTCCACACCACCTCCTTGACTTCCATAGCCGCTGCCTGATTGTCGACCATGTCGTCTGCAGATGGGTGATCTGTAAGCTTTTCCACGACCTGCTGTTGACACTTCTGCACTGCCTGCAGAGCTTCACTAGCTTGCATCATAAATTTGCCGCCAGTGTCCTGGAACTCTTCTAACTAGGCCGTGCGTGTCTTTTGTCGCTCGTCCACCTTGGCGACACGGTGTTGCAAGTCTTTCAGCTCTTGAGACTTAGCAACTTGCTCCAGTGGTGGCATTGTTCGCATTGCGGCTTTTAATGTGGCCAACTGTCCCTCCACTTCCTGTCGGTACTTAGTCAGCTGCTCAACCTGCTCGTCCTAAACAATGCGACCCCAGAATTGTATCGTTTCAGCCGTGAGCCTGGTTTCCTGCGTTTCCAGCTTGTCCATCTGAGTGGTAACTTCCTCAATTGCCCTTCTTCCACTAGTACAAAATGATAGATAAGTGACCAAGCGACCAAAAAAATTGGTCACCAGAGCTTTTTCAAGGGATAAATGACCAAAATTGAGAAATTTTAAGTGAGCTAACTAAAAATGACCAAGATAAATGACCAATTTGGTCACAGGATAAGAACTAAACTAAAAATGACCAGTTTGGTCACGAGATAAGAACTAAATTAAAAATGACCACATAACAATTGGTCATTTACATGGTCATTTTTAGTTGTGTCATTCCGACAGTGGAAAATTATAATTTCGATAATGAATTTGTACAATTTACTAAATTTTAACACTACAGATGGTAAAATTTAGTAAATTGTAACATTAATAGTATACAACTTGGATTATTTTTCAATACATGTCTTCTAAGAGGTTGTTTCTTTGAGGCCATCCTGATACCTATTGTGTTAGATGAAATTTGAATTGTGTCACAAGTGTGCATATTTTCATCTTTTTTAATAGGCCTTAATATTGAAATTTGGCTTGAAATGAAACTATGATGCATTCCATATCCACTATCATATCCAAGGTAATGTGTTTGTCACGTCTATATCTTCTTTCGGCTTTTCACTTTTGTATGCCCCCTTCGACACAGTTTCTAAGTTTCATCTCAAGCACCCGATAGATTTATGACTTTTCTTTTCTTTTCTAAAGGAAATGGTTTTTTATTTTATAAAAGTAAAATGAGTTTTGTTTGGTTATTGTATGGAGAGACGTTTTTGGATACCTTCTTAAATAAAACAATTTCTTATTTTTTAAAAGTAAAAATGTTTTTATTTGTTATAATGTGCATATGGATACCATCATCATTGAGTGCCCTTCAGATTGAAAATTGACCGTCATAAAAAAATATGCACTTCTCTTCGATTCAATGTGCTTCAGATCATATTTTTTGAGGGATCAATCACTGGCGTGATTGTATTTTTTGAATTTACAGTGTTAGTAGCATGTTAGGACCTTAGGTTAGGACCTTAAAAAAGGAACAAAAACAAAGTATATTGCAACTAAATAATTAAGTTGGATGAGATTAGACAGAACGTTGTTCAAAATACCACCCTGGTTCAACAAGAAAAGAAAAATTGGCATGACAAATTGATTAAAAAGAAACAGTTCCAACCCGGTGATTATGCACTTCTCTTCGATTCAAAATTTTAAAATTTTAAAGGGAAATTGACCATCATCAAAAAATATGATCCGAAGTAAATATAACTCCGGTGTGCATATGGGTAAGTTCTAATAATAATTTATATTTTTTTGTTTCAATATTGAAAATTTGTTTTTTATGATGGTTATTGAAAATTTGTTTTTTAGGCTGGTTATTGAAAATTTGTTTTTTATGCTGGTTATTGAAAATTGTCTTTAGAGATGTGGGAAATCGTGTGCATCAATCAACACCTAAGTCATAAGATTCGGCGAATTTGAACCTTGACGTTCGAATTTTGCCAAATCTCAAGCTGGTTCGAATTTGAAAGTGAATTTTAGGGTGAATTTAATAAAAAAATTGAAAAAAATTGAGTTGGTTTCTTAACCTTAACCTTAGTCCTAACACATCACAGTCTACCTACCTCAGTCTCAACTCCCAACCTGCTAGCGAATTTTTTCCTCTCTCCTTGCCACCGCTTAGCAAAAAAACCCTCATGCTAGTGCTTAGAGCTCATGACTCCATGAGTTTCGATCTCAGTGTTCATGAATCACTGCTACTGCTCACAATCACCAACTCACCATTTGAGTTACAGACTACAATCATAGACTCGCGATTCTGTTGTGTCTTAGTTGAAGACTGAAGTTAATCGCTACCGAGATTAAATTTACCTAAGAAGATGAGTTGAAAATTGAAACAAACCCCTAGTCATGGATTTCTAGTTCCCTTTACAATTTGCACCAAGAGTAACAAGGTGCTTACAACCCAGTATGGGGGAGATGTTGTAACGTGTGTGATGTTTGTTACGTTTGTGATGTTTGTCACGTTACGTTCCCATACCGGCTCATAACTTATAAAAAATCAAAAGTAATTAAAATTTTCATGTTCACTCATAACTTATCAAAAATAAAAAGTTAATTAAAAAAATTAAAAAAGAGGAATCCAATTTCTTTCTTGATGTGTAATTTTATGTTTTAACAAATTAATAAATAATTTAACATATAAAAGAAGTTGCATTTACAACTACTATATTAATACTAAAATACATTTTCATATATAATTTAAAACCATCTACATAATCTTGATTCACTCAATTATCTTTTTATTATTAAAATGAAGTAATAACAAAATTCCATATAACCAAATTTTGACAATTAAATGGAACTACAACTGACGACAGCATTTAGCTAGAAAAAAAAGGAACTATAACTTAGGACAGAATTTAGTATTGAGAAAAAATAGTAGAGTTTTGTCATTGTTAAACTCTTAAAAAATAGTAGAGTTTTGTCATTGTTATACTCTTCCAAATTCTGTTATCAAACCTTTATAGTTACAACATTCAACCAAATACCATTTTGACATGGACCAGTCCGTTCACAGAAAGGAGTTCGCAAGGGCATAGCATTTCTATTCGAGGTAAGTATACTTCTAAACTTATTCAATTCAGGGTTTCGTTGTTAGGGTTTGAATTGGCAGGGCTTCATCATCTGTAATTCGACCATGAAATTGCTATTGTATTTTGAAGCCTTTGCGGTCTGGCTATTGATGTTTTAGATTGGAGACATGCCTCCATCGTGGCAAGAGCCAGTGCCGGTTGGAATGAATGATGGGTTCGAGTTCCCTGCCATGGCCGCATTTCAATTACCGAGAGAACTCATCCCTCCCCTCATGCCTGCTGCAGCCCCTGACCCGGCCAGGGTTCAAAACATGCTGCAGGAGATTATGCCACTGGGCGTTGTCCCACTTAATTTAGTCAATAATGTCGCAGAAGCCATTGTTTTGGGAATTCAGTCAGCCCTAGCTCTGCAACGGTTGAGATAGTAAACACAAGAATTTTTTAAGATTTGCAGAATATCTAGGGTTTGAATTTACAATCAACTTGAAGATATATACATTTGAGATTTCCCCAAATTATCAAACCTTTATAGTTACAACATTCAACCAATAGCATTTTGACATAGACCAGTCCGTTCACAGAAAGGAGTTCGCAAGGGCATAGCAATTCTATTCGAGGTAAGTATACTTCTAAATTTATTCAATTCAGGGTTTCGTTGTCAGGGTTTGAATTGGCAGTGTTTCATTATCTGTAATTCGACCATGAAATTGCTATTGTATTTTGAAGCCTTTGCGGTCTGGCTATTGATGTTTTAGATTGGAGACATGCCTCCGTCGTGGCAAGAGGCAGTGCCGTTTTGATGCAGGAGCATAGGCTTAGGATCTATGAGTTCCATGGCTTTTGAAAGTCAAAATCAATTTCTTTCTTTCTAAGAGATTGGGGTCTCTTAAGTTTGTTTTATTATATTAGATAAGATTTGAATAATTTGCAAAAAGGATCTCGAATCCTTCCCTTGTAACAGCAAATAGGATTTGTTGAGATTCGTAGCAGTAATACTAGGATCTAAGTGGAATAATTAATTCAATCCTATTTTAGAGGATCTGGATAACTAAATTCCTTTGTATTTAAACCTAGTGAAGTCTTTGTACTCGACGAGAGAGGGCGGAGAGGAAAAGAGAGACAGAGGGTTACAGGTAGGGAGTAGAAAGTGTATTGCAGAGTTTCATTTGGAAAAATAAAGCTTCTTTTACTTCTACCTTCTGTGTAAAGAAACCCTTGAACGAAAATTTGTCTACTGTGTGTGACTTATTAAAAGCAGTCGAATCTCACTGCCAGAAGGAGTGCGTTTTCCAGATTTGGAAATGTCTAGAAAGCCCTGGCGCTCAAATTCGTTTTACTGTGTGTTCGTATAAATCTCTCATGAAGGATCGAATTGTGAAAATCCAGGGAGGAATCACATTCAACTGCCCAGAATTAATGTATTTTGCATATTCAGGAGGTGTTCATGAAATCCTGTAAGTTTATTGCAGATTCTGTGTATTCGTATTGAAATTGCATTTGAAATACATATACAGTTATATCTCTGTCAAGTCAGGTTATGAAACCTCGTAAATAGAGTGAAAATTAGAAATCGATCAATGGTTAGTATCTATTCTGAAGAAGTGGAGTATGTGTGGTTCAATAAAATTGTAATTCTCCGTAAGCACATTTAAATTTAATTTTGATTTGAGGCTGAGTCCGATCAATGAGACCCCAACTCTGAACCTAAAACTGAAATACAGTATTAAGTATTAACCATATGCCATACAGTCTGTTGAGGACTCGATTTTAGTGGTTTTCATTGCTATAAGAAGCAGAATAGCTAATCTTAGTGATAACAGATACAATTAGTGGACCTGTAACTCATAGCTCCACGACACCCTTGCATCACGTTTGGAATGAATGATGGGTCCGAGTTCCCTGCCATGGCCATGTTTCAATTACCGAGAGAACTCATCCCTCCCCTCACGCCTGCTGTAGCCCCTGACCCGGCCAGGGTTCAAAACATGCTGCAGGAGATTATGTTGGGCGTTGTCCCACTTAATTTAGTCAATAATGTCGCAGAAGCCATTGTTTTTGGAATTCAGTCAGCCCTAGCTCTGCAACGGTTGAGATAGTAAACACAAGAATTTGATAAGATTTGTAGAATATCTAGGGTTTGAATTTACAATCAACTTGAAGATATATACATTTGAGATTTCCCCAAATTATCATTGTATGGCAATTAAAATCTCTTACATGGTTCGTAGTTTTATCTACACCCATTATTGCTCAATTTATTTTTTGAAATCAATTTTTTTACAGAAAACTACCCAAACAGGAATGAAGCCTCATCTCAATTCCTAGATAATAACATTAGATTTGTGGAAATTTCCACCCGAGAAAGGTTTCTCTTTATTGGGTGGGCTGTGGTATAGCGGTTGACCGGTTGGAGTTTAACCAACCGAGGTTTGATTATTGGGGTATTTCTGTATAGACTCTACGGAAAAATCCCCTTGTGACATGTTCCATGTCCCAAAAGTTTCAATCCTGCTTCAGCCAAAATTGGGTGGTTTCTGGAAAATTTATCATGGTTTTTAATTATTGAAAAAGCAAACTTCATAGTTCTTTAGAACTATCCCTATCCCATGTTTTATCTTGGAAAAGCTTATTTGTTGCATGTTAAAAGTACGAGTGTTTAGAGAGAGAACTTATGGCTAATGCTGCTCTTTGGAATTACCACCTCGGTTTTAATTACCGAAAAAAAGAGACTTGATTGTTCTTTGAAAGTATCCCATGTTTTATTTTTGAAAATATTTGTTGCATGTTCAAAATATGAGTGGTGAATTGTAATAGAGGAAACTTGTATAATAGCCCCCCAAAAAATCAATGTTTTTAATGGAAATTTTAGAAAGAAATTATAGAGGCCTTACAAATCCACTATCCCTATCCTGGTAACCTTGTTTGCAAGCCTCTATTAGTATTGGATATTTGTTCCTTTCATTCCCAGCAATGAAAGCCATAATTATTAACAAACTCGTTGATTTCTTTTTTGGGAAATCATTACTTTTCATGAGTACTTTTCATGAGTGACACATGCTGGTAATATTGTTTGTGAATACAGTAATCTTCCTGTTGGGACCAACCTTAGAGCATGGCTTTATTCTGTCAATGTTATTCTTTTAATACCTTTTCAATGTTATTATTTGAATGAAGTTGGATATCAACAGAGCATTGCTGCAACTTGGAAGCATATTTAATGTGCTGTTGGTTAGCACTTAGAGAATTTAGTTGATAGTTGTTTGTAACTTTGTGTAGTAGGATATATTTATATATGATTAGAAGTTGCATATTTAGATGGCTCTCTTGACAATGTGCAGTCTATTTTTGGGACTATTGTTATGCAATGTTTTGGTTATGTTAACATGGTTTTGTTCCTTCCAAAGTGATACTCACATTGGCTTACTTTTTGCGGAAGTTATCATGTTTCATGATAAGCACATATATGTATCATCATTTTCTTTCTTCTCAAGTGATTGCCATGTGTTATCAATTCCAATGAATTGTTTCCTTTTTCCATATAATTAGAACTGTCAAGAAGTCAGTTCTGCTTAGTGTCATTTGTCTTTGTTGCAAGTATGTTGTTTTTTGGTGTTTCTAAACAATGAACACCAATTATAAATAAAATTTTATATTTCCATCTGAACTCTATTGTATTGGTGTTTTTAATTATGCAAATGAATTGTCACATTGTGCTTTTCTTGATGATCGAATTGTAGAAATCTTGGGTGAAGCACCTAAGGTTCAGAAAGCACTGGAGATTGTTGCTGGTCACCTTCGCAAATTTTTGGTTGATCACAGCATTATTCCATTGTTTGAGCATAATGTGAGTAAAATACTTTTAAAGTAGTTGTCTGTCTTTAACATATATGATATGGTATAGTTGCATCATTCTTCAACTTAAGAAGAAAAAATATATTCCAGATTGTCATGAGTTTCATATCCAAAATTTTTATAATCCCCGAAAGATAAGTTATTGGATTCTGAATTTGAAATTGTGAGTTTCAGTGCCCACCGTTGAGATATTTTTCAGTTCTTTATGGATGGCTAATTGATAGCTTTTTTTTTCCTTGGAAGGATGGCTAATTGATAGCTAGGAACATGTGTTACTAATATAATTATTATTGTTTTTTTATTAGCAACAACATTCAGCAAATGATGCACAAGATTTGGCACCAACATGGGCAAAGCCAGCAATGCCACCTCTTTCCAGTACTTCTCAAGCTGGACTGGGCACAGGTTTGACTTCATCATTTAAGCATGATTCATTCTATCCTCCTTGGGATACTTAGATTGAGCCATAGCCTCATCACCATGGATTATCTATTTATGGAAAAGATCCAGGACCTGTGGGATTAAGATCTTCTTTACATGCACCTCCAGCTGCACCAGTCATCACTCAGGTATAAATTTTGCTTTAGCAAATCTAGGAGATTTAGTCAGTTGTTAGTTTCACTCTTTTGATCACGATAGAATGCATAATGAAATGCTTGGTGGCGTTGGAAAATATGCCATAGTGGATTTGTTAACTAATACCTCTCAATTCTAAACTGCCTTCATTGTGCCACTGTTAATTCTTTATGGTTTTAATTGGATTTGCATCATGTGATTACACCCAGCACAATGAATAGTTTAAATTATTGATTTTTTGGAATTTAACGAGTTGATCATTGGCATCCAAACTCATGGACCCAGTAGTCCAGGGTGCAAATGTTTTTATTTTAATGTTATTTTGCAAAATATTTGGCTAATTTTCTGGGGGAGACGACAGATTCAAACTCACCACATAACTCCAATCCATATTTTGCTGCTAAAATTAGTATTCCACTTATACATTACTCTTTTCTCTAATACTTCTCAACTTCTATGGTTAACCTTTCTTACACAATGGAAATCAAACAACTCTGATTCATTATCTTAACCTTTCTATTTTTTATTTTTTTTATAATTTTCGTATCCATTTTATGTTAATTGTGCAGGGGAGAATTACTATAAGCAATCTGGCAGTGGCGAGCACAGGTCCTGGTCAAAGTGCAGATCGGGCTCAAAGGAAACTTTACATTGGTGGTCTCTCATATGACACGACCAACGATAAGATTCTAGAATTTTTTTCCAAATATGGAGAGATAGAAGAAGGTTCAGTTGCATATGATAAAAATACCATTAAATCCAGGTTGCAAATCGAAGATTTCAGTTTTTCTTTAGGATTGGTCGCATAACATGCTTCCCTTGTTAGAGGTTTATGTAATGTTTTTCCAAGGTCTAGTTTATTTGGCTATATTTGTGTTTGTTAATGATGTATGTATTTGTCACCAACAGGGGGATTTGCATTTGTGACTTTCTTCTTTCTTATAAATAAATGTAAACTCAAACAAGATAAGCTAGAACAATTTTCCAAAACAAGACAAGAATGAACCATGACAAAATAAAGAATGGACACAGAAAAACAAGGGAATCATTTCAAACAAATTTGTGATCATTGTTCCCCTTAATCTATTGAATGAACTTTGATTTATCAATGCTTTCTACTACTTGGACTTGTTAATTCCAAGTTGTGCTTGCACTACTAGAGGGTTAAGACCCAGTGAAATTCCATCAGCTTGGTTCCATTGGAGGTGTATCCAAACATGCACATTGATCCAGATTCCTTCCAAAGCCAGCAGAATCTGAGAGAACTGTTATTTTTAGCAGTTTACTTTTTGTTGGGAGCCTGAGATCCAGGGGCCTGCATAGTAGAGATATTCATAATTTCATATATTCATGCTCCTTGTTAAAAAAACGAGTCAACTTGAGACTGCTTTATTTTCTTTTTAAAAAACTTGAGACTGATACTATATCCCTTCAGGATCAGTCTTTCTTGCTTTTTTCTTTTTGGGGCAAGATTGCTTTTAACTCCCATCTATAAGTAGAAGTTTCGATGTATGGCAGTTACAGGTTAGATGTCGTGGTTCCCAAGCATGCAGTGGTGAGGTGGTCCAAGGTGCCACTGGGTGAAGAGTAAAGAGTCAAGAATAGTGTTGAGCAGGTGTTTTCTTCTTTTAGGGTGACACATGGCGCCTAGCTAGATGCTTTCCATTTTATGTTAGGGTCTAGTATTATTTTGTGCTAAAACCTTAGTATGATCTCCCAAAACCCTAACTCACCTTGCTTTTTTGAGGACCTTATTTCATTTATCATTTTGATAAATCCAAACCTTTACTTAAATTGCTAATACGGAAATTATCCTTACATTAGAACTTAGAAGTGACTTTAAAATCTTTAATGGTTTAGTTCACCATCATGATTTGCTTAGTAAAAGCTGGAAGTCAACCCTCTCCCATATTAGCATGAGAATAAAGCCAGATTCTGAGTTGACTTATTGACCATGCCTAGTTCACCTTGAATGTTTGAGGTTGGCAAGTATGCTAATGTCTCCTAGCAAAATGTCTTGTTCCAGCAAGCATATTTATTATTCTTAAAAAACAAGTTCAAACTAGTTAGGCTTCTTATTCATGGTGGATGTATTGGTTGTTCCTTGATATTTAAAAGTAGGTTTTCAGCACCACTGAATGTTTTCAAGTCTTTCCTCACCAAACATGGCCTTGTATCCCAATTTGGGTGTATAAAACCCTAAATCAGGGTTTTTGGACCAGACCAAAGTGTCCCTTTTCTCTTTGATTTGAACATGACTACCCTTTAGCCTAGATACAGTTTTCCCATTGAGCTCCAACATCCCCTTCTAGTCTCAATGAACCTGCACTCTTCCATTCCTGTGTCCAAATTGTAGTCATAAATGCCTTTCTGATGTAGTGAATCAAAAAGATTTTTGGACAGCCTGAAGCCATTCCCACAGCCAATGTTTTTTCTTTTGTATGATGATGTTATCAGTAAATGGGTTGCTGATTTGAAAAGTTAATGCTCCATGAACAAATGTAGTTATTAAAAATGTTTTAATGCACAGAAGTTATGTATCATTTACAATGTTCTTTATACGTTTAGTGAATGAGTGAATGCTTTTCTGATATAAGGATTTTAAAATTTGTAGTATCTTAATATAGGGTATAAAATGGACAGTATCCATTGCATTCAGAAGAAATTTGACCAAAAACCAGTCATTTAATATAATATTGCAGAATTAGGGTTTGTACAGTATCTAATCATCATGTAGACAGTTGACAGTAGTCATGTCATTCAAACGTTGCAGAAGAAGTCTTACCATTTGGTAATAACTGTTCATTCAATTTACAATTGCACAATTAGTGATATATTTCAATTCTTTAATGTTTACAAAGTTCAATTTGTGCTAAGTGTGTTTTTATTGTTTAGCTGTAGGTCTAAGATTTACTATAATATTTTCTGGAGTCAGTATATTGTGGAGTTAAAGTACTTACGAACATTCATTTATGCATTTGCAGCCAATGAGTATGGTTCTTCCTGGTGTTGTTGGTTTCAAATTATCTGGCAATCTGAACAATGGAGTGACAGCTACTAATGTGGTTCTAACAGTGACTCAAATCTTGCGAAAGCATGGTGTGGTTGGTAAATTTGTTGAGTTCTATGGTAGGTTTCACTGTGCACCTTGGGTGTGTCTGCACCTTCTCCTGGTGTTTTCATGGTTGCAATTCTTTAAAGCTCTATGATTAGTGCTTGGTATTACTTTACAGAAAACTTTGGAATTTATTTTCTTTGTGGCTTATTGCCATCATTGTATAAATTTAGGTGATGGTATGGGTGAATTATCACTTGCTGATCGAGCAACTATTGCAAACATGTCTTCAGAGTATGGGGCAACCATGGGATTTTTGCCTGTGGATCATGTTACTCTGTAGTATTTGAGGTTAACAGGTCGTAGTGATGAGACAGTGAGTATTTGTTATTCTCTGATTGCACTATAAGTCAATTGCATTTGGCATTCTCTCTACTGCTAATACATTCTGGGGTCATCTGCAGGTGAAGATGATTGAGGCGTAGCTTCGTGCCAACAAAATGTTTGTGGACTATAATGAGGTGACCTGCACTGTAATTTTTAAATTTTTGTTGGGGATTATATTTGATGATTTTGTCTCATTAAATGCTTGAATTACAACCACAAATAGATCATCCATTACTAGCTATTACTTACATCAATGGTTTTGTTTGGTTCCTTAAGTACCCGCTTTGTAGCCTCCACAGTGAGAAGGCAAGAACACAACAGAGGAGAAAAAACAAGAAAATGATTGGAAGGTGCCAACCCAATGAGATAGGGAACAATGAAGCTTAAGAAGGAGGAGGTTCCCTTGATGAAAACCTATTGCTTGAGAGAGGTGTTTCTGGCATTCATGGCCACAAAGCCAGTCTATCACGTGAGCTTGGAATTTGGCTATGAATCCTCTTTGCACGAGTTGTGATGCTAATGAGAGCAAACTCCACGTTGACGAGTGAGACCCCCATGTTGCAAGGTAATTGGAATATGGGGTACCTCCTGAGGCTGAAATACTTTTAGGTGATTAACTCTTTATAATAATTGATATTCAGTTGAATTGTGCCATTTCTAATATTTGCACAATGATGTGGATGTTTTTATTAGCAATTCACCATTTCGAATTTTGAAAAGCATGCTGGAAGTGGAGCGAAGAGACCCAGCGATTTCATATTCTTTGAGAATGGCACATCTCTTCATGATCTGGTGGACATTTGTAGGTCTACTACAACACACAAGGTCCAGGATGCCATTAAGGAAACTATACAGAGCACATTGAGCAAAAATATATATGAGTGTTAAAAATGTGGAGGTAACGAACTCCAAAATCATTTCATTTAATGTTAATGTGGGCAATGACTTAATTTCACCAGTAATTCAAAGATGGTATTGGTCTATGCATATTATCTATAAAGTTTTCTCTGTTTTGATAGAGGTTTCTTTAATTTAAGTTTCCCATGGGAAAATTTTATATTTAAACAAATTAGATTTGAAAAACCTAGCAATCCCCAATTTCACACATGATCTTATGGCCTAGCCATGGTTTTGGCTTCTTATTGCCACTTGTCTAATGCACACTTTGAAACTGGCCTTTAAGCCAAATAATTGAGAGTTGGGACGTCTTCTAAAAGATTCCCATCAGATGGGTATACAGAAATTCGAACACCAACATTCTAAATAGTTGATGTGTTTTAAGTTTCCCAATGGGTTGAGGTGTTCCATTTCATGTCTAGAGTTCTCATTCTAAGCAGATGAAGACCCCCTTATTTGTCCTAGGTTTTATTTGTATAGAGCAAGGTGACCATCCGTCATAGCATTTTTTTTTTCCAATCCATGATTCTATGGCCATTATATATTAGTAATGAGAGGACTTTAACATAGAGACTGTCACACAAGCTAAATATCGGTACCTGATATGGTCTCTCACCATTGGTTCAACTTTCATAATTGAACATCAAAATGAATTCAACCAACTACCTTTTTGAGCTTATCCACGTTCTTTAGTTGACAACATAATTAATATTATATGTTCATAGTTAATATATTATATGCCATTCTCCCAAATAAATACAATGGGTTATGCTCATTTAAAATTTGTGCAAATCATATCATGAATGGGCATAAGAGAAGGGCATTACATCAGTTGTGTATGAGAATTGCCCAGGTTTTCATATGAGTGCCCAAATTCAAACCAGCATCCTGTAAATCCCTAAATACTTTTTCTGCTCTCTCAGGCTCTTTACTATTTCCATATGAATCCATAAGCATATGCATTGTTGCAAGACTAGGCTCAATGCCTGAATTTTTCATCTCACCTAAGAGATTGTCTTCCTTTTTATATTCACCTGCACGCCTGTATGCCTTTATCATGATATGGTATGCTGATCTGTCTAATTTGCAAAAACTCATTCCCATCTCTTTGAAGAGGTTGTCAGTCTGTTCCCATTGTTGTAGTCTACCACATGTAGAAAGTAATTCTTTGTATGAGTTTAATGTGGGCTCATAACCCAACGATTTCATTTCTCTCAAAATGGAAAAAGCTTCTTCTCTACTAAGATACCTGCTGTACATAGCGATTAAAATGTTGTAAGTATTATTATCAGGAGCAAGTCCAGCTACTTGCATGCCTTGATATAGTTCGATCACCTTCTTTGAATTCCCTTTAGAAAATTTGGCTCAGCTATCAATTCACCAAGGTTTTGATGTTCAAGGCCCCATTTCCTATGCTAGGATGTCTACTCCAAGGGCATTGGACACCATCATCAAGACCTGAAACAAATATATATTGACTTCTGAACTTGTTACTAGTGTTTGCAAAGATTCAAGAGCAAGTGCTTAACCATTCAAGCAATGCTTCTTTGAACACATAATTTCTATCAGGTCAACATTTGCCACCAACTACAGGTTTACTTCTCAATTTCTTCTTTCCAAGTCTGTGTGCGATGCTTTGGTTTTGTTTCTGATGTTTTCTTTGTCTTGTTGGGTGCTTTCCTTAGAGACTCTATAGATGTACTGGATAGATAGGTTTGGAAGCCAAAGATGGAGGTAAAAGTGGATGTTGAACTTGTTCGATTGTTAGGTAAAAGTTTTGCTACACATGAGATAAAGGTTGCACATGAATACTTTCTCAGTTTGGTAACTTGCAATACAATAGTCCCGTCACTCAACCCAAAGACAAGTCCATTTCAATTTTGGGCCAGTGAGATTCCAGGCTATTTGTGTTCTCCCCTTCACAGGGTGAATTCTTCTTTGGAAAAATTGATGCTATCCTAGGGATATGAACTCATCTAAGGTTGAATCAATTTGTCATCACCATCTTTGCTTCATTGGCAAATCTATGGTTGGTCGATTTCAGTCTGGCGACTCCAGTTGATTCTCTGTTGGTTGATTTCTAATTGGAGTTGAGTTTACTTCCTTCTTGGAGATGCATTGGAACAATAACCAATTTTTCCCATAGCTTGTGTGTTTCTCCTTTATACTACTGAGCGTGTATGAGTGGATGCCAACCAGTTTCACTTGCCTTGGGATCGCTCCATCTTCCAGCTGTGTACTCGATGGGCATGCCCAATTGTTTCCTCTACGCGATGCATGAAACTTGCCTCCCAAGAGCCATTTTCGAAATTGAGTTGGCAAAGATCGGGTAAAAGTTGTGAAGGTTGCGATGAACAGTGTACTTATTTATTTCTGTAGCTTACTTTAAGGTGGGAGCCATTTTGGAAATTGAGTTAGCCAAGCTTGGGTAAAAGTTGGTAAGGTTGCAATGAACAGGGTACTTATTTATTTATGTAGCTTACTTTAAGGTGCTCGTAGCATGAGATCATTCCATTTGCTCTATTGCTGAAAATGAATTATCTATTTTATTTTATTTTAAATTTTGTTCTCGTAAAATGCATTTTCTTTAGTCATCATCAATTGAATTTCGAGGTTTAATACCTATGAAATAATGTTGCACTTGCCATCTATCTATCCTGAATCCTGATTAAAATTTTGATCAGTCTCAATGCGAGATTCAAGTTTGCTATCTGATGTTGAATATTTCGGTTAGGTGTTATTCTAAAAATAACAGATGGTTGTCCTTTAGTTTGGATTTCATTATAGACCTAGTTAGCAATATTTTATATTTGGACAGTGGACACTAGAACAAGAGTATTGAATGTTTTTCTCTTTCAATTTCTTCTGTCTGGAGTCTGGACACTTTGAAGCTACGCTGCAGTGGATCCTCGAACCCATGCTTCATTCTCGAAGCACGCTCTGAGAGGGAGTGTTCAGGTAGTGCCCTCAAGAGCATGTTCACAGGGTCTTTGAGATGCTTTTGCGGTGCTGTGGTGCTCTCTAAATGATAACATAACATTCTTAAAGTAAAAGGGTAGAAAGGGAAAATCCTTAAATTTTTGATATTATTTATTAATGTTTTTGAGATGTTTGAGATGGGTTCCAACCTCATCAGACGTCATTTAAAAAAAATACATCCTATCCAAAATTCAATAGAATTAGCAACTTTCAACATTCCAGCAAACAGAATAGCATTGAACCAAAGAGAAATACACTAAACCATCAAAAACACCAAATGCCGCCACACTCTTTTTCCACATGTCATCTGCTTAAAGGAGCAATGACTTCCAGAAATATACTAATGGAGGAAAAATGAAGCTCACCATCTGACCAATAACAGAGCGAACCACTGAAAACTTGCTAAAAATATCTTAGTCCTGTACTATCTTCCTTGGAAACACCGATCTCTGAAACCCAAACTCTGTAATGTAAGCAAAACCCTGGAAACGAAATCTAACAACTTTGGTGTAAAGGATCATGGCCATAGAACCCACTAAGAATGTGCCCATGAATCGTTGACTGCATATTACAATTATTTGGTAATGAATTTAATGCTATGTTTCATTTCATGGTTGATGTTATTCATTACAGTTTGTTGATCACAAATTTTATTTGATGAAACTTGAAACTTGAAAGTTGATGTTATGTTTGATCATTTGGTTGATGTTATTCATTACAGTTTGTTGATCACAAATTTTATATGATGAAACGTTAAAGTTGAAAGTTAATGTTATGTTTGATCATTTGATGACAATAGTATAATTGCTAGATGATTGATATTATATCAATATGTGTACTAAGTGGTTTATTTTTTAATGATCATCATTAATCCAACAGTTACATCTATATTTTCATTTTTTTCTACAATCAATTTGACATTCTGCAAGTTTTTTTCAAATATAAAAAATTATATTATATAAAAACATTCGTAGAAGCTTTTGAAAATTATGCTTCATGCTCCTGCTCCCATGCATGTGCTATCCACTCTAATAACTTTATTTTAAAGAAAGATTGAAGTTGCATTGTGATTGAGGATAGTGAGGGGCTTTAAGGGTGCTAGCTCAATGGTAGAGCATCTGCCTTATAGACAGGAGGTTGGTGGTTCGATTTCACCGTGCCCTATTTATATTCTGAAACCACTAAAAAGAGATAAATGACTAAAAAAATGACCAAAATTTGCATATAAACGACCACCAATACAACATGAGAGATACGTGACCAAAATATGCATATAAATGACCACTTTTGAGTTGGTGATCATTAGTAGCAAATTAGCGGTCATTGGTCATTGTGACAATTAATGATCGAATATATTACCAAATATATGACCACAAGATAAGCTATAAATGACCACATTTTTTGTCACGTGATAGATGGCCACTAATTTGCTACCAGTGGTTACCAACTCAAAAGTGGTTATTTATATGTGGATTTTGGTCCTTTTTTTGGTCACTTATCTCTCATTTTGTACTAGTGTTCGTTCATCCACTTCAGCCTGAGGCGTACCCGGTTTCATTTGGGACTTCAACTCGTGTTTTTCCTGTCGCAACTGAATAATGGCAGCCCCCAGTCGCTGCACTCAGTGGAGCACATCTACCTCTTCAGTGGGCTCCGGTACATGTTGATAAGCTTTCGTGATCGCCCGGTCAATCCTTACACTGTTGTTCCACATACGAGCCTTCTCCACAATAAGGAAATCATGTTCCTTTTTTAGGCCTTCGATTTCGCAGGCCTTCTCAGCCCGTTCTTCCTTGATGTGTGCTTCGAGGTCATCCACGGCCTGTCGTGCGGAAGCAGCCCTGGCAGTCAATTCTTCGATACTGCGCTGCGCATCGGCCTCGCTTGCCTGCAGTCGGACACACATACTGCTGATCTGCCGCAGTCGGTATGTTGTTTCCTTGCTAGTAGTAGCCTATAGAGTGGTCAATCCTTCCACAAGCAAGGCATTAACATTAATGGTCACCATTTTCAGTTGCTGCACCAACATGGTTACTGCCACATCTTCGGTCACAATCGCAGTCGGGGGAATCTCCACATTCCTGACCCGCGGCTCAATGCTGATTGTGTTAAAGGTTGATGCTATTGCTTTCTCTGGTGCCTTGCCGGAAACCATGTCATACAAAGATTCTAACCAAGCAATGATGGCATGGAATCCTTCATCCGCTTTCCTTGCCATCTTGTTTGCTGCCGCAGAGGATGCAGTATTGATGGCTGTGACCAGGCGGCTCAACTGTGCCTTGACAGGCAAAGACAATCCGCTGATCGTTGCATGCTCCTGATACCTTTTCGAGCGGTTCTCTTCAAGCCACTGGTTGCTATCATCTGATATTGTTTTGGTTGATTGGTGCCTTGATTCATGGTGACTCTGCTTGTTCTGTGCCGATACTCGATCATTTGGACCCAACGTTGGGCCACCGGCTTCTATCTCTGCTAAACTCATGGATTGTTGCCATGCCTCCAACCACTCATTCACAGTAGCCTCCAAATCTTCAGACATCACCTTATACGAGGTCTGTAACCATTGCCAATCAGGATCACGGCGGGCTTGGATATGTATGGTATGCGGCCGAATTGCAAATGCCATGACAGGTTTGAACCGTGCTATAGTTTCTTCAGATATTCGTGGGACCTGTGTTGCCAAGGCACAAAGCATCTCCCAATACATCCAAAACTGCAATTAGCAATCCCGGAGTCTCTCTGGCTCCGGTACATACCATAGATTTTGATATCGCGCCCCCCGTCGTTCTGCTGCAGCTAGATAGTCCATGCCCTGGTACATGCTGGGCTCTTTCCATGCAACGAAGGCAATCAACAACAACGGCCAACTGTATGTGAAGACACCCTTTCCCGATTGGACCGCCACAACGTCCTCCATCAATTGATTCAACAGATACATGGACCAGTTCATTTGGACCCCTTCCACACATTGCTCTACGCATGAAATAATCCCCGAGTTGCATTGGTTAGGTCGACCACCCCTAACCACCTTGCAGGATAGGATCTTAATGCCCGTGAGTACCGCCTGATCATTGCAGCTACTGGTGCGATACCCATGCCCATCCGTTTCTATGCCATATTTATGTGCCAACTGCAGCACCCGCTTCTTGTCGTTTTCCTTTCCTTGGATGAACTGTGACGAATCAACTCCATTCTTAGGCAAGCCAGTTATGTATGAAATTAAGTCGACGGTGACCAAGACTTCTCTATCCAGCCACAATGAACCACCATGAAAGCACGTCAGGAGTTGCTTTACACATGCATTGACTTACGCTAGTTGCCTGAAATGTGGCATGTTACGAAGCCCTAATAAGTCGGCCTGCTTCAATCCTCGTGCCCAGTCTTGTATCGCCGGTGTCGGGGAAAGTCGTGTCTCAGGCACATAGGGGGCCGATGCAATGTCAGGGTAGGCCACCATATCATGGTCATCGTAACACAATCGCAGCAATGTTGGCCTAATATCCACAGAGCACTCCATTCCAGTTGGGAGTGCTGACATCTTCACACCGTACTTTTGTCTTGGGTTTATCTTGCGTGGGGTGGCATCCGGGCGAATGGGAGGGATATATCCAAGGATGTCACCGGTTGATAGTCCCGCCCATGGGGCAGACTCATGAATGGGGTGACTGGATTGCCCCACATGTTCCTGAGCTTCGCCTGTTGTCACGACGGAGGACCAAAGCACCCTCTTACTTTGCGGGGACTCAGAGTGCTGACCTCCCTGTTGCTTCTCAATGACGATTGATGCTCCCATCGGCATATTGGCAACTTCGGCTCCAAGATCAACAGCTCCAGAGGACACAACTTCTTGCTCGAAAACCATCGGGATGAAGGGAGACTCCACTTCGCTGCTAATTTCGACTGTCTCCAGTTCACTTGGCATACCTCGCAGCACCTTGTTATATGCTTAGCAGCACCTTGCTCAATTCACGACTGCACTCTGCAACAACACTTCTCAACTGATTTCTCGGTGTCTTCCGACCAACTCCGATCCGTTTTTATAGCATCCAGCCAAATCCGTCCTAATAATCACGAAATCATGCATTAACTCAACCAAAATTTTGTATTAATGACGCAAATCCACCGTCGATCCTGTTCACCGATCAGTCGGATCCGCCATTAATGCCCATCATGTGGGCATGCGCCGTTAATTAACTATTGAAATTTTGGCATTTATTGCTGATTTGACCAGGTCGCAACGCTGCCATGTGTCTCTGACCATTCCAAACTTGCGGTAGAAGCCTCCTTGCTTCCGCATTTCATCCATGGTGGTGCGACATCCTGCCACCAATCAATCTACTTCTCTTTTTTTTTTCGATGCAACTCAGGCATTGCAGTGTTCCAAGCTCGACTGATAGGGCTTCAACCTATGACCATTCACCAGTTTTGGGAGCATCGCTCCATCCAGCTGCTGCAGCTAAACCGCACCCCCTGAAGTAATACTACTGCTGCGATACGGACCAACCCAATGCATCTCAAACTTTCCTGTATGTTTCATAAACTTGCTTTCATACAACAGCACCAAGTCTCCCTGCTAAAACTGTTTTTTTTATGTGTCGATCATGCCATGCTTTCTGGCGATCCTTCTCGACCCCGTGGTGGAACCCAACAATGAAATGATCTTCCTACAACTGCACCAATTGGTTTAGACGTTCACCTAGTGCTGCTGCATCATCCAGGCCTATTGCGCCTGCGATGCACAGACTCGGGACAATATACTCCATGGGCATAATTGCTTCTTGTCCATACACCAACTTAAATGGTGTCTTCCCTAATAGCTGTTTACATGTGGTGCAATAGGCCCACAATACTGCTGGGATTTTGAGATCCCAGTCATCGCGGTTCACGTTACACACCTTTGTCAGCGCATGCTCAAATACATTATTGAAATCCTCCACCGTGCCATTCTCCTCTGGATGATAGGGTGTACTCTTCTTATGTTGTATCTGCAACTCCTCCTTCAATGCGTTGATGGTGCGATTAAGAAAGTGCCTGCCTTGATCGCTCAATAACATTTTGGGGCAGCCGAAGCGAGTGACAATGTGGTCAAAGAGAAACCGTGCGGCTGTGGCCACAGAGCAATCAATGACTGGTGCAGCTTCTACCCATCGAGTCAAATACTTTGTTGTGGTGATAATATAGCGTGCACTCGTGTGCTTCCCTGGTGGATTGATCGGTCCTACAAAATCCACCGCCCATTTGTCGAACGGTTGTAATGTCAACTGGGGCATCAACGGCATCTCATCGCATCGGGATGGTTTTCCAGTTTGCTGACAGACATCACAGGACAACGCATAGTCTATCGCATCATTATGTAGTGAGGGCCACCATAGCCTAGCACACAGCACTTTCCTAACAGTCACCCTACCACCATAGTGTCCTCCGACTACTCCTCCATGCGCTTCTGCTAATATCTACAATTGCTCATGCAGCAAGACACATCTGCGCAATACCTCATCGGCACCCATTTTGTATAACTCTCCTGCAATTAGCTGGAAGTCTGCAGCTTCGACTACCAACTGCTTTTTCTGACTGGTGGTGAACTCATCTGGTGCAGTACCCGTTGTCATAAACTGGATGATTTCCGCAAAGTAGCCATCTGCAACCTCAATCTGAAATAGTTGAGCATCTGGTAAACCATCTTCAATGCTGGTCGGCTCCTCTCTTGTATCTATCCACGAGAGATGATCAGGACCGACATTCAACCGACCTAGCTTCACAATGAATTCAAAATCGAACTCCTGAAAAAGAAGTAGCCAGCGACATATCTTCCCCCCCAACACAGGCTTATTGACTAGGTATTTCAACGCGGAATGGTCGGTGAATATTTTAAAGTGCCCACCCAACAAATAGTGCCTGAACTTCTGCAGCACGTAGACCATTACCATACCTTCCTGCTCAGTGGTAGTGTAATTTCTTTCCATAGAGGACAAATTCCAACTTGCAAAAGCAATAGGATGATCAAGGTCTCCTTCTCCTGGTTGAGCCAATACGACACCCAACGCAATTGATGAGGCATCAACATGGACATGGAATTCCTTACTCCAGTCCGGAAATACCAATATTGGTGCCGACGCCATCTTCGCCTTCAGTGTTTCAAAGCTAGCCTGACATTCCGAGCTCCACTGGAATGCCGTATCCTTCTTCAACAACTTCTCCATAGGGGCATTAATCACAGCATAACCCCTGATGAACTTGCGATAATACCCATGTGTCCCAGAGTCGCCCGCAACTGCTTAACAGTGGTCGGTGGTTGCAAACTCAAAATGAGTGCAATCTTAGCCGGATCAACCAACAACCCTTGCTTACACACAATATGGCCGATCAATATCCCAAATGGTGCACAAAAGATGCATTTCTTCAGATTCAGTGATATCTGGTGCTGTCGGCATCGCTCGAGCATCAACAACAGATTCGCCAAATGATCACGGACCAAACCATAGACCGTCCAATTGTCCATGTATACCTATAAAAATTTCTAAATGAAGTCTTTAAATGTAGCAACGACAACCCGCGAAAATATCGCAGGTGCATTCTTCAAACCAAACGGCATTGCAATGTATTGAAAGCAGCCCCATTCAGTAACGAAAGTTGTCTTATGGAGATCTTCTTTGGCAATGCGGATCTGATGATAGCCAGAGAACCAGTCTATGAAGGAGTACATCTCCTGGCCACCCACACCTTCAAGCAGTTTATCGGTAAATGGAGTGGGGAACGATCTTGTAAACATGCATCATTTAGTTTCCCGAGGTCAACGCAAATGCGCACTTCACCAGTCTTCTTATCTTGCACCACCATAGGACTAATCCATTCCAACTCCTCAACTAGTTCAATAATACCAGCATCCAACATGCGATCCAGCTCAGCCTTCACTCGCTCCTTATGTCGCGGATTCAATCGATAGGGCCGCTGTTGGATCGGCTTAGCATCTGATTTTAATGGAATCTTCATTTCTCCTAAGTCACCCAGAATCCCCTTCATGTCGAAAAACGTAGTAGGAAATATGTCTTGAAACTCATGGAGCAAATCAGTGACCTTTCTTATCCGCTCATCATCCCAGTAATCCCCGACATTTGCGAACTTCGGAGTGTCCTCTATCCCAATGTTAATCTTGCGGATCCTCAGCGACTGAATGATCAGGTCGCTTGGCGCATCAAGTGGTACCACAACACAACTTCCTTCTGACTCCGGGATATTCACATTCCATGGATCATCACCATCTTCTGGCCCACCACTGATATTGAAACACTCCATGAGAGACTGCATCTGGAAGTGCGTGTGCGGATCCACAGGATATGCTACTAGGACAACCTGCAGAATTACATCACGGATGAGCTGTAATGCATTATTAACCTCTGGATCGACATCCACAAAACTGAGTGTATGGGTAAAACACACTGTGAGCTCGAGCCAAGTAGAAATTTCCCTTCGCAACTCAGCTGCAGTATACCATGAACGTGGCATCTCATCCAAAGTATGCATAAAAGCATGGACCCACTCATCTTTTGGTTGCGATACCCATAGCCATTGACATTCCATCAAGTGACCACCAGGATTGGTCCACCCATCATACTTCCCTGTGTGGTAAACCTCAGTATCACCAAAAACGTACCATCATCAATATTCGACATTTTGACCATCCATTAATCGATGCCTTGTGTGTCGCCCACCAGCGTGCTGGAGCAGCCTTCAATGCTTCATTCAATGCCAGCAAGTGCTGTGGTTCGGAAACTCTTTATTCGAACTCCATCAGAAAGTCGGATAAGCCAGGTAGTCCTTCATATATTGGTAGTGTAACCGTTTCAGTCGCGACATGGCATAATGACTATGTGACCAACCCGCACTTATGGAGCGACACTTCATGCAAGCGATTCTACCAATTTTCTAGCTCATCATCAGATTCAAAAGACGTAGCGCTGTCACTGCACCATCCCAGCTCACCATTGGCAGTCGGATGTATATAATCTTCATAAATATTGAATGCATGGTCCCATCCGCTGGGATCGTCATCCTTTACTGGCTCTATGTAGCGGCATCCTTCAGCCGGATCCAACGAGGCAATAAATTTGAGATCGCGATTTTCAAAAGTCATCATCTGTCGCTTGAAGTTGATTACAGCGCCACTATCATTAGCCCATCCAATCCCCAACAGCACGGGGTAAGAGCTGTCGCCTTCGACAACTTCTATGACATCAAAGTCAGCATAGGTTTTCATACCCTCGATATCTACCACTAGCCGCAAAACTCGCCCAATGGGTGTTACTTTCGCATGGTTAGCCAATCGGAGCTGTACAAGAGACCAGCTCAATGGGGGGCTCCCCATCTTCTGCCAAGCCTGCTTGGTCAAGATGTTGACATCCAAACCAAGATCCAGAATAACTGAATTAACATCATAGTCGCCAATTTGAATATTCATATGCATCTCCTTACCCGTCTTCTGTCATTGCAAGGAATTGACCATGAGCTCTTGTCGATCCTGGGCTGGTTGTCGCAACAAGGCTTCAATCGCAGCAAGAGCGTCGGGATCTTTTTCCAGGGACAAACAATGTTCCAAAAATGATCGAAGTGTGTTGGACCGTCGCGACGAGCTAACCTCCGAAGTAGCATCAAAAGTAGAGGGCATGTCATACATGACGGCTTTACCTCGATCGTTCCCTATGGCCTATCATGCCTGAAGAAATGTCTCCCGTTCCGCATCAATATCAAATGATATCTTCTTTTGTCCAACTAACCGAATTGTTGAGCTGTCTTTTCCATTTGTCTTTCCTCCTCGAGTGACCACAGCAACAGAAGCATCTTGCGGTCTTGGTTCTGCAGAAATTGTCGCGATGTTTGCACCCTGCTGCTGATTCGGTGGTACATTCCCCGGTTGATTTATATTTTGATTTATGTTCTGATTCGGCCGCGAATTTTGGTTCTACACTAGTTGCTATACTTGGTTATGAGCGGGCTGCTATGCCTGGGTTTGTGTCTGCAACTGGGGAGTGTTCCCTGCCTGCCATCGTACAATCAACTGTGGACAATTCTCAACTGTATGATTGTTAACAAAACAGAATGTACACTGGTTCTGCAGCAGTGGGCAGTCTCGCTAATAGTGTCCCCATACCGCACAGTGATAAGATTGAACAGGTCCGCGACCACCTTGTCCTCCTCCGCGACCAAGTCCTCTGCCACGTCCTCCCCGGTATCCTCCCCGGAATCCTCCCTGCTGCGGGTACTGTGGTTGGTTAAACTGTTGCTGCATTGGTGCCGGTTGCATCCCTTTCCCTTGTGGTGCATACTGCGGTTGCTATACATATTGTGGCTGTTGTGGAGCCATCTGCATCAGAGCATATTGCAGCATGAACTGCGGCGGTTGCTGTTGCTGCGGTACAAACTGCATCTGCGGTTGAGGTAGTGGCTGGGCTACCTATGGCTGCGGTTGTGATTGTTGTACGGCACGCTGATCGTTCTTCATGTAGAATGCATCATACATTCTTTCTTGTAGCAACCCATATGCACGGCAATCTTTGTCATCGTGACCCACCGACTTGCAAAATTTGCAATAAAAATTTCTCGGGGTTGTGACCATTTTCTGCATATAAGGGCAATTGTCGTGACTGTGCCCATACACTTGGCAGACACGACACCATGGCAAGCTGGCGCCATTCAACGGGTTTGGTGCACCTGACACCAAATAATTGTGGAAATTCGGGCAATTGTCCTTCATATGCCCTTCTCCTTAGCATCGTGTACACCATACTTCATCATGATATTCCTTGCTTTTCTTCAAATCTTGCAGCTGTATAGTCAAGTTAGCGAGCTATGTCTGTATCTGCGACATCCCGACTACATTATCTCCAATCGGTGACGCCTCTAATCGCATTGCAATCTTTAGAGCTTCACTAGGCGTCAAGATGTTTTGTTGCATCAATGGAAGCTAAATGTGTGGTAGCGGTGCCGCGATGAACCACTCTTTATGTTGGACAGTGCTCATATCGAAACTAACCTTTGCCATCAGCGTCTTGAATCGCTGGTCGAAATCCCATATCGTCTCATTGGGACACTGCTTGATTTCCTTCAATTTTGTAATATATTGAGCCTCAGACTTGGGCCTTCTAAATTTGGTAATCATCCCATCCCAAATCTCATCCAACGACTTCTTTGGGGCTCCTGTAGGGACTAGAACAAACTTCATAAACCAATCTAATGCACGACCTCGCAGAGTCGTCGCTAACTGTCCTTTCTTAGCAGCATCATCGGTGATCTGTTTTATGGTCCAAACTGCTTCACACAAAAACCAATACTGTTCTGGGTTGTCTATCGCACTCCCGTAGAACAACGGTAACTTACCATCATCGCCCGCCATTCTGAGCTTCCTTCCACCTTTCGCTGTACTACTACCATTTAACTTCTATGGAATTGACGAACTTGGCGGTGTCGAAGTGGTATTTCGTGCTATCTGAGAAATAATGAGCGGAGGTGTGGGTACGTTGGTGCCGGGGTTTGGTCCTGCCTCTATCCTAGGCATAGCCTGGTTGTCCTTGTCAGGATTGTGAGGTCGCTTCATCCCATGTGGACTTCCTTCACAGTCTTGCAGTTCGATTGCAGGAGGACCTTCTCCCATCCTCTGCCTCTTTTCCTGTCGGAACCTCGCTCCTCCCCTCGTAAGACCACTTTCTTCCTTGGCTTCACTCACAGTCTCATCATGACCTGCACCCATCTACCCCTTACCATTCCATGTACCACCCCCTAACAGTCGCGGTACCGATGGCCTCCACCCACCAGGCTATCTACTAATCAAGATGCATCTTCAATATATCCTTTTCGCAAATAAGCATCTTGATCGACAGTTGAAGCAACATTAAAAACCTGCCGGGAGGTTCGCGGAAAAAGTATCTTTTGGCTTCACTATAGGACTTCTGAGTATCAACCACGAACTCTATGATATAGCCTTCTAGGATGCTATCGAACCACACTTCGATAGTGCGCGAAGCTTTATTATCAAGTTCCTGCAGTTCCTGAATCAATTCGGGGTTCCAGGTCGTCGGTTCACCACCTTGGAAGTTCCTCTTTTGGAAAGACAACTTTGCCAACCATTCGAACAATAGGACCGGAAATTCATAGAAGAACCATTTGTGCGGACTGTCGTGAATGTATCTACCCACCCACTGCTCTACTGTCAATCGAGTGTTCCTGCTTTCCTCTTCAGCGAATTCCTGCAACTTCTGATCAAACCATTCTTGGATCTTCAGTTTCGTCGGGTGCCACAACATGTCCTCCTTTCACACCATACACGGTCCCGACAACGTAACTATTTGTTAACGCAACGCCAGTCGACAGGGGTCCCACTCACTTTTGACACATACCGCAGTCTTCCTGAGCACCAGCCCGGACAGGGTTTATCCCGCCCAGCAACACTTGCAGAGCAAATGAGGTCTCACCCGAGGCGTCTAGGAAGAGCAGACGGAACCATGTTTCCTCCGAATGAAGGAGGATGGTTGCGGCTATGATACTTAAACTTATTGTAACACAACGACAGAGATCTTTAAGCATTAAACATAGTAGTAAAGCACTATTCAACCCAAACATTCATCATTGCAACAACAATAATTGTAAAGTAAGTATCACATCAAAGAAGAATGACATTATTCGTATAGTGCAATATCACATTATCATAACTGAACAAATTGAACACAGGGATTGCACCAAAATAGCTTCATCATATTATCATTGTCAACCCAGATACAACGCCTCTGCAAAAACTAGATCTCCGCAATGACTCTTGACATCAAAACATACCCAAAAATCATACAACCAACATCAGAGCTTCCCATTCTTCAGCTGCCAATTCTCTCCCCCTTTACCACTTACAATTCTTATCTATATATAGGGTTCCTCCTTACAACTCTTGTCCACTTACTACCGACTTCCTAACTGACACTATGGACAAATGACTCAGTATCTAACTGACTTATCCAAAAACAACCAAAAACCCACATTCTGCAGTATAGCCGACTCAACATTACATAATATGTGGTCCAAATGACCCAAAACCCGCATTCCACGATACAATTGACCCAAAATGCATAACTAATCTTCCGCTCATCACCATTCGCGTTATTTTCTCGCCATTCGCGCCATCTTCTGCCTTGTCGCAACATCAGAGATCTTGCGATAACATTCTACCAAACCGCCTGCCAACACAATCCAACAGTACAAGATAGTTACGTTGGGTTCAGTTGTGTAGCAGTTAAAACACAGGATACGATGCGAATTATTTATGAAATCTAGCTAAGCGCATGTTGAAGTCCACCGTCGATGTGGATTGACGAAGATCCAACAGTTTCGATCATTCAGCTATTGAGAGATGCTCGAGGGTTGATTAAAACGATCGGACAAAAAATATTTGTAAATCTTAGTTGACCGCTGGTTTGACGTCCACCATTTGGCAATGGTATATTTGGAGAACAATTTGGCCAAATTGCCAAAATTAGTTAACTCTGCAAAATAGTAATTCCTTACTAATTAAAACAATATTGAGAGACTATGAAGATCAATGATGAATCGATTCCATTATAAGGATCCAATATTTTTTTATGAAGAGGCATGATTTTCCTTAATAAAGTTCTCAAATAATAAAGTTCTTTGAAATTTAAAGATATATAACCAAACAAGTCAAATGTATGAAGAGGACCATAGGTGTATCTGAAGTTTTGGTAATTTCATATTAGAAGGAAGAAAGAGGCCAGTGAGATATATGAAGCATTACAAAAGTTTGAGCTGCCACTAAAGATCTGAAAAACCGAAGTTAAAACTATTATAAATTAGAGGTTTGTTGGTTGGTTCTTGGGGCAGGTTCAAGCCTTCTAAGGGAATTGTTGCCTTCTTCCAGTCGTGGCTAGAGAATTAGGGTGGTGGGTCATCCTTGTCTATTGATAAGGTAGAAAACTAGGGGTGTAGGAGCATCATTTCTGTAGTGGCAAAATAATCCATGAGATTAAGTTCTCCATCAAGTTGGTGCTTGTAAAACAATTTTGTATACGATAACCTCATTAATAGGAAAGCTTTGTTGGTTTTACCTTTATGGTTTCCACCATAAATCGGTGTGTTCAAATTTTTAATTGTCTTTTTCACATTGGGAATGATTATTTAACTTGTGCTTAATACTAATTTTATATAAAAGGGTTGAAAAATGCAATACTGATCCCCCCCCCCCTCTTAGTATTGTTGGATAAATCAACACCTTCCACATAACACCCTCATCATCGTCTAATTTCCTGTGTAGTTGATGCTCTAGCGCCTCTGTTTAATATTTTAAGCGCTTGGGCCTATTGGCATAAGTTTGTAGGCCCCCTAAGGTAAGCTTACTTCCCTTATACTTTTTAAGTCTTCTTTGGACTACAATGCTCAATGTGAACTATTTACCCTATCTTTTTAGGTACTTGGGACAAAAATCATGCTAAGAATGGGGTCCCTTTGTGCATATATTTTGTACCTTGTCCTAGAGGACTTTACCTAATGAACACCTTCCAAATTTATCTTTCACATGATCATGTATTCCATGCAAGATGATGTCCATTTCCATTGCATTATTATTTGTTAGCTCCTTCATGGCTGCAGTTTTTTATAGTCTCTTTAGAGCAATGTAAGCATTTAGCACAAATTTTCAGATATCAAAACCTTGTGCATTTAAATGGAGTCTCATTCTTATAATCCAATCATATCAAAATTTGGTCCATAGAATAGTCAAACCCCATCTACAGATCAGTAGAGACTTTCATGTTCATCCATGTGCTCTAGAGATCTTCGGTCCAGCTATCAGACTCTCTCGAAGGAATTGACTCCCGAATTTAACTGCACCAACTGGAAGGAGGCTCCAACACCCTAATTTACGGGCTACAAACTGAAGGAAGATCCAACTCCTCAGTTTACTAGCTCCATCTAGAAATAGGCTACAACCCCCTGGTTTTATTAATTTCCAACCTATAAATAGGACTCCAGTCCTCAGTAAATTCCAAATCAATAGCTTTACCAGCACCAAATGGAAGGAATCCCCAACTCCTTGAGATCACAAGCACCAACCCAAAGGAAACTTCAATCTCCTATCCTTGCTCAATCCTGCCACCCTGATATGAATAAGAAAAACATCATTCCACTGCCATTGTATCACGGTTTCCATCAACCTATACCTGTATCTATGTCCTTGTACCTGTATCATTATCCCTGTATCATTGTATTGATGTCACTATCACAATCCATGTTCATCACAATGACACAATCATTTTCTCTATCATAATGCCACAAAAACTATCAAAGTCACAATGTCAACTTGTACATGCCTAAAATCTATCCTCCAAGAATGCCAACAACTTCGTCCAAGATATACTTCAGATGTCTAGCAAGACCATAAAGATGCCTCCAAAGAGTGTAACCAAATCCCATAAATAATCACCATAATAATTCATCTATTTTCACCTTCAAACCCTTACATCATAGACCTCATAGTACATTCCAAAATCTTAGAGGGATCTCATGCCAATAACATTACCATGGAATATTCCAATACAATCACCAATAATATATATGCCAACGGAGAGTGGTTTTTGATCATTTCTCATTTTGCAAATTGGAGAGCATAGCTTTTCCATGCTTGTGGAGTGTTTACTCTACTTGTGTTAGTACCAATTTCGAGGGTGAAATATTCCCATCCTAATTGGGAATTGGAGAGGCTATTGTCCATTGGACCATGAGGACACACATTAAGAGGTTGTGGGACCCATTTGCGGAAAGATTCCCCACTACACTTGTCATGATTCTCTCACCAATTCGAGTACAATAAGAAGGGTAACATACTTGGGGTAGTTTAAGAGGTATTATTCATCGCATGAGTCATGTAAGGTCGAATTGGAGTGGAAGAATAACTCCAATGGAAGAGGAAGATGCATATTAGAATAACTGTGACACTTGGGCTAGATTCCCTAGCCTCTATGACAACAATGATGAAGATTATATGACACCTATGACACAAATTAGACCTGAATGCTGACATATGAAATATATGACTCTCAGGTCGAAATACCAAGTGAAATTATGTAAAAATACCAAACAATGCATAAATGGTGCCATTTTCCCTATAACTTGTTGTCGGAGCTTGAACAGACACTATTTCAAATTGTATCAGTCAATATCTGTGATTTTGTTGATGTATGGAGTGTAATTAATGTTCTGAAGAAGTTTCATTAACATTGCACAAGTCCTTGGATCCTAAATCTCGAATTTCATAACTAGTGGTGAAGTTTACTAGCATTTCCCCCTATGTGAAGACATGTATACAAACATCTGATTTATGGGAGCTGCAGAAGACTATATAAACTAATTGATGATGCATTCGGTAGATCATTGAATTCCTTTATCAGTACCATGTATCTGTTCTGAAATTTGGGAAGGTCTTACAACATTTGGGAATCCATCTTTGTCCCCTACCCTTGGGGGTTTTGAACCTCGATTTGACTAGTAAAATTCCCCAACTTATCCTGAAGTTAAATGGATGTTGCAGAAGTATTCTGATATTAGTCTCTAATCACCCATGAGGTTCGTTTTTATCTCTTAATACCCTTCATATACCTTCATATCCAATTCGAAATCCTTAAGAGTCTTTTGAGCCATCTACCCTTAGGGACTTCAACATAGATTTTCCTAGTAATTCTGCCTTTCATTTTCTAATTGTAAATGAAAGTGGATGAATTCTTTTGGAAGTTTCCAAGCCTATAATAGTTTTATAAATGTGTCATATTACACCTCAATCCACTATATACATAGTTCGAAACCATTTGGGATCATTTGGGACATTTTGGTGCTTCACTAGTCCAAGTTTCGAAAATTGACCAAATTAGGAAAAGTTCCAAGTTGGGGACATTACACATCTCAAGAGAGAAAATAGAATGACTTAAAGGAAAGTTTAAAAGAACAAGAAAGTAAGGCTTACTAAAAGCATAAAACCCCATAGGTGTCAAAATCACTTTCCAAAACTGTCTAAAGGCTCACGAATTGGCTATAGCTTTAACATTGGTTAATGTTACCTTTGCACTTTGTCGTCCACTTTCAAGTTGCTAAACAGATTCAAAGGAGTGGAGTTTGTTAATGAAGTGATTCAAGATAATATTTTTTGTATTCATGAACATATTTCTTAGATTCACTCCCTCTTGTGTGTTTATCGATCTCTGTATTCATTGGACATTGCATAGATTGTATTTCATTTGCATCCAGCCTTGGTTTTTCTATTAGAAGTTTGATTACTTGTCAATTCAATCTCAATGGTTATGAATATTTTTCAAATTTTCAGGTTTTTTTAATGTTTCTAAAATTTCCTCTATATGGGTTCTTGGTTTATCTGGGTTAGACATTGCTTATTAAAAGCTGTAGAGAGGAACGATGCAAATTTTGTCGCTTTTTATGTCCTAATACTTTTCAAACACCTTCAGACCCAATTCAAGAGCATTTGGAGCCATTTGGAAGCTTTTGAGTCAATACTAGTCTTGTTAAGTTTAAACCAAATATACTAGCAAGATCACTGAAAGAAACATAATCACAAGATAGACATAGAAATTACCCTGGGAAACCCTCATGGGGTAGAAAATTCAGCAAAGATTTCCTCAATAAGATGATCAACCAAAATACAAGATGTGCTCCAAAACTTGTCCTTCTTCTCTACCTTACATGCAGATCTCCCAGACACAAGTGCGCCACTTTTTGAGTTGTGGAGGCGTGTCAAATGAGGAGCTCTCCTCCTCTATTTATATTAGTTCCCGACTAACCAAAAATCCCTAATGGGGCCGACCTCTCCTGGAGAAGTCTAATAACCCCTAAAATATAAACTCAGGGCCGACCCCCACATGGTGGGTCTAATAACCCTAGTTACCACAAACCATCGGAGGAATAAACATCTCCGGATGCATAATAGAGTTACCTTAGAGGGACAAAACATCTCCGGAATAATAATGTACAAATATAATATTCTTAGAAGTTACAATATTCAACACTCCCCCTTAACGAGAAGGATATTATAACAACATCTGCAGGAGCAAGGAGTCATCGACTACATCACACATGATACATCTGTATATCATCGGAAGCTTTCTTTAATACATTATCTTCAGTAACTTGACCAATTACTGGAACATCAACATCATTGTTGTCATACGGTCATCAACATCATCATCACACGATCATCAGCATCGTCATCACACGATCATCAGCATTGTCATCAAACGATCATCAGCATCGTCATCACACGATCTTCAGCATCGTCATCATACGATCAACAGCATCGTCATCACACGATCGTCATCACACGATCATCAGCATCGTCATCAAACAATCATCAGCATCGTCATCACACGATCTTCAGCATCGTCATCATACGATCAACAACATCGTCATCGTCATCAAACGATCATCAGCATCATCATCACACGATCTTCAGCATCGTCATCATACGATCAACAACATCGTCATCACACGATCATCCGCATCGTCATCTCACGATCATCAGCATCGTCATTACAGAATCATTAGTATTGTCATCAATACAAGTATGCACATCATTAATACAAGTATCCATACCAATGCAAGTATCCATACCAATACAAGTATACACATCATCAATACAAGTATTCATACCAATACAAGTATCCATACCACTGCAAGTATACACATCATCAATACAAGTATCCATACCAATACAAGTATCCACATCATCATTTAAGACACCATAACATGTCTAGGGACGATACAGTCCACTCATCAACTTAGACAAAATCTAAGGACCACTTTCTCGGAGACATATGTCTACGGATCAATTCAGGGACTGAAGTCCGAGGATGATACAATCCCCATCATGTAC
This sequence comes from Larix kaempferi, assembly GCA_027924585.1. NCBI lineage: Eukaryota > Viridiplantae > Streptophyta > Pinopsida > Pinales > Pinaceae > Larix > Larix kaempferi. The sequence goes on along the minus strand of BSBM01002204.1, from coordinate 11,176,431 downwards.
TTTTTGAACTAGTGGTTCCGGGATGATGCAATCCCCATCACGTACATTTTGAACTAGTGGTTCCGGGATGATGCAATCCCCATCACGTACATTTTGAACTAGTGGTTCCGGGATGATGCAACCCCCATCACGTACATTTTGAACCAATGGTTCCAGGATGATGCAATCCCCATCAATCCACTAAGGACTTCATTCTCGGAGACCATACGTCTACGGATCAATTCAAGGGACCAAAGTCCGGGGATGATACAATCCCCATCTGTCCACTAAGGACTTCATTTTCAGAGACCATACGTCTATGGATCAATTCAAGGGACCGAAGTCCGGGGATGATACAATCCCCATCTGTCCACTAAGGACTTCATTTTCGAAGACCATACGTCTACGGATCAATTCAAGGGACCAAAGTCTGGGGATGATACAAACCCATCTATCCACTAAGGACTTCATTTTCGGAGACCATACGTCTACGGATCAATTCAAGGGACCAAAGTCCGGGGATTATACAATCCCCATTTGTCCACTTATCAATACAGATATCATCAAAACATGTATTCTCATCAATACATCAATAAAACATGTCTTCTCACCGATACATCAATAAGACATGTCTCCTCACCGATACATCAATAAAACATGTATCCTCATCAATACATCAATAAAGCATGTAAAGTAAAAGTAAGTAAGAGAAAAATAAGTATTCTAAATATAAGAGTCCTAAGTCTAAGTATCTAAAACAGGTATCCACATCATCGACCTTGCTGTCGATGAGGCAATCTCATCATTAGTGACTACACTACTCCCCCTTTCGAGGAGGGTCCTTTTGAATCACACCAAGTTTGTCTCGGAAGTATTCAAATTTCACTCAAGACAAAGGTTTGGTCAAAATATCAGCAATTTGATCCTCAGTTCTCACATACTCGAGCTTAATAGCTCCTCTCTGCACCATATCTCGTATATAAAAGTATCGGATCTCTATGTGTTTTGACTTTTCGTGAAATACAGGATTTTCTGTCATCTTGATACAACTTTGATTGTCACACATAATCACAGTGGGATCCAATTCTAAGTCAAATACTCCAGATAGTAGTTTCCGAAGCCATACTGTTTCACAGCTAGCAGAGCATGCAGCTATATATTCTGTTTCAGCAGTACTGAGAGCCACATTGGATTGTTTCTTGCTGAACCAAGAGATCATGGCAGATCCAAGTCCTTAACATCCACCTGATGTACTCTTCCTGTCTGAAACACTTCCTGCCCAATTAGAATCTGAGTAACCATGTAATCTAATTTCATGATTTCCAAGGTAGTAAAGACCAAAATCTAATGTACCTTTTAGATACCTCATTACATGCTTTGCAACTATTAGGTGAACCTTCCTTGGTTCTACTAGATATTGACTCAGGGTATTTACAGCAAAGCATATATATGGTCTGGTATTTGTTAAATACATCAATGACCCAATGATTTGTCTATATAGATTTACATCCACTAATTCTAATGAGTCATCAACTAATAATTTCAAGTTGGAGTCCATGGGAGTAGCCATGGCCTTACACTCCAACATATCAAATCTTTTCAAAATCTCCACAGCATACTTACCTTGATTTAAAAAGATTCCTTTTGGTTCTTGCCATACTTCTAGACCTAAGAAGTAGTGCATTAATCCTAGATCTTTCATTTCAAATTTTGAAGAAAGCTTCTTCTTACATTCGATAATTTGGTTCTCATTTCTTGTTAGAAATAGATCATCTACATACAATAGTAATATAACAGGTTCATCATCCATAATTTTGAGATAAAGATTTGGATCAGCTTTACTCTTGGTAAAGCCCATACTTGTTAAGAAACTGTCAATCCTTCCGTACCAAGCTCTGGGAGCTTGCTTCAATCCATACAAAGCCTTTTTCAACTTGCATACATGAGTTCTTCTATCTTTAACCTCAAATCCTTGTGGTTGTTCTATGTACACTTATTCTTCAATGACACCATTCAGGAAGGCTGTTTTAACATCCATCTGGTGTAATTTCCACTTCATCATAGATGCAAGTGCCATGATAGTTCTAATTGATGTGTACCTAGCAACTGGTGCAAATGTTTCTTCATAGTCTATTCCCTCCTTTTGAGAGAAACCTCTGGCTACAAATCTTGCCTTATATTTTTCAATGCTACCATCTGCATCATGTTTTATCTTGAATATCTATTTGGAAGAAACCACACTTTTATCCTTTGGTTTGGGAACTATATCCCAAACATCATTTTTCATTATTGACTGGTACTCTTCTGTCATAGCTTCTACCCACTCTTTTTCTTGAGCTGCCTCCTCATAGTTGGTGGGTTGATGATCCACAAGATCACACATTAAGGCCACATAGTTGGATACTAACTTGGGTTTCTTCCTTTCTCTAGTGGAACCTTCAGGAGCTCCATATTTTCCAGCTCCTTGAATAATGTCTCTAGCCCATGCTGGTCTTCTTTTTCTAGATAGATTTGTAATGGGGGGTTCTTGAGGTTCTATCATGTCATGGTCTTCTGGTGTATCATCTTCAGGGATGGGTACAACTTTTGTAACTCTAGGAGGTGAATATTCTTCATATATTTCTTCAAGTTGGCACTTCCTAGATTTCTTGATAGCTGCTTCTTCATCAAATGTTACATCTCTACTTATCTCCATATGATGAAAACCAGGTATGTAAATTCTAAAAGCTTTGGATGTTTCACAATATCCAACAAATATTCTTTTCTTACCAAAGGGATCCAACTTGGTTCTCTTTTCTTTTGGAATGTGAATATACACAGGACATCCAAATATTTTGAGATGACTTACCTCAGGCTTCTTTCCTGTGAACACTTCTTCTGGAGTCTTAAATTCAAGAGCACTATGAGAAAGTCTATTTTGTACATAGACAACTATCCTGACTGCTTTAGCCCATAGATACATTGGAAGATCTTGATCATGTATCATAGTCTTTACAGCTTCCATGATAGTTCTATTCTTTCTTTCAACAACCCCATTTTGTTGGGGATTGTAGGGAGTGGTTAGTTCCCTCTTGATTCCAGCTTCTCTACAAAAGTCTTCAAATTCCTTTGAAGTATATTCTCTGCCATTATCTGTTCTGAGAATCTTGATTTTCTTTTCTGAGAGATTTTCTATTAAGGCCTTGAACTCTTTGAATTTTCCAAAGACTTCATTCTTACCTTTTAGAAATAATATCCAGGTTTTCCTTGAATAGTCATCAATGAATGTGACATAGTATTCATATCCACTTAAAGATGTGGAGGGCATTGGTCCACATACATCAAAGTGTATTAACTCCAAGGTACTTTTAGTCTTTGTTTCACTCCTAGGAAATGGGTTCTTGATATTCTTCCCTTTTGCACATCCTTTGCATGTGCCATCATGATCAATCTTTAAGTCTGGCAAACCTATAACTACCTTACTTACATAAGGTAGTGCCTTGTAGTTAATGTGAGCAAGTCTCCTATGCCATAGTTCATTTGGGCTAATGGTTTCATGAACAAGGGCTGCTTCTGGAAGGCCCTTAAGTTTGTACAAACCTCCTTCTTCTTCACCAATGATAATTGCATCCTTGATAGATTTTTCTTTGGACCACATTAATACTTGTCCATCAATGAATGCAACCCTATAGCCTTTCTTATCCAATGCTGAGATGGATAACAAGTTCTTCTTCAATCGTGGTACATACAATATTTCTTTCATTTTCATGGAGGTACCAGAATCAAGCTTGTAGCTTGCTTCACCAATTCCCTTGATGGGATATTGAAAGTCATCTCCTAGAGATACCTTTTGTGGAGAAGTCTTTTCCTCAAGTCTTGAGAGAGTCTTTTTCTGACCTGTCATGTGCTTTGAAGCACCACCGTCAATAAGCCATGTATCTTCTCCAGGAGTTATAGATCCAGAGAGTGCGGAGAAAAGAACATATTCTTCTGCATCTTCTTCTTTATTTGTCCTAGATCTTCTTTTGAAGAAGGTCCTTTCTTCTTCTTCTTCTTCACTTCTAGGTCTTTTATTGTGAGGCCTTTCTTCCTCTTTTACTTCTTCTTCACTATCATCTTCTGCAAGATGTGCTTGATGTCTTTTGTAATGAGAACCCTTTTTCTTCTTTAGAGGGCAATCTCTAGCAAGGTGTCCTATTTTGTGACAAGAAAAACATTGGAAAGAGGAGTAATCTCTTCTTTGAATAGTTCGTCTTTTCTTTTGAAATCTATGTGGAGAATGAGACTCCTTGTGACTATTCCTTTTGGAGTAGGATTGATTCCTTCTTCTCTTGGTATGGGTGGCCAAGGCTTGGTCATATTCTTTGAGCAAGGCTTCTCGGTTTTCAACCCTAGCCTCTTCTTGTACACAATCCTCCCAAACTACATCAAACTTCATACTTTCTTTTCTGGCACACATAGTTTGTATGAATTACTCCCAAGGTCTAGTGAGACCATTTAGAGCTATCATCACAAGTTCATCTTCATCAAGAGTATCACCAATGGCATCTAATTGCTCCTTGATTTGGGAGATACTTGAGAAGTAGTCTTGGATGGATTCTCCTTTGTGCATCTTGGTACTCTTTAACTGAGTTCTTAGGTTCATCTTCCTATTGATGTTCTTTCCTTCATACATCTTTCCTAGGGCATCATACATTTCCTCTGGAGTCTTCTTGAAATCCACTTGGGGAATCAAGTGGTCTTTAATAGAATAAGCTATGATTCTCTTTGCCCTAATCAAATCCTTCCTATGCTTCTCTTTGGCTTCATCTCCTTCAGGTTCTGCAACTTCATCCTTGATATAATGAGCAAGGTCATTTTCTTCAAGAATGAGACCAATTCTGTATTTCCATGCTTGAAAATTTTCTATACCTTCTAGCTTGTCTTCAAGCTTAGTGTTTGGAGCCATCTTCTCTTGGGGGACTCCAAGAGATAAGAGATAGAGTAGTACTTACCCGGAAACTTTAACTTTTCACTTTTCCGGATCTACAACAAAATTTCTGGTTTATCGCACTTTTGGTAAAACTAGGGTTTGACTTTCCCGGAGTTCTACCCAACCAAAAACCTCGATCCAAGGCTCAAAAGATAGATCTTTAGAAGGGCTATTCAGCCATGCAACCAGAATCCAAAAATACTAACTTTTGCAGAAACCCTAATTTTGGGAGAGAGAGAGAGAAATATAATTTCACCTTGTGAAAGATGTTCTATTCAGGCTAGCTCTGATACCATGTTAAGTTTAAACCAAATATACTAGCAAGATCACTGAAAGAAACATAATCACAAGATAGACACATAAATTATCCTGGAAAACCCTCATGGGGTAGAAAACCCAACAAAGCTTTTCTCAATAAGATGATCAACCAAAATACAAGATGTGCTCCAAGACTTGTCCTTCTTCTCTACCTTACATGCAGATCTCCCAGACACAAGTGCGCCACTTTCTGAGTTGTGGAGGTGTGTCAAATGAGGATCTCTCCTCCTCTATTTATATTAGTTCCCGACTGACCAAAAATCCCTAATGGGGCCGACCTCTCCTGGAGAAGTCTAATAACCCCTAAAATATAAACTCAGGGCCGACCCCCACATGGTGGGTCTAATAACCTTAGTTACCACAAACCATCGGAGGAATAAACATCTCTGGATACATAATAGAGTTACCTCGGAGGGACAAAACATCTCCGGAATAATAATGTACAAATATAATATTCTTAGAAGTTACAATATTCAACAAGTCTAAGGTTCGAATTGGCCAAAAATTGCAATTTTCCAATTTTAACAAATTTATTAAAAAGGGACACTACATGAACAATACAATTATGCAGCTAATACAAAATGGGTTGTGGTAAAAAATAACACCAACCTTAGATGTTATTGTTACGGCATGTGATCTCTCCTTCTTTTCCTAATTTAATGTTTCATCTCAATGCCATCTTGGAAGATTGATCTTATTGTTTAGACTTCTCTTGTCTCTTATGGTCATCTCTCCCTCTTCTTCATCGACTTTTTCTCATGTTACACTAGATCTTCTACAAACCCATCTACAAAAAATGTATAGAATTGCTATAATTGATCAAACAAGTGATTTCTTCATATTGTTAGCATTTTTATTTTTATGTTTTTTAAATTTATTCTATATGGATTCTTTGGTTATTTAACATTAATATAACATTGCTTATTAATGTTTATAGAGAGGAACAATGCAAATATTGTCACTATATTGTCAACTTCATGGCCTTCATGATTGCACGCAGGGTCTTCTAATGCACGAAGGGGATTCAAATGACCAAGGGTGGAGATGGAAAAGGCACTAAGAAAATTGGATGACTCACACCAAAAGTTGCAAACATGTAAAAACGTGGTGGAATAATGATGCAGACCCACCTAGAAGAAAATCGATGGTGGAATTGGGTTTCCGTGCTAGAAAGTACACGGTAGTTAAACTTGGAAAAGGTGGAGTGGAAATTAAACTACTTACCACATGGCAAGCATTGGTGGAGTCCGCTATGAAAAGCGGTTAAATTTAAACCGCTCATCGAAAGTTCTGAAACCACCTAAGCATATGTTCTTTAAAAGGTTTGTTCGAAGTTTTAAAACATGTTTTGTTGCTTATTTCCTGGAGGAAAAGAACCCGCGGGAAACACGTAGTTGTCTTCGTCAACCATAACAGCAGCCAAAAAGCTCACTTCATATGTAGCTCGAAAACCTCAGTCTTTAGATTTTGTTTCACAAATGGAGAAAACCCAAGACCTTCTTCCCTTCAATGAAAGATCAGATGAAAATGAGGATCTTGTAGTTGATAGGGAAAGGGATATTTTCGACCCTGTTATGTATGTGTGTAGTATTTCACAGTCTAAAGAGAAATTAATGGAGTTTAAGTCGCAGGGAAAGGATGTATTTAATTTTTTTGGTTCTTTTTGTATTGTTTTTGTGTCGAACAAACCCTACACTTCCCTGAATTTGTTTGTTGGTGTGCAACAAATTATTCACAGGTCGAAAGGGTAATCATTAATGTAAATACGACCAATATTCTATGCCGAGTAAATGCATAAACTCTCCATGAGGTTCTACGTTTACCTAAAACATTTCCCAAAATCCCCGAGTCATTTAACGAAGAAAATTTGGTAAAGTTTTATAGAAACTGTAGTCCGACAGAAAAAGGCAATTTTTTATTCCAAGTTTTGAAAGATGGTCAGTCGCATGAAAACCTATCATTCCCTTTGAGTATTAATGTCTTTCAATGAGATAACCAGTTATTTTTTTCCTTGTTGAGTCAAATTTTAGGTCTAGATAGTGATAAGTCAATCACAAAAGTTATGTTAGGTTTCCTTCTCCAAGTAATTTCATCAGAGTCACAATCAAATCCGGTGTGTTGTTTTAATTTTGATGAATTCCTAGCTAAAGTGGTTCATGTCTAGTTGGTGAATTTCCATGAGTTGAAGCATTTCAGATATCATTAATATCTCCTGAACATGTTCTTGTGTTCAAACATTTCAGAATAGAAGTTTCTTGGTACCATCATTTCTCATGACCTTCCTAAACAGGTCAATATGTTTGAGTTCACCCATAAAATCATGCCAAAAGTTTACAGAATTATTTTTAATGCTAAAATGCCCAGAGTTTTAGAAGAAATGAAAGAAACTTTGCACCCTACACCAGAAGGCCAAACAGGTCATTGGTTCTTGTATAAAGAACATACTATAATTAGGGTCTATGGTTTTACTAGAGCACCATATCTGTTGCCATCATTTTTAACACCGAGGGTTTTTGCCTTTGAATTTATTAGAACATTTTGGTGTTTTCAAAAAAGTAGCAACTGTGAAATTCCCTCTTAAAGTTGGTCTATTAATCATTAAGACTAAGGAAGCCTTATCTGTAGTAGAAAAATTACTGAAGATTATGGATTTCCAAGAGGCTGAAAGAATTAATTATGATCCTCATCAAATTATATCGCAAATGAGACATCAAAATAAAAAGAAGGCTTTTGATCATCAAACAGTAGAAGGATTAAAAGAAATGGAAAATTTATTCAAATTTGAACAAGATAATAAAGAAGCGAATATGGAAAAAATCGACAATTTGGCAATGCTAGTTCAGACACCAGCTAAATATGATATCACCAATAAGAGAATTATTTCAGAAGTTGATACTATGGAATTCGATGAACAAGTTTCAAGCAAGAAATCAAATGTGGAATGACAAAAGGAAATTATTAGTTTGGAGGAACGAGATTTAATTGTTCCAAAAAAAACTACTATGGTTTTGCAACCACCTGCAAATATTATGCAGCAATATTATTTTTCAAAAATAAAGGAATATGGAAGTAACTCTCAGTATAAGTCCAGATTTGATGTCCTTTCACAATATGTAGCAAAGAAGAAGCAGTCTTCGGAAGAAACTCAAAAATTGTACCCTCAAGTAAGAATGTTGGCAGAACAAAAGGTTTCCCTTCTTACAGCTACGAATCCAAAAAGAAACACTATAAGGTTTGCAGTGGTGAATGATGAGAAAGTTTGTGAAATGGAAGTTAAGCTTGATGCGATTAATATACACGATAATATTCAATTGCATAAACAAACGAGAGATGTCTTGTATTCTAATTTATTACAATTCACTTCAAAAATTTCTAAACTGCAGTCTGTGATAGCAAAGTTGAAGAGTCAATTGAGGCAAGAGAAGGCAGAAAAAAATAAAAAGCAAATTTGATCGATATTAAAAGACTACAATTGAACCTTGTGACCATGGGAGTTGAGCCAAGGAACAACCAATGTACCAAAAGTCTCCTTGATGAAAAAGAAAATACCATTCAAATGCTCAAGAAAAAATTGAAGGTGCCAAATAATCAACATGTGCAATCTCCAGAGTTGATAGCAGTACAACAAGAAAAGAAATCCATATATCAAGAAATGATGGATCACAAAGGTAAAATCTTAAAGTTAGAAGATAAAAAGCATGCTTGGAAAAAAGAAAGGATTGAATTGTTGTCACAAATTTCATTGTTGAATACCAATCAGATTGAAACTGTGCAACTACCAGAGAAGCAAAGGGATCAATCTCTATGTACAGATGAAGGACAAATGGAAAAGTCCTCCATTGAGGAACTGACCAGTGCTATGTCACAAATTACGCTAAAAGGTGTAGAGATAAAAGAGTTGAAAGCGAAAAACCAAAAGTTGAAAGAGGAAGTAATTCAAGATACTGGAGAAAATAAAAAGGCTTTGAGTGATATAAAATATTTGCAAGAGAAACTTGATGAATTAAAGGATAAATTGACGGGTAGGCTTCCACTACAAGGAGATAAACACCTTATATGGGATGGGATATTAGTGGAAGTCACCAAATTCTGGTCTTATTTGAATTTTATAGTAGATAAAGATGTTATAGCTAACATAGCTCTCCAGAGGTGTAAAGTGGAAAACGAGAAATTATCCAAAAGGCCTTCAGAAACAGCTCAAAATACAGTCAGATTTTTAAACACCCTAACCCAATTAGTTATGTAGAGTTTTGGAATCAAAGACAGACCAACAATCATCATTTGGGAAAGAATAATTATTGGCAAGCATGGTTGCGTTCAAGAATTAGAAGACATGGCGCAACATGTTAGGATATCTCATCATTCACTTATGTACTTTGCATGCATTGCATGCACCCGCATGCTGCCCAATCACTAGTATGATGCCTCCAGCACCTAGTCCCTAGTCTTCCAGCACTCAGGAGCTACTTTCCACTCAGATGTATCCCTCCTAGCCAGTCATGCACCCACTTCTCTCCTTCCACTACAGAAAGGCGCCTCTCTCACCTACTAGTCTAGTTTACTTTAGTTAGCCACTAGTCTTTCCTTGATTTGAGGCTAGACTGACTCCTCACTGCAGTTATCACTCTGATTGACCTCCGATGAGACATGAATACCTATTTTGAGTGCAGTTAACTCCTCATGCACCCTCCACTGAGCCTCCACCCCTACATTAGTGCCACTTACCATCAGTTACACTTATTACACTCAGTTAGACTCAGTTAGACTCATTTTGACACATGTTTGACAATGACTTGTCAATTGATAACCACCACTGATTGATGATGAGGACTCCTAGTTGGAGCCAAGCTATGCCATGCAGTATATTCTAATGACCTCCTTGGCTAATTAGAATTGCTCACTCATTGTGACAGTATTGTATTATAATTCTACCATTCTGGATTATAGAGCACTGATGCATCTCTCTTGCACAGTTTTTACTCCGATTTGTTTTACATCATTGTGATTGATATTCATGTTCAATAGATCTGCTTTGACTAATTTTACATGGTATCAGATCCATTGCAGGGACAGGATCTCTCTTCTACAGGTGTTCTACATGATGATTTGAGTGAACTTGCTCAAAATTGCAGAATTTTTGGCATGAATTATCTCATGTGCATTCGCTCATGTGCATGCAAAGCAGAAAATACACTCCAATCCACTCCAGAAGCTTGAGTTTTCCACATAATTCCTGGATTTGATACATTGAATCCATTCAAGCTTGCTTGATCTCCAATCCCAGGTGTGATGCAACTCTAAAAGGGTGGATTGTTTGACCTTACTATTATTGTTTGTGTGTGATTTGCAAGCTTCTTACTTCCTCCATTTTCATTCGCTAATGTAGATATGGAGACTTCTTCTTCACAAAATATTCTTACTCCATTCAACTATGATGAATGGGAATGGAAACTAAAGATGATTTCATTCTTGAAGAGACAATGTCTTTTTGATATGTGCATTGGTAATACCAGAGATTTTCATTCCGATGAAGAGGAGAATGATTGACTCAATGATTGTGACAGAGATTTTGGAGCAATATGTCTTGCTATGTCTCCATGTTTGCGCTACCTCAGTACTATTGTTGAAAATCCAAGAGATCTATGGGCCCAAATCAATAGAGAATTTAGAAAGCAAGAAGAAGAGGATCATGCTAGCCTTTTGGAGAACAAGCCCAGTGAGATCTCCTTATGTGCTCTCTCCGATCATGTCTTGGCCTCATCCATTGTTCAAGATGAAAAAGAAACTGTAGATTCCACACTCATTCTCTCAAAGTCTTCTATTTCGAATTATGAGCAAGATAAACCAGCTCATACTCTAGATTCCAAAGAGGTTCTTGAATCCTCTCTTTCACATGCATTTGCCGGCATGCAGAATAATGATCTACTTGATGTTTTAGAGGTAAAATCTGATTTTGGAGGTGAAGCATTCGTCCTCCTTGATTTCATGCCTCCTATAAACATTTGTTCTATCATTTGCACAGTTTCTCATAGTTTTACTTAAGATGAAGAGCACTACCATTCACTTGAGTTTAATTCTCATGCAATTTTTGCTGATTTTGGTTTTAATCTCACCCCTGTTGGTTCAAAGGAGATCTCAAGAAACCATTTGTCAAATCTTGGAGATGATTTAACTTCCACTGATAATAAGTTCATGTTTCAAGATCTATTTGATCCGATTGAAGCTATTCCTACCTCTCTTGGTTCGAATCACAGGTTCCAGGATCATCCTCATATTTTCAAATTTGTTCTCACAATTTTCGTTATGCAGAGCAAGTTCATAAAGTCTCCACATTCGCTTACATCCACTAATGGAGAATTCAAGCACATGTTTTTGGAGCATGATCCATTTACTCCCAAGAGTAAGATATCTGCAGACATATCTTCTTGAGTTTGGAGCAGTTAAATATTTTGGTGTGTTACAGTCCATTTTGAGGGGGGTTTTTCCCATTAGGTTTTCTCCATTTCCTCGGTTCATGGATTGTTATTTATTTGGATTATTATTGTATTGGGGTGATCTTTTGTCTCAGTAACCAGGGCCCTACATTTTATTTTTTACATCATAGTATAGCTTGAGGGGGGGTGTTAGGATATCTCATCATTCACTTATGTACTTTGCATGAATGCATGCATTCTGCATGCATTGCATGCACCCGCATGCTTCCCAGTCACCAGTATGATGCCTCCAGCACCTAGCCCTAGTCTTCCAGCACCAGGGAGCTACTTTCCACTCAGATTTATCCCTCCTAGCTAGTCATGCGCCCACTTCTCACCTTCCATTGTAGAAGGGCGCCTTTCTCACCTACCAGTCTAGTTTACTTCAATTAGCCACCAGTCTTTCCTTGATTTGAGGCTAGACTGACTCCTCACTACAATTATCACTCCGATTGACCTCCGATGAGACATGAATACCTATTCTGAGTGCATTTAACTCCTCATGCGCCCTTCACTGAGCCTCCATCCCTACATTAGTGCCACTTACCATCAGTTACACTTATTACACTCAGTTAGACTCAATTAGACTCAGTTTGACACATGTTTGACAGTGACTGGTGCATTGATGACCACCACTGATTGATGATGAGGACTCCTAGTTGGATTCAAGCTATGCCATGTAGTATATTCAAATGAACTCCTTTCCTAATTCGAATTTCTCACTCATTGTGACAGCATTGTATTGTAATTCTACCATTCTGGATTATAGAGCACTGATGCATCTCTATTGCACAGTTTTTACTCTAATTTGTTTTACATCATTCTGATTGATATTCTTGTTCAATAGATCTGTTGTGACTAATTTTACACAACGGATGGTCCTTGAAGTTCAAAATGTTAAGGAATTATTTCTGGGGCCTTTTGAATGTGGTCTACCTTCTTTTTGGATGAGAAGAACCTGCAACAATTAATTGATGAATACACGATATATCAGATCACAGAATATTTTTATTGATTGTAGGCCACTTTGAGGGGGCAAACTCCTTTGAGAAAGCTCAATACAAAATAACTTCACGGTGCCTTCATAGGCCTCAACACGCACTTATATACTAATTCTAGGCACCAATAATATGGGTCAAAACCATGGGCCAATACAAACTATGGATCAACAATACTACGGGCGACTTACAAAGCATATGTGCCAAACAACAATAACACAAACTATGGATCAAAAAATACTGCTGGATGAATTACAAAGCATATGCATCCAACAACAATATAATAAAAAAGTAAAGACATGGGTTCCTAACATACCCTCCCTCTTAGAAAAAGCTTTGTCCTCAACGCTTTAGATGTGGAAATTGTTGTTGAATCTGAAGGAGTGATTCCCATGTAGCATCCTCTGGTTGCATGCCATGCCACTGAGTTAAGACCTCTGTGATAGAGCGAGAGCGAAGCTGATGAGTGCGCTTATTGAAGATGGCCTCCGGATCCAAAAGGATGGATCCTTCATTATCCAGTTCGCGTAAAATAGTTTGTCCTCTGATGTCGGTGCCAAGAACTTTCTTCAGACAAGAGACATGAAATACTAGATGAATGCAGGAAGAAGAAGGAAGTTCCAATTTATAAGCCACGGACCCAATCTTATGAAGAATCTGATATGGCCCATAGAAATTTGGAGCGAGATTATGACGCCCTTTTTGTTTCAAGGAGAATTGCTTGTACGGCTGGAGACGAAGAAAAACCATATCACCTGCTTGAAATAGTTTTGTCCAAAAATGACTGGTGAAAGTCGCATCACGATCCGAGACAATGGAAGAAGGGATGCCATGAAGACAAAAGATCTGGTCCAGGAAAATTTGAGCGACTGAGGAGGTTGTATAGGGATGGCTGAGAGCACAAAAATGACTATATTTGGAGAGGCGATCAACCACAACCAAAATCACTATCTTCCATCCAAATTTAGGGAGCCCTTCAATGAAATCCATAGAAATATCTGTCCAAATCCTTGTAGGTATGGGAAAGGGTTTGAGCAATCCCAAAAGGAGTGTCGTTTCACCCTTATTGCGCTAGCAGGTATCACATTCAGCCACCATCTGTTGAATTGTCCTTTTCATGCCCTTCCAAAAGAAGTTATGTCATTCCCACTCATATATTTTGAGGAACCCAGAATTCCCTGCCGATGGAGAAGCATGGAGTTCATAGAAGAGAGCATGTTGAAGATCTGTGCTCTGGGGAAGCACCAGATGACCCTTGTATCTTAGGGAAGTACCATCCCAAGAGTAATGTGGTATAGCAGAAGGGTTGTTGGCCAAGCGTTGGATGATTTGAGATAATGAAGAGTCATTAACATAGCCCTGTTGAACAGATTGTAACCAATTTGAAACAGGCATAGAAATAGTTGAAAGAGAACCGTGGTCCTCAAATGTGCGAGAACGAGCATCCACCACAATATTGTCCTTACCCTTCTTGTAAGTGATCTCATAGTCATAACCCATGAGTTTGATAACCCATTTCTATTGTGCTGGGGAGGATACACGTTGTTCCAGGAAATATTTTAGACTCTGGTGATCAGTCTTGATGCATAAATGATTCCCTAATAGGTATGGTTGCCACTTCTGTACTGCATGCAAAATAGCCATCATTTCCTTCTCATATGTAGAGGCAGCTAAATTCTTACCTGAAAGGGCTTTGCTGGTGAACGCAATGGGGTGTTCATCTTGAAGGAGAACAACACCAAGTCCATTTTCACAAGCATCACTCTCAATAGTGAAGGGCTTGGAAAAATTAGGCATACCTAGAACAGGTGTAGTACACATAGATTGTTTGAGTTTGTCAAATGCACACTCAGTAGCATGTGTCTAGGTAAAAGCATCCTTTTTCAATAGAGTAGTTAATGGAGCTGCAATCTTCCCATAATCCTTGACAAACTTGGAGTAGTAGCCAGTCAATCCCAAAAAATCATGAAGGATCTTGAGTGTCTGAGGATGCGGCCAATTGTTCATGGCAGCAATTTTGGCAGGATCCACGCGAACCCCTTGTGATGAGATAATGTGCCCGAGATACTTGACTTCCTTCTGTCCAAAAACACATTTAGACTGTTTGGCGTGGAGATGATGGTCAGAGAAAAGTTTCATGACAAGATCCAAATGCTGGAGATGTTCAGCCCATGTTTTACTGTAGATGAGGATATCATCAAAGAATACCAGAATGAATTTCCGCAAGTAGGGCCGAAATATTTTTTTCATCAAGGCCTGGAATGTGGAAGGAGCATTAGTGAGGCCAAAGGGCATGAACAAAAACTCATAGGGGCCATAATGTGTGCAGAAAGCTATTTTAGGGATATCATCCTCATGAACCCGAATTTGATGATACCCAGAACAAAGATTCAACTTGGAGAAAAATTGAGCACCATGAAGCTCATCAACAATAGGAATTGGAAACTTATCCTTGATAGTGAGGTGATTAAGTGCTTGGAAATCAATGTAGAGGTGCCATGACCCATCTTTTTTGTGGACAAGAAGAACTAGTGAAGAAAAGGAATTGGTGCTTGGGCGAATAATACCTTGCTTCAGTAATTCCTAAACGAGTATTTCAATTTCTGTTTTTTGGTGAAATGGGTAGGGATAGGGCCTAATGTTGGGAGGAACGCTTCCAGGAAAGAGTTGAATACGATGGTCCTCTAGCCTTGAAGGTGGAAATCCCACTGGTTTAGCAAAGACACCTATATATCGATCCAAAATTTGTTTTACATCCAAAGGAGTAATGGAGACCGTTGATGGTTGCATCTGAATGGAATGGATCTGAGCGATGACAACATCTGAATTCTTCTTAAGGATTTTTTCCATGCGATGTGAACTGATGATGTCGAGAGACCCTGCTTGTAAGCCTATCAATGTGTGTTTTTGTCCATTGGGGGAAAACTACATCCAAAGTTCAGCAAAATCCCATAAGATGGGGCCAAGTGTACATAGCCATTGAGCGCCCAAAACCACATCACATCAGCCTAAGGTCAAGGCAAACATGTCAGAGCACAGGTTATAATCTCCCATAGAGATACGCAAATTACGACACTTCCCTTTGCAAGGTAAGGTGCCCCCATTAGCAACCATGACTTCAAAGTTGGAACAAGGATGGATAAAACAATCAGCCTGTTTAGCGATCCGAGGGTCAATGAAATTATGAGTGATAGCAAAATCAATGAGTATTGTCAGAGGAAGCTTCTTGAAGTAACCCCTGACCCGCATGGTTTGTGGGGTGGAGCTTCCAGCTAAAGCATGGAGAGATATCTTTGGCTGGTCATCCTGAGATGGAGGGTCAATAGGTGGCTCTGGAATGTAACTTGAGCATCCATTGTATCTGGAGTTTCTTCACCAATTTCAAACAAACGTGAAGAATCCATATCCAAGAGATAGAGCTTTTGTTGAACACATCTATGTCCCCAAGTGAATTTCTCATCACAATTATAACAAAACCTTTTTTCTTTGCATTCCTGCATCTCGGTTTCATAAAAATGCTTGATAGGAGTTGGTCGAGGAGCTGGCGAGATGGGAGGTCATTGAGAACACATATTTTGAAAGGGAACAAAAGTGGGTTCAGAGCACTGTTGGGCTGCAATCTTGTCTTCTACCAACTTAGTCAATCCCAGGGCTTCCACCATTGTGTTGGGACAGAACATTTTGACCTCAGAGCGGATTACATCCTTTAGACCACTGATAAAACAACTTCGGTAGAAGCCATTAGGCAATCCTTTGGTGTGGTTGGCTAGTTTCTCAAATTCGGTTTGGTACTCTCTCACAGTGTCAATTTGGTGAAGTTTAGTGAGGGATCTTGTGAAGTCATCAAAATTTCTAGGACCAAATCGTTGCAAAAGGAGCTCGAAAAAATAGGTCCATTTTGGCTCTTCATGAGACTTGATGTACCAAAGGTACCATTGAAGAGTTTCCTCTTCCAAATGAAAGGATGCAAGTGGAACTTTGTTGACATCAAAAGTATTATACAGACTGAAATATTGTTCTACACGATAGATCCATCCAGTCGGATCAGTACCATTGAAGCAAGGAAAATCAAGCTTCGGACCACGGAAATTGCTGTAAGAAGAGAACCCATTGTTTGATGAAGACTTGGACTGTCATTTGTTGTTTATGGTTGAATGCTCAAGATGGAGGCCGAGAAATTTTTCATCCAGATCCTGGAGTTTGGCTTGGATGGCTACAAGTGATTCTTCCATGGTTTTTGCTCCTGTGTGGGTGACAACCATAACCGGGAGTTTTTTTTTTTTTGGTGAGTGGGTAGAAAAACAAAAATAGAAACTGTTTCAGTAAAGGAAAATTTGGATTTGGGAAAAAATATGAATGGTAATTTGGGTTTGATTAGGTTTTGGACACTGTCGAATGGATAGGGAAGCAAAAAAGGAGGTTTTCAGAAGCGGGGTGAAAGAATGTAAAAATTTGGCAGATATGGACAAAGAAGCAGAATTAGGAAAGGAACTCGGTGGTAAAATTTGAAGGCGATTGGTTGAAATCCAAAGAAGTTATGGCAAACCCTAAAAATAGACAAATGTGGGATTTTGAGCTTTGGGAAGTGGAATTTGGGGTAGGGTCCTCAGGAATGAAATATGCATAATGGGATTACAGGGGTGTGATGAAAGTTTCAAGAGAACAGAGTGAAAACAAGGGAGATATGGCCACAAAACAGAATTTTAGGGTCAGATTCCCATCCTAATTGGAAATTGGAGAGGCCATTGTGCATTGGGCCATGAGGACACATATTAAGAGGTTGTGGGACCCATTTGTGGCAAGATTCCCCACTACACTTGGCATGATTCTCTCACCAATTCGAGTTCAATAAGAAGCATAACATACTTGGGGTAGTTTAAGAGGTATTATTCATGGCATGAGTCATGTAAGGTCGAATTGGAGTGGAAGACTAACTACCATGGAAGAGGAAGATGCATCTTAGAATAATTGTGACACTTGGGCTAGATACCCTAGCCTCTATGACAACAATGATGAAGATGCTATGACACCTATGACACAAATCAGACTTGAATGCTGACATATGAAATATATGATGCTCAGGTCAAAATACCAAGTGAAATTATGTAAAAATACCAAACAATGCATAAATGGTGCCATTTTCCCTATATCTTGTTGTCGGAGCTTGAAGAGACATTATTTTGAATTGTATCAGTCAATATCTGTGATTTTTTTGATGTATGGAGTGTAATTAATGTTTTGAATAAGTTTCATTAACATTGCACAATTCCTTGGATCCTAAATCTCGAATTTCATAACTAGTGGTGAATTTTACTAGCATTTCCCCCTATGTGAAGACATGTATAGAAACATCGGATTTATGGTAGTTGCAGAAGACTATAGAAACTAATTGATAATGCATTTGGGATATCATTGAATTCCTTTATCAGTACCATGTCTCTATTCTGAAATTTGGGAAGGTATTACAACATTTGGGAAGCTATCTTTGTCCCCTACCCTTTGGGGTTTTGAACCTCGATTTGACTAGTAAAATTACCCAACTTCTCCTGAAGTTAAATGGATGTTGTAGAAGTATTATGATATTAGTTTATAATCATCCATGAGGTTCCGTTTTATGTCTCAATACCCATCATATACCTTCATACCCAATTCGAAATCCTTAAGAGTCTTTTGAGCCATCTACCCTTGGGGGCTTCAACATAGATTTTCGTAGTAATTTTTCCTTTCATTCTCTAATTGTAAATGAAAGTGGCTGAAATATTTTGGAAGTTTCCAAGCCTATAATAGCTGCATAAATGTGTCATATTACACCTCAATCCACTCTAGACATAGTTTGAAAATATTTGGGATCATTTGGGACATTTTGGGGCTTCACTAGTCCAAGTTTCGAAAATTGACCAAATTGGGAAAAGTTCCAAGTTGGGGACATTACACATCTCAAGAGAGAAAATAGAATTCCTTAGAGGAAAGTTGAAAAGCACAATAAAGTAAGGCTTACTAAAAGCATAAAACCCCATAGGTATCAAAAGCACTTTCCAAAATTGTCTAAAGGCTCATGAATTGGCTATAGATTTAGCTTTGGTTAATGTTACCTTTGCACTTTGTCATCCACTTTCAAGTTTCCAAAGGGATTCAAAGGAGCGGAGTTTGTTAATGAAGTGATTCAAGATAATATTTTTTGTATTCATGAACATAATTTTTAGAGTCACTCCCTCTTTTGTGTTTATCGATCTCTGTATTCATTGGACATTGCATAGATTGTATTTCATTTGCATCCAACCTTGGTTTTTCTATTAGAAGTTTGATTACTTGTCAATTCAATCTCAACGGTTATGAATATTTTTCATTTTTTTTTTCAAATTGTCATTTTTTTTTATGTTTCTAAAATTTCCTCTGTATGGGTTCTTGGTTTATCTGGATTAGACACTGCTTATTAAAAGCTGTATAGAGGAACGATGCAAATTTTGTCACTTTTTATGTCCTAATACCTTTCAAACACCTTCAAACCCAATTCATGAGCATTTGGATCCATTTGGAAGCATTTGAGTCATTACAAGTCTAAGGTTCGAATTGGAAAAAAATTGCAATTATCCAATTTTAACAAATTTATAAAAAGGGACACTACATGAAGAATAGAATTATGCAGCTAATACGAAATGGGTTGTGTAAAAAAATAACACCAACCTTAGATGTTATTTTTACGGCATGTGATCTCTCCTTCTTTTCCTAATTTACTGTTTCATCTCAATGCCATCTTGGAAGATTGATCTTGTTGTTTAGACTTCTCTTATCTCTTATGGTCATCTCTCCATCTTCTTCATCAACTTTTTCCCATGTTACACTAGATCTTCTACAAACCCATCTACAAACAATGTCTAGAATTGGTATAATTGATCAAACAAGTGATTTCTTCATATTGTTAGCATTTTTATTTTTATGTTTTTTAAATTTATTCTATATGGAATCTTTGGTTATTTAACATCAATATAACATTGCTTATTAATGTTTATAGAGAGGAACAATGCAAATATTGTCACTATATTGTCAACTTCATGGCCTTCATGATTGCACGCAGGGTCTTCTAATGCATGAAGGGGCTTCAAATGATCAAGGGCGGAGATGGAAAAGGTGCTAAACAATTGGACGACTCACACCAAAATTTGCAAACGTGTAAAAACGTGGCGGAATAATTATGCAGACCCAGCCAGAAGTGAATCGACGGAGGAATTGGGTTTCTGCGCTAGAAAGTCCATGGTGGTTAAACTTGGAAAAGGTGGAGTGCAAATTAAACCACTTACCACATGGCAAGCGTTGGTGGAGTCCGCTATGAAAAGCGGTTAAATTTAAACTGCTCATCGAAAGTTCTGAAACCACCCAAGCATATGTTATTTAAAAGGTTTGTTCGAAGTTTTAAAAAATGTTTTTGTTGCTTATTGCCTGGAGGAAAAGAACCCGTGGGAAACACGTCGTTGTCTTCGTCAACAATAACAACAACCAAAAAGCTCACTTCATATGTAGCTTGAAAACCTCAATCTTTAGATTTTGTTTCCCAAATGGAGAAAACCCAAGACCTTCTTCCCTTCAATGAAAGATTAGATGAAAACAAGGAGCTTGTAGTTGACAGGGAAAGGGATATTTTCGACCTTGTTTTGTATGTGTGTAGTATTTCACAGTCTAAAGAGAAATTAATGGAGTTTAAGTGGCAGGGAAAGGATGTATTTAATGTTTTTGGTTCTTTTCTGTATTGTTTTTGTGTCGAACAAACCCTACACTTCCTTGAATTGGTTTGTTGGTGTGCAACAAATTATTCACAGATCGAAAGGGTAATCATTAATGTAAATACGACCAATATTCTATGCTGAGTAAATGCGCAGAATCTCCATGAGGTTCTACGTTTACCTAAATATTTTCCCAGAATCCCTAAGTCGTTTAACGAAAAAAATTTGGTAAAGTTTTATAGAAACTGCAGTCCAACAAAAAAAAGGCAATTTTTTATTCCAAGTCTTGAAAGATGGTCAGTCGCATGAAAACCTATTGTTCCCTTTGAGTATTAATGTCTTTCAATGAGATAACCAGTTAGTTTTTTCCTTGTTGAGTCGAATTTTAGGTCTAGATAGTGATAAGTCAATCATGAAAGTTATGTTAGGTTTCCTTATCCAAGTAATTTCACCCCAGTCACAATCGAGTCCGGTGTGTTGTTTTAATTTTGATGAATTCCTAGCTGAAGCGATTCATGTCCAGTTGGTGAATTTCCACGAGTTGAAGCATTTCAGATATCAGTAATATCTCCTGAACCTATTCTTGTGTTCAATCATTTCGGAATAGAAGTTTCTTGGTACCATCATTTCTCATGACCTTCCTAAACAGGTCAATATGTTTGAGTTCACCCATAAAATCATGGAAAATTTTTACAGAATTATTTTTAATGCTAAAATGCCCAGAGTGTTAGAAGAAATGAAAGAAACTTTGCACCCTACACCAGAAGGCCAAACAGGTGATCGGTTCTTGTATAAAAACATACTATAATTAGGGTCTATGGTTTTACTATAGCACCATATCTGTTGCCATCATTTTTAACACCGAGGGTTTTTGCCTTCGAATTTATTAGAAAAAGGTTGCATTTAGAAGAACATTTCGCTGTTTTCAAAAAAGCATCAAATGTGAAATTTCCTCTTAAAGTTGGTCCATTAATCATTAATACTAAGGCAGCCTTATCTATAGTAGAAAAATTACTGAAGATTATGGATTTCCAAGAGGCTGAAAGGATTAATTATGATCCTAATCAAATTATATCGCAAAGGAGACATCAAAATAAAAACAAGGCTTTTGATCATCAAACAGTAGAAGGATTAAAAGAAATGGAAAATTTATTCAAATTTGAACAAGATAATAAAGAAGTGAATATGGAAAAAACTGACAATTTGGCAATGCTAGTTCAGACACCAGCTAAATCTGATATCACCAATAAGAGAAGTATTTCAGAAGTTTATACTATGGAATTCGATGAACAAGTTTCAATCAAGAAATCAAAAGTGGAATGACGAAAGGAAATTATTAGTTTGGAGGAACGAGATTTAATTGTTCTAGAAAAAACTACTTTGGTTTTGCAACCACCTGCAAATATTATGCAACAATATTATTTTTCAAAAATAAAGGAATCTGGAAGTAACTCTCAGTATAAGTCCAGATTTGATGTCCTTTCATAATATGTAGCAAAGAAGAAGCAGTCGTCGGAAGAAACTCAAAAATTGTACCCTCAAGTAAGAAAGTTGGCAAAACAAAAGGTTTCCCTTCTTACAGCTACGGATCCAAAAAGAAACACTATAAGGTTTGCAGTGGTGAATGATGAGAAAGTTTCTGAAATGGAAGTGAAGCTTGATGCGATTAATATACATGATAAGATTCAATTGCATAAACAAACGGGAGATGTCTTGTATTCTGATTTATTACAATTCACTTTAAAAATTTCTAAACTGCAGTCTGTGATAGCAAAGCTGGAGAGTCAATTGAGGCAAGAGAAGGCAGAAGAAAAAAGCAAATTCGATCTAGATTAAAAGACTACAATTGAACCTTGTGACCGTGGGAGCCGAACCAGGGAACAACCAGTGTACCAAAAGTCTCCTTGATGAAAAAGAAAATACCATTCAAATGTTCAAGAAAAAATTGAAGGTGCCAAATAATCAACATGTGCAATCTCCAGAGTTGACAGCAGTACAATAAGAAAAGGAATCCATAAATCAAGAAATGATGGATCAGAAAGTTAAAAGTTAAAGTTACAAGATGAAAAGCATGCTTGGGAAAAAGAAAGGATTGAATTGTTTTCACAAATTTCATTGTTGAATACCAATCAGATTGAAATTGTGCAACCGCCATAGAAGAAAAGAGATCAATCTCTATGTATGGATGAAGGACAAATGGAAAAGTCCTCCACTGAGGAATTGACCAGTGCTATGTCACAAATTAGTCTAAAAGATGTAGAGATAGAAGAGTTGAAAGCAGAAAACCAGAAGTTGAAAGAGGAAGTAATTCAAGATACTGGAGAAAATAAAAAGTCATTGAGTGATATAAAACATTTGCAAAAGAAACTTGATGAATTAAAAGATAAATTGACGGGTAGGATTCCATTACAAGGAGCTAAACACCTTATATGGGATGGGATATCAGTGGAAGTCACCAAATTCTGGTCTTATTTGAATTTTATAGCATATAAAGATTTTATAGATAACATAGCTCTCTAGAGGTGTAAAGTGGAAAACAAGAAATTATCCAAAAGGCCTTCAGAAATAGCTCAAAATACAGTCGTATTTTTAAACACCCTAACCCAATTAGATATGCAGAGTTTTGGAATCAAAGACAGACCATCAATCATCATCTGAGCAAGAATAATTATTGGCAAGCATGATTGTGTTAAAGAAGTAGAATACATGGCGCAACGGTTGGTCCTTGAAGTTCAAAATTTTATGGAATTATTTCTTGGGCCTTTTGAATGTGGTCTACCTTCTTTTTGGATGAGAAGAACCTACACCAATTAATTGATGAAGACACGATATATTAGATCACAGACTATTTTTATTGATCGCAAGACACTTCGAGGGGGCAACCTCCTTTGAGCAAGCTCAATACAAATTAACTTCACGATGCCTTCATAGGCCTCAACACACACTTATATACTAAGTCTAGGCTCCAATACTATGGGTCATAACCAGGGGCCAATACAAAATATGGATCAACAATACTACGGGCGACTTACAAAGCATATGCGCCAAACAACAATAACAAAAACTATGGATCAACAAATACTACGAGACGACTTACAAAGCATATGCGTACAACAACAATATACTAACAAAGTAAAGACATGGGTTCGTAGCATTGGAGTGTCGATGGAAAATTAACGACTCAAGAAAATTATCACAGTTTGATAGTACAGGCTCGTATGGATCACTCGAAATTTGAAGGTTCGGTTAAAGGATTGACTAGAAAGACAATAATTGATAAATTGCCGATGATTTTGAAATACTTAAACAATTTATAATGGTTAAGAAGGATATGTTAGATGTATGTTACACATAATGCATAGAATTTGAGGTGATGGTGAAAGAAATGATGGATTATGAAATCCCAATTCAAGAGAAATGGAAAGTTGTTCAAAAAATTCGGAAAACAAAGAATTGATGGATTATGAAATCCCAACTCAAGAGCAATGGAAAATTGTTGAAAATTTTGGGAAAACAAAACACAGGTTATGTCAAGAATGAATATTCAGGTGTCTTAATTTTAAATGACGTTGCGGTTCCTTTGTTAACTGCCCCAGTATTACAGCAGGCCAAATCAAAGCAACATTATACCAGCTTGGTCGAAAACAAAACAAATGTTCTTGAAGTTTAGATATTTCTTTGAAATTTATTTTTTTAGCGAAGAATTCAAAGAACATTTTGTATAAATTTTGATTTTACAAAGTAATGGGGGTTGCATCGAAGAGAAAAAAATACAGTAATGTAATATTTTTTGAAGACTTTAATGAAGAGCATAAGTACATGTCTATGGGAAACAAGGATAATTTTAGGGGCAAAATTTAGCCCATGGGCTATTTTTCTATGTTTTTTTCCAAAAAAAGATTCGCCAATTTGCATTTTTTGAAGCCCCATTTCGCCCAATTTTGATGGGGTAAACTTTTTTCACTCTAAAAATCACCAAATTATTATATAAACTATATAAAATCTTTAGAAATTGAAATAATTTTAGAAAAATATCGCCAAATATGTTATAGTTGACATTTTAAGCATTGGTAATATTCACCAAGGTTTATACACTTTTAAATAAGTATGGGTCCTTAAAATTATCCCCGATGGGAAATAGAGATTCATATGTTGTCACTTTCTTCAGTCTTTCAATTTCACTTTTGTGAATGTATTTTGTGTTACACCATCTTATCGCTTTGCCTCATATTCACACATTTACATACTGTCAATGTTCTTTCTTCCAAATTAATGCAGAATTCGTTGTCACCTACCCAAAAATCTGAAGAGGCCATGAGAGAGGCCATGAGAAAGACAAATTTTTGTTATGAACATAACATAAAAAAGGAAAGTATACCTAGCTGGAAGGCTAAAAGGCCCAATAATTTTGAACAAAGAAAGAAAAACTTTACATTTAATCGAAAGTTTGGAAACAGTAACTCTTGTAACTTTCCTAACATAAAATTTCAAGGAAATAATACAAAAGGAAATGCACAGCAAAAATTTACAGCTACAAGAAACAGAGACATGCCTAATAATTATGCTAAAAATAATGAACAAAAGGAACCTGAAAAGTGTTGGGATTGTCAGGGACCTCACTATGCATCAAGTTGTCATAACAGAAAAAGAACCGTGAACAATATCCACATAGTGCAAGAAGAGGCAACAGTTGGTGACTTAGTGAGGGAAATGCCCAGGATCAATGCAACCTTGGAAAACAGGCAGGTTGATCATCAAAGCTCAATGGTCGACATCGAAGGTATGCTACAAATAGACCCATCTCTATTTTGATTGATCTAGGAGCTATTTTGAGTTATGTGTCACCGGATATAGTAAAAAGCTGTAAATTAAAGGTAGAAAATTTTGAAAATCTTGGCTAGTTCAGTTAGCTACAGGAACTAAAAGAAAGGTAGTTGATTTTGTTAAAGATTGTGAATTGTTTATGAATCAGTTTAAGATTCATGTTAAGTTGAATGTATTACCATTAGGGTATTATGATGTACTAATCGGAATGGATTGGTTGGAAAAGCATAGGGTAGTTCTGAATTGTTTTGAAAAGACATTTACCTGTTTGAATGATAAAGGGGAAACAATAACAGTGAAAGGAATCCCTGGAAAAGTTTCAGTTAGACAAATTTTTTCTTTGCAAGTGGAAAAGGCTATACGAAAATGATGCAAATTATTTGTTGTAAATATAATTAATGATGAACACACAACTAAAGAAGATAAGTTAAAACTTGAAGATATACCAATCCTAAGAGACTTTTCATATGTATTACCGGAAGAAATTCGAGGTCTACCTCCGGAAAGAGAATTGGACTTCACCATCGAGTTAGTACCCGGTTCGGTATCCAACTCAAAAGATCCTTACCGGATGCATATCCTAGAGCTTAACGAATTAACTAAATCATAGTTCAAGGAATTAATTGATTAAAATTACATAAAACCAAGTGTGTCTCCTTGCGGAGCACCGATCATTTTCGTTAAAAAGGATGCTACCTTGCGTTTATGTATAGATTACCGTCAATTAAATAAAATGACAATTAAAAACATATATCATTTTCCCAACATAGATGATCTATTAGATCAAGTACATGGAGCAATGATATTTTTGAAAATAGACTTGAGATATGGATATCATCAAGTCAGAATAAAAGATGAAGGCCTCTTTAAAACTGCTTTCAGAACCCATTACGGGCATTATGAATTTGTAGTTGTGCCTTTTGGGCTGACTAACGCTTTGTCAAATATTGTCCCATTCATCCAATTCATACACATAGATTCAAAGGTGTGCAGATGCAAATTAAGCAAATATGCACAACGGAATTCAAAACTCATCCACACACATATCATATGCATACAGCATATAAAAAACACTCATCAATTTAAACATTGTAGAAGTAACTACATAGACAGAAAAAACACTTATCTTCATTGTGCAATTTTCCCAAACAACCAGCTATGTCGCTGCAACGTTCCACCCAATCGTAGGTCTCTACCCAGCCTGTATTCTTTCAGCACTCAGAGACCACCCCCGAGTTGGGCATGATTTCTACAAGGAAAAGGGGACATTCAAGCTCATGCACAGCCCAAGCAATAGAAACCCATCTCAACTCCAACATTATTTTACACACAACAACTCAAACTGGGCATGGACACACATTTTCAGCAATGGGATTTACAAATAAGATGGCCATGGAATTTCCCAAATCATGGGCACATTAAAAACAGACTGTGGAAAGGGAAATCGTCCACGAGGGACCAACCCGATTTTCCATGGGTATTTTGAGCATCTAAATGACCAAAAAATCCCCAATGAAACCCCAAATCAAGCTCCCATACTCCCAGCCACTCTGCAACACAAAAACGCCTTGTTCCTAGCTAGAAAAATCAGGAAAAACCATAAAAACGTGGAGAGAAAACGCCCAGGCAACTCCCAACTCGTGAGAGAGCTAAATTCGTTCATGGGTAATGGCTTGGGGAGCAATTCATGGTTGTTTTCTTTCCCAAGAAGCCAAAAACGATTTTCTATGCAGGGTGGCTTTCCCATACTCGAATTTGCATAGCCATACTTTCCATTCCCCAAGGCATTAACTACCTCAACCAATTCTTGGGAGAATGAATGATTGGGTACAAATGTCAACATGGGTAGTTGAGGGTTTGATGGATTATCTCATTGACACTTGGATTGAATTGATTGTCTCAAGGGTTTGAATGTTTTCCCTCTCAATTCCTTGTAAAATCATGCCCCATCTCTTGTTTCATTGCATAGCTAGTTGTGGATATTTTATTAAAATGCATATTTACATAATATTCACAATTCCATTGTGCATGGCTAGCACGTAAACCATATGCATCAATAAATCCATGGCAAGGCCTTGGCCTTGAGCTCCTCACCACGATTTTATAACAACATTACATCATTTACATTTTAATTCCATGGGGTCAAACTGGGGGCATTGCCCGCTCTAGCAGTTTTCATGTGTCTTGTTAAGAATGGAACTGTTCCTAGTCCCTTTAGTATTTCTTAGTTCTAAATTTTCGTTGCTTTTTATTTTTGCTTGATTTTTAGTCATTTTGATTTTTCATTTTATTACAACACTATGGTTTTATTACTCAATTTCACTTCTCTTTCATGTTTAATAGATGGCTTATTAAATATTTCATTTCTTTTGTAAGTTTTTAAACACTTTTTAATAGTTGACCTAACCCTTATGTTGAAAACCTAACTCTTATGTTGAGATTTTGCAAAGTCTTTATATGAAAAGATTCCCGTAGTATAATTAATAGGTTGTATATATAAAAGCGCTTCTGGAATCTCAAATGATAGAAATTCATGGTTAATTCATTGTAAGTGTTGGCACATTATCTTTTATGATAATCAAAGACCTCGAGGGAGATTTTTCCTATATCATAACATCTGTCAACTTCATGATGATTCATCACCAAAGAAACTGAAGACAGGGGAGACCACATATTATGAGATTTATTAAAATATTTTGATTATGTTCATCTTCAAGAAACCAATTGGTGATTAATTGCAAAAAACATGGGCAAAGGTGGAAAGTTATGCCGATTTGAGCCAATAGATACCAGTTGGGAAACGAATTTTCCTGAGTGTGCAGAGTAATTCAAAGCAGTTGGCTGGTTCAATTTCTTTGAGAGAATTGCATGTTTCAATGTAGAGGTTACCCACGCATTTGCTCAAAATATTTCAAATTTTATTGTTAGCTTTAATACTTTGAAGTTTGAATTGACATGGGGGTTGATTGTTGAAGCTATTGGTCTTCCCATTGAAGGAGAACGTTGGTTTAAGAAAATTCATTTTGAGTTTAATCCAAGCACGTTTTTGCTACCAAGCTGTGAATCCCTTGATTGGAGCAAGGTGGCTCATTTAGACAACTTCAAACTAGAATGGAAGGAGGTCATTGGGATTGTGCCAAGCTACCTCATCTATGAGGGAAGGTTTGCATCAGTTTTTAAATACCACATTACTTTTCTTCTTAATTTAAATCAGCAATCTAAGATGAATCTACTGTTTTTTTTGCTCAGAACTCTTCAAAAGATGTCAGCTAGGGTTAAGGGTCACGCTGATCATATAAGTCAATCATTGTTTCATCATGGTTTAGTCCAACTGATTGTTTTGAGATAGTTACAAAAGAAGAATCGAAAATGGGACCATTTTCTATTTTGGTCAGGGTTTCAAACTTAGGAGGACGACTGCGGAAAGAAACCTCTGCCCAACAAGCAATCTAGTTTTGTTAAAAAATTTAAAAGAGATGTAGTTGAAGAAGTAACACAAGCTAGTTTGTATAAAGATAACCTACAAGAAGAATTTATGAAGCATGATGCTACAGAGCATGAACACATGATTGGAGAAGAGCAGAAACACATCCCTGAGGATGATACAGTGGAAAACCTTGCTGTCTCAAATCAAGAAGAAGTTGTTAGTTCAATGGAGGAAAAACACAGTTGTATTATTCAAGAAGGAGACTCAGTATTAAATACTCTTGCTGCTAATACCAAGGAAGAGATATTTCATGTTCCATATTTCAAAGCTGATGTTAAATCTTTGATTGAGCTCGAAAAACCTAAATGGAGACCTAAAACTAGAGCTACGAATAAACTTAGGTTTAACATGAAGAGGATTTTGAACCCTAAGTTAGAGAAGGAGAAGGTGACCATTATTCAAGATTCTTTAGGTGAAGAAGATGGAAAGAACAAAGAAGAGTTAGAGTTACATCTGGTATAGATAAGCACAGGGGAGGATCATGTAATGATACAACAACCAATTGAAGAATGTAATGAAGTTGCAAAGGAGGAAATTGTTCCTAATTTTGAACAACGCATGAGTTCAAGGGCTTCATTTTCAGAAGCAGCAACAAGGAATAAGCACGAAGAAGACTTGATTTTCAAGAAATTGGAAATTCCATTACTATCAGATCAGAATTCAACATTGCATGAAGGTCTTCAAATGGATTCAGAAATAGAAAATCTCAAGAAATCACTACAGCAGCATAAGACACAGGTCAGATTCCCGAGTGAATCAAATGAAATATGTTGATGTAATTGTAACTTCGAAATGTATTTTACCCATGTATATTGTATTCCTATAGAGATGTTATTATTCCTCTATACGGAAGTGTTTGTATTCCTATAGAGATGTTATTATTCCTCTATACGGAAGTGTCATCATTTATATTGTAAGTGTCGTAACTTGTACTTGATGGGTTATTAGACCACCTTGATGGGGTCGGCCCTGTATGAGTCATGTGAGTAAAAGGATTATTAGACCACCCTATTGGGGTTCGGCCCTGTCAACATTATGTTATGTGGTTAAGTTGAGGCCGACCTAGTAAAGGTTATTAGGCAAGTCAAGTTAAGTATAAATAGAGTGCGGGAGGCACTCTATTTGATCATTCACTTTCTCACTTATACTCTCATTGGAGAGTGGCGCACTTATGGAAGAGGAGAAGCTGCTGCTAGGAGGGCTATCTCTTGTACTTGGGTTATATCATTACTCTATCTATCTCTGAGGAAGTCGTAGGGTTTTTCACCTTCTTGGTTTTTCCCGGTGAAACTCTGTGTCTCTTGTGTGCTTGCATTATTGTGTCTATGATTGATATGATGTACATGTTGTTCTCTCAGTTAAGATCCTAGATCAGATTCAATTCAATCCTGAAAAACTAACATGGTATCAGAGCTAGCCTAAAATAAGGCATGGTATGGCATGTATGACACTTGTTGCACTTGCGAAGCTAGGGCTTGATATAGAAAAAACAAGTCATCGTAGAACTTTCACTATAAATCCATTTTGGAGAAGGTTTAGGATTGGAAACCTTTATAGGTTGTAGCTAACATCCCCATGTACCTTATGTCAAAATCAAAACTTCTAATTCGTTGTACTTTATGAGTTATGATCTGTACAATCTAGGGTTTCTGCCTCTTCCAGATCTCAGTCATAAACAAGTGACCTAGGAAAAAAGGTCATAACTTGGGATAGGAAGCTCCAAATGAAATTTCGTAAAAGGTGACAGGTAGGGAATGGATTGTACTTTCTCAAGAAATTTTTTCAAAGGCCTAAACTGAACCAGTGACACGTGGCATGCCGTACAAGTTTGCTCTCCTGTTTTATCCCATAAACAGGTCACGTTGCGACACTTGGAATAACTCTCTCTCAGAAAATCCATTTGAGGTTAGACCTATGGGGTTGGAAAGATAACAGGTTAGGCTACCACAAGAAGAGTTTTCAGACCCTGCAGATCTGAAATTTCATAGTTACAATAGAAACAATCAGGTGCATAGTTCTGTCAAAACAGATTTTCATTCTGGGCATCTTCATTCTTGGCTTATCATTGCTGCGGGAATTTAGGGCTTCAGAGAAAGTTGGAATTTTTTGTATCAGAGACCACGGATGGATGCTCCTCATCAAAATCAAATTTTAGAGACCAAGATCGAATTTTTTGGTTGGGCAGAATGCCGGTCTTGATCAAACCCTAGTTCAGGATTTTGATGGGAAAGGTGGAAAATTAGGGCTTCTGCAAAAGTTGGAATTTCTGAAGTTTGTGACCACGGCTGGAAGCTCCTCAAAAAAATTGAAGTTTAAAGCTTTGGATCGAACCTTTTGTTTGGGCAGAAGGGTGGGATTTATCAAACCCTAGTTCTGGATCCTATCCAGAAGATCCAGAAGTTTCATAGGCAATTTTGAGGGGTGAAACTTTGTAGTTTTCAAATTCTGAGTATACCAGCTTGACCAGCTCATCAAGGCACATCTTTCTATCCTTTCAGAAGTTTGAAATTCAAATTTTGAATTTTAGGGTTTCCTTGACAAACCCTAATCCAGCTCCAGATCCAGTTTCTGCAAATCAAGTGGATTGGGTTAATCCTAGAAGAGAATTGATTGGTCACCTGCATAAGTGAAGAAGTTCTTGTTTCAGAGGGAGATGAGGCTAAGGTCTTACATAAGAAGATTACAAGCAATCTTGACAGGCATGAATTATCCAGGTATGTTTTGAGATCTGTTCATGATTAAAGTTTATGATATGTTTGTCATCATTAAGATTAGTACAATCTTGATTAATTTTAGACTTGTCGTATCACCTTAATAAAAATATGAATGCATGATAGAAGATATTCATTGATTAGGGTTTTGACACTTATGATTGTACTAATGCATTGTGGTGTTGTATGAGGTTGATGTTGTCCGTTAACATGAAAGGTACATCAAGAAAGACAAATCATGTTTTAAGTTCAAGAACATATGACCATGTTGATATGAAGACAAAGATTCATCCATTGTCATGGATCACATAGAAGAGCTACTTACGAGGCATGTATAACTTGGTTCTATAATGGTTAACCTATGAGATATGAAGGTTACTAGCACAAGTCATTGAAGAGAACAAGAAGACATTTTGCGGGTATGTTAGACATAACTAGCTAGCATGCTAATCCAGGTATTTTTTTCCTATATCAAGTTAGAATCCTACCTTGTGTTAGGATCTTATATTGTTGTATGGTTGATAATGATTATTCATGAAGTTAGAAATGTAAGTAATCAAGGGCTTATGCATATTTTGTCTCTTACCTTGATTGATGATATGACTAACCAGAAAAGTCTTTTGGTCAAATATGAATATGCATGAGTAAGAGAAGTCTTCCTTAAAACATTTAATGCTAATGCTTATTATCTGTCTTTGAAATGATCATGACTATACATGTTTAAGATTATTGTGTTTTGATAGTATTGAGATTATACTAATGAATGTATGATTATGTATGAGATCTCGAGGGTAACAAAATGATGATACTAGTGAGCATGCACAGTGATCGAGGATGGATATAATTTCAAGGACAGGTAATCCAAAAAGCAAAGATCAAGAGGGAGCACACTCCAGTAGTTTCTGGAAGGATGTAGACATTCAAAGGGATTTGACCACTTCTCACAATCCACATCAGAATGGAGTTGCATAAAGGAAGCAAAGACTGAGAGGGAGTCAACCCAACAATAACAAACAAAGATAAGTATTTAAATTATCATTTCTTGTATATTTGATTAATATTGTTCAATGATGTATACACTTATGTTCCTAGACTTAGGTTGTGTATTATGCATATTAGAATAATTGCATTAATGAACAGTATACTACTAATATGCATCTGATGGGTAAGTGGCCTATGGCACTGTACAACATTCCATTGCTACTTATCTAGAATGAAACCTCTTTGCTGACATGTTGGGAGTTGTGCACACTCTTAACAATGTTCTGGTAGAGATTGGAAGGCATCTAGAAAGTTATGGGATATGGATAAATGTTGTATTGAAGCATTAGCTAAGATAATTGCATGACTGTATGACATATTTATTTGTGTAAGAATTTGTTCTGAAAACTATGACATGTTTTCTAATCATGCAATTTAACTTGTTTTGTAGGAAAGATCATATACCATCACCTACAAAAGAAGGCCTACAACATTTGTTCAACAACAAAGTTATCTATTGAAGATATTGAAGTTCCCAGGATTCGGGAAGAACGCCATGATCGAGGAGTACTAGTCGATCATGAAGAATGATGTTTGGGATGTGGGCCAAAGACCATAAAAGTAGTCTTTTGTGACATCCAAGTAGATCTATAAGATCAAGCATGCTGAAGTTGGTAGCATAGAGAAATACAAAGTGAGATTTGTAGCTCATGGCTTCTCCCAAAAAGATAGGATAGACTATGAAGAGTCTTTTGCTCTTGCAACCAGATACACTTCCATCAGATCAGTACTTGCTCTGGCTGCATGATGAAATGGAAGATACACTAGATGGATGTCAAGATAGCTTTCTTGAATGGTGTAGTAAAGGAGGAAGTGTATGTGGAACAACCACTTGGTTTTGAGAAAAATGACAAAGAGTCATATGTGTGCAGGTTGAAGAAATCCTTGTATGGATTGAAGCAAGCTCCTAGGACTTGGTATGGTAGGATAGACAGCTTTCTGTCCAGTTTGGGATTTACTAAGAGTAAAGCAGATTCCAACCTTTACTACAAGGTTGAGGAAAGAAATCCTGTGATACTACTTTTGTATGTGGATGACCTGTTTGTAACAGGTGAGGATGGATTGATTGCCGATACCAAGAGGAAGATTGCTGCCGAGTTTGAGATGAAGGAATTGGGTATGATGCACTATTTTCTAGGCATGGAGGTGTGGCAGAGTGCAGATGGGATCTTCCTTGGACAAGGGAAGTATGTAGTAGAGATCCTGAAGAGGTTCGGGATGATGGACTGCAAGGCCATGGACACACCTATGGAATCGAACCTGAAGCTTCTGTGTGATGCTTCATCTGATCCAGTTGATGTCACTATGTATCGTCAGATGATTGGGTCCTTGATGTACCTGATGAACACGAGACCAAACATTTTCTTTGAGGTGAACACATTGACCGAGTTCCTGATGGATCCTAGAGGTGTTCACCTAGTTGCTGTAAATCATATTCTGAGGTACCTGAAGGTACAATTGACTATGGCCTCAAGTATGACGCGAATCAAAAGCTTAACCTCCAAGGTTATGTTGATTCAGATTGGGCAAGCAGTGCTACAGGTAGGAATAACACTTATGGGTGCTGCTTCAGTATGGGATCAGGTGTGATCTCTTGGTTTAGCAGGAAGCAGTCCTGTGTACCACTGAGTACATCTGAAGCAGAGTATGTTGCAGCTTGTTCGGCTAGTTGTGAGGCAGTATGGCTTAGGAAGCTACTGTCTGAGTTATTTGATCTCCCGTTGGAGGCTATTGGTATCTTTTGTGATAACCAGAGTTGTGTGAAGCTATCTGAGAAACCGGTGTTCCACGACAGGTCGAAGCAAATTGAGATCAAATATCACTATATTGGGGATATGGTGCAAAGAGGAGCAGTGAAGCTCCTGTATGTTGCGATGGATGAGCAGGTTGTGGATGTGTTGATGAAACCACTAGCCAGAGTGAAGTTAGAGTACTTTAGAGAGAGGCTTGGTGTTCTTCAGATTGATGACACTTCGAGGAAGAAGTGATGGACACATTTGTAGGAGCCATTCCAAGCATGGTGAAAGGAGGATCCTTTCCATGGCTGTGGATGTAAGCGTTGGCTGATGAGCATCAAGACGATGCTCTAGTTATTGCTATGTATATGCATCATGTTGGATGCTTATTATGATCAGTTGGATCATGTATATGTATATGCATCATGTTGGATGCTTGGACCATGTATCTGTATATGTATCATGTGGATACGTTGTATGATCAGGTAGATCATGTATGTTGATATATATCAGGTGGATACATTGTATGATCAGGTGGATCATGTATCTGTGTATGTATCAAGTGGATACATTGTATGATTTGGTGGATCATGTATGATGATATGTATCATATAGATACTTGGTATGCATTATGTGGATGCATTGTATGATCATGATGATCATGGATGACAATATTCAGGATGTTTCTCCAGATGACATGCATTAGGACGATGCAGTGATGATGATCAGGATGATCATGTACATTAGGATGATGTATGGCAAGTATCAGGTTGATACTCTATGGATGTGGACAGGTTGTGCAAGGGTAGCATGTAATAAGTCCTAGAGATCTAGACAGGTTGTGCTAGTCACGTAAAAGGCCTCAAATGCTCTTTAGAGATCTTGCTTGGAAAGACACTCTTTTAAGGTTTTGCTAGACCACATGCAATAAGTACTGGAGATCTAGCTAAGATGAAAAAGGCCTCAGATGCTCTTTAGATATATTGCTTGGAAAGACACTCTTTTAAGGCTTTGTTGGGACCACATGTAATAAGTCCTAGAGATCTGGACAGGATGAAAAAGGCCTCAGATGCTATTTAGAGATCTTGCTTGGAAAGACACTCTTTCAAAGGTTTTGTGGTAGGGGTCACATGTAATAAGTCCTGGAGATCTAGATAGGATGAAAAAGGCCTTAGATGCTCTTTAGAGATCTTGCTTGGAAAGACACTCTTTTAAGGTTTTGTGACAATCACATGTAAAAGATCCTGGGAGATCCGATAGGTTGAGCTGTGCGCTCGTAAAATGCCTGGGATGCTCTTTAGAGGTTTTGTTGACGCACATAATCAGTGCTGAGGATTCCACAGTATGGCCAATGATGATGAAGACCTACAGGTGGTGGGCCTACATCCAGTATGAAAAAGGACTGGCTCTGTAAAACTTCCTATGATGAGTAGATCGGAGATTGATTGAGATAGTAGCAGCAGTGACGATGACGATGATTCGATGACGATGATCCAGTGACGATGATCCAAAGAAGAAGACTTGTGCTAGAAGACCTATGTCAAATAAATACCTTCTTAGTTAAGAGGGAGTGTTGATGTAATTGTAACTTCAGAATGTATTTTACCTATGTATATTGTATTCCTATAGAGATGTTATTATTACTGTATACGGAAGTGTTTGTATTCCTATAGAGATGTTATTATTCCTCTATACGGAAGTGTCGTTATTTATATTGTAACTTATACTTGATGGGTCATTATACCACCTTGATGGGGTCGGCCCTGTACGAGTCATGTGGTTAAAAGGGTTATTAGACCACCCTATTGGGGGTCAGCCCTGTCAGCATTATGTTATGTGGTTAAGTTGAGGACGACCTAGTAAAGGTTATTAGGCAATTCAAGTCAAGTATAAATAGAGTGCGGGAGGCACTCTATTTGATCGTTCACTTTCTCATTCATACTCTCATTGGAGAGTGGCACACTTGTGGAGGAGGAGAAGTTGCTGCTAGGAGGACTATCTCTTGTACTTGAGTTGTATCATTGCTCTATCTATCTCTGAGGAAGTTGCAGGGTTTTTCACTTTCTTGGTTTTCCCCGGTGAAACTCTGTGTCTCTTGTGTGCTTGCATTATTGTGTCTATGATTGATATGATGTAGATATGATGTACATGTTTTTCTCTCAGTTAAGATCCTATATTAGATTGAATTAAATTCTGAAAAACTAACAAAATACTCATGACAACAAATAAAAGGATGAGAGAGGATCTTGAAGATGTAAATGCTCATTACCAGGAGCTAATTTCAGTGGCTAAGGAAGCTTTAAGAA
Source organism: Larix kaempferi (assembly GCA_027924585.1). NCBI lineage: Eukaryota > Viridiplantae > Streptophyta > Pinopsida > Pinales > Pinaceae > Larix > Larix kaempferi. Next base: position 11,139,889 of record BSBM01002204.1, on the reverse strand, counting down.
GAAAAGGACATGTAGAGATACAAGTTGAATAATTGACTAAGCATATTGGAGATTTGAACAAACAAAACAAGGTTTTATCAAACATGGTTCAAGGCATGGAGAAATAGAAGGCTCGTCATGTTAAGAGATCTCATGCATTGGAGGGAATAACTATGTTAGTAGAGGCTGCTAAGCAGTTTTAATTGCCACCTAATTGCACAGTTGTCCAAGTATTCCTACATGTCATCTTGTTTATAGTTGTTTAAAGTTACCTTTTGATTAATTAATATTTAGTTATTCGAAAGTTAGTTTGTATAACTACTTGATGTAACTATTGAATATTTTCAAAACCTGACCTAAAGAAGTGGTTATGGATACTTCATTTTGTAATTATAAAATAGGGAAACCAATACACTAGCAGGGTTGGTTTTTGTTCAGGAGAAGGGCTATAGGACTGATGTTGCTATTTTACACTTAGAAATATACGGTAACTCTCATGTAAGTGTTTTTGAAGACTGAAGATTGATCTGAATATATTATATAAGCCATCTATTGATCTTTATTACTGGTTTATGTTTATAGTCTGTTTGACTACCCTGTTTGTAATTTCATTTCTGGATGAAATTTTTTATCTTGTGAATGCTTATAAAGTTGTGGACAGAACTAGGTTTCTGGTTAAATGCATGAATCTGAATTTATGTTTATGTTTATATCTTACATCTCAATCTTTGAGATTTCTTTATGATTTAGTCACTGCATATGTTTAATATTTGATTTTTCCCCTTCTTATGAATGATTCCTTCAAACCCAAAGTTACAAAAACAAATTCATTTTCTTTTAGTTTTAATGAGATTGTTCTAGCTTGCACCCTTTGTAGTCTAGGGAAAATTTCTAGCACAAACATCTTTGGCACCGTTGTTGGAGACGAAAGTGAAGCAAATATTCCCTAGGATAGTATATGAATATGATTTTGGAAAGTGAACAGGATCAGACATTGTTATAGACTACATTTTCACCAGTATTGGTTTATAGTGGCTTATAAGAAATCAAACACACGGGGAAAACCTACATCACCATTAGATCCAGGAGTCTCAGATCCAGAAGAAATCTTGAAAGAGCCTAGGAATAAACCAACTTCTTCTTTTGGAAGATCTCAATCTTCTCCTTCTTTATTTACTCTTGATTAGTCACATCCAACATCCCCTTTTGCATATTCAGAACTTAAATCAGAAGATAAAAAAAAGATTTGTCTTGGCTAATCCCTACTACTCAAGTTGATAGCTTTCATATTTTCACTAATCCATTGTCTGCTCAAAAGGTTAAGACTGAGTTTCCTAGTAAAATCCCCTTGGTTCAGTTTAAAGCTTGTAAAATTAATTTTCAATCAAGCCAGAGTAAAGTCAGTAAGCTTATTTCTTCACCAAGCCAAAGTAACTCCAAGATGGTAGGACAACCTCTTGATATGATGGACCGTATGGCAGTTTCTAGATATGCTCATTTAGTTCTCCCTCAACCCCTGAATGCTCTTCCTGTAGGAGACTATCAGAAGTATCTTCCTAGGTTTAATGGTTAGGGTGAAACTACTGTAGAGGAACATTGGAATGCATTTCTAAGTTATGTAGACAATCAGAATATTGAAGCTAAACATGTGTGGATGAGGATGTTTGTATAGAGCTTGGATGGGGAGGTAAGGAAATGGTTCACAGAGTTACCTACTAATTCAATAACCCTAATACAAGAACTACAAGAAATGTTTATGATACAGTGGGGGAACACAAAGGACTATACTTATTACATTACATAATTTGTAGCCTTAAAAGGAAAAAAGATGAAGCTATAGCAGATTTCTCAAAACGTTTCAATAAGATGTATGGGAGGATCACTGCTGAAATTAAACCTTTTGAAACATCAGCCAAGTTAACTTATGCCAACTCTTTTGATCATGAATTCTCTTTGAATCTTAGAGAAAGAAGGTCAGTAACTCTGATGAATATGCATTGGAAATTGAATTGAACATTTTGGCTCCGAATAGGCTTAAAGAGAAATCATATTATAAAGTGCATGACCGGAAGGGTAAAAATGAAATGATTTCCCCACCTTCCACATCAAAGACAACAGAGAGAAAAACGGATGAAATGACTAAGTTGATTAAAATTTTATCTGCAGAAGTGAGTAAGATGAAGATGGAAAAGAGTTTGAATAGACCTACACAGGAAGGAGAAAGAAATCCTAACCAGTTTAGGCTCCCTTTTGTTCCCATATTTCTTCCTAGAGAAAGGAGAAACAATGACACTGAGAGGGAAAGAAGGGAGAATGAAGATGAGAGAGTTCCTCCCTGTCATGTCCCCTTCCATCAACCCGATGCAAGGGATGAAACATGACCAATCTACTGGGCTTATTGGCAATCTCAACCCCATTCATTACTAAGAAATTGATAACAATTAAAAACTTTTGTATGCAATTCATACTCAATAAAAACACGGCGGAATTAATCAAATTTGCATACACACAAACAGTAATGCATCAACATATTTAACTCAAGCAGATGGTGAATCAACAGACAATGAATCAATCACATTCTTAGGCTATGCACAAGCTTCATATCAACCATATTAATATATTCATTTCATCTCATTTAGCATGAATAGTTAACATTAAGGATTAACACATTGCTAACACATAATGCAAATAAATTGATCCATGGAGAATACTTATCTTGAAATGCAAACGTCCAAACAATTGGCTACGTGAGAGCAACGTTCCACCCAACCATAGATCTCTGTCCAACCTATATTCTTTCAGCTGAGAGATCACCCCCGAGTTGGGCTGTGTATCCACTAAGAAGGAACTAGATAGGCTCACTCACAGTCATGGATTCACTCAAACGGTCATGCTAAGCCAGCACACAGATGGGTTTATCAATCATGCAATAAGGAAATGATGAGGATGCTAAGCCAGTGAGCTCAACCACAGAGCTATAGACATCTCAAGCTAAATTCAAGCAATCCCATTCTCTGTTCAAACATCCACACTTGGATTTCTCACCATTCTCGCAGCAAATAACTCAATCTCGTCACTGAGTTTCTGGGCTATCAAAACTGAGTTTTCCAATGGATTTGAGGGTAGCTAATGCTCCCAAATTCGCCCCAAGGTTCATACCTATGGATCCCCCATTGGATTTCATTATCAAATACCAATTCTGGGCGTTTATGGCTCTTCAAAACGTGGGTTCTTTCATAGTTGCGATTTCTGGTTTTTCTCCCTCCTAGGAATTCATTTTTGGATGAAAATTGATGCTGGTAACTTCCACAATGGAATGAGGATGAAGAAGAAGCAACCCCCATGAGGTAGAGTTACTTGTAGCACAAGAAAACAAAGCCCATACTCTGCCATACGAATTTCTGGGCTGCCCATGTTCCATTGAAGCCATGGACTAAATTCCTCAACCACTTCCTTACAACATAATTAAATATCAGCAAGGAAAGTCAAATGGGTTCTCAATGTGACTTATGGCAGCCTATGATTCAATCCCACAGCCCCCTCACCATTCCCTAGTGGATACACATGGCCCCTTTTCATTTATTTCCTCCATAGCCAGTTTTGGTATTTTATTGCATGATGTTTATTTACATCATTTTTACAATGTTCCATGGATAAATAACACATGGGTAACGTAATGTCTAATACTTGCCTTTAAATAAAATTTGAGCTTCCACTAGCGGGGCCTTGGCCTTGAGCTCTACGGTAGGAAAACATACATCACATATATACAATATTTACATTAAAAGCTAATATATCCTAAGGTTCAAAATGGGGTATTACAATCCCTTTCACCTTAGAATAACACTGTCCTCGGTGTTCCAATACTTAGGAAAACATATACAGTTTGCACATGTCCAAAATTTAAAAAACTTTACAGATTTACCTTGCATTCTATCCTTTACTTTGAACTTGTAGGACCAAGTCCTTTGACTTCCATGAGCTTCTCCTTTTGGTTCTGATCTTTCAACTCATCCACAAGTATGAAAACTTTATGGCTGCTACCCTCTTGATGTTCCCTTGCTGGCCAGTCGTGGAGGAAATGATGTCCACCACATTTCTAACATCTCACTGGCTACTTCATCTTTACCTGCTCAATCTCCTTTGAGTCTTCATGCCCGGAACGTTTCTTAATGCACCGGTTGGACGAATGCCTCATCATTGATCCACTTTCCTTTCCCTTACAGATTGCTCCCATAATGCTTTTTACCTCTCTTTGCAGACAAATAGAGTTCTGCAAAACCTTGTGGTTCATCTCGTTCTGCCTCTTCTGTATCTTGAGCATCTCTCCAATATTTTCTTGGGTCTTGTAAATTGTTTGAAGAAGACTTTCAGCCAATTCCAATACCCTATGGTTTGCTGCCATGGTCACTGTGCACAGTTGGTTCTCACTTGTCTCACAAGCAACACTTGCTCGTAACAACTGCAACCAATGGATTTAATTTCCACCTGTGGAATTCATCATTACAAATCTTGTTAGGCCAAGCGTAATGTAAACATTAAAAACCAGTCAATTGTTTTTCCCCAATTGACATGGACATTCCATGCTCTATTCATGAGACTTTCACACTTTCCATGCTTGCCGAGCATACACATGAATTCTTTCATGTTCATCCATTCACAATAAATTAACTACTTTAGCATTCACAATTTATTTCAAGCCAATAAACACATTCTACTTTCAACAATACATGCATTCAACATTTTTTTTTTTTTATAAATGCATCAATAAAAAGGAAAGAGACAACAGTAAGAGTTTTCTTCTCTTAGTCTTGTTCCATTCTGGAACCCACACCACCATTGTGGTTTTCATGCTCCTAGCCTCTTTTACTTCCATGTGAATGCTTAACCAGCCCTTCTTGGCTATGACACTTAGTGTCTATGGTCTATTTCAGACCTCTCAACCATGGAGTCCCTCCACATGGTTATGAGTACTATGCATTCAAGCATATTATGATTTAATCAAGACTATCTCATATAACATGCATTACCATAATCAGGACCACCTATCCTCACTTGCTTTAGTTGTTAAACTCACAATCGACATACCCAAATGGCATGATATAATTTCATATGAATGCATTGAGATTCTAAGCAAGTATAGGGTGTATGGATCATTTCCTTCACTTACCCACACCTCACCATACTCGGTAGGTTAACATTCCCATTTGGGCACTCAATACCCCATGCGAACCAAATCAACATAGTTCAAACATAGTCAAAGGGATCTTACCAAATCCTCTTTCAACATTCATGCAATCGTGCATCAATAACCATTACCTGCATGGTTGTCATTGATATCACTTGATGTTACCTTATGGGTTGGCCTCTTACCAAGGCTACACAGTCCTTTTTCCAACCTCATGATCACAGATTTGTTGCACCATCCTTTCTTCATAAGGTTGTTGGCTTCATGCAACAACATCCTCAACATATTTAGCCATGATTCTGTTGTCTTTGGTCCTACAACCAAAACCAATCACCAATAGTGATTATCAACCACAATATTTACCATTAGTGGTTCACTGCATATGTAAAACCTCACTACATTTACCAATATGTAATGTCATATGCATGCAAAACATATACTCATGCACTGTGCAATGTTTATTAATATTCCAATCAATGCATATTCATGCCACTCATCTAATCTCTTGCATTTTCAGCATTCTCATGCCATAATTTTATGCACATAAAGCTTATAAAATATAAATGCAGTTAGCAAGATAGGGGTTAAAGAATTATCCCTTTCCGATCCCTTATCTTTGCATGAACTTCCTCTTCCACATCGTAGCTGGTTCGATTTCATGGCATGCTACTTCCAGGCATGCAATTCTAGAATTTGCCCATATTGACAACAATTTTGCCAAACAGCCACTGGCACTTTTCTGCTCCAATTATCTATGATGTCTAATAACTTCCTTCAAATCCTGATTATGCACCATTGTTCCCTACAGGATATCCCTTACAATGCCTGTCCACTTACTCCATTCCGACATCGGGTGTGGGAACTACATCACTTCAAAAATGATAGCTTTTACCAATAATTCTACACATTTTAAATAGTTGTATTTTGGTCTAGAATGCCAATTTCGGCCACCCGTGAAAGAAAATCTATGAGAAATCACGAAAACATTTCTACTGGGTGGAGTTGGTCTATATAACAAGGAACGCTCAGCAACTCGCGGATCTCTGTTCCGATGCACCTTTCGTCTTCTATAAAATTCTGGGTTTGATTACTTTTCACTTTTCACATTTTTCCAAAATTCCAATTTTTGGACTAAAAATTCAAACGCAAATTTTGAAAATTCCCGTCCCTGAAACCCAAAACCCGAAAATTGCGGGTTCGGAATTTCGGAAATCGAAATGCAAATTTTGAAAATTCGCGTTCCTGAATCCTGAAACCCGACATCCCGAAAGCCGAAAATTGCGGGTTTGGAATTTTGGAAATCCAAACACAAATTTTGATAATTCGCGTTCTCGAAACCCAAAACCCGACATCCCGAAAGTCGAAAATTGCAGGTTCGGAATTTCGGAAATCCAAATGCAAATTTTGAAAATTCGCATTCCCGAAACCAGAAACCCGACAGCCCGAAAGCCGAAAATTGCAGGTTCAGAATTTCGAAAATCCAAACGCAAATTTTGAAAATTCGTGTTCCCGAAACATGAAACCTAATAGACCGAAAGCCGAAAATTGCGGGTTTGGAATTTCGGAAATCCAAACGCAAATTTTAAAAAATTCGCGTTCCCGAAACTCGAAACCCGACAGCGTGAAACTGCGAAAAACACCTACGTTTCCAGTAACTTCCGGGGTTCATAACTACCTCGTCCCTTAGCCAAATGAGGCGAGTCTGGTACCGTTGGAAAGCTGTTGGAGACCTCTATGCAATGGTGTGATCCTTACCCACACTTGAGAATTATAATCCTGTCATTTTCTCCAATAAAAAATTCCACCCCATCTTCACCAATACTGCGTTAAAACCATTCTGTTACTTTCCTGTAACTCAGAATTTGGCCCAAGCAGCCCCAGTGCTGCAAGCTAGGCTCTGACACCACTCTGTCATGTTCCTTTCCATCAACCCGCTGCAAGGAAGGAAACATGACCAATCTACCGGGCTTATTGGCAATCTCAGCCTTGTTCATTACTAAGAAATTAATAACAATTAAAAACTTCTGTATGCAATTCATACTTAATAAAAACATGGCTGAATCAATCAAATTTGCATACACACAAACAGTAATGCATCAACATATCTAACTCAAGTAGATGGTGAATCAATCCAATTCTTAGGCTATGCACAAGCTTCATATCAACCATATTAAGATATTCATTTCATCTCAATTAGCATGAACAATTAACATTAAGGATTAACACATTGTTGAACACATAATGCAAATAAATTGATCCACGGAGAATACTTATCTTGAAATGCAAACGTCCAAACAACTGGCTACGTGAGAGCAACGTTCCACCCAACCATAGATCTCTGTCCAGCCTATATTCTTTCAGCTCAGAAATCACCCCCGAGCTGGACTGTGTATCCACTAAGAAGGAACTAGACAAGCTAACTCACAGTCATGGATTCACTCAAACGGTCATGCTAAGCCAACACACAACTGGGTTTATCAAGCATGCAATAAGGAAATGATGAGGATGCTAAGCAAGTGAGCTCAACCATAGAGCTACAGACATCTCAAGCTAAATTCAAGCAATCCCATTCTCTGTTCAAACATCCACACTTAGATTTCTCACCATTCTGGCAACAAACAACTCAATCCCGTTACTGAGTTTCTGGGCTATCAAAACTATGTTTTCCAATGGATTTCAAGGTAGCTAATGCTCCCAAATTCACCTCAAGGTTCATACCTATGGACACCTTATTGGATTTCACTATCAAATACCAATTCTGAGCGTTTATGGCTCTTCAAAACGTGGGTTCTTTCACAGTTGCGATTTCTGGTTTTTCTCCGTGCTGGGAATTCATTTTTGGATGTAAATTGATGCTAGTAACTTCTACAATGGAATGGGGATGAAGAATAAGAAACCCCCATGAGGTAGAGTGACTTGTGGTACAAAAAATAGATCCCATACTCTGCCATATGAATTTCTGGGCTGCCCATGCTCCATTGAAGCCATGGACTAAATTCCTCAACCACGTCCTTACAACATAATTAAATGTCAGCAAAGAAAGTCAAATGGGTTCTCAATGTGACATATGGCAGCCTATGGTTCAATCCCACAGCCCCCTCACCACTCCCTAGTGGATACACATGGCCTTTTCTCATTCGTTGCCTCAATAGCCAGTTTTGGTATTTTATTGCATGATGTTTATTTACATCATTTTTACAATGTTCAATGGCTAAATAGCACATGTGTAACGTAATGTCCAATACTTACCTTTAAATAAAATTCGAGCTTCCACTAGCGGGGCCTTGGCCTTGAGCTCCACGCTAGGAAAACATACATCACATGTATACAATATTTACATTAAAAGCTAATATATCCTAAGGGTCAAAATGAGGTATTACAATCCCCTCCCCCTTAGAATAACACTGTCCTCGGTATTCCAATACTTAGGAAAACATATACAGTTTGCGCATGTCCAAAATTTCAAAAACTTTGCAGGTTTGCCCTGCATTCTATCCTTTAGTTTGAACTTTCAGGACCAAGTCCTTTGACTTCCATGAGCTTATCCTGTTGGTTCTGATCTTTCAGGTCATCCACAAGTCTGAAAACTTTATGGCTGCTACCCTGTTGATGTTCCCTTACTGAGTAGTCGTGGAGGCAATGATGTCCACCACATTTCCAACATCTCACTAGCTGCTTCCTCTTTACCTGCTCAATCTCCTTTGAGTCTTCATTCCTGGAACGTTTCTTAATGGAACAGTTGGATGAATGCCTCATCATTGATCCACTTTCCTTTCTCTTAAAGATTGCTCCCATAATGCTTTTTACCTCTCTTTGCAGCCAAATAGAGTTCTACAGAACCTTGTGGTTCATCTCGTTCTGCCTCTTCTGTATCTTGAGCATCTCTCCAAGATTTTTCTTGGTTCTTGTAAATTGTTTGAAGAAGACTTTCAGCCAATTCCAACAACCTATGGTCTACTGCCATGGTCACTATGTACAGTTGGTTCTCACTTGGTTCACAAGCAGCACTTGCTCATAACAGCTGCAACCAATGGATTTAATTTCCACATATGGAATTCATCATTACAAATCTTGTTAGGACAAGCATAACCTAAACATTAAAAGTCAGTCAATTGTTTTTCCCCAATTGACATGGAGATCCCATGCTCTATTTATGAGACTTTCACACTTTCCATGCTTGCCCAACATACACATGAATTCTTTCATGTTCATCCATTCAAAATAAATTAACTACTTCATCATTCACAATTTATTTCAAGCAAATAAACACATTCTACTTTCAGCCATACATGCATTCAACAATTTTCTGTTTTTAAAAATGCATCAATAAAAAGGAAAGAGAGAGCAGAAGAGTTTTCTTCTCTTAGTCTTGTTTCATTCTGGAACCCACACCACCACTGTGGTTTCCATGCTCCTAGCCTCTTTCACTTCCATGTGAATGCTTGACTAACCCTTCTTGGCTATGACACTTAGTGTCTATGGTCTATTTCAGACCTCTCAACCATGGAGTCCCTCCACATGGTTTGTCTACAACTCCCTTGGATTCTAGGACCCCCACAAGTCTAATAGCACCATCATTCATTTATGTGCAAGCTGAGCCTTTTACGACAGTCACATGTCCACACGCATCCTTAAGATGCTTTCATAGTCCTTACTTCCATTAATACCTACACTCAAACATCGAATCAATTCACATGTTTTAGTTTAATTTTGTAGGTTTTATCTCTGAACAAGAGTTTAGGAAATCATGACCAAATCATGTACACATGTATATTCTATAGCACGGAATTACGAGATAACCAAATACTTATCTGCATTGGATGTCTTCACTTTATTCCATAGGGTCCTTCTTTGCTTTACAAGCCTTGGAATCACCTATGGACTTGGATGTTTGGCCAGCGCACAGGCTACCCCTCAACATCAAATAATCTTGTATGTTTGGCCAGCATGTAGGATGCTTCACAACATCAAATAATCTTGTATGTTTGGCCATCATGCAGGCTGCTCTACATCATCAAATAATCTTGTATGTTTAGCCAGCACGCAGGTTGCTCCACAACATCAAAGCCCAACCAGTCACTCTCTGGATTTGCCAAGCAATTTATAGTTCTGTCAGGGTCCTTGCTTCCTGTATGACCAAGGTTTCCAACAAAGAAACAATAGTGCATCAGCTTAACTGTTACAAGACTTAGAATTGAAATCTTCATTATTCCAAACAAGAAATAAATGAAATTGAATACTTATTTGTATTGTGCATTTTCTCTCTGGTCCACAGGGTCCTGCTTTTCTTTACAAGCCTTGGGATCCTCCTGCGGACTAGGATGTCTGGCCAGCACGGGGGCTACTCCAAAACATCAAGTAATTAATGCCCAACTAGTACACCTTCACGCGGACTGGATTTACCAAGCATTTGGTGGTGCCCAACAAGTCCCATACCTGGTTGGCCCTCTCCATTGCCAAGCCAGCACATCCGTCTGGGTCATCGACCAATGGAAGGTAACTGCGCCACCGACCATTATAGGTCAAGGCTCTAATACTATGCCTTAGGCTTGCATCAGCCTTTCACATGTGTCACAATCCCTCAGTATGCATAACAATTCTTCACCCACACAAGGGTGGCACTCCTTCTCTTGTGCAAACCAGCGGTTCCCTTTAGGAACTCTTAAGGTGACTTTCTTAACTGCAGGATATCATGGCCCCATGATACCCACTTACACTACACAAGGGTTACCACCACTCATACAGTCTTCTTGAGTACCATTTTCTTCACTTTTCCTTTTAATGTGCAACATCAAATTTCATATGTATAAGCTGTCAACACAAAATGGATAAGAAAGCTCATTAGTATTGCTGCTCTAAAACTGTAAACATATTTCATAACATTCACTATCCAACATTGAAACACCAGGAATGCGTCCATTCCCTTAGGGTGTAGTCAATATTGGCATCCCTAACATAAATCAGGACCAGAAAGGTGTGCACTCCTCACTGATGTGACCTATGTAGGTCCTAGTCATATTCAAGCAATCTTCCGTAATGAAAATAAAATCAGAACAGGCTCTGCATATTTAATCTAACAATTAAACATGCATATTCTTAGCTAGGGTTAGAGAACACTTATCCATTTCTCGATGGAGTCTATCTTCACTAATGAAGAATGGGGGCTCCTTCCCTGAGTTGATAGTCCCTCGGTTTGCCATCCCAACTCCTTTTGATGTTACATAACTCTCATATGTCTTACTATCATAATCTTTATCATCTCACTCATATTGTTTACCAATCATGTAGTGTAGATGAGACATTAATAATTTCTAATGGCGTTTCACCCGAAACCCATTTCCAAATCATGGAATCCCTTCCCATGAAGTTTGACTTCACTAGGCCCTCTTTCTTGGTCTTACTGCAATGTGTCTTCTTGGCACACTTATTAAATAGCCAAACAGTTAGTAACATTTAACAATGCAATTCAAATCTGATTGTTTCGTAACCGATCAATGGTACTAATAATTAAATTCAATATGAATTTGCAACTCTGTCTACTACAGAAATTGATTTTCTTAGCCATGAGGCTATCCTCATATTGCTTGGCTCTTGTAAATGGCACCATTACGTCCATTATGGATTTATGTTTGTTGCCATACATGGACATCCACCTACATCATGTCTTCCTGACACAATTTTACATAGGCCAAACAGTAAGCAACATTTATAAGCAAAATTTCAAATATGAAAGCTTACAAATATGAGATTTACAATTCTTCTTTCTAACAGAGCTTAGATTTCTCAACCATGAGATTCCTTCTCATAAGCTCTAAATCAAATCTTGAAATCTGCTCCCTACATAAATTAGATTTGCAACCATGATATTATTCTCATAAACTTAAATGAGAATATTTTCATATTTGTTTCATGCATAAGTTGAATTTCACACCCATTAGAATCTTCTCATAATCTTTGGATTTTGCACATGGTAGACTCCAGCCTTCATCATGGACTTACCCACATTGCCATGCCTAGAACAATCTACCTGAAATCTGAAACTTCAATCAGTCAAACACTTTGTAATTCTCTATACATATAATATTTCATTGCTGCAACAATCACTGAAGCATTTCCAGAAGTATAACATTCCATAATTCAAACACTTCCAGCTGTTAACATATCAATATAACAAACTCATTTACTTCACGTAAATCATTGTCATACTAAAATTGCATGGTACAGTCAAATCATTTATGCAATTAACTTAAAGCTTTTAAATGTCATTAATTCATAGCCATATCATTTATACAACTTTGTCCTTCCAACAGAGCACTCTGGAAGCCTGTCAATCATGACTACCTTCATGCAATTCTTCCCCTGCATTCATAGCAGCTCATGAAATGATCTCAGAATTATCATTGATTCATCATTTCATCTATTGCTCAATTATAATGAGACATATACATATATCACAATCATGCATGCACACAAAGCATCTCCTCAGGTGTAGCTACCCACATGCATGCATATTCACAAGATTTACTCAAGTTTTTCATATGCCTTCACTCAATGCTTAACTACAAGATTTATAAAATCTCTTAATACACATCCACTCAATGCCACCTTGCATTGTTTCATGAGTACTATGCATTCAAGCATATTATGACTTAATCAAGACTATCTCATATAACATGCATTACCATAATCAGGACCACCGATTCTCACTTGCTTTGGTTGTTAAACTCACAATCGACATACCCAAATGGCATGATATAATTTCATATGAATGCATTAAGATTCTAAGTAAGTATAGGGTGTAAGGATCATTGCATTCACTTACCTACACCTCACCATACTTGGTAGGTTAAAATTCCCATTCGGGCACTCAATACCCCATGCAAAGCAAATCAACATAGTTCAAACATAGTCGAAGGGATCTTACCAAATCCTCTTTCAACATTCATGCAATCATGCATCAATAACCATTACCTGCATGGTTGTCATTAATATCACTTGATGTTACCATATCGGTTGGCCTCTTACCAAGGCTACTTAGTCCTTTTTCCAACCTCATGATCAGATATTTGTTGCACCATCATTTCTTCATAAGTTTGTTGGCTTCATGCAACAACATCCTCAACATATTTAGCCATGCTTATGTTGTCTTTGGTCCTACAACCAAAACCAATCACCAATAGTGATTATCAACCACAATATTTACCATTAGTGGTTCACTGCATATATAAAACCTCACTACTTTTACCAATATGTAATGTCATATGCATGCAAAACATATACTCATGCACTGTGCAATGTTTATTAATATGCCAATTAATGGATATTCATGCCACTCATCTAATCTCTTGCATTTTCAGCATTCTCATGCCATAATTTTATGCACATAAAGCTTATAAAATATAAATGCAGTTAGCAAGACAGGGGTTAAAGAATTCTCCCTTTTCGATCCCTCATCTCTGCATGAACTTACTCTTCCACATCGTAGCTGGTTCGATTTCATGGCATACTACTTCCAGGCATGCAATTCTAGAATTTGCCCATATTGACAACAATTTTGCCAAACAACCACTAGCCCTATTCTGCTCCTATTATATATGATGTCTGATAACTTCCTTCAAATCCTGATTATGCACCACTATTCCCTGCTGGATATTCTTTCCAATGCCTATCCACTTGCTCCATTCCAACATCGGGTGTGGGAACTACATCATTTCAAAAATGACAGCTTTTACCAATAATTCTACACATTTTACACAGTTGTATTTTGGTCCGAAATGCCAATTTCGGCCACCTGTGGAAGAAAATATATGAGGAATATCGAAAACTTTTCTACCGGACGGAGTTGGTATATATAACAAGGAACACTCAGCAACTTGTGGATCTCTGTTCCGATTCACCATTCGTCTTCTATAAAATTATGGGTTTGACTACTTTCCACTTTTCACATTTTTTCAAAATTCCAATTTTTAGACCAAAAATCCAAATGCAAATTTTGAAAATTCGTGTCCCCAAAACCTAAAAGCCGACATCCCGAAACCTGAAAATTGCGGGTTTGGAATTTTGGAAATCCAAATGCAAATTTTGAAAATTCGCATTCCCGAAACCTGAAACCCGACATCTTGAAAGCTGAAAATTGCGGGTTCGGAATTTCGAAAATCCAAACAAAAATTTTGAAAATTCGCGTTCTTGAAACCCGAAACCCGACATCTCGAAAGCTGAAAATTGTGGGTTCGGAATTTCGGAAATCCAAATGAAAATTTTGAAAATTCGCGTTCCCGAAACCCAAAAGCCGAAAATTGCGGGTTCAAAATTTCGGAAATCCAAACGCAAATTTTTAAAATTCGCGTTCCCGAAATGCGAAACCCGACTGCTCGAAACCTGAAAATTGCGGGTTCTGAATTTCGGAAATCCAAACGCAAATTTTGAAAATTCGCGTTACCGAAACCCGAAACCCGACAACCCGAAACTGCGAAAAACACCTGCGTTTCTTGTAACTTCCGAGGTTCATAACTACCTCGTCCCTTGGCCAAATGAGGCGAGTCTGGTACCATTGGAAAGCTGTTGGAGATCGCTATGCAATAATGTGATCCTCCCCCAAACTTGAGAACTCTAACCCTGTCATTTTTTTCAATAAAAAATGCCACCCCATCTTCACCAATACTGCGTTAAAACCATTCTGTTACTTGCCTGTAACTCATAATTTGGCCCAAGTAGACCCAGTGCTGCAACCTGGGCTCTGATACAACTCTGTCATGTCCCCTTCCATCAACCTGATGCAAGGGAGGAAACATGACCAATCTACCGGGCTTATTGGCAATCTCAACCCTGTTCATTACTAAGAAATTGATAACAATTGAAAACTTATGTATGCAACTCATACTCAATAAAAACACGACGGAATTAATCAAATTTGCATACACACAAACAGTAATGCATCAACATATTTAAATCAAGCAGATGGTGAATCAAAAGACAGCGAATCAATCCCATTCTTAGGCTATGCACAAGCTTCATATCACCATATTAAGATATTCATTTCATCTCATTTAACATGAACAGTTAACATTGAGGATTAACACATTGCTGAACACATAGTGCAAATAAATTGATCCACAAAGAATACTTATCTTGAAATCCAAACTTCTAAACAACTGGCTACGTGAGAGCAACGTTCCACCCAACCATTGATATTTTTCTAGCCTATATTCTTTCAGCTGAGATACCACCCCCGAGCTGGGCTGTGTATCCACTAAGAAGGAACTAGACAGGCTCACTCACAGTCATGGATTCACTCAGACGGTCATGCTAAGCCAGCACATAGCTGGGTTTATCAAGCATGCAATAAGGAAATGATGAGGATGCTAAGCCAGTGAGCTCAACCACAGAGCTACAGACATCTCAAGCTAAATTCAAACAATCCTATTCTCTATTCAAATATCCACACTTGGATTTCTCACCATTCTGGCAACAAATAACTCAATCCTGTAATTGAGTTTCTGGAGTATCAAAATTGAGTTTTCCAATGGATTTTAGGGTATCTAATTCTCCCAAATTCGCTCCAAGGTTCATACCTATGGATCCCCCATTGGATTTCACTATCAAATATCAATTCTGGGCGTTTATGGCTCTTCAAAACGTGGGTTCTTTCACAGTTGCGATTTCTGGTTTTTCTCCCTGCCGGGAATTGGTTTTTGGATGAAAATTGATGCTGTTAACTTCCACAATGGAATGGTGATGAAGAAGAAGCAACTCCCATGAGGTAGATTGACTTGTGGTACAAGAAAATAGAGCCCATACTCCGCCATACGAATTTCTGGGCTGCTCATGCTCCATTAAAGCCATTGACTGAATTCCTCAACCACTTCCTTACAACATTATTAAATGTCAACAAGGAAAGTCAAATGGGTTGTCAATGTGAGATATGGTAGCCTATGGTTCAATCCCACATCCCCCTCACCACTTCCTAGTGGATACACATGGCCCCTTCTCATTCGTTTCATCCATAGCTAGTTTTGGTATTTTATTGCGTGATGTTTATTTACATCATTTTTACAATGTTCCATGGCGAAATAACACATGGATAACATAATGTCTAATACTTGCCTTTAAATAAAATTCGAGCTTCCACTAGTGGAGCCTTGGCCTTGAGCTCCACGCTAGGAAAACATGCATCACATGTATACAATATTTACATTAAAAGCTAATATATCCTAAGGGTCAAAATGGGGTATTACAATTCCCTCCCCCTTAGAATAACACCGTCCTCGGTGTTCCAATACTTAGGAAAACATATACAGTTTGCACATGTCCAAAATTTCAAAGAATTTGCAGGTTTGCCCTGCATTCTATCCTTTACTTTGAACTTTTAGGACCAAGTCCTTTGACTTCCATGAGATTCTCCTGCTGGTTCTGATCTTTCAGCTCATCCACAAGTCTGAAAACTTTATGGCTACTACCCTCTTGATGTTCCCTTGCTGAGCAGTCGCGGAGGCAATGATGTCCACCACATTTCCAACATCTCACTGGCTGCTTCATCTTTACCTGCTCATCTCCTTTGAGTTTTCATGCCTGGAACGTTTCTTAATGGACCGGTTGGACGAATGCCTCATCATTGATCCACTTTCCTTTCCCTTACAGATTGCTTCCATAATGTTTTTTACCTCTCTTTGTAGACAAATATAGTTCTGCAAAACCTTGTGGTTCATCTCGTTCTGCCTCTTCTGTATCTTGAGCATCTCTCCAAGATTTTCTTGGGTCTTGTAAATTGTTTGAAGAAGAATTTCAGCCAATTCCAACAGCCTATGGTCTGCTGCCATGATCATTGTGCACAGTTGGTTCTCACTTGGCTCACAAGCAGCACTTGCTCGTAACAGCTGCAACCAATGGATTTAATTTCCACCTGTGGAATTCATCATTACAAATCTTGTTAGGCCAAGCGTAACCTAAACATTAAAAATCCGTCAATAGTTTTTTCCCAATTGACATGGAGATCCCATTCTCTATTCATGAGACTTTCACACTTTCCATGCTTTCCCAGCATACACATGAATTCTTTCAAGTTCATCCATTCACAATAAATCAACTGCTTCAGCATTCACAATTTATTTCAAGCAAATAAACACATTCTACTTTCAACCATACATGCATTCAACAATTTTCTGTTTTTATAAATGCATCAATAAAAAGGAAAGAGAGAGCAATAAGAGTTTTCTTCTCTTAGTCTTGTTCCATTCTAGAACCCACACCACCACTGTGGTTTTTATGCTCCTAGCCTCTTTCACTTCCATGTGAATGCTTGACCAGCCCTTCTTGGCTATGACACTTAGTGTCTATGGTCTATTTCAGACCTCTCAACCATGGAGTCCCTCCACATAGTTTGTCTACAACTCCCTTGGCTTCTAGGACCCCCACAAGTCCAATAGCACCATCATTCATTTATGCGCAAGCTGAGCCTTTTAGGACAGTCACATGTCCACACGCATCCTTAAGATGCTTTCATCGTCCTTGCTTCCATGAATACCTACACTCAAACATCGAATCAATTCACATGTTTTAGTTTAATTTTGTAGGTTTTATCTCTAAATAAGAGTTTAGGAAATCATGACCAAATCATGTACACATGTATATTCATAAGCACGAAATTACAAGATAACCAAATACTTATCTGCATTGGATGTCTTCACTTTATTCCATAGGGTCCTTCTTTACTTTACAAGCCTTGGAATCGCCTATGGACTTGGATGTTTGGCTAGCGCGCAGGCTGCCCCTCAACATCAAATAATCTTGTATGTTTGGCCAGCACGCAGGCTTCTCCACAACATCAAATAATCTTGTATGTTTGGCCATCACGCAGGCTGCTCCACAACATCAAATAATCTTGTATGTTTGGCCAGCATGCAGGTTGCTCCACAATATCAAATAATCTTGTATGCTTGGCCAGCACGCAGGCTGCTCCATAACATCAATGCCCAACCAGTCACTCTCTTGATTTACCAAGCAATTTTTAGTTCTTTCAGGGTCCTTGCTTCCTGTATGACCAAGGTTTCCAACAAAGAAACAATAGTGCATCAACTTAACTGTTACAAGACTTATACTTTAAATCTTCATTATTCCAAACAAGAAATAAATGAAATTAAATACTTCTTTGTATTGTGCATTTCCTCTCTGGTCCACAGTGTCCTGCTTTTCTTTACAAGCCTTGGGATCCTCCTGCAAATCGGGATGTTTGGCCAGCACGCGGGCTGCTCCAAAACATCAAGTAATTAATGCACAACCAATACACCTTCATGCCAACTGGATTTACCAAGCATTTGGTGGTGCCCAACCAGTCCCATACCTGGTTGGTCCTCTCCATTGCCAAGCCAGCACATATGTCTGGGTCATCGGCCAATGGAAGGTAACTGCGCCACCGACCATTATAGGTCAAGGATCTACTACTCTGCCTTAGGATTGCATCAACGTTTCACATGTGTCACAATCCCTCAATGCGCATAACAATTCTTCACCCACACAAGGGTGGCACTCCTCCTCTTGTGCAAACGAGCGGTTCCCTTTAGGAACTTTGTAGGTGACTTTCTTAACTACATGATATCGTGGCCCCATGATACCCACTTACACTACACAAGGGTTATCACTGCTCATACAGTCCTCTTGAGTACCCTTTTCTTCACTTTTCCTTTTAATGTGCAGCACCAAATTTCATATGTATAAGTTGTCAACACAAAATGGATAAGGAAGCTCATGAGTATTGTTGTTGTAAAACTGTAAACATATTTCATAACATTCACTATCCAACATTGAAACACCAGGAATGCGTCCATTCCCTTAGGGTGTAGACAATATTGGCATCCCTAACATAACTCATCACCAGAAAGGTGTGCACTCTTCACCGATGTGAACTATGTAGGTCCTAATCATATTCAAGCAATCTACCATAATGGAAGTAAAATCAGAACAGGCTCTGCATATTTAATCTAACAATTAAACATGCATATTCTTAGCTAGCGTCAAAGAACACTTATCCATTTGCAGATGTAGTCTCTCTTCACTAATGAAGAATGGGGGCTCCTTCCCTGAGTTGACAGTCCCTCTGTTTGCCATCCCAACTCTTTTTGATGTTACATAACTGTTAACACCCAAAAAGTGCTCACTAACTCATTTCCTTATTCACATGACCCATTTGTCCACTTTTTCACCTTTTGAGCCTCTAAAGCCACCAAAAGGTCACCAAAAGACCTTAATACACCCCTTTTCCCACTCAAAATGAATATTTTTCCTCAAAAAGCATAAAAAACCCTAAAAAAGGGTCCAAAATTCCCAAAAATATTAAAAAGGAAATAAAAATATTCAAAATATTCAAAAAAGGAAAAAGGAGGGAAAAGGTACCTAAACCATGTTGGTCAATACCATTGGTTTCCTCAAAACCATAAATGGTATTCCCCACCACCAAAAACTATAAAAAGGTGGTAGGGGCTCCTCACTTTCCATCCATCCATCTTCCTATCCTCATGTTGTCAAAATCTCCCTTGAGCTTTTGACCATTGTAGCCATCTTGGAGAAGAAACCTTTGGAGTTTGGAGCTGCTCACCCTTGGAGCTACTCAACAATCTTCACCACTTGGAGGTATTACTATTGCAAGCACTTGCTTGCCCTTGTTCTTAATACAAAAATCTTTTTTACATATTGTCAATCGTTTTTGCTTTTCATAACATTTCCCCTATTATCCAAATCGACATTTCCACCACACCTG
Organism: Larix kaempferi; assembly: GCA_027924585.1. NCBI lineage: Eukaryota > Viridiplantae > Streptophyta > Pinopsida > Pinales > Pinaceae > Larix > Larix kaempferi. The sequence goes on along the minus strand of BSBM01002204.1, from coordinate 11,119,973 downwards.
GAAAACCTGAGCTCATCTCGCTAGGTGCATCTTGCACTCAAGCGGAAACTCAGGGATATAAGAAACTCTTCCAAGAGTTTCATGATGTCTTCGCCTGGTCTTACACCGAGATGCCTGGCCTTGATCCCAAAATTGTGGAACATCACATCGACACTTGGCCAAATGTGACTCCTGTCCGACAAAAACAACTGCCCATTCACCCGTCCAAACTCCTAGCTGTTAAAGCTGAGATTGAAAAACTTCAAAAAGCAGGATTCATATATCCTATTGCCTACACCACCTGGGTTTCAAACCCAGTACCAGTAAACAAAAAAGTGGGCACTATACGCGTTTGTACTCATTTTCGAGACCTTAATCTCGCTTGTCCCAAGGACAACTTCCCCACACCTTTCATTGACCAACTGATTGATGAATGCGCATGACACGAGGTCCTTTCGTTTATGGATGGTTTCTCCGGATACAACCAAATAAAAATCCGTAAAGAAGATCAGTATAAGACGACTTTCACCACCCCATGGGGCACCTTCGCCTATCGCGTCATGCCTTTTGGCCTCAAGAATGCTGGAGCCACCTTCCAACATGCCATGACTTACTGCTTCCACAATCTCCACAAGATCATAAACGTTTACCTGGACAACCTCACAGCTCGATCCAAAAAGCGATCTAACCATTTATACGACCTTCGACAAGTTTTCATGCGTTGTCGGAAATACAACATCCGCTTGAACCCCCTCAAGTGTGTCTTTTGCGTCACATCAGGTCGACTACTGGGGTTTGTTATCTCAGAAAAAGGCATCACTGTAGACCCCTTAAAAGTCCAAGCCATTCTAGAGTTACCGTCACCCCGCACATTAAGACAACTACAAAGCCTACAAGGAAGGTCCAACTTTCTCTGCTGCTTTGTCCCTGACTATGCCACGATGGTCCACGGTTTCATACGATTATTACGTCTGCATACTCATTTCATATGGGACCAACAAGCAAAGACAACTTTCACTAACTTAAAGAAAGCACTCACAAATGCCTCGTTGATTTCTCCTCCAGATTTCACCAAAGATTTCATCCTCTATGTTTCAGCATCCGAACATGCTGTATCTGGAGTCCTTGTGCAAGAAGATGACGCTCGTCAAGAGCATGTCATCTACTATGTGAGCCAAACCTTGTCCGGCCCACCCCTTCGATACCCACATGAAGAAAAGATGGCCCTCGCCGTCGTTTTTTCAGTGCAAAAGCTGAGACATTATATTCTCCTAAGCCACACCACTGTCGTAGCTAACTCCAATCCTATGGTTTACCTCTTGACGCGTCGCCTTTTTCAAGCCCGTGTAGCTAAATGGGTGATTATCCTACAAGAGTACGATCTTACTTTCAAGACCCCAAAGAGCACCAAGGCCCTAGCACTAGCTCAACTCATCACAGATCTCCCATCCTCTTCGTCATCACCCGCTATCAAAACAGATCTCATTGACGACCACATATTCATCATCTCGTCTGATGACCCATGGTATGGTGATATTTTGTTATACCTTCGCACGCAGAAGTTCAGACCCCACATCGATCGTGATGGATGCCGCTGTATGCGACACCACGCCCCCCGATATCTCTTGTTAAGGGATGTACTTTATCGACGCGGCGTTGATATCATCTTACGACGCTGCCTATCCCATAGCGAGACAGAACAAGTCCTTAATGATTGCCATAGCGGTGCCTGCGGAGGCCATTTCTCCGGCATGGCTACCGCCCAAAAGATCATCCACGCAGGTTACTTTTGGCCTTCATTATTTACTAATTGCATCACCGCAGTCAAACATTGTCAAAACTGCCAACTTTTTGCCCCAAAAGCAAGAACCCCACCCGCTCCCCTTCATCCAGTCATCACTGTCGGACCATTCTGCAAATGGGCCATCAATATCCTTGATTGCAATTCCACGTCAGCCAGCGGTCACAAACACATCATTGTGGCCATAGATTATTTCACCAAGTGGGCCGAGGCCATGCCAACTTACAATTGCAAGGCCGAAACCGCAGCACGGTTTTTTCTCAACCATGTTATCGCTCATTTTGGAGTGCCAAAGCAACTCGTCTCAAACCACGACTCTCACTTTGAAGACGCCGTCTGGAGAGAACTATCAACCTTACTGAAGTTTGAACACCATTTCTCTTCCGCTTACTACCCCCAAGGAAACGGCCAAGTCGAGGCAATCAACAAAATTTTGAAAACCATCCTCCAGCGCACTGTAGACAAACACAAGTCGAATTGGCACCACATGCTGTTCCCGACACTATGGGCATACTGCACGTCAACCAAAACCACCACCGGTTTTACTCCTTTCCACCTAGTTCACGGTGTCGAGTCCGTCCTCCCCATTGAGTGCCAGATCCCAACCCTACAAATGGTCGTTGAACTCCTACCGGACACTTCCCCAATCGAGCAACGCTTACTACTCCTGGAGCAGGCCGATGAAGATCGGCGCACAGCCCTTCAAACCATGGAAGCAGCCAAGAACCGATCCAAATTGAATTATGATAAACATGTCCATCCAAGAAATTTTACTGAAGGGGATCTTGTCCTCGCCTACGATTAGGCTCACGACAAAACCGGGAAAGGAAAGTTTGTATCCATGTGGCAAGGCCCATATATTATCCACACTTGCCTTGGACATGGGGCATACATTTTGACCGATTCAGAAGGCAACCTCCTACGCAACCCACGCAATGGGTTGTACGTCAAGCGTTTTTACCCATAGTAAACCTGATGGACACCACCGTCCATTATTGTATAGTATTATTTTCTTTTTCCACAAAAAATTCAAAAAACCTAAATATTTATTTTCTCTGCATGACCACAGATGGATCCTGTTCCACTCTGCTACGTCGGTTTCATTGATGGTGCAAGCCGTTGGTCCTCCAATCTGGCCTCCGCAGCTTGGGTAATATATTCCCCTTCACATGAGTTGATCCACATCGACGGAGTGTGTTTAGGTGCTGCCACCAATAACCAAGCTGAATACGATGCCGTGACCGGTCTCTTGGCCAAAGCTCTCCAAATGAGCATACGTCACCTCAACGTTTTCCTGGACTCACAACTCCTTGTTTCCCAGCTCAACAATGATTACCAGGTACGCGATCCCTGTCTTTTCAAAAAAAAATTGCGCACTAAACAAATGGTTCGATAGTTTGAATCCATTTCATTTACACATGTCCCAAGAAACCTCAATAGTGTAGCAGACCATATGGCCAACAACATTCTGGATTGGCACAATAATCACATCATATCATAAACAAATAATGCATCCACGTGCATAACATGTGCCTCCATGGGCATATATATACATAAACAAAATGCATCCACGTGCATAACATGTGCATCCACGGGCATACATATACAAAAAATAAAAAATGTTGCATCCACGTGCATAACATGTGCCTCCACGGGCATACAGAAAACCAAACATGCCTCCACGGGCGAACAAAAAGATAAAAATGCATCCATGTGTATACACGACTATATACCAACATCATATATATATATATATACATCATCGTGTAGTCAAAACATGTCATAAGTGCCCTCAGCACCCCATATACAAAAATACATAAGACGTACAAAATAGCTTCCCCATATGCTCATCAGCATTTGGGGGCAAATAAATATCATCTAATCATCACGATCTCTGGGCTCCTTTGGTGCCTCATCCGTCGGCCCCGCTGGATCATGTTGGGCCCAAACTCTCCGCTCTGCCGGCCCCGCTGTATCATATCGTAGACGAATCCTCCTCTCCGCCCGCCCTGCCGGATCATCCCAACCACCATCCCTGTACTCGGCCGCCAGCAACGCTACCCTCAATAGGATCAACCGCCACTCACGTGGCGCATTGAAACATCGCTCCACGATGTCCCGATCCAAGTCTCTCCAACCATCCTCCAGGAATCCTGCTAGAATCATATCCAGTGTCTCTTGGACACCATCGACAGCATCATCTCGAGGGCTAGCCCCTCGACCACGAGCCCCAAATACGCGACCATGTGGAGGTGGTACAGCTGCTGGAGGTGGATCAACCACCATCGCCCGTCCCCTGCGAGCCACATAGTCAGCTGGTGGAACAGGACCAACATCTGCACAATGCAAAAAACCATCATATACATATCTAACTATAATCATAACCAATAAATCAAGAAACACATGATATAGTAGAGAACAAAACAACAAACATACCATCTAAACCCCAGGCCTGTCCCTGAGCTCGAGGCATCTCCGGATCTCCTCGATAATCCATACCAGCATATGGATAGTCCTCAATCAGCAGGGGGATCTGCTCCCACTGCTCGTACATCTCCTGCGAGAAGAACCCGCGGATACCACCACCACCGAGAGGCATCATCTGCCCCCACCGCACCATCCGCGGCTCACTCACCAAACCGTCACGAATGGGCACCCGTGGTCGCAAAGTCGGTACCCGCTCAAAGAAAAAAGAACACAGAAAGGAGGCATAGCAGAACTCTCCCCCCTCCCGACTCACCTTGTCCAGATCTCTCCGGACACCAGCTAAAAACATCTGACCCCATGCATAATAGGTCCCCCTCAACATAGAATCCACCATCATCGTTTGTCCCCCTGACAAATGATGTGGCGCCACGGCACCCAACACCCGCAGAACACAAGCCCCGACAGCTCGCATGTCCCACTCTCGCAGTGATCTCAGACTCAGCGCGCTGTTTTGCACAATCGACCCGGCGACACAGAAAGTCTCCAGAAGATCCTCCATGTCAACACCTGCCGGGATCCTCAGTAGAAGATCCCCCACCTCCCCTAAGCGAGGAAACCCAGTAAGAAAATAAACATCTGTGAGGGTGATCTCCAACCTCTCACCCCCAACAACAAAAGCACCCTTTGCAGGTACCCACCAACTCACCAACTTGTTCAGTAACGGTCTTACTGAACGCATTGGTGGAATCTAAGCGAACTTCAGGAGTCCACTCTCGGCTAGAACCTGCCAGACTTGCTGATCAGTCCGAATCCAGACCATCAAATCTTCCTCCATCTCAACGGCCTCCTCAACATCCTGCCAAAGAAACTTTTAGCACCTGAGAAAAAAAAAAAAAAATTTTCAAAAATACCATCGCGACTTTTCTATCAAAAGCCGCGTTGATCATCGCGGCTTCCATACAGAAACCCGCGATGAACATCGCGGGTATTGGCCAGACAGTCGCGATGAACATCGCGACTGTCTCCCCCATACTTGCGATGAACATCGCGGGTTTTAACCTGACAGTTGCGATGAACATCGTGACTGTCAGCCTCAAACCCGCGATGTCCATCGTAGCAAAAGACCCGAAACCCGCGATATTCCACGTTGGAAGGCCAACATGCAATTTTGCGGCCTTCGGGGGCCCGCCGCTACCCAAAAAAGACATAATTGAAAAGGATAAGGCAAATAGGGTTACCTGAAACTCGCGGAATCGAAAACCAACGGTCAAATCTCCCGAAAATCAAGAAAGAACTCTGACTGCTCTGCCAAACTCACACGTAACAATGACACGTCATATGGGCCCCACGCCCTATTTATAGAGATTCTACCATTTTTCAAACAACCATTCTGGTGTCATAGGACGCCCGTTTCTAAAACCGTTGGTACCGTTGGAATCAGCACAGCGAGAAATTCATGATAGTTCTTTCCTTTTCCTGTTTTCATCAGGTCCATTTTTGGACCATTTTTTGGGCACCCTCATTGCCTCGATTTGCGTGCCACATCGACCGTCGACCATTTTTGATGAGTCTTATATCGCCGGATTCAGTTTTCCGCGCTTGTGACGACGCTTGAGACCATTTCTCGCCCTCACGCCCAGATTTTTCGGGCATCTTTTCCATGCCCCCTCGTCACCTCGGTTTGCGTGCCACATCGGCCGTCGTCCATTTTTGATGAGTCTTATATCGTCGAATTCAGTTTTCCACACTCGTGATGACGCTTGAGACCATTTCTCGTCCTCACGCCCAGATTTTTAGGGCATCTTTTCCATGCCCCCTCGTCGCCTCGGTTTACGCGCCACATCGACCGTCGTCCGTTTTTGACATGCCTTATATCATTGGATTCAGTTTTTCGCGCTCGTGATGATGCTTGAGATCATTTCTTGCCCTCACCCCATAATTTTCGATCATTTTTTCAAAATGCCACTCATCACCTCGGTTTGCGTGCCACATCGGCCGTTGCCCCTCTTTGACAATCTTTATGTCACCGGATTCAGTATCCGCACTCATGATGACGCTTGAGACCTCTTCTTGCTCCCGTCAATCCCTTTTTGTTCAGTATAGTTTTATCCCTTTTTCGGGCCGAGCAATCCCTTTTACGAAAAAGGCACTTAGGGAGTTTCTGTTAAGCTCTTTTCTGACTCCTAAAACAATGAAAAAATTGCCGAGCAACCTTGCTTCCTTTCATGCTCGCTAAAACGTATCTGAAAGGGCGTCTACCTGGTATAAGTTTACCCCTTTTCCGGACCTTGTAGACTTATTACGAAAAAGGAATACTCTAGTCACATCGGCCATAAGAGTTCTCCATTTGCATCATTTTATGTTTTTTTGGGCCTTGGAGACTAACTTACGAAAAGGAACAACAATGGAGTCCCCTTACCGCTTTCAGACTCTCTAAACATGAAAGCGACCACGAGTAATCAACATCCTGGGCTCGTAAAAACCCACAGGACGGTACTCACAACCACTGCAGAGTCTTCTTATCGTTTTCATACTCCTTAAAAAATGAAAGCATTCATGAGCATGAATAGTCCTGGGCTCACAAAATCCACAGGATAGTACCATTTCAGAGCACACTTTTATCCCTTCTTGGAGCTCATTAAAACTACAAAGAAGGACCCAATGGTGCTTCTTGGCGCCACATCAGATCACGTCTACTCATATGGCAGCTTCCCCATTTTGGTCGCCTTTGTTCAGAGTATTCTGCATTATGTCACCCTGAGAATCCCTCGACAGCACCCATCAGCTTGACCCCCCAGAGTCAATACATATCCTTCAGTCCCTAAAAGCTATGATCCCCACACCTACAAGTTAGTTCCCTACGCTGCCAGGTCAACCATGTCATCATGCTCTGAACAAATAAAGTTTGAGTCTACCCACTATATGACCCCAGTTACTTCCCATCCCCACAAGTATGTCAGTCCTACCATCAGTACTACCACACTTCAGTTCTACACCTTGCGCTCCTATCAAGGAAACATCATTGCCTTGTTAGTTGCTAGTCTCCCTCTGTCGATGAAAACCAAATTTATTCCAGAGGATAGACCTAGAGGTCCCTGTGTCTTGGACTCATCACCATTTACGATGAGTGCCTACGAATCATTTCGAGAAGAGTCTCCAGTGCCTCTCCAAATGGTTGTTTCTGAAATGCTCGACTTCAACACCTTGATCGCATCGTTGAGACTCGCACAGGGTATTGGCCCTTTCAGTTATTTGTTCAAGACCCCGGATACTACCCGACTCTTCCACACTTGAGAGTCTACCAATGGATACAACCAGTTACATTTTTTCTATAGATATCCGGGTTGCGCATGGCGACAGTATTCAGATGTACCCCAGTTTTTATACTCCCTCGAGTATACAGTTACACGTACATGTAATTCTCATAGATGACTCTCAGTCATTGAGTCCTTACAGATGTTGGACACCTTTAGTTTCAGCAGTTCAACAGTTATTCCAGTGTATCAGTTATTGAGATCAGTCATGTTATGATCATGAGCACATCCCAAAATGATGTCCCCTCTGGACCATTATGATGTACCAGTAGATTTTTTATGTATTTTTCAGGTCCACCTTCTTGGGACTAATTGTTTTTATATGTCTTGATACGCGCATGGATATGCCCGTCTCGTCCATTATCAAAGATTATTCCTCTTTCATATTGAGGCCATGTAATATTGTTTATTTTTTGCAGCTTCCAAGGGCCATGGATCCAGTCTCCAATCGGTCTCTTCTCCTCCCCAAACCCCAGAAAAAAAAAGACAAAAGAACTATGATGTCTATCGGCCATACGATGAGCTCCTGCCCTCACACATCAGGGGGCAATCTGTTAACACCCAAAAAGTGCTCACTAGCTCATTTCCTTATTCACATGACCCATTTGTCCACTTTTTCACCTTTTGAGCCTCTAAAGCCACCAAAAGGTCACCAAAAGACCTTAATACACCCCTTTCTCCACTCAAAATGAATATTTTTCCTCAAAAAGCATAAAAAACCCTAAAAAAGGGTCCAAAATTCCCAAAAATATTAAAAAGGGAATAAAAATATTAAAAATATTCAAAAAATGAAAAAGGAGGGAAAAGGGACCTAAACCATGTTGGTCAATACCATTGGTTTCCTCAAAACCATAAATGGTATTCCCCACCACCAAAAACTATAAAAAGGTGGTAGGGGCTCCTCACTTTCCATCCATCCATCTTCCTATCCTCATGCTGTCAAAATGTCCCTTGAGCTTTTGACCATTGTAGCCATCTTGGGGAAGAAACCTTTGGAGTTTGGAGCTGCTCACCCTTGGAGCTACTCAACAATCTTCACCACTTGGAGGTATTACTATTGCAAGCACTTGCTTGCCCTTGTTCTTAATACAAAAATCTTTTTTACATATTGTCAATCATTTTTGCTTTTCATAATATTTCCATTATTTGCTTATTTACCTGACATAGATCCATGATTAATGTAGTTTAGATTAGTTTGTTATTTATTTCTATTGAAACTGCTGCTACTAGTTAGTAGGTGCCCATTGCACTAAGCTTGGTTGCAAAACCAAGCCAACAATAACTCTCATATGTCTTACTGTCATAATCTTTATCATCTCACTCATATTGTTTACCAATCATGCAGTGCAGATGAGACATTAATAATGTCTAATGACGTTTCACCCGAAACCCATTTCCAAATCATGGAATCCATTCCCATGAATTTTGGCTTCTGCAGGCCCTCTTTCTTGGTCTTACTGCAATGTGTCTTCCTGGCACACTTAATAAATAGCCAAACAGTAAGCAATATTTAACAATGCAATTCAGATTTAATTGTTTCATAACCGATCAATGGTACTAATAATTGAATTCAATATGAATTTGCAACTCTGTTTACTATAGAAATTGATTTTCTTAGCCATGAGGCTGTCATCATATTGCTTGGATCTTGTAAATGGCACCATTCTATCCATTATGGATTTATGTTTGCTGCCATACATGGATGTCCACCTACAACATGTCTTCCTGACACAATTTTACATAGGCCAAACAGTAAGCAACATTTACAAGAAAAATTTCAAATATGAAAGCTTACAAATATGAGATTTACAATTCTTCTTTCTAAAAGAGCTTAGATTTCTCAACTGTGAGATTCCTTCTCATAAGCTCTAAATCGAATTTTCAAATCTTCTCCCTACAGAAATTAGATTTGTAACCATGATATTATTCTCATAAACTTAAATGAGAATATTTTCAAATTTGTTTCATGCATAAGTTAAATTTCACACCCATGAGAATCTTCTCATAACCTCTGTATTTTGCACATGGTAGACTCCAGCCTTCATCATGGACTTACCCACATTGCCATGCCTAGAACAATTTACCTGAAATCTGAAACTTCAATCAGCCAAACACTTTGTAAGTCTCCATGCATATAATATTTCATTACTGCAACAATCACTGAAGCATTTCCAGAATTATAACATTCCATAATTCAAACACTTCCAGCTATTAACATATCAATATAACAAACTCATTTACTTCACGTAAATCATTATCATACTAAAATTGCAAGGTACAGTCACATAATTTATGCAATTAACTTAAAGCTTTTAAATGCTCATTAATTCATAGCCATATCATTTATACAACTCTATCCTTCCAACAGAGCACTCTGGAAGCCTGTCAATCATGACTACCTTCATGCAATTCTTCCCCTGCATTCATAGCAGCTCATGAAATGATCTCAGAATTATCATTAATTCATCATTTCATCTATTGCTCAATTATAATGAGACATATACATATATCACAATCATGCATGCACACAATACATCTCCTCAGGTGTAGCTACCCACATGCATGCATATTCACAACATTTACTCAAGTTTTTCATATGCATTCACTCAATGCTTAACTACAAGATTTATAAAATATCTTAATGCACATCCACTCAATGCCACCTTGCATTGTTTCATGAGTACTATGCATTCAATCATATTATGAATTAATCAAGACTATCTCATATAACATGCAGTACCATAATCAGGACCACCGATCGTCACTTGCTTTGGTTGTTAAACTCACAATCGACATACCCAAATGGCATGATATAATTTCATATGAATGCATTGAGATTCTAAGCAAGTATAGGGTGTAAGGATCATTACCTTCACTTACCCACACCTCACCATACTCGGTAGGTTAACATTCCCATTCGGGCACTCAATACCCCATGCAAACCAAATCAACATAGTTCAAACATAGTCGAAGGGATCTTACCAAATCCTCTTTCAACATTCATGCAATCATGCATCAATAACCATTACCTACATGGTTGTCATTAATATCACTTGATGTTACCTTATCGGTTGGCCTCTTACCAAGGCTATAGAGTCCTTTTGCCAACCTCATGATCACAGATTTGTTGCTCCAACCTTTCTTCATAAGGTTGTTGGATTCATGCAACAACATCCTCAACATATTTAGCCATGTTTCTGTTGTCTTTGGTCCTACAACCAAAACCAATCACCAATAATGATTATCAACCACAATATTTACCATTAGTGGTTCACTGCATATGTAAAACCTCACTACTTTTACCAATATGTAATCTCATATGCATGCAAAACATATACTCACGCACTGTGCAATGTTTATTAATATGCCAATCAATGCATATTCATGCCACTCATCTCTTGCATTTTCAACATTCTCATGCCATAATTTTATGCACATAAAGCTTATAAAATATAAATGCAGTTAGCAAGACAGGGGTTAAAGAATTCTCCCTTTCCGATCCCTCATCTTTGCATGAACTTCTTCTTCCACATCGTAGCTGATTCGATTTCATGGCATGCTAATTCCAGGCATGCAATTCTAGAATTTGCCCATATTGACAACAATTTTGCCAAACAACCACTAGCACTTTTATGCTCCAATTATCTATGATGTCTGATAACTTCCTTCAAATCCTGATTATGCACCACTGTTCCTTGCTGGATATGCTTTCCAATGCCTGTCCACTTTCTCCATTCTGACATCGGGTGTGGGAACTACATCACTTCAAAAATGACAGCTTTTAGCAATAATTCTGCACATTTTACAACGTTGTATTTTGGTCCAGAATGCCAATTTTGGCCACCTGTGGAAGAAAATATATGAGGAATCACGAAAACCTTTCTACCGAGTAGAGTTGGTCTATATAACAAGGAACGCTCAGCAACTCGCGGATCTCTGTTCCGATGCACCATTCGTCTTCTATAAAATTCTGGGTTTGACCACTTTCCACTTTTTACATTTTTCCAAAATTCCAATTTTTGGACCAAAAATCCAAACACAAATTTTGAAAATTCGCATCCCTGAAACCCGACATCCCGAAACCCAAAAATTGTGGATTCGGAATTTCGGAAATCCAAACGCAAATTTTGAAAATTCGCATTCCCGACATCCCGAAAGCCGAAAATTGCGGGTTCAGAATTTTGGAAATCCAAACACAAATTTTGAAAATTCGCGTTCCCGAAACCCGACATCCCGAAACCAAAAATTGCGGGTTCGGAATTTCGGAAATCCAAACGCAAATTTTGAAAATTCGTGTTCCTGAAACCGGAAACCCGACAGCCCGAAAGCCAAAAATTGTGGGTTCGGAATTTCGGAAATCCAAACGCAAATTTTGAAAATTCGTGTTTCCGAAACCCGAAACCCGTCAGCTTGAAAGCCGAAAATTACGGGTTCGGAATTTCGGAAATCCAAACGCAAATTTTGAAAAATCGCGTTCTCGAAACCTGAAACCCGACAGCCTGAAACTGCGAAAAACACCTACGTTTCCTGTAACTTTCGGGGTTCAGAACTCCCTCGTCCCTTGGCCAAATGAGGCAAGTCTGGTACTATTGGAAATCTGTTAGAGAGATCTATGAAATGGTGTGATCCTCCCCCACACCTGAGAACTCTAACCCTGTCATTTTTTCCAATAAAAAATTCTGCCCCATCTTCACCAATACTGCGTTAAAACCATTCTGTTACTTGCCTGTAACTCAGAATTTGGCCCAAGCAGCCCTAGTGCTGCAAGCTGGGCTCTAATACCACTCTGTCATGTCCCCTTCCATCAACCCGATACAAGGGAGGAAATATGACCAATCTACCGGGCTTATTGGCAATCTCAGCCCTGTTCATTACTAAGAAATTGATAACAATTAAAAACTTTTGTATGTAATTCATACTCAATAAAAACACGGCGGAATTAATCAAATTTGCATACACACAAACATTAATGCATCAACATATTTAACTCAAGCAGATGGTGAATCAATAGACAGCGAATCAATCCCATTCTTAGGCTATGCACAAGCTTCATATCAACTATATTAAGATATTCATTTCATCTCATTTAGCATGAACAATTAACATTGAGGATTAACACATTGCTGAACACATAATGCAAATAAATTGATCCACAGAGAATACTTATCTTGAAATGCAAACGTCCAAACAACTGGCTACGTGAGAGCAACGTGCCACCCAACCATAGATGTCTATCCAGCCTATATTCTTTCAGCTGAGAGATCACCCCCGAGCTGGGTTGTGTATCCACTAAGAAGGAACTAGACAGGCTCACTCACAGTCATGGATTCACTCAAACGGTCATGCTAAGCCAACACACAGCTGGGTTAATCAAACATGCAATAAGGAAATGATGAGGATGCTAAGCTAGTGATCTCAACCATAGAGCTACAGACATCTCATGCTAAATTCGAGCAATCCCATTCTCTGTTCAAACATCCACACTTGGATTTCTCACTATTCTGGCAAAAAATAACTCAATCCTGTCACTGAGTTTCTAGGCTATCAAAACTGAGTTTTCCAATGGATTTGAGGGTAGCTAATTCTCCCAAATTCGCCCCAAGGTTCGTACCTATGGATCCCCCATTGGATTTCACTATCAAATATCAATTATGGGTGTTTATGGCTCTTCAAAACGTGAGTTCTTTCACAGTTGCGATTTCTAGTTTTTCTCCCTGCTGGGAATTCGTTTTTGGATGAAAATTGATGCTGGTAACTTCCACAATGGAATGGGGATGAAGAAGAAGCAACCGCCATGAGATAGAGTGACTTGTGGTACAAGAAAATAGAGCCCATACTTTGCCATACGCATTTCTGGGTTGTCCATGCTCCATTGAAGCCATGGACTGAATTCCTCAACCACTTCCTTACAACATAATTAAATGTCAGCAAGGAAAGTCAAATGGGTTCTCAATGTGACATATGATAGCCTATGGTTCAATCCCACAACCCCCTCACCACTCCCTAGTGGATACACATGGCCCCTTCTCATTAATTGCCTCCATAGCCAGTTTTGGTATTTTATTGCATGATGTTTATTTACATCATTTTTACAATGTTGCATGGCTAAATAGCACATGGGTAACGTAATGTCTAATAATTGCCTTTAAATAAAATTCGAGCTTCCACTAGCGGGGCCTTGGCCTTGAGCTCCACGCTAGGAAAACATACATCACATGTATACAATATTTACATTAAAAGCTAATATATCCTAAGGGTCAAAATGGGGTATTACACTCCCCCATTTCAAAATAGTTTGATAGATCACATAGAAGAAGTTGAAGACTTACAGTATGAAGATTTGAATCAGAATTTAAATCACTTTGGAGACTTGTCATCAGAAGGTTTCCTTACTAAGTATCATTATCAGAATTTTGAGATTTTTGGTCCAATTGTTTATCAAGAAGAAAGTGATCTTGGCCCTGAAGTTTCAACTGGTATTTATCAATCAGAACCCAAGAAGTCTTATAACCTAAGATCTGGTCCAAAACAAATTGCTCAGATTCCCAAAAAGAAGATGGCTCTTCCCGCCAAACAGTTACCTAATCAAGCACTGGAAAAGAGACAAAACCACGCTTATCAAGCCAAAGTTGCAGAGATTGAAGAAACTAATAAAAATATTCAAAATTTCAATTTTGAGAATCAGCTTTGTAAGATTAAGATTCTAGTTCCATTAACTGGATTGATGATGACTCCTTGTTTTAGAGATCCTGCATTTCAAATACCGATTTCACAAGCTAATCATTTCCCTTCATATACTATAAATTTACAGGAAGAACACCCTACAATTATTCTTGGCTCTGCCTAATATGATAAGCCTGAAAATAATTCAAACTTTCCTCCTCCTTTTTACATTACCCTAACTATTCATGATCAAATGATCCACAACTTCCTATTAGATTCTGGAGCTTCTCATAACCTGATGCCTAAAGCAGTCATGGAGGACCTTGGTTTGAGTGTCACAAAGCCCTATCATGATTTGTTGGCATTTGATTCCATAGCAGTAAAGTACTTAGGATTAATTAAGGATCTTGTGGTAAGTCTTGATTAGTTGCCCATGAAGAGTGTGATCATGGATGTGCTGGTGGCTGACATTTCACCTAAGTTCGGTATGTTACTCTCAAGTTCTTGGGCGAAGAAAATAGGAGGCACTTTGTAGATGGATTTGGCATATGCAACCATTTCAGTATTCGGGGGAGAGCATAGAAGATTATGCAGGGAAGTACATCTCTCTTTTATAGTGAGTGATGATAAAAACCCAACGAACCATCCCATTTATGTTGTAGATGGAGATTTGGGGTCTTGTATGTTACATTTCAGCAATGAGGATACAACTGAAATACTTTGTGTGGACAAAGAAACACCAGTCAAACATAGTATTGAAGAACAAGATGAATTATGGCATATGTACTTTGATGGATCATCATCCAAGGAAGGAGTGGGAGAAGGTATTGTTTTGATTTCTCCAGGTGGGGAGGTGATTTGTTTGATGTACAAATTGGAATTTTTTACTACTAATAATACAACTGAATACGAAGCATTAATACTTGGACTAAGAGCTACAAAGGATTTGGGAATTCAACAACTTAATGTTTTTGGCGACTGCGAACTAGTGGTCTAGCAAGTGAAGGACATTTATCAGGTAAAACAAGATTTGTTGAAAGTATATAGGAATGAGGTATGGGATATGATTGACAATTTCTTTGTAGCGTTCAATATTTCGTTTATTCCCAGGGATCAAAACCAAACAACAGATTCACTGGCTTTGGCAGCCACACATTTCAAAATTCCGAAACAGACCCAGTTAAAATATCCTATTGAAGTCAAATATAGGCCTGCAGTACTATATAATATTACACAATGGAGTATTGGAATTGACTGGAGAGTTTTCTAATTCACTGATTGACCAAGATCAGGATGATGAAGTTGATGATACTGTTGCATATTCAGAAAATACAATTGCTGAGCATAAAATTATTAAATTAAAGGGAAACTTTATTCCCAAGGGTTTAGTTCCCCTTGAAAGAATTTTTTCTAAAGATGATACTCTACTAAAGCCAACCATGCAATCTTCAGAAGAGAACATTATAAGTTGTAACATTTGTATTGAATACCAACCTAAGATGGTGAATGTTTCCAAAGGTATCTCAGATGAAGAAAGGAACAAGTATGTAAAATTGTTGAAGGAGTTTGTTGATATTTTTCCCTGGTCTTACGAGGATTTGAAAACCTATGATACCAGCATAATCCAACATAAGGTTCCTTTGAAACCAAATGTGAAACCTTTTAGACTAAAACTGAGAAGAATTAACCCAGCTTTGCTTTCAATTATAGAGAAAGAGGTCAAAAAGTTGTTAGATGCAAAGATTATAGTTCCACTAAGATATTCATCATGGGTAGCAAATTTGGTTCTGGTGCATAAAAAGAATGGAGATATTAGGTTGATTTTTGTAATTTGAATAGACCTTCATTAAAGGATAATTATCCATTGCCCAAGATTGAGCAAATTTTGCAGAAAGTGGTAGGTGCCCAGAAAATTTCAATGGTTGATGGATTATTGGGTTAAATCAAGTTGTTGTGCATCCAGATGACAGGGAGAAAACAACCTTCACTACCCCTTGGGGTACATTTATGTATGACAAGATGCAGTCTGGTTTGATGAATGCTGGTGCAACTTTTCAAAGAGCTATGGATATAGCTTTTGTTGGAGAAAATGAAAAATTTGTAGTAATTTATCTGGATGATATCACAGTGTTTTCTAAATCTGATGAGGATCATCTAAAACATCGCAGACAAACTTTCTTGAAATGTAGGAAATTTATATTGTCTTTAAATCCAAAGAAGTCACATTTTGTTCTTCAGGAGGGTAAGATTTTGGGACATCTAGTTTTAGTAGATGGGATTAGGATAGATCCTGAAAGAGTCAAAGCTATACTAAAGATCAGTATTCCAAGAAGTAAGAAATATGTTCAGTCATTCATTGGAAAAATCAATTTTTTGAGATGGTTCATCCCAAATTTTGTTGAAACAATAAAACAATAACATCAATGTTAAGGAAAGACCGGGAGGTAAAATGGACAGCAGAAGCTCGAGCTTCATTTGAGAAGATTAGACAGGCCCTTATAGAAGCTCCAGTGCTGGTAAGCCCGGATTTTTCAAAAGACTTCTTTACTTTTTCTTTTGCATCTTAGGACACTATAGTTGTTGTTTTATTACAAAAGGATGCAGATGGATTAGAGCAGCTTATTGCTTTCTGTAGCAAAAATCTCAGAGATTTAGAATTAAAGTACAGTACACTAGAAAAACAAGCATATGCACTGGTTAAGGCCTTGAAGCTCTTCAGAATTTATATTTTGCATTCAAATATTATTGCTTATGTACCTAATGCTTCCATTAAGGAAATTGTGACACAACTTGACAGGGAAGGAAAGAGGGGGATATGGATTGCTAATATTATGGAATATGATGTGGAGATCAAACCTACGAAGCTAGTCAAAGGACAGGGTTTGGCTAGACTTTTAGATGATTCAAATTGCGAAGCTCTTGGCCTTAATTTAGTGGCAAGTCAACCAACACAGGAGGAGTTGCAAACAAGGTAAAATTAATAACAAATCATGGAAAAATATGCAGAATCAGTCTAGTATGCTGATATAGTTCATTTTTTATTGCATTTGCAATGTCCTGCTCATTTAGTTAAAAAAGCAGCTAAATCATTAAAGTTGAAGGCCACCAAGTATTGATTAGTAAATAAAAAATTACTTTGGAAAGATCCGGGAGGATTGTTGCTCAGGTGTTTTGAAAAATTAGAAATAGAAGAAGTCATTTCATAATTGCATGAAGGTGCTTCTGGAGGTCATAAATATTGGAAAGCTATAGCTTACAAGATTCTAATATTTGGGTACTACTGGACTTCTTTATTTTCAGATGTATATCAGCAGGTCAGAGCTTGTGTTCAATGTCAAAAATTTGTTGGTAAGCAAAGAATTTTGTCTTTACCATTGAAACCTATTGTGGTCAATGCTCCTTTCCAGCAATGGGGATTGGATTTCATAGGTGAGATCAATCCTGCTTCCAGCGGACAACACAAATGGATACTAACAGCTACAGATTTTTTCACTAAATGGGTGGAAGCAATTCCTACGCAGAATGCAACTGATAAGGTCATCATCAACTTTATACAAGAAAATATTTTGAGCAGGTTTCCTAAAAAATTGTTGACTGACAATGCTCAGGCCTGTAAATACAAAGCCATGGTTAGTTTTTGTGAGATGAATGGAATTATCTTGAAGCATTCCACATCCTATTATCCCCAGGGAAATGGGTTGGCAGAATCAACTAACAAGAATATCATCTAGAGTATGAAGAAGTTGTTAAGTCAGAACAATAGATCTTGGGATTCAATGTTGAAGTATGCTATGTGGGAAGATTGGATAACTACCAAAAAAAAAATAGGTTTGTCTCCCTTTCAGTTGGTATATGGAACTGATACTGTTTTTCCCATTCAATTAGGAATTCCAGTGATGAATTTTTTTCAGGGAAGTCAGGAAGAACCAAATGATATTCAAAGAAGGATCTTCTCATTAATTGAATTACAACAAGAATGAGAAGCTTTAGCAGAAAGAGCACAGGCTTATAGGAATAAGATCAAAGAGAAATTTGATAGGAAAGTTAAAGAAGGTACTTTTTCTCTTAGAGACATGGTGCTCAGGTGGGATGCTAGAAGAGATCAAAATGATCAGCATGGTAAGTTTGATAATTTATGGCTGGGTCCCTTCCTAATTTCTAAAATTCTTGAGAATGATACTTTTGTATTGCAGAGCATGGAAGGTGAAGAATTGTCCAATCCAGTGAATGGACGATCCCTTAATCATTTTTACAGTTACTAAGGGTAAGTAGTTGTCATTCATTGTACATACTGGTGTGAGATAAGTTGATTAAAGACTCCAATTTCCCAATGGAAGTTTGAAGAATAACAAGGAAGTTTTAGTTTTTTATTGCAGAAGGCACTGGTCTACACGATCTTGAAACCTCACAAGGAGGCTTTCATCCACTAGCTAGAGCCAGATGTTAGGAATGGAATGGTTCCTAGTCCCTTTAGTATTTATTAGTTCTAAATTTTCATTGCTTTTTATTTTTGCTTGACTTTTAGTCATTTTGATTTTTCATTTTATTACATCACTATGGTTTTATTACTCAATTTCACTTCTATTTCATGTTTAATAGATGGCTTATTAAATATTTCATTTCTTTTGTAAGTTTTTGAACACTTTTTAATAGTTGGCCTAACCCTTATGTTGAAAACCTAACTCTTATGTTGATATTTTGCAAAGTCTTTATATGAAAAGATTCCCACAGCATAATTAACAGGTTGTATATATGAAAGCACTGATGGAATCTCGAATGATGGAAATTCATGGTTAATTCATTGTAATTGTTGGCACATTATCTTTTATGATAATTGAAGACCTCGAGGGGGCTGTTTCCTATATCATAACATCTGTCAACTTCATGATGATTCATCACCAAAGAAGCTGAAGACAGAGGAGACCACGTATTATGAGATTTGTTAAAACATTTGAATATGTTCGTCTTCAAGAAACCAGTCGGTGATTAACTACAAAAAACATGGGAAAAGGTGGAAAGTTATGCTGATTTGAGCCAACAGGTACCAGTTGGGAAACGAATTTTCCTAAGCGTGTAGAGTTATTCAAAGCAGTTAGCTGGTTCAATTTCTTTGAGAGAATTGCAGGTTTCAATGTAGAGGTTACCCACACATTTGCTCTAAATCTTTCCAATTTTACTGTTAGCTTTAATACTTTGAAGTTTGAATTGACAGAGGGGTTGATTGTTGAAGCTACTAGTATGCCCATTGAAGGATAATGTTGGTTTAAGAAAATTCCTTTTGAGTTTAATCCAAGCACGTTTCTGCTACCAAGATGTGAATCCCTTCATTGGAGCAAGGGGGTTCATTTAGACAACTTCAAACCAGAATGGATGGAGGTCATTGGGATTGTGCAAAGCTACCTCACCTATGAGGGAAGGTTTACATCAATTTTAAAATACCGGATTAGGTTTCTTCTTCATTTAAATCAGCAATCCAAGATGAATCTACTATTTTTTCTGCTCAGAAGTCTTCAAAAGATGTCAGCTAAGGTTAAGGGTCACGCTGATCATACAAGTCAATCACTGTTTCATCATGGTTTAGTCGAACTGATTGTTTTGACAGAGTTACAAAAGAAGAATAAAAAATGGGATCATTTTATGTTTTGGTCAGGGTTTCAAACTCAGGAGGACGACCGTGGAAAGAAACCTCTGCCCAGCAAGCAATGTAGTTTTGTTAAAAAATTTAAAAGAGATGTAGTTGAAGAAGTAGCAGAAGCTAGTTTGCAGAAAGATAACCTATAGGAAGAATTTATGAATCCTGATGATGCAGAGTAGGAACACATGATTGGAGAAGAGCATAAACACATCCCTGAGGATGCTATAGTGGAAAACCATGCTGTCTCGAATAAGGAAGAAGCTGCTAGTTCAATGGAGGAAAAACACAGTTGTATTATTCAAGAAGGAGACTTAGTATTAAATACTCTTGCTGCTAATACCAAGGAAGAGATCTTTCATGTTCCAGATTTCAAAGCTGATGTTAAATCTTTGATTGAGCTCGAAAAACCTAAATGGAGACCTAAAACTAGAGCTACATATAGAGGATTTTGAACCCTAAGTTAGAGAAGGAGAAGGTGACCATCATTCAAGATTCTTCAGGCGAAGAATATGGAAATAAAAAAAGAAGAGTTAGAGTTACAACAGGTACAGATAAGCAGAAAGGAGGATCATGTAATGATACTACAACCAATTGAAGAATGTAATGAAATTGTAGAGGAGGAAATTGTTCCTAATTATGAACAAGGCATGAGTTCAAAGGATTCATTTTCAGAAGCAGCAACAAGTAATAAGCACAAAGAAGACTTGATTTTCAAGAAATTGGACATTCCATTACTATGAGATCAGAATTCAACATTGCATGAAGGTCTTCAAATGGATTCAGAAATAGAAAATCTCAAGAAATCATGTGAGCAACAGAAGACACAGGTCAGATTCCTGAGTGAATCAAATGAAAGAATCATGACAACGAATAAAAGGCTAAGAGAGGATCTTGAAGATGTAAATGCTTGTTGGTGTCTAATTTTGTCACCATTGTTTATCATTCAATTTACTCGAAGTGGCTTTATTTCTATAATTTTTGCTATAGTAAGTTGTTTTCTTAGCCATTAAGCTCATCAAACAGTCCAGGTATGCACAAATTCACTTACCATGCAAATCTTATTATGTTTCGTATAGTATGGTTTATTTATGATTAAAATGATGTTTTTGGGCATAATTAACACTTATGGTTTTAATTGACAAGCTATGATTTGCAAATGACTCATCATTCAGACCATGCGCTACGTGCTCAGCCTAAAACGCGTTCAACTCATTGTTCAGCCCACGAAATCCGTGGTTGACACATCTTAGACCATTGAATGAAGAGAAGGACACATGGGTTTTGTTCGACATGCAATGGGCTTGGTTAATGAGCTATTGCTCTAGAAGATCCATCCTTATGCTCTCCAAGCCTGACATCGCATCTCACATCCATGTGAACACTTTAACCTCTGGTTTGTCTGCGCATTCATCCTGGAATCACGCTCAGTATGCTGACATAACTCCTGTGCCCATGCCAACACTCCAGCGCACCAGTTCTCTTGTTTGGTTGGCCGGGAGTTACGCACACCTATTCACGCCTGCTCACGTTCATTCATGCCGTCGTTCTGGAAGGAGTTTTCCTGCCCATGATTTAGTTCGCTAGCACACCACTCATCCACGTCTGATTTAGATCGATGCTGTAGCTGCCCTGTGAAGGAACCAACCTCGTCAAAGTATGAAGGATGCTCCTTGCGTTGGCATGTATCAATTAAATCAACAGTTATAGTCATTTAAACACTTCTATTTTTAGAGAGGTCGACTCTGTCGACCTTCTCACCCATTGTAACTTATAAATAGTCGTCTTTGTGATTGAGACGAGTTAGTCTGAGTCTGAGTTTTAGTCTAGATTTTGGAATCTAGCTAGTTCGTAGTCGTAGATAGTGGAAGAGAGAGTTCTGTAATTCTTCTCAAGTTAATGGAAATAGTAGCTCGTTGATGTTCTGCTGGTAGTCGTTTAAGTTGAGCTAGTTCACACTACGATTGTTGGGAAGGGCCCCTCATCAACTAGAGGTTTTATTTACATTTTCTGCATTTCTTTTCTTGCAATTAACTAGTTTATTTCCTGTGTGTGTAATCTAATTCATTTTCTTGTGTGTAGTATCTTCATTCCTCTGTAATTAATATTCTGCTGTTAATACAACCTTCCTTCTTCTGAGTTAAAATGGTTGACCAATAGTTCAATAGTTTAATAATTCGTAGTTTGTTTTCAGTCCTTCTTCCATCATCATAGTTAGATATTGCTTCCAAATTCTTCCATAGTTAGCATTTCTTTCTTTCTTTTATCCTCTGTTATTTCTTCTTCCCATTTGTTGTAGGTTAATTCTTCCTTTCTTCTATTCCAACCTTCTTCCTGATTCTCATAAAATCATTCTTCCTCTTAGGTAATGATTCGCGTAGATAATTTCTTAGCCTCTAATAATCTCTCTATTGCTTCATGTGCGCAATAGGATCATTTGCATATGCCAGCTGGTAATTAAATCATCCAAAAACTCTTCGTTCCCTCACTTTAAAACGTTTTCCTCCATTTGGATCGTCATTTGGACTGCCATTCAGACTGGCGTTCAGATCGTCATTCGAACCTGTGTGTTTTTTGTATTATTTTAGGCCTTTTTCCGAATCTAATTTCTTCTGCCTCTTAATCATCATTCTTCCTATTCCTCCTTAATAGTTTGAGATGTAATTTAATCTTGTTTTATGTTATTTGGAGTTTTTAATTCAATTGTCATCATTATTTCCTCCTTTCTTACTTGCTCCTTATCATTTTCTTATCTTTCTTCCAAACTTTAGTTCTTTAACCTGTTTTGTTTCTTAGTTACTGTTCAGAATCTATCAATGTTGTTTCTAAATAGTTTATTTCCAAGTTATAGTTGATAATTCTATTCGTTGAGTTGTTTTAGTTTGTTAATCTTAATACTAGTTTCTATTTAATGAAGATGTTCATTTTGCAAGATCTGGATTAATAATAAAATATCTTTATCAAGTTTTCTACTTACTTCCAAATCTAATATAGTTCAGTTTAATATCTTTGTTAAGTTTTCTACTTGCTTCTAAGTTATATTAGTTTCATGTTGTTCACATATGGATAAAGAGTAGTTCATAATGTTTAAGGTTAGTGGTAGTTTGTTGATTTTTAGCTTACATTTGTTTGTAGAAGTTAAGTTATATTTACTTCGATTTAGCTTCCTTATTACATTTGAAATTCATTACGATACATTTACTCCAGTTCCTATTACATTTGATGTACGTAATCAAGAAGAATGGAATTAGATGGTTTAGTCTAGAATAATTTAAGTTTACAAGTTCTCCCTATTAAACATCTAATATCCGTAGCTCTGATTCTGTTCATAGTTGTTATCTGGAAGTTTAATTTAGTAGTTTCTTACTTTTCTAGAAGTAATTTGTGTTTCAGTATTTGTTTCCATCTTTCTCATTAATTAACCATAGAAGTAGAGTAGTATGATCTAGTACTATTATGATTTGTGATTTCTTAGTTGTATTCTTAAATATTTAACTCAGTTTTTCATTTTGAAAGATCTTTCGATCTTTTTCCTTATTAAACATTTTTAGGTCTGACAAACCTGGAACTTTAGAACCTTTTCTACCTTGGCATATATTTTGCTTCAACTCTAAGTTTACTAATCCTGGTTGATAATTAATATTAGGCGTTTTTATTTGAGATAGCTCACACACCCAACATTTTGGAGCCGCTGCCGAGGAGTTGAAATAGGTAGAAATTCTCTTCCAAAACTTAGTGATAACTTAGATTAGGCTGGTGGAGGGTGAGTGGTAAGGTGAGAGGTAAGAACCTGCACATATGTTATAACAGGCATTCCCAAAACCCAACAGTAGTAGTTATGCAGTCAGAGTTTCTTTCAGTTATAATTTGTTTTCATGAATAGGTCTAGAGATTCACAAGGTAGATTTATTAAAACTAGTTCTCTTACCAAAATTCCTACTAACCTATATGGGGGACGTGCCACCCCAGCTACTAACTCAACAGAAAGGTATCGGAAGACAACTAAAGGGGATAGTCCTACTTGGAAGGCTAAAGAAACCTTTTCTGGAAACATTTTAAGGGAAATCACAGGGACATCAGAACAATATGTTCATAAAGAAATTCCACTAAAAGAACCTCAAGCTCATATTGAGACTGAAATTAGACAAGAGGAAACTCTGAAGGATAAAATTTTGAAACTTCTTAACCCTCCATTAGTCCAAAATCCCAAAGACACTACTTTTTCAATAGTAGGTGCTCCAGATTTGGTAGATTTTTTCAATCCTGTACAAGTAGATGCTCTTTTTGGGAGCTCTACAAATGTCGTCATCTCACAGATTGACACAACAACAATAGAACCTCCAGGACTGGATTTCCACGTAGCTAATCATTCTCCTCCTAAAAAGAAGAATACCCTTCTTGAAAAAGAACGTTGGGATATCCCATATTCACCAAGAAAGGAGCCACGTAGATTTTATCTCTTTGGTAATAGAATCTTCATGGAGGGTGAAAATGAAGATCATGTCCGACAAGATGAAGAAGATGGAGAAGTTAGAACTGAAGGTACCTTCGGGTTCCTTATCTTAGACACTGCATAAGATGTTACTATGAAAAACATCCCTCCCTCCTCATTACCAACTTTTTATGGGAAAAGTAGTGAGGATCCGGACACATTCCTATTTGAGTTTGACATTTTGTGTACGAGTTACAATTACCTACAAGATGGACAAAAACTAAAACTTTTTCCTGCCACATAAAAGATTCTTCTCTTCGATTGTTCATGGGATTAGGAGAATCTAGTATTAAATCTTGGGAAGACATGAAGAATGCATTTCTTCGAAAATATCAGGATTACTGTAGACCAAAGGACTCTTGCAATGATATTTTTAAAATTCAGCAACTTGAAGATGAGAGCCTAGAAGACTATCTCGAAATATTTAACTATGTGTTACAAAAATCTAAATATAGTGATCTTCGAGAAGATGCAGTAAGAACACTCTTCCTTAAAGGAATGTTAGAAGAATTCTTAAATAACCTTAATCTCATGGAAGTAAGAGACATTTCTCGTAAATCTTTTGTAGATATTTGTGAACTATGTAGGAATTACTCTAGGAGCAGAGGGAAAGGTGGAAGACACTTTCGAGAATCTTATGCTAGGAATTTCGAGGATACACATCCGGTCCTGGTGGAGTTACAAGGGTAGAGTTAGGGAACCTGTTAGAAAACTTAAAAATAGATATTTTAGGAGCTACGGGTTCTCAGCTAGATGCACTATAAGCTAAAAAGAGACAGGATGAAGAGCGTGCAACAATGAGTATTTTCTGCCCTAGGTGTAGAACTAAACATCCTCAAAGAGAATGTCCATTAAACAATGTTTCAGTTTGTCACCTCTGTATAGAAGAGAATCCCACTGATAGTTGCCCATAGTGGAGGTTGCAAGCTGTATACGAGAGTGGAATTTTTGGTGAAACATATAGGAGGCCTTGGAATCCTAGGGATCAACCTTCGGGTCAAGATCCATCATTCCAATTTCCACCTTACTACCATCCTTATCAACCTCCGCAAAAATGGAACACTTCAGGTTGGCAGAATTGGCCACCGCAGTACCCTTCTCAGAATGCTCAACAGCAGCAATGGCCTCATGGATGGAGAGGACAAACTTATACTCAAACACCTCCTCCTATGCCTAACTATCCTTACCCACCTAATGTTCAACAACTTTTGCCTGGGTTTGTACCTCCTTCACTACCCCCTATCCCAAATCAACCTCATCATTTCCAGAATACGAACCCTCCAAGACCCACAATATTACTCGCACAACTGATACCGAATCTGAACAACAAACCAACCCAAGCTCTTAATAACATTGGTTTATTACCTCTTCCATCATATGCTATTTCGTTCGCACCAATACATGAAGTTCAATTGCAGTCTGGAATAGTTTTGCAAGATCATCCTAAGTCATCAATTGTTATTCATGAAGAAAATGAAGAAGAAAATATACCTAATGAAATTTTAAATGATTCCATTCTTGAAAATGTGGTTGTTCCTAAATATTCAACACATAACCTTCCTCATAAAGAAGTAATATCGGGAAATAAATCACCTCCATATCTGGAGCGTCTAACAATAGAAAAACCTGTAACTTACCCAGAATATAACATCATTAATGAATTGAAAAATATTTGTATTAAGATTCCTTTATTAAAAGCCATTAAAGATATACCAATATTTGGTAAAGTGATAAAAGAACTCTGCATTAAGAGACCAGGTAAGAAACAAAAAGACCCTCCAACAATACATGTCATAGGTGAAATATCAGATTGTATAGCAGAACAGCCTAGAATTCCAAAGTATACAAATCTAGGAAATCCTGTAGTAATTGTTCTCATTAACAACACTGCTATAGGAAACACACTCATTGATCTAGGGGCTGCTATTAACCTAATGACTACTACAGTTTTAGAAACTCTCCAATTAGGACCATTTGTCTGCCCTACCCCTACAATGTTAGAACTAGTAGATTGTACTATGGTACAACCTGCTGAGATTTTAGATGATATTATGGTGTCAGTAGCCTTATGGGAATATCCCGTGGACTTCATGGTTATACAATCAAAAGATCCATCTAGAGGGAATCCTATCATTTTAGGAAGACCCTGGCTGGCTACTGCTAATGCATTCATAGGATGTAGGGATGGATAAATGGTTATCTCTGATGGGTTATCTACAAGAAGTTTAGCTTTATACCCGCTAGCACAGCCCGTAGCTGAAAACTTATTTTGGTTAGATTGTCATGTTGGAGAAGAAAACCTGGAAGAACTTTCCCTTGTTAGTGACCTTTCCTGGGCACTTCAAGAACAAAATATCGAAAAACGTGTTGAATCAATTTATTTCCTCCACCACATGTATAGAATTTCCTCAGTCTTTTTCCCAACTTGACCAGATTTTTGGAGACGAATTTCAAGAAAACATGAGTCTCTCAACATTTACAAGTACACCTTGTGTCTTTACAATTGAAGAACAACTATGATATTATACCGTACCATGTGAGGTTAGTTCTGAAAAATTCCTACATATAAATGCAGGTTTAGATGAGAGTCAGCAAAAGCAATTGTTAAAAGTTCTCAAAAGTCAAACTGGAGCTTTCGCTTGGGAATACACCAATATGAAGGGTATACACCCAGATACTTGTATTCACCGCATTTACACAGACACAAATATACCTCCCATCAGACAACCCCAGAGAAGAATGAACCCAGCCCTCAAAACTATAGTAAAAGAAGAATTACAAAAACTTCTTAACGTTGGATTCATTTACCCAATTTCTAATAGTAAGTGGGTGTCTCCTCTGGTAGTAGTCCCAAAGAATGTCACAGGGAAGTGGCGTATCTGTGTTGATTTTCGAGAATTGAACAAAGTCACTCTTAAAGACTATTTCCCTCTACCTTTTATAGATCAGGTGTTAGATACCCTATCGGGGAAACAATACTTTTCTTTCCTAGATGGGTATAGTGGATACAATTAGATATTAATAGCACCTAAGGACCAAGACAAGACTACCTTTACTTGCTCTTGGGGGACTTATTCCTATCGAGTGTTACCATTTGGCCTTTGTAATACACCTGCTACTTTCCAACGTGCAGTTTTAGGTATCTTTGTTGACCTTATACATGATTGTGTAGATGTCTACATGGACAATTTCACAGTCTATGGTAATACCTTCCAAGAAGCCCTTGATAACCTTGAGACAATTCTTATTCGATGTCAGGACACAAACTTAGCCCTTAGTCATGAAAAATGCAAGAGGTTATTAACCGAGGGCATAGTTTTAGGGCATCATGTCTCTCTTCAAGGTATCAAGGTGGATCCTACCAAGATAGAGATAATTGTCAATCTTCCTCCTCCAAAGACTTCGAAGGAAGTTAGAAGCTTTCTTGGCCATGCAGGTTATTATAGGCGTTGTATAGAAAAATTTACCAAGATAGCTGCACCTATGTTCAAACTACTCATGAAGGACACATAATTTCAATGGACTGAACCTTGTCAATAGGATTTCAAAACTTTAAAAGCAAAGTTATCAGTAGCACCAGTACTTAGGGTCCCTAACTGGTCCCTTCCTTTTCATATCTCTACCGATGCATCTGACATAGCTATAGGGGCATCCTTAGGTCAAAAAGAGGAAAAGTTATCTTATACAATTTATTTCACTAGTAAAAACTTGACTCCTACAGAATCAAAATACACTGTTACCGAAAAATAGTTCCTCGCAGTAGTCTATTCCATCAATAAGTTTCATCATTATATCACAGGATATGAAAATTTCATACATACCAATCATTCTGCTATTAGATTTTTGATGAATAAACCAGTTACCAATGGCAGACTAACTTAGTGGTTTCTTTTGTTACAAGAGTTTAAGATCACCATTGTTGACCGTCCTGGTCGAGAGAATGTAGTAGCAGACTTTCTCTCCTGAATTCAAATTGACAATGATGATAGTCCTATAGATGATAGCTTCCCAGATGAACATTTATTTGCTGTCTCTGTTCGAACCCCATGGTTCGTAGACATAGCCAATTATTTGGAAACTGGAAAGCTACCAAACCATCTCTCCCCACCCGAAAAACGTAGAATTATAGTTCAAAGCTCTAACTATTCCTAGGTGGATAATGATCTCTTTCGTACTGGTCCTGACCTTATTATTAGAAGATGTGTACGAGAGGATGAGATGGAAGAGAATCTTCATGCATGTCATGGTGGACCTTGCAGTGGACACTTTTCTGATAAAAGAACAACATATAAGGTTTTACATTCTGGATATTATTGGCCAAGCATCTTCAAGGATGCTACCAAATATGTCAAGGGATACGATAGTTGCCGAAGAATGGGTAGACCTACGCCATCTGATGAGATGCCTTTGCAACCTGAAGTTATGATCAAGCCTTTTGAAAAATGGGCTCTAGATTTCATTGGACCAATTTCCCCTATGTCTCGTAAGAAGAAGTACATCCCAGTCTGTACAGATTATGTCACCAAGTGGGTAGAAGCCAAAGTTTTATTCCAAGCCACAGAGAAATCAGTGGTAGAATTTATGTATGAAGAAATATTTACCCGATTTGGTGTACCTACGAAAATTGTAACATATTAAGGATCTCAATTCACTTCCAAGATAATGAAATAACTTACTAATAAATATGGTATTAGACATTGTAAATATTCCCCATATCATCCTCAGGCGAATGGTCAAGTAGAAAGCACAAACAAAGTATTAGAAGCTATCATGACCAAGACCATTCAGTTACACCACTAGGACTGGGCAGATAGGCTCCTAGAAGCCTTGTGGGCTTATAGAATAACTTGGAGAAACACCACTGGCCACACACCTTATGAATTTTTTTATGGAAAACATGTTCTCCTACACATTGAATTTTAGGTTAAGACATCTCATATGGCTGCTCAGTTAGGAATGAATTTAGAAGAAGCACAGAAACAACGAATCCTACAAATAAATGAATTAGACGAGATTAGACAGGATGCTATCCAACGAACAATATTAATACAGAATCAACGTAAAAAATGGCATGACAGGTACATTAAACAAAAACAATTTAAAACAGGAGACCAGGCTTTACTTTTTGATTCGAGATACAAAAATTTTAAAGGTAAATTGACTACTCGCAGGATGGGTCCTTATGAAATTCTTACAGCTTTCGATAATGGATCCATTAAAATTAAAACAATTGATGATTCTCAAACTTCCTTTGTTGTAAATGGCCATAGACTTAGACTTTATCACCAACCTATATCTAAACAAGAC
Source organism: Larix kaempferi (assembly GCA_027924585.1). NCBI lineage: Eukaryota > Viridiplantae > Streptophyta > Pinopsida > Pinales > Pinaceae > Larix > Larix kaempferi. The sequence goes on along the minus strand of BSBM01002204.1, from coordinate 11,090,358 downwards.
TTTGTACAGAATTCCTTACAACAGCAAGAGATGGAGCTGGTAGAAGAGGAAGTCATTCCTCCTCCTCCTAGTCCCTGAAATTTCTAAAGGATTGTCTTTATTTGTACATATGTACATATATTGTGTTTTTGTTTTAATTATAATAATGAAGAGTTATTTCTGACAAGATGATTGTATTTTTACAGGGAATTCATTTCTATGATAAGCTCATGAAATTTTTTCCACTAAAAACAGGAAAACTTTTCTCCCTTTTTAGATTTCTTATGACTTTTTTGTACATATGTTTTGTTTTGAATAAATCAAAATCATCTAACAATGGTTTTGCAGCTTAATTACAAGGAGCTTATCCGCTCATGCAATATTATTGAAAGGGAAGCACTTAAAAGAAAAAAAATTCAATATATCCTAATCCCTTCTTTTTTTCAATTATTGGTTGACATTTTTAGCAAAAGATAAAGTGTTCTTTATATTATCTTGCAACCATTTCATTTATGATTTTGAGTATGGTATTTGATTCAGGCATGCACATTTCTTATTATCGTTTTGAACTGTTGCTTAAATGACCTATCTTAATTGCTATGATCTCAAAAAAAAATAAAAATACTATCTTGCACCTATGGATCATTGGCTTATCCTAGACTCATTATCAAAACTTGTCTCTTAAAGCATCTTTTAAAGGTAACTTAGAAGTGAATGTTATTTTTATTCTTGTGGGGAACATTATTGAATTTTTATGAAAGAGATAGATATAGATCAAAGAATAGGTTTAGGTTATTATCTTTTGACATGATCCATAACTTTCTCTATTATAAGTAAAAGTTGCTCATAAAGGTTCATTCTAATATTTCGAATTATGTGTTTAGAAGGATTAGCACACTCTAGTGCCAACCGGCTTCCTTACAAAAAATATATATATATACATATACATCATTATACTAAGTAAATCCGCTAGGGTACTGAACAGGCCTACTGGCAGCGGGTCCATGCTAAGTAAAATATTAAACAAGGAAGCTAGGTAAATGCAAGTAAACCCGTCGGGGTACTGAACAGGCTCGCTGGCAGCAGGACTATGCTTGCATGGTACCAAGATAAACCCATCGGGGTATTGAACAGGCCTGCTGGTAGCGGGTCAATATCGGGTAAAAGAGATCGGTTAATGCATTTGTATGCACATGATTCATATATAAGAAACCTGAGTATATAAACACATGTTTTGGCCAATCATCTATACTATCATTAGAGAATAACTGTAAGTTTAACTTGGACCTTGTCATCTAATTCAAACAATACCTAGGATGTTATTATCCTAGAAATGGGACTCATAATTATGAAAATTTCACAAGCTTTACGGTGCACCTTATCTATATCTTGGGATGACAATAAATCTTTAAAATGAGTCATGGATGGCTAGTTTTCCTGTGGCATCTTTCATATCAAATTATACTATCATTCTTCATATGGCCCTTTTAAGCATTGTTCTATTCTTTATGATAAATATATATATCTGAATCATCTACATGTTTAGTTAATATTTCATTTTCTTGAGAAAAGTATTACAACATTTTTCAGCTATTGATAAAATAATTGAATATCTAATGCTCTTTTTGTTGGCTTGAGGACAAGCCATATCTTTGGTTTGGGGGAGGATTAGAACTGTTTTAAACTATTTTTTTATTTTTATTTTTATTCATAAAAAAAAAGTTCATTTATCTCTGAAAGTGATAGGTGTTTGCAGGTTAATGCAAAATTAGAAGGAGAATTGTTTTAATTAAAGACAAACAAAAATAGGACATGACTTAAAAGTTCCAGGAAGCAAAGTTTACAGCATTTTCTGTGCACTAACAACCTTAAAAATTCCTTGCAAAAATCAGTTCTAGTTGGCTTCAACAATAAAAAATTGTATAGACAAATGTCTGTATGAAAGGATAAATGACGAATCGAATGCCGATCCAAATGAAGTGACGAATGCAGCAAATAAGCAACGTTTTGAATAAAAGTGCTGAACAAATTTTAGTTTTAAATAGCATGCTAGATATTTTTGAAAATCCTAACTAACCAATGATGATAGGGATCAATCAAACGTCAAATCTCACACTTGGTTTTATTTCCTTATTCATCTCATCTTGTTAAATGAATGAATCTTGTGTCATTATGAATCATTGTATGACCACTATGGTCTTACCTGTCCTATAGATCGCCAGCATATGGATTGGATCCTTGTGATCTTCCACATGTAGAATATCCCATTACGTGAATTTCGTTCAACCTGTCCAAAGATTGGCTTTGGACATGGTTGAATATGCTATACCAAACACGCATCTACCGAATTCATGCACTTCGATTCTGACACTTAACCCAAGATCTTCAAAGTACAAGTGTGATCTTTCAAAACACGCTTTACCTATGACCACCCATCCATCCAAACCGACTTCAATTTAACTAATGGCTGCGTGAACTACTGCTTCACTCTGTTCACCCTCCATTTCTCTCTCTGCGAGCTGCGTCCTCTGCAAATTCCTTGTATCCCCTGCATTTATCTATTGCTTCCCCCGTCCTCCATCAGTAATGTCTAACCATTGTGAACCTGGTAGCTACCAATATCTTCTTCATATCCCTGAGTTTAAAAGATTCCATGAGTTATTCTCTCAAGCAGGATGGAATCCGTTTCTCCACCACCTTGATGGTCATAACCATGAGATTTCATTGCTATTTTCCAAAGGTTTCGATGGAAAAACAGCCAAGGTTGGCCATCTTATTTTCTCCGTAACAGAAGAGTCAATAGCGTTAGCTACGAAGCTCCCTAGAGAAGGTGCCCGATGGCACAAGCATTTGTTTCTTCCATGAGAAGCTCACCAGTTTGCTCTCAAGCTCGATTTTCAACACATTACTAGCACCAAAGGCTTTCATAGTGAATGGATCAAGCTAGAGTACTTGGATATTTTGACCATTATCATTCACTTAGTCACCTGTGAGGGTAAGTTCACTATTTTTAAAGCTTGCCATGTTAGACTGTTAGCTCATTTTTTCAATAATCGGACCTTAAATTTCCAATTCTACTTTCTAAGGAGCTTGGAAAAGATGTCGAGTCAGGTTAGAAAGAATACCATTAACCCTTCTGGCAGCTTATATCACCATTGCCTCATCAAGCTTTTAATCATTCATCGATTAGAGGAGAGAGGTCAAACTTGGGACCATTTTGTTTTTTAGATATTAAACCCTCATTTATCTACTGTCAAATCTTCCCCTTCTCAAGAACACCTTCATGCCCAAGAAGAACCAAACACTAAACATATAGGATTTGGTGATATGCACTTTTTCCATTCAATACATTCTCCTACTGAACCTAGAGAGACAAATTATGACCAGTCCATTGATCAGCCTGACATTCAGACTATCATTCAGCCCTCATGCTCAACTATTCAGTTGGACGATCATACCTTTGAGTAATCCCTCCTCACACTAGCTAATGCATCTATTCAGATGAGTGAAGCCTGTGCTGCTGGAAGCTCTCCTGCATGTAACAAAGACAAAAGCTGTGAAGAAAAGACTATTAATGTTGAGACATCTCCAAAACAGAAGAATCCTCAAATGGACTTGGAGCATGATATAGAACAACCTATTTCGAGTCAGCAAAAATGGGATCAGTTAACCCAAGAGATAGCACAATTAACAGAACAAAGTCAAATCTATGTGGAGACAATCTTCGAGCTCCTTGAAGAAAATAAGATGTTGCGTACACAATTGAAAAGCACTGAATGCTCCGTTAATGCCAAAATAACATCTAATGTTGTCCTTAGGGTAAAATATAATTCCTTAAGGGGTCATTTCAAGAAGCTCCAGGCCAAGCATGCATCTCCATAATCTGAGTCGAAGACCACTGCTATCGCAGCTTAGCCTTCTTCCTAATCACTTTTTGTTTTGCTCAGTGGGACCTGGCATGACTCCGGTTTGGGGGAATGTTGGTGTCCAATTCTGTCAACATTTTTTATCATTCAATTTACTCGAAGTGGCGTTATTTCTATCATTTTTGCTATAGTAAGTTGTTTTCTTAGCCATTCATCTCATCAAACAGTCCAGGCATGCACAAATTCACTTACCATGCAAATCTTATTATGTTTTGTATATTATGGTTGATTTATGATTAAAATGATGTTTTTGGGCATAATTAACACTTATGGTTTTAATTGACAGGATACGATTTGCAAATGACCCATCATTCAGACCATGCATTACGTGCTTAGCCTAAAACGCATTCAGCTCATTGTTTAGCCCTCCGTTCAGCCCACGAAATCCATGGTTGACACATCTTAGACCATTGAATGAAGAGAAGGATACATGGGTTCTGTTCGACACGCAATGGGCCTAGTTGATGAGCTATTTCTCTAGAAGATCCGTCCTTATGCTTGCCAATCCTTACAACACATCTCACGTCCATGTGAACACTTTAACCTCTGGTTCGTTTGTGCATTCAACCTGGAATCACACTCAGTATGCTGAGATAACTCTTGTGCCCATGTCAACACTCCAACGCACCAGTTCTCTTGTTCAGTTGGCTAGGAGTTATGCACACCTATTCATGCCTGACCACTTTCATTCATGCTGTTGTTCTAGAAGGAGTTCGCCTGACCACGATTTAGTTCGCCAGCACACCACTCATCCATGTCTGAGTTAGATCGACGTTGTAGCTGCCCTGTGAAGGAACCAACCCCGTCAAAGTCTGAAGGATGCTCCTTGCGTTGGAATGTATCAATTAAATCAACAGTTACAGTCATTTAAACACTTCTTTTTTTAGAGAGGTTGACTCTGTTGACCCTCTCACCCATTGTAACTTATAAATAGTCCTCTTTGTGATTGAGACAAGTTAGTCCGAGTCTGAGTTTTAGTCTAAATTTTGGAATCTAGCTAGTTTGCAGTCGTAGATAGTGGAAGACAGAGTTCTGTAATTCTTCTCAAGTTAATGGAAGTAGTAGCTCGTTGATGTTATGCTAGTAGTCATTTAAGTTGAGCTAGTTCACCCTCCGATTGGTGGGAAGGGCCCCTCATCAACTGGAGGTTTTATTTACATTTTCTGCATTTCTTTTCTTGCAATTAACTAGTTTATTTTCTGTGTGCGTAATCTAATTCGTTTTCTTGTGTGTATTATCTTCATTCCTCTGTAATTAATATTCTGTTTTTAATACAACCTTCCTTTTTCTGAGTTAAAATGGTCAACCAATAGTTCAATAGTTTAATAATTCGTAGTTTGTTTTCAATCCTTCTTCCATCATCATAGTTAGATATTGCTTCCAAGTTCTTCCATAGTTAGCATTTATTTCTTTCTTTTCTCCTCTGTTAGTTCTTCTTCCCATTTGCTATAGGTTAATTCTTCCTTCCTTCTATTCCAACCTTCTTCCTGCTTCTCATAAAATCATTCTTCCTCTTAGGTACTGATTTGCATAGATAATTTCTTAGCCTCTAATAATCTCTCTACTGCTTCATGTGCACAGTAGGATCATTTGCATAAGCCAGCTGGTAATTAAATCATCCAAAAAACTTCTTTCCCTCACTTTAAAATGTTTTCCTCCATTCGGATCGTCATTCGGACTACCATTTAGACCGGCGTTCAGATCGTCATTCGGACCTGTGTGTTTTCTGTATTATTTTAGGCCTTTTTCTGAATCTAATTTCTTCTGCCTCTTAATCATCATTCTTCCCGTTCCTCCTTAATAGTTTGAGATGTAATTTAATCTTGTTTTATGTTATTTGGAGTTTTTAATTCAATTATCATCAGTATTTCCTCCTTTCGTACTTCCTCCTTATCCTTTTGTTATCTTTCTTCCAAACTTTAGTTCTTTAACTTGTTTTGTTACTTAGTTACTGTTCAGAATGTATGAATGTTGTTTCTAAATAGTTTATTTCCAAGTTATAGTTGATAATTCTATTCGTTGAGTTGTTTTAGTTTGTTAATCTTAAGACTAGTTTCTATTTAACGAAGATGTTCATGTTGCAAGATCTGGATTAATAATAAAATATCTTTATCAAGTTTTCTAACTGCTCCCAAATCTAATATAGTTCAGTTTAACATATTTGTTAAGTTTTCTACTTGCTTCTCACTTCTATTAGTTTCATGTTGTTCACATATTGATAGACAGTTGTTCATAATGTTTAAATTTAGTGGTAGTTTGTTGATTTTTAGTTTACATTTGTTTGTAGAAGTTAAGTTAGATTGATTTCCATTTAGCTTCCTTATTACATTTGAAAGTCATTATGATACATTTACTCCAGTTCCTATTACATTTGATGTACATAATCAAGAAGAATGGAATTAGATGGTTTAAACTAGAAAAATTTACATTTACAAGTTCTCCCTATTAAACATCTAATATCCGTAGCTTTGATTCTGTTCATAGTTGTTATCTGGAAGTTTAATTTAGTAGTTTCTTGCTTTTCTAGAAGTAATTTGCGTTTCAGTATTTGTTTCCATCTTTCTCATTAATTAACCATAGAAGTAGAGTAGTATGATCTAGTACTATTATGATATGTGATTTCTTAGTTGTATTCTTAAATATTTAACTCGGTTTTTCATTTTGAAAGATCTTTCGGTCTTTTTCCTTATTAAACATTTTTAGGTCTGACAAACCTGAAACTTTAGAACCTTTTCTACCTTGGCATATATTTTGCTTCAACTCTAAGTTTTACTAATCCTGGTTGATAATTAATATCAGGTGTTTTTATTTGAGATAGTTCACACACCCAACAATGCTCATTACTAAGAGCTAATTTCAGTGGCTAAGGAAGCTTTAAGAAGAAAAGGACACGCAAAGTGTAATATCCAGAATTTTGGACTAACTATTTGTGTTGTTATATTCGGCCACGGCCCCAGCACATATGTTTTATTTTGAGTATTAGGGATAAGCCCTAGCACCTATGACTTATTATTTTATATTGACATATTGGGCATGGACCCTGACTGACTTGTTTATTTGAGTGTATACTTGGCAAGGGGGCCCTAATGTTTTGATGATGTGTTTCAGATTTGATATGGGTACAAACCCTAATATACTGAGATGATATTTTGTTATTTAATGTGCAGAACTATGATCTTTACATGAATGACTTATGTGGTGTGTTGAGGGTGGACTCAGAAACACACCGATGACCTACGTACTGGGCATTAGCCCTGATGTACCTAGAGGAATGTTTATGTACTGGGAGTAAGCCCTGAGGTACATTGAGTGTTGGGAAAAATCCCTGGAGTGCTCCAAGCTTGATAAATGAATATCGGATCCGAGGCCACTTAAATATTCTAGATGTGCCTCACAACCACATTCTAGCACTAGTCTTGAGCAGGACGCTCTGGAATTGCACTAGCGTAACTCCAATGTGAAAGTGTTGAGTCAAAAGGATCTGAAGAGCACTTGGGGTTACTAAATATCAAAGTGTTGAGTCGGAAAGACTCTAAATAGCACTTCTACTTTCATCACATTTATTTAAATTTATTAAATGATTCATCTTTTATCTATCATCACATACTGTGGGAACTACCATGTTAAACGAGGGAATCCGACATGCAAGAGAGAGACTAGAGGTGCCTATCCAAGCTGACCCAAAGACCGTCCAAAGAAGTGGACCTTATCCTTAAATTGTTAAACAAAGTATCATGTGAAGATACAAGATTAAATATTATTATTAAGAATTTTAATAAATAATGATGTGATTATTTATTTATAAAAGACATTTATTGCATATAGTTTATGCATAGTGGGATGCCACATTATTTAACAGTATTAATAACGTATTAATATTTAGTGGGCAGCCACATTCATAAATAGTATTAATACCTATGTTAGAAATATTATTATTGTAATTATTGTTATTATAATTATTATGAAGAGCTTAAATCAGAAATCACTTGTTGTTAAAAGAATTGAAAAAGTCCTAGTACAAAAGACTAAATATTTACTAAATAATACCTTTTAAATATTAATTATTTAATTTAAAGAAACTAATTATTCCAACAGTCATAATTCAAGACTCCCCTACATAAAGAGGGAAGATCCCAAGTTTTGGGGATCATCTATCTTTTTCATTATCATCCTCTTATGGTAATCAGAGAGAAGTTTTCTGCTCCAAGAAACTACAACATCCTTATATAATAATTCCATATCTGAACAAGCAGTGAACCTAGGGCCTCTATGTCTCATTACATGTTGGAACCAACTCGGGGGGATCCAGTTAGAACAAGGAACGGTCTAAGGGTCATGGTTGGGTGGAACATGGTAGCCCCAAAGTTATCCAGTTAAGGAAATCATCCTAACAAGTTAGCTAACTACAATAGGTTCTGCATTAATTATTGTTTGAGTGTGCAGGCTTCTACAGGAAAGGATCAAGTGCCAAGGTAGCTAGGTATGTAGTATTAATTGTTTCCATTTTCCCGTTATTGTAGACATAGGCTTTTAGATTAGAATTGACACTTCAACATTGTTCTCATTACAAATATTATTACACTTAGAGGTTTTACCTAGAAACCAGTGGAGGGTCTAGCAGGTTTAGCCAAGCTAGCGTGTGCTAGAAAACACCTCATCAACAAACTTAGGAACCCTACTATGGATTTTCGGAAGACTTCCCATTGTTTTCCCATATTAAATTCCAGGTTAGGGTTATTATATTTTTAAATAATTATGTTTTATGTCTGAATCGTCTTATCAGTTCATAGTGTAGGGATTACTTCTATTCTTTTTAATTCTTTTATTGTTATGCTCTTTATGCTTAAGAATCATTAAATAGAAATGACAATAGCATCACGTCCAACATCAAATCTCCTAGTCACACTACACATCAAATCGTAGAATAAACCCTAACACTAATTATTATTTTTCTGTTCTTCAAATCAACGTATAATTCCACATTATTGACATCTCTACAATTTAAACCAATTAGTCAACCATTAAATCGAAAACGACAACAGATTTCTCTCATGGATCGAATCCCATTAACAAACAAATTCTTTCCATATTATTAAACTATAACCCATAGAAATAGAAGTCAAGAGACCGAATCTCACTAACATTCCAGGAAGGCCATACTATTTTAACAGTAGCCAAACAACATAGTAACTTAACATAGAAACATTTACACATCCAACCAAACGTGTTTGCTACCAATGAACAAACACTTACAGCCATCCTTCAAACATGAAATACAGGGCAAGGTATCGTATCCCTCTATTTCCTCCATTTAAAAGTAACTACCAGAAAACGCAGTAAGAGGAACCAACGTGAAGCTCCATGTCCATATAAGAAGATCAGACAAGGGTTTTGTTCCACCTGTTGGGTCCAGGAAATGCCCCTTTTTGGCTACCTTTATTACACCTTTTTGCCCTAATTCCATCCTATTTTCATGAGCTATATCCATGTCTTTCCAGATCAATCTATGATATTGACAGGTATAATTTGCTATTATTTATTTGTTTTTATGCCTAATATTGTTAAAGATTATGGATCTTAGTCCTTGGTTTATACTAATTTGTGTGACTTCATTTAGCCAAGGTCTAAAGCGTAAGTGTATCAGCCCAGCAGTGCCAGCTGTGACTCTTCAAGCGTCAGCTCCTCATATTCCAAGAGATAGCGCATCTTCCACACAAGCTGTAACAGATTCCCACTATAACAGATCCCATTGAAGAAGAGCTTAGCTGCGACAGACAAGTGGCATTCCAGCTGCTGAGTCTGTTGATCCAATTACTATCGGAACAACAACATCTTTCAGAATTAATAGCCCTATTCAACATGCTGTATCAGTTAGCTGTAACTCCGCAACATGAAGATCATAAATCTTCATTGCTGCACGATTTTTGTGGATCTGAAACTGTATTTCCTTTGTATAAATTCTAGAAGGCTTTCGTAGCCTGGGGTTGGACAATCATTACTTGTGTAAGCTGTAACAGAGCATTGAGGCTCATGATCTTCCATTAATAATATGAGAGCAGAGTTCTTCACTTCTATGTTTTAATTAGCTATGACTCTCAGCATCTCTGTTGGAAGGCCAGGGCCGGCCTTCTCACAGAGATAGCCAATTTAGGTAGGTAGAGTAGTCAGTTTTACTTCTGTTGTGTGGTGTGGAATGATTGCAATTATTGCTGGTAGCTGTAACAGAGATTAGCTCTCCTTTCTGGTAGTTTATCACTGCATCTTGAATCGCTGTAGCAGAGTGGTGTGACAGTCAACTATGTAGGACAATTTACTTAATTTGCATGTGTGTTTTAATCAGCTGTGACAGCCAAGCTCCATTCCAATTATCTTCTAGTTGTTTATGCTTTCTAGGGTTTCCAGTAATTATCAGTTAGAGTTCAAGCTTATGTTTTAATTCTGGTTGCTGTTGTATCTTCAATTGCATTCATAGATTAGACAATTAATGGTAGAATTACAGTAGCCACTGGATAGATCATTTTGGTAAAAATTGAATGTTGTAGTTTGATAATTATAGGATTTAACTTCTTGCAAAAGTAATCTAGTTTCATTTCATCATTAGATCATTAACTTGTTGGATTGGTTTCTGTAGGGAAGTTGTTTCATTTGGATTCTTAGATGTGTGAATTAGATTAGTGTTCTTAAGGAATGAATTGGCTGGACACATAGGTAGGATCATCATTTACATTCAGCAATCAACTGCTCAATCTGTTTATGCATAGACTATGCTTATTACCATTGAAACAAAAGACCTCCCTGGGTTTGATAATTTATATTGACCATCTTGTGTGTTAACTTTAATTAACTGACATATAGGGTGACCAACATTTTGGCATCATTGCCTGGGATGGTAATAGATAGATAGAGTTAGTAGTTGGTTTCATTTGATTTTATTTTAGTTCAATTTTTATAGCATGCATGAATACAAGAAAAACAAATTGGGAACCCCCTTTGAATACTAACATCGCAAGTGGAAGAGGTCGAGGTCATAATGCAGTTCAGGGAAGACACACGTATATTGATGAGATAATTGCTAGAGCCGATTCTTCTACTAGACCACAGCGGAACTCTATAGGCAGGGGAAATTCTGTTCCTCCCAATGTTGAACATTCAGCATCCACGGTGGAGAATACAACGGGACCTTCAACTCCTGTTGCAGAAAGTAAACCTCCTGAAGATAAGGGAAGTGCTGTAGGTGCACCAGATAGAGAGGAGATTTATCATATTGACGGAACCAGAGTTACTAAAGAGGTGTGGCTAGAGACTCGCAGAATAGCAGAGGAAGAAAGAAGGCAAAGAGAGGAGAGGAGAAAAGAGGAAGAAGCTAAAGTAGAGGAAGAATGCATAAAAGAGACTATTGAATTTTGGACCAGAACCATGGCTGGTAGAGAAAAGGGGGTTGAGAATGAACATGAGGATCGCCGGGAGGAAGAAGGAGAAAATAATCAGCCTGGTAATACTGTGGCTACATTAGAATTCCCCATCCTTTAAACACCTGGAGTAGCTACTATGAAGAATATTTCACCATCAGTGCTCCCTAATTTTCATGGTAAGTCCTCTGAGGATCCTGATGAGTTTCTTTTTGAGTTTGATATCCTCTGTCGCAGCTATGATTACACCTCCAGTGCTCAGAAGCTGAAGCTATTCCCAACCACCTTGAAAGGAAATGCTCTGCACTGGTTCATGAGTTTGGGTCGTGAGACCATTACTACTTGGGACCAAATGAAGAAAACCTTTCTTTCTAAATATCAAGAATATTGCAGAACTAGAGACAGAAAGGAAGAATTGTTCAAAATGGTTCAGAAGGATGAAGAGAGTTTGGAAGACTTTGTGGAGAGATTTCTATATAATTTGCAAATATCTTGTCATGCTGAGATTGGCAAGGATGTGCTCAAGATCATCTTACTTAGAGGAATTAGGGAAGATTTCCTTGATATGTTGAATTTGCTGGGAAAAGGGGATATCTCGAAGGAACCTTTTGAAAAGATTGTTGAATTATGTTGAAGGTATTCTAGGGGATCCTCCAGAACCAGTAAACGAGACAAGGATCGAGACCAAGATGTCTTCACTAGGACTCAGAAGTCAGCTAGTGGAGGTGCCACTCGAGCAGAAATAGGCAACCTACTGGAGAACTTTAAAACAGACATGATGAGTTCCCTGTCCTCAGAGCTGGATGCCATGAAGGCAAAACAGAAACAAGTAGTAGAAGATCTTACACTTGGAGTATTCTGTCCTAAATGTAGAAAGAAGCATCCACTGAAGGAGTGCCCGTTGGACAAAGTAGAGGTATGTAGGATATGTGAACTCGAGCATGAAACTAAAGAGTGTCCTTCATTACCTAAGGTTAAAGAAATCCTGCAGGCATCTATTCCTGATGTAGAGCCAGCATACTTCATGGCACAGAAGAAACCATGGCAGCCTAGAAACAAAGGTATGAATCCAGATCCAACATTTTTCCTGCATAATATGAATGGAATGAACAACATGCATAATATGAATACACAATTCCCATCACATTATTCCAACAGCCAATGGCATCCATCTCAGAACCCAATGCAAAATCCTAATTCATGGACACCCTGGCCACAACAGTCAAACCAAGCTCCTTGGAATTCCAACTAGAGAAACTATTACCAAGGAAATAACTTTCCCCATCACCAGACTCAGTATCAACAATACCCTCCTCAACAGTATCAGCATCAGCAGTATCAACAACCACAACTCCCTTTCTATAACAATGCCGCACCTATGAATGCACCACTTCGACCACAGCTACCTGCACAACCTAACCCGAACCCAAACAATAAAGCAGTCCATCAATTTGACTGCCAACATTTTTGCTTATTCCATTACTCAGATTCCCTGCAATGATATACAATTACGATCAGGGAGGGTAGTGGAGCCTATTATCACTGAGGATGTGTCATCCCATTGGAATTGGAGTAAGTCAGCACTATCCAGCAAGCCCCATTATTGAGGATGCTGATACTCCTACTGAAGCAGCAGTTGAAACTCAGGAAGCAACACACGATCTGCCACAGCCTACACAGTTGAACAGAGAACCACCATATCCTGAATGATTGCAGCTGCAAAAGACAGTGGAACAACCCCGATTTGATCTTGTGGGAGAGTTGAAAAATTTATATGTTAAAATTCAACTGTTACAAGCCATTCATGATGTGCCTATTTATGCTAAGACAATTAAAGATTTGTGTGTTAAGAAACCAGGAAGAAGGCCCAAGGATCCTCCCACTATCCATGTGCTGGGAAAACTTTCAGAATTAATAATGGGAAAGGCCCCTGTGGCGAAGTATGATGACCCTGGGAACTCGACTGTTACAGTGCACATAGGGAACACATGGATTCCAAATGTCTTGGTGGATTTGGGCACAACTATTAATGTTATGACCATATAGACTGTGAATAAATTGGGACTCACTAATCTGCGGCCAACCTCTACTATTTTGGAACTTGTTGATAGATCAACGATCAAGCCTGAAGGAATTCTAGATGAACTTGTAATCTCAGTGGACTTGTGTGAATACCCTGTAGACTTTTTGGTGTTACAGCCAAAATCTCAGTTGGGGGGACACCCACTAATCCTGGGAAGACCATGGTTGGCCACAACTGATGCCTGTATCAGCTGTCAGTTAGGTTCTATGAACATTTCAGATGGGACTGAGATCAGGAATCTGACCCTGTACCCTCCAGCGCGACCAAGCATAGAAGCTAATACTCCATTATGGGCAGATTTGGAGGAGGAAGAGGGTGTTCAGCCACTATTAACCATAGGGAGAGCCTTGACATTTAAAGATGAAACAGAGGATGATGCCATTAATAGTTTCATCAGTGAGCCCACATCAGTCAATAAGAATGTTTATCAGATCTTGGACAGTACTTTAGCTGCAACAGAACAGGAAAATCTTACAGAAGAAACTCTGATCGGTGATGACAGTGTAATTCTAGTACTTAATAATTCAAAGAGTGTTCTAGTGGAAATTGAGCCAGGAAAAACATTGAATATCAATCCTAATCTGGCACCTAGTGAGCTGGAATAGCTAGTCACTCTACTGAAACAGCGTAGGGGAGCTTTTGCTTGGGAGTACACATACATGAAATGAATTCCCTCTCATATGTGCACTCATCACATCTATATTAAAAGCGACTCCAGACCTATATGCCAACCCCAACAAAGGATGAACCTGAATCTGAGAGACATAGTGAAAGAGGAAATCCAGAAACTATTGGAAGCTGGATTCATATATCCAATTTCAGATAGTGTGGGTTTCTCCACTTGTGATCGTTCCAAAGAAGAATGGGAAATGGAGGGTCTGCGTGGATTACAGAGAATTGAACAAGGCAACGCAGAAAGACCATTTCCCCTTACCTTTCATCGATCAGGTCCTTGATACCTTGTCTGGAAAAAAGTATTTCTCTTTTCTAGATGGCTTTAGTGGCTATAACCAAATTTAGATTGCTCCAGAAGATCAGGACAAAACCACTTTCACTTGTCCCTGGGGGACTTTTGCATACCGAGTATTTCCTTTTGGGTTGTGCAATGCACCAGCTACATTTCAGAGGGCAGTGATTGGAATCTTTTCAGAAATGGTGAATGATTGCATGGAAATTTTTATGGATGACTTTACTCCATATGGTGACAGTTATGAAGAAGCACTGAAAAACTTAGAAAAGGTCCTGAAACGCTGTGAACAAAACCAGCTCTCTTTGAGCACTGAAAAGTGCCACATGATGATGAGTGAATGCATAGTGCTGGGGCACTTCATCTCTTCTGATGGTATCTAGGTAGACCCATCCAAAATCAAGGTAACTAAAAATATACCAACTCCTAGAACACAGAAGGATGTATGTAGATTCTTGGGGCATGCTGGCTATTACAGAAGGTTCATAGAAAATTTTTCCAAACTAGCTTCTCCTTTGTTCACTCTGTTGATGAAGGATGCATAGTTTGTCTGGAATGATGCATGCCAAACAACGTTTACTAAGCTAAAGAAAAGGATATCCACAACACCCATTTTAAGAGGACCCAATTGGGCTTTGCCTTTCCATATTTCTTCAGATGCTTCAGACACTGCCATTGGAGCAGTTTTGGGACAACAGGAAGGTAATGCTCCTTATGCTATTTATTATATTAGTAAAAATCTGTCTCCTGCTGAACTGAATTATACTGTCACAGAAAAAGAATTTCTTGCCATTGTTTATGCCATCAATAAATTTAGACATTATATTACTGGATATTCCACTTTTGTGCACACCGATCATTCTGCTATCAAGTATTTAATGAATAAACCAGTCACGAATGCTAGAGTTACTAGATGGTTGTTACTGTTACAGGAATTTGATATTACAATTATTGATAGACCAGGAAAGGAAAATGTTGTTGCATATTTCTTATCTCGACTTACTAATAGTGATGACAATTTACCAGTTGAAGATTCCTTCCCTGATGCACATTTGTTTGCAGTATCAGCTCATTCCCCATGGTATGTAGATATTGCTAACTTTTTCGCTGCAGGTAAGCTTCCAGCACATTTGTCAAAGAGAGAAAGAAGGAAGATCATACAATAGAGTGCTAGATACTGCTGGATTGATGGCCATCTTTTCTACATAGGGCTAGATTTAGAAATCAGAAGATGTGTTAGAGAAGATGAAATCTTCAGCATTCTTAAAGCTTGCCATGATGAGCCCTGTGGGGGACATTTCGCTGACAAAAGGACAGGTCATAAAGTTTTGAGAATGGGCTATTTCTGGCCTACATTATTCAGGGATGCAAAGAAGTATGTTCAGGCATGTGATGGCTACCAGAGGATGGGCCAATCCAACAGATTAGATGAGATGCCTTTACAGCCACAGCTTGTGGTTGAACCATTTGATAGGTGGGCTCTAGATTTTGTAGGGCCTATCAACCCTCCCTCAAAGCAGAAAGTTCATATCTTGGTTTGCACAGACTATATGACTAAATGGGTAGAAGCTGTAGCCTTGGTCAAGGCCAATGATTAGGCTGTGATCGATTTCCTGTATGAAGAAATTTTTACTCGGTTTGGAGTACCTAAGGAGATCATTACAGACTATGGACCACAGTTTGTATCTCACAAGCTAGAATCACTGTTGCAGAAATTTCATATTCAGCACAGAATAACCTCACCATATCATCCACAGGCCAATGGGCAGGTGGAGAGCACAAACAAGGTTATTGAGGCTATTTTGACAAAAACAATGAAGAGCCATCGTAAAGATTAGGCTGAAAGACTTCCCGGGGCACTGTGGGCCTATCGTACCACTTGGCGTAACACCACAGGTTTTTCCCCATATGAGTTAGTGTATGGAAAGAACGTTGTTTTTCCAATTGAATTTGAAATCAGGACATTGAAAACAGCTGTTGAAGCAAATCTGGATTTATCAGAGGCTTAGAGGAATCGACTGAATCAACTCAATGAATTGGATGAGAAGCACACAGCTGCAGTGCATCATACAGCTTTAATCCAACAACAACACTCTAGATGGCATGATACATTTATAAAGAAAAGAGTCTTCCAGGAAGGAGACTGGGCCCTGTTGTATGATTCACGGTTTAAGAGGGATTTTAAAGGCAAATTGTGCACCTGTTGGTTGGGACCCTATCAGATAGATCGGGTATTTGATAATGGAACAGTTCGGTTGATCACCATTGATGAGAACAAAGTACCATTATTCGCAAATGGTCATCGGCTGCGACTGTATCATAGGCCGATCTCAAGGGAGGCTTTTATTTCACAAGTTGCAGTTGATCCAGAGTATCAGTTAACATCAGGACAAGGATTTTTAAACCCTGTGAATTCCTAAAAGTTGCAGTTTCCACACATATTTTTGTACATAAATAATTGGTTTTTCTTTCATTCTGTATTTTATCTATTTTTAATTTTTCTTGCACTTGATTGGTTTATTTTGAAGAACTGCGTGTAGGAACTTATTGGAGGAGCAGCAACCGTGACTGGGCTAGATGACTGCAGACACCCCATATTTGTTCCTGATCTAATAAATATCTTTGAAGAAGATGGATAATTCATGGTCTTTTACAGATAAAATTTGCTTATACTACAATTGGACGCAACTGCGACTCCGCCACATTTGCCCATTCTACCAAATTCGCAGCTGCGACTCCGCCACGTTTTCCCATTCCACCATTTTTTTTCTTTGCTTTACTTTTCGCAGCTGCAACTCCACCACTTTTGCTCATTCAGCTAAATCCTGCAGCCGCAAATCCGCTATTTCTGCTTATATTTCTAAGTTAGCAGCTGCTACTCCGCCATTTCCGCCTCATTTTTACTCCTTCCCAGCAGCTGAGACTCCGCTACCTTTGTCCACTCCGCTAAATCTAGCAGCTGCGACTCCGCTACTTTGTCCATTCCACTAAAACTTAGTAGTCGCGACTCCGATCCTTCCACTTCATTCTCGCTCCTTCTGTACAGCTACGACTCCGCCATTTTTTGTTTATTTTGCTAAATTTCGCAGTTGATACTCTGCTAGTTTGTCTACTCTCCAATTAATGATGCCAATAACAATGTGACTAGGCGTCAGTTTTGGCATTTTCTCCACAAGGTCCAATCATGATCCACCACGAAGGAAATTTTGGAGGCCTTGAGTAGCTGTCAGCCCGGGTGGAAATGGTCACGTACTTCGGCACATGTGCAATTACACCCACAAGGACGATGACCGGCTGCAATGATTAATTCATGGCTCAAACTCATAAACGCAAGGTATGGATCCTATCTTTTACATGATTTGGCAGAGAATTAATATGGTAATAACGATTATGTCCTGTCATAACCTTCGATTAATGAACCCATTCAAATCACACTTTAAAGATTATGTCAAGGTCATAATTGTGATTATTTTTCCGTCACCTTACCCGATTTTGCACCTGTTACTCCTATCTGCCAACCTCATCGCTTCCATAGAACGTTCATACTAGCACAGACTGGCTTAAAACCTGATTTTGAAACCCAATGACCCTTTGCATGTTCGTAAGCTGCAACTCTCCATGTACAAATCAGAAATTGTTGAAGTTTGAACCTTGAGGAGAGGTTAAAGTGGGAAATCTAGTCAGACATGAACCAGTAAATACAGACGTTGTACGTGCCAATGCAGAGGTTCTTAATATTTTATAACAGCAGGATGGATGGCATATTTTGAACGGTTTAATGGGTTTCACACAGAAATTGCATTACAATTTTCCCTCAACCTGACTGATACTCACTCTGAGGTGAGAGGACTACGCGTGGATGCTACAGAGGAGATCATAGTTGAAGTTATTTGTTTACCCATGGTTGGGAAGAGGCTATTTGGACAGAAGGCACATAATGCAAATGTGGTGAGGGAGTTTTTGTCAGTGGGAGAACAGGTCATTCCAAAGCACCGTGGGTTGGAACTGGCATCCTTACCACCACCGTGGAATCAAGTGGCAATCTTTGTGAAAAGATATATTTCTTGTGGAGGTAGGTACCAAGTTGTTTCCTCCTTTGAACTTCCCTTATTGTCTCATTTACGCCATGGTTGTTCGGATATCCACATCATCTATTTCGGGATACATCATCTATTTCAGGATCTTGCATGATCTATTTCAGGATATGATCTATTTCAGGATCATCTATTTCAGGATATGATCTATTTCAGGATCTTGCATGCACAGGCATGCATCCCAGTCACCAGTTTGATGCCTCCAGCACCTTATCCACCTTCTTCTAGCACCCGGGAGCCACTTACCATAGAGTTTTAGCCCTCCTAAGCTGAAAGGCGCCCTCTTCTCACCTACTGCCAGAGAAGGGCGCACTTGTTCACCTACCACTGCAGATTCACTCCAGTTACATTCAGTTAGCTCCGATTCTCCCTGATTTGAGGCTAGTTTCACTCCCGACTGACTGTATCACTTCCGTTTGACCTCCAGTTTGATTAGGTGACTTGTTCTGACTTCAGTTAGCCTCCCATGCGCCCCCACTGAGCCTTCAGATCCTATATCAGTGCTACACACTTCAGTTACATTTATTATACTCAGTTAGACTCAGATTGACACCTGGATGACTGGTTGTTGTGATTGATGAGCACCACCGATGATTTATGAGGACTCCTAGACAGAGTCAAGCTACTCCATTCAGTGATTCGAATGACCTCCTTAGGCAATTCGAATTGCTCAGTCATTGAGACAGTTTGTATTGTAATTCATTCACCCTTTCTGGGATAGAGAGCACTGCTGCATGTTTTGCATAGTTTTGCACCATATTTTCTATGTTCATCTGTTGTGATTGATTTACTTGTTCATTAGATCTGCTGTGACTAATTTTACATGGTATCAGAGCCATTGCAGGGACAAGATCTCTTTTCTACAGGTGTTTATACAAGAAGATTTGACTGAATTGCTAAAAATTGCAAAAAGTTTGGCATGAGATATCTCAAGGGCATTCGCTCCTGTGCATGCAAAGCTTGAAAAATATTCCAATACCACTCCAGAAGCT
The DNA here is from genome assembly GCA_027924585.1 of Larix kaempferi. Taxonomy (NCBI): domain Eukaryota; kingdom Viridiplantae; phylum Streptophyta; class Pinopsida; order Pinales; family Pinaceae; genus Larix; species Larix kaempferi. Next base: position 11,070,908 of record BSBM01002204.1, on the reverse strand, counting down.
TGAGTTACCACATAATTCCTGGATCTGATACATTGGACCTATTCAACATTGCTTGAAATCCAATCCCAGGTGTGATGCAACTCTCAAAGGGTGGATTGTTCGACCTTATTGTGGTTGTTTTGATGTGATTTGCAGGTTTATTGTCTCCTTCAAGTGCACTCGCTATCTTCTGCATGCAAGGTTTCCTCCTTCAATTGCATTCGCTATAGTCTGCATGCAAGCTTCCTCTTCATCAGTTGACTCAATCCTTGCAATGGAATACTCTTCTTCAAAGCCTATCCTCACCCCATTCAATTATTTTGATTGGAAAGATGATATGGAGATCATATTACGTTCAAAAGGTTACTACCGAGTCACTCTTGGTCTTGAATTGGAGCCAAACAATGTAGCAGAAAGAACCAAACACTACAACAAGCTTGATGAAGCTTACGGTATTCTTTGTCTCTCCATCTCCAAGGATCTTCACTTCCATCTCAGCGGATTGAAGACTCCAAAAGCCATATGGGAGCAACTTGAAACACTATTCGGCAAGCAGGATGAGCTTAGGGCTTTTCAATTAGAGAATGAATTGATTGGCCTTAATCCTGAGAATTTCGAGACCATAAATGAATTCTTCACAAAATTCAAGAACTTGAACTTGCAATTGAAGAACAGTGGTGTTATCAAAGAGGATAAACAGTTGATCCTCTCCATTCTAAGCAAGCTTGGGAAAGATTATTCGGTATTTGTCTCCACTTTCAATTCCGGTCGGCTAACTACCCCGAATTGGAAGATGCCTACCTTGAATGCCTTCATTGAGTCCGTTACGAAAGAACATGACAAGTTGATTCAAATGGGGTCCATAAGCTCCAAAGATTCAGCCCTATTTGTTCAAGGACCCAAGATCTCGAATGGTAAAGGAAAGCTAAAGAAGGAGAAGCCCAAATTCGAGCCTCACAAGTAAAAAGACAAAGGCAAGCAAACGGATGCACCATCCAGTTCGAAATCCAAGCAAAAGGGCAAAGAAGGTAACCAAAAATCTAAATGTACTTATTGTAACCGTGGATTTCATCCCGAAAGTTCATGTATGAAGAAGACTATAGATCAAATGGCCCTCCTTTTGGAAAAGAACAACATAACCCTTCCTGACGGTGCAAGGAAGAAGGATCGGAATGACGATCATGAAAGAGGACAAGCACTCATGGCAACGGTTTCGAATCCCACTCTCTTGATAGATTCGGGTGCATCAAATCATATGGCTGCAAATATTGATTCTTTTTCCTCATTCGATCCAAACAGCTCCATCCCCATCCATTTGGGAGATGACTCAAAAATTTCTTCAAAGGGCAAAGGTACGATTCATGTAGAACATGGATGCTTTCAGAATGTTCTCTATGTGCCTTCCTTAGCTTCGAATCTCCTTTCTGTGTATCAAATGACACATACTGGTGATCCAAAGAAAGTCACATTCAGCCCTAATACAGTTGAAATTTCTGATATCAAAAGTGGAAGACTAGTTTCGGTTGGAAAGGCAAACCACACTGCAAAATGTTATGAGTTTTCGCACTTTATTCCGCTTGCAAAGCCCACTGCTCTTCGCACACATGGTAATGAGGTTAGTAGGCTTTGGCATGAAAGATTTGGACATCTAAATTATAAGTATTTGCTGCTTCTATCAAATAAATCCATGGTAGATGGGCTTCCACAACTCCGTTCCTCGAAGGGAATATGCACCGGTTGCATTATTGGGAAGCACCCCGAGCACAGATTCGACCGCGGCAAGGCTAGCAGAGCCTCTACTATTTTGGGATTGATCCATTCTGATATCAGTGGTCCGCTGCCCCATATGTCATTAAATGGTTCAAGGTATGTTTTGACATTTATTGACGATTTTTCCCGCTTTACATGGGTATTCTTTCTCAAAAACAAGTCAGAAGTGCTTGGAAAATTCAAGGATTTTAAGGCTTCTGTTGAGACCACCACTGAGAGCAAGATCAAAGCTCTTAGATCTGATAATTGTGGGGAATATATCAAGTCCGAGTTGCTGCAACTTTGTGCCCAAAGCGGAATCAAGATCCAACATACAGTTCCCTACACACCCCAGCAGAACGGTGTAGCGGAAAGGAAAAATCGGTCACTGAAAGAGATGGCTACATGCATGATTGAATCGAAAGGTTTGGCTGCAAATATTTGGGCTGAAGCAATCAATGTTGCTGCATATATACAGAACCGTGTTCCACATTCATCCGTGAAAGGTATGACTCCTTTCGAAGCATTCTTTGGTCACAAACCGGATGTGTCAAATTTGAGAGTTTTTGGCTCTACTGCATGGGCTAGAATTCCTTCTGAGAAGAGACGAGCTTTGGATCCACAAAGTATCGAGTGCATATTGATAGGATATGGGGAAGAATCAAAAGCATATAAACTCATGGATATCAGATCTAAAAAGATATTCATAGAGCGCAGTGTGCAGTTTGAAGAACCGCTTCAAGAATTGCAACTAGTTGAGGAGAAAACTGCCGATTCACCGCCTTCACCAGAAGAAGATTCGAGCAGCGATAATGAAGGTATGAGTTCTGATATTTCTGATATTGTAGCAGCATATGATGATCATGACATATCAGGTTCGGAATCTGACCATTCAGATCCCCCTCAGTTACCAAAGTGGGCCCAAAACACTCTACAATCTGCTGGTTCTAGTCTTGGAAATCCTGCTGATCCGAGACGAACAAGAGGAGACTTTCAAAGGGCAGGTATGGCTCTTTCTATTGCTGATCCATTTCTTCCTGAGATTTGTTATTTGATGGCTGGTTCAGATCCCCAATAATACTATTCATCCCATTGAGATCCGAGATGGAAAAGTGCCATGGATGAAGAGTACAGTTCTCTTCAAAAGAACAATACATGGGAGCTAGTTTCTCTTCCACCTGGAAGAAAATTAGTGAAGTGTAAATGGGTATACCGTACTAAAGTTGCTGCTGATGGCACTATCAGCAAATATAAAGCAAGGTTGGTGGCAAAAGGTTTTTCCCAAGTCCAAGGAGTGGACTACACAGAGACCTTTGCACCGGTTGCAAAGATGGATTCCATCCGCCTTGTTTTAGCTATTGCCGCATCCAAGCACTGGGAAGTGCACCATATGGATGTGAAGAGTGCATTTTTACATGGAGACCTTGCTGAAGAGGTCTATATGCAGCAGCCAGAGGGTTATACATCAGATCCATCATTGGTTTGTAGATTGAAGAAATCTTTGTACGGGTTAAAACAGGCCCCAAGAGCTTGGTACGCAAAGATGGACTCCTTCCTTCTTTCTCAGAATTTCCAAAGATGCAAATCTGATCCGAATGTCTATCTTCAGAGAGTTAAAGGTAATTTGTTGGTTATTGTACTTTATGTTGATGATCTGCTTATTACTGGTAGCACACTTACTTCAATAAACAAGCTAAAATCAGCCTTAAATCTAGCTTTTGACATGAGCGATTTGGGCTTGCTGAGTCACTTTTTGGGCTTGGAGATAGCTCAAAATTTCGATGGGATCACTATATCTCAGCAAAAATATGCTTCCGACCTGTTATTGAAGTTTAATATGGCTGAATGTAAGGCATCCCCGTTCCCATTCCTCTCAGGAATCAGTCTTGAGGAGGGAGATTCCACACCGCTTGCAGATTGCAGTATGTATCGACAGTTGATTGGTTCACTACTTTATTTGACACATTCACGGCCTGATATCTCATATGCCGTGAGTGCCGTGTCAAGATATATGCATCAGCCACATGAGCTTCATTGGCGAGCAGCCAAGCGGATCTTGCAGTATGTGCAAGGTACGAGACAGTTTGGCATACATTATGCTGCAGATTCTGAGCTAGATTTCATTGGTTTTACTGATTCAGATTGGGCAGGTGATAGCATTGATCGGAAGTCCACTTCCGGTTATGTTTTCATGATTGGTCATGGTGCTATTTGCTGGTCTAGCAAAAATCAAGCAGCCATTGCACTTTCTTCAGCAGAGGCAGAGTATCGAGGGGAAGTCAATGCCTGCATTCAGGCAGTTTGGTTGCAGGGTATTCTTTCCGAGTTTGGTTTTGGTGGCACTACTTCGACTGTCCTATTTTGTGACAATCAAAGTGCTATCAAGATCTCCACAGATCCAGTTCAGCGGCAGAGGACCAAACACATTGAGATTCATATGCATTACATTCGACAGTTGGTGCATGACCGCACCATCATTCTGCAATATTGCCCGACTGATGAGCAAATTGCAGACATCTTCACCAAGAGCTTCACTGAGAAGAAGTTCTCTTACCTCCGTTCACTGTTGGGGGTGAGTTCCATCATGGTGGAGAGAGATTGATTCATTATTATGCTTTAGCTTGAGGGGGGGCTTTCTTTCCACTGGGTTTTCCCTCTTTCCTCACTTACTTTATTTTCAGCATTTTTTGGATTATTGTATTGGGGTGACCTTTGGTCTTAGTTACCAGGGCCCCACATTATTTTAGTTGGCACATCATAGTCTAGCTTGAGGGGGGGTGTTCGGATATCCACATCATCTATTTCGGGATACATCATCTATTTCAGGATCTTGCATGATCTATTTCAGGATATGATCTATTTCAGGATCATCTATTTCAGGATATGATCTATTTCAGGATCTTGCATGCACAGGCATGCATCCCAGTCACCAGTTTGATGCCTCCAGCACCTTATCCACCTTCTTCTAGCACCCGGGAGCCACCTACCACAGAGTTTTAGCCCTCCTAAGCTGAAAGGCACCCTCTTCTCACCTACTGCCAGAGAAGGGCGCACTTGTTCACCTACCACTGCAGATTCACTCCAGTTACATTCAGTTAGCTCCGATTCTCCCTGATTTGAGGCTAGTTTCACTCCCGACTGACTGTATCACTTCCGTTTGACCTCCAGTTTGATTAGGTGACTTGTTCTGACTTCAGTTAGCCTCCCATGCGCCCCCACTGAGCCTCCAGATCCTATATCAGTGCTACACACTTCAGTTACATTTATTATACTCAGTTAGACTCAGATTGACACCTGGATGACTGGTTGTTGTGATTGATGAGCACCACCGATGATTTATGAGGACTCCTAGACAGAGTCAAGCTACTCCATTCAGTGATTCGAATGACCTCCTTAGGAAATTCGAATTGCTCAGTCATTGAGACAGTTTGTATTGTAATTCATTCACCCTTTCTGGGATAGAGAGCACTGCTGCATGTTTTGCACAGTTTTGCACCATATTTTCTATGTTCATCTGTTGTGATTGATTTACTTGTTCATTAGATCTGCTGTGACTAATTTTACAATGGTAACTTAGTAAATATACCATTCTATCTGCTTAAAGCCCTTCAAACCATGGCTGGATATGCAAGAACTGCCCAGCACCCAGTTTCCTCCCTTACTAATCATGGATTAATTAAGTTACTGGTCCTAAGAGCCATTGCAATTCGTAATTTAACTTGGGATCAATTTTTGGCTGGGGATGCGCCAATCATACAACTCGTATTAGAAGAGGGGGGTGCTAGTGAGGATAGTGAGGACTGAAGTTCCTCAAATCCAGTTGGGGGGGAGGCTAGAGTAGCAGAAAGCCAGGCCAATAATGAAGGAGAAGTAGATAAAGGAGAGGTTGGAGTAACCGAAAACCCTATAATTGGAGAAAGTGTGATGGAAACCCTGGAGCAGGAGGTAGAAAAATTAGAATCTGTAACTACAAAGGCAAATACTCAATTAAAAGGAGCTAAAATTGGAGCAGTTGTTGAAGCTGCAACAGTTGAAGCTGCAATTGCAGAAGTGGGGATTCAGAAGGAAGGATATTGGCCAGGAACAGTAACACAAGGGACTGTGGAAGTCTTGGAAGTTGAGTCCTCTTCAGAGATAAGGGGTACCATTATTGAAGAAGAAGAAACCAAGGTGAACACCCCTGTGTTAAAGAAATGAAGAATAGAATCAAGAAACAGGGGTCAGACACCCATTGCAGCAAAGAGGAGGAAGAGTCGGACTGTCAAAGCATCAGTAGCAACAAGTGGTGAGGAACACCTGGTGGGATTGATGAGTAAAAGAAGAACTTGGTCAGTAGCAGCAGCGAAAGCAGCTGTGATAGTAGCAGCAGTGGAAGTAGCTGCAATAGCAGTAGAATTAACAGAGATAGCAAAAGAAGCTGACATAGTGGATGCAATTGGGGGTAACCGTGGAACACCCTTATCAGAAATGACAGGAGCAGCTAAAGGGAATAGGGGGTCACGTGCATTAGAAGAAGCACATACAGTAGGGGTAGATATAGAGATTCCTATTTTGAACCCCAAATTGTCTACTGCTACACAGGAACCCTCCAGGGAAGAACCCCAAATCGAAAATCTCCTGTTTGAAAATGAATTATTAAAGGAAGAAGTGCAGATATTACGAAAGGAGTTGGAAAAGTGAAAGGGAGTAGCTGGAAGACAAGCTGAGAAAAATTTGGATACATTAACAAATGTTGCAAATTTGCTGCAAAATCCATCTTTTGCATTTGAAAATGAGAAGTATGGGGAGACTGTTTACCCAAAATGTGGAGATATATTTTCTTTAGTAGGACACAGAGTTGTTGTGTTGGGACTTGCATCACAGAGTCATGTACAGATAAAGGAGATGGAAGAAGGAATGCCAAGAATCGAGTTGATAGAGGAAAATGAGTCAAGAATTGAAGAGATCCTTGATGTGAATTTAGGGGATGAGACAGTATAGTCCCAGCCATCAAGGGATACTGAGCTTCTTCAGGATCAGTCTCAATAGTCAGAACAATCTGATATAAACCAGAAACAATCTCAGCAGCTCAAAGAAATAAGGAAACAGGGGACTGCTACACAAGAACCAGTACCCTTGAAAATGTTTAGTGAAGCTGCAAGCCAAATAGCAACATCTAAGATCAAGGACTAGGAGAAAAACATTGTTACACAAGAACCAGTGTTTCCAAAATCATTTGCTACAGTGGAAACACAAACTGAGATGGCTGAGATTGAAATGGAAAAGGAGAATGCTGCTACACAAGAACCAATAGTCCTAAGAATAGTGACTGAGACTGTAACATAGACTGAGGAAGCTAAGGAGAATATGGAAATAGAGAATGCTGTTACACAAGAACCAACATCCCTAAAACCCATGGCTGAGGCTGCACTACATGCACAAGCCACTGCAACCCCACTAGAGGATGAAACTATCACAGTGCTAAGGCAAGATAAGGAAGTCATTGATATGGATTCTGATGATGAGAAGGAGGTAGAAGACAGAAAGATTCAACGGCTACAAAAGAAGGTTCTCTGGTTAAATCTTGAGATGGATAAATGGCTCAAGTGGATTGAACAGTCCAAAACAGGTATGATCTCTCTCCAAGAACATAGGAATGTCATTAAGGGACTAAGAGAAAAATGGGCTGAGGAGTTATTCTTTCAGAAACTCCGCTGGGAGAAACCCCAAGAAAAACTGGAAGGTTTGAAGAAGCTTGAGTCCCTGCAGTAGGACAAAAACAAAATGTATAATCTTTCCATAGAATTGTTGAGTTGTAGAGCTCCATCCCCCTCTTACCCTGTCTTTCTCTATGAGCAGACAACCTTATTTAAATTGAAGGCTCTCAAAGATGGAAGATCATTTGAGTTGGCAACAACTGATCAATTTCTGGAGACTTTTCTGAAGAGTGACTTTGAGGATCAGCATTTGTTATGTGAGTTATATTTGCATGACAGGGCTTGTTATATTACCTTTCCATCTGATCCTTTACCTTTCCTTGGGGATGTTCAGCTGAGGGAATTTTACTCCTTTGTCATCAACCATGTAAGATGGAAGGATGCTTTCCAAACCATCCTCAGGAATGAGGAGAATTCTACTCTCTGGATTAGAGGGGAACCTCAGAATCCACCAGCATTCATGGCGAGTCATGCTAAATCCCTCAGGGTTCCTTCAATTGCTCAACATTTTGAGAGCCTGCGAGATAAACTCCTTACTACATGTGTCCCAATGATTCTTAGTATGCAGCAGGATGCCCTGGAAGGCAGTGAATACAAATGGCTATACTCCTCCTCATCTCTGAAGGAAATGGATCCATATGGCTTCAAAAATTTCAGGCAAGCCTTGACAAGGATGCCTAGATATGTGCAGTGCATGCAAGGGTGTGGGCCTTGGTGGATTGGTTTAAGATTTAAATTCCCCCTCATTTGGTTGCCGATAATCAATTCTTACAGAACTAGCTATGCTCTAACATTAGAAGAAGAAGAGAGTTGGTGGGAGCATTGGGTATACTACTATGGGTTTGTCCCTTGAGGGGAGGCACCAGAATTTGCTTATAATATCACAAATCTCCACAGATTTCACTCAGATTCAGATTTGGACTAAGGGGGGTTATTGCATGAGGACAGGCAATTGGATAGTTGGGGGGAGATGTTGGGTCAAGGAAATGCCCCTTTTTGGCTACTTTTATTACACCTTTTTGCCCTAATTCCATCCTATTTTCATGAGCTATATCCATGTCTTTCTAGATCAATCTATGATATTGATAGGTATAATTTGCTATTACTTTATTTGTTTTTATGCCTAAGATTGTTAAAGATAATGGATCTTAGTCCTTGGTTTATACTAATTTGTGTGACTTCATTTAGCCAAGGTCTAAAGCGCAGGTGTATCAGCCCAGCAGTGCCAGCTGTGACTCTTCAAGCGTCAGCTCCTCATATTCCAAGAGATAGCGCATATTCCATGCAAGCTGTAACAGATTCCCACTATAACAGATCCCATTGAAGAAGAGCTTAGCTATGATAGACAGGTGGCATTCCAGCTGCTGAGTCTATTGATCCAATTATTATTGGAATAGCAGCATCTTTTAGAATTAACAGCCCCATTCAACACGCTATATCAGTTAGCTGTAACTCCCCAGCATGAAGATCATAGATCTTCATTGCTACGCAATCTTTGTGGATCTGAAACTGTATTACCTTTGTATAAATTCCAGAAGCATTTCGTAGCTTGGGGTTGGACAATCATTACTTGTGTAAGCTATAACAGAGCATTGAGGCTCACGATCTTCCATTAATAATATGATAACAGAGTTCTTCACTTCTGTGTTTTAATTAGCTGTGTCTCTTAGCGTCTCTATTGGAAGGCCAGGGCCCGCCTTCTCACAGAGATAGCCGATTTAGGTAGTTAGAATAGTCAGTTTTAATTCTGTTGTGTGGTGTGGAATGATTGCAATTATTGCTGGTAGCTGTAACAGAGATTAGCTCTCCTTTCTGGTAGTTTATCACTACATCTTGAATAGCTGTAGCAGAGTGGTGTGACAGTCGACTGTGTAGGACAATTTACTTAATTTGCATGTGTGTTTTAATCAGCTGTGACAGCCAAGCTCCATTCCAATTATCTTCTAGTTGTTTATGCTTTCTAGGATTTCTAGTAATTATCAGTTAGAGTTCAAGCTTATGTTTTAATTCTGGTTGCTGTTGTATCTTCAATTTCATTCATAGATTAGACAATTAATGGTAGAATTACAGTAGCCACTGGATAGATAATTTTGGTAAAGATTTAATACTGTAATTTGATAATTATAGGATTTAACTTCTTGCAAAAGTAATCTAGTTTCATTTCATGAATAGATCATTAACTTGCTGTATTGGTTTTTGTAGGGAAGTTGTTTCATTTGGATTCTTAGATGTGTGAATTAGATTAGTGTTCTTAAGGAATGAATTGGCTGGACACATAGGTAGGATCATCATTTACATTCAGCAATCAACTGCTCAATATGTTTATGCATAGACTGTGCTTATTACCATTGAAACAAAAGACCTCCCTGGGTTTGACAATTTATATTGACCATCATGTGTGTTAACTTTAATTAACTGACATATAGGGTGACCAACACCACCTACCAACACATCTTGATCTGGCAGCTATTATAAAACTAATATTTGCAAATCCTTTAAACAGATAGAGTCACGATAGTCACATGAAAGTTTTGAAACCCTTAACCATTATTTCATATAAAACGTAGAGATTAGTTACAGGTTCAAAGTCTCATAGAAAAAACACAGAGGCCAACTTTTTCCCTATTCCTCAGACAGAGTCAATCTCAGTTCATAATAAACGCAAACCATGGAAACATCATGATTTCCTATTATACAATACTCAACCAACGACTTACAGAACAAAGGCAACGATAGAAGACATAGACATTGAAATACTCTTACCCATAAGAAAACACAAAGACTAGACAATGTTCAAATCATTTATAAATATTATGCAGTAAGGTCATTTCCTCTATTCACAAGTCCAAGGATTCTTTTAAAAACAAAATACGTAGACATGTAAACACTAGTTTTATATTGGGTATTATTACAACTTCTACAAAGTTCAACATTGAGCCGAATGGCCAAACCTTACAATAAAACCCTCCTGGGCCATTAAAACCATTAGATACATTTCACAATGGTCCAGCCAACGACGACCTCCAAGAACCCAAAAACTTGTTGCAGTAAACCCAACCGGGCTCATGAAGTTCCTCATAGAAAATACAAACAGTACCACCCACAGAGGCGAGAGGAGGAGTTAAGGAATGGTAAAATCTGAACTTACCATTTGCAACGCCATTGAAGTTCAGTACTGGCCATCAACTAGTAGCCACATAGAAGAAGAATTCCAAACGATTACCTGCCAAACAAGGGAACCATACAAAGGAAAACCCTGAGATTCTTATCGAATTCTAACTGAATAAAATAGCAGGAAATGTAGTATGAACCAGGAATGAAATTACCTTCGTATTTCAGTCACCATCCATGCATACGAAATCACATATGGTGTGCTGACCATGAGCCAATCTCAGGTCAGTACACGAAACCCTCAAACGCATCCACAACAAACAAGAGAAATGACCCATAAAATTGAACCTTCATTGGTGTATAACCCAAGGAAACAATCATCAGCATAGCTGGCAGGGTTGGCCATGTGCCATCACAGAAGTTGCATTTAATTCTACTACCAAACCCAAAGATTTCAATATTAACCCTAACCTCTATAGTTGTAAAGTCACTTTAATCAACAACTATTATAAATGCAACGAGTCTTGTAAGGACCACAAACATTACATAGTGCCAACAAGTAATTGAAAGGTCAATAAGTATTCCAAGTTTAACAAGTGTTACAAACCCCAACAAGGCTTTTAGAGTGCCAACCTTCGAACATCCCACACTTGAGACTTAAGTAATTGCTTGAATTATGAAGTAAGCACCTTGGGTAGATGCCTCGTAGGTACACCTGCAAACCAACTACAATTCGAATGCATTAGTGAAACTCGCTAAGTAAGACAGAAGTTTCCATTTCTTACACCCTACCTCCTGGCAGCTCTGCCGGGGTACTTTGCCCCTTGAAAGACCAAGCATCTCATCATGGGCTTCAACCGCCACCAATAGGGGTCCATTCCACCTAAATTGTTAGTTAGACTTTCATAAATATGCACACAAACTCTTAAAACAGTAAGAAAGAGATTTGTATTCTCATACTCTAAACATTTGTACACTTACGACAGAATCACATTTCTACTCATTACATCACTTCCGCAAAGCTGTAGGAATAACAACCAGTAAGACCATGATACTTAGGAAACTGAGACCCTTCAAAGGTCGCAACTAAATACCGGGATAGTATGTTTCTTATTAGTGCTGAAGTTAATTTACAAATCATCATCTCTTAAACTAGCTTATTACAGTAACATAAAATTATTAAATTTTACTATTTTTAGGGACATTACAAGTGGTATCAGAGCCCAGCTACAAAACTAAGTGACCTATTGGGCTCCTTACAAACAGAGCAACCACTGCGGATACATAGTAAACAGAAACGTACATTCAAAAATTTTATTTTGTTTATGTGAAAAAGAACTAATAGATTTTCTGTTCTTGATGCTTATATAACATTGCAGGTACAATCATTGACTTAAAATGAATGAATAATGGGGCAGCAACATAGATGGAAATTTGAACTCTCCACCACGAGAGCAAGAAATTGTGGTGGAACTCAACTCGGATCTAATGAAATCTATGCAAAACCTACAGGCATAATTCCAAAGTTTCAGAGATGACAACATGCAGGAAAGACGAGAACATCAAGCTATATATGAAGCTCTGCTTCAGACTTCAACAGGGGAAAAACCCCACGAACAGCCCACACTCTTAGTCAACACCTTTAAAAAGGGAAACAATCACACAAAGAGGACTTCCAGTCCTAAGGGAGAAGAGTAGGGAGAACACATACCTGAATCAATGGAAGAGGACTGTAAGAGCTCTTCCAATGATAAAGGTTCACCACCTCCTTGCAAGAAAAGGAGGAAACGTGACGATAGTTTACAAGGAGAATTCAAAAAGATAAAAGCCCTAATCTATGATGGAGAGATTAACTCTGGGGAGAAGGCTGAGGAATGGCTGCTAGGAATGAATAAGTACTTCAAAGTTCATAATTACTCGAGTGAAATGCAAGCCCGACTAGCCATATATAACCTGAATGGTAGAGCTGCCAAATGGTGGCGGGACTTGAAACACACCAAGGGACAAGAACTAAGAGACATAACATGGGAAAATTTCAGTAGAATATTCCAGGACAAAAATATGTCTGAAAGATTCTTTGACAAGAAAATTAAAGAATTCCATGAACTAAAAATGGGCTCCGTAACCATGGAGGTTTTCATAAACAGATTCTTAGAATTGATGCACTATGTTCCCTACATCAAAGACGAAAAGGTCAAAATACAACAGTTCTTGGGAGGGATGCCACCAAACTTTAGAGAAAAGATAGAGTTTGACATGCCCAAAACCCTAGACGTGACCTTACATAAAGCAAGACTGTGTTATGAACATGGACAACCAAGGAATGATAACATCAACAGAAACATAGATAGGTTCAGAACCTTCACGGAAAACCGCAGACCAGGTTTTAGACCTCCACGTTACCGGAAAAATAACAATAGTTTTCCCCCCAATAGAGGTTTCAACCGACCTCAAGCAAGACCAAGTGCACCCCCACCACATGTGAACAGGCCAGCTTTCAAAAAAGGGACAAAAGTTGTCCCACCAACTGTTTCTTGTTGGAAATGCCAAGGGCCCCACTACTACGGATACTTCCCCAGCAAAACGGATGGAGTTTTACACAACGTCCAAGCAGAACATACCGTAGGAGACATGGCAAAGACATCTAGGATTTATGCCGCTCTTGATGGCTGACAGGAAGACCACCAGGCCACCATGGTTTAAATTGAGGGTAAGATCTCTAACACAACCGTTTCAGTTTTAATAGATCCCGGCGCATGCTGAAGTTATATATACCCTAAGATAGTGGACACATGTAAGTTAAACTGAGAGCATAACGACAAACCATGGCTGGTACAACTAACCACTAGTACCAAACGAAAGGTCTCCGAGTTAGTTACAACTTTTGAGATAGACTTAAATGGTTTTCCAACTAGGTTATAATTAAACATTCCACCCTAGGGTCGTACAATGTACTTATCGGCATGGATTGGTTAGAAGAACACCATGTCCTACTAGACTGCTTAAACAAATCCTTACTCTGTAGGGATGACCAAGGGAATCGAAATACGATTCAAGGTATCCTTAAGAAAGTGTTGGTACGACAAATCTCCGCCTTACAAGCAAAGAAATGTATCAGAAAAGGTTTCAAACTCTTTGCCGTCAATATCCAAAACATAGAAACTGATACAGAACAGAAGATCAAAGACTTCCCAGTCCTCATAGAGTTCAAAGATTTATTTCCCGAAGAAATACCAAGTTTACCACCCAAACGAGACTTAGAATTTTCCATCGAACTAACATCCGGGTCAGTACTTGCTTCCAAAGCCCCATACCGCATGAGCACACCAGAATTGGTGGAGCTCAAGCTTTAGTTACAAGCGATAATAGACAAAGGGTACATTCGACCAAGTGTGTCCTCTTGGGGCGCACTGATAGTCTTCATCAAGAAGAAAGACAAAACGATGCGGAAGTGCATCGATTACCGCCAACTCAACAAGATGACCATTAAGAACTGCTACCCACTCCCTAGAATCGACGACTTGTTTGACCAAGTCGAAGGAGCGAAGATCTTCTCAAACATCGACTTACGATCTGGATACCATCAGGTGAGGATCCATGATGAGGATATCAACAAGACCGCGTTTTGGACCCGTTACGTTCACTACAAGTTTGTAGTGATGCCCTTTGGGTTTACGAACGCACTGTCCAACTTTATGTGTATGATGAACAACATCTTTAGCAAATACCTCGATAAGTTCGTTCTAGTCTTTATTGGCGACATTTTGATCTAATCCAAGAACGAAGTAGAACATGAGGAACATCTCTGAATTCTTTTATGCATACTATGGGAACACCAACTGTACGCCAAGTTTAGTAAGTTCGATTTCTACAAACCCCAGATTCAACACTTTGGACATATCATTTCCGAGAAGGGAATAGCCGTCGACCCCGAAAAGATCAAAGTTATCGAAGAATGACCCACACCTACATGCATATTTGATATAAGATCATTTTTAGGTTTAGCCGGCTACTACCGAGAGTTCATTGAGAACTTCTCACAGATTGCATGTCCCATGACTGCCTTGCAGAAGAAGGCAAACAAGTTTATCTGGACGGATAAGTGTGAAGAAATATTTCAAAAGCTGAAGGAACTATTGGTTAGTCTACCGATCCTACGAATTGTAGACCCCAATGGGGACTTTGTCGTTTGCACGGATGCAGGCAAGGAAGGACTTGGGGGATTCCTTATGCAAGACAATTTTTCCATATGCTACGAATCAAGGAAACTAAAAGAACATGAGCAGAACTACCCTACGCATGACCTCGAACTAGCCGCCATCATCCATGCTCTAAAGATGTGGTGACATTACCTTATGGAAAATAAATTCCTATTGATGACGGATAACATGAGTTTGAAATACCTTTTCAACCAACCCAACCTAAATTCTAGGCAGGCCAGGTGGTTATCCTTCCTTAGTGAATACCATTTGGAACTAAATCATATTAAAGGCAAGGAAAACAAGATTGTAGATGCCTTGAACCGTCGAGCACATATGCTTTACAAAGTCGCGGTGAGTCAAATTGACTCATACTTACACCACAAGATTTGAACGGCATGTAAGAGTGACCATTACTACAGGGAAATCCTTGCAAATATCTAGGAAGAAAAATTATTCCAACAAGAGAAGGAATACAAGATAGACGAGTCAGGACTACTTTGGTCGAAAGAGAGACTTTACGTCCCAGAAAGTGGAGACATTAGATCAAACATCTCACCGAATTTCACCAGAAACCCTATTCAGGGCATCCCGGATATCAAAATATGATATCGGCAGTAACAAAGCATTACTTTTGGCCTAATTTGAAAGCTGAGATCGCCATGTTCATCGCGAAATGTCAGGAGTGCCAACTGGTCAAAGGGAACACCAACACCCCTCTGGTTTACTACAACCCTTTCCCATTCCGGAATGGAAGTGGGAGGTAATAAGTATGGACTTCATTATGGGCTTACCTAAGAGTAAGAAACAGAACGATTCCATCTTCGTAGTGGTGGACAAGCTGTCTAAAGAAGCTCATTTCATAGTGGTAAAATCTACCTACAAAGCTGTCCACATTGCGAACATCTTCTTGAAGGAGATCTTTCGATTGCATGGGATACCCAAGGCAATCATTTCCAATCGAGACACGAAGTTCACTAGCAACTCTGGAGAGCATTGTTCTCCGGTTTAGAGACCCAGTTACAATTCAGTACCACATACCATCCCCAGACCGATGGACAAACAGAATGAGTAAACAAAATTCTTGAGGACATGCTGAGAATGTACGACATGAACAACCCCACTAAGTGGGATGATTATTTGCACCTTGTAGAGTTTGCGTACAACAATGGTTATCAAACCTCGGCCAAAATGAGCCCTTTCGAGGTACTCTATGGCCGGAAATGTCGAACACCTGTGACTTGGGACAGTCCGGTAGACAAACTTATGTTAGGACCCGACCTACTAAATGATTTGGAACAACTAGTCTCCAAGGTACAACCGAACTTGAAAGAAGCACCAGACCGCCAAAAGAGTTATGCGGACAAGAAAAGAAAACACCAAGGCTACCAAGTCGGTGAACATGTGTTTCTAAAAATAAAGGAAAAACGAAGCTTGTTGAGCTTAGGACGTTGTGGGAAACTAGCCCCAATATTTTGTGGACCTTTTGAAATACTGGCCAAGAAGGGCCTAGTGGCTTATGAGTTAGCCTTTCCAGCTCATATAAAGGTTCATAATGTTTTTCACGCTTCATTATTAAAGAAATATGTATACGATACTAAACATGTTATTGATTGGTATTTTATACAGGTGGAGCCCGAAGGGGAATTCAAGCTAGAACAACTCCACATTCTTGACAAGAGAGAGGTGCGGCTTAGGAGGATGACCATTACTCAGCTGAAAGTGCAATGAGGCACTTCAGACCGGATGAGGCTACTTGGGATAATGAGACCACCATGAAAGAGGCATACCCCGCCTTGTTTCATGACCTCATTCCTAGTCCCTAGAAACATCGGGACGATGTTGTTTCTAAGCAGGGAGGGATGTAATATCCCAAATTTTGGACTAACTATTTTTGTTGTTATATTGGGCCATGGCCCCAGCACATATGTTTTATTTTGAGTATTGGGCATAAGACCTAGCATCTATGACTTATTCTTTTATATTGACATACTGGGCATGGACCCTGACTGACTTCTTTACTTGAGTGTATACTGGGCAAGGAGGCCCTAATGTTTTGATGATGTGTTTCAGATTTGATATGGGTACAAACCCTAATATACTGAGATGATCTTTTGTTATTTAATGTGCAGAACTATGATCTTTACATGAATGACTTATGTGGTGTGTTGAGTGTGGACTCAGAAACACACCGATGACCTATGTACTGGGCATGAGCCCCGATGTACCTAGAGGAATGTTTATGTACTCGAAGTAAGCCCCGAGGAGTATTGGGCATAAGCCCTGGAGCACTCCAAGCTTGATAAATGAATACCGGATCCGAGGCCACTTGAATATTCTAGATGTGCCTCACAACCGCATTCTAGCACTGGTGTTGAGCAAGACACTCTGGAATTGCACTAGCATAACACCCATGTGAACGTGTTGAGTTAAAAGGCTCTGAAGAGCACTCGGGGTTACTAAATATGAATGTGTTGAGTCGGAAAGACTCTGAATAGCACTTCTACTTTCATCACATTGATTTAAATTGATTAAATGATTCATCTTTTATCTATCATCACATACTGCGGGACTTAACATGTTAAATGAGGGAATCTGACATGCAAGAGAGAGATTAGAGGTGCCTATCCAAGCTGACCGAAAGACCGTCTAAAGAAGTGGACCTTACCCTTAAATTGTTAAACAAAGTATCATGTGAAGATACAAGATTAAATATTATTCTTAAGAATTTTAATAAATAATGATGTGATTATTTCTTTATAAAAGACATTTATTGCATATAGTTTATGCATAGTGGGATGCCACATTATTTAACAGTATTAATAAAGTATTAATATTTAGTGGGAAGCCACATTTGTAAATAGTATTAATAATATATTAATACCTAGGTTAGAAATATTATTATTGTAATTATTGTTATTATAATTATTATGAAGAGATTAAATCAGAAATCACTTATTGTTAAAACAATTGAAAAAGTCATAGTACAAAAGACTAGATATTTATTAAATAATACCTTTTAAATATTAATTATTTAATTTAAAGAAACTAATTATTCCAACACTCATAATTCAAGACTCCCCTACATAAAGAGGGAAGATCCCAAGTTTTTGGGATCATCTATGTTTTTCATTATCATCCTCTTATGGTAATTAGAGAGAAGTTTTATGCTCCAAGAAACTGAAGCAACCTTATATAATAATTCCATATCTGAACAAGCAGTGAACCTAAGGTCTCTATCTCACATTGCATGTTGGAACCAGCTCAGGGGGGATCCAGTTAGAACCAAGAATGGTCTAAGGGTCATGGTTGGGAGGAACATGGTAGCCCCAAAGTTATCCAACTAAGGAAATCATCCTAACAGGTTAGCTAACTAGAACAGGTTCTGCATTAATTATTGTTTGAGTGTGCAGGCTTCTACAGGAAAGGATTAAGTGCTAAGAAACCAGACTTCTACAGGAAAGGATCAAGTGCCAAGGCAGCCAGGTATGTAGTCTTAATTGTTTCCATTTTCTCATTATAGTAGACATATGCTTTTAGATTAGAATTGATACTTTAGCATTGTTCTCATTACAAATATTATCACACTTAGAGGTTTTACCCAAAAACCAGTGGAGGGTCTAGCAGGTCTAGCCAAGCTATCCTGTGCTAGACAACACCCCATCATCAAACTTAGGAACCCTATTATGGATTTTTGGAAAACTTCCCATTGTTTTCCCATATTAACTTCCAGGTTAGGGTTATTATATTTTTAAATAATTATGTTTTATGTCTCAATCATCTTACCAATTCGTAGTGCAGGGATTACTTATGTTCTTTTTAATTCTTTTATTGTTATTCTCTTTATGCTTAAGAATCATTAAATAGAAATGACAATAGCATCAAGTCAAACATCAAATCTCATAGTCACACTACACATCAAATCGTAGAATAAACCATAACAGTAATTATTATTTTAATGTTCTTCAAATCAAGGTATAATTCAACATTATTGACATCTCTACGATTTAAACCAATTATTCAACCATTAAATCGAAAACGACAACAAATTTCTCTCATGGATCGAATCCCATTACCAAACAAATGATTTCCATATTATTAAACTATAACCCATAGAAATAGAAGTCAAGAGATCGAACCTCACTAACATTCCAGGAAGGCCATACTATTTTAACAGTAGCCAAACAACATAGTTATTTCACACAGAAGCATTTACACATCCGACCAAGCATTTTTCGCTACCAATGAACAAACACTTACAACCATCCTTTAAACATGAAATACAGGGCATGGGATTGAAGCCCTCCATTTCCTCCATTTAAAAGTTACTACCAGAAAATGGAGTAAGAGGAACCAACTTGAAACCCTATGGACATATAAGAAGATCAGACAAGGGTTTCATTCCACCTACCAACACGTCTTCATCTGGAAGCTATTATAAAACTAAGATTTGCAAATCCTTTCGACAGATAGATTCACGATAGTCACATGAAATTTTTGAAACCCTTAACCATTATTTCATACAAAACGCAGAGACTAGTTACATGTTCAAAGTCTCATAGAAAAACTGCAGAGGCCAATGTTTTCCCTATTCCTCAGATAGAGTCAATCTAAGTTCATGATAAACGCAAACCATGGAAAAATCACAATTTCCTATTATAAAATACTCAACCAATGACTTACAGAACAAAGGCAACGATGGCAGACACAGAAATCAAACTACTCTTACCCATAAGAAAATGCAGAGATTAGACATTGTGCAAATCATTTATAAAGATTATGCAGTATATCCATTTCCTCTATTCACAGGTCCAAGGATTCTGTTAAAAACAAAATATGCAGACATGTAAACCCTAGTTTTATATTGGGTATTATTACAACTTCTACAAAGTTCAACATTGAGCCAAATGGCCAAAACTTACACTAAAACCCTCTAGGGACATTAAAACCATTAGATACATTTCACAATGGTCCAGCCAACGGTGACCTCTAGGAACCCAAAAACTTGTTGCAGTAAACCCAATTGGACTCATGAAGTTCCTCATAGAAAATACAAACAGTACCACCCACAGAGGCGAGAGGAGGAGTTAAGGAATGGTAAACTCTGAACTTACCATTTGCAACGCCATCGAAGTTCAGGACTGACCATCAACTAGTAGCCACATAGAAGAAGAATGCCAAACGATTACCTACCAAACAAGGGAACCATACAAAGGAAAACCCTAAGATTATTATCGAATTCTAATGGAATAAAATAGCAGGAAATGTAGTATGAACCAGGAATGAAATTACCTTCGTATTTCAGTCACCATCCCTGCATACGAAATGCCATATGGTGTGCTGACCATGAGCCAAGCTCAGGTCAGTACATAAAACACTCAAACTCATCCACAACAAACAAGAGAAATGAACCACGAATTTGAACCGTCGTTGGTGTAGAACCCAAGGGAAAAACCCTCAGCATAGCTCACAGCATTAGCCATGTGCCATTGCAGAAGTTGCATTTAATTCTACTACCAACCCCAAAGATTTCAATATTAACCCTGACCTCTATAGTTGTAAAGTCACTTTAATCAACAACTATTATAAACGCAATGAGTCTTGCAAGGACCACAAACATTACATAGTGCCAACAAGTAATTGCAAGGTCAATAAGTATTGCAAGTTCAAAAAGTGTTACAAACCCCAACAAGGCTTTTAAAGTGCCAACCTTCGAACATACCCCACTTCAGATTTAAGTAATTGCTCAAATTATGAAGTAAGCACCTTGGGTAGATGCCTCACAGGTACACCTGCAAAACATGTATAATTCGAATGCATTAGTGAAACCCACTAAGTAAGACAGAAGTTTCCATTTCTTACACCCTACCTCTCGGCAGCTCTGCAGGGGTACTTTTCCCCTTGAATGACCAAGCTTCTCATCATGGGCCTCAACCGCCACCAATAGGGGTCCATCCCACCTGAATTATCAGTTAGACTTTCATAAATATGCACACAAACTCTTAAAACAGTAAGAAGGAGATTTGTATTATCATACTCTAAACATTTGTACACTTATGACATAATCACATTTCTACTCATTACATCGCTTCAGCAAAGTTGTAGGAATAACAACCAGTAAGACCATGATACTTATGAAACTAAGACCCTTCAAAGGTCGCAACGAAATACCAGGGTAGTATGATTCTTATCAGTGCTGAAGTTAATTTACAAATCATCATCTCTTAAACTAGCTTATTACAGTAACAGAAAATTTTTAAATTTTACTATTTTTAGGGACATTACAAGTGGTATCAGATCCCAGCTACAAAACTAAGTGACCTATTGGGATCATTACAAATAGAACAAGCACTGCATATACACAGTAAACATAAAAGTACATTCAGAAATTTTATTTTGTTTATTTGAAAAATAAATAACAGATTTTTTGTTCTTGACGCTTATATAACATTGCAGGTACAATCATTGACTGAAAAGGAATGCAGAAGGGGGCAACAACATACATGGAAATCTGAACTCTCCACCATGAGACCAAGAAATTGTGGTGGAACTCAACTCGGATTTAATGAAATCCATGCAAAACCTACAGGCAGAATTCTAAAGTTTCAGAGATGGCAACATGCAAGAAATACGAGAACAAAAAGCTATAAATGAAGATCTGCTTCAGACTTTAATAGGGGCAAAACCCCACGGACAACCCACACTCTCAGTCAACACCTTTAAAAACGGAAACAGTCACACAAAGAGGACTTCCATCCCGAAGGGAGAAGAGTAGGGATAACACATACCTAAATCAATGGAAGAGGACTGTAAGAGCTCTTCCAACGATAAAGGTTCACCACCTCCTTGCAAGAAAAGGAGGAAAAGTGACGACAGTTTACAAGGAGAATTCAAAAAGATAAATGCCCCAATCTATGACAGAGAGATTAACACTGGGGAGAAGGCCGAGGAATGGCTGCTAGGAATGAATAAGTACTTCAAAGTTCATAATTACTCCAGTGAAATGCAAGCCTGACTAGCCATATACAACCTGAATGGTAAAGCTGCCAGATGGTGGCGGGACTTGAAACACACCAAGGGACAAGAATTGAGAGACTTAACATGGGAAACTTTCAGCAGAATATTCCAGGACAAATATATGTCTGAAATATTCTTTGACAAGAAAATTAAAGAATTCCATGAACTAAAAATGGGCTCCCTAACCATGGAGGCTTTCATAAACAGATTCTTAGACTTGCTCCACTATGTTCCCTACATCAAATATGAAAATGTCAAAATACAATAGTTCTTATGAGGGCTTCCACCAAAATTTAGAGAAAATCTAGAGTTTGACATGCCCAAAACCCTTGACGTGACCTTACATAAAGAAAGATTGTGTTATGAACATGGACATCCAAGGAATGATAACATCAACACAAACAGAGATAGGTTCAAAACCTTCATGGACAACCGCAGACCAGGTTTTAGACCTCCACATTACCGAAAACATAACAACATTTTTCCACCCAATAGAGGTTTCAACCGACCTCAGGCACGACCAAGTGGGACCCCACCACATGTGAACAGGCCATCTTTCAATAAAGGGACAAAAGATGTCCCACCAACCGTTTCTTGTTGAAATGCCAAGGGCCCCACTACTACAGAGACTACCCCTGCAAAACTGATGGATTTTTACACAACGTCGAAGCAGAACCTACCGTAGGAGACATGGAAAAGACACCCAGGATTTATGCCGCTCTTGATGGCCGACATTCATACCACTAGTCCACCATGGTTGAAATTGAGGGTAAGATCTCTAACACAACCGTTTCAGTTTTAATAGATCTCAGCGCATGTCAAAGTTATATCTCCCCTAAGATAGTGGACACTGTTAGGATATTCCTATACTCCATCCTATTCCTACCATCATTTTCATCCTTTGCATTTTCAGTCTTGCATGCAGCATGTATTCTGCATGCAGCATGCATCCGCATGCTGCCCAGTCATCAGGTTGATACCTCCAGCACCTAGTCCCTAGTCTTCCAGCACTTGGGAGCTTATTTACACTCAGATTGAGCCCTCCTAGCTAGTGATGCACACACATCTCACCATCCACTTGACAAAGGCGCCCTACTTCACCTACCAGTCCAGTTGTCTTCAGTTAACTGAGTTCTCTCCTTGATTTTAGGCTTGACTCACTCTTAATTGACCTTACCACTCTGATGGACCTCCAGTGTGACTAGACTGCTCATTCTGACTTCAATTATCTCCTCATGTGCCCTCCACTGAGCCTCCTTCATTCAATTAGTGTCTCCATGTGCCAGTTACACTTAGTTACACCTACTACACTCAGTTAGACTCAGTTTGACTAACGGTCGATAGTTACTTGAGCATTGATGACTCCATTGATGATGAGATAGATTCTAGTTGTGCTCCGATGACACTCCAGTGATCTTTTGATCACTCCATGAAGGCTAATTCGAATATCCACCTTGGCATTTGAATCCTCATGCATTGTACTACTTATTTGTCCATATTGTGATTAATTAATTAGTGTGTGTGAAGTATTTTTGCTTCTATCTGAGTTCTATTGTATTATTATTCTGTTGCTCATATTACTGCATTGACCACTCTTAATCTTATTCCTAAATTCTTTCATTGTGAGGTATACATCATCTCTTAGATCTGCTGTGAGGATTTTCACATGGTATCAGAGCATGTTGAGAGTATTGTTTATCCCCATTCCTGAGAGTTTTTTGCAGGTTATTATCAAGATTTCGAGTGCAGTAGTCGCAGCAGTTTTTGCATCTTTTGTAGCAGTAGCAGTTGCAGACTTTTCTATTGTTTTTGCAGTTCTTCTATAGCTTCCATGTTTTCAGAAGAAATCCCTTCTCTTTATCTACTCGACTATGTTGAATGGAAACCAAAAATGATAGCATATTTGAAGAGACATGATCTCTTTGATTATTATTTTGAAAGAGAGTTCGAATCCTCTGAAGAAGAGATTGACTGGTTAACTAAAGGTGAAAGAGCCATTGCAGCCATGATGTATGCTATGTCTTGAAGCATGCTATTCCACTCCCTTGATGATGAATATGTTGAATCTCAGAAAGAGCTATGGGCCCACCTGGATGAAAGTCTTGGCAGACAGAGTGAAGGAATTTATCCAAACCCTTTCGAGAGCAAGCAAAGTGATGCATTCTCCCTCCTTGATGATCTCATTGATCATGAATCAGTATCAAACATATCTCATATTGAAGTTGTCCAAAAAGAAGAAGAACTTGCAGATTCTACACTCATGCTCCAAATTTCTTCTATTTTGAATTATGTGCCATCTCACACTCTAGAAATTGCAGAAGGTACTAAATCCTCTCTTGCACCAGATTTTGTTGGTTTGCATCATGATCTATTGAATGTTTTGGAGGTAAAATTAGCCATTGGAGGTAATGCATTCGCTCTCCTTGATCACTCACCTCTTATGTACTACTATATGATCATTATTTCATGCTTTCAGAAGGTTATTGAAGATAATGGCCATTGCAATTCACTTGGGATAATTTCTCATGCACTTACTGGCTTTGATCTCACCTCTAATGGTTCAAAGGAGATCTCAAGAAACCATGATTCAAATCTTGGATTTAATTTGGATTCCAAGCAACACTGATATTTGATGGCCATTGCCATTTGCTTGGGATAATTTCTCATGCATTCAGTGGTTTAGATCTCACCTCAAATGGTTCAAAGGAGATCTTAAGAAACCATTCCTTAAGTCTTGGATCTGATTTAGATTCAAAACATTTACTATTATTTGATGGTTCTTTTGAGCATAATATCACCCATGATGGTTTGAATCATATGACAAAAGACTATCTACACATTCATGTTTTTTATCCTACCTCAGTTGATTTGAATCACAGGTTCAAGGATCATCCTCATACTTTTGGATTTGTTCTCATCACATTCGATCTGAAGAGCAAGTACAAGCACATGCTTTTTGAGCATGATCCACTTCTTCCCAAGAAGAAGATACCTCCAGACATATGACCAAGCATCACACCTGCTTGAGTTTGGAGCATTTATTTTTGTGTGTGCCTTACAGTCTATTTTGACGGGGGGTATTTTTCTCATGAGGTTTTCCCCATTTCCTCGGTTTATTGATTGTTATTATTCATTGTATTGGGTGACCTTTGGTCATAGTTACCAAGGCCTAGGATGGATTAAGGGGGGGTGTTAGGATATTCCTATACTCCATCTGTAGCTAGGGTTTTACCCCTAGCTTGTGCAAATGAGCACCTACTAAGGAGAATGGACTCCTTAGTAGCAGTTCAGTAAATGTAAATAATTAAGCTAAAACAGAAATAAAAACTACTTTAGACATTGTGCATAAAAATAAACAAAAGATATAAAGAATGGCTTTTTGTATTGATATTACCTTCAATGTGAAGGTTTGATGAAGCCCTTTGCAGTGTCCAAGAGGATGCTCCAAGCTTCAATATGCTCCTTCTCCTTCTCCAATGGTGGGAATGGACCAAAAGTGGCTCTCAAGGTGAAAGTAGTTCAATGGTGAACTAGGGTTTCGAGAGAGATTTTGGCAGAGTAAGGGTGCTTGTGATTGTGGATATGGAATAAGGGATCTCCATCACCTATTTATAGTTTTTTGGTGGTGGAGTGCTGACCTATGGTTTTGGGAAACACATGGTTTTGGGCAGCTGTATAGGGTTTTTTCCTCATTTTCCTCATTATTTTATATTTTTTATTCCCTTTTTAAGGGATTTTTGCTATTTTTGGAGGAAAAGGGGGTTTTTTAGCCTTTTTTAGGCTATTTTGATGGTTTTATGGCCTTTTGGAGGCATTTTAGGCCTTTTGGAGGCTTTTTAATGGGATGTTTTGGGTTTTTAAGGGAAATATGGTAGGAAAATGGACAAATGAGCCATGTAATGTGGTAGATGAGGTAGTGAACACTTTTTGGGTGTTAACAGATTGCCCCCTGATGTGCGAGGGCAGGAGCTCATCGTATGGCCGATGGACATCATAAGTCATGAATGATTTTCCTGGGTGTGGAGAGAAGAGAAGAAACAAACTGAAGCCCGGAACAACGATCCCGAACAACTGCAAGAACTAAAAGTACATGACCTCAATAATGGATGAGGAATCATCTGATCATATGGACGAGGCGGGCATTCCCATGCTCGTATCAGGATATAACATAACAATAACAATGGGGTCCAAAAAATGGGGACCTGAAATATACATGACCTCAAAGACTGAATGAGGAATAATCTCAATATATGGACGAGGCGGGCATACCCATGCTCGTATCAAGATACATAAACAGAACTGTAAGGCCCGAAAAAAGGGGGACCTGTAAGATACATGATCACTGTGTACATGATAAGAGTCCAGAGGGGACACAAATCTGGGACATACTGCTGAGCTGATCATGTGTGAACTGGATAAATGGTGCACTGGAACAATCAACAGTGCTACTGAGTGTGGTACCAAAGGAATTGATGAGCTGCTGGATCATAGTGACTGGGGTCATACTCTCCATGGTACACTGGACTGGAACTAAAATGGGTACTCGAGGAAGCATATAGCTGGATGTCTTCCGAATACAATCGCCAACGCAGCCCGGACATCCACGGGAACATATAACTGGGCGTTCCAAAGTGACTCACCAATGTGCTAGAGTCGGGGGAAATCCGGGGTCTTCGACTAAAAACTGATGGGATATAATCCTACGCGATCCTCAACGATGCGATCAAAGTGCTGAAGTCGAGCATGTGAGGAACAACCACTCGGAGAGGCAATGATGTTTCCTCTCAGAATGGTCCATAGGAACTTACCACAGATGGTGATAAGTCCAAGGCGTAGGGACCTCTGCGCCTATCCTCTGGAATAGAGGAGCTGTCGTCGACAGAGGGAGACCTGCAACTATCAAGGCAATGATGTTTCCTTGACAGGAGCGCGAGGTACAAGACCAAAATGTGATAGTGCTGATGGCAGGACTGATAAACTGTGGGGGGACAACTGGGCAAGTAGAGCGGGTGGACTCAAACTTCCTTTGTTCAGAGTATGATAATGGGAATGATCTGGCAGCATATGAAACTGACTAAGGGGAGAGGGATCATAGCTGTATTGGATCGGGGGAGATGATTGGTCTGAGGGAGACTCAAGCTGTGGTAAAATGGCAGGAGACTGCAGAATACTCTTGAACAAAGGCGACCTGATTGGGGGTGCTGCCGAGATGATTGATCAAAGTGCCAGGAGGCACGGGAGGGAACTTCTTCATGGGTTAAGGAACTAGAAGAAGTGTGTGTAAAATGATACTGTCGTGTGGATTTTACGAGCCCAGGACAGTTCATGCTCGTGGTTGCTTTCAATTTTAAGGAGTCTGAAAGCGATAAGAAGACTCTGAAGTAATGGAATGGTACTATCGTGTGGATTTTACGAGCCCAGGACAGTTCATGCTCGTGGTTGCTTTCAATTTTAGAGAGTCTGAAAGCAAGTAAGAAGACTCCAGGGGGTTGCTTTTTCGTAGATTTAGTCTCCAAGGCCCAAAGAAGCATAAAAGGATGCAATGAAGAACTCTTCTAGCCGGTGTGACTAGAGTATTCCTTTTTCGTAATTAGTCTACCAGGTCCGGAAAAGGGTTAAACTTATACCAGATAGACACCCTTTCAGGTACTTTAACGAGCATGAAAGGAAGCAAGATTGCTCGGCGATCTTTTCATTCTTTTAGGAGTCAGAAAAGAGCTTAACGGAAACTCCCTAAGTGCCTTTTTCGTAAAGGACTTGTCCGGCCCGAAAAAGGGATAAAATTATACCGAACAAAAGGAATGGCCAGGCAAGGAGGAAGTGTTCAATCAAGGATCAATAATGGTGACCAAGAACTAGGGTGTTGGGGAACACTGATGGGCCTCCTTGCGGGGTGAATGAGATGGTGGCAAAATAACGAGACATTTGCAGTATGACAGGAGTGAATGGCTCATGTAAAAATGTGGAACAATCCGATGGCGGCCGATGTGGCACGCAAATCGAGGCAGCAAGGTGTTGGGACACAATGTTGAAATTGTACCAAGTGAGAGCGAGAAATGATCTCAAGCATCATCACGAGCTCGGAAAAATGAATCCGACGATATAAAATATGTGAAAAACGGAGATCGGTCGATGTGGCACGCAAACCGATGTGACGAGGGCGTTTTGGAAAAATACCTGAAAGATCGGGGGGTGAGAGCGAGAAATGATCTCAAGCATCATCACCAGCTCAGAAAAATGAATCCGATGATATAAAACATGTGAAAAATGGAGAACGGCCGATGTGGCACGCAAACCGAGGCGACTAGTGGCGTCTGAAAAAATAGGCAAAAAATGACGGAACAAAAATAATGCAACGAGGTGACCATCATGAAGGTCTCGTCGTGCTAATTCCAGTGGTGGAAACGGTTCAAAAAAACGGACAAAAACAAAATGAAAGTACTGTACAACGCAGACCAATGAGGCCGCGAGTTATTCTAGGGATAGAGACTCCGTAGGATACAACCCAGCATGGGGGTTGCGCAAAGGAAGGCCTTCAGAGTCGGTTTCAGTATGAATAGGAAGTTCCTCTGGCCGTGTGTCCATGTGATGTTCGAGAAGGGCGGGGTTGAACCTAGGCATTCCGGGAGAGGGCCAAGCAAAGACATCACGGAACTCTTGGAAGAGTTGATGGTAGTTCTCGATCTCCTGTGCGCCGCAGGAGGCTCCTAAAGTGATGACTTCAGGGGTCCCAATTGTAGCTGTAACATCTGAGAACTGTGAGGGATAAATGGGACGCTGTTTCTGACGAACGGGGGGTACATCAGGCCATGTGTCAATGTGGTGCTCTATAATTGCGGGGTCTAGACCAGGCATTTCGGTATAGGACCAGGCAAAGACATCACGGAATTCTCTGAAAAGGTTTATGTAGTCCTCAATCTCTTGTTTACTGCAGAATGCTCCTAAAGTGATGAGTTCAGGGGCACTTCCTAGGGCAGCGATATCAACTTGGATGACAGGTGAGATGTTGGCCATGTTACCCTCCTCGAAGGCATCAGGAGCAGGGATAGGGTCCTTGAACCAGTCGACCTTGGTGGGGAGGAAATCTTTGGACTCAACCGTGTATTGGGTAGCGGTGCTGGAGGAAGACGCTTCTGGGATGAAGTAGGAACGATGATGCATATCATCCCAGGGATAATCCGGGGCGGTAAGGGCCTCAAGAATCTCCTCATCAGTATGGAAACTTTGCGTCGTCAAATCGGTTGACAAAGGGGTAGTGGGGGAAGAGATCATATAAATGGTATTAATCTCTCCAGAAGGTGAAGAGTCTGGGGGGTAGATCTCCACAATGGTAGGTGGTGCCGTCTCAAGATCCAGATTGTTCATCTCATAGAGAGCTGCTCTGTAATCCGGGAGATCGGGACAATGGTGGGAGTAATGCCCGTAAACACCGCATATGGCGCAGGAGTGGTTGGTACGTAGGGACTTATCTTTAGGCTTGGGAGTGGGGTTGAGTTCGACAGTTGGGATGTTAGGGTCATCGTCGAGCATCTGCATGTGCTTCTGTAATGCTGGTAACTGTGGGCATTGGTGAGTGGCATGGCCTAACTCATCGCACAGCGAGCATTTGGGAGGAGCACGAAATACTGGAGGTTTTTGACTGTCTTGGGAGGTGGTACAGCAGTGTAAGGTTGTGGACCTCTGCCCCCAGTGGGTTGGGGAGGAGGAGGGGGCGTCGTGGAGGACGAAGGGGTAGAGACACCGGGAGGTGGCTGAGTGGTAGTAGCCATGGGTTGCACCGGTTGGAGGACGACATCTGGTGTCGGCGGGCGAACGGGAGGCGAAAGATACCATACAGGTAATCCCAAGGTTAACCCAGGGAGGCTAAGGGTAGCCATGACCGGAGCGCTGACTACTCCCGATGGAGGGACTAGAAAGGGGATGGTATGGATCGGTGTAACACCAATGTGGCTAGGTACCAATGGTGGTTTGGGCAATAAGGGTGGTTGAGTATTAGGTGGTAGGTTGTCATGGGACAAGGTACATAAGTCAGACATTTCGGGCGTAGATGACGGCGGAGGGATGGATTGAAAGGTGGAGGTCATCGACGCGTCTGAGTAGACTCCAGTCCCCGAAGAGGAAACAAACGAAGTGGTGGCAGGAGAAACAGGTTGTTCAACCATGGGGAGAACGTTTTCAGGTGCCGCGGGAGCACTGGGATCATAGTATGTGAGCTGGTCAATTTTAACCACGCGTCCCTCATGGGGGAACATCATGGTGCGAAAGACGGAAGAGGAAACCGCCCGCATGGCATACATGTAGCTGCGGCCAAGTAAAAGGTTGTAATCCAATTGGGCATTGATTACCTCTATGTCAATAAGGACGGTTTTACCACCTAACTGGACGGGTACGTTGGGTAGGAGGCCTTGGGGCTGGGCCGAACGACCGTCGTAGGCACGTAACGCAGTGGTGGACTGCTGGAGAGGAGGGGATCCTAGCTTCTGCCATACGAATGTAGACATAACGCATGTGGAGGCACCCTCATCGATGATGCACCGATGGATGACAAGATTCCTAACGGAGACAGTAACTTGGAATGCTAAGCTGGAAGGTAGGCGTGGTTCAGACTGGTCTAAATCAAATGCCATCAAATGCGAATCAGTTGGGTCAATCCCCCCAATGGCGGAAAGTAAAGTTTTGCGCTGGGAAGGGCAGTTTTTCAAGACTTCTAACGCAGACATAGCTGCGGGAGATTGGGCTAGGTCGTCTACGATGTTGTAGTTTGACGCAGCGTGCGCATTAGGGTTATTGTTGATTCGGCGAAGTGGGAAACGAGGTGCTTTCGTAGCGCCGTCTATGGGCGGTGGAGGTATACGTAACGCCTGATCGGTGGGATGGGCGTTAGTAGGTTTATCCGTGGGAGTGGTTTCAGAGGTGGAGCCATATTGGTTTTGACGGGTCTGGAGGTTGACGTCAGCAGATGACATCATCAGCAGGTGATGGGTACCTGAGTCAAACATGGGTTGATCAGGAGCAGCGTACGTGATTTGCTGTTGTTGGGGCGCGTTGGCTTGAGGGGGAGCTAACGGCTGAGTGTTCACGATGCCTTGGGTTGGTAATGGGTTTTGCAGCACCAAAGGGTGTTGTTGAGGTTGGGGGGGGTTGGGCGGCGCTTGGGGAGCCGCGTGCCCTTGGCGATGGGCCTCGTCAACCCAGAGTTGCCGAGCTCGCTCTAAGTGTGGGCAAGCATGGGTGTAATGGCCATAGACCCCGCAAATAGAACAAGGATGGTTTGTTCGCAAATTGGGGTTTTTAGCCTGCTTGGGTGGGCGATCAGGGTTTTGATTAGCGGGGGCCGCGTTGTTGTTGTCGGGGGGATTAGCCGTTTGACCAGCTTGGTCTGCAGGTTGGTTATTCCCACGATTACGGCCCTTGCCGCGGTTCTGTTGGCCCTGGTTGCGTTGGTTATTCTGGTTTTGCTGCGGGTTTTGTTGGGCATAAACTTGCCCTTGGGCAGCAGGTGGATTCTGAGGTTGCGCAGGTGCGGGAGCAGGCTGCGGTGGATGATATGCAGGTTGAGGCTGAGCAGGTGCAGCAACCGGAGGGGGTTGCTGATATGGCTGCGGAGCGGGTTGTGGGTGTGCCGTAGGGGCTGCCTGTGGTGGATAATAAGCGGGTTGGGCTTGTGAAGGCGCAGGAGCTGAGGCAGCCTGCTGATGGTAGTAAGGCTGAGGGGCGACTGGAGGAGCATAAGCAGGAGTCGCATACCCGAAGCACTGAGGTGGACATGAGGGTCCATAGGAATGGTGATGTGTTATAGGAGCATACGAGTTGGTTGCTCCAGACTGTGAAGTAGCCCGCGACAGGTCAGGGCCAGGGGTAGGACGTGCTATAGAAAATGGTTGGGGATGCGAAGAAACACGGCCAATGATACCATCTGCAGCGTGGGATGCCCCCGGCGCATCATGCTGGGAGGACTCGCCGCGAGGGGCATCAGGTATAATGGTATAAAGGTAACCCGATTGGGCGTAAATGAGGTCGAACTGTTGAGCCTTAAGGATGGCCTCTTCCTCAGACTGGGGTCTTTCGGAGGCCACATCCTTAGCAATAACAGGGAGAAGGGATTTGAGGAACCAATCTAGGAAGATACGGTCGTCTAGTTTAATCTTGCATAAGCTACGGCGTCGATGCCACTCATGGATGTGGTCCGTGATATGGGTAGCCGTGTTTTGTCTACAAGATAGAAGGATCTCAACGCCCGCGTCATAGCGGACAGGCAACTGGAAGAACTGCAGGAATGTCGAGGCAAGGGAAGCAAAGGTGGCATGGGTCCCATGAGGTTGCTCGATATACCACTTGGCTGCAGAGCCAGTGAAGGTGCGCTGTAAGAGACGGAGGCGAAAAGAGTCATCCACGATGGAGTTAGAGGAACACCATAGGTGGAAAGACATGATATGATTTTGTGGGTCCTCACCGGCCTTGCCCTCGAACTTAGGGATGTCCGAGGGGAGCTTGGTAGGCATATGAGGCCATGTAGGGTCGTGTCGAATAGGATCGTTGGTCAATCTGGCCAGGTCAGGGAGGTTGAGGCTAGCCATGAATGGCAAACTGGAAGAAGGATGTGACATAGTAGTGGGTTGGACCAAGTTGGGGCCAGTGCCCCCAAGTGGAGGGACAAGATGTGGGATGGTGCCCCCAAGTGGGGGAACTAAGGTGGTGGAGGATGGTCCAGCACCACCATGGGTAGTTTGAGCCATTGATGTAGTGGGGATAGGGATTCCCGCTGCGGGAATAGGTACCGTGAGGGGAACGGTAGATGGGGGCCCCATGGAGGGCATACCCAAAACAGGTGTAGTAACTGGTGTAGTGGTGGATGTGCCACCAATGGTCCCTATGACAAACGGAGTGGAAGTCGTGCCAGCCATGGGGCTAGTAGGGGCAGTGTAAATAGGGTTCTCAGACTCTTCGTCAGAATTCGAGGTAAAGTAAGGGGCGTCACTATCTGGTGACGGAGTCCTACGTCGCTGACGAGTGGAATCAAGTGACAAGGCTCTAGACCTGTGATGAATGGTATCAACAGATGATGATTGGAATCTATGACGGCTGGTGTCAAGAGAACCGTGCTGTGGGGGCTCGCCCCTGAGGCGCCGAGAATGTCTCGGGGACTCAATGGTGACAGATGGTGTCTAATCTCTGTGGGTTGAGGTGAGTAAAAACAGCTCAAAAAATCCTAATGCAACCGTGTGTGCAGGAGGAGAGCTAAAAAGCAAGGCACTCAGGCCAACAACCAACTCAAAACACCCACTGCAGCAGCTGTGCTACAATAGGTGGAGTAACAACAAAGATGGTCAGAATACCAACAAGCAGCAGGTTTCCTAAAAAGAAAAAATGGTGGACTCACTAGACCAAAGGGAGGTAAAGGAGCATGCAAACACCTAACTAAAAGTATTCTAACTCAACTAAACATATCCTCTGCAAGGTGATGAAATCCAAGTCAGACAATATGAGTAGGAAAGCCAAGTGGCTATGATATCCCCCTACCGGGAGGGACACCGGGTAGTCAATCCTAGAAGAATGGCAACTAAGATACCCCGTTCATGACACGTCCAGAAAGGTGAATCTGCCGTTTAGTTCGTTGACCGCAATACCCCTATACAGGGATATCCCGCGAACCGCGAAAGGTAGCCCTTCGGTTACTGATTGGAGTGCGGTATTCCACTCAGGCATCCGGAACCAGTCTCCCGACTTCAACCCTCCTAAGGGAGAGGCCCTCTGATAAACTGGTCGTGACCGTGCCAAAAAGTACTAGGGGATTTTGGTTCCCTATTTGGACAACAACTATGTCTCAAGTGAAAGTGACCGAGGGGTGTTATTGGAAGCCTATCCCCCCGACCCTACCTAACTACAATGATTCTTTTGTGTTACCCAAGTGGGGTTAGAATGTTGGTTCAATTAGGTACTTTTTAAGGCTCACTTGATTTATGTGACAGAGTGTGTGCTCGTGAGGTGATGAACCCAAAAAATAGAAGTGCCACAAGGGGGGCAACTTCCAACTATCAATAATGCTGAAATTGAAAGTTTAACTTGCAAAATTTTCTGATTTTAAAAATAATGAAATTTTAAAAGAATTCTGTAAAGGGAACATAAATTATGTGGCAGAAAGGCTGTAAGGTAGTGAGGCTGCAGGTAGGACAGAGGGCTGTTCAGATGCAGAAAATATTGCAGCAAAAGGGGCTGGGCTCAAAACTGGAAAACTGCAGAAATCAGACTGCGGGTCTGTGCCGAAACAGAACAGGCAGACCGCGGGTTTTGGGGAAACAGTGGCGGTCAGGTCGCGGCTTTCGGACCAACAGTGGCAGTCGGGACGCAGGAAATAGGGAAAAAAATGCAGTCGGGTCGCGGCAAAAGGGCTAACAGGCGCAGTCGGGACGCACGAAAGAGGCAGAAAGCCGCAGTCAGGACGCGGGAAAAAGGCCGACAGGCGCAGTCATATCGCGGCAAACAGGCTGATTAGCCACGGTCGGATCGCAGGTAACAGACTTGAATCCGCCGGCAGGGCGTCGGAAGCAGTCTGAGAGCCGCGGTCGGATCCTAGGTAAAGGCCTGAAAGGCGCGGTCGGGACGCGACTGCAGAGGGAAAAAACGCGGTATGCGGCGGCAGAAAAGGACAGCCGAAAGGAAAAAATTTTAAAAAACGGAAACCAGAAATTCGAAATCTAGGGGAGTCGCCAAAACTGTAGCTAGGGTTTTACCCCTAGCTTGTGCAAATGAGCACCTACTAAGGAGAATGGACTCCTTAGTAGCAGTTCAGTAAATGTAAATAATTAAGCTAAAACAGAAATAAAAACTACTTTAGACATTGTGCATAAAAATAAACAAAAGATATAAAGAATGGCTTTTTGTATTGATATTACCTTCAATGTGAAGGTTTGATGAAGCCCTTTGCAGTGTCCAAGAGGATGCTCCAAGCTTCAATATGCTCCTTCTCCTTCTCCAATGGTGGGAATGGACCAAAAGTGGCTCTCAAGGTGAAAGTAGTTCAATGGTGAACTAGGGTTTCGAGAGAGATTTTGGTAGAGTAAGGGTGCTTGTGATTGTGGATATGGAATAAGGGATCTCCATCACCTATTTATAGTTTTTTGGTGGTAGAGTGCTGACCTATGGTTTTGGGCAGCTGTATAGGGTTTTTTCCTCCTTTTCCTCATTATTTTATATTTTTTATTCCCTTTTTAAGGGATTTTTGCTATTTTTGGAGGAAAAGGGGGTTTTTTAGCCTTTTTAAGGCTATTTTGATGGTTTTATGGCCTTTTGGAGGCATTTTAGGCCTTTTGGAGGCTTTTTAATGGGATTTTTTGGGTTTTTAAGGGAAATATGGTAGGAAAATGGACAAATGAGCCATGTAATGTGGTAGATGAGGTAGTGAACACTTTTTGGGTGTTAACACCATCCTAGTCCTACCATCATTTTCATCCTTTACATTTTCAGTCCTGCATGCAACATGCATTGCATGCATCCGCATCCTACCTAGTCATCAGGTTGATACCTCCAGCACCTAGTCCCTAGTCTTCTAGCACTTGGGAGCTTATGTCCACTCAGATTGAGCCCTCCTAGCCAGTGATGCACCCACATCTCACCATCCACTTGACAAAGGTGCCCTTCTTCACCTACCAGTCCAGTTGTCTTCAGTTAACTGAGTTCTCTCCTTGATTTTAGGCTTGACTCACTCTTAACTGACCTTACCACTCCGATGGAACTCCAGTGTGACTAGACTGTTCATTCTGAATTCAGTTAGCTCCTCATGCGCCCTCCACTGAACCTCCTTCATTCAGTTAGTGTCTCCATGTTCCAGTTACACTCAGTTACACCTACCACACTCAGTTAGACTCAGTTTGACTGATGGTTGACAGTTACTTGAGCATTGATGACTCCACTAATGATGAGATAGACTTCTAGTTGTGCTCCAATGACACTCCAGTGATATTTTGATCACTCCATGAAGGCTAATTCAAATTTCCACTTTGGCATTCGAATCCTCATGCATTGTACTACTTATTTGTCCATATTGTGATTAATTAATTAGTGTGTGTGAAGTATTTTTGCTTCTATTTTATTTCTACTATATTATTATTCTGTTGCTCATCTTACTGCATTTACCACTCTTAATATTATTCCTAAATTCTTTCATTATGAGGTATACATCATCTCTTAGATCTGCTGTGAGGATTTTCACAGACACCTATAAGTTGAACCAAGAGCATCACGAGAAACCGTGGTCGGTACAACTAGC
Source organism: Larix kaempferi (assembly GCA_027924585.1). Taxonomy (NCBI): domain Eukaryota; kingdom Viridiplantae; phylum Streptophyta; class Pinopsida; order Pinales; family Pinaceae; genus Larix; species Larix kaempferi. Next base: position 11,034,891 of record BSBM01002204.1, on the reverse strand, counting down.
CACCGGTACCAAATGAAAGGTCTCCGAGTTAGTTAAAACTTGTGAGATAGACTTAAACGATTTTCCAACTAGGTTAGAATTAAACATTCTACCCCTAGGGTCGTACGATGTACTTATCGGCATGGATTGGTTAGAAGAACACCATGTCCTACTAGACTGCTTAAACAAATCCTTACTTTGCAGGGATGACCAAGGGAATCAGAAGATGATTCAGGGTATCCCTAAGAAAGTGTCGGTACGACATATCTCTGCCTTACAAGCAAAGAAATGTATCAGAAAAGGTTGCAAACTCTTTGCCGTCAATATCCAAAACATAGAAACTGATAGCAAACAGAAGATCGAAGACTTCCTAGTCCTCATAGAGTTCAAAGATGTATTTACCGAAGATATACTGGGATTACCACCCAAACGAGACTTAGAATTTTCCATCGAACTAACACCCGAGTCAGTACCAGCTTTCAAATCCCCGTACCGCATGAGCACACCAGAATTGGTGGAGCTCAAGCTTTAGTTACAAGAGTTAATAGAAAAAGGGTACATTTGACCAAGTGTGTCCCCTTGGGGCGCACTGATACTCTTCGTCAAGAAGAAAGACAAAATGATGTGGATGTGCATCGATTACTGCCAACTCAACAAGATGACCATTAAGAACTGCTACCCACTCTCTAGAATCGACAAATTGTTTGACCAAGTCAGAGGAGCGAATATCTTCTCAAATATTGGCTTACGATCTGGATACCATCAGGTGAGGATCCGTGATGAGGATATCAACAAGACCACATTCCAGACCCGTTACGACCACTACAAGTTCGTGGTGATGCCCTTTGGGTTGACGAATGCACCAGCCAACTTTATGTGTATGATGAACAACATATTTAGCAAATACCTCGATAAGTTTGTTCTAGTCTTTATTGATGACATTTTGATCTACTCCAAGAACGAAGTAGAACATGAGGAACATCTCTAAATTGTTTTACACATACTATGGGAATACCAACTGTACGCCAAGTTTAGTAAGTGCGATTTATACAAACCCCAGATTCAACACTTAGGATATATCATTTCTGAGAAGGGAATAGCCGTCAACCCTGAAAAGGTCAAAGCTATCGAAGAATGGCCCACACCTACGTGCGTATTTGATATAAGATCATTTTTAGGTTTAGCTGGCTACTACTGAAAGTTCATTGAGAACTTCTCATGGATTGCATGTCCCATGACTGCCTTGTAGAAGAAGGAAAACACGTTTATCTGGACGGATAAGTGCGAACAAAGATTTCAAAATCTGAAGCAACTATTGATTAGTGTACCGATCCTACGAATTGCAGACCCCAATGGGGACTTCGTCGTTTGCACGGATGCAAGCAAGGAAGGACTTGGGGGAGTCCTTATGCAAGACAATTTTTCCATATGCTATGAATCGAGGAAAATAAAAGAACATGAACAGAACTACCCTACGCATGACCTTGAACTAGCTGCCATCATCCATGCTCTGAAGATGTGGCGACATTACCTTATGGGAAAGAAATTCCTATTACTGACGGATAATATGAGTTTGAAATACCTTTTCGACCAACCCAACCTAAATGCCTGGCAGGCCAGGTGGTTATCCTTCCTTAGTGAATACCATTTCGAACTAAAGCATATTAAAGGCAAGGAAAACAAGATTGTGGATGCCTTGAGCCGTCGAGCACATATCATTTACGAAGTCACGGTGAGTCAAACCGACTTAGACTTACACCACAAGATTTGAACAGCATGTAAGAGTGACTGTTACTACATGGAAATCCTTGCAAAGATCCAAGAAGACAGATTATTCCAACAACAAAGTGGAGACATTAGATCAAACCTTCTCACCAAATTTCACCAGAAACCCTATTCAGGGCATCCTGTATATCAAAAGATGATATTGGAAGTAAAGAAGCATTACTTTTTGCCTAAGTTGAAAGCTGACATCACCATGTTCATCGCGAAATGTCAAGAGTGCCAACTGGTCAAAGAAGAACACCAACACCCATCCGGTTTACTACAACCCTTTCCCATTCCGGAATGGAAGTGGGAGGTAATAAGTATGGACTTCATTTCGGGCTTACCTAAGAGTAAGAAACAGAACGGTTCCATCTTCATAGTGGTGGACAAGTTGTCTAAAGTAGCTCATTTCATAGCGGTAAGATCTACCTAAAAAGCCGTCCACATTGCTGACATCTTCTTGAAGGAGATCTTTCGATTGCATGGGATACCCAAGGCAATCATTTATGATCAAGACATGAAGTTCACTAGGAACTTTTGGAGAACATTGTTCTCCATTTTAGAGACCCAGTTACAATTCAGTACTGCGTACCATCCCCAAACCGATGGACACACATAACGAGTTGAAAAAATTCTCGAGGACATGCTAAGAATGTACGTCATGAACAACCCCACTAAGTGGGAAGATTATTTGCACCTTGTTGAGTTTGCGTACAACAACGATTATCAAACCTTGGCCAAAATGAGCCATTTCGAGGTACTCTATAGCTAGAAATGTCAGACCCCCGTGACTTGGGATAGTCCGGTAGACAGACTTATGTTAGGACGTGACCTACTAAAGGATTTGGAACAACTAGTCTCCATGGTACAGCTGAACTTGAAAGAATCACAAGACTGCCAAAACAATTATGCGGACAAGAAAAGAAAATACAAATACTACCAAGTCGGTGAACATGTGTTTCTAAAAATAAAGGCAAAACAAAGCTTGATGAGCTTAGGACATTGCGGGAAACTAGCGCCAAGATTTTGTGGACCTTTTGAAATACTGGCCAAAAAGTGCCCAGTGGCTTATGAGTTAGCCTTACCAGCTCATATAAAAGTTCATAATGTTTTTCATGCTTCATTAATAAATAAATATGTATACGATACTAAACATGTTATTGATTGGTCCTTATTACAGGTGGATCCCTAAGGGGAATTCACGCCAAAACCACTCCACATTCTGGACAAGAGAGAGGTGCAGCTTATGAGGAGGACCATTACTCAGCTGAAAGTTCAATGGAGGCACTTCGAACTAGATGAGGCTACTTGGGAGAATGAGACCACCATGAAAGAGGCATACTTCGCCTTGTTTCATGACCTCATTCCTAGTCCCTAGAAACAACGGGACGGTATTGTTTCTAAGTGGGAGGGATGTAATATCCCGAATTTTGGACTAACTATTTTTGTTGTTATATTGGGCCACAGACCCATCACATATGTTTTATTTTGAGTATTGGCCATAATCCCTAGAACCTATGACTTATTCTTTTATATTGACATAGTGGACATTGACCATGACTGACTTCTTTATTTGAGTGTATACTGGGCAAGGAGGCCCTAATGTTTTGATGATGTGTTTTAGATTTGATATGGGTACAAACCCTAATATACTGACATGATCTTTTGTTATTTAATGTGCAGAACTATGATCTTTGCATGAATGACTTATGTGGTGTGTTGAGCATGGACTCAAGAAACACACTGATGACCTACATACTGGGCATGGGCCCTGATGTACCTAGAGGAATGTTTATGTACTAGGAGTAAGCCCTGAGGTACATGGAGTGTTGGGCATATTCCCTAGAGCACTCCAAGCTTGATAAATGAATACCGGATCCGAGACCACTTGAATATTCTAGATGTGCCTCACAAGCACATTCTAGCACTGGTGTTGAGTAAGACGCTCTGGAATTGCACTAGCGTAATGCCCCTGTGAAAGTGTTGAGTTAAAAGGCTCTGAAGAGCACTCGGGGTTACTAAATATCAAAGTGTTGAGTCGGAAAGACTCTGAATATCACTTCTACTTTCATCACATTTATTTAAATTGATTAAATGATTCATCTTTTATCAATCATCACATACTACGGGAACTACCATGTTAAATGAGGGAATCCGACATGCAAGAGAGAGACTACAGGTGCCTATCCAAGCTGACCGAAAGACCATCCAAAGAAGTGGACCTTACCCTTAAATTGTTAAACAAAGTATCATGTGAAGATACAAGATTAAATATTATTATTAAGAATTTTAATAAATAATGATGTGATTATTTATTTATAAAAGACATTTATTGCATATAGTTTATGCATAGTGGCATGCCACATTATTTAATCGTATTAATAAAGTATTAATATTTAGTGGGCAGCCACATTCATAAACAGTATTAATAATGTATTCATACCTAGGTTAGAAATATTATTATTGTAATTTTTGTTATTATAATTATTATGAAGAGCTTAAATCAGAAATCACTTATTGTTAAAACAATTGAAAAAGTCCCAGTACAAAAGACTAGATATTTACTAAGTAATACCCTTTAAATATTAATTATTTAATTTAAAGAAACTAGTTATTCCAACAGTCATAATTCAAGACTCCCCTACATCAAGAGGGCAAATCCCAAGTTTTGGGGATCATCTATATTTTTCATTATCATCCTCTTATGGAAATTAGAGAGAAGTTTTCTGCTCGAAGAAACTGAAGCAGCCTTATATAATAATTCTAGATTTGAACCAGCAGTGAACCTAGGGCCTCTATCTCTCATTGAATGTTGGAACCAGCTCAGGGGGATCCAGTTAGAACCAGGAACGGTCTAAGGTTCATGGTTCGGAGGAACATGGTAGCCCCAAAGTTATCTATCTAAGGAAATCATCATAACAAGTTAGCTAACTGTAACAGGTTGTGCATTAATTACTGTTTGAGTGTGCAGGCTTCTACAGGAAAGGATCAAGTGCCAAGCAACCATAATTCTACAAGAAAGGATCAAGTGCCAAGGCAGCCAGGTATGTAGTCTTAATTGCTTCCATTTTCTCGTTATAGTAGACATAGGCTTTTAGATTAGAATTGATACTTTAGCATTGTTCTCATTACAAATATTATCACACTTAGAGGTTTTACCCAGAAACCAGTTGAGGGTCTAGCAGGTCTATCCAAGTTATCCTGTGCTAGACAACACCCCATCAACAAACTTAGGAACCCTATTATGGATTTTCGGAAAAATTCCCATTGTTTTCCCATATTAACTTCCAGGTTAGGGTTATTATATTTTTAAATAATTATGTTTTATGTCTGAATCATCTTACCAACTCGTAGTGCAGGGATTAGTTCTATTCTTTTTAATTCTTTTATTGTAATTCTCTTTATGCTTAAGAATCATTAAATAGAAATGACAATAGCATCAAGTCAAACATCAAATCTCCTAGTCACACTACACATCAAATCGTAGAATAAACCATAATAGTAATTATTATTTTTATGTTCTTCAAATCAAGATATAATTCCACATTATCGACATCTCTACAATTTCAACCAATCAGTCAACCATTAAATCCAAAATGACAACACATTTCTCTCATGGATCGAATCCCATTACCAAGCAAATGCTTTCCATATTATTAAACTATAACCCATGGAAATAGAAGTCAAGAGATTGAACCTCACTAACATTCCAGGAAGGACATACTATTTTAATAGTAGCCAAACAACATAGTAATTTCACACAGAAACATTTACACATCCAACCAAGCGTTTTCACTACCAATGAACAAACACTTACAGCCATCCGTTAAACATGAAATACAGGGCAAGGGATCGAATCCCTCTATTTCCTCCATTTAAAAGTAACTACCAGAAAACGCAATAAGACGAACCAACGTGAAACCCCATGGACATATAAGAAGATCAGACAAGGGTTTCGTTCCACCTACCAACACGTCTTGATATGGTAGCTATTATAAAACTAAGATTTGTAAATCCTTTCAATAGATAGAGTCACGATAGTCACATGAAAGTTCTGAAACCCTTAACCATTATTTCATATAAAATGCAGAGATTAGTTATAGGTTCAAAGTCTCATAGAAAAAACACAGAGGCCAACTTTTTCTCTATTTTTTAGACAGAGTCAATCTCAGTTCATGATAAACGCAAACCATGGCAAAATCACGATTTCCTATTATACAATACTCAACCAACGACTTACAGAACAAAGGCAACGATAGCAGACATAGAAATCAAACTACTCTTACCCATAAGAAAACGCAGAGACTAGACAATGTGCAAATCATTTATAAAGATTATGCAGTAAGGCCATTTCCTCTATTCACAGGACCAAGGATTCTTTTAAAAACAAAATACATAGACATGTAAACCCTAGTTTTATATTGGGTATTATTACAACTTCTACAAAGTTCAACATTGAGCTGAATGGCCAAACCTTACAATAAAACCCTCCAGGGACATTAAAACCATTAGATACATTTAACAATGGTCCATCCAACGACAATGTCCAGGAACCCAAAAACTTGTTGTAGTAAACCCAACCGGGCTCACGAAGTTCCTCATAGAAAATACAAACAATACCACCCATAGAGGCGAGAGGAGGAGTTAAGGAATGGTAAACTCTGAACTTACCATTTGCACCGCCATCGAAGTTCAGTACTGGCCATCAACTAGTATCCACATATAATAAGAATGGCAAACGATTACCTGCCAAACAAGGGAACCATACAAAGGCAAACCTTGAGATTATTATCGAATTCTAACTGAATAAAATAGCAGGATATGTAGTATGAACGAGGAATGAAATTACCTTCGTATTTCAGTCGCCATCCCTGCATACGAAATCCCATACGAAATAAGTACATGAAACCCTCAAATGCATCCACAGCAAACAAGAGAAATGAACCACAAAATTGAACCTTCGTTGGTGTAGAACCCAAGGGAAAAACCCTCAGCATAGCTGGCAGCGTTGGCCATGTGCCATCGCAGAAGTTGCATTTAATTCTACTACCAACCCCAAAGATTTCAATATTAACCCTGACCTTTATAACTGTAAAGTCACTTTAATAAACAAGTATTATAAACGCAATGAGTCTTGCAAGGACCACACACATTACATAGTGCCAACAAGTAATTGCAAGGTCAATATGTATTGCAAGTTCAACAAGTGTTACAAACCCCAGCAAGGCTTTTAAAGTGCCAATCTTCGAACATCCCACACTTCAGACTTAAGTAATTGCTCAAATTATGAAGTAAGCATGTGGGGTAGATGCCTCGTAGGTACACCTGCAAGCCAAGTACAATTCGAATGCATTAGCAAAACTCGCTAAGTAAGACAGAAGTTTCCATTTCTTACACCCTACCTCTCAGCATCTCTACCGGGGTACTTTACCCCTTGAAAGACCAAGCTTCTCATCATGGGCCTCAACCGCCACCAATAGGGGTTCATCCCACCTGAATTATCAGTTAGACTCTCATAAATATGCACACAAACGCTTAAAACAATAAGAAGGAGATTTGTATTACCATACTCTAAACATTTGTACACTTACGACAGAATCACATTTCTACTCATTACATCGCTTCCGCAAAGCTGTAGCAAAAACAATCAGTAAGACCATGATACTTAGGAAACTGAGACCCTTCAAATGTCTGTTGTAGATATTTCTCCCTACGGATAGGTAGAAACTCTCTTAGGTTAAAGTAGACTTGACTGACTTCAAACTAAGACAAAAATATAACAAATGCTACCTTGAATTGCTATATTCAAACAAATGTTTCAAGATTATATTGCTGAAAGAAACGAAAGAAGTTTGAATGACCTTTGATTTAGCCACTCATCCTAGTTATTGTTCCGATCCTCAAGTCTTTGCAAATGAACCTGTTGGGATGAATCAAAGTGCAAGCACATACGATCTTTCTATCAACTTGAAATATATGTAGAATCTAAATCTATCATAGAAACAAATGATGTAATTGAAACAACATCAACACACACAATTTGGGAAACAAGACAAGTTATATTTTATTTGCAAACTTGAAGTTACTTACAACGGCTGCTTGATGTCCAAGCCAACTCCCAGCTCCAAGTGCTTTCTCCTCTAGCTATCTCCACAAAGATCTAAGACCATAGGTTTGATATCTCAAAGAGTCCTCCCCCTTTGCTCATGGAAGGATTCTCTCTTATAGTGTGTAGAAGGATTAACCAACAAGAGAGAAGAATGGATCTTGGGAGTTGTTGGCTCGGTTTTGCAACCAAGCTTAGTGCTATGGGCACCTGCTAACTAGTAGCAGCAGTTTCAATAGAAATAAAAACAATAAACTAAATAAACAATACTTTTCATGGATCTAAGCAAGGATCTAAGCAAATAATTTAAATATTTCAAAAATCAAGAACAAGAAACATAAGAAATAATTTTTGTATTGAAAAGTGGGGGGGCAAGCAAGTGCTTGCGATATTACCTTCAATGGTGAAGGTTGATGTTGAGCAACTCCCAAGATGAGTAGCTCCAAACTCCAATAGGTCTCTTTCTCCAAGGTTGCTTCAATGGCTAAAAGTGCTCAGGGGAGATTTCAGCAGCATAAGGATGAGATAATGGAAGGATATGAAATGAGGAGCCCCTACCACCTTTTTATAGGTTTTGGTGGTGAGGAATACCATTTGTGGTTTTGTGGAAACCAATGGTATTGACCAACATGGTTTAGGTAATTTTCCCTCCCTTTTCCTTTTTTGAATAAAAATAATATTTTAATTCCCTTTTTAATATTTTTGGGAATTTGGACCCTTTTTGAGGGTTTTTTATGATTTTCTTGGAAAAATAATCTTTTTTAATGGAAAAAGGGGTGTACCAAGGTCTTTTGGTGACCTTTTGTTGGTTTCAGAGGCTCAGATGGTGAAAAAGTGGGCAAATGGGTCATGTGAATAGGGGAATGAGCTAGTGAGCACTTTTTAGGTGTTAACAGATTGCCCCCTGATGTGTGAGGGCAGGAGCTCATCGTATGGCCGATAGACATCATAGTTCTTTTGTCCTTTTTCTGGGTTTTAGGGGAGAGAAGAGACCGTTTGGAGACTGGAGCCACGGCCCTTGGAAGCTGCAAAAACAAAAAATATTACATGGCCTCAATATGAATGAGGTATAATCTCTGATAAAGGACGAGGCGGGCATTCCCATGCTCGTATCAAGGCATATACAAAACAATTAGTCCCAAGAAGGGGGATCTAATACGTGAAGAAATATAATGTATCATCATAATGGTCCAGAGGGGACATGATGGTGGGATATACTCAGGATCATGAATGATCTCAATAAGAATGATCTCAATAAGAATGATCTCAATAACTGATACACTGGATCAACTGTGGAACTGCTGAAACTGAAGGTGTCCAACATCTGTAGGGACTTAAAGACTATGAGTCAAATCTGGGAATAAATGTAACTGTATACTCAAGGGAGTATGAAACAGATGTAAATCTGAATATTGTCGCCATGCGCAGCCCGGATAACTATAGGAAAAGTGTAACTGATATTATTAATAGGAAGACTCTCAAATGTGGAGGAGTCAGGAGGTATCCGGGGTCTTCGACTAATAAGTGAACGGACCAATACCCTGTGCGAGTCTCAACGATGCGATCAAGGTGTTGAAGTCGAGCATGTGAGAAACAACCATTTGGAGAGGCAGTAATGATTCCTCTCGAAATGATTCGTAGGCACTCATCATAAATGGTAATGAGTCCAAGACACAGGGGCCTCTAGGTCTATCCTCTGGAATAAATGTGGTTGTCGTCGACAGAGGGAGACTAGCAACTAACAAGGCAATGATGTATCCTTGCTAGGAGCGCGAGGTGTAAACTGAAGTGATGTAGTACTGCTGGTAGGACTGACATACTTGTGGGGAAGGGAAATAACTGGGTCAAAAAATAGGGTAGACTCAAACTTCCTTTGTTCAGAGCATGATGACATGGTTGACCTGGCAGCGTAGGGAACTGACTTGTAGGTGCAGGGATCATAGCTTTGACTGAATGGTATATATTGACTCTGGGGGGGGGAGGACAAGCTGATGGTAGCTGTCGCGGGAGTTTCAGGGTGACATACTGCAGAATACTCTGAACAAAGGCGACCAAAAGGGGAAGCTGCTAGCGAGTAGATATGATCTGTCGTGGCGCCAAGAGGCACCCTTCTTCCTTCTTCATAGTTTTAAAGAGCTTCAAGAAGGGATAAAAGTATGCTCTGAAATGTTACGGTCCTGTGGATTTTGTGAGCCCAGGACGGCGCATGCTCATGGTTGCTTTCATGTTTAGAGAGTCTGAAAACAGTAAGTGGACTCTGTTGGTGTTTCTTTTTCGTAAGTTTAGTCTCCGAGGCCCGAAAAAGTATAAAATGATGCGAATGGAGAACTCTTCTAGCCGATGTGACTAGAGTATACCTTTTTCGTAATTAGTCTACAAGGTCCGGAAAAGGGGTAAACTTATACCAGGTAGACGCCCTTTCAGATACGTTTATCGAGCATGAAAGGAAGCAAGATTGCTCGGCGATCTTTTCATTGTTTTAGGAGTCAGAAAAGAGCTTAACAGAAACTCCCTAAGTGCCTTTTTCGTAAAAGGGGTTGCTCGGCCCGAAAAAGGGGTAAAATCATACCGAACCAAAATGGTTCGACGAGGACGAGAAAAGGTCTCAAGCATCGTCATCTGTGCGGAAAACGGGATCCGGCGACATAAGATACATCGAAAACGGAGAACGGCCGATGTGGCACGCAAACCGAGGCGACGAGGGGGCGTGGAAAAAATGCCCGGAAAATCTAAAGGTGAGAGCGAGAAATGGTCTCTAGCATCATCAAGGGCGCGGAAAACTGAATCCGGCGATATAAGACACATCGAAAAACGGAGAACGGCCGATGTGGCACGCAAACCGAGGCGACGAGGGGGCGTGGGAAAAAATGCCCGGAAAATCTAAAGGTGAGAGCGAGAAATGGTCTCTAGCATCATCACGAGCACGGAAAACTGAATCCGGCGATATAAGGCACATCGAAAACGGAGAACGGCCGATGTGGCACGCTAACCGAGGTGACGAGGGGGGCGTGGAAAAGATGCCCGAAAAATATAAAGGTGAGAGCGAGAAATGATCTCTAGCATCATCACGAGCACGGAAAACTGAATCCGGCGATATAAGGCACATCGAAAATGGAGAACGGCCGATGTGGCACGCAAACCGAGGTGACGAGGGGGCGTGGAAAAGATGCCCGGAAAATCTAAAGGTGAGAGCGAGAAATGATCTCAAGCATCATCACGGGCACGGAAATATGAATCCGGCAGTGCAAATGGTGCAAAAAACGGAGGTCATAAGGACTCCGGAATGGTTAAAGGAAAGAACTAGGTTAAAAAATGGCTACAAATAAAGGTGATCCCACCAAGCGAAGGATGCAGTGGTGGGGAGAAATGATGACCCGTGGGGGAAAAATACTAGGTGTATCAAATCAACTGAAATATACAAGTGACACATGACCTCAAAAATGGTTGAGATCACGAATATGAAAAAGTGAGCAGGGTTAATGACCTGCCCCCATGCTATGTGCATGGGGTTTGTGATTGTGGATCACATATGTGTTGGTTTGAACGATGGGCTCATTGAGGTGTTGAGATAGAGATGATGGGGAAGGTTCAAAATGATTGATCATGCCTCCTATCCCGGGGTCGAGGTAATCTATTATGCCCCCTAACTCAGAGGTGTCAATGTGGTGCAGATGTTGTCTCATAGAGAGATCAATAGGGCATTGAGCAACTGCTGGCGGGGTGTTATACCATGAGGCTGTGGGTCGTGGTGGCATACTGAAGTGATGATATGATGATGGGGGATTCCCTTTGTGGGGTGGATGCCCCCAGTATCTCCGACGAGGATCACGGTGATGATGAGTAGGCAAGGTTTTGGGCATGCCCCCATGTTGTGGACATGTGGTTTCCTGGTTGATTTGAAAGGGTTCAACCTGTGTGTCAAAGGGATCAATGGAAGGGGCCGACCGGACAGAGGGGTATCCAGTGGAGATCATATAAATGGCGGGGTCAAGGCCAGGCATTTCGGTATCTGACCAAGTAAAGACATCAGTGAATTCTTGGAACAGTTGTTGGTATTCTCCGATCTCATGCTCACTGTGGGAGGTCCCTAATGTGATGGTATGAAGGGCACCAAGTGGGTCAGAGATGTCAATGTGGATGACGGGAGAAATATCGGCCATGGGATCCGTTAACCAGTCGATTTTAGTAGGAAGGAAATCCTTGGACTCGACCGCGGATTGGGTAGCGGTGGTGGATGAAGTCTCTTCCAGGAGGAAGTATGGACGATGGTGCATGTCTTCCCCGGGATAATCAAAGGTAGTAGGAGTCTCGAGAACCTCTTCATCATTGCGGGACCTTTGAGTGGTCAAATCGAGTGATGAGGTAGTGGTAGTCGAAGAGATCATATAGATGGTGTTAATCTCTCCGGATGAGGATGATGCGGGAGGGTAGATCTCCTCGATAGTAGAGGGTGCCGTCTCTAGGTCCAAATTGTTCATCTCGTAGAGAGCTGCTCTGTAGTCTGGGATGTCAGGACAGTTATGCGAGTAGTGGCCATAAATACCGCATATCGCACATGGGTGGTTGGTACGCAGTGATTTATCACGAGGCATAGGGTTTGGATCTAGTTTGACCACCGGGATGTTGGGGTCGTCGTCCAACATTTGCATGTGTTCCTGCAATGCAGGTAACTGTGGGCACTGATGGGTTGGATGGCCTAACTCATCACACAGCGAGCATTTTGGAGGAGCACGAAATATGGGGGGAGGTTTAACTGCCTTGGGTGGGGGAACCGCAGTGTATGGTTGTGGGCCTCTGCCCCCAGTGGGCCTGACGAATGGAGGGGGATTCGTCGACGACGAAGGAGTCGTGATACCGGGAGGTGGTTGGGTAGAAGTAACAATGGGTTGCACCGGTTGCAGGATGACATTTGGTGTCGGTGGAGGAACGGGAGGCGTAATATACCACACGGGTAATCCCAATGTTAACCCGGGGAGACTAAGGGTAGCCATAACCGGGGCGCTCACTACACCCGAAGGAGGAAATAGAAAGGGGATTGTGTGGATGGGTGTAACCCCAATGTGACTAGGGACTAATGGTGGTTTGGGTAACAAGGAGGGTTGATTACCGGGTGTTTGTGAAAGAGTGCAGAGGTTAGCGACCTGGGTCTCCGGTGACGGTGGTGGAAAGGCCTGGAATGTAGAGGTCATCGGTGCCTCGGAGTAAAGTCCGGGTCCTACTGAGGAAATGAATGAGGTAGTTGCACCACAAACATGTTGTTCAACCATGGGGAGAACATTTTCAGGTGTGGCGGGGGCTTTGGGATCGTAATAGGTGAGTTGGTCGACCTTGACCACGCGTCCCTCATGGGGGAACTGCATGGTGCGAAATACGGATGAGGCAACAGCCCGCATGGCATACATGTAGTTGCGACCAAGTAAAAGGTTATAGTCTAGTTGGGCATTGATGACCTCAATGTCAATGAGGACGGTTTTACCCGCCAGCTGGACGGGGACATTAGCTAATAGACCTTGGGGTTGTGCTGAACGGCCGTCATAGGCTCGCAATGCAGTGGTGGACTGTTGGAGAGTAGGGGATCCCAAGTTTTGCCAAACGAAAGTGGACATGACGCATGTAGAGGCCCCTTCATCGATAATGCACCGATGGATAACAAGATTCCGAACAGAAACGGAAACTTGGAATGCTAAAGAGGAAGGCAGGCGTGGTTCAGACTGGTCTGAATCGAACGCGATCAGCTGTGAATCATTGGGGTCAATGGCGCCAATGGCAGAGAGCAAAGTTTTGCGCTGCGAAGGACAGTTTTTCAAAACTTCTAAAGCAGACATGGCTGCAGGAGACTGGGCTAAGTCGTCTATGATGTTGTAATTCGACGCAGCGCGAGCATTGGGATTACTGTTGATGCGACGAAGTGGGAAGTGAGGTGCTTTAGAAGCACCATCAAGTGGAACCGGAGGTATACGTAACGTTTGATCTGTGGGATTAACGTTAGTGTTTTTGTCGGTGGGAGGGGCTTCAGAGGTGGAGCCATATTGGTTCCGACGGGTTTGGAGGTTGGCAGCAGGAGTCGACATCATCAACAAATGGTGAGTACCTGAATCGAACATGGGTTGATCGGGGGCTGCATAAGTGATCTGCTGTGGTGGCACGTTTCCCTGAGGGGGGGCTAACGGCTGAGTGTTCACTACACCCTGGTTTGGAAAGGGGTTTTGTAGCACCAAGGGTTGATGTTGAGGTGGTGGAGGGTTGGGTGGCGGCTGAGGAGCCGCTTGCCCTTGACGATGTGCATCGTCGGTCCAAAGTTGTCGAGCTCGCTCCAAATGTGGGCAAGAATGCGTGTAATGACCATAGACTCCGCAGATAGAACAAGGGTGGTTTGTTCTGAGGTTATTATTTCTAGGCTGCTTCGGATTCTGATCCGGATTGCGGTTGGGAGGAGCAGCATTGTTATTCTGCGGAGGATTGGGAGGTGGAGGACCTTGCTGATGTTGTTGGTGATTTTGGTATTGGGGCTGGTGTTGTTGTGCGTACACATGCCCTTGAGCATTGGGGGGATTCTGGGGAGCCGCAGGTGCGGGAGCAGGTTGCGGTGGATAATATGCAGGTGGAGCTGGAGGTGGTCCAGTTGCCTGCTGGGGTTGTTGGTACCCCTGAGATGGTGGAGGTGTGAGGTTAGCTAGTGCAACCGGTTGTGGGTAATGCATGGGCTGTTGTGGGAACTGCATGGGGTTTTGTACCGTAGGTTGAGCATAGTATGTAGGAGGTACATATGTTGATGGCGCTTGGCCATAACAATGTTGTGGACAAGAGGGTCCATGAACGTGATGGGTCTGGTTTGTTGGAGCATAAGAAGTTGTCGCTCCGGAACTAGATGTAGCACTAGAAAGGTTTGGGGCGGGCATGGTGCTCACCATACTGAAAGGTTTTGCTTGTGGTGTAATTTGGCCAATAATGCCATCAGCGGCATGTGATGCCCCCGGTGTGTCACCGCGTGCAGAGTCACCTCGTGGGGCGTCAGGTATGATGGTGTATAGGTATCCTGACTGGGCATAGATAAGGTCAAACTGTTGGGCCTTCAGGATGGCCTCCTCTTCCGACTGGGGTCTTTCAGAAGCTACATCCTTCGCAATGAGGGGAAGGAGGGATTTAAGGAACCAGTCTAAAAAGATTCGGTCGTCTAATTTGATCTTGCATAGGCTTCGGCGCCGACGCCAATCATGGATATGGTCAGTGATGTGCGTGGCCGTGTTCTGTCTGCAAGACAGTAGGATTTCGACGCCCGCATCATAGCGGACTGGTAGCTGAAAGAACTGCAGGAAGGTCGAGGCAAGGGAGGTAAATGTGGAATGCGTCCCATGGGGTTGCTCGATATACCATTTGGCTGCAGAGCCAGTGAAGGTGCGCTGTAATAAACGGAGGCGGACTGAGTCGTCCACTATGGAGTTGGAGGAACACCATAAATGGAAGGACATGATGTGGTTCTGGGGGTCTTCTCCGGCCTTTCCCTCAAATTTAGGGATGTCAGAGGGAAGCTTAGTGGGCATATGGGGCCAAGCAGGATCATGCCTAATGGGGTCATTCGTAAGCCTAGCTAAATCTGGCAAGTTGAGACTTGCCATGTATGGTAGACTAGCGGATGTGGTGTTTGGAACCGGGATTGGTCTAGCCATTGTGGTATGGTGTAGGGGTCCAGTAGCTCCTATAGGTATGCTAGGTATGGCGGGTATGTGCCCTCCAACAGGTGTGGCCTGATATGGGTTAGTACTCCCAAGTGCAACTTGGGTTACACTTGGGTTAGGAATCGCACTAGGGATTCCTGGTATATTACTACCGAGTGCAACGTGGGTTACACTTGGGTTAGGAATCGCACTAGGGATTCCTGGGATAGCATTCCCAAGTGCAACAGGAGTGACACTTGGGTTAGGAATCGTACTAGGGATTCCTGGGATAGGGTTTGTGGAAACCGAAGGGGGTATGACCCCCATGTTGGGCATGCCCATGACAGGTTGTGGTCCTGTGCTAGGCATTCCTAAATGTGGAGTGTTACCCATATTGGGCATACCCAAGGGGGTGGGTGTTGTCATGGATGGTATCCCCGCAGAAAGGTCTGCGGATGTCTGACCTATGGTTAATGTAAATTGTGGATCTTCTGGTGTTCCAGACATAATTGTGGTAGGTGGTAACTCTGTGGGGTTTTCGGATTCTACCTCCAAATCAAAGGTGAAGTGGGGTATGTCAGAATCGGATGACCGTCTAGATGATCGACGATGTGTCGAATCAAGGGATAATGCTCTGCGTCCGTGACGTGGAGAGCCAAGTGGACTAAACTCTGGGAGTTCGCCCTGTAGACGACGAGAACGTCTAGAATTCTCAATGGTGAGAATATGGTTTTTATGTAAAAATTGTTTTAAGTATCAGGTGGTGATATATATGTAAAAGACTCAAAACCCTAATGCAACCAAGGGTGCAAAAAGGGGAGTGAAAAAAGAAGGCTCACAGGCCAAAAAATCAATCCTCAAAAAATGCACTTATTCTAGCAGCTGTGCTACAATAAGTGGAGGAATGCAACAACCGGTCAGAATACCAACATGCAAGCGGCTCCTAGAAAAAATAGGTGTAACTAGACTCAAAAGGTGGTAAAGATCATGCAAACACCTAATCTAAAAGTATTGTGACTCAAACAGACGATATCCCCTGCAAGGTGATGAAATCCAAGTCAGACAATATGAATGTAGAGACAACGGCTAGATATCCCCCTACCGGGAGGGACACCGGGTAATCAATCCTAAAAAGACAGGCTACTAGGATACTCCGTTCATGACGCGTCGAGAAAAGGTAAATCTGCCGTTTGGTCCTTTGATCGCAATATCCCAATACAGGGATATCCCGAGAACTGCGAATGGTAGCCCTTCGGTTACTGAATGGGTTTCGGTATCCCACTCAGGCTTCCGGAACCATCCTCGCGACTTCAACCCTCCTAGGGGAGAGGCCTTCCCACAAACCGGTTGTGACCGCGCCAAAAAGTACTAAGAGATTTTAGCTCCCTAATTGGACAACTTCTATGTCTCAGATGTATGAACTGAGGGGTGTTATTGGAACACCTATCCCCCCAATACTACCTAGCTACAAGAATTCTTTTTGTGTTCCCCAAGTGGGGTTAAGAGTGTGTTCAAATTAGGGTAAGTTTTAAGTCTTAGTTCAATTAAGTGATCGTGTGAGTGCACGTGAGGTGTTGTAAACTGAACTTGAAAAAATTAAATGCTTTAAGGGAAATTTTTCGAAAAATAAAGGACTTTTCGAAAAATAATAAGCAAATATTTAAGACTTTTTCACTAAAAGAAATTAATTTGCTTTTTTTTTAAAAAATAACTCAAAAAATAATGGATTTTTTGGATTTATGAAAGCAAATAATAAACTTCTAAAAGAAATAAATGGATTTCTTCGTTTCAATAAAATTTGCTAAGGGCAAGATTCTAAAGAAGTAAACAAGAAAAAATTTGAATCTAGATAAAGAATGCAAGATGAATCTTTCTTTCACTTTCTTGAAAATTTTTAAAAAGATTTCTATGTATGCACTTTTAAATAGTAAAATTTTTTTCTAAATCTGGAAAATATGCAGAATTTTGATACTGTAAAAAATGTGCTATGGGCAGAAAGTACAGTAAAAAATATTTTTCAAAATCGGGATGGCCGAATGAAAAAATTCAGCCGCGCGGGTTTTGGACGAACAGCCGCGATGGGCCGCGCGGGTTTTGGCCGAACAGTCGCGATGGACCGCGCGGGTTTTGGACGTACAGTCGCGATGGACCGCGCAGGTTTTGGGCGCACAGTCGCGATGGACAGCGCGGAAAAATGCCGCGAAGCCGCGGTGTGCAGCGCGGAAAAACACAGAACAGTCGCGATGGACCGCGCGACTGTCTGGAAAAAGGCCGCGATGGACCGCGCGGAAAAATGCAGAAAAGTCGCGATGGACCGCGCGACTGTCTGGAAAAAAGCCGCGAGGCGGAAGCCGTGCACGGAAAACGAGAAACGAACTCGAAAATTTAAAATTTAGGGCTGTTTATGGGGCCAAATCTCAGAACAGCAATGGATCTGCTGTCTAAGATGGCAGATCTATGGATCTAAAGGTTAAAAACTCAAAATAAACTAAGATTTAAAGGCAAAATTAGAGATCTAAAGTTCAAACCAAAGCGGAGTCGCCAAAACTGTTGGCTCGGTTTTGCAACCAAGCTTAGTGCTATGGGCACCTGCTAACTAGTAGCAGCAGTTTCAATAGAAATAAAAACAATAAACTAAATAAACAATACTTTTCATGGATCTAAGCAAGGATCTAAGCAAATAATTTAAATATTTCAAAAATCAAGAACAAGAAACATAAGAAATAATTTTTGTATTGAAAAGTGGGGGGGCAAGCAAGTGCTTGCGATATTACCTTCAATGGTGAAGGTTGATGTTGAGCAACTCCCAAGATGAGTAGCTCCAAACTCCAATAGGTCTCTTTCTCCAAGGTTGCTTCAATGGCTAAAAGTCCTCAGGGGAGATTTCAGCAGCATAAGGATGAGATAATGGAAGGATATGAAATGAGGAGCCCCTACCACCTTTTTATAGGTTTTGGTGGTGAGGAATACCATTTGTGGTTTTGTGGAAACCAATGGTATTGACCAACATGGTTTAGGTAATTTCCCCTCCTTTTTCCTTTTTTGAATAAAAATAATATTTTAATTCCCTTTTTAATATTTTTGGGAATTTGGACCCTTTTTGAGGGTTTTTTATGATTTTCTTGGAAAAATAATCTTTTTTAATGGAAAAAGGGGTGTACCAAGGTCTTTTGGTGACCTTTTGTTGGTTTCAGAGGCTCAGATGGTGAAAAAGTGGGCAAATGGGTCATGTGAATAGGGGAATGAGCTAGTGAGCACTTTTTAGGTGTTAACAGGAGTGTTTAGTGGATCAAACCCACTAATATGAGAAGGTGAGTTAAGATCGAATCAGAGATGTCAATCCTCAAAAATATCTCGAAGATCAAGATCCCACAAGCCATGGAAAAAGGGATAAAAAGGGACTACCGCGCCCCTGAAGCTGAGCATAACGCGGTAGTACCATGCATCAGGGAAAGAGCATAGCGCGGTAGTGGGGACTACCACGTAGTAGTAGGAATGCAGCACGCAGTAGTGTTGGTAGATGGGTCTCAGTTGGGTTTGTCAGATGACATGAAGGATTTGTCTTTATGGGTCATTCATTACTTTTCTCTTCTGGGTGTTTTAAGCAACAGGGGAAGTGTAGTCAAATGTTTTTATTGTGAAGATGTGACACCGTGAAATATGGAGGTATAACAATGTCACAACTAAATACCGGGGTAGTATGTTTCTTATCAATGCTGAAGTTAATTTGCAAATCATCATCTTTTAAACTAGCTTATTACAGTAACGAATTTTTTTAAAATTTTACTGTTTTTAGGGACATTACACAGAGACACAAGCTGAAGAATTGACTAAGCATATTGAAGATTTGAACAAACAGAACAAGGTTTGAGGCATGGAGACAAAGCATGCTCGTCATGTTAAGAGATCTCATGCATTGGAGGGAATAACTATGCTAGCATAGGCTACTAAGTCATTTTAATTGCCACCTAATTGCATAGCTGTCCAAGTTTTCCTATATGTCATCTTGTTTATAGTTGTTTAAAGTTACCTTTTGATTAATTAGTCTTTAGTTATTCAAAAGTTAGTTTGTATAACTACTTAATGTAACTACTGAATATTTTCGAAACCTGACCTAAAGAAGTGGTTATGGATACTTCATTTTGTAATTATAAAATAGGGAAACCAATACACTAGCGGGGTTGGTTTTTGTTCGGGAGAAGGGCTATAGGACTGATGCTGCTATTTTACACTTAGACATATATAGTAACTCTCATGTAAGTGTTTTTGAAGACTGAATATTGATATGAATATATGATATAAGCCATCTATTGATCTCTATTACTGGCTTATGTTTATAGTCTGTTTGACTACCCTATTTGTAATTTCAATTCTGGATGAAAGTTTTTATCTTGTGAATGCTTATAAACTTGTGGACAGAACTAGGTTTCTGGTTAAATGCATGATTATGGTTTATGTTTATGTTTATATCTTACATTTCAATCTTTGATATTTCTTTATGATTTAGTCACTGTATATGTTTAATATTTGATTTTTCCCCTTCTTATGAATGATTCCTTCAAACCCAAAATTACAAAAACAAATTCATTTTCTTTTAGTTTTATTGAGATTGTTCTAGCTTGTACCCTTTGTAGTCTAGGGACAATTTTTAGCACAAGCATGTCTAATGAATAATGTTTTACATCAGTATTTGGATAAATTTGTAATTGTTTTCATTGATGACATTTTAATCTATTCAAAGACTAAGGAAGAACATGATGAACAATTATGTATAATATTTCAAGTCTTAAGAGAACATCAACTGTACGCTAAATTTAGTAAGTGTGAAATTTTCAAAGATAAAATATAGTATTTAGGTCATGTGATATCCAAGGATGGAATCGCAGTTGACACTGATAAAATAAGAGCAATTAACGAATGGCCTATCCCTAAAGATGTAATTGGTGTACAATCATTTATGGGAATCACAGGTTACTACAGAAAATTTATAGAAAGATTCTCAAGAATCACAAATCTTATAACCTCTTTATAGAAAAAGGGAAAGAAATTTGTTTGGGATCAAAAGTGTGAAGAAAGTTTTAAAAAATTGAAAGGACTGTTAACTACTGCACCTATTCTAAAAATTGTAGATGGAAACAAGGACTTTGTTGTATGCACTGATGCATGCAATGATGGCCTTGGCGGAGTCGTGACACTAGAAGGTCACATAATAGCGTATGAGTCAAGAAAGATGAAAATTCATGAAAAGAATTATGCTACCTATGATTTAGAGATGATTTCCATGATACATGCTTTAAATATGTGGCGTCATCATCTAATTGGTAGAATTTTTTTATTAATGACTGATAATAAAGGTTTAAAATATTTGTTGGAACAAACAAATCTGAACGCAAGGCAAGCTAGGTGGTTAGCTTTCCTTAGCGAATATGATTTCAAGATTAAACATATAAATGGAAAAGAGAATAAGGTGGTTGATGCCTTAAGCAGAAATGCAAAATTAAATTTTATGGCAGCAGTCAGCACTTACAAAACATATTTAGAAAATCAGATTGATGAAGGGATAAAACTAGATGAAAATTATCAAAAATTACAAGAAAAGGTTGCTGGAAATATATTTGAAAATTTAATAATAGATTATAGTCTGAATGAAAAAGGTCTAATGTTGTATAAAAACACACTGTATGTACCAAATGTACCTGAAATTAAGATGTTGATTTTAAATGAAGTACATAAAAGTCATTATTCAGGACATACGGGTTACCAAAAGATGATAACAATGTTAAGAAAGGATTATTTCTGGACAAATATGAAGAATGAGGTGGCTGAAAACATAGCTAGGTGCATTCAATGTCAGTAACTTAAAGCTGAGCATCAACACCTAGCTGGTTTATTACAACCATTACCAATTCTAGATTGGAAGTGAGAAATTATCAGCATTGATTTTATAACTGGTTTGCCTAAAAATCAGAAACATAATGATTCAATAATGGTATTAGTAGATAAGCTTAGCAAAGCACCTCATTTTATACCTATTAAAACCACTTACAAGGCTCCTAACATTGCTAAAAATTTTATGAAACAAGTTTTTTGTTTGCATGGAATTCCTAAAGTTATAATTTCTCATAGAGACTCTAAATTTACGGGAAATTTCTGGAAGTCTTTGTTTAAAGGTTTGGATACTACATTAAATTTTAGTACATATTTTCATCCACAAATGAACGGATAGAAAGAAAGAGTAAATCAAATTCTTGAGGATATGTTAAGGATGTATGTTAGAGATCAACCAAGCAAATGGGAGAATTATCGGCACTTAGTTGAATTCGCATATAACAATCATTATCAAGCTTCAGCTAAACTTAGTCCATTTGAAATTATGTATAGTAGAAAGTGTAATACTCCTATTTCACGGAGTAATCCATTTAACAGTTTGATGTTAGGACCTGAGTAATTGAAAGAAATGGAACTAACAGTGAAACAGGTACAAGGCAATCTAAAAATTGCACAAGATAGACAGAAGAGTCATGCAGATCTCGAAAGAACTCAGAAAGAGTTTCAGGTTGGTGAGCATGTTTTCATCAAGGAAAAACTCAAAAAGAGCTCCTTAAAGTTAGCTGTGCTAAATTAGCACCCAAGCATTGTGGACCCTTTGAAATACTGTCAAGGGCTAGACTAGTGGCATACCAGTTGGCCTTGCCACCGAATCTTAAAATTCATAATGTCTTTCATATTTCTATTTTGAAAAAGTACGTACATGATGCTACTCATGTGATCAATTGGAATGATGTACAGGTGGAACCCGAAGGATATTTTCTGGTGGAACTAGATTGTATCATCGGTAAGAGGGAAATTTTACTTTGGAATCGCACCATTCGGCAAGTAAAGGTGCAATGGAAGCACCTTAGTCCAGATGAAGAAACCTGAGAATTGGAGAGTCATATGCAGGCAACATATCCATATCTATTCCAGGAAGGCTCAGAGGATGATGAATAAAGCAACATCAAGGATGATGTTGAACTTAAGAGGGAGTGTATGTCACCTACCCAAGAATCTGAATATTTTATGTTGTGAGAAAAACATTATCTTATAAGTTATTGTAAAGTTTTTATGATTATTAACCAAGTGGGGTCAAGGATGACTCTAATTAAATACTCTAATGTTTTTATTATTAATAAATAAAAGAGGAGACTGTTAAAGAGTGTTCACTCACCCACTAGGAGGAATGGAATGGGGTGGAGAGCAAATTGACATTTGGAAGCATCTTCATTCACTTCTAGATGTTGCAGGCGCAAACTTACCTATATTTATGGTCATGTTCCCCAAGAAAGTGCAACTGAGAAGGTGGCTCAATAATTATGAAACTGACCAAAAGACCTAGGCACTCTTTTACTTCCATCGAATTAAGCAGGGGGATCATTAATTTTTTTTTCCTTGTGACATCTCTGAGAGCAGAAAGTTGGAACACATAAGAGATTCGATAAGGGAAAGGCTAGGAAGTGAATGTTAGAGTAAGACTGCATATTATTTATGAGTGCAAAAACCATCACTGCTTAGTGCAAGATACATTCTTGTTCAGTTGCAGCAGCATTGTATTGCTGAGCTGCAGAAGGATAAATACTTTCCTCCACAGAGTATCTTCATCCTAGTGGTTTAGTGAACAAGCTCGGGGGTCCTAAGTCAAGTAATATTGGATGCTTTCAGGAAAAGGTTGGGTGGAACGGTCTTCTTTGGGTGTTTGTCCCCCTCTACAGTTATTAGGTTCTTTAGTGCTCCAGTTATTTAATTCTAGATTACTAATCTACTTCTGATTGTTGCATTTTACTTAATTATTAGATTAAAGTTACTGAATTGATATCTTATTCCGCATGAATGGCTGACTGATTGAAACTAGAAATTAAATGATTGAATAATTTTCTCTTTGTATTTTTCCACTCTCCGAAGAGATGTACTCTAGTACAGAGAAGTTGGTTTAAATAGTAGATTAGAATGATTCCAATATTATGAATAGAATTTTGATCGTTTATTTTACAATAGAAGTAGATACAACTTTAGAATGCATATTGTAATAACATTAAGAGTTTAAGTACTTCTTAGAGTTTCTCTCTGTTTATTATATAGTATTTTACAAGTTTTAAAAATAGAAAACATCTATGATAGAACACCATTAATTCTAAATAGTACAGAGCCAAATAGACTTTTATCAGCATACCCTAATAATGTTAACATACAGATTTAAAAAAATATTTCATAATATTCATACAATATTTATACATCAATTACAGTATTACTATTCTCATTCCAAGTTGTTTATGCTTCATACAGTTATAGTATTAAACTCAACATAAGTGTTTACATAAATAAACTAGCATAAAATATCTTACACAAAACTCATTTCAACTTCAAATGCATACATTTAGGGTTACCCCAAAAATAAATACAATCTCGTGGCCATGTCCAATTTCCTTAATTATTTAAAAAAGAATAGAGACTTATAGAACGAGGTTTGTCAATACTGGCATAAAACAAAAAAATATAAATCTTTATACAGTCGAGTGATTGTTGACCTGCGTCCATATTTTATTCAGTTAGGAAATTCAAATAGAATATTTAGTACATAGAACTATTATCAAAATAAATTAATTTCCATATCAAGGTATCGAAGCGTGACTCTTGCCAGGGTTTGATAAACCCTGAGCTAAACATTTAAATACATAACAATCCAGAAAAAGTTGAGTTACAGTAATAACCAAGAGGTTTCTTATTATAATACAAACTCAAGTTAGGGTTTAAAACCCCATGACAGGGGTTTAACGCACAACAACCAGAAATAAAACTACACCAAGTGATAGGATTTCTAAATCCTATATAAGACATTATATATATAAAAAACGAGAATGTTAAAGGTTATAATACGAGCTGACGAGGTCAAATCCTGTAACCTAACATTTTAAAAATTTTAAAATTAAAACCTATCATAGGTCCAGGGTTCAATACCCATAAGAATCAACTATCCTTTTACAGTGGTTCAATGATAAATACAAATTTTGAATACCGTCGAAACCATCTTCTCCCAGGGTTTAATCCCTGAAACCACAATTACCAAATTATCCAAGGTTTTCTATAAACAAGTTATAATAAAAAACGAAGGGAAATTATGTCTTATGACAGAGCGAGTATGGCATAAGTTTATACATTAAAAACAGTATCGGAATTTAAGGGATCCCCAAGCGAAACATTTAAACTTGTATAAATTTTTCCAGGTACAAAGAACATTTCATAATATACTAAGTTAATGCTGAAAGGCCAAAGATTAACAAAACACAGAGTTCCTGTTTTGGCTCACATAATGCCCAGAACCAAAATGCAAACACATATAACGGTCGTAGGATTAAACCTAACACAATCAATACATACATTGACAAATTTAAGAAAACATACATAAGTTGCATTTCATTTATAACCGAAACAGAGAATACAAGATCCGTGGCTCTAGGGACTTAAACCCCCTGTGCTTTTACAAGTTTACCATACAGCTTAAACTTTTAACAATAGAAAATAGTGAATTATTTTACGTGCTGGTAATCTCAATTTTTTACGCATTACAAAACCGGCATCAATGCCAAACATCACCATGAATACACAGGATAGAACAGAGTTTTTTTGTAGGGAGTTCTAGGGACTTCCCGAGGCTTACTAGGGTCGCAAGTACAACACCTCAAGGGATCAAACGCCCACTTACCACGGACCAAAGCTTGGTTAAGGGACTACCCTGGCACTTAACACAAATTACAATCAAATAGCAGCAGGTTAGAGCACTATGAAAATAAGATTAATGTTATAAACTAAAATGAACTCTATCGAATTTAATTTTACGGGATGACCTTTTGTTAGCCAAGCTTCGAGATTCACCATCGAAACCCTGGAGTTATAGGTAGCATTCAAACCCTGAAACGACCAAGAGCCTGTCGGATCCTCCTTGCAAACAAATGTCATTTGAAAAATATTTAAACGATGGTCGAAAGGTCATTCAATGCATGGCTAGGGTTTTAACCAAAACCCTACATCCCTCACGTGGACCCTGCCAGCAGTGCATTCCACTAGGATTTAAATTCTTTCGTGTTTGCCTATAGTCAAGGTCCTGTCAGATACCAAACCATTATCACCACACAAATTCAATAATCAAAGTTTTAAGTCTATAGTTTGAATATTGGTTTGGTTAACTATTTAATACTACCACATAATTGTTTAAGCAATTCAACATGGAATGTATACCTATAGTCAGAGATCAATTATAATATAAACACACCACTAAATAAGTGTTACAAGATATCTATTATGATATAATATTTGAACCTTTTACAAATGCAAGTATATCGTATGCCTACTCTAACGCAAGGAGAGGACATTGATGTTAACCCAATGTAATATCCATTATATAGACCTGAGTTATAACTTGACACTACCGTAAATAAAAGCATGGCTAGGGTATGTATTACCCTAAGCGTTAAGCCAATATTCCATGTGCATGTCGAGGACATAGAAAACAACATAAGAATATTAAGACATAATGATGTACACCATCTCACACTTCGATTGTCAAACTCTTAAAAACCTAGATAGTACATTTCTTACATGCAGATCTATATAGGAATAGTAATTGCTACGGAGGGGGCCGTTAGGCCCCCGGAGTCCGCGTGAAGCGCAAAACAATTTTGGGTTGTTTTTTTGCTTTTTTGCTGTTTCGGCCCATTTTGTATTCTATCTAATCCCGATAAAGGGATTAGGGTTGTAACCTAATTTCAGGTAAACGAATTAGGGTTTTAGATGCTGCGAATACCATTTATTGTATTGTAAATGGTTAAGAAAACATATAATGAAAAGAGTTGTGCGGCTCTAAGTTTTGCTGGTTTTTTCCTGGTTAAGGATTTTCAGGTGAAAATATCTATGTTATGCGTGTGCCATTGTGTATTTTATGTTAATGGTTAAGAATCTGTATGAGTTTTTTCTACACTGTTAAGGTTTAAAACTATCACAGTTGACCCTGATAAAATAAGAGTAATTAACGAATGGCTTGTCCCTAAAGATGTAACTAGTGTACGATCATTTATGGGAATCACAGGTTACTACTGAAATTTTATAGAAGGATTCTCAAGAATCGCAAATCCTATAACCTCTTTACAGAAAAAGGGAAAGAAATTTTTTTGGGATCAAAAGTGTGAAGAAAGTTTTAACAAATTGAAAGAACTATTAACTACTTCACCTATTCTAAAAATTACAGATCCAAACAAGGACTTTGTTGTATGCACTGATGCATGCAATGATGGCCTTGGCAGAGCCTTAACACAAGAAGGTCGCTTAATAGCGCATGAGTCAAGAAAGCTGAAAATTCATGAAAATAATTACGCTACCTATGATTTAGAGTTGATTGTCATGATACATGCTTTAAAGATGTGGCGTCGTCATCTAATTGGTAGAATTTTTTTTATTAATGACTGATAATAAAGGTTTAAAATATTTGTTGGATCAACCAAACCTAAACAAAAGGAAAGCTAGGTGGTTAGCTTTCCTTAGCGAATATGATTTCGAGATTAAAAATATAAATGGAAAAGACAATAAGGTGGATAATACCTTAAGTAGAAATGCAAAATTAACTTTTATGGTAGCAGTCGACACTTACAAAATAGATTTAGAAAATCAGATTGATGAAGGGATAAAACTGGATGAAAATTATAAAAAATTAAAAGAAAAGGTTGTTGAAAATATATCTGAAAATTTAATAACAGATTACAGTCTGAATGAAAAAGGTCTAATTCTATATAGAAACAAACTGTATGTACCAAATGTACCTGAAATTAAGCTGCTAATTTTAAATGAAGTACATAAAAGTCCTTATTCAGGATATCCGGGTTACCAAAAGATGATAACAATGTTAAGAAAGGATTATTTCTAGAAAAATATGAAGAATGAGGTGGCTAAATACATAGCTAGGTGCATTAAATGTTATCAAGTTAAAGTTGAGCATCAACACCCAGCTAGTTTATTACAACCATTACCAATTTCAGATTGGAAGTGGCAAATTATCAACATTGATTTTATAACTGGTTTTCCTAAAAATCAGAGACATAATGATTCAATAATGGTAGTAGTAGATAAGCTTAGCAAAGAAGCTCATTTTATACCTGTTAAAACCACTTACAAGGTTGATAACATTGCTGAAATTTTTATGAAACAAGTTTTTCGTTTGCATGGAATTCCTAAATTCATAATTTCTGATAGAGGCTCTAAATTTATGGGAAATTTCTGGAAGTCTTTGTTTAAAGGTTTGGATACTACATTAAATTTCAGTACATATTTTCATCTGCAAACGGACTGACAGACAGAAA
This sequence comes from Larix kaempferi, assembly GCA_027924585.1. NCBI lineage: Eukaryota > Viridiplantae > Streptophyta > Pinopsida > Pinales > Pinaceae > Larix > Larix kaempferi. Next base: position 11,007,004 of record BSBM01002204.1, on the reverse strand, counting down.
GTGTAAATCCGATTCTTGAGGATATGTTAAGGATGTATGTTAGAGATCAACTAAGCAAATGGGAGGATTATCTGCACTTAGTTGAATTCACTTATAACAATCATTATCAAGCTTACGCTAAACTTAGCCCATTTGAAATTCTGTATGGTAGAAAGTGTAATACTCCTATTTCATGGAGTAATCCAGTTGACAGGTTAATGTAAGGACCTAAGTTATTGAAAGAAATGGAACTAATAGTGAAACAATAACAAGGCAATCTGAAAATTGCACAAGATAGTCAGAAGAGTCATGCAGATCTCAAAGGAACTCAGAAAGAGTTTTAGGTTGGTGAGCATGTTTTCATCAAGGTAAAACCCAAAAGGTGCTCCTTGTGAGTATTTTGATCACAGAAGATCGAGGAGCTATGGAGAACCTCACAAAATCGAATTAATTTGCAAAAACAGTGGAAAAATTTAAAAAAAGATGATAAATTTACACACAATGTATGCTCAAATCTTTGATTAACTGACTGTCTAACATGTGAAAATGTTAGTAACAGGTTTTTATTACATCCATGAGAAAATCGAGAGCATTAGGTGGCTCAAGCTGAGTGTACAAGTCATCAATGCCAAATTGGCCTCAATCCCCCCTAGGTGGGTCCAACTCAATCCCAATCATCCCAAACAGCCACAAATTCTGGTGGTGAGGTGGCTGAAGCATGCTGAATCAATAATGAGCTCAAGGCAGGCGTGGGTGAGCAAGTAGAGGAGGTTTGGGGGCCCAAGGGAGCATTAAATGCTCCAAATCTAGCCAAAAAAGGGCAAAAATCCACCCTAGCGCCCTTGGTCAACTAAAATTCCCCAAAACAAGGAGAGAGGGCGCACCAGCAATAAATGAGGGCGCACTTGTGGACAAAAATGGAGGCTGGGTGAACTGGTTTGCTTGGAAGTGGGTGTGAACACTCTAAAAGTGGGTTTTTGACCAACTATAGTCACTTAATCCAAAACATGGTTTAATTAAGCACATGGGCAATCAAAAATTTTATGGATTATGGTACTAAGTGTGGTTACTGTTCTAACACCCCCCCTTAACCATAACTTTGTACATCTCATGAAAGATAAGTGGGAGGCCTTGGAAACAAAGGCTCAAGTCACCTCAATACAACAGAAATTTTATTTGTCCATATGAACCGAGGAAAAGAAGTAAAACCTCATGGGATAAAAACTTCCCTCAAAAATGGACATGGGGCTGAACCTGCAATTAAATTACAGCAATCACCATCCATCACTCACTCCAAGCAAAGATCTCAAGTGAGTGAAGGTCTTCTCAGTAAAGCACTTGGTGAAAATATCAGCAGTTTGCTCGGTGGATGGGCAATACTGCAGTGAAATCACCCTGTCATGCACCAAGCCCCGAATGTAATGCATGTGGATCTCAATGTGCTTTGTTCTTTGCCTCTGTACTGGATCAGTAGATATCTTGATGGCACTTTGATTATCCACCCAAATATTGGTTGGAGAATCAATAGCAACACCAAACTCCCGAAGAATGCCTTGCAACCAAACACACTGTGTGGCTGCGTTCACTGCTGCCCTGTACTCGGCCTCTGCTGATGAAAGAGAAATTGTATGCTGTTTCTTGCTTGACCAGCAAATGGGACCTTCAGCAAACATAAACACAAAACCTGAAGTGGACTTTCTATCGATGGGATCTCCCGCCCAATCGGAATCAGAAAATCCAGCTAGTTGAAGTGAAGAACCAGCTGCATAGTGTACCCCGAAGTTCTTTGTTCCTTGGACATAATGAAGGATCCTTTTGGCTGCCTTCCAATGGATCTCATGTGGCTGCTACATATACCTTGCTACAGCACTTACAGCATAAGACAAATCAGGTCTTGTATGTGTAAGGTACAGCAAACTTCCGACTAGCTGCCTATAGAGAGTGCAATCCACCACCGGAGAGTCTTCAAATTCACCTAGTTTTATGCCTGAAAGGAATGGGCACTTGGCTGCCTTACATTCAGCCATTTTGAACTTGAATAATAGGTCTGAAGCATACTTAGATTGACTCAGCAATATACCTCTCTCAGATTGCTCAATTTCCAAACCCAAAAATTGCCTTAGCAATCCTAGGTCGCTCATGGCAAATTCACTGTGCAAAGAAGCTTTAATTGAGCCAATTTGTTTGGTGCAGCTCCCTGTAATTAAGAGATCATCAACATACAGTACAATGACCTGCAAATTATCATCACAATGCTGCAAATAAACATTTGGATCAGACTTGCATCGACAGAAACCAATTGAGAGCAAAAAAGCATCCATTTTGGCATACCAAGCCCTGGGGGCTTGCTTGAGTCCATAGAGTGACTTCTTCAACCTGCATACAAGTGTGGGATCCTCTTGGAATCCTTCAGGCTGCTGCATATATATCTCTTCCTGTAGCTCACCATGCAAGAATGCACTTTTGACATCCATGTGGTGAGCTTCCCAACCTTTACTAGCTGCCATGGCTAGAGCTAGTCTAATTGAGTCCATCTTTGCAACCGGTGCAAAGGTCTCTGTATAATCCACACCATGGATTTGTGAGTAGCCCTTAGCCACTAACCTAGCCTTATACTTCAGATCAGAACCATCAGCAACAGGTTTGGTTCGAAAAATCCACTTACATTGCACTAGTTTCCTCTTGGGAGGAAGAGGCACCAAATCCCATGTTTTGTTCTCTTGGAGAGATTGGAATTCTTCTTGCATTGCTGCCCTCCACCTTGGATCATGATGAGCTTCCTGATATGATGTTGGATCAGATCCAATCATCATATAACAGTGATCAGCAAGCTCACTCTCATTTGCAAAGGAAGCATTGATTGTTTGGGATCTAGTCTTCCTAGGCTCTTGGGGATTGCCTGCCAATTCACCTGCATCTTGTATGATTTTTTCAGCCCACTTGGGCCTTGATGGTGACTCATGTACAGCAATGTCATCTTCAGCCATGTCATCTTCAGCAATATCAGAAAAATCAGAGGTAGAATCATCACTAATCTCATTGAGGTGTGGAGGAGAGGAGCTTTCCCCCGGTGCAAGCTCAAAATATGGAATTGGTTCTTCTTCGAATTGCACACTTCTCTCAATGAAAGTTTTAAGTGTGGATGTGTCAAAGAGCTTGTAGCCCTTTGTGTCCTCACCATATCCAACCATGATACATTCCCTACTCTGTGGCTCCAAAGCCTTCCTTTTTTCTGATGGAATTCGAGCCCATGCTCTAGACCCAAAAATCCTGAAATTTGACACATTTGGTTTTTGGCCAAACCATGCCTCATAGGGGGTTTTTCCTTTGACTGATTTGTGAAAGGCTCTGTTCTGAATATGAGAAGCACAATTGATGGCTTCAGCCCATAGCTTAGGGCTTAGATCCCTAGCTTCAATCATGCAAGTAGCCATCTCCTTGAGAGATCTATTTTTCCTCTCTGCCACACCATTTTGCTGAGGTGTGTAGGGGATTGAATGTTGCATTTGGATGCCACATTCCTCACAAAGGTGCTGAATGTTATTATTCACATATTCCTTTCCATTATCGGTCCTAAGGATCTTTATCTTATGACCACTATGGTTCTCCACTAGGGATTTCCAAATCTTCAGTTTCTCAAACACTTCTGACTTCAATTTAAGGAAGTAAACCCAGCAGAATCGAGAGTAGTCATCTATGAATGTAAGTACATACCTTGATCCACCATATGATGGAGTGGGAAGAGGACCAATGAGGTCTGAATGTACCAATCCAAGTGGTTGAGTGGCTCTCCTTGCCATTCCCTTCTCATAGCTACGCTCAGGATGCTTTCCAACTACACACCCAATGCATGCACCATTTGATGATCTGATTTCTGGAAGCCCTTCCACCATCTCGTCCCTGTGCAATTGCTGGAGATATTTGTAGTTCATGTGGCCAAATCTTTCATGCCACAACTTGGAGGTCTCGTTGGCATGAGAGACAAGAGCATGGTCACTAGAATTTGGAATGAAATTTGAGAATTTGTACATTCTCTCATCATGATCTGCATACCCTACTGCCACAACTTGATTTGAGGAAATTTCTGAGATTTCTACCAAATCTGGAGTGAATGTCACTCTCTTGGCTTCTCCTGTATGAGTCATTTGATAGACTGATAGCAAATTTGCAGCCAATGAAGGTACATAGAGCACATCACTGAAATAGCCATGCTCCATGTCAATCCTACCAATCCCCTTGGTCTGGAGTTCTGAATCATCTCCCATTCGAACTGTTGGGCCACCATTCGAATGCATAGAGGAGAAAAGCTCTCTGGATGAAACCATATGTCTGGAAGCTCCTGAATCAATGATGAAGGAAGAGGGATTCGAAGTACCTGCTACCAAAGCATGACACTTCTCCTTATTGTCAGGGTTTGAGGTGCTCTCTTTCTTCCTTGCGCCCTCAAGGACTGGGATGTTGTTCTTCTCCAGCAGCTGCGCCATTGAGTCAATGGTTTTCTTCATACATGAGCTCTCTGGATGCCATCCCCTATGACAATAGGTGCATTTGGTCTTTTCCTTCCCCTTCTTGTCCTTCTCCTTTGACAGATTCGAACCCCCATCTGCAGACTTGGTCTTGTCAAACTTCCTCTTCTCTTGCTGCTTCGAATTCTTGGCTTTCTGCTTTCCTTTGCTTGCATTTGAAACACCCATTGCCAATGCTTGGTCCTTTGATTTTATGGTGCCCATCTGAACTAGTTTGTCCTGCTCCTGAGTGAGACACTCCATGAAGGTAGCTAGTGATGGCATTTGCCAATTTCGAAGGGTCATTTTGGCTGAGTGAAATGTGCTAACAAATACTGAAAACTCTGGGCCTAGCTTCGAAAGGATGGACAGAATCAGTTGTTCCTCCTTCTTAACAATTCCACATTGTTGCAGTTGAAGCACCAGTGACTTGAATTTCGTGAAGAACTCCTGGATGGTTTCAAAATGCGCTGGGCTCAAGCTAATGAGCTCGTTTTCAAGCTGGTGGCCTCTCAGTTCATCAGTTTTCCCAAAGAGTGATTCTAGCTTCACCCATACTTCATTGGGAGTTGTCAAACTGTCTGTATGAAACAAGAGTTCCCTTGAAATGCTCAGGCATAGCAATCCATAAGCTTCATCAAGTCGATTGTAGTACTTTGCTTTCACCACAGCAGAATTTGGCTCCACTTCTGTGCCCATGGTTACTCTATAGAGACCCTTAGATCTCAGCTTGATAACCATCTCAGCCTTCCAATCGAAAAAATTGAAGGGTGTGAGCAACATTTGGTTTTCTTCCATGACTGCTGCGTTAATGGTGAGAAAACTACTGAAACACCTGCAAAAAACACTCAATTTTTGTCTGGAAATCCTCTCTAGAATGCAGTTCAACGCTCAATGTTGGCCTGCAACTCACTAACTCCATGATGGCTCTGATACCATGTGAGTATTTTGATCACAGAAGATCGAGGAGCTATGGAGAACCTCACAAAATCGAATTAATTTGCAAAAACAGTGGAAAAATTTAAAAAAAGATGATAAATTTACACACAATGTATGCTCAAATCTTTGATTAACTGACTGTCTAACATGTGAAAATGTTAGTAACAGGTTTTTATTACATCCATGAGAAAATCGAGAGCATTAGGTGGCTCAAGCTGAGTGTACAAGTCATCAATGCCAAATTGGCCTCAATCCCCCCTAGGTGGGTCCAACTCAATCCCAATCATCCCAAACAGCCACGAATTCTGGTGGTGAGGTGGCTGAAGCATTCTGAATCAATAATGAGCTCAAGGCAGGCGTGGGTGAGCAAGTAGAGGAGGTTTGGGGGCCCAAGGGAGCATTAAATGCTCCAAATCTAGCCAAAAAAGGGCAAAAATCCACCCTAGCGCCCTTGGTCAACTAAAATTCCCCAAAACAAGGAGAGAGGGTGCACCAGCAATAAATGAGGGTGCACTTGTGGACAAAACTGGAGGCTGGGTGAACTGGTTTGCTTGGAAGTGGGTGTGAACACTCTAAAAGTGGGTTTTTGACCAACTATAGTCACTTAATCCAAAACATGGTTTAATTAAGCACATGGGCAATCAAAAAATTTATGGATTATGGTACTAAGTGTGGTTACTGTTCTAACACTCCTTAAAGTTATGGAGCTGTGCTAAATTAGCACCCAGGTATTGTGGACCCTTTGAAATACTGTCAAGGGTTGGACCAGTGGCATACCAGTTGGCCTTGCCACCGAATCTTAAAATACATAATGTCTTTCATATTTCTATTTTGAAAAAGTACGCACATGATGATACTCATGCGATCAATTGGAATGATGTACAAGTGGAACCCGAAGGATATTTTCTAGTGGAACCGGATTGTATCCTCGACAGGAGAGAAATTTCACTTCGAAATGGCACCATTGGACAAGTAAAGGTGCAATGGAAGCACCTTAGTCCAGATGAATCAACTTGGGAATTGGAGAGTCATATGTGGGAAGCATATCCAATTCTATTCCAGGAAGGCTCATAGGATGATGAATAAAGAAACATCAAGGATGATGTTGAACTTAAGAGGGGGTTTATGTCACCTACCCAAAAATATGAATATTTTTTGTTATGAGAAAAACATTATGTTATAAGTTATTGTAAAGTTTTTATGATTATTGACCAAGTGGGGTCAAGGATGACTGTAATTAAATACTCTAATATTTTTAATATTAATAAATAAAAGAAGATACAAATATCCAAAGGATACTGTTAAAGAGTGTTCACTAGACCACTAGGAGGAATAGACTAGGGTGGAGGGCAAATTGACATTTGGCAGCATCTTCATTCACTTCTAGTTGTTTTAGGTCGCAACTTCCCTATATTTATGGTCATGTTCCCGAAGAAAGTGGAACTGAGCAAGTGGCTCGATAATTATGAAACTGACCAAAAGACCTGGGCACTCTTTTACTTCCATCGAATTGAGCAGGGGGCTCACTAATATTTTTTTCCTTGTGACATTTATGAGAGTAGAAAGTGGGAACACACAAGAGATTCAATGAGGGGAAGGCTAGGAAGTGAATGTTAGAGTAAGACTGCATATTATTGTTGAGTGCAGAAACCATCACTGCTGATTGCAGGAGACATTCCTTTTGAGTTGCAGCAACATTGTATTGCTGAGTTGCAGAAGGATAAATGCTTTCCTCCACACAGTATCTTCATCCTGGTGGTTCAGTGAACGGGCTCAGGGGTCCTAAGCCAAGTAACATTGGCTAATTCGGGAAAAGGTTGAGTGGAACGGTCTTCTTTGGGTGTTTGTCCCCCTCTACAGTTATCAGGTTCTTCATTCCTCTAGTTATTTAATTCTAGATTACTAATCTACTTCTAAATGTTGGATTTTACTTAATTATTAGATTAAAGTTACTGAATTGATAGCTTATTCTGCATAAATGGCTGAATGATTGAAACTCGAAATTAAATGATTGAATTCTCTCCCTATATTTTTCCACTCTCTGAAGAGACATACTCTAGTATAGATAAGTTGGTTTAAATAATAGATTAGAATGATTCCAATATTATGAATAGAATGATGATCGTTTATTTTACAATAGAAGTAGATACAACTTTAGAATGCATACTGTAATAACATTCAGAGTTTAAGTACTTCTTAGAGTTTCTCTCTGTTTATTATATAGTATTTTACAAGTTTTAAAAATAGAGAACATCCTCGATAGAAAACCATTAATTATAAATAGTACAGAGCCAAATAGACTGTTATCAGCATACCCTAATAATGTTAACATACAGATTTAAAATAATATTTCATAATATTCATATAATATTCATACAATATTCATACATCAATTACAGTATTACTATTCTCATTCCAAAATGTTTATGCTTCATACAGTTACAGTATTAAACTCAACATAAGTGTTTACATAAATAAACTAGCATACAATACCTTACACGGAACTCATTTCAATTTCAGATGCATACATTTACAGTTACCCCAAAAATAAATACAATCTCGTGGCGATGTCTAGTTTCCTTAATTATTTAAAAACGAATAAAGACTTATAGAATGAGGTTTGTCAATACTGGCATAAAACAAACAAATTTAAATATTTATACAGTCGAGAGACTATCACGGGGGATTCACTAGAAGGCAATATAATATCACGTTCATTCATGTTGCGGTATTAATAATTCATGGAAACCTAAAAATTATATTGCTTATATATTAAGGGGCAAAGGTTTTTTTTATTTAATGTAACAATACAAAAATACTTTGGGGTCTTTTTTATATGGGTGGGCTGACAAATATCCTCCAAATGGAGATGGCGGGATCACGGCCAGATGAGAATCGGGGTGAGGCAAGGCTCGGGCTTACCAGTACGCAGGGGAATCGCGTCTTGAGGCATGCTTGAGGCCAGGGGTTTCGTGGTGAAGTGGGTTTCCAGTCAATCATAGTCGAGAGACAGTGGTTATTGACAACCAATTGTTACCAATAGCACTCAGCCAGTTGTTACCAATAGCCTTGGGACGCTCTAAGCCTCCAGGGCCTGTTATAGGCCCTCGATAGGCCTTGGGGGATTGAATACCCAACCACTCGTGCCTATTACAGGCCTTGGGAGGTTTAGTCAGCCTCCTAGAGCTTGTTACAGGCCCTGGGGCCTTGGATACCTATCCCACAACAGGCTGAGTCGACGATTGGGGAACTGCAACATGCAATCTAAATGTTCTACTATGTGCATTGGCTCTAGTGACATACAAGAATTGATCTCCTATCTCTTCATTAGACCATTAGATGTTGCAAATCATAATGATATGTGGTTGAGTAATTGCATTGTGGGTGAAGTAATGTGCATCCACGATATACATCGAAAGAAGCAAGGTGCACTGTAGAATGCATGTGGGGTCATAAGAGGGGTATCATATCAATATACTAGGTAGAAATGTAAAGGGGTATAAAAAATGTTAATGAAAAAATTGATAGATACAATATCTAGTGAAAATAGGGGTTTTTTTAAATTAGGAAGCCATATTGGGAGGGGATTAAAAAAAACGATTTTGGAAGGTATTTTCCAATATTTAGTGAAATCAGGGGTATTGTTTCATATGCCATGAACAAACGTGTTATGATAGTTGTTTATTGAGTGAAGCCCCCGTGGAGACTATTGACCTGCGTCCATATTTTATTCTTTTAGGAAATTCAAATAGAATATTTAGTACACGGAACTATTATCAAAACAAATTAATTTCCAGATCAAGGTACCGAAGCATGACTCTTGCCAGGGTTTGATAAACCCTCAGCTAAACATTTAAATACATAACAATCCAGAAATAGTCGAGTTACAATAATAACCCATAGGTTTCTTATTATAATACAAACTCAAGTTAGGTATGAAAACCCCATGACAGGGGTTTAACGCACAACAACTGGAAATAAAACTACACCTTGACAGGTTTCTAAATGCTATATAAGACATTATATATATAAACAACAAGAATGTTAAAGGTTATAATAAGAGCTTACGGGGTCAAATACCGTAACCTAACATTTTGAAACTTTTAAAATTAAAACCTATCATAGGTCCAGGGTTACAGACTTGTAAGGATCAACTATCCTTTTACAGTAGTTCAAAGATAAATACAAATTTTGAATACTGTCGAAACCATCTTGTCCTAGGGTCGAATCTTTGAAACCATGATTACCAAATTATCCAAGGTTCTTTGTAAACAATTTATAAGCAAAAATGAAGGGACATTACGTCTTATGACAGAGCTAGTATGGCATAAGTTTATACATTAAAAACAATATCGGAATTTAAGGGCTCTGCAAGCGGAACATTCAAACTTATACACATTTTTCCAGGTACAAAGAACATTTTATAATATACTAAGTTAACGCCGAAAGGCCAAAGATTAACAAAACACAGATTTCTTGTGTGGGCTCACATAATGCCCAGAACCAAAATGAAAACACATACAACAACCGTAGGATTAAACCCTAACACAATCAATACATACATTGACAAATTTAAGCAAACATACATAAGTTGCATTTCATTTATAACCAAAATACAGAATACAAGAGTCATGGCTCTAGGGACTTAAACCCCCTGTGCTTTTACAAGTTTTCCATACGGCTTAAACTTTTAACAATAGAAAACAGTGAATTATTTTACGTCCTGGTAATCTCAATTTTTTTTGCATTACAAAAATGGAATCAATCCCAAACATCACCATGAATACACAGGACATAACAGAGTTTTGTTGTAGGTAGTTCCAGGGACTACCCGAGGCTTACTAGGGCCGCAAGTGCAACAACTCAAGGGAGAAAACACCCACTTCCCTCAGCCCAAAGCTTGGTTAAGGGACTACCGTGGAATTTAACACAAAACACAAGCAAACAACAACAGGTTAGATCACTGTGCAAATAAGAATAATGTTATAAACTAAAATGAACTCTATCGAATTTAATTTTATCGGATTACTTTCTATTCTTGGCACCATGCTAGGAGCCAAGCTTCAAGATTCACCATCGAAACCTTGGAGTTACAAGTAGCATTCAAACCCCGAAATGGACGAGAGCCTGTCGGCTCCTCCTTACAAAAAAATGTCATTTGAAAATCAGTTAAACGATGGTCAAAAGGTCATTCAATGCATGGCTAGGGTTTTAACCAAAACCCTACATCCCTCACGTGGACCCTTCCAGCAGTGCATTCCACTAGGATTTAAATTCTTTTGCATTTTCCTATAGTCAAGGTCCTGTCGGATACCAAACCATTATCACCACACGAATTCAATAATCAAAGTTTTAAGTCTATAGTTTGAATATTGGTTTCGTTAAGTATGTAATACTACCACATAATTGTTTAAGCAATTCAACATGGAATGTATACCTATAGTCAGAGCTCAATTATAATATAAACACACCACTAAATAAGTGTTACAAGATATCTATTATGATATAATATTTGAACCTTTTACAAATGCAAGTATATCGTATGCCTATTGTAACACAAAGAGAGGACATTGATGTTAACCCTATGTAATATCCATTATATAGACCTGAGTTATCACTTGAAACTATCGTAAATAAAATCATGGTGAGGCTATGTATTGCCCTAAGCGTTAAGCCAATCTTCCATGTGCATGCCGAGGACGTAGAAAACAACATAACAACATTAATACAGAATGATGTACACCATCTCACCCTTCGATCGTCAAACTCTTAAAAACCTGGATAGTACATTTCTTACCTGCAGATCTATATAGGAATAGTAATTGCATTAGCTATATAATAGCTAAGTAAGCCTTGGGGTATCCATAGGACCCCTTCGACAAAAGAAAAATAAAAGGTTAGTATCCATGATCATAATTATAGGGCTGTAAGAGACAAAATAAATGACAAACTATGCTTCTATTAAATAACGATAAAACATATTACATAAATATTCAAACAAATGCATTTATCCAAAAGATGATTACGACATAACTAATGTAATTACAACATTATGACATTACGACACATTTAAACAATGGCTGATTTTTTGTGAATAAGTTTGTGTCGTCATTATAACATAACTGATTTGTTATTAAAATGATTAAAATATCATTAACATACTTTCTGCATAATAAGTATTAGCATTAAATACTGCACATTTTTATAAAATTTTGGGGATGTTACATTCATCCTAGTTAGATTCTCTTTTTGTTTTCCCAGAAGAAAACGAGCCTCTTGCAATGAATATAATGAATAAAAGAAACTACACATATTTTTGTCCATAAAAGTCAGTGATAATGATAATCATTTCTTGCATGTGAAACATAGTTGTCTCCCAAATGGCCAATATTCCCGAGTGAGCTTTATCCAACATGGTCAACACAAGAAAGATCGTCCGACCCTTCTTGCAGTATAGAACTATTATGAAAATAAAATTGGGTAGAAGAAGGGATGGGTGCCCCTTTGTTTAGTAGAGAAGTGTGAACACCTATATTCATCAATTCACTTGTATCCAGAATGGTGAACAAAAGAAGGATCGACCGACCCTTCTGGCAGTCTAGAATTATTATGAAAATAATACTGGGCAAGAGAAGGGACGGTCACCCTTTCATTTTCCCCTTCATTTATGAGGGAATTGTAACAGTACTCAACTTGTGGAGGCTAGGCCGTCAATTCATATAATTCATCTATATCCAGAATGGTGAACACAGGAAAAATACTAATCACAAGAAGGGTCGGCCGACACTTCATTTAAGAGAGAAATGTAAAAAGAATTTAATCTGCGAAGGCTGGGATGATAATTCCCGACTTCCGAATTCCACAGTAAATAGTAGGGATCGGTAAATTGGCTAAGTTATAACATATAAACAATATTTATCCCGACTTGCGACAAGAAGGATCAGCCGCCCCTTCGTTTAGTAGAGAAGAGAGAAAACCTATATTCATCAATTCACTTGTATCCATAAAGGAGAACACAAGAAGGATCGATTGACCCTTCTTGCAGTGTATAAATATTATGAAAATAATACTGGGCAAAAGAAGGGACGGTCGCCCCTTCATTTATGAGGGAATTGTAACAATATTCAAACTACGGAGGCTAGGTCGTCAATTCATCTATATCAAGAATGGTGAACATTGGAAAAATATTGATTACAAGAAGGGTCGTCCGACACTTCATTTAAGAGAGAAATGTAAAAACCGAATATGGGGGGTTAGAGAATCAAGCTTCTGTAACCGTGACGATCAAGAAATTGGCTAAGTTATAAAAAGATCAGCTGCCCCTTTGTTTAGTAGAGAATTGTGAATTCACCTGTATACAGAATGGTGGACACATATAAACAATATTTGTCTTGGGTCCTTTCCGTAATTCCGCAACACGTAATGCATAATTCCTGTAATTATGCAATCCCGCAACTCCCCAAACCCGCAACCCGCAGTGTAGATTGCTGGATGATTGAATTTACTAGAGAAATATTTCATTGGCCCTTCCGGCATCACCCTGTAAGCATGTTGAACTCTCACTCGAACTGAATATGGGGGGTTAGAGAATCAAGCTTTTGTAATCGTGGCGATCAGGACATTGGATAAGTTATAAAAAGATCGATCGCCCCTTCGTTTAGTAGAGAATTGTGAATTCACCTGTATATAGAATGGTGGACACAATAAGGATTGACCGACCCTTCTTGCAGTGTAGAAATATTATGAACATAATACTGGGCACAAGAAGTGTCGACCTACCCTTCATTTATGACATAATTGTAAAATATTCAACCTCTGAAGGCTAGGATCTCAATTCATGTATATGCAGAATGGTGAACTGTTGGGAACATCCCAAGTCAATTCATTTTTGTCAAGTCAGTTTTGGGAGCTGCGAAGTTACAACGCAGCTTAGCATCAGTAAAGTAAGAATAGTGCAGTGAAGGTCCAGCACTGCGAAGTGTCAACGCCGTGAAGATCCAGCATGGAATGATTTTTGAAGGAAACCGGTATAGGTTCCGCTAAGATCGATCGGCGATCTATTTTTTGTAAGATACTGAGAGATTCCCGATAGGTGGGTAAGGAGTGGTGAAGGAGGAAAGCGACCAGTCACACGACCAAAGGAATCACTAAGTGGACCGGGTGCACGAAACTATTAGAGGAGAAACGGCGGATGAAAGCAACTTGTCAGCATGTGCTCAGCAAAGGGGATGAAAGCGACGTGACTACGCGCATTCAGAAGATGCCAGAAGCTAGAGATAGTGCATAAGGTCAACCATGATGATGAGTTGCTATCATAGCCTAACAGACTTGGTTAGTGGGGTAACCACACCATTTTGGGTACCTTAGGGTTTTTTTTTAGTCCATCATGAATGTAAAGACGTGACCTAAGGGAACGAGCTATAATAGGGACTTTTTGTAAGGGAAAAGGTTGATTCTGATAGAGGATTTTTTATGAGTGTTGATCTCTGTTGAGAGACTGAATATTGTACAGAAGCTCTGCAGCTATGTGCGCAAAATCCCATTGAAGAGAGAAGAGAGTCTACAGCTGAGTGCGTAGACTAGAACTGTTGAACCCTTCCCATTTATAATAAACAATAGTTCTTTTGGATGTAGCTCCCATCTTGGGGGTGAACCACGTTAAATCCGTGTGTTGTGTGATTGAATGTGTGCTTTCTTTTGATTACATGGTTAAGTTCCCGCTTATGAGTATATGTATCTTTTCTTTCATGTGTATCCTCCATAAGAATCAATGATGGGAAGAATATGCTAAGTATTGAGCGTATTATCAATCCAGGAGTCTTTCCCTGACTGTAAAGGGAATGAGCCCGGTAACTTAAATATTCAAGAATGTAGAGAGAAAATGATCAAGTCGGATGGCTTAATATGCTCATATTCAGTCGGAAACACATGAATCCATTCGAAGACAAAAGGCTTTCTACTATACTGCTCAGCAGGCTTAAATAAAAAAGGTGTGGAAATGAGAAGAAGACTTGTTATGCCAACATAAATATAGATAAAATAGCATATGTGAATGGCCATCTATGACAGGTAGAACTTATCATACTAGCAGAAACACATATAATATTGCATACAATATGTGGTCAGATATAATAGGTAAGATATTTGCAGTTCTAGCTTATTAAAGCAAAGATAGGATAACAGCCATCAGGCATTAGATAAACAAGAAAATCAATGTATACAGGTTTAATATATCAATGAAGAGATGAGATAACAGTCATCTATCATTTCATAGATATAAACATGGAAAACAAAGAAGAATGAAAACTGAACAAAACATAGTGAAAGAAGCTTCTGTGTCAATCTGAACCCATAGATGTCTGAAAAAGTATGGCTACTAGCCTCCCCCTATTTAATCACAGTCGCCTAGTGCTTTATATCCTTTACATCAAAAAATGTGATCCTATAAAGAAGGATTGAGAATACTAAAAATAGTATGGTATAAAACTAATTGCAAACTTATAGGAGCAGATCCTATCTGAATCTGGTCTTCATCATCTTCAACCTCCTCAATGATCTTCAAGGATATGATAAGGCCCTCAGAATCTTTCTTTGAGAGATTATGAGATCCTTGACGAAGGGCCTTTGATATTCTTGCATTGTACTCTGCCTCTAATGCTGAGAAAGGATAATCTTATTTATCAATTATTATATTTCATTTAAAACCTTTTCCAAATGATTGGGACACAAGAAAACCCAATCTGGGCGAAATTGAGAATGCTCTGCCAGTTTCTGCACTTTCAATGGCTAGGGACCAAGATTTATGCTTATTAAGCTACCGAAAGTTCTGGTTTCAGCTGCTAAGATGCCTATTCAGTTTTGAAACTCGTCGTGGCACCTTGATTCGAGGCTTAAAACATGGCTTGAATCATGGAAAGAGTTGTGTGTGTCGACTTTATACAGTGCCGCCATTTCAATATTGTGGCCTAATGTAAAGCATGCTGACTACGACCTTGCTATGTCTTAATTGGACGCATCGAAATATAACTGAGTTGAGGTTTGAATCCGTGTCTTGGTGTTGACTTGCTGTAGCATTCTAATTCTTGCTCCAGATCTGGCTACTGCACCATCGATCCCTATGAATTTGTCAAATGACACGATCCTTATTTTCCATTGACATCTGTATGTATGTATTTGACAGCTAGATCCTTTGCAATCCAGCTTTCAATAGATAAATCTCGGATATAAAGTTCCCCATCCTACAAATCAAGCACCTGGCAGATAGTTCAATCGATGAGGTGTAATGCGACATGGGCTAGGCATTTTGTTAGCTTATGTGTGAAGTATTGTTGTGACATGTGGAATCGAGCTTTGGCTTGGACCTTGTGGAAAAACTCATAACTTAGCATGCTCTGCGTTTTCAATGGCTTAGAGCGCCCCGAAATTTGTGGTCTTTGCTGCCAAAAGCGAACTCTTTCAGTGGCTTAAATAACTTTTAAAACATATTCCTTAGCCACCGAAACCTATCTTTTAATATTTTTTACAAATGAAGTGTCGACTCAAGAGATATTTATAAAATGTAAGTCCAAAAGCTCTTCTAAAAACTCTTAAAAAATTCACTAATGATTCATCTAATTACCTTCCTTTCACCTAATGAAAATAAATTAAAAATTTATTTGAGGAGATATCAAAGCGTACATGTTGAATGCTAAAGATGCAAGTAATGTCGAATACGATGAATGCATGATTTATTTGGGTAACACTTGTACCAGTGAAGTCTGTATAGTGCAATTCCTTGCAGCACCGGGCGTGCGCAATTGCATCGTAGTGCATCATATTGCATAAGTCCACGAAATACATGGTCTATATACTTGTCGAATGTGTAAGCTGCACTAAGTAAAATTCTGTCAGAGCCATGTTATTATTAATGAGGTAGCGCGGTCCTCAATTGCGCTGTCCTATTGATAAGTAGCTACCCCGGGCCACGCAGTCCTTGCGTGCGTTGTCATATAAGTAAGGACCGCGAAGTAGGTGAACTTCACGTAGTATCCCATTCTGTCCAAGCCGCGCATCACCTAGTTGTGGAAACTTGATTCCGCAACCTTCCCATAACTTCGACTCGGGTGAGACCTCAGTTTGCTCGTAGACTATTGCCGAAAGGGCTAGTGAAAAGGGATTTTGTTTGTTCCCTGAACCATGCAAAACCTGGGTCTATCTTGAAAAGCTAAAGAATAGTATATGAGCCAACATGAACACTGAAATAATACTGAGCACAATAAGGGTTGACCTACCTTTCATTCATGAGATAAATGTAGGCACAACAAAACCCCTTTCACTGGCCCCTTCTCCATCACCTTGTAAACAGGTTGAAGTCTCACCTGAATCGAATATGGGGGGTTACAGAATCAAGCTTCTGTAACCATGGTGAAGGGGCCAGAATAAAATATGACTTCGCACAAGAAGGATCGGCTGCCCCTTCTATGATGATTGCCCCTTCCGTGATCAATCCTATCTCAAATGACTGTATAAAATGTGCATCTATAATTAAAATGAACATTTGCAAATATATATCTAATATTAAAACACTAATTTATAATTATAAACATTGTGTGCATTCTTGTATTAACTACTTTATATTTACTGTTTTGCAGATAAAACATGTCTTCGTTGTTGAGCCTTAGTTAGTACCAGGAAATCCCGTTCCTTGAAGTGGAAAAAGATCACAACCTTTGTTTATTCGAGCATGGATGGTATGTTGAGATGGATGAACTAGACAATTTGTACCCAGATTTGTATCTGTTATGATTGAATGATATAGGAGCTCCACCTCGAGCTAGAATATTGACATCTGCGGATCCCATTACTAACGATGTATTGCATGTTCAAGTTGAAGTGGTCGATGGAGACCATTGTTGCATTCTACAGCTTGAACTTCTGGTTTGTAATTTTTAACCATATCTAATGAAAAGTGGTCCCGATTCAGATATGGTTTCCTGTGTGACACAAGGGTGGATTTTTCCCTTGTATGATGTTTCTAATCGGTCTGTAATTAATACCGCGTCATCCTTGAAGAAACGAATTTTTTTGGTATGGAAGAAAAGAATGCTGGGTGCAAAAACTTCATCTATATTGCTCCACATGAATTTTCAAAAGAAGTTGACAAACGTAGGCCATGAAAGGATTCTTTTATACCTTAGAAGAGCATTTGTCCAATGTATTGTAAAATATGTGGACAAATCTTCCTTCCAACCACTCAAAACAAGTCCTTCTAAAGTGATGATGTGGAAAGCAACTAAGAGCTTCGAAAGTTCAAAAGAAGTTAAACAAGAGCAGATCAAACACTTGTTGTTTAATGAGAAAGTTTTCTCCATTGACGTGACAAGATGTGTTGTTGCGCCGTCGAAGTTACAATATCAAAAATTTGATGACGAGGTTGTGCAAAAGATGGTTGTATCTCTGCTCCATACATTTACAACAACATTGAGAGATGTTATCCTATTGCCTTTCGATAAGGAGACCAAGTTGTTATTTCTTCCTGGAAATGAGGACGAAATTAATTTTCCCTCAGTAAATTTTTATATATTGGATGGGTAGCATACTATTTCTACCTAGAAAAAATCCTTGAAAATGATAAATATGAGTCAGTCCATTCAAGGTATCATCAACGAAGAGATCGTCTTCTACATAAAGATGTTCCTCAGAACATTATCACCAAATTATGCAAACAACAAAATTTATCAAACAAGGAATTTTCAGACACTCCATTCATTTCTCAAGTTGTAAAAGTAAGGGAGAAATGGATAGCATGTGGTAGCCCATCCAGCCCTGGAAAGGGAAATGTTTTGGGTGATTCTTGGCAGGTATAGAATTTTTATTCTTATCAATCAAAGTCTTCATATTGCTGCCTGTGTTATGAAATTAGCAATTTAAATATTATCTTCAATTTTATATGATTGCAGAACTTCCAAGATGAATTTATGGATATCATTGTTGTCCAAACAAAGGACATCCTTAAAGACAAGCTAACTCTTGTTTTGACATCAGATCGAGTGTGAAACAAATGGATTTCCGTATTTGAGCTTTACAAAAGTGTTTCCTTGCCATGCTCTCCCAAGAGCATCAGTCAGGTTGATTTTGTTCTAAATAAAATAAAGAATCATGGATCAATTTTTTTTAGACCATTGCATGATCTTGACGAAGATGAATTGACCGATGTGGTAGACAATATAATCAACGGATCGGTTTGGTTGAGCACATCGGTCGATAAAAACGTTTGCGCAGAGACTTTATATCAATGTTTCAAGCAAATCAAGGACGAGATGTCATCCAACCATTCGATCGTTGAATATTTCAAAGTTCATGATGCTCAAACTGATCGATCATGGAATATCACTGACGATAATGTCATATATATATATATATATATATATATATATATAAAGTTGCAACTGTGCAGTATTTTAGGCTCCGAAAAGCAAGCAAAATATATGGGTACAAAGAGAAAGAAAGAATTTGAAGAGGATAGTGGTACTGAACTACCAACTGATGCTGAGAAAATATTGAATATATATATCAATAAAGAGGGGACGGGTATATCCATTGACAATGTCAAATATAGTCCACAGTTTGCTTATCAATGTTGTTATCCTGCATCTTTGGTCAACACACTAAGATCCATTCCATTCTTCAGTGCGGCAATCAGCTATGAATTGGTTGTTGCTGATATGTGTAATTGTGATATGACCTAGACAAAAGAAGATATGCTTGTGCTGTTGTACTGCTTAGAATCTAATGAAGCGGCATGTACTTTAATTTTTTTAGCTGATATGGAAAACTATTGTATGGTTTCCAAAGCTTTCACACTTTTCAGCAAGAAAACAAAAAAAGGGTAACGCAAAATCCTACCAAGGGAGTGTATAGAGATTTCTCCAAGGACTTGTTTATAGGATTCTCTATTATACAGACTTGGAGCATTGGAGGGGATGAGGATAGTTTGCACCATTTTCAAATGGAAATGGATTGGAAGGATGAGGGCCTACCAATGATTGATATACCTTTGCACAAGGTTAACATCGATACCTTGAGAAGCCATGTTTTTGCAAAAGAAAGGACACAAGAATCCTGGGATCACATTGTTTCCAGACTGGTCACTTCTCGAGGTATAGTTCTTTCATTGTACGCAGGAGGTAGAGTGATTCGTTCGTTGATCAAGCCGCCAGATAGAATAGTTATTTCTATGTGGAGACTGTACAACAAGAGCTGTTTATGGACAGTTTCTATGATGAATTAGGTATAAAACAATGTATTTGTATTAACATTTTCAGATGTCTTCTTTCATTGTATTTTACTTTTCTTGGTAGGTTATGTTTAAAAACTTCTTTCATTTCCTATTCTAGTACAACTTCAAATAATGAGCACACTCAGGTATCGTCCAATCAAATTATAGTATCCAACGACATTGAATGTGACAGAAAATCCACAAAGAACCACCAAACTCGAGAACAAGATGGACAAGAAGGTAAAAAATTATTTTTCAAAGATCGTGGTTAAATTAACTAAATTATGAAAGGGGATAGTGACCTTGAATACTTGCAAAAAATTATATAAAATGTATACCTGCAAATTTCCAGGTCAAGATGATTGTTTTTCTACTCAACATGTGGATCATCCACAATTAGATATGGCATCGACGATGTCCATGGATATTAGCCAACAAATCACATTGGATAGTAATGAACCACGCGAGAGCTTGGACAATAATGACCAGGAGAGGGCTCAAATGTTTTCCCGGCATTGACAGGTAAAAGACAGAATATTTTCTGCATAAATTGATAAAACAATTTTATTCTGAAATATATAACGACAAGCAATATTTCTGTGCAGCTCCCCATACAAAAATTTTATTGATATTAGAAATGGAAGGTTTTCTATTTCGCAAGAAAGTCACAGAAAATGACTCCAAAAGAGAAAAAAAGGGAAATAAAAAAAATATTGTTGGACAGAAAAAAGTAAACAAGGGGGAAGAAAGTACAAAATTTGGTGATTTTGAATTTAAGCACCAAGAAACTACATATGAGTCACGAACAAATGCCATGCAATTTTTGGCATTATGTTTTTTCCAAATTCAATGTTGGGATTTGGTCATCTAAATGTGGGTTCATTGATGGGAAATCACTATTTACAAATTTTTTGAGGGCAGGCAGTAAAGAAAAATCATACGAGGACAAATTTTTATTTGTATGGTTTCGAGAGAAATGTACCAATGATGAAGAAGGAAATACACATAAAAATTTGGAGAGTGTGTGGTAGGAGTTCCCAGTGCAATCTCCGCAAAGTAATACATCAATCATTGTTTTGGAGGGTGATGGTGTGAAAGCACATCCATCTAAAGACTGTATTTGGAGTAATCCCTTTATTGCATCGTCCGCTAGGATAGATACTGAGTTGGTACATAGACTTTGGAAGGGTTTTAGTAAAATGCTTGAATCAGCTGATGTTAGAACCTTCAATGCTTTCTCCTGGTTGGAGTGACAACCATTAAATGTAACCTGTCATTGCCTATTTTTAGATGTAACCTATCATTGCCTATTTTAAATAATTCAATGTGTTTTCTGTTTTTTAGGCCACGTTGCTATTTTCATCTTAATCGAACATATTATTAGTTCGGTGTGATTCTTTTATTAAATCACTTGAATCTATGAAAATTTGGGTGATTTTTGTATTAATATTTGGAAATCAAGATCTTCATTTACAGTTAATGCATGTTTATGATCATTAACTTCATGAACGAAGTGTTGTTGTTATATATATAGTCACGATTCTTGTATGTAGTCCGGATATCACCGCAAAAGAAACTATTGGTCCTAGGAGTAGAGGGATTTCTCTTTGGAGTTCGGATGTTATCCAACATTGAAGATTCTTCCAAACAACCTCATTTTGTCCATAATTCTATCGTTATTATGCACGGATGTTCAGCCCTGATATTATCAGTGTTGCCAGAGAACATTTCGACGTTGCTTTGTGGTTTTCCTCACTCGACAACATAGAATTTAAAAAATTCCTTGGTATATTTGAATGGTTGAAGAGTGAAGACTTTGTATTTATTTGGGGTCGAGAGCAATGTAAACTTAGTACTATTTATAATTACCCAATTTCTGCATACTATAATGTTGGTGAAGTACCGATCATATACAAAAAGTCATTCAAGGATGTACTTATCCAATATGGAGATATATATAAAAAAATGGACATGTTGTTTATAGATGAAGGGCAATATCAATCAGTAGATAATAGCAAGGAAAACTGCTTTAAAATGCCAACTAGTTGGACTTTCGACGGTTCACAAGAGAGTGAAGTAACTATAAAAACAACGTTGTCTTCTCTGTTGAATTATCTCAGGCCTCATTAAAAAATGGGGTGTTTGTTAAAGACATTCAATTTAAAATGACTGTCACATTATACAAAAAAATTCATATAGTAATTTGTATTTTTTTAACAACTTCTACATTTAATTGATGTAATTTTTATTGCACAAATCTCATATTATTTATGGACATCGTACCATGTATCTCGTAATGTGTTTCAAAAATTGTTGAACATGAAAGCAATATACTTAGAAACATTGAACCATAATATTTTATTGACTGGGTTGTGTGTGTGTTTTTTTGGTTTGCAGATAGTACTAGAATATTTGTTTCTAGTAAACTTCCATTGATTATTTTTTATTTCAATGGATTTTTGTTATACACATTCCATAAAAAAAAAAATCGGATTGCCACGAGCACCGGATATCGAATCAACAACAAAGTACTATTTTATATGTCTAGGATTAAGGGAATTTTTTGAATAATTCTTTAGTATATTTGAAGTTCAGGTATGGACATCTTCCCAACAAAAAAATGTTGACGAGTTTTTGCCAAAATTATTACAAAGAATGGGATTGCAAAGAGAATAATTTAGAGTAATTTTAACACAGGAAAATTGTTCTTGCATAGCCAGAGAGGGTTATAAAGGTGATGGAAATACTCATGTATTTTGCAATCCTTTAAATAAAGTTTGGGACATTTTTGTCCATTGTTGGGATACTACAAATACAGTGATTGTAGATGACTCGAAAGAAAAACATGTTTGTAACGATGAAGGGAACTTTATTATAACAAAAACTTATACTTGACAACATGTCAATGACACATTCTTGTTAGATCGATTATGGCCTTGCTTGTTGCACCTGAAAGGCCTGAGTGATGTGAGGTCAATTGTGAATAAAATGAAAATGAAAGTATTTTGTTAAATAATACACTTATGGTTTTTTGTACTAGTATGTTAAATAAAGTTTGGTACATTTTGATCCATGGTTGGGATGCTACAAATACAGTGATTGTAGATGACTCGAAAGAAAATCATGTTTGTAATGAGGAAGGGAACTGTATTATAACAAAAACTTATACTTGCCAAGTTGTCAATGACACATTTTCAATTGTGAATAAAATGAAAATAAATTTTTTGTGTTAAATAATACACCTATGGTTTTTTGTGCTATTATGTTAAATAAAGTTTGAGACATTTTGATCCATGGTTGGGATGCTACAAATACAGTGATTGCAGATGAGTTGAAAGAAGAACATGTTTGTAACGAGGAACAAAACTGTATTATAACAAAAAATTATACTTGCCAAGATGTCAATGACACATTCTTATTAAATGGATTATGGCCTTGCTTGCTGCACCCGAATGGTGTGTGTAACGTACCCCACGTTACACATATACATATCTACAATGTGTAAGACTAGAAAAATGGGATTTTCTTTTAAGGATCTAATTAAAAAATTCATAACTAGGCTTATGCCTATCATTCTAATAACATACACGAGGCATCCATCCATGAATTAGGTTGTGACAGCATAAGCACATATGTATTACATAAATGAAGTTTTAGACATTCATCATTCACATACAAAATTAATACAACAGATAGCTTATGAAATTGAAAGAAACCTCAACCTCATTCATGAATACAACCTTCTAACGGGCTTAACATAGCATATTCATGGCTTACATTTATTTACACATTCATTCCACAGATTGACCATATCAAACATCATAAAATAACTGAACATCATAATTCATACACATATACACTTATCTGAAATTCACATGAATGTGGCAACTGGCTACATGTGAGCCATGCTCCACCCAACCTTAGAACTTGTCCATCCTGTACTATTTCAGCTCCCAAGTTCACCCCCAAGCCAAGATCCAGACATTAACCAGAGATATCTCACCACCAGGGATCTGAGACTCTAAGATGGAAATAACAGTGATAACGATATACACATGGTTCAACAACACAACAGTTTGGTAACCAATTCCTTCTCAATTCCGCAATTGACCCACCAGAGTTACTTCCCAAAATGCTCAGCGACACACTTCACTGCAAACATCGCGATTCCCTCTAGGTCTCATTGTTGATGTATTTGTAACTTCAGAAGATATTCACTTGTATATTGTATTTTTACTTTATTATATCCCCAACGAAGATGTATTATTCCTCTGATTGGAAGTGTCGTCAGTTATATTGTAAGTGTTGTAACTTATACTTGATGGGTTATTAGACCACCTTGATGGGGTCGGCCCTGTATGAGTCATGTGGGTCAAAAGGTTATTAGACCACCCTAGTGGGGTTTGGCCCAGTCATCATTATTTTAAGTGGTTAAGTTGAGGCCGACTTAGTTGAGTAAAGGTCAAGTCAAGTTAGTGTATAAATAGAGAGTGTGTCTCTCTCATTTTACACATTTTTGTTCACTCACTTCACATTAGTGAGAGAAGAGGAGGATGCGCACAAGTGGACGAGGAGCATGTTGCTGAAGATGTCTATCTCTTGGGTTTGATCATGGTGATCCTTTTATTGATGCTTATTCTATCTCTGAGGAAGTTGCGGGGTTTTTCACCTTTTTGGTTTTCCCCAGTGAAATGTTTTGTGTCTCTTGTCTCTTGTCTCTTACGCTTGATATGTTGTACATGTTGTTCTTTCAATTAATATCCTGGATTAGAATGTATCAAATTCTGAAAAACTAACATGGTATCAGAGCTAGCCTGAAGGAAGGCTTGCTATGGCATTTATGAGACTTGCTGCACTTGTGACAAATCGGAAGCTAGGGCTTGATATAGCAAACACCAGTCATCGTGGAACTTTCGCTATAAATACATTTTGGAAAATGTTCAATATCTGAAACCTTTGTAGGTTGTAGATAGCATCCTCATGTACATTGTATTAGAAGCACAACTTCTAATTCATTTTACTTTGTGATTTATGATCAGTACAATCTAGGGTTTCTGCCTCTTCCAGATCTCAGTCATAAACAGGTGACCTTGGAAAAAAGGTCACAACTTGGGATAGGAAGCTCCAAATGAAAATTAGTAAAAATTGAAAGGTAGGGCACAGAGGGTACATTCTCAAGTAAGTGTTTCAGAGGCTGAAACTGAACCAGTGACATGTGGCACATCGTACAAGTTCTCTCTCCTGTTTTATCCCATAAACAGGTCACGTTGCGACAATTGGCATAAATCTCTCTCAGAGAATGCAATTGAGGTCAGACCTATGGGGTTGGAAAGATGACAGGTCAGGATACCACAGGCTGAAGTTTTAGACCTTGTGGATTCGTAATTTCTAAGTTACACCAGAAACAATCAGGTGCATATTTCTGTCAAAACAGATTTGGATTTTGAGCACCTTCATTCTTGGATCATCACTGTTGTGGGGTATTAGCGTTTCGGAGAAAGTCGAAATTCTTGGAATCGGAGACCATGGCTTGATGCGCCTCATCAAAATCAAAATTTAGAGACCAAGATTGAATTTTTTGGTTGGGAAGAAGGTCGAGCTTGATCAAACCCTAGTTCAGGATTTTGATCAGAAAGGTGGAAAATTAGGGCTTTTGCAAAAGTTGGAATTTTTGAAATCTGTTACCACGGTTGGAAGCTACTCAGAAAAATCGAAGTTTAGAACACAAGATCAGACCTTTTGGATGGGCAGAAGACCAGGCTTTATCAAGTCCTAGTTCGGGATCCTGTCTAGTGAATCTAGAAGTTTCAAAGGCAATTTTGAGGGGTCAAATTTTGTAGTTTTCAAAATTGAAGTATACCAGCTCGATCAGCTCAGCAAGCCACATCTTTCTATCCATTCAGAAGTTTGAAATTCAAAGTTTTAATTTTTAGGGTTTCTCTAAAAAACCCTAATCCAGCTCTAGATCCAGTTTCAAGCAAATCAAAGTGGATTGGGTTAATCCTAGAAAAGAATGAATTGGACACCTGCATAAGTGAAGAAGTTCCAGCTCCAGAGGGAGATGAGGTTGAGGCTTTACATGAGAAGGCTACAAGCAATCTTGACAGGTATGACTTGAGGAGATATAGGTATGTGTTGAAATCTTTCATGATTAATTTTATGATATGCTTGTCTTCATATTATTGAGGTGAGTACAATCTTGATTATTTTTAGAATTGTCTTATCACCCTAGTAAAATTATGAATGCATGTGAATGATGGAAGACTTTCATTGATTAGGGTTATATGATTGTACTAATGCATTGTGGTGTTGTATGAGGTTGATGTTGTCTGCTAACATGAAAGGTACAAATCAAGTTCTAGATCAAGAACATATGACCATGGTGACATGAAGACAAAGACTCATGGATCACATAGAAGCTCCACTTACGAGGTATGTATAATTTGGTTCTACAATGGTTAATTTATGAGTTATGCAGGTTACTAAGCACAAGTCATTAAAGAGAACAATAAGACATTGTTTGGGTATGTTAGACATAACTGGCAAACATGATAACCATGTATATTTTTCCTATATCAAGTTAGAATCCTACCTTGTGTTAGGATCTTATACCTTTGATTATTCTTGAAGTTAGAAGTTTAAGTAATCAAGGGTTTATGCATATTATGTTTCTTACTTTGATTGATGATATGACTAACCAGAAGTGTCCTATGGTTAAATAAGAATATGCATGAGTAATAGAAGTCTTCCCTGAAACTTTGAATACTAATGCTTATTACCTATGTATGAAATAATCATGACCATACATAAGATTATTTAGAATCATAATATTTTGATGGTATTGAGATTATACTAATATATGTATGGTTATATATGAGATCTTGAGGATAAGACAATGATGACACTAGTGCACACTTAAGCATGCATAGTGGTCCAGGATGGTTATAAGTTCAAGGACAGGTAATCTAGGAAGCAAAGATCAAAAGGGAGCACACTCCAAAAGTTCCTGCAAGGAAGCAAAGATCAAGAGGGAGCACTCCAGGAAGCAAAGATCAAGAGGGAGTCCACCCAACAACTAAACAAAGATAAGTATTTGAATTGTCATTTATTATATATATGATTACTTAAATGATGTTGTCCAGTCATGTACATACTTATGTTCCTTGATTTAGGATATGTATTATGCATATTAGAAAAGTTGCATTAATGAACAAGATACTACTAATATGCAAGTAATGGGTAAGTGGCCTATGGTACTATACAACATTCCATTGCTACTTATCTAGAATGAAACTTCTTTTCTAACATGTTGGGAGTTGTGCACACTCTTAACAAATGTTTTGGTAGAGATGGAAGGCATATAGAAAGTTACGGGATATGGATAAATGTTGTATTGAAACATTGGCCAAGATAATTGCATGAGTGTATGACATATGTCTTTATGCATAAGAATTTGTTTTTGAAAAACTATGAGAAGTTTTTTATCATGCAATTGGACTTGTCTTGTAGGAAAGACCATGTACCATCACCTACAAAAAGGACTACAACATTTGTTCCAGCAACGAAGATCAAATGAAAACTATCTATTGAAGATATTGAAGAATCTGAAGTTCCCAAGATCCGGGATGCAGTAATGGAAGAATGCCATGATCGAGGAGTACTGATCGATCATGAAGAACGATGTCTGGGATGTGGTCCCGAGACAAGAAGGGAAGTCTGTTGTGACTACCAAGTGGATCTACAAGATCAAGCTTGCTTCCGAGTTCGAGATGAAGGACTTGGGATGATGCACTACTTTCTAGGCATGGAGGTGTGGCAGAGTGCAAATAGGATCTTCCTTGGACAAGGGAAGTATGCAGTAGAGATCCTGAAGCGGTTCGAGATGATTGACTGCAAGGCCATGGCCACACCTATGGCATCGAACCTGAAGCTTTTGTGTGATGCTTCATTTGATCTGGTTGATGTCACTGTGTATCATCAGATGATTGGATCCTTGATGTACCTGACAAACACGAGACCAAATATTTGCTTTGCAGTGAACACATTGAGCCAGTTCTTGATGGATCCCAGAGGTGTTCACCTAGTTGTTGTAAAGCACATTCTGAGGTACCTGAAGGGTACAATTGATTATGGGCTCAAGTATGATGCGAATCAAAAGTTTAACCTGCTGGTTTATGTTGATTCAGATTGGGCAGGCAGTGCTGGAAATAGGAAGAGCACTTCTAGGTGTTGCTTCAATATGGGATCAGGTGTGATCTCTTGTTTTAGTAGGAAGCAGTCATGTGTATCACTGAGTACAGCCAAAGTAAAGTATGTTGTAGCTTGTTCTGCTAGTTGTGAGGCAGTATGGCTCCGGAAGCTACTATCTGAGTTATTTGATCTCCCGTTGGAAGCTACTGGTATCTTTTGTGACAACCAGAGTTGTGTGAATTTGTCTGAGAACCCGGTGTTCCACAACAGGTCTAAGCACATTGAGATCAAATATCACTATATCAGGGATATGGTGCAGAGAGGAGCAATGAACCTCTTGTATATTGCGACGGATGAGCAAGTTGTGGATGTGTTGACGAAACCACTAGCTAGAGTGAAGTTTGAGTGCTTCAGAGAGAGGCTTGGTCTTCTTTTGATTGAAGATACTTCAAGGAAGAAGTGATGGACACATTTGCAGGATCCATTCCAAGCATGGTGAGAGGAGGATCCTTCCGATGGATGTGGATGTAAGCGCTGTGTGATGAGCATCAGGACGATGCTCTAGTTACTGCTTTGGATATGCATCAGTTGGATGCTTTGTATGATGAATTGGATCATGTATGATGACATGCATCAGGATGATGCAGTGATGATGATCAGGATGATCATGTGTGATGAGTATCAGGACAATGCTCTGGATGATATGCATCAGGACGATGTAGTGAAAATGAGTAGGATGATCATGTGTGATGAGTATTAGGACGATGCTCTGGATGATATGCATCAAGACGATGCAGTGACGATGATCATGATGATCATGTGTGATGAGTATCAGGATGATGCTCTTGATGATATGCATCAGGATGATGCTATGATGATGATCAGGACGATCATATGTGATGATATGTATCAGGTGGATGCATTGCATGATTAGTTGGATCATGTGTGATGATTTCCGAAGACACAGATGCACATGAGCCATTCTCACATGGTGGTAGGTGTGTCCTCCCAAGGTGCAGATATAAGGGCTAGGGCCATTTCGACATGGTTGAAGTATGTCTTCCCATGGTCGTTGATGTAAGAGTTGTTCCATTCGAGCATGGTTGAAGTGTGTCTTCCCATGGCTGCGATATAAGTGTTGTGCCATTCGAGCATGGTTGAAGTGTGTCTTCCCATGGCTGCGATATAAGTGCTGTGCCATTTGAGCATGGTTGAAGTGTGTCTTCCCATGGCTGCAATATAAGTGCTGTGCCATTCGAGCATGGTTGAAGTGTGTCTTCCCATGGCTGCAATATAAGTGTTGTGCCATTCCTAGCATGGTTGAAGTGTGTCTTCCCATGGCTATGGATATAAGTGCGATGCCATTCTCACATGGTTGAAGTGTGTCTTCCCATGGCATAGATATAAGAGCTGAGCCTTTCATGAATGGTTGATGTGTGTCTTCCCATGCCAGTGAATGTAAGTGTTGTGTGATGTGCATCCGGGTTGTGCTTCATGGACGATGAGATGACATGATTAGTATGATCATGAGTATCAAGATGATACTTTGTGGCTGTGGACAGGTTATGTAGTTGCATGTAAAATATCCTGGGAGATCCGATAGGTTGAGCTGTGTGCTCGTAATCAGTCCTAGGATGCTCTTTCGAGGTTTTGTGGTGGTCACATATAATATTTCCCTAGGAGATCCGATAGGTTGATGAGTAAGCTCGTAATCAGTCCTGGGATGCTCTTTCGAGGTTTTGTGACGCACACAATAAGTCCTGAGGATTCCACAGTATGGCTAGTAATGATGAAGGCTTGTAGGTGGTGGGCCTACATCCAGCATGAAAAAGGGATGGCTCTGTAGAACTTCCTATGACGAGAAGAATTCAGAGATATCCTAGTGATCGAGATGACGAGTACAACAGCAGTGATGATGATGATGCTCCATGATCCAGTGACGATGATCCAGCTCCAGAATTAAAGACTTGTGCCTATATGTATTGATGACTTGTGTTAAGAGAATACCTTCCTAGTTAAGAGGGAGTGTTGATGTGTTTGTAACTTTGGAAGATATTCACTTGTATATTGTATTTGTACTTTATTATATCCCCAACAGAGATGTATTATTCCTCCGATTGGAAGTGTCGTCAGTTATATTGTAAGTGTCGTAACTTATACTTGATGGGTTATTAGAACACCTTGATGGGGTCGGCCCTGTATGAGTCATGTGGGTCAAAGGATTATTAGACCACCCTAGTGGAGGTCGGCCCAGTCAGCATTATGTTAAGTGGTTAAGTTGAGGCCGACCTAGTTGAGTAAAGTTCAAGTAAAGTTAGTGTATAAATAGAGAGCGTGTCTCTCTCATTTTACACATTTTTGTTCACTCACTTCACATTAGTGAGAGAAGAGGAGGATGCACACAAGTGGAGGAGGATCATGCTGCTGAATATGTCTATCTCTTGGGTTTGATCATGGTGATCCTTGTATTGATGCTTATTCTATCTCTGAGGAAGTTGCGGGGTTTTTCACCTTCTTGGTTTTCCCTGGTGAAATGTTTTGTGTCTCTTGTCTCTTGTCTCTTATGCTTGATATGATGTACATGTTGTTCTTTCAGTTAAGATCCTAGATCAGAATGTATTAAATTCTGAAAAAATAACACTCATGCCTAATTTCCAGTTGACTGGTGTATGCAACCAAGGGAAATCATGGCCAAAACGGTTCAACTCAACAATTTGGGTTTGGGTTCATCACATGGATTCTTCCCTAAGTTTTCTTGACTCTCTAAGAACTCAAAACACATAGTGATCCTCTTCATTGTCCGTGTCTAAAAATCCTTTCCGAATTTTCACACTTCTCCTCCATTCAGAAGAGACCACACCCCCATGCATCTACATGCATCCTCCCCGGACTGACGTCCAACCACCCAGGTTGTGCATAGAAGCAGCTTGCCCTACTTCCGCCTGGATCACCAAGGAAACCCGGTGTCGTTTTTGGGATCCCACATGGTTGTCCCCAAAGGCACACGTTACCCCTCCCCACCATAATCATGATTAGCCACTAAAATCCATATTAAATCATAATTAATAATAATTATTTATTATTTAATTCTCCACTAAGAATATGTTAGCCACTAAACTCCATATTAAATCATAATTAATAATAATTAATTATTAGTTAATCCCCACTAAGAATATGGCTTAGGAGTATGGCTTTTGGGTTTATCATAAGGTTTATAGAACAAGTGTTTAGGGAACAAGGCATATAAGTCAACCTTACCCCTCACAACCCTCGGTCAATTGCTAAGAAGAGGGAGATCGAGGCTTTCACTTTCAAGGCACAATTACAAGTTGAGCGTGCAAAGTATCAAGATGTTGATGATCTTTTGGATGTATTTTCCAAGGGGCAATTTGCCCTTGGAAAATCACATGAATGGGGGGAGGCCATCGAAGTAGAGAACTCGAGACACTCTGTACTTGGAGACTTGTAATGTTCTACAATCTTTAAAGAATTTCGGTTAGTTTCTCTTTTACTTTATTTTGTTATGTGTATCAAGTTTTCTTGATTCATTTTGTTTTTTCATACATAAATCTAATAAATCTGTTTTGTATTGTTAAATCATAAAACATATAAATCTGTGTGCTTGAGTTATCATTCATATGATTTATATGCAGGTTATGCATCAGTCAATTTCTTTACTTGATTCATATTGTTTCACATTCTGCAATCACAGCGCAGTCATTATCATCATAATTTGATTTGTTAATTAGATTATCATTGACAGGACAGTCACATTATTTTAAATCGTTTGAATAGAATAACACAAGAATCTTTACTCTTGAAAATATGCATTAACTCTGCTCGGCCATATTTATTCAAAATTGAAGCGCTCAATACAAAACGAGTATCTCTTCACGGATTCCAACCCTTACTACATTGCCAAAAATAAACCTTTAATCCTTTGAATAAAATAACACCACAATGTTTACTCTTGAAAATATGCATCAACTCTACTCAGCCATCTTTATTCAAAATTGAAGGGCTCAGTACAAAACGAGTATCTCTTCATAGGTTCCAACACTTACTACATTTCCAAAAATTGTCTTTTATACATTGTAAAACCTCTCGAGGTAAAACCCTAACTGCTTCATAACTAAAAATAGAAAATTATAAAT
This sequence comes from Larix kaempferi, assembly GCA_027924585.1. Taxonomy (NCBI): domain Eukaryota; kingdom Viridiplantae; phylum Streptophyta; class Pinopsida; order Pinales; family Pinaceae; genus Larix; species Larix kaempferi. Next base: position 10,974,980 of record BSBM01002204.1, on the reverse strand, counting down.
TAACTATTACATTCCATTTCGGTCAAAATTTATACAATTTCCGAAATTTCTCAGAATATAACATTTGATGTATTTCTATTGGCTAGAGCTGCTGACATGGCTTCTTTCTCGAATAGTAGTCTCCATGTATGCAAGGTGTACTTCATTTTCCCATATCTCTCCACTGTATCCCATTGCTATGTAGAAGGCACTTCATAACTAGTCATCTCCTCGACCAGAACTTTCATCTCTATGTGCTCTGCAATGGAAGTTGGAGGAATCTTATCAGCTATCATGGCGAGTTGGTTTAGAATTTCAAAATCAAGGGAGAGTTTCTTCAGTATAATTTTCCATGTTAGAACATGAGTCAAACCTTGAAATTGCTCATGGTTCCTCCTGATATTATATAGTAAATCCTTATAATTGTTCTAAGAAATTAACTCATTATTTTCATCCCAAAAAGAAGGCAGTCCCTTTGTATTAGCTTTTCAAATCCATTTTTGAAGGCTTCAACCCGTTTCTTCATCTGTTCTGCTCTAGCCTGAACATTCTCAATGTGAGAATGCTTTCCAAGGACTCTCCTAGCCCAAGTTATGACTGTTACCCTGTTTCCGATAGCCATTGCTTCCAGATCACCTTCTCTCAGAGTATTTAAGAAACTTATGGTATCCTGGGCTGTATCTCTTGGTATCTTATCTCAAACTTCCCTCATTGCTTTACAACTTTGTAATCTATCATTTTCTATGGCTTCCTTGTCTTCATAAAATCTAAATAAGGCCTGAATTTTGTAGCCTTGTAGATGATTGAATCGCAAAGTGAACGCTTTGCACCTTGCAATGTTAGTTGTCCTTTCAATTGACCTATCATCCTCTGATTTATGTCTACCAAATCTTTATTGTGTTTTGTCAACTCTTTTATTTCATTTTCCTTTTTCTGATTTTCCTCTTCTAGTCTTTGTTTTTCTTCTTTTAGTTCTTTGATCTCCACCTCTTACAAGATAACCTGGGACATAGCTTGAATTATATCATCTGTGCTTGCTTCTTTGTTGCCTTGATCTGTTCCTTGCTTCTCTTGTGTTGTATTTGTCAATTTGGCCTTTAGATCTTCAATTTAAGTCTTAAGACTCAATCTATCTTTCTCCCAACTTACCTCGTTTTCCTCAAACATGAGCAATTTAGCTAAACAGCCATCCAATTCTCCAGACAAATTTTGTTTTTCTTGTTCTAACATAGTTAATTCAAAGGCTTGAATTAACCGAGTTGTTGGAATACTAACCTTTTTCTTAAGTATTTGGATAGTGTTTTCTTTCTCAGCTAGAAGCTTTTTAGTTGCCTCCCCTCTATTTGGTTCATCGTTGATCTTCACCAAGTCATCTTGCAATCTTTTTATTTGCAGCTAATGAGCTTTGTTCTCTGTTTTCTCTTGCCTCAACTGGATTTGCACCCTGTTCACTGTTTTCTCTAGTTTTTCCACTGTTAAAGTAGCTTTCATCATATCAACATAAATCACCTCTCCAGTCTGTTTGTGTAGGTGAATTTTATCAGGGACTGTTATCTTTTGAAAATTCAATTTCATTTCTATGACCTTATCATCAGACGATACGGCCAAATTCAAAGTATTGTTTTCTGGATCTTTGCTAGTCATCAGAGTAATTTCTGAATCAACAACATTCCTGACTTCTGGAAACAACTTATTCATTGCTCCTACTGCTCTTTGCCTGTCTTTTCCATATTTTCCATATATTTCATCTCTTGAATGAAATTTGGTAGAATCACCTGCATCTCTTGCCTCATCAAATTCCTATTCCTGTACTTGAATTTCTGGCCCTTGGTATTTTTTTCTTCTTTCCCTTTTCTTTGTCAGATACAACTACTTCATCTTGCTGGCTTGATTTTAATCTTTTGGCTTCTCTTTCTTCCTTCATCTGCATATCAGTAATTTCATAAAAACTTCTTTTACTTGTTGCTTCAACCTTTCCTGGGGTAGGTACCATCTCAGGTACCAACTCAGCTGAAACTTTATCCAAGGTAGAAGGATTAGCATGTGGACTTCACGAAACTTCTGTGTCTGATTCATATTGTAGTAAATTTGCCATCTTCGCCAATCCTTCAACCTCTTGGTGATCAAAGACTTTATTTTTGTTCTCTTGCCTTCTGTCAGAAATAACATGACAAGAATCATAATTAATAGTTGTTGCTTTCCTAAAACTTAGTGCTTCTAAATGTTTTTGTACAAAAGGGAGAGCATTTTTGTTCTTGATGATAAAATGACCAATTTTTAAAGGGAACTTTATATCTGTAGCTTTCTTGAAATGTAGAAAATGGTCATTCTCTACTGTCAATTTTTGTCTGATATACTCCAAAGCAAAAACTCTTCGAGTCAAAAAGGTTGGTAGAATATAGGGCTCCATAACAAATCCATAAATTCTTATTACTGTATCTTGCTTTCCTAAAAACTAGTCTCCAAATGCTTTTTTTGGGCTTAATTGCATCAGGGTCTTCATCTCTAATAATACTCTAGGAAGATTTTCTCCAAACATCAATCTATATACTTCTGATAAAATAAAATTCATAAAATTAAACATAATTTCTTCCACTGTTTCTGAAAACTCAGACTGTGGGAAATGTAAATCTTTTTTACTGCTAAACAAGAGCATTTTCATCAGGTGTGTCTAGAATCTGAAATGTCTCGAAGTGTGAAAATTCACTAACTGAGAGTGGATTTTTCCAGCCAAGAATTCATCAAATTTAAGGTAGGGTACTTGACTGTACTCCATTTTTGGTTTAGCAACACTTAATCTAAAAAGAAAACTTAATTGGACCTCTGTGACCATGGAATCATCATCAAACCCTATAAACTGTGAAATGAGTGACAAAACTAACTATGAATTTTAATCAAAGAAATTAATGTCAAGTGGATAGGGGGTGTTATCAATGGCAATGCAAGGTTTTAGACAACTGGTCATGAAGGTTTAGTTGGTCTCAGGGGATGACTCTCTATGCTGGCTAACTAGGGCTTCTTCGACAAAATCTTCCTAGTCGTGGGAGGAAAACAAGGGTACTGCTAGAGCTTTCCTAATGGTAGACGCATTTACAGGGCAAAGAATTTTCATTCTTGATGAATTCATAATGAATCTTTCATTCTGAGAATAATTTACTGCACACCACGAAATGAATTCTGGAAACCCTGAAGATTGTTCTGGACATAAATGGATAAAACAAGACTTATAAACATTGTGCACATCCAAATTTTGTTGATATAAACTCTCCAACTTGCTTTTGATTTCTGAAACTAAGAATTTAACCATTATGGGGTCACGAATGTCACTATCTTTGTCCACTAGGGTTTCTTCTATCCTCATATTTTCAACGTTCTGATAGATGTTTTCACTACTTCCTTCTATTATGTAAACAGTTTTAGTTACTTTCATGAGTTAAGAGGACCTACCTGGAACAGACAGGTTGAATAAACTATGCTCTGTTGCTTTCTAGCAGCACGGACATGTTCCAATCCTCCTCCGTTCGCAACAAAAAAGTCAAATTTTGAGGTTCCCTTGTCTTTTATACACCACCGAAGGTGGTTTTGTAATGCAGGATGGTGGTTTTCCTTATCGATTTCTTTGATTGCGGAATGATGTGGAGACGACACGCGTACAACGGTATGGTATTTCGCAACTGCTCAGACCTCCATTACGTCGTGCATCTTGGCGGTGCAGAAAGATTATGGGTCGTCGATCTAACCTCCCTTTATCGAATAGCCGTTGATCTTGGTGTGCCTTTAACACCACCTGACTTGATGTTTCGGCGCACTTCTTCCACCGTCGATCTTCTCCAATGCAATCGCGACCATTGATAATTTTGTTTATTATTTAATTTTTAATTGATTAATTAATTAAAACCTTCATTGATTATCTCAGGCATGCGAGCTTCTCATCTTAGGGATGCGGGCTCCTTCCATAAGTGGGCTTCTCCTCTCAGGGATGTGTGCTCCTTCGATAAGCGGGCTTCTCCTCCCATGGATAACCTTCAAGCCTCCGAGCATCTTCATTTGCGAGCTAGCCTTTATCTTCAACCAATGGGCTTATGCCTTAAGATCCTTTGCGGGCTTAACCTAATCCCTTGCGGGCATTTAATCCCCTACGGGATTTTCACAAGCCCTTGTGGGCATCTCTTTATCCCTTATCCATTGAGCCCCTTGTGGGCATACCTAAGCCCTTGCAGGAATCTCTTTAATATTTTGCAGGCTTATTCATTTAAGCCCCTGCAGACATAAACAAATCCTTGCGGGCATAACGCTAAGCCCTTGTGGGCATAATAAATCTCTTGGGAGATTTATGCTTCAAGCCCCTTGTGGGCATTCCCTCATTTTGGAAGTCTTGTATTTCGCATGTGTGAACTCCATAGGAATATATGATCTCATGGTTATATAACCAATTCACAAAAGAACAAGCCTATGCCACCTGATTAATTTTATCAGCAAAAGGGCACCTCCTTGCTAGCATTTCCAAATGGCCTCTTAGACATGTGAGTTCAACACTTATCCAGATTTTTGTTTGTAATATGCAAAACAATTTTTCCTTCACTTTGGCAGATTGATTTCTTTCATATCTGATCAACATAAGGAAAACTAAAAGCATGGATGGATAGACACTTCAACAATTAAAAATACCATGTCAATTGATGAACTTATTGACACACACACAACATCTCGCGGGCATTTGAAAGTGGTCTTCCAAACTGTTCATTTGACACTTAAGCAAAATTATCAAACCCTAGGTTAGTATGATGAGATTTTTCTTTTCACCAATTTGGAAGTGTGAGACACCCAATGGATAGAGGACAACAAGGTGACTTCATCTAAACCAATTTCACCTCTTGAAGCCTCTTCCTCTCCTCGGCGGGCATTTTACTAGAGTAGTGCAAATCAAGTTCAGAGGCATTTTTGGTAGATTAATATCTTCCTCCTCAGAGACTCTTTGGACAATTTGAGACCATGGTTCGATGCACCAAACAACATTCTAGAGATCCATACTCTCAAAATGATTTAAGACATCAACTACAAGACATGGCGGGCATTTTACTAAGTTCACTTCAGGCATTACCAGTGATTTTACACTTGGACAATTTTTGCACTTTCCTAGACTTGGTCCAATCTGCCTGAAACACTGTTTTGGTAGATCCATAACTTCTTCCTCGGGAACTTTCATTCAACATGAGAACATGGTCAGGTAGACAAAACAACAACCTACAATATGACCATATGGTGTGGGAATTTTCTTCAACCCACAAACTATGGAGGGAATTTCCTTGAGGCCACTTAGGCAATTTTGCTACTTTGGTGTAAAAGCAACCTGAAACCCTGTTTTGGAAGGTTCTTAACTTTTTCATCAAACACATTTTTGTGAAAAATAAGACCATGGAAAGATAGGCTCTTTGACAATCTAGAGCATGATAGTTACAGATAATTTTTATCATTCTCCCATGAGGCACGGTGGGCATTTTCCCAAGGCCACCTGAACCAGTTTTCCAACACTTAGTCATTTCCAAGAATTTCTCCAAGGTTGATCATGAAACCCTATTTTGGCAGACTTATAACTTTCTACTCATAAGTGATTAAGGCAAACTAAGACCATGACTAGATAGCCACTTCAACAAGCTATAGCATGATATGATGGTGCATGCATTTTTCTCAAACCATGAATTATGGCGGGCATTCTCTCAGAGCAGTTTTGACTACTTTTTCCATACTTTGTCAATTTCCAAAGTTTCACAAACTTGTCATACGTTTCCAGAATGATGTCAGATTGAAACACTGACTTAATGATAGCACTAGAACACCATCATGTGTCGTTCCAGCCTCATCACACATTCCATGTCATCATACATGCCATGTCATCACTTCCTATGGTGTCAGTTCTCTCTTTGAGGCTCACACATGTGAGATTTTGGCCTGCCAAAATAGAGATCAATTCATATATAACCAGAACGGTCAAGACTGAAAAAATACAAATCACAATAAGGGTTGGACGACCCTTTATTTAGTAGATAATTGTGAACACCAATATCCAACAATTCACCTGTATCCAGACTAGTGAACACAAGAATGATAGGACGACCCTTCTTGCAGTCTAGAACTAGTACGAAAATAATATTGGGCAGAAGAAGGGTCGTCCTCCCCTTCATTTATGAGGGAATTGTGCAAATATTCAACCTACAAAGTATAGGCTTCCAATTCATGTATATCCTGAATGGTGAAGACTGCGAAAATACTAAGCACAAGAAGGGTTGGCTGACCCTTCATTTAAAAGAGAAATGAAAAATATTTAATCTACGAAGGTTGGGATGATAATTCCCCACTACAGACTTCCGCAGTATATGGTAGGGATCGGGACATTTCCTAAGTTATAACATGTAAACAATATTTATCTCGACTTTCGACTGCCGACAAGAAGGATCGACTGCCCCTTCTTTTAGTAGATAATTGTGAAAATCAATATCCGACAATTCACCTGTATCCAGAATGGTGAACACAAGAAGGATCGAACCACCCTTCTTACAGTATAGAACTATTATGAAAATAATAGTGGGCAGAAGAAGGGTCGGCCACCCCTTCATTCATTTATCTCGAGCCTCATTCAAAAATGGGGTGTTGGTTAATGACATTCAACTTCAAATGAATATCATATTATACAGACACCAATTCATTTAACCATTTGTATATTTTTTAGAACTTCAAATGATCGTCATAATTATCATATCAGAACACCGCGAAAACCAATTTCAAAAGTGGCAATATCAAAAGAAAAAGTATGGTTTTGGAACCTGGATTTGGCACTTTTGGAAACAGATTTCGTAGTTTGGGAACGAGTTTGGTCACTTTTGGAACCGAATTTGGCACTTTTGGAACCGGTTTTGGCTATTTAGGAACCTGTTTTGTCACTTTTGGAACCTTGATTTGGTACTTTCAGAATCGGTTTCGGCACTTTTGGAATCGGTTTTGGCACTTTCGGAATAAGTTTCGACACTTTTGGAACCTGGATTTGGCACTTTTGGAACCGGATTTTGCTTGATTTTGGAGTTTAGAAAGGTTGTTTTTTACCTATCTTCAAAGTGACTTGGACTAGAATATATCCAAGTTTAATGAAATTGGCGTTTATATCACATAACCCTTTTATGTGAAATATAACACATAGGCATTTTATATAAAATATAACCATTATATAATATATATATATACATATATCCATGTTATACCCTAAAGTATGAAATGTAATCCATTGTATAACATAAAAAAATTTAGACTATATATATAAAATATAGCCAATGCATACATTTAACCGATGCATACAATTCATAATGCATTAAAGGAATACATAACCCATGCATACAAGGCATTCGACACACATATATATATATATACAATACTTATATATATATACTCATGCTTTCTCTTACACTTATCTTTTTACAATAGGTATATATAAACCTTATTAACATCCTTCAATTTCTCATATTTCAAAAGTAATTATAGACATAAACCAAAATGAGATCAACATAATCCAATCATTAACACAATGTCCATCCTTCACGTGGGAAACACAAAATGAAGGAGGCAAAGTGTTAATGCTTTGTCTCAAGCCTTCACATAGCCATCCAAGACTAGAAAACAATGTCACACAAGTTTATTACAGAGCCTCAATGCTCTTCCAGGCTCCACGCAGTAGCAAAATTAGCAAACAACGACAGAGATGGGGTCGATCCTCTCTCTGGAGAGAGACGCCCATCATGTACCATGTTTTCCTTTACAGCCATAACCACTGAAGCAAAACGCAGCAATAAATACATAAAAAACTGCAATGAAAAAAATACAGAGCGTGGGCTATCCATCCCCCACACTTTTTGCTCAGCAACCAACATAAGAAATACGCTGCCATTCATACCAATACAGAGGTCTGAAAAGGCGTTTTCTATCCAATGAACAAGACAGAGATATGCCCAAATGCAATCATTCCAACAATAAAAAATATCAGCAATTAAATGAACAACGTAGAGCATGAGATCTCTTCCAACCCTCACGCAGCAGCAAAACAAGGGTTACATTGCCATATAAAAATTTATACAAAGCCTAAAATGATTTGAAGTCATTACTGGAAACATACAGGCCCTACACGATTTTGCTTCCCTCACTCGAAACATACCAGCGCTAAAACGCATACAAGAATTTCCAAGAGGGTTTTAAAATAAGTTTGCAAGCAGCATAAGAAAAAAAAATGCCATGAAATAGAGAATGTAGCTGGGCGTTTTCTTCTATCTCAAGCAGAGACAAACCAAATGCAACCAACCAAAGCTAAAATCGTTGTTCCCATCCGAATGATAACCTAGATGCTGCAAAAACGTTTTCCCCAAATCATTCCATCCATAAAACAGAGATATGCAACAAATGCAACCAACCAAAGCTAAAATCGTTGTTCCCATCCGAATGATAACCTAGATGCTGCAAAAACGTTTTCCCCAAATCATTCCATCCATAAAACAGAGATATGCAACGTTTTTTTTCATTCTAATCAACAAGGAAGAGATATGCAAGAAGGTTTTTTCCCATCCAACAAAGAACAGGAAAGGAATGCGTTTTGGGTTTCCCATGCCTGCCCCCAAAACTCCCTCTGCGTGAAGACCAGAAAATGAAGAAGTTGCTCCCCAAAAACTAGGTCAAACTCTCCACTAAAACATATTAAATATATTCCATATATTTTATTTTCCTCATATATATATACTTGTTCATATAATATATATTATATGCGTTTTCCATATAGTCATATCCTAGCATAGGTATATAAAAAAAAATGCATATATATATATATATTTGGTATAACATATAACATCTATGATTTTATATAAAAACATATAACTCCATCAAATGTGCATTTTATATAACTCCAGCATAAAATATATGCATTTTAATAATTATAATCAAGCATAAAATAAAATATATGTATTTATAGAAGCATGAAGAAAATAGAGTATTTCCATTTCTTATTCAATTATAAATTACGTATGTATATACCTCTCATAGAAACACACATTTCAAATAGCCTATATCTATATTTTACAAATACAATTACATTAATAACATGTAATAACATGTGTATATATATATGTCGATAAAAATATATGCATTTCTACATATATATAAAAGCATACAATGAATACAAAATTCATTTCTATATCCTTATTTAAAAGCATCCACATATAAATAATTATATATATGAATTTCCCCATGAGAATACACAAGCATATATATATATATATATAAAACAGATGTATTCCCATAATTTTATAATATCTTATTTAAAAATACATATATAGATATGTATATTAGGAGATGCATGTTCCTATGTATCATGATAACAATAATTATCTTGCTTTACCCAAAAGCCATAGACATATATCGTAAATAAATTTAACTTAACTTAATTCAAGTTTAGACAACTAAACCGAGTCAAAGAATACTGCTACTTTTATGACTTTAAGACTCTTCCCCTTTTGGTTCACCATTCCCTTTGTACACTCTAGGTTGCATTGTGGGGACTAGCTTAGGTTCTAGGTAGATGCAAACTAGACAAAAAAATGAGTAATAAAATCTTTTACCAGAGATAAAGACATTACAAATTGAGTGAAACTTAGTATGTGCTATCATTAACGAAATGAATATTATATTAAAGAAATAAATAATAACGCTGTTAAAATATTTTAATTTTAATTTTTCTAAGATATAAGTTTTGTTTAAAACTAAATTTTGATTTATTTGAAGATGATGAATTTATTTAAATTAAAAAAAAAATGAGTATTGATAAAATAATTGGTTTCAGAAAAATGTTTGAAACAAATTTACTTTAAAAATTGGTTTGGCCAAACTTATTCCCTCACTTCAATAATAATAATGAATAAATTAATTATAACAAATGGATCCTTTTTATTTTAAAAAATAATGAGAATAAATTAATTACGCTGTAGGCGTTTCACCATGGAGGTCCATAACCTCAATGTCAGTTAGATTCCTCGCTCATGGAGCGAATGGAATCCTGACACGTGGATGGTTATGCTTTGCCGCGCCTGCCTGCACTAACGTTATTCGCACGGGAGTTGGAAAAATATCACATTGATATCATTCTCTTTATTCTGTGGTAGGTTGCTCCATTGGGGTAGTTGCCTTATTAGCCCTGATCTTAACTTGTTATGTAAAGAGGAGAAAAACACAGAGTTGCAGGTAACATTAGTTCAGGAATTCCGTTAATAAATTCTCTTGTCAACACTAAAAAATGAAAAACAGGAACTCGCAAAGCTCAAATCATTGATCATTAGGATTTATAGTAATAGTAAACATTGCAAAGCTTCATTGTTGTGACAGAAGCTGCCCCCGCTATTGTATATTTTTTTGTATATTCAAATTTTCAAAATTTTTCTAAGTGTCTATGCATTTTCTGCCAAAAATTGTGCCAACGAATCTCAGCGAGTTGTCTCGAAATAGTTGCAGAACTTGCTGAGTGGAGCCAACACGGTCTACGAATTTGGCCGAGTTGCGTTGAAAAAAGTTTGCGGAATTTCAAAAAAATTTCTAAGTATTTTGGAAAATTTTCTAAGTGTTTTTGTTTGGTTGTGCCGACGCGTTTCGGTGAGTCTCATGGATTTGAGCTGCAATGGTGGAAGAACTCGGTGAGTTGGGCCGAAACAGCGGCAGAACTCGCAGAGTGGAGCTGACACGTTCGGCGAATTTGGTCGAGTTGCACCGACAGAGTTGCGGAAATGCCCAGGGAAAAGGAAGAAAAATTTCAAAATTTTTCTAAGTGTCTTTCGGTGGAAGAACTCAGCAAGTTGGTCCGCAATGGTGGAAGAACTCGGTGAGTTGGTCCGCAATGGCGGCAGAACTTGCTGAGTGGAGCCGACACGGTCGACGAATCTGGCCGAGTTGCGCCGAAAAAAGTTTGCGGAATTTCAAAAAAATTTCTAAGTGTTTTTGTTTGGTTGTGCAAGTGCGTTTCGGCGAGTCTCATGGAGTTGGGCCTCAATGATGGCAGAACTCGGTGATTTGGGCCAAAACAGCGGCAGAACTCGCTGAGTGGAGCCGACACATTTGGTGAATTTGGCCGAGTTGCACCAACAGAGTTGTGGAAATGCCCAGGGAAAAGGAAGAAAAATTTCAAAATTTTTCTAAGTGTCTTTCAGCGGAAGAACTCGGCAAGTTGGTCCCCAACGACGGAAGAACTCGACGAGTTGGTCTGAAATTGCAACAGAAGACAGCAAGTTGATCCACAACAGTGGAAGGACTCGGTGAGTTGGCCCAAAAAAATTTTCTAAGTGTCTTTCGGCGGAAGAACTCGGTGAGTTGGTCTGCAACGGCGGAAAAGATAGATGAGTCCACCGACCGGCGAAACTCGGCGAGTTGGTTTTCAACGGGTCGGAAGAGAATGGAGAAGTCCACCTAAATAGGGAATTTCAGTCATTTTCCAGGGATATTTTTCAGGTGCCGAAAGTCGAAAGATGCCATGGAACTTATGCGCCAGATTGCGCGAAATCGAAGGATTTACAAAAAAAAAATGAGGGTGTTGCCCTTGAACCACAAGGGAGAAATCCCCCTTGACCCCCATCATCCCCCAGAGACAGTCGTTTAAAGTGTGAAATGCATTCTCTATGCTTGGGAGGAGAAGTAGGAATTGCATAGAAGGTTGTGGAAGCCTTATTAAGTATAAATATACTGAATTGCTAATTCATGGGAAGATCATAGCTAATGATTGCTTGTATGCTTGGTAGGGAAGCCAAGAAAAGGATTAGCTATGATGTGGAGGAGGAACTCCATGTCATGATGAGGAATTGGAAAGGGAGAATTCCTTAACTCCTCTCTTTCTATTGTGTTTTTATTTCCTGAGTTTTATATACTGAAAATTATGGCATAGGGATGCTGGAAATGCAAGAGAATAATGCATATGAATTAGTGGGCATGATTAGAAGAGTTATTGCATAATGCATGTCAATTGCTTATGCATGAGCATGATGTTGCACACTAATAAAGGTAGTGAGGTTACACATGCAATAGCCCATTAATGGTATCCCCTATGATTGAAGACTATTAATGTTGTTGATAATGGTTGTGGGAATCAGACCATAGAAGCATGATTGAAAACGCAAGAGATTAGATAGATGAGATGAATATGCACTACATGGCATATAAATAAACATTGCACGGTGCATGTGAAAATGTTTGTGCATGTATATGATATTGCATATTGGTAAAATAGTGAGGTTTTACATATGCAATGAACCACTTAAGATAATTATTGTGGTTGCTAATAATTAGTTGTGTTCGCATTGGTTGTAGGACCAAAGACAACCGAAGCATGGCTAAGGATGTGGATGATGTTGTTGCATATGACCAACAACCTTATGAGGAAAGGATGGTGCAACAAATCTGTGATCATGAGGTTGGAAAAAGGACTATGAAGCCTTCGCAAGAGGCCAACTGATCAGGTAACATCAAGCGATGTTAATGACAGCCATGCAGGTGATGGTTATTTGTGCTTAAATCACATGAATGTTGAAAGAGGATTTGGTAAAGTCTCTTCAACTATGTTTAAACTATGTTGATTTGGTTTGCATGTAGTATTGAGTGCCTGAATGTGAATGTCAACCCACCAAGTATGGTGAGGTGCGGGTACTTGGTGGGTTGACATTCACATTCAGGCTCGAACAACTTTCAAAGAACATCATGATATATACTTGGTGGGATGTTCTTTGAAAGTTGTTCGTCCAAGTATGGTGAGGTGTGGGTATGGAATGAAATTAAAATGGGTCATGTATATTATAATTATTAAGTATTGAAAAAATTAAATATTTTTTTAAAATATGAAATTAAAAAAATAGTTCTAAATAAAAATATTAAAATAAGATTTCAATGCATTTATATTTTGAGGATATGTAACTCTAGATAAGCTTATTAAATATTAAATCTTAAAATTTACAAAATCAAAATTATTAGATATCAAAACTTAAATAAATTTAGACAAATCCCAAAATATGTAACTCGAGATAAGATTATTAAATATTAAATATTAATATTTATAAAGTCAAAATTATTACCCGCACCTCACCATATTTATGGATCATGATGTTCTTTGAAAGTTATTCGTGCCTGAATGTGAATGTCAACCCACCAAGTATGGTAAGGACCTTAATTTCATTCCATTTTCTTTTGGTGTAAGGGTTGTAGATATGCACTTGTTCTGTTCAATGTGTATGAGCCCATATCTTTCATAATATGTAGCTCAGTTAGTCCTATTTGTTTATTTGTTGCTGTTAAGTTGTTATGGCTTTCAATTGATGTACTCCACAAATATGTATTTGATCAATATTATCTTGGTTATGCCCTCATATTTGCTTTTGTATGAGCAGATATGAATGATTTAGGGTCATAAACAATCTAGCTTGGACATATGAGCATTGAGGACACCGGTCTCCCAATTTGTTTACAAAGTGTATTTTTAAATCTTCTAGATTGGTAACACTCATTTTCCAAAACATTTCTTCTCACCTAAGTGTCACACCATGTATGAATTTGGAGCATTCTTTGACACATACTCACCTTAGTTTACTTCCCTTAATGTATGAGTGAGCACTCTTTAATGTGCATAATGTTATGGACTATTATAACATTCCTTGTTATGAGTTTAACATGTATTGTATGACATGAAAGCTTCTATTATGTTGATATTGTATAACATGAAAGCTTCTATTATGATGATACATGTATACATGAAATTAGGGTAGCTTGCATTCATAGTAGTAATAGCAAGAACATGAGTATATATTGCTTTGCTATTTGTTTTACCTTAACCGATGTAATTTCCATTATTGGTAAAGATGTTATCCATACTCCATGCAAGGATGTTATCCAAATTCCCATTTTCAAAGCCTCGTTTCTGGATTTGTAGTTGCATTTGTTCCCCATGACTATTATGTTGTTGGAATGCATGGTTTCACTCATAGATGAGCACAAGGATATAATGTATTTCAATATATTCAAGGGTTAGGTATGCAATTCAAAACATCAAGGAAGATTTGATTACATATCTTTTCCTTTTAATGTCCATATGGATATTTTCCTTCACTCTCATATTCAAAAGATCACATATCTAAGAGTGATTGTTAGCAAATGGAATGTCAGAGCAAGAACTCATCAAGGAATTTTCAAGATGAAATGAATTGAAGCGAGGGTGTACCATGATCAATGACCTTGCTACTGATATTGTCTATCATGGCTATTGTGTTTGTTGGTGAGACACCTTATGCAGAAACAAATCAGGACAATTTGAATTTGAAAATTCCCTTAGGTGGAGGTAACACGATTAAGAACTTATGTGGTTCCTTCAAATGTCTTGTAATCTTGATTTTGGCCTAATATTTTTGAAAAAAGGGTGAGTTTTCGGCTAAGTACAACTCATGCTTTTACGACGAAACATGTCACAGTTGTTTTGTGAATTTTCACATCATTTTAACGAAACTGCGCCAAGAGTTTTGCATCGGTTGTGCAAGTTGCACCGACATTTTTGCTTCATTTGAACGAGACACGCCGACTGGTTAACAACGAAATTTTTCAGCAAAAGTAAATTGACGCCAATGTCGATATAAAAACAACAAAGGTCGCCAACCGTTTCAATGCAAATGAGCAAATCACATTGATCGCGGACAATTACAAGAGATCAAGGTCGGGCCTTTCACACAAGGATCCAGATGCGAGGGTTGATAGTCGTAACCATGAACAGAGGAGGGATGATGAAACTCCTGGAAATGGAATAGTAGGGGCAAGAGAAGGAAACACTACTATAGAATTATCAAAAGTGAATCCCCCCATTGTTTAACTCGAAAAAAGAGAGTTGCAGGTCCTGTATGAAATCCCAAATGGCATCACCTAGATTTATTGTTGTTTTTCACTGCCTTTGTTGCTGTGGTGAATACAAAGTTTCCAGAAGTGGGTAATCTGCTTTTGAGAACAATTATCTTCCAACCTAAAAGGTCATTCAAACGCAATGACAAGGTTGGTTTGCCTTTATCTTATTAACTAATTTTTGGCCTTGTCAATTCCTGTTTTATTCTGAAACTATCTTTTGCATGATATGGTCATTTTATGTTTAGCTATTATGCATCCTCTTTTATTGGCAGCAACAAAATTCATAGCTCATCTAGCGAACCAACAAGTTGCACATGAGATCATGACTTTGGATGAGCTAAAAACTTGAGTCTATTTTTTTGTGATTGAAGCAACAAACTGCCAAATAGCATTGACCCATGCCTTAGAAGGTTTGGAAGGTTTAAGTTGTGTATATAAACACTATGGTCCAATGTTGTCTTTGTATATTTATTTGTTTATTTATAGTAAATAATGTATAAATAACAACATGTTAAGAATTGTTCGCTAGTTTGTTGAGGTGCCCCATGTTTGGAAAATATCAAGATGAACCTTCAAACGGTAAATCACTAATGATTCAATGTTGTTTTGTAGGTTGTTGTTTTATGGATCACCTCGTTGTAGGAAGTCTCTGTTTGCAAAAGCCATTTCTAATGAGTGTCAAGCTGATTTCATCATTGTAAAAGGCCTAAAATTCTTAACAATGTGGTTTGGAGAAACTTAGGTTAATGTACAAGAGATTTTTGACAAATCTCGACAATCCGCACCATGTATCTTGTTCTTTGATGAGCTTGATCCTATTGCCGCACATGTCAGATGTCGTATCTTTGATTAGCATGATACTTGAGCATAGATTTACCCATATCTTTGTTTCTTCTACCTTCCCTCTTTTCCTACCGGCATTCACTTTGCCCCTCCAGGGGCAAATGCTAGTTTAATAACAAATAGATCCTTTTTACTTTAATAAATAACGAGTATGATAATCTAGTAATAAATGGACTTTCTTTCAATCATAAAATGTGACAAGGATTTGGTGTAAATTTAGACAGCAATAAAGTTTTATTATGGTTGAAGGATTCCAATAATAACATTTTATTTAAAGTATGATAGTTGAATATTTTTGTGGTTGTTTTATAGGGATTTGAATTTGTAATTTTTTTATTTTAATTATTATTATTAATTTTTTTTATCTGAGATAATAAATTTTTTAAAATAAATATTAAGTTTTTTTTATTTGTAAACTAAAAAACTCTTCAATATTCAACAAAATTATCCATGATTTATAAACAACTAATAAATATAATAAATAATAATATTCTAATATTAAACATTAGAATATTAGAATATTAGCACATTTGTGTGTCCTTGGCTAAGCCCAAAAGCAATGGATCTCTAGATTGTAGAACATTGGGCCCCAAAGTTGCAAGGACAAGTAACCCTCTTTGATGTTGGTAGGGAATACTTTTATTTTCTTTTCCTGAATAAAGATGGAAGAGATCTTGTTTTCCACTATGGACGCTTTTTTATTGGTTCAAGAGGAATTTTTTTAGCTCCCTAGTCTTTAGATTTTAACCCAGAAGTTGAGATTACAGTTGCACCAGTATGGGTAAGGTTGCCCCACCTCCCTCTTCATCTTTCGGGGAGAACTTCACTCATGGGAATTGACATTAATAAGTTAGGTCATTTCATGGACTGCATTGAACTTTGCCGAGAAATGTCCCAAAATGAAAGAATAACAACAAGCTACAAAAGGCATAGAAATTAAAGAGATAAAGTTCCAGATAGTTTCTAATCGTCGTTGAAACCCTCTACATAAGGAGCCCAAGCATAGAGTGCCCATTCCCGCAAACTCAACTCCAGTGGGAACCCCTTCGGCAAGTAATGATAAATTCAAACCCTTTAAAGAAATGGAAGATTCAGAGCCAGAAAGCAGATGAATGGAACTCCCCAATCCCTACTCCTTTAAATATAGGAAAAAAGCAGGAAAATAGGCTTTATATCCTATCCAACCAGCTTTTAGGAAAGTGGCATGTTCTAAACAAAACAATCCATCCCCTGAAGGACTAGTTGAAATTGTCTCCAACTATGAAGCTTTAGTGGACCAAGAAAATCTAGAATTCCCTCCACTTAAAACGGTCTATTTTCCATGAAATTCAGAAGTCTCACCCCCCTCTCCTCCTAACCACTTATACTATGAAACGAGAACTATATACTAAGAACGAGAACTCTAGCCATAAAAACTCATATTTTTGCATAAAAAACACCGAAAACAACCCCCAAATCAAAAAGTGTTGATGCCAGTATCATGTTTTCATAAAAAACACCAAAAACAACCCCCAAATCGAAAAGTGTTGATACTAGTATCAACGTTTTTTTCTCTGGGTTAAAAATATAGCCATGGCTTAAAAATCTCATACTGTTGTTTACGAAAGCCTTAAAATCAACACCTAAATTGAACTTTTCTGTTTTCAACAAATAAATTCCTAACCCTAACCCCCAACAAACTATTACAAAAGTTAAAAAAAAAATTATAATGCGCCCCTCCTACATTACCCCCTACCTTAACCGCCCCAAAATTACATTTCCTAATGCCCTACCCACTACGTTAACCCCTTAATGTTACCCCATTACCCCTCACACGTTGTTTTAACTAAAAAAATTTATAACCCAGCTTAAAAAAATTAAAAAATTAAAATAAAAACCTAAACTTAAAAAATAAAAAATAAAACCTAAGCTTTACAAAAGAAAATAACAAAAAACAAACTAGACTTTACAAATTAAAAAAAAAAAGACTTTACAAAATTTTTTTTTTAAAACAAATTAAAAATTTTAAAAAAAACTTAAAATTTTTTTTTTTTAAAACAAATTAAAAAATTAAAAATTACAAAAAAAAAAAATTTAAAACGAATAAAAAATTAAAAAAAAAAAAAAATTTTAAAACAAATTTAAAATTTAAAAAAAAACTTAAAAAAAAAAATTAAAAATTAAAAAAAAAATAAATTTTAAAACAAATTTTAAATTTTAAAAAAAAATTTAAAAAAAAACTTAAAAATTAAAAAAAAAAAAAATTTTAAAACAAATTTAAAATTTAAAAAAAAAACTTAAAAAAAGAACATTTAAAATTTAAAACAAAAATAAATTTAAAATTTAAAAAAAAACTTAAAAAAAAAAAATTAAAACTTAAAAAAAAAACCGTTGGGCGCCCAAAGGGCCACCCCACGGTGGCAGCTCGATGCCCGGCATCGAGCTGCCACAGTGGGGCGGCCCTTTGGGCGCCCAACGGGGCGGAGCCAGGGCGGCGGACGCTGGCTCCGCCCCGTTGGGCGCCCAAAGGGCCGCCCCACGGTGGCAGCTCGATGCCGGGTATCGAGCTGCCCCCGTGGGGCGGCCCTTTGGGCGCCCAACGGGGCGGAGCCAGGGCGGCGGACGCTGGCTCCGCCCCGTTGGGCGCCCAAAGGGCCGCCCCACGGGGGCAGCTCGATGCCCGGCATCGAGCTGCCACCGTGGGGCGGCCCTTTGGGCGCCCAACGGGGCGGAGCCAGCGTCCGCCGCCCTGGCTCCGCCCCGTTGGGCGCCCAAAGGGCCGCCCCACGGGCATCGAACTGCCACCGTGGGGCGGCCCTTTGGGCGCCCAACGGGGCGGAGCCAGCGTCCGCCGCCCTGGCTCCGCCCCGTTGGGCGCCCAAAGGGCTGCCCCACGGGGGCAGCTCGATGCCCGGCATCGAGCTGCCCCCGTGGGGCGGCCCTTTGGGCGCCCAACGGGGCGGAGCCAGGGCGGCGGACGCTGGCTCCGCCCCGTTGGGCGCCCAAAGGGCCGCCCCACGGGGGCAGCTCGATGCCGGGCATCGAGCTGCCCCCGTGGGGCGGCCCTTTGGGCGCCCAACGGGGCGTAGCCAGGGCGGCGGACGCTGGCTCCGCCCCGTTGGGCACCCAAAGGGCCGCCCCACGGGGGCAGCCCTTTGGGCGCCCAAGGGGCTTTTTTTTTTAATTTTAAATTTTTTTTTTTAATTTTAAATTTTTTTTTAAATTTTTTTTTTTTTTAAGTTTTAAATATTCTTTTTTTAAGTTTTTTTTTAAATTTTAAATTTGTTTTAAAGTTATTTTTTTTTTAAATTTTTAATTTTTTTTTGAAGTTTTTTTTAAAATTTTAAATTTGTTTTAAAATTTTTTTTTTTTTAATTTTTAATTTTTTTTTTAAGTTTTTTTGAAATTTTAAATTTGTTTTAAAATTTTTATTTTTTTTTAATTTTTAATTTTATTTTTAAAGTTTTTTTTAAAATTTAAAATTTATTTTTTTTTTTAAATTTTAAATTTTTGTTTTTTAAGTTTTTTTTTAAATTTTTAATTTGTTTTTAAATTTTTTTTTTTTTTTCCGGCATCGAGCTGCCCCTTGGGCGCCAACGTTTTTTTTTTAATTTTTAATTTTTTTTTTTTAGGTTTTTTTTTAAAATTTTTAATTTGTTTTAAAATTTATTTATTTTTTTAAGTTTTTTTTAAAATTTTTAATTTGTTTTAAAAAAAAAAAAATTTAAAGTTTTTTTTAAAATTTTTAATTTGTTTTTAAATTTATTTATTTTTTAAATTTTTATTTTTTTATTTTTAAGTTTTTTTTTTAATTTTTAATTTGTTTTAAAATTTATTTTTTGTAAAGTCTTTTTTTTTTTTAATTTGTAAAGTCTAGTTTATTTTTTGTTATTTTCTTTTGTAAAGTTTAGGTTTTATTTTTTATTTTTTAAGTTTAGGTTTTTATTTTAATTTTTTAGTTTTTTTAAGCTGGGTTTTAAATTTTTTTAGTTAAAACTATGTGTGAGGGGTAATGGGGTAACATTAGGGAGTTAACGTAGTGGGTAGGGCATTAGGAAATGTAATTTTCGGGGGGCTAAGGTAGGGGGTAATGTAGGGCGCTAGGACATTAGAAAATGTACTTTGTTTTTTTAAATGTTTTATTAATGGTTGGTTGAGGGGTTAGGGTAGGATATGTAATTATTTTTTTAAATGTAATTTTTAAAAAAAATTATTAATAGTTTGTTAGGGGGTTAGGGTAGAAGGGACGCATTATAATTTTTTTTTAACTTTTGTAATAGTTTGTGGGGGAGTAGGGATAGGGTTAGGGTAGAAGGGGGCAATGTAATTTTTTTAAATATTTTCTTTTTAAATTTTAATAATAATTGGTTAGGGGGTTAAATATTATGAAAAATAATGTGAAATAGTATCATTTTTATACAAAATGACTAAAAATCTGTTAAAAATGGGTTTAAATGTCTTCTTTTTCTCGATTTGTTTACTATTTTTTCCATAAAAATATATTATTTATGATTGAATTTTAAAGATAAATGTCGAAAATGTATGTGTTTTTCATTATAGCTAGCTTCTAAATGTATGTTTTTTGTTAAATTTCTAAAAAACACACTTGAAAATAGAAATTAAAAATAATTTACAATAAAGATGTGTCAAAGGCCCAAAAAAATGCCTCAAAATGAAAATGTGTGATACTGGCATCAACCATTTTTGAAACAGAGGTAAAAATAGCTACTAAAATTAGGAGAGAGAAAAACGAGAACTGTGTCGAGTTCTCGTTTCATAGTATAAGTGGTTTCCTCTCACAAGAGGAAGAAAGACAAATAAAGAAAGGCGAGAAAATGAAGCTTAAGCAAATATCATGTTGGGTTACCAAAGTCGTTTGGATGACCTCTTTAAGGTGCTCTTGCCATCTCAACCAAGCAATAATTAATGTATTGTTTATGTATTTTGTTATGTTCCCAATTTGTATATATATATCCTTTTAAGCTAGACCTAAATATGAAAAGAAGATCTAAGTTGAACAATTGTGATTTGTCTCCCATGATTGTTAGCAGAAGTTGATAGCACTATTTGAGGTCATCAACTTCCCTCCTTTTTGGATCCTTTGCTTTTCAATTTGTCCAGAGTTCTTTTAATACAAAACCTCTAACCATTTATGTTTTAAAAAAAATTGAATTTTTAAAATAATATAAAATGGAGTAGCATATCTATTCTACGTTTTGGATTTTGGATTTTACAGTAGTTTTTTGTTGGAATAAGGTAATAATTTTTTTTGGTTAAATCCAAATTTTGAAGTGTTTAAATTGTTTTTTTGAATGTATAAATAGATTCAGCACCCTCAAAAACCCCTGTGGCACTCACATTCTGCAATTTCCATAAGTGATATCAATAATTTTAAGAAATTTTCAAGATTTCTAACCATGTTCTTAACAAAACTAACTGTAAAATATAATCGGAAATGGTTGAAAATATAGAATATTTAGATTACTTAAAAAAATAGTTTAATGTGAAAAATCAAATTAATATCCATAAAAAAAAAACCAAACAATCATTATAATTTCAACACTGACATAAACTAATAAATATTCTATTTATTTAAATAAAATATTTTCACCATTAAAATTTGATGAATTTTATTCAATAATGTCATTAGATCCTTAAAGTTTTTGTTTTTTGCAATACAAAACAAGGGGATTGGTGATGAAAAACATACCTAAACAAAAAAACCATACGAGGGTCAATGTTGGAAAAAAACCTTATTATAAAATATATATTATTCACATATCTAAAAATAAATGGATACTCTATCCTAATGACATCCACGATCTCCAAGGTTACCTAGGTTAGCTCATCTAATTTATAGTATTCTCACATGGCCTTAACCTTTGCATATAGTCGAATGCGAAGTATGTGACGTTCTTATTGAGAATGTACAAAGGTATAGTTTGAAACTTCCATTTGTCTTCACCTAATCATGATCACATGCTTATAACCATGCATATATTCATTCAAACAAAAATGAAAAATATTATGTGATTGTGTTAAAAGCAATATAATTCTATATATAATTTAGCTTTTTATCTTTTAAAAAAAGCGTATATATATTCATTCGAAAAATAAATATCAAAAATATTATGTGCTTTAATATTAATAAGCAATGCTTCTAATACTATACAATTGAGTTTATTATCTCAAAAATCTCATAAGGTAGTGTAATACTATACAATTGAGTTTATTATCTCAAAAATCTCATAAGGTATTGTATAGTATCTCAAAATTAGTTTGGCATAATTTTTTAATTTCAATGAATTGTATTTCTGTTTGGATTTTCAAGGTAAAATAAATATTGTATATTGTATTATTAATTTTTTAGTGTTTAATGAATAACAATATGTTTGATTAGAATATTCTACGAGATTTAGTTATTAGTAATTTTTCTCTTTTTGTAAGTAAGATGGACAAAATTCTATTAAAAAAGATCATAGAGGACAAAAATATTACACAGAGCCCACCAAGGAGCTGAACAGATCAAAGGCACATCCCAGTGGAAACAGGATGGCCAGCCCAAAATTACAAGTATATAATCGTCACAGAGGATCCCACAAAATAAACGGCCCATGGAACCAGAGAGAGCTTATAAAACCATTAGAAAGTAACAGTGAAAGCCGATATGCATCGAGATGTCTGAGCCGGGAAGAAGAATCTAGCCATACGTCTTCCAAACGAGAAGCTTTCCATACTACAAAAAATGACGAGCATTTACAGAGAAAGCATTCATCGACTAGTCAGACCTCGAGGTCCCGTGCTCCTTGCTCCTTGCGGAAAACGGGGAGTGGATGCTGAGGTCATCCATTAGAGCTTCCAGTGTGCATGTGTTCTCCATTTTGCTCTACTACAGAACTTTCATGCCCTCAATTATCTCTTTCATATGCTTAACTGTGTTCTCCCGAGCTTGAATTTCGCGGGCTAGGAGGATTCTGCATGCCCAATAAGGGTTAGCAGCAATCTGGTACCCCTAGTTTGTCTCAACCTCATCCTGCAAGGAAATCTCCAGATGGGAAATCTGGCCTTCAATGCTAACCGGTGTTTCCTCAATATATAATTGCGCCCAATCAAAATGCAAAGGATTGGAATCCTCACGGGTGCTAGCATAAGCGTCAGAACCTTCCCCAGTGTGTCTTCCCCTTCTCCCAAGGTTTCTACTAGATCCCTGATGACTGGACAGACGGATGCGAGGAGCCATAATTTTCAAAAAGAAAGTGCTAGAGGAAGAGGAGAACCCACCATCAATGTTAAGCCAACTAAAGCGAAAGTGAAACCAGAACAGCATAACCGAAAACTGGGAAAGACAAATGACTTTAACCATAAGTATCTGGCTGCCCTCGTCATCCTTCGTGAATTTATAAACTGGGTCCCTGCATCTGGAAATGGAATTCGTACCAGACCATAAATTCCCATTAGTTCCAATAATAACCCTTCTGTACTTGCTAGAGAACTCGCATGCCCGAAATGTGATAAGCCTGCGAAACTGGCTACTAACTATACCATCCCAGGTGCTGAGAACGAGGCTGCCATCACCTCTGGATTTCATCCTGTTAAGGTAATAAAACTTACGTTGATCCTTCCCGCCCTCCTGGAGCAAATAATATAAATGAGTTATGCAGATGTGACCGGACATACGCATAAAAGGAAGTCGTCGCTTAGCTGTCTTAAATTCCACCTCGATAAATCACCTCCCTTTGGTACGTAGCATCATTAGGAGCCCTATCGTTGCCACGTGTCATGGGATTGGATGCAAGTGTCTCTTCCTCTCTTTCCCCATGTGTGTCTTCATCCGCGTGTTGTAAGGTTTCTGCCCGGGGATGAAGATCGACGGCTGCAATCTCCGTGCAGCGACGTTGAGCCATGTGATCGCACACCTCGGCTAAGGAGCCAGCTTTGAAGGGAAAACGAGCCATCTCCCCCATGTTGGCCAGCTCATCATCCATTTTATTTCCATTATGCCGAACGTGTATAAACTTAATGGCCGGAGAAGTTTGTAGGATTTGCTGGAGCTGGTTTAGCCTGCACTCCCATCTCTAGTTGAGCGAGACCTTAGAAACGACCACCCCTCTCTGGATGCGTCCCGCCATAGTTATCAGAATGCTGGAGTCCCCTTCCACTACCAAAGGTAACCACCTCTGCATTAATGCCCATCTAATACCATTTACCATGCCTTCTAGTTCTACTACGTTATTGGTTGTTTCTCCCAGGTTGCCCCAGAAAACATCCAACACAGAGCCAGAGCTATTCCTTATCGCTCCCCCAAATCCAGCCAGGCCCGGATTACCTTTTCCAGCTCCGTCAAAGTTCAGTTTCAGAGTACCAGCCGGAGGAGTTCGCCATGAGTCAGGACTTAGAGGTTTTGCTCTACTTTCAAGCCGTAATTTCTAATGCAAATGGTTTGTTATTAATAATTATTTTAATAAGAAACTAAAAACATATTTACTTAAGAATGATTAATGATTTGAAAGTATGAAAATCATTGTTATTTAAATTTTATAATGTTTAAATAATTAAAATTTGATTTTTAATAAGAATCTTTATATGCTACTGAGTAATGGCTTGACATTCCAGTCCATATAATTATATTTGATGTAATTGATTACCCTACATCGTGGATGTTGTTTCTTGTTGACTTGCTTAAGTTAATCAATTGGAATCTTAGTATGAATAGTTACAACCAATCATACAATATTGCAAAAGTGTTGCTAGTTGTTTCTCTATTAAGAAATATACAAATCATAAGCTATAGGAAGAATATTCCTTGTTGTGTGTTTTGATGTACATCCAACTTGCTAAAAAACCTCAGTGGGCCCAATGGTTAAGAACATGTGTTATTTGGGGGATGTAGAGCTGCACATATTGACCTACAAATGGAAGTTTCCATAACCATTTTCTCAAATTGTTGTGAAAGCCACAATAATTAGTTAACTCAAATCACTCACCAAGTAAAATTAAAGGGGAATTGAGAGATGTTACCCATTTTTTTAATTTCTAGAATGAGTTTTTAACATTTTATTAATGTAAGTTACTTCCTAACTCCTTTATTCCTCGTTGAATTCTTAGAAAAGGTTGTACAAATACTCTTTAAGGCTTTTTTACACCTCCAATTTATGGAGTCTCTTAATGGACTTAAAAACCCTTATGCAAAGGTAATTTAATTTAATTTAATGGAGTTAACTCAAAAATTGATCTTTTAAGATTAAAGATTACTTATATTTCAATTGTTTGGAATACTTAATATATATAGATATACATATATATAAAATTCCATACAAAGTGAGGATTCAGAAAGAAAAAAAACTATATTCTTTAGTAATGTTTTGTAATGTTGAAGAGATTTAAATTTTATGAAAGTGATCTTTTCATATGTACATAAAATGTAATTTGAGTGGTTAAAAAAATACTTACCATTAAAAAAATACTTACCATTAACACTCAAATTTAATTCTTATAAAAAACATAATACTCTTATTAAACCCCTATATAACAATTTACCATACCTTGATTCTATCAAAAATATTTATATTCACATCAATATTAAGTAACATTGACTTTGATGGAAACAATTTTGTGCCGTATTATTGTTTATGCAATTTATTTATTTGATGCAGATTTGTCATGTTTAATGCTGAAGCAATATTCTTGAATCATTACACGTCTGTACAAGGAACATTATAATTCATGTGTCGCGAGAAAGTCAATAGACCACTAAAAATGCGTTAACAATCTCATATATATATATATATATAATTAATTAATTAAAGAATATGTTATAAAATTAATTAATTAATTAAAGAAAAAGCATATGTCATTGATCATTAAAATAAGCTACTCAAACATAGTACGAGTCAAAGCCAGCAAAAATAAACATTAAAGATTATTGGGGTTTCCCGGAATTTTATAGGAGTTGTCTGATAACGAATTAATTTATATATGTAATCTGCAAATCCAACGGCAACCCTCCAGTTTTATAGCAAATAATTTATATATGTACTCTACATATCCAAAACAATTAATTTTAGGGACAGCTCCCATAGGATTACTTATTTATGGTTTATGGGATGCAATGATCGAGTTTGAATGGTGAATCTTAATTTCGATTGGAAGGGTATTTGTTCTTGGAATACTTAAAAAATGAAGAGTAATATAAATTAATTAAATAACTCCTATGCAGAAAAACAAATATGGTTATTTAAAATTTTTCTAATTTTAGACAATTAAATACTCCTTTATATTTATATGAAAAAATGGTATATTTTCAATTAAAACTTAAGTTGAACACATTAATTCCACATATATGTAACATTAATTTTATAGTTCATTAAAATAACAACAACTGTGTTGTATTTTTTTTTTTGGGTTGGAGCACACTTCATTATACAGAAAATAAAACATGAACCATGAGAAAATTATTTACAGTTAACTATATACAAAAGGAAGTCAGCAAGCAAAACGAGGTTATAATAAGCCTACAACCAAAAAAATACATATAAAACCAACCAAAAACTTAATTCAAACCACAGAGAGGGAAGCCATTAAAACCTGAGAGATGTAAGAATGATGGGCATTGGGCGCCTAAGAAAAAATAATACATAGCTTAGAAAACATTGACAAAATCCCCCATAGAAAACATTAAAAAAATCCTCCATACCAAGCAAGTTAGCAACACAAGCATTACAAGGGCCAGGGCATCAAGTTTTGTTGTTCAACACTTGTGGCGACAACATATAGGTATGGGGCAGAGGGGAAATAGAATCAAGCCTAAGTCGACTCGAGCCTTGCAACTTGGGGCATGTTTGAGTCTCGACAATCTGCCTTTTAAATTGAACCAGAACACCAAAAGAAGTGTAACATCCCGAATTTTCATAAAAATTTAAAATTTTTGATAACAGCATTAATTATGATAATAATATTTGCGGAAATAATAATTGAGATTACGACATCATTAGTTGTAAAGTTGTTAGTACTAAACATGCTTTAATTTATGTTTAGGCAGCAATATGATAATGACAGTTTTAACACATAATTAGTAAACATGATTATGTTAACAAATGTACTAACAGATCGGAAATATGATGCGACATTTTTCTTTTGCAAAGATACTGACAGTTTGACTTTTGATGCACAAGGGTGTCCTACGAGGTACCCTGGAGCTTACTTAGCTGTAATGCTAAAGCATAATGAATGTCCTATGTGCAGACGACAGGTAAGAAGTTTCATGGCTGCGTAGAAACAAGTATGTGTATAGTTCAATTTCCACATCGTAATTAAATAAAATGTTAGAATTCTGTTGCGATCCACCATAAGTATGCAGGTATGGATTTCATAGCTATAATTACTGCTTTCAGATGTTGTCTGACAACTCCACAATGTTTAGAACAGAGTCCTCTATGTACGTCATCATGCTGATAGTTTTGTCACTGTGATTCATGTCATTATTGTAGTTGGCTTTAACGTCGTCTTAAGATAATTGTTTACCTTCCCATTACTGATGTAATAAATGTATCGCAAAAATCGTTAAACGTTTGTAATGTGAGAAGATGGTAAGAACTCATAGCATTTAGTTAGTCTTCATGCTAAATTTATATCATTATATCCATTTAATGTCTACTATACAAACCCTTTTAATTTTATAACTACGATAATAGAAAATGCATGGTCACAATCGTTGTTACAACGATAGTGTTTAATTATCTTATGTATGAACTACATTAATTGTAATTCTATAAAGGTTGAACTAGACTTGATACTTGTAAGCTTCTAAGGACATATATATAGTATCATTGCATATAAGTGAACTATGTCAATTTTTATGACCAAGGTTGTACTAATACTATTCCATAAACCATATTTCTAAAAATTAAAAACTATAACGCTTACCTTTGATAATATATAAACTTTGAAAAGTTGTCCTATATAACCGCATGAATCTATAATACGACATATCTTGCAACTATGTAATCGTTGGTTGATATAACACTATAATGAATGTTGTGGAATGTAACTTAGAGCCCATGCGAACTTAGGATTTGACTTAACATAACATATAATGTTATAATGTCATGTATTAGGGTTTGAAATTATAACGTTGGGAAAAGAACACTGACATGCAATAAATGTTGACAGGGTGGTGAATTGCTGGTTCATTAATGGCGTAAGTCTCGAGCTATCAAGGAGATCGAGTCTCAATCTCGCATTAAAAGCTTGACATGAAACTCCGGGTGACAAGGATTGTTTTCATTCCACGTATTGTAATATCGTTGTAATAGTGACTGCCGAGACCATTGTGTAATGGTTGTGAGTTAATACTCCTCCGAGCTGGATGTTAAAAACGATCCACCGTGGCCATGCCTTGCATGTGAAGTGACAAAGCATTAATTACAAGGGTTGTTCGACCCAATGCAACCTCACTGGCATAACCATGAACATTGATTGTGATGAATTTTAACCATTAGATTAAAACCCTAACTTCTGTTGTTTGATTTGGTTTAAGAGATTTGAATGTGGTTTATTGCTTCTATTGTTTTTCGGTCTGTATGGCCGATAGGCTGCTGAAAATTCTAGGGTTAGCAAGTTGCAGGAGGTTTCAACCTCGAGTCCTGTAGATAGGTTTTTAAGTTGTAGGTTCTAAACCATTGTAATGGCATCGTGTTAACATCAGGAGTCCCTAGTTGAAGTGTCAATGGTTGATAGTTTTTTTTTTTGGAACTTTTTGTTTTAGTTTGAGTGAAAGATACACACTGGTGTAAATGGACAGAGGGTTTTCCTGTCTCGCCTACAGCGTGGAAAATCATCGTTTTAACTGGTGAAAGTGGAAAGCTTTGGTCACTTACAAAAAGGTAAACATTCTTATAGAGAATAGCGATTTTCTATGTTGCATTTTGTTTTTCAGTTTTCTAAATCCAAACGATTGTCTTGTCAATTGCAAGTTGTGAAGGAATGGTTCGAGCAAGGGTTTGGAAAGAAAGGCGTGCTTCCAAACTGGTAAGCTTCGGGTCTTCCAAAACCCTCGTAGGTGCTCTCCGTCTATGTGTTGAAGTGGTTTCAAGGGATGAGTAACAAGTCCTTGCCATGTCTCATCGTGGTTGTTATTTGAAGAACTTCGAAGCACATTTTAATATTCAAATGTTTTTTGTTCAATGTTGTGACTCTCGTTTGATTATGTAATACTTGGTTTTATACCTTGATACTTATCTTCGTCGATCTGGGAAATGTAAAACTCGTTAATGCCGAGGGTTTAAGGACTCGTTTAAAATGTTTGAACTTGGGAATAACCCTGTATGATTTTTGTTTTGAAATCATGTTGTAATTTGTTTTCTGAGAACATCGAGTTCATTTTATTGAGAATGAAACTTGTATTGGTATAATCCATTTAGCCACGACCTGTTTTGTTTAAGTTATAAGAAACGAAAAAGAGGAGTCGAGGCTCATTTACAGTGAATACGATGCTCTCTTCTTGGCAATGAAAATGTATGCTATTTATTTCTGTGTAAAATCGTCTATGTTATATAACTTAATGCTGTAGGTTGACATTTTGATTTTCGATCTATACTAGGGTTTGTGAAGCTAGTCTTAGATGATAGCTCTGTAACATGTGCTATTTGGAATGGTGTTCAAATCATTGTAATGGAAATGAACGGGCCATACCCTAGTTTGCGTTTTGTTTGAATAGAAACTAAATGTTTGAAAATGAATTTTCAGAAGAACTTTGGTTCAATCCAAAGCCTGTGTAGATTGAGTTTGCAAAATGATAATAATGGGAATCGAAATCTACTAGGTTTTGATATGAGTCTCAGTTTGGAAATTGACACCTTTAGTTTAGAATATCTATAGAATAAAATGATTGTTTGGCAATAAAATGTTTATAATATATGCGAATAGGGTGAAGAATAACGAAACAAGGTTTAACACGTTTTTAAAATATTTGAAAGGATAATAAACAAAGCAATTGTTACAATCGGGTAATGAAAACAATGTGTGTGTAGAATGTTAAGGTGTGAAGACTGTGTAAAAAGACTGTTATTTACAGCTCTGATAGAGTGAATACATTTGTTCATTTACAACTATCTTATTTATAATGCAGACATAATATAATTTGTAGGAATATGAATTCTACCTATTTCTTATGTACATAGTAAACATAAGAAAATAAATACAAAATGTCTGTACAGGGAATAATCGATATTTGTTTTCTAGAATTCATGAAGTACTATAAAACATTTTAAATATTATACTGTACTTTCTAGTGTTATTACCTTAGGATAGAAACTGATAAACATATAAATTATTGTATCTATCTATCAAATCAAATGGCAAATTGCCTATCTTGTAATCTATTCTTAATTTGCGTATCTATACTAGAGTACGATGCATAAAACAACATGTGGAAAAATGTAGATACTGGTTTATCAATTCAAAATCATCATTAAACTTTAATTTTCAGACTTTAAACAAATTCAGAAATGATTCTCCTTCCAAACAAAAAACAGAGATTACTAACTTTACTGAAAAGGACTATTAACTGAGGTAAAGTAGAAAATTTGTAAAACCTGGATAAATCTGTAGGGCAACAAACAGCCCAAGAAGACTGTTTCACCCAACCAATTCCTGAAAGCAGTTAAGTACTTGCCTTAGGACCCCCGAGCCTGTTCACTGAACCACGAGGAGGAAGAAACTTAGGAATTTAGGACTTCTTCTTGCAGTAGCAATTAACTTCTTAATCTTCAATATCTAGCAGTCCATTAGACCTACACCACCATCTCTGGTTCTTCTTAGCAATATGCAGACTTAAGATTGCACTCACAACTAGCCTCCCTATTCGAATCTCTCAGTGATCACCTGATGCACATGAGGAAAATATTTCTGCAGAAAATATTGTGTAAGAGCTCCTGCTCAATTCGAATTTGCCCTTTGTAGGTTGCCTAGGCCTTTTCAGATGTTACTGGGTCATTAAATGAGCTGCCTGCTCACTCCCTCCACCTAGGGGATAATGCCACATTTTTAGGGGTAGTTGTCCCATAACCAATAGCTAGTGGTGTGATGCAATTGTTGCCATCTATCCCATGCCTTCCAACAACTTCCATTCCTCCTAGTGGGTTAGTGAACACTCATTTAACAGTCCCCTTGGTGTTTGTCTCCTAATTAATTTATTGAAATAATAATATTCAGTAATTACATTCATCCTTGATCAAAACTGATCATAATTGCAAAACTTTGTAATTAAATTTAACATAAAGTTTTTTGCAAATAAAATAATAATTTTCAGAAATTTGGGTAGGTGACAAGAAGTTTGTTAATGGCTTGATCAATGAGAAAATTCTAGATGTGAGTAATTAAGAGCTTGAAGCTCTAAAATTTGAATTTTTTGTACCAATCCACGATTTTGTACCTTAGATCTCAACCCGAAGTGACTCGGGAGACAGAATCAAATCCCAATGGCTAGTGCCTCGTAGTCATCAATAATCACTCGTCATCTTGCATAGCTAAGCGGTGAATGCGTGACATGAGTGAGTGAGTGATTATAATTTATGATATTTCCAATATTTTGAATGACGAGTCAAATTTTATAGCATAGGAATTTCAACATAGAAATTGAAATCTAAATGGATGGATGATTTCAAATGTTGGTCTTCTTTTGAAATGTTGATATAAATTATGTCCTTAATTAAAAGAGTAAAATTCAGATTTTAAATTTATTTCGAAAAGCAATTTTAACTTTACACTTCTAGGAAAAACTAGAACCCTTTGGAAGGTCGAGGAGGTTCAAATTTGAATACTGGGATGTGCAAGCAAACACCATAATTTTATAACAATCAAACCTAAAAATGATCGGTAGAGGTGGTATCAAGTACTTATACTTTTCTTTTTTAGGGGTCAAAGTATTTTAACAACCAATTATATTACATAATTTTAAATTCTGCAAAGTTTATCTTAAATAGGAGATATGAATGTTTATTGTCATTTGTGTTATTTGTATGGTATGTAGATGAAAATTATATCGATAGGTATCTATATTTTAGAATATAAGATAGATTAGTATTTATGTTTTTTCTAAATTGTAAAAAGATTAAATATTTATAGTAATATGTATTAAAGCATAAACAAAGAAAATTAAACTTGTCAACTAATAGTTAAACTTATTGTATTCACCAACCACAAATTAAATATAATTATACTAATATATTATATTATAATGAAGCATTCAAATAAAACTTTCTTTCTAATTATAATATACTCTTTATCTACCGCTAAAAGGACATACATTCATGTGGAACTAAAAAAAATACAAAGTTGAATATTGCACTTGTTCTAACCCAACTATAAAGCTACACTAATCGGTTCAAATTTATTTCATTAAAGAAACTTGGCCATTCTTTACATATATGCAGCAAAGGCTGGAATTTGACAGGCAAGGGCTGGAATTTGACCGGCAAATTGCCCCTCACCAGGTGATTTCCCCATCAAATACGGTTACAAATCATAATAAACCTAATAAATCGTCACATAATAAACTGAATAAACTTAAAACCGTCACTGAATAAACTTAAAATGCTTAAAACGTTTAGTAAAAAGGTTTTAACCGTCAGATTTGATGGGTGAGCCTGATTTCAAATTCCAAACACAATGCCAGGCTTAAATCAATATATCTGAGAAAAACATGATAGCTGAAATTACTGGAATACCCTTGTCAGATTGTTGAGAGTTGTTTGCTCACAGTTTGCTTGATCTGCCCATTTTCTCCGATTGATGCTCAGGTTGTGGCAACGTTTTAGCCATATCTCTCAAAACATATTTTTGAATTTTGCCCGTGGAAGTCTTTGGAAGGGATTCCATGAACACCACAGTTTTGGGAATCATGTAGTGAGGCAGCCGGTCTCTGGAGAATGAAATCATCTCTGGCTCTGTTACGCCCTGGGCTGACGGATTGGTGCTCACGAAAGCGCAGGGAGTCTCTCCCCAGAAAGGATCAGGTCTCGCCACAACAGCTGCCTCCACAATCATGGGATGGGAATACAGCACCGATTCCACCTCCACGCTGCTGATGTTCTCTCCTCCTGATATTATAACGTCTTTGGAACGGTCCTTTATTTCCAGGTAACCGTCCGGGTGGATTACTCCCACGTCCCCTGTGTGGAACCACCCACCTTCCATGGCTTTGTCAGTGCTGCTCTTATCGTTGAGATAGCCCTTCAAAACGCTCGGCCCTCTCATCATAACCTCGCCCATCTTCACTCCGTCTCTCGCCACGCTACCCATGCTACCCGGATCTTTTACGTCCAATTCTGCCAAGCCAAACCCCCGAACACCTTGTCTCGCTTTGAGTTTAGCCCTCTCCATGGCCGGAAGCCTGTCCCACTCACTTTTCCAAGCGCTGGTAACCACCACTACTGCCGTCTCTGTGAGCCCGTAGCCATGAGTCACAGAGAAGCCCAGCTCTTCAATTTTCAGCAGCACAGCAAAAGGCGGAGGAGACCCGGCGGTTAAGATCTCCACCCGACCAGGCAAAGCTTTCCGTTCTGACGGATCTGCGTTTGCAATCATGGAAAGCACCACAGGCGCCCCGCAAAGATGGGTAACCTGATGGTTGTTGAGAGCTTTGTAGACGATTTTAGCATCGACTTTCCTGAGGCAGATATTTGTGCCGCCGAGGGCGGCCATTCCCCATGGAAAGCTCCAGCCGTTAACGTGAAACATGGGCAGAGTCCACAGATAAACCGGTTGTGACTTCACCCCCCACGTTAAAAGAGTATCCATAACCCCGGTGTAGATGCCCCTGTGGCTGTGAACTACTCCCTTGGGAGCAGACGTTGTGCCCGATGTATAATTCACAACGATGGACTGCCATTCATCCTCGGGCCACCTTGTCTCAAACTCTGGATCTCCTTCTCTCAATAGCCCTTCGTATGTTGTGGCTGTTGCAGTACACGTGGGAACTAATTCTGTGCCATTGACGAGCTCCTGGATGTGAACCAGGCTCGGCTTATGGTTGGTTCCGCGCAGAGCTTCAGTGACAAGAGGCAAGAATTGGTAATCCGCAAACACAATCTTGGGGTGGCAGTGATTGAATTGAGCAGCCATAGTTCGAGCATCGAGACGCGTGTTGACGGTGTTGAGAACAGCCCCAGCCATTGGAACTGCGAAATGCATTTCGTAAATGGCAGGAACGTTGGGAGCCACCACAGAAACCTGTATGCAAGCACAGTTAATGATAAGATCAAGATTATATACTATTCCACTCAGCTGGGTTTTCTGATTTAGTTAAAGAATATTAAAATTCCCATGAAAATGATGAAAGATTCCAATTGTTACCACATCCCCTGGCGAGACATTGCGAGCGGAGAGAGCAGAGGCGAGCCTGCGACAGCGTTCGTAGGTGTGAGACCATGTGAAACGAGTTGAATTGTAAACGAGAGAGGTGGAATCTCCATAGACAATGGCAGCTCTCTCAAGGAAGCGAATTGGGGACAAAGGAGTGTTATTAGCAGCACAACGCTTTAAACCCTCCATTTTGTCTCCCTTTCGGTTACCAAATTATTGAATCTGAAATCTACAAATCCAAGCAATTCATTCAATCTGCAATCTACAGACCCAAAGCTCCAATTTTATAGTTCAAACTTCAAATCTCGACTTTGGAACACCGGTTCGTTCGGACATTTTCCAGTTGTACAGTCGTCATGATGAGAGATGCATATTTGGCATCTCCGCAATTTGAAGAGCAGCTTAATGGAATGGAATGGATAATGACAACAAACAGTGTGGTTGCCAGCCATTTGAATCGTGGGTAAAGGACTCTTCACCGGAAATTGAAGTCACTGGAATATGGGGGATGGGACTTTTTTTATTCCAAACAGGATATTATTTACTAGTGTAAGTTTAATATATATGGGATGCTACTCATTTGTGGTTGATATGATAGGTTCTTTTTAGCCGAAAAATTACCTTCTTGTTATCTTGAAGGAATCAAGGAAAGCTAACATGCATCCTGAAATCTCAACAAATTTTTTCACATATCATGGATGGTAGGTCGAACAAACAGTCAACAGGTCAGTCAGCAGATCATCCCCATAAGAAGATGTCTCAACCACCACTTAATTTGTAGTGCATATATATTTTTGGTAATATTTTTATTATTGTTTATTTATTTTAAATTTGGAATGATGAAATATTTAAAATAGAATTTTATTTAGTTTAAAAAATGGATTTATAATAATAATAATTTATTTGTAAGATTATGATCTAGTTTACTCTATTTGATTAAGTTTTGACTAAATATTTTTAACTATTAAATCTACTTAAAATATCTATAAAAATTAAATTTATTTATTGGCTGTGCTTTTAGTTTAGTTGGATGCATGATTCTGTTGAAAGTGTTTTTTACAAGGTAACGAGTTAAGAATATTAACAGTGGAAGAAATCGAGCTGATTTAGAGCTGACTAGAACTCTTTTTAATGTAGTTTTAATATAAGTAAAATAGATGTCTCGACAACCTACAATGTATAATTGATGTAGTCAAAGATTTTTATCAAGGGTAATTTTTAGGGGCGAAATTTCGTCAATTGGCTATTTTTTAGGTTTTTTTCAAAAAATAAATTCCTTATTTGGTCATTTTTGGTCTCTAATATCGCCTACATTTACATAAAATATGTTTTTTTATCATAATATTCGCCAAAAATTTTTCAGTGGTAGATTGTAGGTTTCATATTTAATATTCGCCTACCTATCTATATATATATGTTTTTTTTCAATCCAAAATAATTGCTTAGAATACTACACTTAAGTATAATATTAGAATCCTTAAAAAAAACCCTACTTTTATCCCATCATCTGCATTCAATTGTGTAGCAAGAAGAACATGAGAGTCTGCAACAACATCGTTGCCATTTGTGGGTGCATTGCAGAGAATCATGCCTGATCCCCCTTCCATACGAACTGCTTCGCCTTTCTCAACTCTTGCATTAATACCACGAAGGCAAGCGACAATCTTTCCTTTAACTTTGCGGGGATTATTCGCATAAAAACTGTTAAAACTCATCATCATAGACTGGTGTAACTTTTCATTCATTTTTTTTTTCAGAGAAAAAAACTGCAACTTGTTATTTTCAGTAGGAAAATCAAAGTTACAACTGTTGATCAGTTCACCTGTCTATCTCAAATCTCAGGATATTAATCCTCCTACATCGATCAGTTAATACATGGCACATAACTATAAAAAAAAACTAGTGATGCCAAGACAAAAGACTAAATACATATAACTTGATAATCTAATAGGCCATTGCCAACTAAACCAAAAATATGATTCGGCAGTATAATCCGAGACAATTATACTACCCTCATAGAGCCTTGATCTACCAACATGTTGTCCAAGAATACAAAAAAATAAAGTACCCCATCCATAGGGCCAATAACTTCCTTGGAAAGACGATTTGCCTCTATATTAGCTTCCCGATAAATGTGCTTACAAGATAGTTGAGTGAATGAGGATATCAAGTGTTCCACATCCCTTAACCAAGGCTCCATCAACATAACATCTATTTTAGACTTCTGGTTCATCCATTTGATGATAACTTGTGAGTCTCCAAAGATGGTCATAGAGAAAATACCCCTCATGGATGCGAACTAGAGAAGAAAACATGCAGCTAAGAGCTCTGCTTTAATTTTGCTCCCCTTCCCAATACCCATTTTGATCTTAATGATGTGGTTCTTTCTTAAATATATAACCGCTCCGACACCACAAAGACCCTGTTTTGAGGCCCCATCGAAAAATCTACAGATGGAATCATGATCAATTTTAGGAAATCTAACAGGTCTACGTTTGTTTTTTGACGATTCAGTCGGATAACCACTGATTTCCCCCAAGATCCTCTTACGGGTACCATAGATAGAGGGGGTGATGTTTTCAAATAATCACTCATTCCTAATTCTCCATATAATACCAATCATAAAAAATGAAAGGGTCCTGTACGCATCTTTTGTATGGCACCACCTATAAACACAATCACTGAAGGAATCACCAATCCACTCCTCCGAGAAATTTAACCAAATTTTAACTCGTTCCAAACAACCTTGATAAACCTGTAGTGTATAAAAATATGATGGATATATTCATATGCACACTTGCAAAGAGAACATAGAATCGGTTCATGAAAGCCTTTCTTTTGCAATTTCGCCCAAGTAAGAATTTTATCCTTAAAACAAATCCATATGAAACATTTCAGCTTCAATGGTATTTTCCCACCCCACAACTTCGAGTACCACCGGTAATGATCTAGAGGAGGGGAAAAGTCATTTAATACCAGATTATAAACCTTTTGGACTATCAAGATCCCATTTGAATCAGGGTTGTCCCAAACCAGTTGATCAGAAGAATCCATTAAGGTGATGCCAACAAAAGACAAATGATCAATGTAGTCATTCCAAGCAGGAGCCAAGTGTTATGGGAGTTAAAATTCCTAAGCATTCAGCCAGTGTGATTTACAATAGGCAGATCCATAATGATAAACCTAATCAAGGACAACTAATTTCCTATCATGTAATTCCTTGATCACATTAAACATAAGCACAAAGTTGTCATCACAACGAATATAAGGGTCGATGCCAATGAAAATCTTCAAGCCTTTACCTACCTTCCAATTAAGCCAAGGGCCAATGTGATGATAAGTGATGATAAGACTGCTCCACAATGCTGATGCTTGATGATAGGATAGAACCGGTTTACAGATCCACTGAAGCACATAAAAGGTCTTCAAATATTTCATTCTAATGACACTGCTCCATAGGACACCCTCACCCAGGGCCCTCCAAAGAATTTTAGTTCTCATAGCCAGGTTGAAACATTCAAGATTCTTCATCCCCCAGCCCCCTTTCAACTTGGGCCATGACAGACTCTAACAATTTGAAAGGTGAAATTTCCTCAAATGCGGTTTGCGAGACCATATAAACTAGAACATCTTGTTGCGGATAATTTTAACGACTGAAGAAGGAACTTTCCTTAGTCCAAACCAATAAACCAAAATGCTTTGGGTGATTAATTATGCTAGAATAAGCTTATCCCCAATGGAGAGCCAACGAAAGGCCTAGTTTTTAACCATTTGATCAATCTTCTGGATTAACCACATCCAATCCTCAACCCGATAATTGTTGGCTTTTAGAAAGTACCCTGAATACTTGAAGCCCAAGTCAATAGGTTCCAATTTATATGGGAAGAGAGTCTTCAAATATTCAATAACACCAGCATCATTACAGTTAAATAGAAAACACGATTTACTAGCATTGATAGCCTTGCCTAAGGCTAAACAGAAGACATCAATTTTTTTTTATAAGACGTCCACTCTTTTCAGGAGGAAACTCCAAAAATCATAACATCATTGATGAACAATAAATGTGTAATAGAAAGAGTACGTGAGATATTAATACCTTTGATATTGTGTGTCATCTTTGCTTCATTAATGAGCCGACTCAGTCCTTCGATGGCTAGTATAAATAGTAAGCGGGAGAGCATATAGCCTTGTATAATACCCCTTCTACTTGAGAATAAATTTGATGGAGAACCATTTATCAGAACAACAAAGATGGTGGAGGTAATACATGCCATAATCCACTGCACCACGGCCAACGGAAGTGCGATCTGAATGGGGATTAGTCTAAGATAAGTCCAGTCCAAGCGATCATAGGCCTTGATTAGATCCATTTTAAGAATAAAGGATCATATGTCCTTTACTTTAAATGAATGTAAGAACTCTTGTGCGACCCCCACAACATGAAGGATTTGTTGGTTGAAGAGAAAACCGAACTGTTCCATATAGATGTGTTTCACCAGGAATGGCTTAATACAAATAGCAATGATTTTATAGATCACCTTGTAAAGGAGGTTGCATAATGAAATAATAAGACGGAAATCGTTGAATTCATCAGGTCTATCCTTATTTGGAATTCACGCGAGAAAATTAGAATTTTAATTCTTAGGAATTGTGGTCTTGGTTCTAGATTCCTCCACAACTAGAAGTATCTCATTCCCAAACAAGTCAAAAAAATGTAAGAAAAATTCCACAGCCTAGATATTCGGGCTAGGACTTTTATTCTTTGACTAAGGTCTTTAGTACCTCCTTAATTTCATCCAAAGACACATCTTCCCCAATCCTCCTACCTTAAGCTTTTGAGAAAAATCCAGGAAATAACTTGACAATGTTCAGTTGGGATTCTAAATTACCAACCTGTTCTTGTTGATATACACCCAGAAAATGATACTCCGCAGCATGCTCAATAGAATCACGATCATATCTATATATTCCATCACCTCCCTTTATTTCCCAAATCACATTCATGTTCCGCCTTTGATTTGAAACATTATGGAAAAATTTGGTGTTACGATCGCCTTTGGTAATCCATAACGCACAACTTTTCAGCCTCCAGGAATTTTCCACGTAACTAAGTAAAGCCTCTTTTCATTTAACGAGTCCCATCAAAGTATCTTTCCGAATAGTGGAGAAATAGTTCTCATCCACCGAGGCCTCCAACTTTTTAAGCTGATCCTCAATGCAGCGCAAATCAAGTGTAATTGACTTCTTCTTGTTTCTGTCCCACGTAATCACATCTGATCTGAGAGCACATAACTTTTTCTGCAATAATTGTAAATAAGAATGATGTTCAAAATATGACATCTCCTTCCATTTTTTCTTGACCATATCACAAAAATATTCGTCCTCCAACCATGTGCTATTGAACTTAAATGGATAGATTGTTCTAGAAGCATGGAACTCTAATTGAAGGAAAATTGCTTTATGATCAAAGATATGAGTGGGCTTGCTCCAATATCTAAGCTTGCCACAATTTCCAGCAAGGGTTTCATGAATCAGAAAGTGATCCAATTGCTTGGCTACACCATGCTTTCCATATTAGCTGTTGTTCCAGGTAGGTACCAGATAGGACAGAAGAATATCAATAAGACCAAGTAATTCAAAGTGTTCCTGATCAGATCACCACCAAGTATAAGACGTTGGTCCTACAATGTAGCATTAGCGAAGACAGAATCCCAAAATTGTAGATGATTACGACTAGGCTAGATCCAAATCCTAGGCTCTATCAAGCACTACGAGGGATCAAATATCCCAAGGTGCAAACCTCTTCTTAGGTATTGTAGTCAAGGAGCTATTTGAGGAGAGGTTTGCACCTCAAGAGATTTGATCCCTCTCAGCGCTTGATAGAGCCTAGGATTTGGATCTAGGCTAGTTCCAGTTGTGGGCGGTGACACCGAAACTGGAGTTTGATCAGCATTATGTAATTTTATATATTTGACGATTATCATATTGTAAGGAACACGTTAAGTTGAAAACACAGATACAATTATGAGCATTATCATAATGTAAGTAATAAGTATTAACGATTGAGTAAATTGTCAAACTGGAAAATAGATATAATAATTTTGTAAG
This sequence comes from Larix kaempferi, assembly GCA_027924585.1. Lineage (NCBI taxonomy): Eukaryota > Viridiplantae > Streptophyta > Pinopsida > Pinales > Pinaceae > Larix > Larix kaempferi. The sequence continues at coordinate 10,934,774 of BSBM01002204.1, read as the reverse complement.
GATTAAATAAATGAAAATATGGTTCACATCGTGATCATTCTCAATCTATCTTCTTCATCTTTTCTTATCTTCACACCTCGTAGTTTTGACATATTCTCATATCGATCATATGAGAATGGAGGTTGAAATCGAAGACCTATCAAATCTTTAACTCGAGATATTGTTGTAAATGTCATACCCTCCCTCTCTTGCAACTTGTGTGAGAACTTCAAGGACATGAGGTTGAGTTCCTGGATCCATGTGGTTCCTAGTTGAGAATCTGTGATTAGATCCCTCTCTTAGACATTGCACGCACATTGGACCTATACTTGTATTCTAGCATATGACTCCTGGCAGACATGACACATTTGAACTTCTGCTAATTGATCAATTCGGTCATGAAATTTTCGATGTCTAGTATACATTTCTTCAGATGGTACCGATATATTATCGTCAATTTCAATATCCTTATCTTGAACCATATTAGTAATTGGAACTGCTTGAAATTGGACCATGTCATCAACACATCGCTTTGTGAACGTTACACGTTGAGCATCTCCTACAGTTGGTTCTACAACTATATTGGTTGAATATTGTCTTTGTTATTCTACATTTTGATTTCTTTGTTGTTCTACATTTTGATTTCTTTGTTCTTCCAATTGCTTCAACTTTCTTTCTCGATATGCTCTTTGTCGGTCAACATTTTGTTTTCTTTGTTCTTCTCATTCTTCTGTTGTCAATTCGTCTAACTTTCTTTTTCGATATTCTTTTTTGTCAATATGCATCTCGTTTTCTTCGTTCTTCTCGTTCTTCTGCTGTCATTTCGCCCAAATTTCTTTTTCGATATTCTTTTTGTTGATCTACTTTTCGTTTCCTATCTTCTTCTTGTTCTTTTTTTTTCATTTCGTTACATTTTCTTCCTTGATATGCTTTCTAACGTTCGACGTTTTGTATTTTTTGTTCTTCTCCTATCTGTCTCATAGCATATTCCGCATGCACATCTTCCATTTTTAGTCCAGACTCTATAAAAAATGTTGCATTAACATATACAGTGAAATTTATGCATCTATGAAATCTACACTACAATTTATGCATCCATGAAATCTATGCATCCATGCATTAATAGCTACACTGAAATTTATGCAAGGATAAAACATCATGCATTGAAATCTATGCAAGGTTAAAACTCACTGTACATGATAATGACATTCAATATATTTTCAAATATGACACTTTTCAATTTGACTATATTTGCAATTATATTTAAAAATACCTAATTTAAAATTTTTTTGGAAAAAATATTAATTAAAATCATTTTTACTATTTAAATTATTAAAACATTATAACTATTAAAACATTATAATAATTAAAACATTATAATAATTAAAACATTAAACTTTTAAAACATTATCATATTATATTATTCGGTAAATGTAGTATTTTTTCAATTATATTTTAAAATCTTATTTAAAATATAATTGAAAAAACCTTAAATCGTAGATCCAAATTTTTTATTTAAATATTTTTTATATTCATTAAAATTAGTTTATAATGATATTAAAATTAAAATAAATTCTTATTTAAAATTTAATTTCAAATTATTTGTTATAATATGATTTTAATAACTCTTATCATTATAGGTTGCATCTCATATTAACATTAAATATAAAATTGAGTTAAATACATTTTATACATAATACAAAATATAATTATATTTTAAATATATAGAATTTTATAAATAATCATTATGTTAAAAGTAACAACATAATTAAAAGTCAATTCACAATTGTTTATAACTTTGTAAGCACAACAAATTTTAGAAAATCCTTAAAAATAACATTTCTTTATATTTATATTTAGTGTGATAATGTTTCTGCATTATGTAAATTATTATCCAATATTTATTTATTTAAACGCTTAATAAATTATGTTTGAGATTTCACAGGTGTTTTATGTATCTATGAAATCTACACTAAAATTTATGCATCCATGAAATCTACACTGAAATCTATGCGTCCATGCATTAACAACTACATGAAATTTATGCAAGGATAAAACACCATACATTGAAATCTATGCAGGGATAAAACACACTGTACATGATAATGACCAGGCCTGGAATTTAATATCCCCTATGCCTGTCAAATGAATATTTGTTGACGTTCTTGTGCTTTTCATGCCCTTCTATTTACATTTTATACAAATTTGTGAGTGCCAATTTGTTATGTTGTTATATGCTAATTTTAGGATTACAATTTTTCATCTTTTCTAAATTTTAACCATACAATCTACTATTATAGAAAAATAACTAACTAAATAAAATGAATGAGATGGATCAGGTTTAAATTATACTCGCCTGGAATTCATGCTAGTTTACTGGTTTAAATTTTTGTATTGTTATATAAACTCTCATCCACAATCCCAAAATTTTAAAAGTCCCAAAACAAATAGTGAAACTCAAATTCTTGACAAACTCAACTATATTCATCACTCATGAACTTCAAACTTCAGGGTATAATGTAGTTTCAGATGCTTGAAATTTTGGAAGTATAATGAAGGTACCGATGCTTGAAGAATAGATTATTCTCAACAACAAACAGTATAATTATACATTCATTTAGCAGCAGAATAACAAACAATATATGTTCATTCAGCAACAGTATAATAATTGCAGTATAGATTGGGATAATGACTTATGAACCATCCCAAGCAACACACTACAGGGTGGTTATTGATTATCCTAATAAACAATAGACGTTTCACTGTAGAGTTTTCTATTCACTAGGCTAAATTAATAGCTTTTGTTTTTAATCAAAATGAAAGGATGTTCACAGTTCATCAATGCCAAATGGTGCTAACTGCTGCTAGAGATAATATGATCAACAACATTATTAAATTTTCAATTGACAGACATAATGCATTGTAACAAGGATTGAACTTACTCATGGATCGCGATTAGTATAATCTCTGCTGGTAGTTGGAGGCTTGGAGCCTATGCACAATAGACAGTCCAATGGAGGAAAGAGATCAACTTAGGTGGTGGGGCTGAAGCGGAGCTGAAGCCTGGAGGCTGTAGCCTGCAAGATTGATAAAGGGAAGTCAGACTTGGAGTGGCAGTCTACCGGCTACCTCACCTATATTTTAAAAACCTTATTTAAAATATAATTGAAAAAACCTTAAATCTTAGATCCAACTTTTTTATTTAAATATTTTTTATATTCATTAAAAATAGTTTATAATAATATTAAAATTAAAATAAATTCTTATTTAAAATTATTTGTTATAATATGATTTTAATAACTCTTATAATTATAAGTTGCATCTCATATTAACTTTAAGTATAAAATTGAGTTAAATACATTTTATACATAATACAAAATATAATTATATTTTAAATATAGAATTTTATAAATAATCACTATGTTAAAAGTAACAACATAAATAAAAGGCAATTCACAATTGTTTATAACTTTGTAAGTAAGAAATTTTATAAAATCCTTAAAAATAACATTTCTTTATATTTAGTGTGATAATGTTTCTGCATTATGTAAATTATTATCTAGTATTTATTTATTTAACTGCTTAATAAATTAAGTTTGAGATTTCATAGATGTTTTATTTATCTATGAAATCTATTCTAAAATTTATGCATCCATGAAATCTACACTGAAATCTATGTGTCCCTGCATTAATAGCTACAAGAAATTTATGCAAGGATAAAACACTATACACTGAAATCAATGCAAGGATAAAACTCACTGTACATGATAATGACCAAGCTTGGAATTTCATATCCCCTCTGCCTATCAAATGAATATTTGTTGACGTTCTTGTGCTTTTCGTGCCCTTCTATTTACGTTCTATAAAAATTTGTGAGTGCAAATTTTTATGTTGTTATATGCTAATTTTAGGATTAAATTTTTTCATGTTTTCTAAATTTTAACCATACAATCTACTATTATAGAAAAATAAGTAACTAAATAAAATGAATGAGATGGATTAGGTTTAAATTACACTGGCATGGAATTTACGATAGTTTATGAAATGGCCAGTATAAATTATACTAGCGTGACTTTCTCTCACACTTTCTCTCACCTAGGTGAATGAATGGCTAGTATAAATAATTTGACAGGTTTAAATTTTTGAATTGTTATATAAACTTCCACCCACGGTCTCAAAATTTTAAAAATCCCAAAACAAATAGTGAAACTCAAATTCTTGACAAACTCAACTATATTCATCACTCATGAACTTCAAACTTCAGGGTATAATGAAGTTTCAAATGATTGAAATTTTGGAAGTATAATGAAGGTATCGATGCTTGAGGAATCGATTATTCTCAACAACAAATAGTATAATTATACATTCATTTAGCAATAGAATAACAAACAATATATGCTTATTCAACAACAGTATAATAATTGCAGTATAGATTGGGATAATGACTTATAAACCATCGCAAGCAACACACTACAGGGTGGTTATTGATTATCCTAATAAACAATAGACGTTTCACTATATATTTTTCTATTCGCTAGGCTAAATTAATAGGTTTTGTTTTTAATTGAAATGAAAGGATGTTCACAGTTCATCAATGCCAAATGGTGCTAACTGTTTCCAGAGATAATATAATCAACATCATTATTAAATTTTCAATTGACAGACATAATGCATTGTAACAGGGATTTAACTTACTCATGGATCATGATTAGTATAACCTCTGTTGGTAGTTGGAGGCTTGGAGCCTATGAGCGATAAGTAGTTCAATGGAGGAAAGAGATCAACTTGGGTAGTGGGGATGAAGCGGAGCCGTAGCCTGGAGGCTGTAGCTTGCAGGACTGATAAAGGGAAGTTAGACTTGGAGTGGGAGTCTGCTGGCTGCCTCACCTATAGCTAAAAATGAACAAGAACAGCCATTCAGGCTTCAACGATCAATTAATTCACCCTCACACCATCACAATTTATATTGTTCATTAATTCACCATCACTCCATCACCTTTCAATGTTCAGAAATTCGGCCTAACTTTCCCTATAAATCTACCATGTAACTACCGAATCAACGTTTCTAAGTATAGAATTTAATTAGATGCGTGCAACAGTGCAAGAGTGTGAAGATGGCAGTTGGGACGGCTTGTGAAGGTGGTAGTGGGCATGGCCGCACTGTGCAGTGTATCTATTGTGAATTAGGTAAAATGGATTACTATTGTCCATGATCAATGTTCTCATCCATATATTGATGCCGAGTCCCGGTCTCGGTGCCCCATCCATGATCCAACCATATATATCATACACTACCCAAGATCCAGGTATTAAAATTTATGACAGGTATGTAATATTGTTGAACGTCAATTTGACGGTAAGTAATTTTGCAAACCTGTAAGTGGTGACGTGCCAAAATTGGATCCACCTATCAAATACGTCTTGAAAACCAAAAAACGTTTCGTGGGCCGTCAAATTCCAGGCCTGATTGTTATTATTAAGAACTATCATTTATGAGGGCTTTTCCCACCTCATGGAAAATAGTATTAATTTATATTTGTTTAATTGATGAGCTTGTTGTTTATGAGTATTTATTGGAATGATATGGATTGGTTAAGGGCGTTTACCTTTTATTTGGATTTTGCATGTGTTTGAATTGATTCTTTCCTTGCATAAAACGCTAAGTTTTGGTTGTGTTAAATAAAAGCATTAATGTGCAAGTAGCCATTTCTTGCTTGTATAGAGTGCATAATGTATAGTTATATTTAGTTTATTTATTATTGCATTTACTATTTGTTTGTTTATTTACTATTGTATATACTATTTGTTTGTTTATTTACTATTGCATTTATTATTTGTTTGTTTACTTAATACTAATTGTTTGTTTATTGCATTGCATTATGCTATTTGTTTATTTAATATTATTAGTATTTCTTTGTTTATTATTTACTAAATTTATTTATACATTTATTAATGTGTGCGTCCCTTTCTGGCTATTTGTTTGTTTATTTAATACTAATTGTTTGTTTATTGCATTATGCTATTTGATTATTTGTTTGTCTATTTAATACTAGTAGTATTTCTTTGTTTATTATATACTGAATTTATTTATTATGTATGGAATTGATGGATAAATGCTTAATGACTAGGCATTATATATTGTGTATTGATTATTTGTTGTACATTTCATTTTACTTGATGGATAAATGTTTATTAATTATGCATTACATATAGTGAGTTGTTTGCTAAATGCTAATTTTATTATGCAAATTGATTGGTAATTGCTTATTTTATTATGTAGGAGTTGTCTTGATTCTTAGTTGCAATGTGGGTTACATTTAATTGTAAATATCTAAATAATTTGTATGGATAATTTCATATTGCATTAAAGGGATTGGTGAATGCTTGAATAGTATGCATTACTAATTGAACCATGAATGCATGATAATGTTGATAATAGCATAGTCAATGCATAAGTAGCTTGCATATGCATGCATGGATAGATGCATGGAAAATGTATAACTAGTATGCATTGGTAATTGGTGATTGCATGGTAAATAATAATATGTATTGGTAATTTCCCAGTAATATTAATTCCATGAGTAAATGTATAGTTACTGCCTTAGGTTGAGTAGTAAATTGCACACATAATTCCCAATGTGTTGGATTGAAATACCACGGGCTGCAAAAGAGTGGTATTGGCATATAAATAATGTATGCATTAGATTATTATAGTAGTATTAAATAGTGAATGATTATTGTATGCATTTATTGTGCGTTAATGATATGGGAGATCGAATATATTATGCATTAGGTAAATGAATTAATGTTGTATATTTACTGTGTGTTTCATTGTAGGGTAAATTATATAAATAATATGCATTCAATTTGAAATATCATGTGTTAGATTGTTATGCCTAAATCCCTTTACATGGTTGTATGAAATTGGTATATGTATACTAGATACGAGTTAGGAAATGAAGGGTATAGCCTTAATCTGTTTACAATAATTGGTTTTATACACTAGATATGCATGAGACACGCATTGCGATTGCATAGTGTTTGCATATTGTATGTATTAGAAGTGGAATGGGATTTGTATGAGCGATTGCATATTGTGTGCATGAGAATTGGATAGTAGGTGCACATTATTCAAATAGAATAGTGTTTTCTTATCATATGCCTTGAATATAATATTATTTAATATAGATACATGTATATTAATGAACTGTTGAATAAAGATGTATGAGAGGACTTACTATTAGAAAAATAGGATCATAGAACAATAGCATAGAATAAGATGCAGAAATAAAACACATAAACATAATACAAGAGAGACCGATATACATGGTTCACCCAATATGGGATACGTCTCGAGAAATTTCCAATCCTTTTATTAATATATCTAGCAAATGAAGGGAAAAAACCCGCAGCACATCCACTGCAACTTCCTTTTCACTCTCTCGCAGTCTCTCTTACACTACCATAGAGATAATTACAATACTATAATACACATGCGTATTAAAGTACCTTCCTTTTAAAAAGGGATTACCATGGTATACCCAATACCATGGGCCTGTAAATCACCTATTATTGACCAAGTCATGACTATGAAATTACAACATTTTACAAGGCATTTTTTTTCTGAAATTTTCACTAGGGGGTGCTTCCTCCAAACCCCCATCGGGGAGGGGATCCAAAAATTAGTCCCTACCCCCCTAGATCCCCAATGGAGACTATAGTGGGGGCCAAATCCCCCCCACTCCCCCTTCATGGGTTGGGATCTAAACACAGCTAAAAAATGACCTCTGAATTAGGAAGATTGGGATCCACAACAAAAAATATCACACTTGGAGACTGATCACAATAACTCCACCACTCTACATCTCCTGGACTATGCTCCAAACCTTGGACCTAGAAAATTTATCATCTTCACCTTCATGCTTTAAGGCTAGTTAAAACTGAGAAGGAACTCAATTTCTCTCTGGTTACTACCTCTGTCAGCATGTCTGTTGGATTTTGGCTAGTATGTATCTTTTCCAACTTCAACAGATCATATGAAATGGTACTTGATTTGTATATGTTTAATCTTAGAATGGAAGGCTGATTTCTTTACAATATTAATGGCACTCTAACTATATCTATACAACATGTTATTCTCTTTTTTCTTACCCAATTCCTCCATGAACCTCTGTATCCAAATCATCTCTTTACTAGCCTCTGTAGCAACAACATAGTCTACTTCCATTGTTGAAAGTGCAACAACCTTTTGCATTTTCGAAATCCAACTTACTGGTGTTCCACCTACAGTAAAAACATACCCTGTGGTGATCCTCTTCCTATATTTATCACCTTCCATATCTACATTAACATATCCCTGTAGAATAGGGTATGAACCTCCAAAACATAATGCATGAGTAGAGTACCTCTCAAATACCTAAGAATCCACTTTACTGCCTCCCAATGTTCTTTACCTGGATTTTTCATATACCTATTCACAACTCCCACTGCATGTGTAATATCTAGTCTTGTGCACACCATGGCATACATTAAGATGCCAATTGTTGATGAATAGGGAACCTTGGACATGTATTGTATCTCATCATGTGTCTTGGGACACATCTCCTTACTTAGTTTGAAATGGCTAGCCAAAGGTGACTAATTGTTTTTTCATCCTGCATTCTAAAACTCTCCAACACCTTTTCTATGTAGTCACCCTAATACAATGATAATTTGCAATTTTTTTGTCTTTTATTATTCTCATACCAAGGATTTGCTCTGCAACACCCAAATCCTTCATCACAAATGAATTAGCTAATTTCCTTTTGAGCACATTTATATCTTGCATGTTAGACCCTGCAACAAGAATTCCATCCACATACAATATCATGATAATATATCTTCCATTATCTAGCCTGTTGAAATAAACACAATGGTTATAATAACATCTACTATAACCTAATTACAAATACCACTGCCTTGGAGCTTGCTTCAGGCTGGGCAAGCTCTTCTTCAAACTGCATACTAAATTTTCCTTCCCTTTGACCTCATACCATGTGGCTATTGCATAGAAATATCTTCCTCCAAATCCCCATGGATAATTTTTTTTTACATCTAACTATTCAAGATGCAAATCTTCTACTGCCACTAGACCTAAAATAGTTCTAATTGAAGTCATTTTAACAATAGGACAAAATATTTCATCAAAATCTATACATTTCTTTTGTGCAAACCCCTTTGCAACAAGCCTAGCCTTGTACTACTTCTTGCCTTCAGCTTCTTCCTTCAACCTATAAACCCATTTATTTTGCAATGCTCGTTTACCTGTAGGAAACTGAACCAAATCCCATGTTTAATTTCTTACCAAGGATTCCATCTCCTCATTCGTTCCTTGTTCCCACTTCTTTCTAGTTTTTACCTGCATTGTTTCTTCATAACATTCTAGTTCACCAGAATTAGTCATCAATAAATAATACAATGAAGAAGAGTATCATTCAAGGGGGTTTACTTAACCTGGTAGATATTCTAACACTCACAAGATTTTGAGGTACCTATTGTTTTTCTTGATTTTTTGGCACCTTTGGAGTTTCATTTTCTTTGATTTCATCAAGCACTGTGTATTCTGTGTTTTTCTTTTCCCATTTCTTTAACCACAACTAATATTTATACATGACCTTTTCATTGAATACTGCATCTTCTATCCTAATGATTTTTTGATTTTCATAACCCCATAAGCGATAACCAAAATCATAAACCCTGTATCCAATAAAGGTACACTTCTTGGATTTAGTCTCAAGCTTTGTTCTATTTTATTTATCAATATGGACAAATGCTTCATAGCCAAAACTTCTCAAAAATGAGTAGTTTACCTTTTTACTTTTCCATACCTCCTCTCGAATGCCACCATTCAAGGAACTTGAAGGCCCTCTATTTATTGAGTAAACATGAGTATCTACATCATTTGCCCAAAATTGTAAGGGAAACCCTACATGCAATCTCATACACATTGCACGCTCCATGATTGTTTTGTTCATCCTTTTTGACATACCATTTTCTTGTGGTGTTCTCAGAATAGTCTTTTCTCTATGAATCCCATGGTATGAACAATAAATATCAAAATCTTTGCCACAGTATTCACCTCCATTATTAGATCTAAGACACTTTAATATTTTTCCTGTCTCATTCTCAACCAAATCTTTCCATTTCTTAAAAGTAGCAAGAACATTAGATTTAAATGTCGAATGCAATAAACCCAAGTTTTTCTAATTGCATCACAATAAAATAAACATAATAACGAGAGCCACCAAGAGATTGTACCTTAACTAGTCCTTATACATCTATATGCACAGGCTCTAACTTTTCACTCTTATTTTGCTTCCCAACCCTCATAAATCTAACTCTCTTATGTTTTCCATAAACACAATTCTCACAGAACTCCAAACTAACCTGCTTGAAATCTGGAAACAACTTCCTCGAATGGAGAATCTCCATCCTTTTCTCACTCATGAGGCCAATCCTATGATGCCACGATGTTGTATATGTTCCCGTGGAAGATAAAGATATAGAAAAATCAATATTATGAGGACACAAATACAACATACCTATTCTATCTCCTTTTGATATTACCATCGATCCTTTAGTGATCTTCCACCACGTTTCTCCAAATGTAGATAAATAGCCACCATATCCCAACTTCCCTGTTGAGATTATATTTATTTTCATAGAAGAAATTTTCCTTACATATTTCAACAACCATTCATTCTCATTCTTTAAATTTATCCATACCTTACCCATTCCAATAAATTTATATGGTTCGTCATCACCCAATTAAACATGTCCAAAATCACTTGGAACATAATCATGAAATAATTTCCTATGGGGTGTAGCATGACATGAAGCCCCTGAATCTACTACCCATTACTCACTAGTATTATATAATGGAAGAATCAAATGATCTTGTAACACATCACTTACTACATTTTCTTCCTGAATAGTCTCTTTCTCTCCATCTCCTTTCTTCTTTAGAGATTTGTAGTTTTTATCCAGATGTCTTTTCTTGCCACAAATCCAACACTCTATCTTTCCCAATATGGACTTGGATCTTCCCTTCCTATAGTTCCCATGATTACCTGGGATCTTTCCTCTCTCCCTTTGTCTTCCTTTGTTTTCCATCGTCAACGCATTACTTGATGTTTCACCTGTGTTTTTTCTTCGCATTTCCTCACTAAGAATAACACCAACAACATCATCAAATTTCATAGTGTTTGAACCAGAGGCAGAGTTACTTATAGCCATGGCCAAGCCATTCCATATTTTTGGCAATGAGCATAAGATTAGAAGAGCCCTAACAACATCTTCAAAGTTCACTTTTACAAAACTTATTTAATTAGTAATTGTATTAAATTCATTTAAATGGTCAGTAATAAACCCACCTACTGACATCTTCATATTAAAAAAATGCATCATTATAAATACCTTGCTCGAGGCCGAGGTTTTTTCATAGAGTTTATCCAATGTGTCCATCAGACCCTCCGTTGTATTTTCTTTTGAAATATTGAAATCCATAGACGAAGCCATACACAACCATATTGTTCCTAGTGCCTTTCTATCAAGAACCTCCCATTCTTCGTCCTTCATAGCCTTCAGTTATTTCAGAATAGAGATAGTCCTCCATTTGCATCTTCTATAACTAGTAGTTTTGGCCATTAAATTTTTCAACCCGAAACTTTCCTTCTTCTTCCATTGCTCCAAATCAAACTAGGAACCCTTCTTTCCTACGAGTTTATGCACTGAATAGGCCTTTGGATCTAATATTAACTATTACAAAAACAGGGTCATACAACAATAGCATAAAATAAGATGTAGAAATAAAACACATAAACACAATACAAGAGAGACACCAAAATATGTGGTTCACCCAATCTGGGCTACATCCATGAAAAAATTTCTAGTTCTTTTATGAATCTATCCAGCAAATGAAGGGATACAACCTGCAGTATATCCACTACAACTTCATGTTCACTCTCTCATAGTATATCTTACATAATAATAAAGATCTTTACAATACTACAATACACATCCATATTACAATGCCTTCCTTTTAAACATGGATTACCATGGGAAAATACCACAGGATACCCAATACCATGAGCCCGTAAATTTCCCATTACTGACCAAGTCATGACTATGAAATTACAACATTTTAAAAGGAATTTGTTTTTGAAATTTTCACTATGGGGGTGCTTGCCCTGAACCCGCACCAATGGGGGGCTCCCAAAAGTAGTCACCACCTCCCCTGAACCCCCCATGGCGACTATAGTGGGGGGGCGGGGGGGGGGGGGATCCACCCACACCCCCTCATCATGGACTGAGATCCAAACATGGCTGAAACACAACCTTTGAGTAAGGAATATTAAGCTCCATAGCCAACACTTACTCCTCTAGGAAAGATCTAGGTAAATAATAGCTTGTTTATATTTCCTAGTAACAAGTTTGATGATATGTATGGATAAATATGATCATTGGTATTATACGATGATTCTGTGTGACTAAGTAGGATTCAGTTCTCTACCCATGAAAGAATCAATGATAGATAGATCCTTGAGTCTCTTATCTTGAATGGATATGGACTTGATGCTCATTTGATAAGAAGAAATCCTGGAAGTATTTATGTCTCGCCTTGCCCTAGTGACACCATTTCCAGGATAGGGGCGACCTCATTACACAAATAGTATATGTAAGTGAGTGCCTACGGTTAAGTGTATCGTGGGACTTATACATCCATTTTCCCTTAATAAGTCAAGTACTGTTATGTGTGCTCTTGAGATGTGCTAAAGGTCTTGATGATTTGTAGTTCATGTAATTGATGTTAATATGTAAGTTGATGGTATTTCCAAGTTGATAGCTGCAAGAAGAAATGTGTGTGTACAATGGTTAATGTTGCATATATTAGCATTTATTTATATTGTTGATAAGTACCTAGAACTAACATGTTGTTCCATGTAGGATATGTGTATGCATATGATTAAATGGTTTTGTGCTTTGAAATATTACATGCACACACTCAACACCTAACTTGTGATTATGATGTGTGTAGTTCTAGCATAAAATTGGCATCATTCTAAGTGCAATGAATCATGATATGAATTTAAAGTAAATGTGTGTTATATGGTTATGATGACTTAATGGTTAAAAGTGCACAATGTATTGCATGATGAAAAGTATATACTTGATGCTAATCATGAGACCGATTGAAATGTGATTCAAGTGGAACCATAATGAGATTGTTCGGAAACAACCAGAAAGGTCAAGCTATTGTTGCTTCTTCTAGTGCATTTCTTGTCCAGGATCTTGCAAAGGAATCTAGAAGATGAGATGGATGAGTTAGGTCACATCCCATAGGAAATGGAGACAGATAGAAAGTAGATGGTGGAGGAATGCTTATAAACTAGAAGATGTTATGAGGGGTGGTATACCTTCATCTTTTCTTGAAATTTTATAAAGGCATGTATGTAATAAGTATGCATCAAGGACGATGCATTGTTTTAAGGGGGAGGGGATGTAATATCCCATTTTGTTAAGCCCCATACATCATCATCATCATCATTATTATTATTAAACAACTGTCTTAGCGAAGACAACTAAACGAGGATGGGATGCCATGTTTCCACAAGTGATGGGGAATGGGTGTTAGAGACATTACCTTTCTAGACCCCAATCCATGTTGTTTTGAGTACCTTGGAACCATCTGAGGAATATTTGACCAATTAATTCTCACAAAATTTATTTTAGCCACCACCACCTCAAAAGTGTAATTCCCATCATTATTGTTTGCTATTCTTATAAAAGGTATCTTTTGTGTAACATCGCTCTCTTCCTAATTTGAGTTATCCTATTTATGGTTGATTTAACCTCCCCATGAACTCAATTTATCCTCCTTGGTTCAAATTTCCTCCTTGTTCTATATATGCATGAGCTACCTCATTGTGAGGGTTATGCATGCTTGGGCGAAGCCTGTGCTGTTATGTGAAAGCATGTTATGTTATGTGTTGTGTATGTAGAAAGTATGTTATGTTAGATGTTATGTAATGTGAAATCTTGTTATGTTATTTGTTACACTCATATGCTTGGACAAGTCTCTGTTGTTGGGTAAAGAGTTTGTGTTTGTTATAGGGATTATTCCACATTATTTTCTATTCATCTAACCAGAGAGTTAGTCTGGGTAGTTGATGTTTTTCCTGATACCTCTACTAGTCCTGGATTCTCGCATAGGAATCCAGGAAATGGGATTGGTGAGCTAGGTCATACCCCATAGGTAGTGGAGAACGAACATGAAAGTAGTAGTTGGGAAAAGTTTTTGTGTTTTTTCTTAGAAGAGGCGTTTTTGAGAAAAGATTGAATGTACCTTGCTTGTGGATTTGTGGCCCAAGCAGGATGACCTATCTCTGCTTATGTTATGATGTATATCTGATTTTTATTCATGCTTAAATGTTTATAGTTAAATGAAAAGTAATGGGATGATTTTTATGTTGCTTAAATATGATTTTGCTTATTTTGTGGTTGTTTGAGATCTCAAGTTTAATGGTGTTTATAAGCAAAAGTAGATCTTATTATTTATGTTTTACTGGTAGTTTGTAGATTGGTTTATTTCATGTTTTAATGCAACTCTTAATCAGACTTAGTTATATTTATTTGTAGCTTGTAGGTCCGATTTATATCTATTCTTAAAGGCTATCCATAATTTTGGATTAGTAATGTTTATATGGCTGTCCACAAATCTGATATCTATAAGTGATATGTTGTTGTAGAAGGAAGCATGTAGATGTTGTTAAACATGTTTTAACTCACATTAATTTCATGTTTAAATATGGTTGCTTTGCATGTTCTTTGGGGTCGGGGAAATTACATCAAAGCATTTGGAGAATGAGGTAAGAATTACTGATATCACCCTCAATTGGATTTGGATGCATCGAAGATTGACTTGCATCTTCTTCTTGTTGTTCACTCAACGCTTCCCGTCGTTGCATCATCCTTTCTTTAGCTATTTCTCACATTTCATCTTCTTTAATTTGAACATGATCATGTTTCATGATTTGATGTTTTTTATTTCCCATGATGATTGGTTAATGACAAACAAAAATGCCCAATTTCCTTTGAAACAATATATATCCCTGTGTGGAAAATATTAAAAACTATGTACAACTTCAAACAATTAACAAGTTTTTATTTGTAAAATGAATTGTTTGTATGTTTATGTTTCATGCAATTGGTGGTGGTTGGTTTATGTGAAGGGTTGGTGGTTATATTAAATATTGGGTTGGCGGTTGGGAAGTTCACATGATGTATTTTGTTACATAGAGCGGTGTAGGTAGAAGCTTGGTTAATTTATTAGCTCGATCGATCTATTTTTCTAACTCGAGAAAACCCTCAATCGAGGTATTCAAAAAATAGTTAAAACCATTTATCTAGGTATTTTAAGACCTTAATTGAGCTAATAGATCGATTGAGGGCTTTAAAAATAGGCATCTAGCCCCTTTTCCTGCACAATTAATTTTATTGGCCTCTTTGAATTGCATAAGCCCTATCATTAATTGCACCATAGGTGGTGGACTTTATTCCAATGTATTAATCAATGACTCCTCTATCCACCAACATATAATTTACACATTTTGGAGTCCATATGGTATTTTTGTTTAATTTTCTTTTAAAAATTACACTTAAAAACCCTATCCACAATTGTGAAGGAGCTCAAAGAAAAATCAACAACATAAAAAGTACACAACCATTTTAAAAAAATATATATATATGCCCCACATCAACATATACTCTTCAAAAGGGTATGTTTAGTTTTTCAATTTATGTAAATAGTAATGTTTTTTTACATGAACACAAATGTGTACAAAATATGATTCAAATATTCAGTGGTCAGTTTGAAAAATAGTAAAAAATATATTTTTCTAAATTAAATTAAAAAACATTGTACACCTCAGTGCATTCTATGCAGATCATGTTCATATATATATTTTGAAAATGATACATTTAACATTAAATTATATTACGTGAACACAAGCCAATTGTTAGCTTTTCCTCAAATTTGCAAGGACAAACATTTCATTAAATGCACATTTGACACATTAAATGAAATTATTATATTTTTTTAATATCATTGGAAAGACAACATAATTCCCTACAATTTGTTTTTTATTGTATGTTGAAATTCACAAAATATATATGAGTTTCGAGGGGTTCAATTTAATAAATGAGTAAAATATTGAATTTTCATCACCACATTTGGCCAAAAGTTGTTACCCATCTTCATGGATTCACCCATCTACAAAAAGGTAAAAATTGATATGGTATCCACTTTAAATTTCTTTTCTTCTACAATTTTTGCCATTTTTTCTCTTCTACTACTACGACATTATCCACAATTTTCTCTTGTTCTTCTTGATTTTTAGACTCACCTACCCCCTCAACTTTATATTTAGATAAACTAAATGCGCTTAGTTTGTAATAAATAAATGGGTTTGTCTTGAGGTCCCTATTCATGTTGGTGTTTTGACATAATGAGAGTGAACCAACTGGGCATAATATCCCACATCTTAGGCACATATTCCGTAATTGTCTCCAACAAGATTTCTTGGTTTTGGCGTTTTAGAACCAAAATAATCTACTTGAGGGTTGTGCAATGTTGTGTGCCACATCAAAAGGGTTTGAGGGAAAACTAAAATAAACGAACAACACTCTTCAATATACACGCAATTTGGCATAAAGAAAACACTCTAGCTAAATAAAGAAACAAAGCATGATATAAAGAATGTTGGTTTTGTATTAGCACAAGAATAGAGATGATAATACACACCTTGGTATTGGATGCAGTTGATCTAGACCTCTACATCCAACCCAATGGAGGGTTCTTCTTCTTCTTTTATGCTCTAATCCTAACCATGCGATGTATCTGAATGACTTCAAATGGCGAAAGTAAATGGTTGAAAAATGTTCTCTATCTCTTTTTGTAAGTAATCTAGTAGCATAATCATATTTTTATGATTGTGTAAGGTATAATCAAACGATCTTGATGGCCTTATTTAAAGGAAAGGATGTGGACAATTCTTATATCTAGATCCAATGTGAATAATCCCTTTTAATTAATGAATTAGTGGAATAATGATAGGTATTGGAGGCCATACCAAATGATATTTTTAGAAATAATATCTTGGGAATGTCCACATTCAGCCACTACACCATTTTGGAAAGCACACAGTAATTATGAGTAACTGAATTTTGTTTTTGGGTTAATATGATGATGTTTTGAGGTTTTTATTGTGACAGGTCTGTGTCAACTTTTAGGGAAACTCCTTGCAATAATATTTTATGGGGGTGAAACATGAAGTTGGGTAACACTTCCGTGAGAATTGGGTGCCCGAGAAACATAGTGGAAACTATTCGGCTGAATAACCATATTTATTCGGCCGAATAACATTTAATGGTGAACTGTTAAAAATAATGGAGACCTAAAAATGCATGCGATGCATAGCCGATCGGTAAATTTGATCGGTGGTTCTATGTTTATTCGGCCGAACAATTATTCGGCCGAACAATTGTTCGACTGAATAATTTTTCTGCATAAAAGCTCGAACGCCATCACATTTGTCATTTTTGCATCTGCAGACTGCTGGTCCCCGCTTGTCTCCCTACCAGCAGCTGTCGGACCCCCGCCTGTCGCCCTGTCTGTTGTTGCCGCTTGTCGCCCTGTCTGTTGTTGCCGCCTGTTGTCCCCACTCTGTTGGCCCCACTGGTTAGACCCTGCCATATTGCCCCCACGTTGTTGGACCCTCTGGTTGGCCACAGCCTGTTGGACCCCACTAGTTGTTTGATGTGGAGGGTTGTGGATATCCACCACCCTGTCGACATTGAGATCACCACCTTCTCGACGTGGTTTTGTTCGTAGGTAAGCAGTCGTCGATTGCGTTTTTTATTTTTCTATTGTTTTTTAATGTTTTGTAATGTTTTGGTTCTGTTTTGTAATGTTTGTAGGTTTTGTTGGGCTGTTTTGCTGGTTTGGCTTTGTCGGTTTGGTCGGCTGTGTTCTGTTGGCCTTGCTGGTTGGTCTCTGCCCTGTTTGCCCCGCTCTATTGGCCCTGCTGGTTGGCCTCAACCTGTTAGACCCCGCCGGTTGTTTGACGTGGAGGTTCGTGGAGATCTGGCACCTTTCTACATGGAGTTCACCACCTTCTCGACATGGTTCTGTTCGCAGGTAATCAATCGATGGTCGATTGTGTTTTTTATTATTTTTTATGTTTTAACAGGTTTTGTTTGTGAGCAGGTTTTCTTGGGTTGGTCTTCTATGTTCGTCTTCGTCAGTTTGGTCTGTTGTCACCTGTTCGGCTACGATAAATAGGTATGCCAATTTTTTTTTGTTTTTTGTTAGCTTTTATATGTTAATAGGTTGTTTTTAATCACCCATAGATTATGGCATAATACATAGCTAGCCATGTTGTTTTTAATTCTTAATGAATTTAGTTCACTTTGGCATAACACACAGAATATCAGTTTCAATGAAACTAGTGATAAAGTTATTAAAAGAATGTTATACTCAAAAAAAATATTCATTTAAATTTACTTAGATAGGAAAACTAGTTAGATAGGAAAAATCAGTTATACTCAAGTTACTTAGATGAGAATGTTAATTAACAAGAATGTTTCTTAATGTTAACAAGAATGTCTCATCATAACTACAAATAGCACTACTTCGAGCTTAATTACATACCAATAAATTATATAGTAGTACTAGATAACCAGCTCTTGTTTACAAAAACTGAGAGAATAAATACTACTGAGATTACAAATGTAATAACTAGGATACGTGATAGAGTAGAGCTAGAAAGTATAGTATAAAGTTGTTCATGTTACGTGTTGATTAATTACAGACCACATTACATACTTGACTCTTAAATTCTGCATTTATTGTAAAATACAGTAACTGTCTTGCCGCTAAATACCAAGTGTATACATGCTGACTAACTCTACTCTCCACCCGAGTACAAGGCATGTACAGTATATAGTACAATAGAAAATACCAAAGATTACAGCAACTAGTAGCATAAATTCTCGTCCGTTACTTAGAGTATAATTTACTCCATGATGTAATTAAGCTAGCTAGATTGAGTATGCAGCACTTAGACCTGTACCGCGGTAAGCATACTATTGCTAAGTATCCTCTTGGTACTGCTGTAAGCATACTGTACTAAGCCTTACTAGAATAACAAATACTCGGTTACATTGCAAGATACCTGTTATACATAGGAATTCACCTTTCCGTGCAACATGATAGTAAACACAAACAATAGAGAATAGTGACATATATGTTGTTAGACCTCAGTAGTATGGAATTACACGTAAGCTGGTATCAATCAACCTAGTACTCCACCTACTAAATATTGTTGGACAAACTATTACCACAGGCAATGCTTAGTAGTAGTGCTCCATCAATACCTTTTATAATACTACAACTACAGCCATGAGTAAGCAAATAGAGCTATGAATTTGTCGCAGTGTAATTACTGGAATTGTTTGAACAAATGGTGAAAATATTTTAAAGAGCATCTGGTATATATTCGATTATAATTCACATGTAGGAGACTACTTGCTGCTACAGGACCATGAGGATGTGGTAGCCATACATGGAACAAAGATCTTAGGTGTTTTCCATACTAAGAAACACTACTAGCCCTTAGTAGTTTATCAGATTTCAATTAACAGATACAACTAGGAAATCTGTTGATCCTGGGTTCATAGTAGATTACTAACAATAACAGAGATTAGAGTTTCTCATTCCTGTTACTTAAATGAAAATAATTAGATGAGAAACTTAATGTTACTTGAGTATAACATTCTTATTAATTTCATTAGTTTCTTAATTTTAACAGGAATGTCTCATTCCTGTTAATTATATGAGAATCTTATACTCAAGAAACTAGCGATAAGAAGTTTTGATAATATATATTGAACCATTAAGTTTTGTTTTACATAGATACGTATTAGTTTTACAATCAGTTTAAAGGAAGCCGAAAGGGTGTAAAATCTGGTAGACATAAGATTCAAACTTCATAAAAACAAAAGTAGTAAAATAACCTTTGACCAGATCCATGGTGAAATGAATCTGTTGAAGGAGTTGGGCATCTAGATACAATGTCTATAGGCCAGGGAATAAGAAAGACTAATTGTAGAAAACTCTACCTTGGGTTCGAGACTAATTGTAGAAAAACTCTACCTTGGGTTAGATTTTACTTAGTTTAAGAAACAAAAATCTATGTCTAAATAGAGGTACCAGTAGGCTAAATGTAATTCTGGCAATTACACACAACATCTTTGACATAAAACATGGCTCTTGACCTTGGTAGGAGATAAATAACAGAAGTACATTATCACAAATAAAGTCCAGAATTAGTAAGTTTTGATTTATAGAGATATTATCAGTTGATAGCAAGTGTTGTAAAATATAGCAGACTAATGAAGCATATCTGATTCATCTAGTGATTAACATGTAGTATTTTCAAAGGGCATTTGCACACATATATTAGTCAAGCATCATACCAAAGTATTCACCAAGTCATTGTAACTGTGTTTACTATCTCCTTGGAGTCAAATTTACATTTCAAATCCCTATTATCTATGAACCATTCCCAACTTAAATCCATTATTAGCATTGTGGTGTGACTACATAAGATAGTTTACTTGACTATTTTCTATCACCACTATGCAACTTAAAAGGATTTGAAACCATGAATATAAGGAGAGCAATGAATAGCTAGTTTCTTGAATTCAATTTAAATAGCCCTAAATTTAATTGAAATAATCCCATTATCCATTCAATAATGTAGATGTTTTTATCCATCATATTGTTTCCCTAACAAAGTAAATTGAAATACTTTTCTTTAGCATATTGGTTGCGGAAACATATCATCTAATTAACAAAACTGCTTAGATATGAACATATCATCTAATTAATAGAGTTCTCATAATTGACATTACAGAATGCCCCTAGAGCTTATGTGAAATAAAGCCATCATTTAGTTATCATTATGTTAATATTTAACGAAATAAGTTTATCCATTCAAAATTTTAATTAAATTGGGGACATAAAAAATAAGTAGGGGTTGGGGGCAAGCATAATTAAATTGGGGACACCAACACTCCTAAGTATACTATGGCCACCTTGGACAACATGCCTACTCAATTTATACCTACCTATTCTTTTTGTGACCTAATCATCCATGCCACAAATAATTTCCATTCACTCCCCCAGAATTGTGAGAGCTTATCTACCCATAGAGGAATCTTCTTATAACTCTACCCTACCCCAAAGAGGAATATTATTATAACTCTACCCTTGTAGTGCAGATCACTCTAATGAACTCTTATTAATATTTAACAGTATATTGGTAGTTATCATTTATCATTGTAGATAATATTTGACTTATGTTATATTAGTAGCTATTATATTTAAGATATCATTAATACTTTAAAGATAGTAGAAAACCTTGTTGGTGGTTACTTTTATTAATATTTGGCTTATATCGAGGTCCTTATTTAATAACTTAGTTTCTTTAGCAGCTAGGTATTAAAATTTGTAGAATTAACATGTAGAATTTGAATATGTAATGAGTTGATAGTTGTGTAAGTGTAGATATCATATCAAATGGAAAGAGAGGAGTCTTTGAGGCAAAAGCGTAGGAGGTCATCACGTTCTTCAGAAGTTGGTGACCCAATTGATAATCGAAGGTTGTCGACTTCACCTCGGGATTCAATCTTATTGTACAGTTCACATTCATCTGATCATCGGCGAGGCGATAGGGGTACAAATGATTCCCCTTTATCTTCTGTGGGAGACCGTTGATATTGACCTTCTGTCGGCATGAACATTAATGTTTTAATACATGTATCATTTGTATTCTGTGTGTTCAAAAAGTTTGTACATGTTTACACACAACTCTGTTTGTATTTGAAGCAGAGCATGGTTCAAGGAGAAAGATCGAGCATGGTTCACCTATATTTTCTATCACATTATGTTTCAATTTCGACTCTTTTGTCACCTTGTGAATGCCCAATAATGATGTAGCACTTTCTAACTTATTTGACACTAATAAACATCTCAAAATTTGCACTTGTCCTACTATTGAATAATCTTTGAGAATATCATCATAAATTTTGTGGCACGATATCGTGCAACATGTATGGGTATTTTTTCTCCATGTTTGTCGCAATCAATGTTTTCTAACATTTCATCATCAATGATGAAAGTACCTATACATCAAGTTAAATTTAATTTAACATATATCCAAAAATACAATTCATTATAAAAAATGAATTTAGAACATACATGATATATACATATGAGGTCCAATTTATGGATCTTGAACTTGATCTTCAATATTGACTTTATCGACATTAGCATGTAAATCACTATTTATATCTTCAACAATGGTCTCTTCAACTTCAATATGTTCTTCTTGTACTCTATTTTCAATTTCCATTTCATCAACATTATCATGTAAATCTATATTTATATCTTCAATAATTCTCTCTTCTGTTTCTGTAACCCTTGTTTTTTTGGCATTATATTTGAGTTTTTGTTTTTCCCTATTAGCATCATCATCACATTTACGATCACTTTTTTTTTTACGGTTTCTCTTACTGCCCATGATTGTTTAATCTATAGATGATAAATTAAAGAATCATCACTTTATAGTAAAAAATAATAATTAAGATTTAAAAACAGTTACGAAATTTATAAAAACATGAACTGAAATTTACTTCACCTTATCAAAATCTTGTAAAAGTCATTTGAAGAAAAACTCCTTGGATAGAAATTTCATTTGAAAAAACCCCTTGAAAAAAAATCTCATTTGAAAAAAACCTTTTTGGAAAGAAATAAGAACTCCTTGACAATAAATCTCCTTTGAAAAAACCCCTTGGAAAAAAATAAGAACACTTTGTAAATAAATCTTCTTTGTAAAAACCACTGGAAATAAAAATTTCTTTGAAAAAATACCTTGAAAAAAAACTTTTTTGAAAAAACCACTTGGAAAAATACTTTGGAAAAAAAACTCATTTGCAAAAGTACCTTGGAAAAAAAACTCTTTGAAAAAACCCCTTGTAAAGAATTAACTCCTTCGCAAAAATACCTTGGGAAAACAACTCTTTGAAAAAACACCTTGCAAAGAAATAAGAAGTAAAAATACCTTGGAATAAAAATTCATTTGCAAAAATGCCTTGACATAAAAACTCCTTTGCAAAAATACCATGGAAAAAAATCTTTGAATGTACCTTTGGAAAAAAACCTTCTTTGAAAAAACCACTTAGAAAAATAATTTGGAAAAAAAAAAACTCATTTACAAAAGTACTTTGCAAAAAAAATTCTTTGAAAAAACCCCTTGCAAAGAAATAACTCCTTTGCAAAAATGCCTTGGAAAAAAAAACTCTTTGAAAAAACCCCTTGCAAAGAAATAAGAAGAAAACATACATTGGAATAAAAAATCATTTGCAAAAATACCTTGAAATAAAAACTTATTTGCAAAAATACCTTGGAAAAAAACCTCTTTAAATGCACCCCTTGGAAATAAACCTTCTTTGAAAAAACCACTTGGAAAAATACTTTGGAAAAAAAAACGCATTTGCAAAAATATCTTGGAAAAAAAATACTTTGAAAAAACCCCTTGGAAAGAAATAACTTCTTTGCAAAAATACATTAGAAAAAAACTCTTTGAAAAAACCCTTTGCTAATAAATAAGAAGGAAAAATACCTTGGAATAACAAATCCTTTGTAAAAATACCTTGAAATAAAAACTCCTTTGCAAAAATGCCTTGAAAAAAAACTCTTTGAATGTACCCCTTAAAAAGAAATAAGAAGAAAAATACCTTGTAAAAAAAACTCATTTTGCAAAAGAAATATCCTTTGAAAACCCCTTCAAAAATATTTTGACCAAACATATGCGAAAACAAAATGTGCGAAAATAATGAATCTATTTAGTTTTATTTATACAAATATAGATAATGTAATTATATATATATATATATATTCTTCTTCTAGCCAACGAAAACATTTTTGCATTTGGTTTTTCGGCCGAACAACTTTTGTTGTAAATAACGGTTCCGTAATGGAAAAATATGGTATCAAGTCCAAAAGTTGATTTGAAGTGTAAGAGATTTTTTTTTATCTTTCGAAAATGAAGAAACTTGAAAACTGTGCAGAACTGTGAAGTTTTCAGATCTTAAATAAATATTATT
Organism: Larix kaempferi; assembly: GCA_027924585.1. NCBI lineage: Eukaryota > Viridiplantae > Streptophyta > Pinopsida > Pinales > Pinaceae > Larix > Larix kaempferi. Next base: position 10,910,528 of record BSBM01002204.1, on the reverse strand, counting down.
CGGCTGAATAATCTCCGAGACCTGAAAACTTCACGGTTCTGCACAGTTTTCAGGTTTCTCCATTTTCGAAAGGTAAAAACAATCTCTTACACTACAAATCAACTGTCGGACTTGATACCATTAGTTTCATCATTGAATCTACTTTCTGTAGGTATAGATTTTGTTGTGTATAGGTGAAATCTATTATTTTTAATTTACTTTTTTCTTAACATGTGTTGAGTTTGGTTTCAACTCTTTCAAAATGCGGTGAAATGAAAAATCCATAACTTTAAAAATACACTACCAAAAATATTGAACAAAATATGGTGCCGTTAATTGGAGTGTCTACTTCAAAAGGCTATTCGTAGATTTTTTAGTTTTGTAGTCAATTGAGAGAAAAGTGGCACAACAAAAAACATGTTGAAAATCGACAAGGTTTTCCCATTAATCGAATTCAAAAAAATATAATAATTAGTATATAAATCCATTGGTTACAAACTTATAGTCATGCAGTAGTACATTGTGTGTAGATTGTCGTAGCATATTTTGTTTTAGCAAAAAAAAGTATAACAATGATTTTAAGCACGCAACAAAACATGACTATTTTGTAGTCCTTTTATTTTATAAGAACACACTATCAAACATTTTCCAAATCAACATATCAAATCTCAACAAAAGAAATTGAAAAAATTATGAATAGAAATCTAACATAATTCTCTAAAAGTTTTCTTTTTACTGAAAAGTGAAATTCTAAACAAAAATATCACTTTTGTTCGCCCGAAGTTGAAAAACATGAAAAAATCAAATTTATTTTTTCATAAGACCCCCCAAAATAGACACCCATTTATTTTCGAATACTCTTAATTTTATATTATTTTTTTGGTAATATTAATTAAGCCTTGTAATAATGGAAGTGATGGAAAAGTGGCTAATATTGTTGGAAATTATGTATAATGGTGATGACACTCATGTTAAAGTAGGTGACATAATTCAAGTTGTTAACATTTCTAATATACAATATCCAAATAAAAATAAAAATAAAAATTTCATGGCTTGATTCTAGATCCCACAAATACTCTCCTGGTCAACCAAAAAAAATTGTTTGACTCCCTCTAATACTTACATTTCCACCCTTTCTTTCTCTTCTTATACTATTACATTATATGTCATTTTATCTTCTTCTTTTTAGATTGCATAATTCGCTATTTTTAGCTACTTCCACAAAATTCTTTTTATATATAATCTAAATGGTTGTAAATAATTAATACTAACTACCAAGATTTAAAAAATGTTCATCCATTCACAACCGATGCACTCAATGTTTTAAGAAGTAGAAAGTTTTCTATTAGTTTTTGAATTAGGTGATTGCTCTTGTGAATAAAACATAACCGATGCACTCAATGTTTTAAGAAGTGGAAAATTTTCTATTAGTTATTGAATTATGTGATTGCTCTTGTGAATAAAACATAGATACGAGGTTATAAGGTATTTGAAACCAAAAAAATGAGTGGGTAGATTAGTAAAATCAAATTACTCAAGATCCAAATGGGAGGCAATTGGATAAAAACAAAGAATCCAAAACATCTAATCGATTACCTTTATGTTCACATTCATCTATATCTTCACCTTCATAAGTTATACATATTAGATTTTTTTACTAACTTTGAAGTTGCAAAATGAAAACATTTCCTAGTCTATTTGCAAACCTCTCTTTCATAGAGCCCTTCTCAAAAAACTAGTCCAGTAAAATATTAAAGCATTCAAGTGGATGAACATGGAATAAAATGATGCTATCAACTTAGTATCTTTATTCTTTATTTTTCTTCAAGAGATATAATGGGATTAAAAATCCTACAAGGGAAATTAAGATGGGGGAGTAATGTCCAAAGGAATTGCCATCTTCAAGGGAAATAATATTAACATATTGCATGTTTCAAATGAAGATTTCAGAGGATATAGTAAAAGAAAATTAATTCCTATTAATGCGAACTCAATTTGTTTCATTATTTTCCCATGGTTGGACACAAGAAAATGATAAATCCATCCAGCGAGGAAGTGGAAGAATGCAATAATAATTGACTAAGCCAACTAGGAAGTGGAAGAGTAGAGACATTGATGGATCAAAACTGTGTTTTAGACGGGCATGAATCCTTAGGGACTTTAAAGGTTGTAATTCAAGGATATGAAGGTCTTATTGATATCGAGAAAACCATATATGTTGAAAGGGAAGCATTCCTCAACATGAATATACGGTAGGTAGTATATCACAATGCTAGGTACTTAGCAATACTGTGAATGGTGGTTTATGTTCTTAGTCAATGGTCAAACAAAAGAAAAGGTTTCAAAATCCAACTAGAAAGGAAGTGAAAGATTGCAATACTAATGAATTAATCCAACTAGGAAGTGGGAAAATAGATATTATATTGATGCATTAAAACTGTTGAGATATTGTAACTTCAAAGAATATTATATTTGTACTTTATTATTCCGGAGATGATTCATTCCTCCGTGAAGATCTTATTGTATATCCGGAGATGTTTATTCCTCCGTCGGAATGTGGTAACTTGGGTTATTAGACTTCCCTAGTGGGGGTCGGCCCTGTATGTGTTATGTGGGTCAAAGGGTTATTAGACCACCCTAGAGGGGTCGGCCCAGTCAGTTATAATGGGGTATTTAACCTAATGGTTAAATACGAGCCTACATGTACTTGTGTAAAATACATATCAGAGTAGTGTATAAATAGAGGAGGTGTGTTCCTCATTATACACATTCACTCACTTGAGGATAGAGCACTTGTGGAGGAGAGGTCTGCTATTGTGGAGGAGGAGATCATGTCTCAGGGTTTCATCTTTGTATATTGCTGGTCATCTATATTGAGGAAGCTTTGCTGGGTTTTCTACCCCATGAGGGTTTCCCAGGATAAATCTATGTCTCTTGTGTTTATGCTGTGCTTGTTGTTTCTTCAGTGATCCTGTATATGCTATTATTGTGTAATGGAATGTAATGCTGCTATTTTCTGTCTTAGCATATTGAATTTTAACATGGTATCAGAGCTAACCTGAAGGAAGACAAGGTATGGCACTAAAGACACTTGCTTTACTTACGAAAATTTGAAGGTTAGGGTTTTACATAGCAAAAACCAGTCATCGTAGCACTTTCGCTATAAATCCGTTTTGGCGAAGTTTTCGGATCTGAAATTGTTACAGGACGAAGCTAAAATATCCAGGTACCTTGTGTCCAAAGGACAACCTCTAATTCGTTGTAATTTGTGATTTATGATCTGTACAATATAGGGTTTCTGCCTCTTCCAGATCTGAGTCAAACTCAGGTGACCTTGGGAAAAAGGTCATAACTTGGGCTAGGAAGCTCCAAATTAAATTTCGTGAAAAGTGACAGGTAGTACACAGACTGTAATATCTCAGAAAACGTTTGCAGAGGCCGAAGTTGAACCAGTGACACGTGGCACGCCGTACAAGTTCGATCTCCTGTATTATCTCATAAACAGGTCACGTTGCGACACTTGGCATAACTCTCTCTCAGAGAATCCAATTGAGTTCAGACCTGTCAGGAGGGAAAGATAACATGCCGAGCTATCTCAGAAAACTTTTTCAGAGGCCGAAGGTCAAACAGTGACATGTGGCACGCCGTACAAGTTTGCTCTCCTGTATTTTCCCAAAACAGGTCACGTTGCGACATTTGGCATAACTCTCTCTCAGAACATCCAATTGAGGTCAGACCTATCAGGATGGAAAGATAACAGGTCAGGCTATCTCAGAAAAGCTTTTCAGACCCTGTGGATCAAAAATTTCGGAGTTACACCAGAAACAATCAGGTACATATTTCTGTCAAAACAGAATTATTTTTTGGTACCTTCATTCATGGCTTCCGGAATTTAGGGCTTTGAAGAAAGTTGGAATTTTTGTAATCGGAGACCAAGGATGGATGCTACTCATCAAAATAGAAATTTAGAGACCAAGATCAGAATTTTTGGTTGGGCAGAAGGCCGGGCTTGATTAGACCCTAGTTCGGGACTTTGATCAGAAAAGCGGAAAATTAGGGCTTCTGTAAAAATGGGAATTTTTGAAATCTGTGACCACGGCTGGAAGCTCCTCAGAAAAATAGAAGATTAGAGCTTTGGATCAAAATTTTTGATGGGGCAAAAGAGTGGGCTTCATCAAACCCCAGTTCAGGGTCACGTCCAGTGAATCCGAAAGTTTCAAAGGCAAAATTAAGGAGTAAAACTTTGCAGTTTTCAAATTCTGAATATATCAGTTTGATCAGCTCATCAAGGTGCATATCTCTATCCTTTCGGAAGTTTGAAATTCAAAGTTTGAATTTTTGGGGTTTCTCTGACAAACCCATATCCAGCTCCAGGTCCAGTTCTTGCAAATCAAGTGGATAGGGTTAATCCTAGAAGAAGATGGATTGGTCACCTACATAAGTGAAGGAGTTCATGTTTCAGAGGGAGATGAGGCTAAGGCTTTACATAAGGAGATTACAAGCGATCTCGACAGGTATGACTCATCGAGGTATGTTTTGAGATTTGTTCATGATTAAGTTTATGGTATGTTTGTCTTCATGTTATTATGGTTAGTACAATCTTGATTTTAGATTTGTTGTATCACCTTAACAAAATTATGAATGCATGATAGAAGATATTCATTGGTTAGGGTGTTGACACTTATGATTGTACTAATGCATTATAATGTTGTGTGAGGTTGATGTTGTCTGCTAACAAGATACAGGTACATCACAAAAGACAAATCAGGCTCCATGACCATGAAAACATGAAGACAAAGACTCATCCATAATCTTTGTTCTACTTACGAGGTATGTATGACTTTGTTATATTATGCTTAACCTATGAGACATGCAGGTTCTAGCTCAGGATCTCTAAATCATTGAAGAGATTGTTTAGGTATGTTGTACATAACCAAGTAGGTATACTAATCCAGGTATGTTTCCCATGAATCTTACCTTGTGTTAGGATCCCTTATATAAGTATACTTGATATGATTGGTTATGCTTATTCATAAAGTTAGTAATCAAGGGTTTATGCATGATTTAATTAACCAGAAGAGTACTATGATCAAACAAGAATATGCATGAGTAAAAGAAGACTTACTTGAAACCCTGAATACTAATGATCATGACTATACATATTCAAGATTATTTAGAATTAGAATGTTTTGAGAATATACTAATGAATGAATGTTTGTGTATGAGATCATGAGGATGACACTAGTGCACACTTGAGCATGCACAGTGGTACAGAATGAATAGAAGTTCAAAGGACATATAGAAGATCAAGCGGGAGGCAACCACACAAACATAAAAGATAAGTATTTGAGTTGTTATTTGAAATAGTAAATGATATTTCTTGTATGCATATTTGTATTCCTAGAACATATCATGCTGAGTGCAAACATTCATAGAGCATTGAACATTATACTACTAATATGCATATGATTGGTAAGTTGGACAAACATTCCATTGTTGCTTGTCTAGAATGAAACCTCTTTGCTGACATGCTAAGAGTTGTGCACACTCTCGATAGTATGTTCTGGTAGAGATGGAAGGCATCTAGATAGCCACTGTATGCATACAGGATATGGGAAAGTGTTGTGCCAAAGTATTGGTCAAGATAGTTGCATAACTATGTAAATGATATCTGTATGCATAATAGGTTATCATGATTTCATGATTATGAAGGATTACTAATCATGTACTTAATTTTGTTTTGTAGGAAAGATCATGAAGAATAATGAACACCGAACAAGTGATGGATGTTCAACAAGAAGATTTACAAATCAAACAAAATATAGAAGGCTTGTGGCTAGAAGATTCTCTTAGAAAGAGGAAGAGAATCATGATGAGATGTTTGCTCCAAGTGGCTAGATAAGACCATTCTCTTAATGGTGCAATTAAAAGTGTGAATCAGGTTCTGTATGGGTTCCCAGGATCGATAGTATATTGATGAGAATACATGTGGGGATTGTATCATCCTTGAACACTTGTTCTAAAGTGATCCGTAGACAGGTGTCTCCGAGAAAGAAAAGGGATTGGATCATCCCTGGACTTTCAGTCCTAAAGAGAGCCGTAGACGTGAGGTCTCCGAGAATGAAGTCCTTAGTGGACAGTTGAGGGGATTGGATCATCCCTGGACTTTAAGTCCTAAAGAGAGCCGTAGACATAAGGTCTCCGAGAATGAAGTCCTTAGTGGACAGTTAAGGGGATTGGATCATCCCTGGACTTTCAGTCCTAAAGACAGCCGTAGACGTGAGGTCTCCGAGAATGAAGTCCTTAGTGGACAGTTGAAGGGATTGGATCATCCCTGGACTTTCAGTCCTAAAGAGATCCGTAGACGTGAGGTCTCCGAGAATGAAGTCCTTAGTGGACAGTTGAGGGGATTGGATCATCCCTGGACTTTCAGTCCTAAAGAGAGCCGTAGACGTAAGGTCTCCGAGAATGAAGTCCTTAGTGGACAGTTGAGGGGATTGGATCATCCCTGGACTTTCAGTCCTAAAGAGAGCCGTAGACGTGAGGTCTCCGAGAATGAAGTCCTTGGTGGACTTGAGGGGATTGGATCATCCCTGGACTTTCAGTCCTAAAGAGAGCCGTAGACGTGAGGTCTACGAGAATGAAGTCTTTGGTGGACTTGAGGGGATTGGATCATCCCTGGACTTTCAGTCCTAAAGAGAGCCGTAGACGTGAGGTCTCCGAGAATGAAGTCCTTGATGGACTTGAGGGGATTGGATCATCCCTGGACTCTCAGTCCTAAAGAGAGCCGTAGACGTGAGGTCTCCGAGAATAGAGGATAGGACTGCATCGTCCCTGAACTGATAGTTCAAAATGTACGTGAGGACTGCATCGTCCATGAACTGGGTTCAAAATGTACGTGAGGACTGCATCGTCCATGAACTGGGTTCAAAATGTACGTGAGGACTGCATCGTCCATGAACTGGGTTCAAAATGTACGTGAGGACTGCATCGTCCATGAACTGGGTTCAAAATGTACGTGAGGACTGCATCGTCCATGAACTGGGTTCAAAATGTACGTGAGGACTGCATCGTCCATGAACTGGGTTCAAAATGTACGTGAGGACTGCATCGTCCATGAACTGGGTTCAAAATGTACGTGAGGACTGCATCGTCCATGAACTGGGTTCAAAATGTACGTGAGGACTGCATCGTCCATGAACTGGGTTCAAAATGTACGTGAGGACTGCATCGTCCATGAACTGGGTTCAAAATGTACGTGAGGACTGCATCGTCCATGAACTGGGTTCAAAATGTACGTGATGGGATTGCATCGTCCCTAGACATGAGACTTGTCTTAAAGTGATAAGGACTAATCATCCTGTAAGTAGATTGGGATTGCATCGTCCCTAGACATGGTGAGGTGTCTTAAAGTGATAAGGACTAATCCTCCTGTAAGTAGATTGGGATTGCATCGTCCCTAGACATGGTGAAGTGTCTTAAAGTGATAAGGACTAATCATCCTGTAAGTAGATTGGGATTGCATCGTCCCTAGACATGGTGAGGTGTCTTAAAGTGATAAGGACTAATCATCCTGTAAGTAGATTGGGATTGCATCGTCCCTAGACATGGTGAGGTGTCTTAAAATGATAAGGACTAATCATCCTGTAAGTAGATTGGGATTGCATCGTCCCTAGACATGGTGAAGTGTCTTAAAGTGATAAGGACTAATCATCCTGTAAGTAGATTGGGATTGCATCGTCCCTAGACATGGTGAGGTGTCTTAAAGTGATAAGGACTAATCATCCTGTAAGTATATTGGGATTGCATCATCCCTAGACATGGTGAGGTGTCTTAAAATGATAAGGACTAATCATCCTGTAAGTAGATTGGGATTGCATCATCCCTAGACATGGTGAGGTGTCTTAAAGTGATAAGGACTAATCATCTTGTAAGTAGATTGGGATTGCATCGTCCCTAGACATGGTAAGGTGTCTTAAAGTGATAAGGACTAATCATCCTGTAAGTTGATTCGGGATTGCATCATCCTTAGACATGGTGAGGTGTCTTAAAAGGATAAGGATTGATCATCCTGTAAGTTGATCTGGATTGCATCATCCATAGACATGAGAGATGTCTTAAATTGAGAGGGATTGATCATCCCATAAGTGGATCAGGATTGTATCATCCTTGGACCTATGTCCTAAAGTGAGAGGGATTGACCATCCCGTAATTGGATCATGTGTGTTGCAGGGTATGATGTTGTTGTGTATACTTGTATCAGTGTGGATACTTGTATTGATAGATGTATTAGTGAGAATACATGCTTTTGATGATAGATGTATTAGTGAGAGTACATGCTTTTGATGATAGATGTATTAGTGAGAATACATGCTTTTGATGATAGATGTATTAGTGAGAATACATGCTTTTGATGATATATGTATTAGTAAGAATACATGTTTTGATGATAGATGTATTGGTGAGAATACATACTTTTGATGATACATGTATTGATTAATGTACTTGTATGGTTGAGGATACTTATGTTGTAGATCGAGATGATCTAGATGCTGTAGATCGAGATGATCCAGATGCTGTAGATCGTGATGATCCAGATGCTGTAGATCGTGATGATCCAGATGCTGTAGATCGAGATGATCCAGATGGTGTAGATCGAGATGATCCAGATGGTGTAGATCGAGATGATCCAGATGCTGTAGATGAGATGATCCAGATGCTGTAGATCGAGATGATCCAGATGTTATAGATCGAGATGATCCAGATGCTGTAGATCGAGATGATCCAGATGTTGTAGATCGTGATGATCCAGATGCTGTAGATCGAGATGATCCAGATGCTGTAGATCGAGATGATATGACAATGCTGATGATCATGAGATAACGATGCGGATGATCGTAAGATGACGATGCTAATGATCGTGTGATGACGATGCTGATGATCGTATGATGACGATGCTGATGATCATGAGATGACGATGCTGATGATCGTGTGATGACGATGCTGATGATCGTGAGATGACGATGTTGATGATCGTGTGATGACGATGTTGATGATAGTGAGATGACGATGTTGTTGATCATGTGATGACGATGCTGATGATCGTGTGATGGCGATGCTGACAATCGTGAGGATTCAGATATTGATGTTGCTGTAGCTGTTTGAGTGCTGCAGAAGATAAAGACTCAGTACTGAAGATGTTGATGTTCCAGTATTGAAGATATTCCAGTAACTGGTTGAGTTACTGATGATGTTGAGAAAGCTTCCAATGATTTATAGATGTATCATGTATGATGTTGATGACTCCTTGCTCGTGCAGATGCTGTTATAATATCCTTCTCGTTAAGGGGGAGTGTTGAGATATTGTAACTTCAAAGAATATTATATTTGTACTTTATTATTCCGGAGATGATTCATTCCTCCGTGAAGATCTTATTGTATATCCGGAGATGTTTATTCCTCCGTCGGAATGTGGTAACTTGGGTTATTAGACTTCCCTAGTGGGGGTCGGCCCTGTATGTGTTATGTGGGTCAAAGGGTTATTAGACCACCCTAGAGGGGTCGGCCCAGTCAGTTATAATGGGGTATTTAACCTAATGGTTAAATACGAGCCTACATGTACTTGTGTAAAATACATATCAGAGTAGTGTATAAATAGAGGAGGTGTGTTCCTCATTATACACATTCACTCACTTGAGGATAGAGCACTTGTGGAGGAGAGGTCTGCTATTGTGGAGGAGGAGATCATGTCTCAGGGTTTCATCTTTGTATATTGCTGGTCATCTATATTGAGGAAGCTTTGCTGGGTTTTCTACCCCATGAGGGTTTCCCAGGATAAATCTATGTCTCTTGTGTTTATGCTGTGCTTGCTGTTTCTTCAGTGATCCTCTATATGCTATTATTGTGTAATGGAATGTAATGCTGCTATTTTCTGTCTTAGCATATTGAATTTTAACAAAAACTATGTTCTAGGTAGGTTGAATCCATCAGGAACTGAAATATTGTGATTTGAGGATATGAATGTATTATCAATCCCACCAAAATAAAATAAGATGAAATGGATTACTTTAGAATGTATCTAGGCTAGCTGGTATATCATAACACTAGGTACTCAGTAACAACTTGAATGCTTGATGTTTTTCTTCTTCAATATAGTGTATTAGTTTGAAATTTGAAAAGAAGAGTTGGGTTGTAGGGAGTATGTATGCTTAGTGGAGGCAAGTGCGGGGATGGGGGGTTTATTTTTTACCCTTAAGGGAATAATGAAGTCAATTTGTCATGGAGGATAGGTTTTGCAATGAATAATCAAGATGGAGCATTTTCCTTGCTCCTAGGAACTATCATTCTTCAAGCTCATCGAATAAAGAATGTAATGATATTTGACAATTCTCTTTTTGTCATAAATTAGATAAGAAAAAATACCCTCAAAGAAGGATTTACGCTAAACAAAAGAAGTATACCTATACAAGGGTGTTCCCCCAAGAGGTATTGGTTACCATAGGTTTGCATGCAATGCTTTTCATTGTTATGATATGAACCCCCTCAATCAAATATTTCCAATAAATAGTGGAGAGCAATGCAAGTGTCATAATATGATATATGAAATGCATGAAAGTCTCCACAACATTTTAAGGATGCGCGGGGGAGACTTCACACTTACTTGTGTCTCAAGTCCCTTCACCTCTGAACTTATGGTATGAAGTGTACTTTCCTTTATGGATCGTTTACTTAAGGTGGCTCGTAGAGGTGGTATAAATGTTTTGGTGGATATGTCTTTGAATGGAATTTATAGACAATACCAAGTCGATGGGTGCGCTAATTTTTGGATCGTAGTGGTGACAACTCCGAGGGATTTTTTTTTATAGAGGTAAGGATTATTGTGATAAGTGGTTTTATTCTTTGGAATTACAATCACTTGTGATATGGGTTATTTCTCCTTCTTTGGAATGTGGAAAATATAGTGGCTTGAATTTTCTTAGTGGTTTAGTTTGCTCCCCTCTTAGTCTAGATAGTCCCTTCTTCTGAGTTATTATTGGTGAGTTATGGTCTTATTATAGGCTTTTTTGGTCTTGAGAAGCATAAGAGGTTGATCCCTACTACTCAATGTTTTCTGAGTGTTTGAAGCCAACTATTCTAACCTAGGAATTTTTGGGATTCATAATACTACAAAAGTTAAGAAAATATTGAGAAGAATGAATGCACAGCTAGAAGGGATGATGTAAGCCATAAATCACTTAAGCATTCATGTGGAGAAAAATGAATCTAAGCATGAGGAAATTGAAGCTAAAATTCATGAACAAAGTGTGGAATCAGATAAATTGTCCAATGCCATAGTAGTGCACTAAAATATAATACTAGGATTCACATAAGGCTCTCAATCTGAAGAAACTCACCCAATGGTATCAATTGTTTCAATCAAAGATAGAGCTGGAAAGGAAGAAATGGTGCAACAGATTGCTATGGCATTGACAAGGAAATTGCACTCACCTAGATATCGTGGTTTGGACTAAGATGATGTGCTCATGGAGGAAGCCCACACTGGGAAAACATTTGGTTGTAGTTGTTTTATGTTTATGGTTTACACTTGTGTTTTTTTACTTGACCAATAAGTAAGAAAATATAGTTGCAGGTTTGATAGGAAGGAACTTAGTCATGTTTTGTTTATAAGCCCCATTGAAGCTCATTGTATGAGGGATCATCTTATTAGAATAGTTTTATCAAAATTTTGGAACTTTATGTATATTTTTGTCGTTTGGATTTTCCATGCCCCCCTTTTGATATAAATCAAACCCATTTCTATTATTAAATAAAAATAAAAATATGGAGGATATATGCTTACCTACTTTCTACTATGATTCCTCACATAGGTTCTAACTTCTTGAAAGAATGACACTGGAATTGTGTGCAAATATGACAACAATTTGATGGCATGACATTTTTTAACCGAATATATTTTTATGATGCTAATATAAAACTAAAGGATGTGAGATGTGATACATTTAGATATAAGATGCTACATTCACACAATCATAATTCCTTCGATGCACAACAAATTTTAGCGAAATGAAAAATGATGCAAAAATTACAATAATATGATGCTAGTCAATGTAAATATGACACAAGATGAAAAATAATAGTTTTTAATATTTTTCAGCATCGTTGTTATAATGTTTGTAGCTATGGTGAAAATTTTGTTAAAATGAGGGACTCTTATTCGTCATTTTTGTTTATATGGAAACTTATTGTATGTGGTCTTAAATTGCTTTGAAAAAGTACAACTATGCAATACAATGATTGTCATCACTTGTTTTAAATTATTTTCTTGTATCCATTCCATCTTGATATATTTAGGGTTGTTTGTCATAGTGATATTATGCATACACATACACATTAAAAACTAATTCAATTGAAACGTTGAAATGCAAATTCATATTGTTGCAATTTAATATTGACACTTTTGAAATCGAAAGTCATAATTTCTAAATCAAAATTAACACTTACAATTTTAAAATTCACATTTTGAAATGGAAACTCCTATGTTTATTCGAAATTCAAACTTTTGGAACTTAAATTATTTGAAATTTACAATTTCAATGCTTTGAAAACACCAATATTCAAAATGGAAATTCACAATTTCTTAAAATAATTCAAATTTAATAAAATTAATATCAATATAAATAAATAAATAAAATTATTTATTTTTCAAATAAATCTTAATATATTTTTTAAATTACAAGAATCTTTGGAAAAAATATTTTGTTAGGGAAATGCTAAAGCAAACTAATATACGAGGATGAAATTATAGTAACCATGCCTCAATTGTCAATGCCATAGACATTATATATTTAAGTTTCTCAACATGTAGTTCGATTAAATAACTAGATCAGGATATTATAAAGGTGGTAAAATTAAATTAATTTAAATAAGTAGATTAGGATATTATAAAGGTGGTAAAATTAAATTAAATAGAATATTAATTATAAAGAATATATAAAATATTTTGAATGTGTTTTAATATAAAATAAAATGTAACATGATCTCATGTTAATAGGTTAAATTAAAGTAAAAAATTAAGGTCAATAATATAAAAGTGAAAAAAACCGTCAAACTTTAAGTGGATTTATCCATGAATGAATCTACCAAAATTGATAATAGTATCTCCTATATAATAGTCAACCTAAATCATAACCATGTTAAATTATACATTAACATATAAAAATAAATTTATTTTAAATTATATATAAATTAAAACATATTATAAATACATGTTTTTATCTAATTCTTAATAATACCAGAGCCGCGGAGTGGCAACATTGTCATTGCAAGACTAGTTTTAGCATTGGTATACATTTGAGATTTGAGTATGCATTATTATATTAAGATAAGTGACAACAAGCTTTCTAGATGCTGAGACCCAATCTTAAGATAGAAACCAACATTTATTATGCTTCTTCTTCCAATATAACATAGGGTGCAGCCCTTAACACAAAGGATAACAAATTCTAAGGAATGTTTTTTGTATTACACAACCAGTGCTTTTTCCTTTTGTAATACCATGGTTGTTAAGCCCCAGACTTAAGATTATTTGTTTGTTAATATGACTATGAACTTTGGAATTATCATTGTTGTTGTTTTTATTATTAAATTAAATAAACAACTATCTCATCAGAGACAAATAAAAGAGTATAGGAGGCCATGGAATCCACAGTGTGATGGGGGAATGGGTACATTCCTAGTACTTTAGAACTTGTTTTTATTCATCTTAATTCATATTTGCACCTTGGTGACTTTTAGAGTTGTTGGTCACCCAAACATTGTACAACAAACCTTATTTTTTATTATTTTGGCCTATGGAGTTACTATTGCACATTATACATGCCTTAGTTGGCCCCTCTTGCTTAATGCACCCTCCTTGGATGAAAGATACTCTTTTGTGAACCCCACTTGCACTAAGGTTCCCTCTCCCTATATTTTAGAGGTTGTAAGCTATACTTTAGCTTCCCCTCCTTGATTTTTGCCTCCACCTCCAAAAGGCACCCTTGCTCCCCAAGTCTAGTTGCAGTTCCCTATTTTTGTGCTTACAAGTCATTGATGATCCTATTGGACCTGATCTTTCACCGCTCATGACTAGTGTGCCATCCTTATGCTCTACTCCATGGTTTTTGGTAACTCCTCCTCATGGTGCTAATCCGGGAAAGAGAATCTCCTAACTGATCCACCACTCCACTAATTCGATTTAAGTGTCCATGATGAAACCTAACCTTACTTCTCTCTAATTCAAGTTGATTCCCTGGGTTAGAGTTGTTCTTCTTGTGCTATAAATTCATGTGCTCTCTCATTGTTGAAGCTAATCCTGAGCTTTGGATCACTTGACTTGTGTTATCCCACTATGTTGTGAGTGTTGACAGTATTGAGACTATGTTGGGACTTAGTGTTTATTGTGGGATCATGTTAGAGATTTAATCTAGTTGGATGATTCCCTTTCTTCTTTGATTTCACTCTAATAGTCTAGGTTCTCACATAGGAAGCTAGGAAATGGGATGGTGATATCTTGAGGGACGAGTTAGGTGAAGGGAGTCACATCCCATAGGCAGTGGAGACAGACGAGAAAGTAGTAATGGGAATTATTGTGTTTTCTCGGAAGAGGAGTTTCTAGAGTTGCTAGACTATGTGTGCCTCTGCTAGTGGATCTTTGGACTTAGCTCGGGGGTGAATTTTTTCAAGTGAGATTCGACTTGAATGTGTCTATGGATGGGTGGAAAGTTGTCCTGTTGGAGCTAGTTTCCCTTTTTGAAGATACGTATTTGCTCAGATGTTTATTCATGTTATTTTATTGTGTATATGTGCTCGCGAAGGTTGATTTGTATCGTTTTTATGTTCATGGATTTTTTTCCCAGGAATTGTATGCAGGATTGATTCCTCCATGCTTTCTCTTATTTCTTATGATTCGAATGGCTATAGGTGGAAACCATCCTTTCTCTTCTTCATTATGACTCGAATGGTTGTAGGTGGCATCCATGAGATTTGATGTATTATTCATTTAGATGGTTGCAAATAAAAGCCATAAAAATCTATGGTATTAGTGTTGGATGGCTGTATTTAACAACCATATATCTGATTTGTATTAGTGATTGATGGTTGGAGGGAGGGAAACCATAAAGTTTGATTATTACTAGTAAGAGATGGTAACTATAGGGGCCAACCATGAGATCTGGTTTTGAAGGTTGTAGATGGTATCCCGTGTCTCTATTTTTTCCATGGTTTTTTGGACTGTAGATGCTATCCTATGGATGCGTCCTTAACGTTGTTATTAATTACTAGTAAACCAATTAGCACACTCATAGTATAACTAATATCCTCATATCGATATACAAGTGGATGCTAACAACAACAATTAATTATTTGCTATCATGTTTTCAATAATATTACAATCCATTAACTATTATCAAGTACATGGGCTAATTGTATGCTTTTAATTATTATATGATTACTAGAGATACCAATTATCATGCCTTACTCATGTACACTTAATGTTTACAATTACAACATAATTGCATTCAATAGTATGCAAACTAGGGAATGTTAGGCTTGAGTTTCATGCTTTTCATTTTAAAAGGGGTAAAAGTTTTTAATTTATTGGTTGTATGGCTTGTTAGCCTAACCTTAATCACATTAATTCATTGTGCTATACTAGTCTTATCCCTTTTACCTAGGATTCCTAGTTCCTTTGGCCTTAGTTGGGCCATGGACATTACAAAGTGGTATTAGAGCTGAAGTTTTCAACACTACGTTTGTTGAGCCTTCTACAAAGTTACAATCATTCTCTGAATATGCATTAGAGCTGCAATGCATTGAATAAGAATTAAATTAAATGATATCTTGTAGATATATGCATATTAATGCTATGAACTATTTAATTAAATTGTTATCCTGGGACAACTATGGACTTGATGTCCAACCGATAAGGAAAAATCCTGAAAGAATTTCTAGCTCCCCTTTTTTCCCAATGACACCATTTTCTAGTTGTGAGTAGAAGAGTCGGATTATTTCCTTATAACAAAAATGTAAAAATATTTGAATAATAATAAACTTATATCGGTGTGTGGTATGCTAACAATAATTGATAATGAACACATTGTAGTTTCCAGTGAATGATTGAGCAAGCAATGTGGCTATTGAGCAGAAATTTTAATTGAACGAGCGAAGACTAGAGACTCAGTAAGTACAAGTTCAGCAGTAGGAAATCAAATATCATATATGGATTTAGAAGAAATACAGATGCCCTATATCCCATAAGAGGAGCTTGTTGGAAGAAGAGAAATAAGTTCAAGTAGACATAAGAGGAGTAGTGAACCCTTATGTTTGGAATATTTGGTAAGGAAGTGTAGGGAGGATAATGAAAGGATCATCAACCTTTAGGAAAAAATCATGAATGATCTAAATTCATTGAATACCATTGTTACGGAGAAAACTTCCTATGGCTTGAAGCAGACCACAATAGACAGCTAATTACCAGGAAATGACTCAATTCCCAATACAATGCTATATAAATGATAATTCTAAGATAATGGAGAAAAGACCAACCTTAAACCGGATGGTCGAAGTAGATCCCCGTTGAGCTTTCAACTTCTACACTTGAACCTCCATATTAGTCTCAACAACAAGTACAAGCAAGTGCATATAACATGTGAAAGACATTAGCATAATCAATAGCATGATCCATGATATCATAAGCGAATATAACCCAATGTAATTTAACAATATTCACAACATCAATTGGACGAGAAAATGAGTATTTCCATTAATGAATAACAATAAGTACAATATACTACCTCTTGGCGGAAACCAATCTGAACCAAGAACTTGGTCTCTCCACTTGTGCCTCTACCACTTCAATCCGCCATGAGATGGAAAACTCAAACTACGAAAGGATTTTGGTAGGTGAACATAAGGAGTTCACAACAACAAGGATCAATGAATGTAGACTCACGTCACAACAAAAATCCACTAGAGTTATCTTGCTCTCCCTTTTTCCTCCCTTCCATACACTATAAGAGCTCAATACATAGCCTTCCAAAGGTAAGTGAAAGGACACATCGAGGCGTTTCGGGGTATATGGAGGGCCAAAGGTCACCCTATGACCGCTTTTTGGGAGTAAAAAGTAATTTTCTAATGATTTTTACCATTTTACTTGGTACCCACGGGCTATAGTGGAACAACCTGCGTGTATGCTGGCTATAGTGGAACAGCTAGCGTACAGGAACAAAAATAGGGAAAAATGTGTTCCTGAAAAAATGATGAATCTGAGTCAATGAAATGGATCCTGAAGGCCAATCAATGCTGATGCTCACAAGGTGGAAAATTACGCTATAACAGATGCCCCCTAATGTGTGAGGTCAGAGAATGGTGCTACAATGGCCGAAATACATTATAAATCTTGGAAGTGGAGTGATGGAGACACAACTGGAAGGAACAACTCACTCGTCATAATACAATAATATCTCTGAATACATGTAGGTATAGTACAACAATCTAATACAATGGCCATTGATAGGAAGTACATAATGAATACATGTCATAGGTGATCATAGCCATAACCATCTACAGTAAGAGACGGTCTCCTGCTGAAAGGAAACAACTGGTGCAAACTGGAGGTACAAATTGTTGATGCATGAGAGGTGATATCTCAAATGTACAGTCACGATCATCAGTAGCATACTGAATGCCACTATATCCTGGGGTCTTCTACACAAATCATCTACGGTGCAAGTCCCATCAAGTGAATAAAGGTGTTGAGATCGAACCTGATGTGACATCGTTTGATGACCGGTCAATGATGTATACCGTTAATAGACACGAGATAACCCACCAATAATGAAAATGGGCATCAAAGCACAGAGTACAATAATCAAAGTGCGAATATATGTGTTGAAGTCGGACACTAAGATGAATCCATCGATCAGGGGACATTGATGTATTCCCAAAATTGTCAATGGTGAGAGAACCTTCCACTAATGACTGCAAGCCTCAAGGTACCCAACCGACTCTAAGTCTCAATTCCAGAATAAATGAGTTGAATTCGATGGAACGAAACTCCCTAGAAGGAGGGGATTAAGGCATCTTCCATCAACCAACAAAAGGTAACAACTACGCTAAAAGATTTGGAAGAAATCAGATGAAATGGACTGACTCAATGAGGATGGCCGACATGCAATAGTCAAGAGATATGAGGAGTGGCCGACTCTAGTTTCAAGACTTCCTTTGAACAAGAGCATGAGCAGATGGATAGACTTAGGCAGCATAGACTCGATATAACACTGTGCAATGTAGGAGGCATCAACAAAGGGCTCCATAGTGATTGGAAGCTTAACCAATTGGTGGATTAAAAATGAGAAACGAGTACGGATACTAAGGTCCTACTATAGTCCCGAATCATAATGAATGGAGTGGAATGAATGCTCTGTTCAAAAAAGACACAACAGCTGCGAACAAAAAAAAGTAAATATTCTCTCATCCGGCTTTTTGGAATATTTGATTTTTTTGGTCTTTTTCATATTTGGAAAGCTTGAAAAAGAATAAAATTGCTTATAGTACAACAATTGAGGGAACGAGTGTCAAATAGCGAGCAGACTAGTCCCAAGCAGTGGAACATACCTATGATCAATGCAAGGAAGCATGTGGACACTCGGGGGGGGGGGGTGTTCCCTTAGGGTCAAAAGGTCATCAAATTGTGAAGGGAAAATGGAATCTCTGTAGGGCTCGACAAGGAAAGTGCTCAGGAACCAGGCTAACAATTGAGAAAACGGGAGCCGAAACAAGGCTTAGGCGGCAAGCAGGATGATGTAATGCAATCACAACTTGATAGAAAAATGGGGGGAGTCCTTATGGGAGATGACTAGCATAAGACAAAGTAGAGTATGAGTCTTTATCACAAAGTCATGGCGTAATTACGAAGGACTCCCAATCTTAAAGAGAGACAACAGCATGGGCACCAAAAGGAATAAAAGGGCTCTAACTAGGGCACCCACGGTCGGATAGGCCCTACCGCCAAATAACAACAATTCTATAATAGTGTGAAAGCTCCGCATCAGTTAAGAAGCGGGCTCGCACCTAGAGTTAATGGAAATGGTCAAAAGGTCAAATGCATAATGTATGTGAAAATGACATCTAACCTATATGCCAGGTGTGAAATATACTAGTCGTAGGTGCGAAACGGTAAAAAAACCAACTCTCGTTGAAGAAATCTTTTCAAAATGCTACTCCAAGACATCACATTAGTCCAAAACAGCTTAAAATGACGAAAACTATACAAAAGTGGGTTTTGAAAACTATAAATAGTAATAAAAAATTACAATTTACAATTCATTTTTACAATTTACCCCAAATAGTGATTTTGGTTAGTTTTCACCTGAAACTGCAGTCGCTGATTCTGGGAGCTGTGGGCATCCGTTCGTCAAGCCGTCTGGATCAAGTTAGCTATCTCATCCTTCTCTTTCATTTGGTTGCTTTTATTTCATTTTTCAGTGGTCCAATTTTTTTATTGGGCAAGCCCTACTTCTCTACGGCATTGTACGCGGGTGATAGTTATACGGGTTGCAGGTAGGGACTTCTACCCACGGTCAATGCATGCTTTAACTGTGGGTGGATGCCTCTGTTTGCTCAATAGCCCGTGGGTACGACTGTGAAGTTTGTTTTTTAAATGTAAAAAGCTAAACTTCTTGTGTTTCTTCCTCCAGGATGGTTTTAGAGTGGAGGGAAACGAATCATGACCTTGTGGATGAGGATGTCCGCCATGATTTGCCTGCAAAACAAGCATTACAAGCGTGTGGGATTTTCAAATTTTGGAGCATTGGGGGTTTGAGGGCCCAAAACCAATTGCTTCGTTGCTTGATAGACTACTGGGACGTAGATGCACAAAATTTCAACCTGGATGGTCAAACACTCTTCTTGGAGGTGGATGACATATATTTCATTACACGACTGTCCCGTCGAGGGGAAGTGGTTAGTCTTCAATCTCATACTGTGGGTGGTGGGATCACCATTTCCAACTACATAGAGTGGTACTATCTTCCCAACACCCGGAAGTTGGGGAGTCAAGTACCCATTGGAGCCATAGTCAGTCTGAGTATGAATATTATAGTGTCCACTCTCGTCAGGACTACAGGTTCGGCAGCTCTACACCAGGCTTGAAGGTTGGTGATGTTCTACGCCACAGAGTGCATGCGGCCCATGGTATGTGACTGGTGCACAATGTTACTGGTGTCTATGAAGACCCAATTAACAGAGTGCAAGTGTGGGGAGGCAAAGAACTTCGGATACGGTAGTATACTATGCATCTTTTTCTTCGAGAGAGTTATGGGGCTCAGCTCGAGGGTTGAAGTCCCTCCTCATAGTCTTCATGACCCAACCCTAAACCGGTGGGCAGAGGTATTGACACGACAGGGTGGTGGCCGACAGGCATAACCATATACAGATGAGTTCTTTCACTGGTGGGACCGATAGGTCATAGTCATTGACGAATACCCCTATGAGGGATAGAATTTCGTGGTGATCGCGACATGCCACTTCCTCCAATAGCCACATACGGAGACACTGGTATGTGACTCTTTTTATGTTTTTGTGTATTAATTTTTTTTGGGATTTTTGATTATATATGAAAATGAAAAAATACTTTTGGTGTAGTATCACGTATTGACATGTCACTGTTTGCTCGCAGATATTTGTCTGAGAAGACCAGAGGGTTTCCCAAGACATCATCGACGGGGCAGGGGGGGAGAGGTAGTTGGTGCGACCGCAGGGCGCACACTACAGACCGTATGGGTCAACCTGTCCCGTATGACCAACATAGTACCCTGATCGAGGTAGAGCGGCTACCAGAGGATATGCAATGCCATGTTGTGGGAGTACCGGGCACTTGGGTGTGACTACCGCGGTGCACAGCCAATGTAGTACATTATTACTATCAGACACATCCTGCAGAGGTAGCTAGGCCTCCTCGTGGGGCTTAGAAATATCAGAGTCCCATATTTTGTATCAATTATGTATATTTTTTAGAGTTACGAGCTCCAGTTTTGTATTGTGACACTACCTTTTTAGACATGTTATTTATAAAAAAATATGGTTCTCCAGTTCTACTATATGTGTACGTACAAATGTATGAATGTATGTTTATTTGTGTGCTTCATTATGAATATGACAAATGCCAATTTAGGACATAGTTAGCATATGCATCAGATACGTGATTAAAACTTCTTAGAACATGAATGTCTGTAATGGAAACAAAATGACGTTCCAAGAGTCTTACCCTTAAGAATATCTGTAGTAAAGTAGGATCCCTCACATGGTACTGACCATTCAATTGAGACACAACCAGTTGTGAATCTAGGAAGACCTATAAACATTGGATACCATGCGAAATAGCATCCCGAAGTAGCTCAACTACGGCATTGTACTCAACCACATTGTTGGATGTAGGACCGAGACAAGCACCTCCCGAAGACACAACTAGGTAGTTAGGCGAATAAATAACCCAGGAAGCAGAAGCGAGCTGCTACGTATGACGACTAGCACCATCCACGAATCCCAAGAACACAGGAGATTTCGCTGACATCTGTCAACCAAACAGAAGCGAATCAACATACCAAAAAACCACAAGAAATATAAACTATGTACAGAAGCAACTATACAATAGTATACAAAAGTACTAGCTCGAGCTATAAGCTCAAGCGTAATACCGCTTGAGGTAGAGCCCATTTCTAGGATCCTTCAAGGAGTTCCCTTCATAATCTTCCAATTTGTAGGCTCCTTTCTCAAGGACACACCTCATTATGTAAGGACCATGCCACATTGGGTTAAAATTTCCTACCCCAAGGGGTTCTTTAGCCTGCTCATATAAGAGGACCAAGTCACCTTCAGCATACTGCAGGGGACGGACAGACTTATCATATTGAACCTTGGCACGACGCTTATTGGCATCTATAGCCATGGCAACATCTTGAAGCTACTCGTCAAACTGCTCAAGGTGGATCAAATGTTGCTCAACATCCGACGTATCAGGGAGGAGCTCTATGGCTCGTTTTAATGATGGGATTTCGCATTCAATCGGTAGAACAGACTCCACACTGTGTACTAGCTGAAACGGTGAGAACCCGGTGGCAGTATTAACTGTGGTTCGATATGCCCACAAAGCAGGATATAACATAATATGCTCTTGCTCTGTTGGATGGTACGTTGGAGAATGGTTTTCAAATGCTTATTGATTGCCTCAACTTGACCATTCGCTTAGGGGTAGTAAGAAGATGAATTTTCTTGACGAAACCCAATCTTGAGTGACAAATCCTCCATCATCTTTTTCTAAAAGTGACTGCCATGGTAAGTGACAATCTCTTTCGGAATACCGAACCGAGTAATAATATGATTGAATACCAAATGGGCTACTATAGCACCATCGGCTTTTACTCTAGGCATGGCCTCAGCCCATTTGGAAAAGTAGTCCACGACCACAATGATATGGTGATGCCCCCCAGCCGAAGCTGGTTTGCAATCCATGAAATCCACCCCCCACTTGGTGTAGGGACTGACGGTGATGACTGGATGAAGGGGCGCTAGATGCGAGTGTACATTACGAGGAAACACTTGGAAAGGGTGACATCTCTTTATGGTGTTCATACAATCCTTGAAGATCAAAGGCCGAAAGTAACCAACTCGCATAATGCGTTGGGTTGTTGCAAGCCCAGATAAGTGACCACCGCATGCCCCAGCGTGGCAATCATTAAGAACATGCTCCACTTCTCCGTGAGTCAAAAAAGGATGGAGGAAAAAATCCTTTCCTCAACGATACAAAGTGTCGCCGACGATGGTATAATATTTAGCGTGGTGTTTCACATGCCGTCGTTCGTCTCGTGAATAGTGTGAAGGAAAATTCAAAGTTTGAAGATATACGATGATATCCCTATACCAAGGGTCCACAGACGAGATAAGGAATAAGTGCTCATCCACAAAGGAATCTTCATGGACAATATCCTCATCAAGTCGTGGAAGGTATGACATGAGCTCAACAAAAACCAAGGATTTCATTGACTTCGTTGAAGCAAAATCAAGATCAAACTCCTGAAGAATGACAATACATTTATTATACTTCCCCCCTATAAGACATCATGATAGCATGAACTGAAATGGATTGATATGTGCTATAATAGTGGTTTTCCTAAGCATGATGTAATGCCTTAAACATTGGACTACATGAACAGTCACAAGTGCCAACTTTTCCACATGAGTGTATCTTAGCTCAACATCTACTAAATTTCAACTAAGGTAATAGATCACATGCTCTATGGGCACATCATCAACCTGAACTAAGACCATGCCAATCGTCTCTTGAGATGCAGCCACATAAAGTAAAACATCTCTTGCAAATTTGGGTGGACTGAGCAGAGGGGATGATACCAAAGCTTTCTTAAGAGCATCTAAAGACTGTTGGGCTCGCTCATCCCAGATAAACGGTGTGTCTTTCTTCAACAAGAGTGTGAAACCTTTGGTAAGACTAGCATAATTCACTACAAAGCGATGTAGAAAAGTGGCTCTCCCTTGGAGGCTCTGAAGTTGAAGTAAGTTGCATGGAGGAGGCACCGAAGTATTGCCTCAACTTTAAGAGGATTGACTCTGATATCCTCTTTTGAAACTATGAAACCTAGAAGGCGACCCGTTTTCACAATAAAGATGCACTTATTGGGATTTAACCGAATCTTGTAGCGTATGCATCTTTCGAGAATTAAATAGAGGTGCTTGGGGTGGTCTACTCTCTTGCGAGAATGGCCAGCAAGATCATCCAAGTACACCTCCACTATGCGTTTAAGGTCATGAAAGGCGTAGGTCATAGCACGCTGAAAAGTGGCTTCGACATTTTTAAGGCCGAAGGGAATTTTATGGTATGCAAATGTACCCCATGGACAAATGAAAGTAGTCTTATGTTGGTCCTCGAGTTTTATTTGGATCTAGTTGTATTATGAAAAGTCGTCCATAAACGAAAAAACTTCGCTTCCCGCAAAAGCATACAAGATTTGATCTATGAATGGAGTGGGGAAATTTTCTTTCGGACATGCGCGGTTCAGGTCTCTAAAATCAGTGCATACACGGATCGTTCCCTGCTTCTTATCCACAGGAACGAGATTTGAAACCCATTCGGTAAGGGGAACTGGGCAAATGAAACCAACCTTAAGCAATTTCTCCATCTCTGCCTTGATCGCAGCTACCTTTCTAGGGTTCACAGCACGAAGGCGTTGTCAAACCGGCTTAGCCTTAGTATATGTTCTAATCTCGTGTTTGACAATGCTGGGGTCTATTCCTGGCATCTCTTCGTATGACTAGGCGAAAGCTTCTCGAAATTCACTAAACAACTTGGTGTAAATGCCAACCTCCTCAGGAGAGCAATCAGCATCGATGTAAATGTTCTCAACCTTTTCGGGGGTATGAGAAATGTTGATCGGCATGGTAGGGAAAATATTAGCCATGTTCCCCTCTACATAAATCCCATCCGAATCCCAAGGAACCACAGGGTGACCAACCATATCGGCAAGAGTCGTCCTAAAATATTCTTTCTCGATAAGATACAGGTTGGGAAGAAAATAGGAGCGATGATGCATGTCTTCCCAAGGTCTTTCACTACCACACATGGCCTCAACAATAGCTTCATCCGAAGGTAAAGTACCATCAAGACAATCATGCGAATAAGATGAGTCAACTGCCCACACGAGCAGCATAACATGATCTTCTTCTTCTTCCCGTGAAGATGAGAGATCTGGTTTTTCCATGGCTTGTTGAATATCTCGATATGCAATCTTAGCAGCAGATAGTGGCATAGCCATTCCAACATGAGCAATGTCTCCAGACATGGAACTCGTGGATGGTAAATTCCATGGATCGTTAAAATATGAAGTCCGGAATGGTACATTATTCAATGGAGGAGGCGCATTATCGAAAATGGTTCCAATAAAAGCAATTGGCACAATGAAATCAAAAGATTCCATCAATGAGGGGTACAGTCCTACACCAATGTTCCTAGTTTTCGACTGAGAATCTTTGACTTGGAGGACGATAGGTCCCATGGATGCTGTGGAATAGGGACTAACGAAATCTAGCTGGTTGACCGTCACAATATTGCCTTTGTGTGGAAAGCAAATAATTCTGAATACAGAGGACATGACCACTCTCATAGCGTAAATTCAATTCCTACCCAGGAGAAGGTTGTAGTCGATGGGCACATCAACCACCTCGACTTCAGTAGGCATGAATTTCCCACCCAAGCGGACAACAAGGGAAGGGAGAATACCATGCAGCTTAAACGGTCGACCGTCGAATGCAGTGAGCATGGTCATAGACTTGGATAAGGGAGGAGAGCCAAGAGCTTTCCAACAAGATAAAGACATCACTGATGTAGAAGCACCTTTGTCAACCACCATTCTTTTGATGATATTCTGCATGCACTCCACATGGACTTGAAAAGCCACATGGTAAGGTAAGCGAGGTTGGATGTCAGTAGTGTCAAACTTGATAACATTAGTACTTCCCCCATCCTGAACTCCTAAAACACACAAAAGGGCATGCCTTTGAGAAGGACACACTTGTAAAACCTCAAGAGCCGACATGGCACATGGTGTTTGACCCAAATATTCTACAACAGAGTAGTTTTGGGCGGCTTGAGCATTGGGATTATGCATAGAGCGCTTGAGAACACCTTTTGGTATCCACGGAATAGTAGTGGGATTCTCGATATGCAAAGAGGTATCAGGAGGAGGAGGAGGCTCATTCCTCATATTTAGTTGTGGTGCACCATAATCATGTTGACAAGTAGCAACACTAACCTTTGACTTAACCATATTCACGCGTCCAAAGCCACTGGTATGGGAAGAAGACGTGGAAATTTCATTAGTCCCATAACCAGTAGCAGGAGCATTAGAAGCCATATTCTGATGGTGTGGAGGGGGATCTTTCAACATAGCTAGGCTCTGTGCCAGATGGTTCGATGCTTCTTCAATCCGAGGACACAAGTGAGTAAGATGATCTTCCCCACAAAGCTTGCAAGCGAATTTCACTTTATGCCTAGGTTTACGGTCCCCACCAACATTTCCACCATCCCGAGGAGGGTTGGTGTTCTCTTTTTGAGGAGTATTACGATTACTACCATTGTTCCCATTATTTCCACCCTTACGATTATTTCTCCCTTTCTTCTTACCACTAGGCTGCTGGTTAACCGATGGGTTCGTCGATTGCATAGCATGTACATCGGACAATGGGGTGGAAGTGGACAAGGTGTGAACCTATCCGGGAGTAGATTGGTTTAGAGACAAATTTTGCATTTGATTAGTAACCAAATCTACGGGTCGAGTACTTGTGGATCCAACAATGCCATCGGCATGTGGTCCAGGAACTAGTTTGGGCTCATGTCGTGATCAAGGTGCGTCAAGAATAATGTCATACAGGATGCCAGATTGAGCAAAGAGTATATCTAGTTGTTGGACTTTTAATATGGCTTGTTCCTCAGTCATAATGCCGGACATCAAAACATCCTTAGAAATGTATGGAAGCAAAGACTTGAGAAACCATTCCAACAGAAACTATGGAGGAATGTTGGCTTTCACTAGCCTCTTCCATCGATGCCACTCTTGAATGTGGTCATATATGTGTGTGGCCTTATTCTGGTGGAAGGTATACAAGATTTCAGTTCTAGTGTCGTAGCGAACTGGAAGCTGGAAATGATCCAGGAAAACCAAGGCTATCTCATTGAAACCCCTATACGTGCCCCCAGGCAACTTGACATACCACTTCGCGGCTTCCCCCGTGAGGGTGCATTGAAATAGTCTCAAATGAACGGAATCATGATTTAACGAGTTTGATGAGCACCAAAGGTGAAAAGTCGTAACATGATCACCCGGATCCTCACCACCCTTCCCCTCGAACTTGGGAATGTCTGAAGGGAGCTTGGTAGGGACTGGAGGCCAAGTAGGATCATGACACACTAGATCATTCGTGAGCTTCGAAAGGTCCGAGATATTCAATCGAGCAAGGAAAGGAAGTTGCGGCTGTAAAGCTTGATTATAAGCTCTCGTAAAAGGTTGTGTTGTTGCTACAACATCCCCCCCAAATTTTTGTAAATATTTGGGCCCCTCCTATTTTTTGTTTTGAAGCTTATTATAGTTCAAACTTAGCTAGTTTTTCTTTCAACTTCTCTTCCTAAGTGATTGATCTTTTCCAAAATTTTCTCTAATCTTTTAGCTAAGGCATTTTTCTGCTATCTTTAAACCAAAGCAAATTTTTAACGTCTAAGTCTGCGCTAAAGGCGCAAGGTATAAACCTGTCTCCCTCCGCCGCTGCGCACTTCCTAATCATAATGTTTGCAATGATTAGCGCAAAATTCCAGCTTAAGCTTGGCCGATAGTCGCGTGCATCTTTAATCCTTAAAACTGCCGGCAATGATGTTTGTATTTCCAAATCCCATCTCATTTTTATCCTTTAAAACTTCCCTGCCTCGTCGCACACTTTTGGCGCAAGTCCTAATATTAGAACCTCCGCCACTGCACCCATTTTAAACTTAAAATCCCTGCCTTGTTCTCATGCCCTTTTTCGCATCCTTTGGCACAAGACCTGATGATAGCTTCCCCGCCCGTTGCGCATATCCTAAGCCTAAAGTCGCCGCCAAACCCCGCTTTACTCTAACCTTTCCGTCGTCGCATCTCTCTGGCACAAGGCTTGACGTTAACTTCCCCGTCGTAGTCGCAGACTTTGCATTTAATAATGCCGCCATAGCAATGCCGTGCCATTTTGCGATCGCAAGATTTAAGCGCAAATCTCCCGCCCAACATGTGAAGATTCCGTTTAGCTTGCCGCCACCGTGCGATCGAAATTTTGGGTTTGCGGAAATGTTGGGTTGGTGAAGCCATTTAATACGCTTTGTGCGGCTTGAATGCACTGTTGCGCCTAGCCCCATGCCCACCAAATGCCCATTATTTCACTCGTGGGAAATCAATGCTCCTACTATATATGTGTAAATGGAGTTTCGACTGTTTATTGTTTCGAAAGCCGAGTTAGCTTCCAGTGTAAGTTGTTGGACGTGTTTCAAGCTCCTTATTCGCCTAGGTAGACACGTCGACTACAACAGACCACTTCGAAGGCACCAGGTAGCATTCTCTCCTTCGTTTGCTTGTTCCAAGGAATAACTCCGTTTGAGACTTGTCTTTTGACCATTTAAAATGTGAAATTTGTTTCATTCACAGTTGTTTAAGTCACCCACGGTGTTTTTGTTTCTCCTCGGCCATACACTCTGTATTGGTTTCCCTGTAGTCCCTTATACACTAAGTCGCCCTGCCAGTTTCGGTGCAAACCCATGATAGCTTCCCTCTGCATATACAACGCCATCCATTCCCTACTATTTTGCGACTGTCCTTAAAATAACTTCCTCCAGTCGTATCCTAAAACGTTTCGAGCCCAACCGCCTTCCTCATTAATGCTTTTAAGAGCCAATTTAGTAATATTGCATCCTCTTGGTTCTGTGTTACTCATTACCAACAAGAAATAATGCCTCGCATAATGCAAACGCTGCCCATGGCTACAATGTTGCATTCATCTGACATGTGAAGCATTAAGTCAAGTCTCTAATGAAATAACCCTGCACTGAACAAAAAAAATAGTAATGTGCGGTTGTCTTCTGTCTCCCACCATAATAACAATTCCCATGTCATTCCAAGTTAGCGCTTATGCAACAATTTTAGCTATTACAAGTTATTAACGAATAAAACGATTGGCACCTTTCAGTTTTATGTTGAAAATACTTATTATTGAATGGTTGCATGTATGTTTTTGTTTCGTTTTAAGAGTTGCTGCCATCTTTCGAGAGGATATTTTAAGTTAAAAGAAAAGTTACCTACTGTTATTGATTAGTTACTTTGAATTCTGAGTGGTGTCTATGGTGTTAATTGCTTATGAATATGCCAAACTCCTCATTTGTGCTACCTCGTCAACACAGGTTTGATATGCACAAAGAGTCTGCAAGAAAGAAGGATAAACTTGTGGAGTCAAATTCCGACATTGAAATCCTGCTAGATACCTCACTTGAGACCATGTTCAGTGATATGCAAGCCACCACCAATGTACCTCCAGGAAGCTCTGCCCCAGAGTTTCAGTGGGGTGATTTATATAGGTTCATCAGGGATCAAAATTACCCTCAATATCCCATAGAAGACACTATGGTATATGCAAATATCAAGAGATCTTGCCTCCATAAGGTGGCAACTCGACCTGAGTTATTTCAATGCTCTGAGGTCCTTGGCTGGCTGATCCCTCATGTTAAGACTGAAACTAGGTTCATTAATGACAAGAATGGAATGAATCTGGCATCGTTTGCACCGAAACATGTCACAGCTATTTACAAATTACCCCAGCCAAGAGCTTGGTTAGATAATAATTGGATAGTAGAACAAACCATGGACCCTCTGGATGCTGCTAGGAAAATGATGATAGTTGACAGGCAAATAAGACAAAGGAAAAGCAATGAATATGAAAGTCACCTCCTGAAGACCCCCTATAGACTCATTGTTTTGATGCCGAGTCGAGTTTTTCGTATGCCAAATGGCAATATTTTGAAGCTTGGATGGGTACCAGTAATAGTTCATTTGGCCATGTATGGTACCATTTTCAATTGGGCTGATATAATTTCGGAAAGTCTAGTCTCACAACTAACCACTGCTCAAGGAGGACTAACTCAAAAGAAATCAAATTTCTTCATGTCTTCTTATTTAATAGACTGCTTGTTAAGCAAGCATCCTTTCACGGATTTGGGTTGTATATGGAACAGAAAGGAGACTCCTCTCTTTGTGTCTTACCATCCTACATGGGAAAGCAAATATGCAAACTACTACAAGCATATTTGAGAGAAATTCATCATGCCCCTGTATCAGCTGATTTTCATAGAAGAGCCAAGCTGCATGTCTGAGAACGACATGCCCATCATTGAGGAGTACGGGGATAATTACCATGCCCAAGAAGTAACCTATATCTTAATGAGTGGAGGATCCGTAGCTCCTTTTTTGCTTCCCCGGTATGTTACAGATTTTTTGATACACAGGGAAGCCTTAAGGAAACTCTTCAGCGTTGGTGGAATCAGTAGAATCCTCACTGAGAGGAAGAAAGGGATATATCTGCCAATGCCTTTCACTATCAGCGCATACATCCTCCCAAGGGAAAAAGAGGGAAAAAACTATGTTAAGGACTTGGAAATATTTCATTTTGGTACAAAGTTTTTTACGAGGCATGACCCTTGTGGTAGAGTGTTACACAGAAATCTTCCACCCTCTGAGCATCAACATTCTTTGGCCTATAGGATCCATTTTAGTGACTTCAGATCCATTTTCATCCTTCAGTGATACTAGTTTATCCTATTTTTGTTCCTACCCACATGTTGCATGACTATAGCATCCGTACCCATGAGTTGCATCCCTATAGCCCGCGGGTATCAAGTAAAATGGTAAAAACCACTATTTTATTACTTTTTACTCCCAAAAAGCGGTCATTGGGTGACCTTTGGCTCTCCATCTGCCCAAGTAATGTCTCGATGAGTCCTTTCACCTACCTTTGAGAGGACTATATATTGGGCACATATGGCTTATGGATGGGAGGAAGAAGAGAATAGTAAAGGCACTCTAGTGGATTTTTTCCCTATCTTGAGTCTGCACTCATTGATCCTTGTGGTTGTGAACCAGTTATATTCACCTGCCAAACTCCTTTCTAGTTTGAGTTTGCCATTCATGGAGGATTGAAGTGGGGGAGGCACAAGTGGATTGATCTAGATCTTTGTTCAGATTGGTTGCCGACAAGAGGTTGTATCACTTTGTACTTCTTCTTGTTCATTAATAGAAATACTCATATTCTCGTCCATTCATGGTGTGAATGTCATTTATTATACATTGGGTTGCATTTGCTTATGATATTATGGACCATTGTTATTGATGATGTTAATGTTATTTATATATCACATGTACTTGTTAGATATTTGTTGTCAAGACTAATTTGCAGATTACAAGTGCTTTGACGTGTGCGGATTGAAAGCTCCAACGGGGATCTACATCAAACGTTGGATCGAGGTTGGTTACATTTCTCCATTGTTTTAACATTGTTGTTTATAATAGCATTGTTTTAAGAATTGAGTAGATTTCTGGTAGTCATCTGTCTGTTGTGGTATTCCCAAGCCATAGTGAGTTTTCTCCAATATAGAAATGGCGAATCCACTGGGGAAAACATCCATGTTTGGGAAATTTTTTGAGCATTAGTCCATATTTAGAGTTGTTGTTTATCGAAGCTCTGTGTCACTGATTGGCCATTAGGATACACTATAGAAAACTTGCTTTTTCTGAGCCTCTGGACGCTCTGTTTGACCATTTGTAGTTTCTCACCCACGGGCTAGATTAGTTTTGCCCGCATCTACCCGCCTCTGTTCACTCTACTGCTCGCGGGTACCCACAGGTATTCCTTCGACCGTAGCGTGTAACTCTGGCTTTTGTTGGTTTATGGCTATTGGTTGTTGCTGGGTGAGTTTGGTTGATTCCTAAGTGTTTGTTGGCCTCTTTCTTGACTGTTTCATGCCTTGGTTGTGACCAGATCTCTTTGTTTCTCTTGGTTGAGCCTTCTTGGTTTTTTACAATCCTTGGTTTTAACCTCTTGGTTTCTTCCTTTTGAGCTCTTCCTTTTGGTTAAGTCTTGCTGTTTAGGATTTGCTGAGTTGTCTTAGTGATCTTCTCGACACTTCAGTGACTGAATAGTAGGAATTGCCTTGCATTTTTTCATTCCATATATATTGAAAAAATACAAAAATTTCATTTAGTTTTTGCATTTTCCTTTATGTTTATAAGAGAAAATACAAAAATATTTTATTTCCATGTACTACATTTTGAATTGAGTGCTTGTTGCCTTCATTTTAGGTTCTGCTTGTGCATTGAAAAGATAAAAGCTTGCATATTTATTTCGAAATTTGTTGGTTGATTTTGCATATTAGTGACATTGTTTTATTGGATAGTTGAGTCTAGGATTGGACGATGGTGCATATTATTGAGTCTACACGTCACTAGTTTCATGACCATATCCCTTGAGTAATCACAGCCACTAAAATTAACGCTTAATCATAAAATTGATTAGACTTATTTTATTTATTTGGTACACCAACTAGCATAGGTTTAGAGTCTTGGAATAGGTCATTGTGAGTTAACAATCCAAGACTACTGAATGAAACATTAGTTGTCTGACCAGGGAGTGGAGCAATCCATGGTATAGATTGGTGTTCTCAGGAAAGCTCTACTCAAACCAGAGCTAAGCACGAGGTCACGGGAGGTTGGTTGAGGAGATATCCCTCTAATACCGGTTGAATGTGGGAGATATATCCAGGATTTGTTCGTATCTGGGGGTACCGGAGGTTCGTCCTCTTGTGCTTCAAGCTTAGCTACCCTGCCCATACGATGGGTCCCACCTGCGACTATTCCCCTGAGCATTGGTTATATTGCGGTAGACATAGTTGCCTTACCTAGGTACCGCACAGGGTACTTGCAGTGGTTATGTTGTTTGTGTCCTAAGTCAAATAGGGATTGGACAGCACAATTGTGTTCGTGCAGTGGACTTGACCCTGTCGACACAGTGAAGACTGGGTGTCTCTATAACTGATTCTGTTACCTACGGCTATAGTTTGGGAGTCTCAAGCCTCTCTTAGGTGAGACATATCGGCTCCAGTGTCGGGAGCTCATTTAGCCACTCTGTTTGTCCGCTCTTGGCTGTAGATTCTCTAGGTGTGTGCTTTTGATTTACTGTTTTTTGATCGATAGTTGGCCTTTAGGAGACGTTGTGTCTCTCTCCAGAGAGAATGTGGCATAGAGCCCTACACTACGCTGGTCCCGTCGTTTGGCTGGTTTAAAGCCAGCTTTGGTTACACAACGCATTACTAGAGGACGTCGGAGGGATCCCTCTGAGTCTTCAGATTCTTACACAACTTACGTTGAGGATTACATGGGTACACATCCCGATATCGGGCAAGACCTTTCTACTCCTTCGGGTAGAGTTGAACACATTTCTGCTCCCCAGACTCCTCGTGAGGATTGGGGAGGTGTTCCACCTGTGACTCAACCTGGTTCTATTTAGCCTAATCCACTTGACCGGGATTCGTTTGATCCTTCAAATCTGGATAATTATCTTTACGGGATGCCCGACTTACTCAAGGAGGAAGAATAGGATGAGCCTTTCATTCCTTCGTTTCCACGCGATTCTAGATATAGGAGGC
This sequence comes from Larix kaempferi, assembly GCA_027924585.1. Taxonomy (NCBI): domain Eukaryota; kingdom Viridiplantae; phylum Streptophyta; class Pinopsida; order Pinales; family Pinaceae; genus Larix; species Larix kaempferi. Next base: position 10,877,242 of record BSBM01002204.1, on the reverse strand, counting down.
CTGAGACTCATGATGATTCCGGCCCTATGGTCAACCCCACTGCACTCCCTTTTGTTATGCCTAGTCACAATACTGTCGAACCTTCCACTATGGTTGGTACTCATGCTAGCACTAGTCAAAGTGTTAGCCATACTATACCCATTGGGGGCACTACCCTAGCTGGGGGCACTACGTTATCCACCCACTCACATAGTATGGGGACTGGTCCGATTCCTAACCATGCCAAGGTTGGAACGTGACCACCTCCTAGGAATACTCAACCTAGTCGGAATGCTATCCGAAACACAACTCGCCATCCACCACCTAGTACACATGTCACTACTCGTCAACCGAGGACCACTTTTGCACATGATACCGTTCCTCCCAACCATGGGGGTGGACACTTACCGCATACTTTTGCGTCCACTACCGCCGCTAGTAATAGTAATGTAGGGGGTGGGAATATTTCCTATCCACATGGACATCACACCACCAACCCTGCTACTGGTCACACCCATATTGGACCTGGGAATACTTCTCATGCTTATGGTCAGCACACGACTGCTCAAGCTAATCCTAATATTGGGGGTGGGAACATACCATACCATTACCATCAATACAACACGGTTCCCACTATGAATTGTACATACATGCCCCATACCCATGGTGGAAACCCTTACTACAACACAGTCGGTGTTGGCCACCAGTATCACCCACCACCCCAATATGGTTCTCAAAATGCACATATTCCTGATTACTCTCAAATGGGTCAGGTAGGGGGAGGTTATCCATCTTATGGCCATGGGCAATCTTATGGGCTGTCAGGTCCTCAGTATCAGCAGTTTAACCCTCATGGTCAAGCTTTTGGTCCATCATACAACATAGTTCCATTCAATCAACCTTTTATGGGAGCTTATAATCAAGCTTTCCAGTCGCAGCTCCCGTTCCTTGCATGACTGAATCTCCCGGATCTTTTGAAGCTCAAGAATGATCCAGTGTGTCATGACCCTACTTGGCCCCCAGTCCCTACCAAGCTCCCTTCAGACATTCCAAAGTTTGAGGGGAAAGGTGGTGAGGACGCAGGAGATCATGTCACGACATTTCACCTTTGGTGCTCCTCCAACTCTTGGAATCATGACTCCATTCGATTACGCCTATTTCAATGCACCCTCATGGGGGCAGCCGCGAAATGGTATGTGGAGTTGCACGGAAACACCTATAGGGGTTTCAACGAGATTGCTTTGGTTTTCTTAGACCATTTCCAGTTGCCAGTTCATTATGATACTGGTACTGAATTGTTGTCCACCTTCCGTCAGAATAAGGCCACACATATTTCTGACCACGTTCAAGAGTGGCGTCGGTGGAAGAGATTAGTGAAAGCCAACATTCCTCCAGAATTCCTGTTGGAATGGTTCCTCAAGTATTTACTTCCATATATTGCTAAGGATGACATTATTCCTGACACACCGAGAATAAGACATGAGCCCACGTCAGTTCTTGGACCACATGCCGATGGCATCGTGGGGTCCGCATGCACTTTCCCTGTAGACTTGGTAGCTAATCAAATGCAAAATTTGTCACTAAACCAGTCTGCACCCGAACAGGTTCACACCTTGTCCACTTCCACTCAGTCATCTGATGTACACAATGTGCAGTCAACGAAACCGTCGGGTAACCAGCAACCTGGTGGTAAGAAAAAGGGGAGAAATAATCGTAGGGGTGGAAACAATGGAAGTAACAATAATAGCAATTGTAATACTCCTCGTAAAGAGAATTCCAACCCTCCTCGGGAAGGCGGTAATGCTAGCGAGGATCGTAAACCTAGGCGTAAGGTGAAATTCCCTTGCAAGCTTTGTGGGGAGGATCATCTTACTCACTTATGTCCTCGTATTGAAGAAACATCGAAGCATTTGGCACAAAGCCCAGCTGTGTTGAAGGATCCCCTACCTCATCACCAAAACATGGCTTTGCATGCTCTCACCACCGGTTATGGTACTAATGAAACGACAACGTCTTCTTCCAATACTAGTGGTTACGGATGCGTGAATATGGTTCAGTCGGAGGTTTGTGTTGCTACTCATCAACGTGATTATGGTGCACCACAACCGAATTTGGGGAATGAGCCTCCCCCTCTTCCTGATAATTCCTTGCATATCGAGAAGCCTTCTATTATGCCGTGGATACCGAAAGGTGTTCTCAAGTGCTCTATGCATAATCCTAATGCTCGAGCCACCTAGAACTACTCCATCATAGAAGATTTGGGCCAAACTCCGTGTTCCATGTCGGATCTTGAAGTTTTGCAAGCCTGTTCTTCTCAGAAGCATGCCCTTTTGAGTGCGTTAGGAGTTCAGGATGGGGGAAGTCCTAGTGTTATCAAGTTCGATACTACTGATGTCCAACCTCACTTGCCTTACCACGTGGCTTTTCAAATCCAGGTGGTTTTCCTGAAGAGCTTCATCAAACGTACTATGGTTGATGAAGGTGCTTTCGCGTCGGTAATGTTGTTGACTTGTTGGAAATCTCTTGGCTCTCCTCCCCTACTCGTGTCAAGAACTACACTCACTGCATTCGACGGTAGATCTTTTACGCCGCATGTTATTATCCCTTCCCTTGTTGTCTCCTTGGGAGGTAAGTCCGTGCCTATTGAAGTCGAAGTGGTTGATGCGCCCATCGACTACAACCTTTTACTGGGTCTAAACTGGATGTACGCTATGAAGGCTATCGCGTCTACTGTATTTGGAGTTATTTGCTTTCCCCATGAAGGCAAGATTGTGACGATTGATCAGCGGATTATGTTGGCACTCCTTCCACAACATCTATGGGATCAGTAGTCTCGCAAGTTTCTGATTCTCAGTCGGCAACTGGGAACATAGGTGTTGGAATGTACCTCTCGTTGATTGGAACTTTTAACCATTCTGCACAGGTGAATTTTATTGGAACCATTTCCGACAATGCGCCTCCTCCTTTGAATACTATGCCATTCCGGACTTCCTATTGTGGTGATCCATGGATTTTGCCATCCGCGGATTCTATGTTTGGAGACATTGCGCATGTTGGGATGTCTATGCCTTTATCTATAGCAGAGCTCACTTACAAGCACATCCAACAAACCACTATGGATCCGGATCTCTCTTCTCCCCGGACATTTGAAGAAGATCCCATTACGCTACTAGTTTGGGAAGCCAACTCATCTTGCTCTCACGATTGCCTAAATGATACTTTTCCATCTGATGAAGCTATCCTCGAAGCCATGTGTGGTAGTGAGAGGCCTTGGGAAGATATGCATCATCGATCTTATTTCCTTCCCAACCTTGACCTCATTGAGCAGGAGGAGTTTAGGATGACTCTAGATGAGATGGTTGGTCACCCTGTGGCTCTTTTGCAGTCGCATAATGTTTTCTTGGAGGGTAATATGGCCAATATTTCCCCAACCACTTCGATCAACATCTCCCGCACTCCCCGAAAGATTGAGAATGTTTACGTTGGTGATGATTGCACTCCTGAGGAGATTGTTATTTACACTAATTTGTTTACTGAACTCCGGGAAGCTTTCACCTTGTCATATGAGGAGATGCCAGGAATAGACCCCCGCATTGTTGAACACAAGATTAAAATGTATCCTGATGCTAAACCGGTTCGACAACGCTTACGTGCTATGAACCCTAAGAAGGTAGCTGCTATTAAGGAAGAGGTGGAGAAACTGCTCAAAGTTGGTTTCATCTACCCTGTTCCTCCTACCGAATGGGTGTCAAACCCCATTCCTGTGGATAAGAAGCAAGGAACGATCCATGTATGCACTGATTTTAGAGATTTGAACCATGCATGACATCGAAAGACAACTTCCCCACGCCATTCATTGATCAAATATTGGATGCTTGTGCAGGAAGTGAGATTTTTTCATTCATGGACAGATTCTCGGGTTATATAATCAAATTCAAATCAAACCCGTAGAACAACATAAAACGACATTTATTTGTCCATGGGGAACTTTTGCGTACCGAAAAATGTCCTTCGGCCTCAAGAACGCCGGAGCTACTTTTCAGCGAGCCATGACCTATGGCTTTCATGATCTTAAGAAGATTATGGAAGTTTTCTTGGATGATCTTGCTGGCCATTCTCGCAAGAGAGTGGACCACCCGAAGCACCTCTGTATGATTCTTGAACGATGTATCCACTACAAAATTTGATTGAATCTGAACAAATGCATCTTCGCTGTTAGGACTGGTCGCCTTCTAGGATTCATAGTTTTGAAAGAGGATATTAGAGTTGATCCTCTCAAAGTTGAGGCAATACTTCAGTTGCCTCCTCCGCGTAATCTATTTCAACTTCAGAGCCTCCAAGGGAGAGCTACGTTTCTACATCGGTTCATAGTTAACTATGCCAGTCTTACTAAAGGTTTCGCACGCCTATTGAAGAAAGACACACCTTTTATTTGGGATGAGCGAGCCCAACAGTCTTTCGACGCTCTTAAGAAAGCTTTGGTATCGGCCCCCGTGCTTAGTCCACCGGACTTTACACGATATTTCATTCTTTATGTGGCCGCGTCTCAAGAGACTATTGGCATGGTCTTGGTTCAGGTAGATGATGCGCTCGTCGAGCATGTTATCTATTATCTTAGTCAAAATTTAGTAGACGCTGAACTAAGGTACACCCATGTAGAAAAGCTGGCGCTTGCGACTGTTCATGCAGTCCAGCGGTTACGACATTATATTTTGCTTCGAACAACCACTATTGTAGCTCATATCAATCCATTTTAGTTCATGCTATCACGATGCCTTATCGGGGGTAAGTATAATAAATGGATTGTGATCCTTCAGGAATTTGATCTCGAGTTTGCTTCTGCAAAGTCGGTAAAATCATTGGTGTTCGCCGAGCTTATGTCGGACCTTCCACGGCTTGATGAGGATGTCATTCATGAAGATTCCTTTGTGGATGAACACCTATTTCTTATCTCGACCGAGGACCCTTGGTATGGGTATGTCATTATATATCTCCAAACTTTTAAGTTTCCTCTGCATTATTCACGAGACGAGCAACGGTGTGTGAGACATCACGCTAAAGATTATACTATCGTCGGTGACACTTTGTATCGCCGAGGAAAGGATTCCATTCTCCGTCATTGTTTGACTCATGAAGAAGCAGAACGGGTACTTAATGATTGCCATGCGGGGGCATGTGGCAGTCACTTATCCGGGCTTGCTACAACCCAGCGTATTATGCGAGCAGGTTATTTTTGGCCTACTATCTTTAAAGATTGTATTAACGCCGTGAAGAGATGTCACCCTTGCCAGGTGTTTTCTCGGAACATACACTCGCATCCAGCACCCCTCCATCTAGTCGTCACCGTCAGTCCCTTCACTAAGTGGGGGGTAGATTTCATGGATTGCAAACCAACTTCAGCTGGGGGGCATCATCATATTATTGTGGCGATGGATTATTTTTCCAAATGGGATAAGGCCATGCCTACCATTAAAGCCGATGGTGCTACTGCAGCCCATTTCGTATTCAACCAGATTATCACTTGATTCGGTATCCTGAAAGAGATTGTCACTGACCATGGCAGTCAGTTTCAAAATAAGATGATGGAGGATTTGTCTGTCAAGCTTGGTTTTCTTCAGGAACACTCGTCTTCCTACTATCCTCAAGCGAATGGTCAGGTTGAAGCACTCAATAAGTCTTTAAAGACCATTTTCCAATGTACCATCCAACAAAGCAAGACCAATTGGCATATCATGTTATATCCTGCTTTGTGGGCTTATCGAACCGCAGTTAAGACTGCCACCAGGTTCTCACCGTTCCAGTTAGTTCATGGTGTGGAGTCACTTTTACCAGTTGAATGCGAGATTCCTTCGCTCAAGCTAGCCATAGAGCTCCTCCCTGATACGACGGAGATTGAGCAACGTTTAGTACACCTCGAGCAACTTGACGAGCACCGTCGAGATGCCGCTATAGCCATTGATGTTAACAAGCATCGTGTCAAGGTTCAATATGATAGGTCTGTCCATCCCCGGTAATATGTTGAAGGTGAATTGGTACTCTTGTATGACCAAGCTAAAGAACCCCTGGGGGCAGGCAAGTTCAATCCCATGTGGTACGGTCCTTACATTGTGAGACGTGTCCTGGAAAAAGGAGCTTATGAGTTAGAAGATTACGAGGGAGTTGTCTTGAAGGAGCCTAGAAATGGGCTCTACCTCAAGTGGTATTGCGCTTGAACCTTTGGTTCGAGCTGATACTTTTGTACACTATTGTATAGTTTTTTCTGTACATAGTCTAGGTTACATTTTTGGTTGTCGGGTCTGCTGATTAGCCTCTGTTTGATTGACAGATGTCAGCGGGATGTCCTACGTTCTTAGGTTTCGCAGATGGTGCTAGCCGACATACGCAGAAGCTTGCTTCTGCTGCCTGGGTTATCTTTTCACTTGACCATCTAGTTGTGTCCTCAGGAGGTGCTTGTCTCAGTCCTACATCGAACAATGTGGCTGAGTATAGTGCCGTTGTTGAGCTACTTCGAGATGCCATATCACATGACATCCAGTCTTTAGAAGTCCACCTGGATTCACAACTAGTTGTGTCTCAGCTGAATGGGCAATACCGTGTACGAGACCCTGCATTACTACAGATATTCCTTAAGGTACGACTCTTGGAGAGACATTTTGTTTCCATTACATATATTCACATTCCGAGAAGTCATAATTATATATCTGATGCATATGCTAACTATGTATTAGATTGGCATTTGTCACATTCATGAAGCACATAAATACAAAGACATTCATACATTTGTACCATACACACATATAGTAGAACCGAGATCCAAAGTTGTATATATATATATAAATATGTCCAAAAATGGTATTGTCATACAAGACTGGAGCCCGTAGCCCTCAAAAATATACATATCGATACAAAAAATGATGAGACCCTGGGATATCTACTCCCTCCGAGGAGGTCTAGCTGTCGACTCGACGAGATGTGTCTCATAATATTACTGTACTGTGTTGGCCATCCACTGCAGTAACCGCACCCACCCACCAGGAACACCCACTACTTGGCGCTGCATAGCCTCCGGTATTCAGGCTACCTCTATCAGTGGTACTCGGGAAACCATCCGTGATATGTTGCACCGCAACATCTGTAGTGTGTGCCCTGCTGCAGTATCTATTGCCACCTCATCTCTACCCCGACGACCATGTCTCGGGAAGCCCTCGGGTCTCACTGGGACTTTGTCTGCGAGCAAACAGTCACCCATTAGCACATGACATTACCACCAAAAAGATTTTTTGCATTCTAACTATCATCAAAAAATCCATAAAAATTTAAAAATGCAAAACCAAAAGAGTACTCACCGATGTCTCTGAAGGCTGCACCTGGTGGGAGAGGGATGTCACGGTCCTGTCTGAATTCTATCCCGCATAGGGGTAGTCCTCGATAGAAATCACCTACCGGTTCCACCAGCGGAAGAGCTCCTCAGTATATGGTTACGCCAAATGGCCACCACCCTGTCATGTCAGTATCTCATCCCACCGGGTCAGGGATGGATCTCGGAGACTATTAGGAGAGACATCCACCGTCGGGCTAAGTCCCGGAACCCTCTCAAAGAAGAAAATGCAGAGGATGCTACCATACCCAAATTTTTTAGCCTGCCCCTCTTTGAATTCCTTCAGTTGTGTCTTCATAGACACTAGCAGAGTAGTACACCAATCAAATATAGTAGGATGCAAGCATTGTGATGCATAGAACATCACCGGTCTAGATGCCTGATGTAGTGCTTTGGATCCCATGATCCGCACCAGAGTTGCCACTATGATCTTTGTGCTCAAGTCCGTTATGAGATTGACCAGCACTTGACTTCCCACTGGTCGTGTGTTGGCGGGATAGTACCGTACTATGTAGTCTTGCACAGTGATCCCACCACCCACGGTCCATGACCGAAGACTAGCCACTTTCCCTCTACAAGACAAACCGGTAATGAAATAGATATCCTCTACTTCCAGTGTCGATGTTTGCCCGTTGAGGATGAAGTGTTGAGCATCCACATTCCAGTAGTTGATCAAATGACGAAGTAGTAGGTTTTGGGCCCTTAAGCCCCCGAGACTCCAGTATTTATATAAGCCACATTCTTGCAGTGCTTGTTGTGCTTGCAAATCATTGCGCATGGTCTCATCTACCTGTTCATGCTCTCTCTCCCTCCACTCTAGAACCATCCTGGAGTGCAAAGCAAGAGATTTTTAGTCAGTTTCATGCTTAAAAAATTCTTCATGGCCTTACCCGCGAGCGATATTGTAGACAGGTGCGGGTAGACGCAGGCAGTCAGTTTTTTGACTGTGCGTTTGATGCCCTACCCGTGACCCGCATACTTACAGCCTGCGGGTAGCGCCGAAGCCATTTAGGGCTTGGACAAACATAATAACCCACCGACCAAAATTGAAATAAAAGCACTTAAATAAAAGGTATGGCAGTGACCACTAACCTGCTCCAGACGGTTCGCTGAATGGTTGCTCATAGCTCCCACGATCGGTGCTTGAAATTTCAGGTGCAAACTTACCACTCAACTCCAAAATGGTGAATAGTGCAAATGAATTGAAAATTATTAAATTTTGTTACTATTTATAATTTTTTGGACCCACTTTTCTATAGTTTTGTCCATTTTGGGCTGTTATGAACTAATATCATGTCATGGAGTAATGTTTTTTCAACAGATTTCCTCGGTGAGAATTGTTCCGATTGATTTCACACCTACGGCAGATATGTTTCACACCTGGCATATAGGTTAGATGCCATTTCCACATGCATTATGCATTTGACCTGTTGACCATTTTCATAAACCCTAGGTGCGACCCCGCTTTGTGACTAAAACAGAACCTTCGCACTGTTATAAAAGTGTTGTCATGTGGCAGTAGGGATTTCCCAAACATGGGTACCCTATTTAGAACCCCCTTATGCATTTTGGTGCCCATGCCATTGTTTTTCCTCAGGATTGGGAATCCTTTGTAGTCACGCCATGTCGTTGCAATAAGACTCATACTCTACTTTGTCTTATGCTGGCCATCTCCCTTAAGGACTCCCCTCAATTATATCATGTTGTGATTGCATTGCATCATTCTGCTTACCGCTTGAGCCTTGTGCCGGCTCTTGCTTTCTCAATTGCTAGCCTGGTGCCTAAGCACTTTCCCTGTCGAGCCCTGCAGAGCTTATATATTTTCCCTTCACAATTTGATGACCCTTTGAACCTAAGGGAACACACCCCCGAGTGTCCACATCCTACATACACTTCCTTGCATTGAGCATAGGTATGTTCCACTGCTTGGGACTAGTCTGCTAGCTATTTGACACTCGTTCCCTCGCTTGTACGATAAGCAATTTTATTCTTTTTCAAGCTTTTCCCAAATATGAAAATGACAAAAAAAAATCAAATATTCCAAAAAGCCGGACGGGATTATGGTCATTATTTCTTATTGGCAGCTGTTGTGTCGCCTTTGAACAGAGCATTCATTCCACTCCGTACATTATGAGTCGGGACTATAGTTGGGCCTTAGGAGCTGTACTTGTTTCTTAGTTTTCTCTACCAATTGGTTAAGCTTCCAGTCATTATGGAGCCCTTTGTAATGCCTCCTGCATTGCACAGTTTATGTCAAGTCTATGCTGCTTGAGTCTATCCATCTGCTCATTCTCTTGTTCAAAGGAAATCTGAAACTAGTGTCGGCCACTCCTCAAATATCTTGACTATTGTATGTCGGCCATCCTTATTGAGTCAGTCCGTTTCACCTGAAATCTTCCAAATCTTTCACCATTGCTGGTACGTCATGTTGGTTGATGGGGGATGCCTTAATTCCCTCCTTCCAGTGAGTCTCGTTCTGTCAACCTCAACTCATTTATTCCGAGACTTGAGGCTTAGAGTTCGGTTGAGCACCTTGAGGCTTGCAATCATTAGTGGTAGGTTCTCTCGCCATCGACAGTTTTTGGAATACATCAATGTCCCCTGATCGATGGATTCATCCTAGTGTTCGACTTCAACTCATTTATTCACACTCTGATGATTGTGCTCTGTGCCTTGATGCCCATTTTCATTATCGGTGGGTCATCTCGCGTCTGTTAACGGTATACATCAACGACCAGTAATCAGATGATGTCTCATCAAGTTCGACCCCAACTCCTTTATTCACTTGATGGGACTTGCACCATCAAAGACTTGTGTAGAAGACCCCAGGCGATTGTGGCATTCAGTATGCTACATATGACTTTGACTTTACATCTGAGATATCACCTCTTAGATTTCAGCAGTTTGTACCTCTAGTTTGCACCAGTTGTCTTCTTTTCAGCAGAAGACCATATCTTACTATAGAGGGATCATGGCTATGATCATTTATGACATGTATCTACTTATGTAGTGCCTATTCATGGCCATTGTATCAGATTGTCTTACTATACTGACATGTATTCAAAGATACTATTGTATTACGACGAATGATCCGTTTTTTCCACTTGTGTCTCCATCACTCCACTTCTGAGTTTTATAATGTATTTCGGCCATCGTACCACCTTCAGTCTCTAACCTCGCACATTAGGGGGCATCTGTTACACAAAAATCTTCCACCCTGTGAGCATCAGCATTCTTTGGCCTATAGGATCCATTTCAGTGACTCATATCCATTTTCATCCTTCAGTGATACTAGTTTATCCTATTTTTGTTCCTACCCACATGTTGCATCACTATAGCATGCATACCCACGAGTTGCATCCCTATAGCCTGTGGGTATCAAGTAAAATGGTAAAAACTACTATTTTATTACTTTTTACTCCCAAAAAGCAGTCATTGCGTGACCTTTGGCTCTCCATCTGCCCAAGTAACGTCTCGATGAGTCCTTTCACCTACCTTTGAGAGGACTATTTATTGAGCACATATGGCTTATGGATGGAAGGAAGAAGAGAATAGTAAAGGAACTCTAGTGGATTTTTTCCCTATCTTGAGTCTGCACTCATTGATCCTTGTAGTTGTGAACCAGTTATATTCACCTTCCAAACTCCTTTCTAGTTTGAGTTTGCCATTCATGGAGGATTGAAGTGGTGGAGGCACAAGTGGATTGATCTAGATCTTGGTTCAGATTGGTTGCCGACAAGAGGTCTGTTGTTGCAGCAACACCCCTCCTCAAAATTTTGTAAATATTGGGGCCCCTCCTTTCTTTTTGTAGAAAGTTTGCCTAAGAAGCCATCCCAGCCGTCTGCTGTGTTTTCGACATAAGATTTTTTTTTCCCAACTGAACATCTTGCCATCAATCCTTCCATTTTGTTCCCCAAACAGCCATAAGGGAACTTAGAATTTTCCCAACGTTTTGGAATCTCTCGGGCTATCTCCCCGAAACTGCGGAAGCCAATCATCCAACCTTTCCGAAATAAGGACTTAGATTTTCTTTGTCAAAATCGTGGACCGTGAGAAAGAAGTTACGGAAACCTTCGGTTTTTCTTCCCGAAACGGCGGGAAAACTTGGGAAAGACGCCCGAAAGACTTAGAATTTTTCGAAAGCTGCGGAAGCCATTGGGCAATGCCTTCCGAAACGGCGGAAACTTTCCTTGAACCCTTCCGCAACCGCGGAAAGGTTCCGGTTTTTCTCCCGAAATGGCAGGACTATTCGCCTTAGACGCCCAAAAAGGATTTGGAATTTGGGTTGAAAATCTGCGGAAACCTTCCGGTTTTCCTCCCGAGAACGGCGAAGGCCATTCACAAAAGTTCCCCGAAACATCGCGGAGAAATGCACGAGCTTCTCCCGAAACTGTGAAAGTGACTTAGATTCTTTTTCGAAAAAGTTGCGGAGCGCCCCAGGAAAACTGTAGCTAGGGTTTTACCCCTAGCTTGTGCCAATGAGCACCTACTAAGGAGAAAGGACTCCTTAGTAGCAGTTCAGTATATTAAACTAATTATGCAATAAACAAAACATTAAATTATTTCTAATACAAGCATGAAGCATAAACACCAAAATGAAAGAATGTCTTTGTATTGATGTTACCTTGAGTGTCAAGGTTGGTGAAGCCCTTTGCAGTGTCCAAGAGGATGCTCCAAGCTTCAAGAATGCTCCTTCTCCTTCTCCAAGGTTGGGAATGGGCCAAAGGTGGCTCTCAAGGTGAAAATAGTTCAAAGGTGAACTAGGGTTTCGAGAGAGATTTTGGCAGAGTAAGGGTGCTTGTGATTGTGGATATGGAATAAGGGATCTCCATCACCTATTTATAGTTTTTTGGTGGTGGAGTGCTGACCCATGGTTTTATGAAACACATAGTTTTGGGCAGCTGTATAGGGTTTTTTCCTCCTTTTCCTCATTATTTTATATTTTTTATTCCCTTTTTAGGGGATTTTTGCTATTTTTGGAGGAAAAGGGGGTTTTTTAGCCTTTTTTAGGCTATTTTGATGGTTTTGTGGCCTTTTGGAGGCATTTTAGGCCTTTTGGAGGCTTTTTAGGCCTTTTGGAGGCATTTTAGGCCTTTTGGAGGCATTTTAATGGGATTTTTTGGGATTTTAAGGGAAAAATGGTAGGAAAATGGACAAATGAGCCATATAATGTGGTAATGAGGTAGTGAACACTTTTTGGGTGTTAACAGATTGCCCCCTGATGTGCGAGGTCAGGAGCTCATCGTATGGCCGATGGACATCATAAGTCATGAATGGTTTTCCTGGGATGTGGAGAGAAGAGAAGAAACAAACTGAAGCCCGGAACAACGATCCCGAACAACTGCAAGAACTAAAAGTACATAACCTCAATAATGGATGAGGAATCATCTGATCATATGGACGAGGCGAGCATTCCCATGCTCGTATCAGGATATAACATAATAACAACAATGGGGTCCAAAAAATGGGGACCTGAAATATACATGACCTCAAATACTGACTAAGGAATAATCTCAATATATAGACGAGGCGGGCATACCCATGCTCGTATCAAGATATATAACTGTAAGGCCCGAAAAAAGGGGGACCTGTAAGATACATGACCACTGTGTACATCATAAGAGTCCAGAGGGGACACAAATCTGGGACATACTGCTGAGCGGAGCATGTGTGAACTGCAGAACTGGTGCACCGGAACAATCAACAGTGCTACTGAGTGTGGTACCAAAGGAACTGATGAGCTGCTGGATCATAGTGACTGGGGTCAAACTCTCCATGGTACACTGAACTGGAACTGATCTGGAACTGAAACTGGGTACTCAAGGAAGCATGAAACTGGATGGCTTCCGAATACAAACGCCAACGCAGCCCGGACATCCACAGGAACATACAACTGGGCGTTCCGAAGTGACTCACCAATGTGCTAGAGTCGGGGGAAATCCGGGGTCTTCGACTAAAAACTGATGGGATATAATCCTACGCGATCCTCAACGATGCGATCAAGGTGCTGAAGTCGAGCATGTGAGGAACAACCACTCGGAGAGGCAATGACGTCTCCTCTCGGAATGATCCGTAGGCACCTACCACAGATGGTGATAAGTCCAAGGCGTAGGGACCTCTGGGCCTATCCTCTGGAATAGAGGAGCTGTCGTCGACAGAGGGAGACCTGCAACTATCAAGGCAATGATGTTTCCTTGACAGGAGCGCGAGGTACAAGACCGAAATGTAATAGTGCTGATGGCAGGACTGATAAACTGTGGGGGGAAAACTGGGCAAGTAGAGTGGGTGGACTCAAACTTCCTTTGTTTAGAGTATGATAATGGGAATGATCTGGCAGCATATGAAACTGACTCAGGGGAAAGGGATCATAGCTGTAATGGATCTGGGTGAATAACTGGCTGAGGGAGACTCAAGCTGGTGTAACATGGCAGGAGACTGCAGAATACTCTGAACAAAGGCGACCTAATTGGGGGTGCTGCCGAGATGATAGATCAAAGTGCCAAGAGGCACGGGGGAAAACTTCTTCATGGGTTAAGGAACTAGAAGAAGTGTGTGTAAAATGGTACTGTCGTGTGGATTTTACGAGCCCAGGACAGTTCATGCTCGTGGTTGCTTTCAATTTTAAGGAGTCTGAAAGCGATAAGAAGACTCTGAGGTAGTGGAATGGTACTGTCGTGTGGATTTTACGAGCCCAGGACAGTGCATGCTCGTGGTTGCTTTCAATTTTAGAGAGTCTGAAAGCAAGTAAGAAGACTCCAGGGGGTTGCTTTTTCGTAGATTTAGTCTCCAAGGTCCAAAGAAGCATAAAAGGATGCAATGAAGAACTCTTCTAGCCGGTGTGACTAGAGTATTCCTTTTTCGTAATTAGTCTACCAGGTCCGGAAAAGGGTTAAACTTATACCAGATAGACGCCCTTTCAGGTACTTTAACGAGCATGAAAGGAAGCAAGATTGCCCGGCGATCTTTTCATTCTTTTAGGAGTCAGAAAAGAGCTTAACGGAAACTCCCTAAGTGCCTTTTTCGTAAAGGACTTGTCCGGCCCGAAAAAGGGATAAAATTATACCGAACAAAAGGAATGGCCAGGCAAGGAGGAAGTGTTCAATCAAGGTTTAGTAATGATGACCAAGAACGAGGGTAGGTGGGAACACTGATGGACCTCCTTGCGGGGTAGATGAAATGGTGGCAAAATAACGAAACATTTGCAGTATGACAGGAGTGAATGGCTCATGTAAAAAATGTGGAACAATCCGATGGCGGACGATGTGGCGCGCAAACTGAGGCAGCAAGGTGTTGGGACACAATGTTGAAATTGTACCAAGTGAGAGCAAGAAATGATCTCAAGCATCATCACGAGCTCGGAAAAATGAATCCGGCGATATAAAGGATGTCAAAAACGGGTGACGGCCGATGTGGCATGCAAACCGAGGTGACGGGGGCATTTTGAAAAATGCCCGGAAAATCTGGAGGTGAGAGCGAGAAATGATCTCTAGCATCATCACCAGCTCGGAAAAATGAATCCGATGATATAAAACATGTGAAAAACGGAGAACGGCCGATGTGGCACGCAAACCGGGGCGACAAGGGGTCGGGACACAATGTTGATATTGGTCCTAGTGAGAGCGAGAAATGATCTCAAGCATCATCACGGGCACGGAAATATGAATCCGGCAGTGCACATGGTGCAAAAAACGGGGGTCATAATACTAGGTGTATCAAAATCAAATCAAATCTACAAGTGATATGTGACCTCAAAAATGGTTGAGATCACAAGTGTGAACAAGTGGGCAGGGTTAATGACTTGCCCCCATGCTATGTGCATGGGGTTTGTGATTATGGATCACATATGTGTGGGTTTGAACAATGGGTTCATTGACGTGCTGAGATAGATGTGATGGGGAAGGTTCAAAATGATTGATCATGCCCCCTATCCCAGGGTCGAGGTAATCTATTATGCCCCTTGACTCAGAGGTATCAAGGTGGTGCTGTTTCTGATGAACGGGGGGTACATCAGGCCATGTGTCAATGTGGTGCTCTATAATTGCGGGGTCAAGACCAGGCATTTCGGTATAGGACCAGGCAAAGACATCACGAAAATATTTGAAAAGGTTTATGTAGTCCTCAATCTCTTGTTTACTGCAGAATGCTCCTAAAGTAATGAGTTCAGGGGCACGTCCTGGGGCAGCGATATCAACTTGGATGACAGGTGAGATGTTGGCCATGTTGCCCTCCTCGAAGGCATCAGGAGCAGGGATAGGGTCCTTGAACCAGTCAACCTTGGTGGGGAGGAAGTCTTTGGATTCGACCGCGTATTGGGTAGCGGTGCTAGAGGAAGACGCTTCTGGGATGAAATAGGAACGGTGGTGCATATCATCCCAAGGATAATCCGGGGCAGTTAGGGCCTCAAGAATCTCCTCATCAGTACGGAAAGTCTGCGTCGTCAAATCGGTTGACGAGGGGGTAGTAGAAGTATTGGTTGAAGAGATCATGTAGATGGTATTAACCTCTCCGGAAGGTGAAGAGTCTGGGGGGTAGATCTCTTCAATGGTAGGTGGTGCCGTCTCAAGGTCCAGATTGTTCATCTCATAAAGAGCTGCTCTGTAATCCGGGAGATCGGGACAATGATGTGAATAGTGCCCGTAAATTCCGCAGATGGCGCAGGAGTGGTTGGTACGTAGGGACTTATCTTTAGGCTTAGGAGTGGGGTTTAGTTCGACAGTTGGGATGTTGGGGTCATCATCGAGCATTTGCATGTGCTTCTGTAATGCAGGTAACTGTGGGCATTGGTGGGTCGCATGGCCCAACTCGTCACACAGCGAGCATTTGGGAGGAGCACGAAACACTGGAGGGTTCTTGACTGTCTTGGGAGGTGGGACAGCAGTGTAAGGTTGTGGACCTCTGCCCCCAGTGGGTTGAAGAGGAGGAGGAGGTGTCGTGGAGGACGAAGGGGTAGGGACCCCGGGAGGTGGGTGGGTGGTAGTAGCCATGGGTTGCACCGGCTGGAGGACGACATCTGGTGTCGGCGGGCGAACGGGAGGCGAAAGATACCATACAGGTAATCCCAATGTTAACCCAGGAAGGCTAAGGGTAGCCATGACCGGGGCGCTTACTACTCCTGCTGGAGGAACTAGGAAGGGGATCGTATGGATCGGTGTAACACCAATGTGACTAGGTACCAATGGTGGTTTAGGCAACCAGGATGGTTGATTGTTAGGTGGTAGGATGTCATGGGACAAGGTACATAAGTCAGACATTTCGGGCGTAGATGATGGCGGAGGAATGGATTGAAAGGTGGAGGTCATCGGCGCGTCTGAGTAGACTCCAGGCCCCGTAGAGGAAACAAACGAGGTGGTGGCACTAGAAACAGGTTGTTCAACCATGGGGAGAACATTTTCCGGTGCCGCTGGAGCACTGGGATCATAGTAGGTGAGCTGGTCAATCTTAACCACGCGTCCTTCATGGGGGAACATCATGGTGCGAAAGACAGAAGAGGCAACCGCCCGCATGGCATACATGTAGCTGCGGCCAAGTAGAAGGTTGTAATCCAATTGGGCATTGATTACCTCTATGTCAATAAGAACTGTTTTACCACCTAACTGGACTGGAACGTTGGGTAGAAGGCCTTGGGGCTGGGCCGAACGACCGTCGTAGGCACGTAACGCAGTGGTGGACTGCTGGAGAGGAGGGGATCCTAGCTTTTGCCATACAAATGTAGACATAACGCATGTGGAAGCACCCTCATCGATGATGCACCGATGGATAACAAGATTCCTAACGGAGACTGTAACTTGGAAGGCTAAGCTGGAAGGTAGGCGTGGTTCAGACTGGTCTAAATCAAACGCCATCAAATGTGAATCAGTTGGGTCAATCCCCCCGATGGCGGAAAGTAAAGTCTTGCGCTGGGAAGGGCAGTTCTTCAAGACTTCTAACGCAGACATGGCTGCGGGAGATTGGGCTAGGTCGTCTACAATGTTGTAGTTTGACGCAGCACGTGCATTAGGGTTATTATTGATTCGGCGCAGTGGGAAACGAGGTGCTTTCGCAGCGCCGTCTGTGGGAGGCGGAGGTATACGTAACGCCTGATCGGTGGGGTGGGCGTTAGTAGTTTTATCCGTGGGAGTGGCTTCAGAGGTGGAGCCATATTGGTTCCGACGGGTCTGGAGATTGACGTCAGCAGATGACATCATCAGCAAGTGGTGGGTACCTGAGTCAAACATGGGTTGATCAGGAGCGGCGTATGTAATCTGTTGTTGTTGGGGTTGCACGTTAGCTTGAGGGGCCAACGGCTGAGTGTTCACCACGCCTTGGGTCGGTAAGGGGTTTTGCAGCACCAAAGGGGGTTGCTGAGGTTGGGGGGGGTTGGGCGGTGCTTGGGGAGCCGCATGCCCTTGGCGATGGGCCTCGTCAACCCAAAGCTGCCGAGCTCGCTCCAAGTGTGGGCAAGCATGGGTGTAATGTCCATAGACCCCGCAAATAGAACAAGGGTGGTTCGTTCGCAGATTGGGGTTTTTGGCCTGCTTGGGCGGGCGATCAGGGTTTTGATTAGCGGGGGCCGCATTGTTGTTGTCAGGGGGATTAGCTGGTTGACCTGCTTGGTCTGTAGGTTGGTTGTTTCCCCGATTACGGCCCTTGCCGCGGTTCTGTTGGCCCTGGTTACGTTGGTTATTCTGGTTTTGCTGCGGGTTATGTTGGGCGTAAACTTGCCCTTGGGCAGCAGGTGGATTTTGAGGTTGCGCAGGTGCAGGAGCAGGCTGCGGAGGATGATATGTAGGTTGAGGCTGAGCAGGTGCAGCAACTTGAGGGGATTGCTGATAGGACTGCGGAGCAGGTTGTGGATGTGCCGCAGGGGCTGCTTGGGGCGGATAATAAGCTGGTGGGGCTTGTGAAGGCGCAGGAGCCGGGGCGGTCTGCTGATGGTAGTAAGGCTGAGGGGCGACTGAAGGAGCATAAGCAGGAGTCGCATACCCAAAGCACTGAGGTGGACACGAAGGTCCATGGGAATGGTGATGTGTCATGGGAGCATACGAGTTGGTTGCTCCAGACTGTGAAGTAGCCTGCGACAGGTCGGGGCCAGGGGTAGGACGTGCTATAGAAAATGGTTGGGGATGCGAAGAAACACGGCCAATGATACCATCTGCAGCGTGGGATGCCCCCGGCGCATCATGATGGGAGGACTCGCCGCGAGGGGCGTCAGGTATAATGGTATAAAGGTAACCCGACTGGGCGTAAATGAGGTCGAACTGCTGTGCCTTAAGGATGGCCTCTTCTTCAGATTGGGGTCTTTCTGAAGCTACATCCTTAGCAATGACGGGAAGCAGGGACTTGAGGAACCAATCGAGGAAGATACGGTCATCTAGTTTAATCTTGCATAAGCTACGGCGTCTACGCCACTCATGGATGTGGTCCGTGATATGGGTAGCCGTGTTTTGTCTACAAGATAGAAGGATCTCAACGCCCGCGTCATAGCGGACTGGAAACTGGAAGAACTGCAGGAAGGTCGAGGCCAGGGAAGAAAAGGTGGCGTGGGCCCCATGAGGCTGCTCAATATACCACTTGGCTGCAGAGCCAGTGAAGGTGCGCTGTAAGAGACGGAGGCGAACAGAGTCATCCACAATGGAGTTAGAGGAACACCATAGGTGAAAAGACATGATGTGGTTCTGTGGGTCCTCACCGGCCTTACCCTCGAATTTAGGGATGTCAGAGGGTAGTTTGGTAGGCATATGAGGCCACATAGGGTCGTGTCGAATAGGATCGTTGGTCAATCTGGCCAGGTCAGGTAGGTTGAGGCTAGCCATGAACGGCAAACTGGAAGAAGGCTGTGACACAGTAGTGCTATGGACCAAGTTGGGGCCAGTGCCCCCAAGTGGAGGGACAAAATTAAGGGTGGTGCCCCCAAGTGGGGGAACTGAGGTAGTGGAGGATGGTCCAGCACCACCATGGGTAGTGTGAGCCACTGATGTAGTGGGGATAGGTATTCCCGCTGTGCGAATAGGTACCGTGAGGGGAACGGTAGATGGTTGCCCCATGGAGGGCATACCAAAAACAGGTGTAGTAACTGGTGTAGTGGTGGATGTGCCACCAATGGTCCCTATGACAAATGGAGTGGAAGTCGTACCAGCCATGGGGCTAGTAGGGGCAGTATAAATAGGGTTCTCAGACTCTTCGTCAGAATCAGAGGTAAAGTAAGGTGCGTCACTATCTGGTGACGGAGACCTACGTCGCTGACGGGTGGAGTCAAGTGACAAGGCTCTAGATCTGTGATGAGTGGTATCAACGGATAATGATCAGAATCTATGACGAGTGGTGTCGAGAGAACCGTGCTGTGGGGGCTCGCCCCTGAGGCGCCGAGAATGTCTCGGGGACTCAATGGTGACAGATGGTGTCTAAATCTCTGTGGGTTGAGGTGAGTATGAAAACAGCTCAAAAAATCCTAATGCAACCGAGTGTGCAGAAGGAGAGCTAAAAAGCAAGGCACTCAGGCCAACAACCAACTCAAAACACCCACTGCAACAGCTGTGCTACAATAGGTGGAGTAACAACAAAGATGGTCAGCATACCAACAAGCAGCAGGTTTCCTAAAAAAGAAAAATGGTGGACTCACTAGACCAAAGGGAGGTAAAGGAGCATGCAAACACCTAACTAAAAGTATTCTGACTTAACTAAACATATCCTCTGCAAGGTGATGAAATCCAAGTCAGACAATATGAGTAGGAAAGCCAAGTGGCTATGATATCCCCCTACCGGGAGGGATACCGGGTAGACAATCCTAGAAGAATGGCAACTAAGATACCCCGTTCATGACACATCCAGAAAGGTGAATCTGCCGTTTAGTTCGTTGACCGCAATACCCCTATACAGGGATATCCCGCGAACCGCGAAAGGTAGCCCTTCGGTTACTGAATGGAGTGCGGTATTCCACTCAGGCCTCCGGAACCAGTCTCCCGACTTCAACCCTCCTAAGGGAGAGGCCCTCTGATAAACTGGTCGTGACCGTGCCAAAAAGTACTAGGGGATTTTGGTTCCCTATTTGGACAACAACTATGTCTCAAGTGAAATAACCAAGGGGTGTTATTGGAAGCCTATCCCCCTGATCCTACCTAACTACAATGATTCTTTTGTGTTCCCCAAGTGGGGTTAGAATGTTGGTTTAGTTAGGTACTTTTTAAGGCTCACTTGATTTAATGTGACAGAGTGTGTGCTCGTGAGGTGTTGAACCCAAAAACAGAAGTGCCACAAGGGAGGGCAACTTCCAATCTATCAATAATGCTGAAATTGATTCTTTTAATTTGCAAAATTTTCTGAAATAAAAATACTGAAATTTTAAAAAGATTCTGTAAAAGGAACAGAAATTATGTTGCAGAAAGGCTGTAAGGAAGTGGGCTGCAGGTGGGACAGAGGGCTGTTCAAATGCAGAAAATATTGCAGCAAGAGGGGCTGGGCTCAAAACAGGAAAAGAGCAGAAATCAGACCGCGGGTCTGTGGCGGATCAGAACAGGCCGACCGCGGGTTTAAGGGAAACAGCGGCGGTCAGGTCGCGGCTATCGGGCCAACAGAAGCAGTCGGGACGCAGGAAACAGGGAAAAAGGCACAGTCGGGTCGCGGCTATCGGGCCAACAGTGGCAGTCGGGACGCAGGAAAAATGGAAAAAGACACAGTCGAGTCGCGGCAAAAGGGATAACAGGCGCAGTCGGGACGCGCGAAAGAGGCAGAAAGCCGCAGTCGCGACGCAGGAAAAAGGCCGACAGGCGCAGTCAGATCGCGGCAAACAGGCTGATTAGCCACGGTCGGATCGCAGGTAACAGACTTGAATCCGCCGGCGGAGCGTCGGAAGCAGTCTGAGAGCCACGGTCGGATCGCGGGTAAAGGCCTGAAAGGCGCGGTCGGGACGCGACTGCAGAGGAAAAAGACGCGGTATGCAGCGGCCGAAAGGGACAGCCGAAAGAAAAAATTTAAAAACAGAAACCAGAAATTCGAAAACTAGGGGAGTCGCCAAAAACTGTAGCTAGGGTTTTACCCCTAGCTTGTGCCAATGAGCACCTACTAAGGAGAATGGACTCCTTAGTAGCAGTTCAGTGAATTAAACTAATTAAACTAAAACATAAATTAAATTAATTCCAAAACAAGCATGAAACATAAACATCAAATTGAAAGAATGACTTTTTGTATTGATGTTACCTTCAATGTAAAGGTTTGATGAAGCCCTTTGTAGTGTCCAAGAGGATGCTCCAAGCTTCAATATGCTCCTTCTCCTTCTCCAATGGTAGTGATGGGCCAAAGGTGGCTCTCAAGGTGAAAATAGTTCAATGGTGAACTAGGGTTTCGAGAGAGATTTTGGCAGAGTAAGGGTGCTTGTGATTGTGGATATGGAATAAGGGATCTCCATCACCTATTTATAGTTTTTTGGTGGTGGAGTGCTGACCCATGGTTTTATGAAACACATAGTTTTGGGCAGCTGTATAGGGTTTTTTCCTCATTTTCCTCATTATTTTATATTTTTTATTCCCTTTTTAGGGGATTTTTGCTATTTTTGGAGGAAAAGGGGGTTTTTTAGCCTTTTTTAGGCTATTTTGATGGTTTTGTGGCCTTTTGGAGGCATTTTAGGCCTTTTGGAGGCTTTTTAGGCCTTTTGGAGGCATTTTAGGCCTTTTGGAGGCATTTTAATGGGATTTTTTGGGATTTTAAGGGAAAAATGGTAGGAAAATGGACAAATGAGCCATATAATGTGGTAATGAGGTAGTGAACACTTTTTGGGTGTTAACAAAAACCATGCGGAATCATTCAGCCTATGCCACCGACTCCGCGGAAGCTTTCGGGCTATCCTTCCGAAACGGCGGAAGGCCAATCTCATAAACCGCCCGTCTAAGCCTTCCGAAGTTAAAAAAAAAACTTGGAAAATTTTCGATTTTTTTGTCTCTGCGGAACAGTTCAAGTTCTCCTCCCGAAACGACTCTGCTCCCGAAACGGCGGAGCCATTCACTCAAGCCTTCCGCAACCGCGGAAAGCTTCCGGTAATCCTCCCAAAATGGCGGGACTCATTCGCATAACTCTCCCGAAAGAAGACTTAGAACATTTTTGACCGTTCGCGGAGAGATTGGAGTTTTCATTCCGAAACGGCGGGAACAGTTCGTGAAACCCTTCCGAAACTCGGAAAAGAACTTAGAAGCTTTATTGAAAATTTGCGGAAAAACCTCCGAAACAGCGGGAGAACTTGGGAAAGACGCCCGGAAAGTCGGATTGGTTTGTTAAAATCGCGGAAGGTTTTGATGAAATCCTTCCGAAACGGCGAAAAATTTCAGCGAAGTGGCCCGAAACGTCAGAATTCGTTCACATAAGCTTTCCGAAAAACAGACTTAGAAAACTTCAAAAAACCTGCAGAAGCCTTCGGATTTTCCTCCCGAAACGGCGGAAGCCATTCACAAAAGCTTTCCGAAAATACCGGGAGCATTCGCCATATCGTCCCGAAACATCGCGAGACTTAGAAACTTTTGGATTGGCGGAAGGCCTTCGCAGATAGTTCCCGAAACGGCGGAAGCCTTGGCGTTATACGTCCGCAACACGGGTCTCTTTTGCGGAAGGTTTCGAGTTTCCCTTCGCAAATATCTCCCGAAACGGCGGAAAGCTTGGAGTTTCCCTTCCGCAACGCATCCCGAAACAGCGAAAAATTCCCCTCCATCCTTCCGCAACGGCGGGTGTGACTAGCAAGGCGGTCCCGCGAATGGCGGGCGCGCGCAGATCGAGACCTTTTGACGTGACCGCTACGGGCGACGAATTTAAGCCGCATTTTGATTGCGCCACCCACTAAATTGAATGCTCGCACGTGCCGGTTCGATTTAAATAATCGACGGGGTACGATCCAACCCATTATCATTTTGTTTTATAGACGAAACCATTGGACGCCGCGCGACCATTCCAGCTCGTCTTGTGCAACCACGTTCGTGGCCACCTCAGTTAGCATCTTCCGTCGGTGCCAGGTAGGATCTTAGCCTTACACATCATAGTGCTTTTAGGTTGTCTTTTGTTTGAAAATGATGGTCATTGGTGGGGTTTTGACGGACAAAACACCCGTCATGAGCGATTTTGTCCGTCGAATACAATTTGAATTGAGTTCTGCTCATAAAGACAGGATAAAATGTTTTGTGGGTGAAGACAGCCAGTTAGGACGGTTAAGTTTTTTCCATTTTCCTCCCCGGGCCGCATGCCTTGATTTATTTTTTTTAAACCGCCGAAGCCCACAGACCTTTTATATCCCCGGCCGAAAGCTTGAGACGCGAAACCCCGGGCCTGTTCATAAAGCTTAGCCCTCTACCTAAGTCAAAACCTAGAAACCAGCACCATTGGCCCTGTTCAAACCCCGTGAACATTCAAGTTGCGCGAGCCGAAACCCGAGGCTATGGCCACCCGAGCTGTGTCGTCAGTGTGTCGCCGGCGTCATTGCCTTCGCTCGAGCTAATACTTCCCATGGAACACTCCGGCAAGTGCCGCAAATGACATTAGCATTCGAATGCCATCGCCGAGTCGTAAGTGCGAAAGGGGTTTCCCTTTCGTCACAAAGTCTGCCCCCCAAGCTTACCCGCCATTGGCCTTTCAAACCGCAGCATAGACGAAAGCTATCCTTTCCCCAGAGCTAAACCGAAAGCACGTTGCTTCCGCAACGCGCTTATCTCCGCAGGAGTATCCCAAACCTGCCCCTCTAAAGAGCGAGGATGGCTAAATTTTATAATCGTGTCCCTGCTAAAACGAAGATCATCATGTCTCCTTGGGCCGGGCCGAGAACAAACTGCCGCCGCGACACACCTATCCTCTCAGGAACACCCCAGAGCTTCCCCCTTTAAAAGATTCAAATGTTTAAATTTGTATTGCATAATTGAAATGACGAATTGTGCCTCCTAAGTACACAACTTCACATTACTCTTTATCTCATTCATGTATCAAAACAATGATGCTCTCTGTTAAAATCTCACAGTATGTTGCTCAAAATCATGATGACTTGTATATGGGTGCTATCAGGGATAAGTCAAGATGCCGAAAACCGGTAAGAAGAAGGCGAAGATGACAGAAAAGAAACCTACCCCTCTTAAAACTGAAACTTCACTCCAAGACACTAGGTGCACCACTGGTGTCCCTCCAGAAATCAGATGGGGTGACATCTACAGAATGATCCGGGACCAAGAAATCCCAGATATGTTGCTGGAGGAAGCACCAATCTATCTCAACATCAGAGCCTCAGGCATAACTAGAGCCGCTACCCGCCCTGAGCTGTTCCCTTGTGCTGAAGTGATCGGATGGATACTCCAACATGCCGATGCTGAAGGAAGAGTGATAAATGATAGCAGCAAAGTGGCTATCGCCTCATTTCAACCTGCATATCTTGCGGCAGCCTACAGATTTCCCCGTGTCCAACAAGCTCTGACTGATGAATGGTTAAGCCAAATGAACAACATCGAGATGGCCAAGAAGCTGCTAATAGCGGGCAAACATTTGAGAAAGAAGGGGAATGATGAGTATGACATACAGAATCTAAGAGCTCCTTTTAGATTGATTGCCCTGATGTTGTGCAGAATCTTCGGCATGCCCGATGGCACAGTATACAAAATCCAGTGGATCCCTATCATCCATTACGTGGAATTCAATGGAACTGTGTTTGACTGGGCCACTATCCTGTCAGATAGTCTGGCCTCGATGATAGTTGCTGCTAAGCCAGGACTAGCCTTGAAGAAGGCTGAATTCTTCATGTCTTCATATCTGATAGATTGTATTTTGGCCAAGATAGAGTTCCCCAAATTGGGTTGTACATGGGATAGGGCCACCGCCCCAGTCTATATCGCATTCAAGATGTTGTGGGCTCAGAATTACAAGCCCAGCTACAAACTCATCTGTGAGGGGTTCATCATGCCCCTATATGAGAAAATGTTCAAGGAAGAACCAAATTGCCTGTCAGAAAATGCTTTGGAAGTCCTTGAGGATTATGGGGACTTTTACTTTTCAGAACAGGGAACCTACCTGAGAATGTTTGGAGGGACTAAGCCCCCATACATCTTGCCGCAGTATGCCACAGACTATGTGGTTCTCAAAGAAGCAGTAAGACAAATATTCCTGGATGGGATTGGAGCAATGCTCCACAAACAACATAAGGCTTCCTTTCCCCCCCTACCTTTCTGCATAGGTGCTTACAAGTTTTCAGGGGTTGCCTCGGCCGATGAATTTGTTCAAGAGCTGAAATCCTTCCACTTCGGTGAGGTAATCTTCCACAGGAACGACAGAAAGGGTAAAGTGGCCGAGCATTGCAAGGATATCTATGCCCACTTCGAGTACTCCCACTATCCTGATGCCGAGGAAGAGGCATTCAGAGGCATCAGCAACATGGCCGAGCTACGGATCTGTCGCCAAGGCACTGGAGCAAGCTCTAGCTCAACCAATGCCCAGAAGACCAGCCAGCAAAAGGAGAAAGAAGCTGAGGATGCCCGAGCACAGGAAGAGCTCAGATTAAGAGAGGAAGCAAGGAAGCAGCAGGAAGCTGAAAATGAAAGACTACGGAAAGAGGCTGAGGAAGCCCAAAAGTAGAAAGAGGCTGAAGCTGAGCAGGCTGAGGCATAAAAGAGGGCGGAAGAAGAATTGAAGACAAGGGAGGATTCCGAGGCAGGTGGATCCGATATACAGGACATGGAAATAGACACCTCTGAAGCAGGGGGCTCTGGTGCCCAAAATAAAGGAGGAGACCCTGCTCAGGAAGTCCGGACCCCACCAGAAGAAGAAGACATAGACATCATAAACCGACCAATTGTCCCGTACACTCCATCAGGAAAGCGTACGGTATCCAGGTGGAATGAGTTTGTCTATGACAAGAAAAGAAAAGCAATGGTCCTCAAATCAGAAGAGAGGATCAAAAGTCCATTTCATGAAGACATCGTTACCCACCGGGAGGTCACTATCATGCAAAATACGGATCAAGATCCCGTTGCTATGGCGACCGCAGCTGTAGCAACAGCAAAAGCATCCCTGGCCAATGTAGGCGTGATGGTAAGAGATAGTGAATTGACAAGGAAGAAAGCTCGTACGCTACAACAAACTGTGGCTAATGAGCAAGCCCAAAGAGACCTGGCAGTGAACAAGTATAATTGCTTGTACGCCGAACATAAGGAGCTGTCAAACAAGTACCGCCAGCTGGAGGAGGAAAAGGACCAGCTAACACTCCAAATAATGATTGTAGAAGCGGAGAAGAATGGAGCAGAAGAAAAGGCTTCTCAGCTAGAAGCAGACAAGCAGACATTAGCTGAGCGGTTAGAGCAGGCTGAAAGCAAAACGATGGACATATCTCCCTTCCATGAGCTGTCCTGTAGCATCCTGAAGCAAATAAATGACACGCAGGAGCTAATCACTGATGAGGTTTGAAAGCTCAAGGCCATGATAGTCAGATTAAAAGAAATTAATGCGGAGGCCCACAGGCTCAAAGCTAAGAATACCCGTGTCAAGGAAAATGTCATAAGTCAGATGGCATGGAGAGAAGGGAAAGGGGGTTTTCCCCCGCATCTTCCTTTTAAGGCTGTGGACGATTTTAATGAAGATATAGCCTTGCTGGAGTTTGGCAGGAACTGTGCCAATAAGCTGATGACCAGTGTGTAGAGAACAACGGATAAAATTAATAGTCTATACCAAAAGCTCAAAGGAGTCCATGACAAATGCACATTGAGTTTCCCTCAGACCCTAGAAGACTTCCCGGAAAAGGAACAGCGGTTGTCTCAGCTAAAGGAAGAGCTAAGTGTCCAAATGGAATATGTGAAAAGGATTGATATCCTGGCCGTGGATGACCTCCAACATTATATCGATTCATCATCACTCCACAACCATCTGCTGAGGGAAGTGCATCAAGCTGCAGTAGCAGAAGTTCAAAGCATTAAAACAGAGCTCGGGAAGAATGTGACTTCTCAGAAAATCTTGTTTCCTGCTGTAGCAAACATAATCATAAGGGACACAGGTGTGTGGTACAGCTACATAGCAGAGGAGGACAGGAAAGCTGCAGCAGCAGCAGGAGCATCAGTAGATCCAGGATCCTCACTCCCAGCAGCCTCTCTCCCAGCAGCTGCTTCCCCAGCAATGGCAGAAAGTCTGGACAGTTCAATTCCCCCTTCCCAATTAGAAGCAGCATCAGCAGGGGATTCGAGAGCCTCTTCCCAGGCAGCATCAGTAACGATTAACTTGGGCGACCCTCTGCCAGCAGAAGCTCACGCACAGGAATGAAGTAAACTGAATTCAGTTGAGCAACTCTCTTCAGCCAAACACGTGCTCAGCAGGGAAAGCTTTGGTGTTAGCCAATTTTCTTCTATGTATATTTTGAATATGTAAGGCGTAAGCCATGGGACAGCTGTCCCTATTTCTGTCAGAACAATTTTGTAAAAGAAATGATCATTTATGGTAGTCGATTATAGAGGAAATTCCTATAAGTGACAAGTGGAGGATGCTAGGTGTCAGCCCAAAGGGAAGATTTGTAGATATAAATAGAAGCTAGGAAAGATTAGAAGGGACTTTTGGCAGGGAAGGAAATTTTGAAACCAATACGAGCTATCTTGTATCGGGCCTGTAAAAATTGAATTTTCTAATAGAAGCCACGGGAGATAGACGTTTTGCATGGGATGTTGGACGGTTGTATGTGGGACTATTCTAATGACTGCTGTTCTGTAATGTGAGATCATTCTTACCATTTGAACTATTTCTGTGTATTAATGATTTTGCTTCCCCCTGTGCATACGATTTTCTCTATTTTGTGAACAATGAATGCGTTTCATGTTAAATCGAGAGCTATCTGCTGATTTCTTCATCTTTGCTGTAGAATTCTCTTTTAGATCGAATGGCTAACCGTTCTTTCTTCAAGATCATCCCTACTGCTCGTTGTTCACCCTTTAAATTGGCTCTTCCCAGGGATCTTTAGATTTACTTTAGTTTTTGGTAAATATAGTTCCGTTTCTTTATTTCTGTTTACCTAGATTAGATCAGTTTACTTCTTTCTTTGGTGAGTAATGAAATGTATCATTTATGATCAGAAGATACCTTCTGAGATCTTTTGCTGTGATGTTTCTCTTTAAGATCCAATGGCTGCCCGTTCTTTCTTGAAAGATAACTCTCACAGTTCATTTCTCACACTTTAACTACGTTTCCTGCGAAGATAGGTAGATTTGCTTTATTCTTTATTAGATTTAAATCTGTTTTGGTTTTTGCATTTAGAACAAACATAGACTAGGCACTTGCATCTCATTTAAAACACATAAAAACCCAAAAGAAAGGTGCATCGGGCCATAACCGATAGAATCGGATTTAAACTCCAAATCCACGGTTGCCGGAACCGCTAACCGGACGGATTCCCTACACCAAATGGGAGATAGTCTAATTGGGACCATCTCTCGGGGAGAATCCCTTTCTGATTGATGCTACGATATCCGAGGCATCAACAAGGTCGTATCACTTTGTACTTCTTCTTGTTCATTAATAGAAATACTCATATTCTCGTCCATTCATGGTGTGAATGTCATTTATTATACATTGGGTTGCATTTTCTTATGATATTATGGACCATTGTTATTGATGATGTTAATGTTATTTATATATCAAATGTACTTGTTAGATATTTGTTGTCAAGACTAATTTGCAGATTACAAGTGCTTGGACGTGTGTGGATTGAAAGCTCCAATGGGGATCTACATCAAACGTTGTATCGAGGTTGGTTACATTTCTCCATTGTTTTAACATTGTCATTTATAATAGCATTGTTTTAAGAATTGAGTAGATTTCTGGTAGTCATCTGTTTGTTGTGGTATTCCCAAGCCATAGTGAGTTTTCTCCAATACATAGAGTTGCTAGGCATGTTATTGATGTCAAAAATACCTTTGAGTACACCCATATTATAGACCCGAATGAAGAGTTCTTTCGTAGTACCAAGAACTTTACAGAATTAGGGAAACGCTACAAGAAGAAAGGCAGAAAGAGTTCTACTCCCAAGCCTGCTAGTCTGATACAGCTAGAACAAGAGGCAACATCATCCCAATCAGGAGGTTCAAAAGACATAGAACCAGAAGAAGGAGACAAAATCCTACAGGAACAGGTTATCAAACAACACCAAGATGAAGAAGCAACAAGGCTTCAAAATGAACAGGCTGCCAAATCACAACAAGAGGAGGCATCAAGGATTCAACAAGAAGAAGCAACAAGGATTGAACATGAAGAGCAGGCTATTAAGTTGCAGCAAGAAGAAGAAGCTGCTAGAATCCAAAAGGATCAAGAGGCAAAAGCCTTGAGAGAAGAAGAAGAAAGAACCTTGTTGGAGGAAGCAAACAGGATAAGAACAGTGCTAGCCGAAAGGCGAGAGAAAGAGTAAGCTACTAGAATCCAAAAGGAGCAGGAAGCAAAATCCCTGAGAGAAGAAGAAGATAGGATCCTCCATGAACAAGCTACTAAATTGCAAGAAGAGCAAGAAGAAAAGCACTTGGTGGATGAAGCAAATATGTTGCTAGAAGAGCTAGCAGAAAGGAAAGAAAAGGAAGAAGATGAGAAAACTCCAGAACAAAACCCACCCAGTCCATAGAACATGGACTTGGATCCGCCAAAGTTAGACCAACCAGGTATAGCTCATGAAGGCATTGTTTCTATGGAAGAATTAGCACTGACCCCATACAACCCCAGAAAGCAGCGCCAGGTGGCCAGCCTGGATTTTGTGTATTTTCACGAATGGAAGAAGGCTATCATTGGCAGAACATTAAGGAAAATAGAGATTGGGTAGGACTTATATGAACTTAGAGTATCAAACACTACACTTTTCCAAGGGACCGACGCTGACCCCGCATTCACATCAGATTGCTCTATAGCTGCAGCACAGGCAAATAAAGCCAATGTCGATCGTCTGCTTGAAGATAAGAAGAATTACAGAGAGCTATGCTCCAAGATAAAAGATGACAAGAAGAAAGAAGTGTTGGAGAGCAATGTGTTAAAAAGGAAGTATAACGAGCTGGCAGAAGAGAAGTTGGAAATAACTTCGAAAGCCCTGTAGCTTGAAAATGAGAAGAATTCATTAGAAATGCAACTTTCAATTTCAGAAGATGAGCAAAGGAACTTGAAAGTTCACATATCAGAGTTGGAAAGATTGACAGAATAAAAGGTTGCATTGTTAGAACAACTCAAGGAAGCTAATGAGAATAAAGAGGACCTGGCCACATTCTATAGCCGAGCTTGTGGTCTGCAGAGGTAAACTCATCAACTACTAGTGCTAATCTCAGAAGAAGTCTGCATCATGAAACAGATGATAACAAAGATGACATCTCTTGAAGTTGAGGCTCTTAGAATAAAGGCCAAGTATGCACAGCATGTGTTGGAACTCAAGCAACAATTTCAATGGAGAATAGGAAAGTCTGGTTTTCCCTTAAACCTACGAGCTACATCAGATGAGGAATTCGACATGGACACTGGAGTTCTCGAGTTTTGCCGAGATTGTGGTGATAGATTAAGTGTTGAAATCTGAAATACCATTAAAAAATGCTATACTGTCTACTCGAAGATGAAAGAGGCCCACGAGAAGTGTCACATGCCTCTTCCCCAAGGTATTTATGAATTCCCTGAAAGAGAGCAGCACTTGGCAGAATTGCAAAAGAATTTGGATGCAGAGTTGGATTATCTAAAAAAGGTTGAGGCTATAACCCCAGAAGACATCCATCAGTCTATTGAGCAGCCTGCTGTTCATATCTTTTTTCTGGAAAGTACTGTACAGAAGACTACAACAGGAACTGCAGGAATGAAATCATATTTGTGCAAGCACAAGATAGCACGGAATGTGACCATCTCATCAAGAGGAAGGACTATCCTAAGAGAAATCAGTCAGTGGACCATTTACATTGAGGAATTGGACAAAGCAACAAAAGAAAATGAGGGTGCTGGAGGAGACAAAGTAGCAGAAGAAGAGTGTCCAAATGAAGCAGTTGACCCATCTGGGATTTAATTGTTTTATTATAAAAGATATCAATAGACAACTATCCTTAATTTTGTCCTTAATGTAAAATAATTCCATGAACTATTTCATTTTTGGAATAAAGTACTAAATGACAAATTAAATATTCCTAAGATTAGGGTACACCTGGCAGCTCAAGGAGCTTTTTGTAAAATTATATATAGTTAAATAGGAGATAGAACAAAGGAATTTTGGCATATGAAACAATTTTCTTCTTTGTACGTGAACTACTTTACTACATGCTCCAAGAAATTGATTTTGCCTAATGAAAGCCTAGGAGGAGGCATTTT
Organism: Larix kaempferi; assembly: GCA_027924585.1. Classification (NCBI taxonomy): domain Eukaryota; kingdom Viridiplantae; phylum Streptophyta; class Pinopsida; order Pinales; family Pinaceae; genus Larix; species Larix kaempferi. The sequence goes on along the minus strand of BSBM01002204.1, from coordinate 10,845,615 downwards.
TTTCTGGACAATGTGTCAAATGTGTGCTGGATTATTCCTATATCATCTGCATATTGCTGTGAGATCATTCCTTGCTATCATGAATTGCTTCTATGTGATGAATGCTCTTATATTTTCCTTTGCAAAGATGTTTTTCTCAAATGAGTAATGGAATGTATTGATTGAATTAAAGCTATCTTTAATATCTTTTATCTTCTGCTGGAATTGCATCTTTATGATTAAATGGCTATCTATGTGATCTTTAGATGTTTCTTTCAGTGTATTACTCATCTTTACAGTTTGCTCCTTGCAAGGATAGGTTAGATTTTCTTATACAGTTTTAGATCATTTTAGATTAATTACCTGCACTTAGCTGAGGGCACTTGCATATCATCTAAAAAACAAAATACATAAACAGTGGATCAGGCCACAACCGGTGTAAAGAACAAGAATTTATAAATTTTACGGTAGACGAAACCATTAACCAGATGGATTCCCTACACCAACCAGTGAATTATCTAATTGGGATTATTTATCGAGGAGAATCCCTTGCAGATTGATGCTACGTTTTCGAGGCATCAACAGTTTTTGGCACTAGAAGGAGGGCCACCAGTGCATGGATGATAAAGGAGACTCTTCTTTAAGAGGAGATCGAACTGGAAACCCGCTTGGAACAACAATCCCAGACAATTCAGATTTGGAAGTGACAAATCGATAAAATCCCAAATCTGAATTTGAATATCAAGAAACATTGTATGCTATACCTTTTGCTGAAGTAGCAAACTTGAGAAGACATACCTGTTCTTATGTTAAGCAGCTTGGTGGTTTAAACGCGATTCCTTTTCTCCCTAGAAGAAGAGCTCCTAGAAGGGAAAGACAGTACACACGTGATTTAGTTCTTGTTCAAAGCTTTGAAGAATTAGTAGACTTATCTTTCGAAGAAATTACAGAACCTCTTGGAGAAATAGAACTTGAAGATCATCTAAAGATTGAAAAACTGTGCACTCCAAAGAATTCTCCACCTCATACTCCTCACGATACCCCACCTAATTCTCCACGTGGAGCCATGGCTGTACCTGCATGGAGAGCAAGAGGAGCTTTGAATTTGGCTAGACCTTTTCACAATTTGCCTTAAAATCCTGAGAAAGGTTTGCCTAAGTATGATCCTGGGAAAGGTATTTCTGCTGAAGATCACCTTAAGAGCTTTTATTTAGCTTTGAGCCTTTTGAATGTGCAACATGAAGACGTAGTCTATAGACTCTTTCCCTATACTTTCGAGCCTAAGGTATCTTCATGGTACTTTAGTTTACAAGCTAGCTCAATAGCTAATTGGGAAGAATTTGAGAAATGTTTTTTAAAGAAATATGGAAATCAGAAAATAGTAGCTACACTCATGAAAGAGTTGTTGTCCATGAGAATGGAAAAGAAAGAAAAGGTTCAAGAATTTAATCAAAGATTTATTATGCTGTTAAATAATTTTAGTGAGGCTGCTAAACCTGCAGAAGAATCTTTAGTGGAATATTACACAACAACACTTGATCCTCCAATATCAATGTTTGTCAAAAGAACTAAGAAAACTACCTTTATAGAAAATTTTGAAGAAGCTAGGAAGGTAGAAGAAGAAGCAAACAACATTTCTAAAAATGCTCTTGAGGCAGAAACAAAACCAAAAATCAATAAGAAAATCTTGTTACTAACTAGAATAAGGAAGAGCCATCGGCAGACATGGAAAATGTGGTTAAAATGATGCAAAAATTGTCCAATAAGATTGTCGATCTTGGAAAGGATAAGGCAGCCAACACATCTAGGAAGCCTTTTAAACCTTTCTACAAGAAGAGAGAATCAAATGATCAAACTCATCCACCTACAAACAACTCTCCTATTTTAAATTTAAACGAAGTAGGAATGGATAATTTCTGCACTTTCCATCAAGAACCACATTCTGAAAAAAGCTGTCCGCAATGGATAAATTCAATGAGTTTAGTAATGAACCAAATGTTGGATGCACATACCACAGATCAGGAAGATCCTCAGGAAGAACAGGCCTTGGAGGCAGAAGAACCTACTCCAGATACCACTATGGTGCTGTGGGATTGGGTTCCTTTGACTGAATTGATTGAGGATGACCCCGAAGAAAGTCAAGTCTCAGCTGTGAATATTAATACTCACAGCAAAGGCCTAGTCACTGATTCGATTTTGATTTCCCCCAAGCCTAAAATATCCAAATAATTACCCAAAAGGCATGTTACTATTATTCCACCACAACCCAAAGCTAACCAAGCAACTACTAAACAACCAAGTGCAGAAATAGCTCAGCAACCAAAAGTAACTTTAAATAAAATAGACAATCAACCCAAAGTTGTAAAAGAATGTGATATGGGGTATGATATAATTGAAGACATAAAGAAAGTAAAATAAAACATTTACATATTTGATATGTGTAGTTTGCCTCAGCAACGAAAAAAATTATTACAAGCTCTTGAACCTCAATCTAGCACTCCGTCAACAAATACTCAGGAAGATCCTGAAATAAATGAAGCTAGTATTGGCGGGAAATCTAAATCCCAAACATTGCCTTTTCTTTTAACTTTTGAAATTTTTAATCACAATGTGCATAAATGTTTGGTAGATTCCGGAGCATCCTCAAATGTCATGCCATTTTCTATTTGCAAAAGGTTAATGGACATCCAATTCCATCCCCAGCTTAGATTATTCAGCTAGACAGAACTGCTGTTAAAGTCATTGGGGAAATGAAAGATGTGCTTATTAGGTTATCAGCTGATACTAGAGTATGTTAGTTTATTGATATAATGGTAGTTGATATTCCTGAAGCTTATGGTTTGATTTTAAGCAGAGTCTGGTGAACTAAACTAAGTGGTTATTTCATGACAGACTGGTCCCACTTTTGGTTACCATATAAGAATAGGCAAAATCAGATTAAAGTGCTGAGAGAACCGCATATGATACAGAATGTGACTCAGCTAAAATAAAAGAATGAAGTTGTAGCTTTCTCATCTTCAGTTTTGGGGAATTGTTTCTTAGAAATTGAGCCGGGTAATTATCAATCATAAAATTTGAGCCATGAATCAGATGAATAGTCCGATCTCATTCAATTCTCTCGGACTGGTGATATCGACTATAACATAGTTAGTTTAGTCACTGACTTAGAGGATAAAGATACTAACCTAGTTAGATCAGAAATTGTATTTTGGGTTCTATACTTTGATGGTTCCAAAACTTAGGAAGGACCCGGAGCTGGTTGTGTGCTAGTTGATTCTGAAAACAACAAATACTTCTTGTCTTGTAGATTAGAGTTCGATTGTACTAACAATATTGCTTAATATGAAGCTTTGGTCCACAGGTTAAAGAAAGCCATCGGTTTGGATGTTAAATACCTCAAGGTCTTTGGTGACTCGGACATAGTTGTCAGACAGGTGAGAGATACAATTCATTGTCTTTCACCACATTGGAAAGGTTATCAGTCTGAGGTATGGGATCTAATTACGTACTTTGAAGCTTTTAATATAAAATCTGTTCCTAGATTACAGAATGCTACAGCTGATTTATTATCTACCTCTGTTTCTAGGTTAGTGCCTACTAATAATAAATGTTCTATTGAATTGGTTTTCAGGCCTTCTATGCCAGATGTTGGCTGCTTTTCTGGGCAGACCCGGGTTTTAATGAAGCGCAGCAACAAAACCCCTTGGCGCACTGGCCCTCTCGGCAACGAGCTGCGCGGCAGCTCGAGGTCTCACCCGAAGTGGCTATGGGGGGGTTAAGGAATCAGGTTTCCTTAACCGGGGTGACGCGGAGATGGCTCTTCCTTGAATGGTTCCTGTGGAAACGGCGGTCGGACCTTCCCGCAGGCCGCTCGTCGCAGCTGCGTGGGCCCCTTCCTTGGCAGGTCTACTGCGCAGTTTCTTCTCTCTAACGCAGCAGGCAACTATCCCTTGGGTCGACGCGCTGAACACTTCCTCTCCCTTCACATCTAGCGCAGTAACGCAGTCTGCTCTCGCCGCAGCGACTGTGCGTTACTACCTCTTTAGTACTTAAGACACTTCTAGTTATCAAAGGATCTTTCCAACTTGCTCAAACAGTCACAAAGATAAGACAGCAGTCTTGCATACACAAATAATGAACTCTAAATAGTTATCATTCACGCAAACATTATAACAAGAAGATATAAGTGAAGCTCATCCCCTCGAGGAAAACCACGTCCACGGGAGCGTTATATTAACCAGAAAATGATAGAGTCATACAATATGCTGCGCACACAGCTGCAGCCTTAGAACTTACAGGAAACTCCACGCACACAGCTGGGAGCCCTTCTCTCAAGCTTGTCTCCTCTCTATGGAGATTACAAAGGCACAGACGTCGACTCAGACTGTCTGGCAACTCAGGGATTAGCTCCTCGGCTATCCGATTTCCTCTCTCTAGTTCTACACACCGGGTAGAAATTACAGTGAAGGATAATCAACACATGATCTATCCTTTAGACTGGCTCTCTAACAGTCTAGTGTCCAACTCTCTAACTCTCCAAAAGGAAGGAACTAAAGGAAGGGAGGAAGAACCCTCTACCCATTACAATGATTCATCTATATAGGTAGCCATGACGGTCACACCTTTACAAAACTGTGGGCCTTTCCCAACAGTGATTCCCAAAAACCCTAACCACGCACATGGCTAGGTGTACTGTAGGCGCCGCTTGCAGTCACGTCGCCGCTTCCTGCAGGCTCCGTGAATTCCGGCGCAGATTGTGGGTATGGGCGATCGTCCTTCGCCTTCAATGCTCTGGTCCGTTGCTCCTCCTTGATCCGAGCAACCATAACTTCTGTACTAAGCCTTTAAATGAGGGTAGATGAGCCCTCTACTCCATCGCCTTTATTTATTATGGTAGCTGAGCCACCTTCATTCTTTGATGACGTGCGCGCGATCTCCGCAATTTCCGGTCCGTGATCTGCGCTGAGATCATCCATCTGGCACCGTACTGCGCACCGTCTCTTTCTTACCCAAAACTTAGTGCTTATCCCAAAATTAGCACTTTCCTTCCATACTCGTGCTTTTTCCCAAAATTCACAGCTTTTACTATAGCTGCGACCTTGGCCCCAACAGGCCCCCAACACTCACTTGTGGCTCGCCCTCGAGCCACTCGCACTAGCGCGTGGTCTTTGGATTTGCGCCTCTGTGTTTGCTTGAATCTCCGCGAATGTTTTCTGCCACTTCGCAATAGCGGAGTCCAATTCCTCAATACACTGATCGGCTGTTTGTACTGTTTCTGCGGTTGTTTCATCTTTAGTGAGTGTATCAATGATCTCTTGAGACTCGGCAATCTCTTTGATTTTTGTCTCAATCTGGCCAACGATTTCAGCATACTCATCCATGAATGGCTGAATGCTGTTGGTGAGCTTCTCATCTTCAGTTCTGAGCTTGTGCAGTTGCTGCTGCATTTTGCGCACTTCGCCCATTTTCTTCATCTTTGGCAAGCCTGTTAAGGACTTGGCTTCTTCATTCAGAACAGTGAGAGACTGTTCTGCAGCTTGCACCTGTTCTGATAGTCCCACTTTAAAAGGGAGGTTCACAAGCTCTGACCATGCTTCCATAGCCTGGTCCATCAGGTTCTTGGCTTCCTGTACTCGACCTTTCATTCGTGTGGAAGCTCTGCTCAATGCTTCGAATTGTACCTGCGCATCATCCGTAAGATGCGCAGCGACGCGAGCTTCTAGCTCAGCAATCTGGGTTTTATGGCCTTCTGCCATAGCAGCTATTTCTTGCTCCAGGGTTTTCGCCCTTTCGCCAATAATTTGAACTTTTGCAACCAGAGGGAGGTCTGCTTGAATCTCGCAAGCCGGCAATTCCTGAGCAATCTCTTCTATTGCGTTTCTGATGCCGGTGTCTTGCGCCTCATAGAGTGCAAGCTTCGCAGAGATATTCTTATGACTTTCCTTCAGCTCTATCTCCTGCGATTGCAGTCGTTGGTTTGCCTGGAAAGTAGAGAGCTCTCTAGCTCTCAACTCAAGAGAAACTTTCTCCTGTACTAGCTGTAGAGTTTCTATAGGAATCATAGACAAATTAATTTCTACAGGTCCAACTGTGCTTACCTGCAGTTCAGCTAGGGGATCTGGAAGTGTCATGCTGGTAGGCGGAATATGCACGACAGTGTGCCTTTCTGTGAGTTCTTCAACTCGCTCACCAGTTGGAATTTCTTGTGGCGCCTGCGAAGTAGATGCTGGCGCATGGGTCTGCGCAATCCTTCCTGCGAGACCTTTTAGTTCTACAAATTGTAAGTCGAGAGCACCTCGGATGTGAGCATGCATGTTCCTCATCTCACGAAATTGCTCTTTCAAATATTTGTCGATCTCCGAGGGAATGGCCTCAGTGGGATGCGACACTTTCTGCTTCTTTGTGGCTGGTTCTGTTGAGCCTTCATCGCTTCTTTGCTCAGGGGCTTCCTTGCCCTTATTTTTTTCTTGCGCAGCGGTGGGTGGCATCGCAGGTGCGATGTCAGCTGCTGCTCTCCATTCGTCCGACCACGACTTAATGGTTTCTTCGACATCTTCTGTGGTCATCCTGTAAAGACCTAGCGCCCAGTCACCTGGAATGTCGCAAGGCCGAAGGTAGAGTTGATGGATGTCGGCAGTAAAAGCCAACTTCCCGTCATACAATGTGGCTGTCTCCTCGCTCAGCCTTGGCATATCTTGTATGGTCTCTCGGAGGAGATAGTAATACTCACAAAAAACAGCGCGATTCATCTTGCGCTTCGCGGGATTAGGGGAATCCCAGAGGTTGATGTAGCGCATGCCGGCAACCTCTCCTGCGCGGCGTGGACGGAACTGAGTATTCGGGGGCTCCTTCCACCCGACGAGAGCACATAGAATTAGAAGCCACGAAAAATGGAATGATTGGCCTGCATTGTCCTGCACATTCAGGCAATCAGCCAAAAAAGAATTCAGCAGGAAGAGAGACCAATTGTACTGTTCTCCCTCCGCAGCTGCGATAGCGAGCTCTACGACAGCTCCAGTAACTTCTTTTGGTCGGCACTTGGTGAGAAGTCTGCCTGCAAGCAGACTTCCTGTGAAGCGAAGTGCCTCATCTTCAACTGTGGTGAGGTCATAAGCCCGACCTCCTCTTGTCAAGTTATATTTCTGGACCAGCTTTGCAGCTAATTTTCGGTCCTTCTCCTTTCCCGCAAAATGGATATTGGGATCCTTCCCGACCTTAGATAGGCCGGTGATACGGTGTATCAAATCAACATTTAGATCAATTGGCCTCCCGAGCCAAAGGTAACCTCCATGAACGCAGGATAGCAGTGTTTTAACGACTGCGTTCACTTCATTGCTACGCCCAAAGTGCGGTAGCTTCAACAAATTCAAGAGTCCAGGGCGCTCAAGATTTGCTGCAAATCCCTTCGGGATAAACTCATCAACGTTTCTGGTGGGATTATGGACGATATCCAAATATCGGTCCAACTGAAACTGAGGATATGTCTTATAGTCTCCAAGGTTAAAATCAGAGAATTTAACCAATGGAATGTTTCCCAATAGTTGGCCCTCTACCCGCACACTAGCCGGTAGTGGCGGTAGCAGAATTGGATACTTTGCATTCTTCGGAATCTGTACATCCGGCGCATCATCTGGACGCGGCGGAAGGTAGTTCACCATAGACGCGAGCGGCTCTGGAACAGGTTCCTCCGGCTGCTGCTGAGATGCTCTTGTGCCTGGAGATGTTCTGGGATCAGTAGCACCGGGGTGTACGTAGGTCGAAGCCGTCACCGGAGTGGCCATGCCGAAATCTAAGCCTCGGCGTAGAAATTGACGAACAACTTCTTCAGTCGATAAATTCTCCGTTGTGAACCAATGTAAATAACAAAACTCTGGACAGCAAATGGCGGAACTGCGTAGGGTATAGACTCTGAAAACAAGGGAAAATAGTCTGCACACTCGGCTCTGAAAACAATAATGCAGATCTTCAAACACAACTTATGCAACTCGAGACAGTAACCCGAAATTGATACAAGTGTGAGGTATTTATAGCCAGCGGGGTTAGTAAATGCGACCAAGTGGGGTTACGTAGCTATAGGCGGCTACAGATGAGTTGACAACACGCTATCCTCCTTGCCGTAGCGGTGCATTTAGTGTGATTGACGGGTTCTGACAGCCTTCCGGGAGAAGCTAATGCTTTCGGCGCCTGAGTTAAATGCAAATCTTTCGGAGATTAAGCCGAATCCGTCAGAACGGGTAGAATTAAATAGCGGCCTTATCCTTCATTTATTCAAACGCGGCTACATAACTGCTGTAATTCAAAATTTCCGGCGGGTCATTTCAACTTAGGAAACCGTGCCTCTATGGGTCCACAACAAAACTCTTTTCAGCGGCAAATTATGAAAGGGGACTTCGCAAGAGCGATAGTCCAATGGTCCACAAAGCAAAACTTCGCCAGAGCGGACTGCTAAGCTTTGCTCAAGCAATTTTTATTCAGGATGCGCGGATATTTCAAGGAACTGCGCAGGAAGCTGGAAACTGAGGGTGTGTCGCAGCTTCCGTGTAGACTAAATGCGATGTCTCTTTCAACTACACTGGGCATCTGCATTCCTGAGTAATATATTATGTCGACAGGGCGGAGTGGCCGTCGCAATAAAGCTTAAGCCGACTCCCGTTTATCATTGTAGGTAGTAGTTCTCCATTCAGCTTCGCAAGCTGAACTGCGCCTCCGTCTGTGATTTTTAGTACCTGAAAAGGGCCTAACCAATGCACACGAAACTTGCCTGGAAACTTGATGAATTTACTATCGTAAAGGAGTACCAAGTCTCCTTCTTCAAAGTGCTTATGCTTAATGTGCCTGTCATGCCAAGCTTTCTGTCTTGCCTTCTGTACCTGTTGATGAAATCCGGCCATAAGTCTGTCTTCTTCTAAAGAAAGCAGTTGCGAAAGTCTTTCATTCATAGTGTCAGGATCTGCCATTTCTGTAATTTGCGCAATCCGGAGACTGGGAACAATGTATTCCATGGGCATAACTGCTTCTTGTCCATACACCAAGCTGAAAGGTGTGTGACCTGTTAATTTCTTGCAAGTGGTTCTGTAAGCCCATAATACAGCTGTGACTCTAAGGTCCCAATCATCTCTTTGTTGATTACAGATCTTCGTCAGGGCATTCTCAAGGATCTTATTGAATGCTTCCACCGTACCATTAGCTTGAGGATGGTAGGGTGTACTCTTATGGTGATTAATTTGAAATTCTTCAGTAAGGGCCTCTATAGTCTCATTGAGGAAATGTGTACCTTGATCACTCATGAGGATCACTGGGCATCCAAACCTAGTGATAATGTTCTCGAAAATGAACTGCGCGGCAGTAGCAGCGTCGCAGTTCTTAACTGGCTTCGCCTCAGCCCATCGGGTGAGGTACTCAGTAGCTGTAATGATATATCTTGCGCCAGTTCTTTTTCCTGGTGGGTTAATAGGTCCTACAAAGTCAATGGCCCATTTATCAAAAGCACGCAGTGTGATCTGGGGTCTTAGCGGCATTTCATCTCTCCTTGAGGGTTTTCCTGTGCGCTGGCACACATCGCAACATTTACAGAATTCCTTAGTATCCTTGTGCAATGTCGGCCACCAAAGTCCTGCGGCTAATATCTTCTGCGCAGTCGGCTTTCCTGCGAAATGGCCTCCTGCGGTACCTGAATGCGCTTCTGCGATGATAGAGCTCTTTTCATGTGGTAAGATACATCTGCGCAAAATTTCGTCAGGGCCCAACTTATAAAGCTGGCCTGCTATCAAAGTGAAGTCTGCGGCTCTGACAACAAGTTGCTTCTTCTGCTGGATTGTAAACTCAGCCGGCGCTTGTCCGGTAGTGAGAAACTTAAGAATATCAGAGTAATATTCGTCTGCTGCTTGGATATAAAACAACTGTGCGTCAGGCAGATTGTCCTCCAGACTCGTAGGTTCCTCTCCTGACTCTATTCTGGATAGATGGTCAGGCCCTTCATTCAATCTGCCTGGCTTTACAATAACCTCAAAATCATACTCTTGAAAGAGCAATAGCCATCTGCAAATTCTGCCTCCTAAAACTGGTTTATTGACCAAATATTTCAAAGCAGAATGATCAGTATACATTTTAAAGTGAGCTCCTAACAGGTAGTGTCTGAATTTCTGTAGGGCATACACCATAGCTAGTCCTTCCCGTTCTGTAGTGGTGTAGTTCTTCTCAGCTGTAGAGAGCTTTCTGCTGGAGTAAGCAATTGGGTGGTCAATACTTCCTTCTCCAGACTGTGTAAGCACGATTCCTAATGCTATGGAAGAAGCATCAACATGAACATGAAAAGGTTTTCTCCAATCCGGGAAAACTAGAATAGGCGCTGTGATCATCTTTTCTTTAAGTGTGTCCAAGCTCTGTTGGCATTCCTCTGTCCATTGGAACTTCGAATCCTTCTTCAGCAATCTTTCCATAGGTGCTGTGATCCTTGCATATCCTTTGATGAATTTTCTGTAGTATCCTGTATGTCCCAATGTAGTGCGCAATTGCTTAACTGAGTTGGGCGCAGGTAAATTAGCAATGATGGCAACCTTCGCAGGATCCATCAAGAGTCCTTGTCTGCATACAATATGTCCCAACAAAATACCAAAGGGGGCACAGAATATACATTTTTTCAAGTTAAGGGAAATCTGATGCTGTCTACATTTTTCTAGCATCATGCGCAGATTCGCAATATGGTTCTTGAGTAAACCAAATACAGTCCAGTCATCAAAATAGACTTCTAAAAACTTGTGGATAAATTCTTTAAAAACAGCAACAACAACTCTAGAGAAGATAGCAGGTGCGTTTTTAAGACCAAAGGGCATTACCGTATACTGGAATGAGCCCCATTCAGTTGCAAAAGTAGTCTTGTGGCGGTCATCCGGATGGATTCTAATCTGATGATATCCCGAAAATCCATCAGTGAAAGAGTAAGCCTCTTGTCCTCCAACATTATCAAGTACTTCATCTGTGAAAGGAGTGGGAAATGGGTCGTGCGCTGATGCATCATTGAGTTTGCGCAAGTCGACACAAATTCTTATTTCACCTTTCGTTTTCTTTTCTTGGACCACCATAGGACTAATCCAATCGCTTTCCTCTACTGGCTCAATAATACCTGCTGCAAGCATCTTATCAATTTCTTCTTTGACTTTTTCTTTGTAGCGCGGGTTCAACCTGTATGGGCGCTGCTTTACTGGCTTGGCGTCGGGTTTCAGAGGTATGCGCATCACTCCTAAGTCTCCTAGGATGCCTTTCATTTCTGTGAACTTGGTAGGAAAGATATCCTGGTAATCCCGTAATAAATCTGAAACATGCGCAACGGTTTCATCATCCCAATAATCTCCTATAGAAGCAAACTTTGGGTCAGCTTCTGTACCAATGTTAACTTTCTTGAGCTTGACGTGTTCTGCGATGGCAGGAATGTCAAGCTCAGGACCTTCAATATTGCGCGTCCCTTCTGATTCTGGGATATTGATGTTGCGAGGATCGTCCTCCTCATCTTCAGCGGTGAAGTTATAGCATTCCAGGGCATGTTCTATCTGGACAGCCCAATCTGGTTGGGAATATTCTGTTACTAGACCTGGTTCAAATACCTTATTTTTAATACACTTCAGAGCCTGATCAATGCTTGGATGCTCTGACTCAAAGCTGAATGTAAGTTGAAAACTTTCTATCATAAGAGCCCAAGTAAGAGTGCCTTTGCGCAATTCTATTTCAGTATACCAATTCCTTGGAATTGTATCTAATGTGTGGATGAATTGGTGAACCCATTCATCTTCCGGAATATCTGACCATTGCTGAATACATGCTTCAATGTGTGACCTGGGGTCACTCTGTCCTTCATATTTGCGTAGCGCTTCGGCTGTGGTGTCCTGAAATCTGCGCAGTATCAATCTGCGACAGTCTTTCCATGTATGAATATTCTCCTTGTGCGCAATCCACCATCTTGCGGGTGTAGCGCGCAATGCTATATCCAGTGCCTGGATGCGCTGCGGTTCTGGAAGCTTTTGTTCATATTCCTGTATGAATTTAGTTACTTCAGTTAAGCCATCAAAAGTTGGAGTATCAATTAATTCTGTGCCAATCCATCGGATAGATTTAGTCATCATGGCGCAACGTCTTTGCAGAAACCTCATGTAGACGATTCTGCCAGTTTTCCAATCCTGCATCTGAATCTGATGTGCACGAGCTATCACATCGCCAGCTGATATGGCCGTCTGCTGTGGGGTTGATATAGTCACTGTGGTTAGTGGTCATCTGATACAAGCTTTCCATGTGGCGCGCTTCCTCTTCTGCGCGAATGGGTTCTATATATCTTGGTCCTTGAATAGGATCAAGAGGTGCGATGACCCTGATCTGGTCATCCTCAAAGGTCATCTGTCTTTTCTTCAGGTTAATGACAGCCAAATTATCAAGTGCCCAGTCTATTCCTAACAGCGCTGGGTATGGTCTACTATCATCCATAATTTTGATTACTTCAAAATCTGCAGAGCTTCTTACTCCTTCAATATCAATAGGTACATTGGGTAATCTGCCCAATGGAGAGACTCGTTGCTGATTTGCGAGTCTTAGCTGGATAGGGGATCTTGTAAGCTGAGGGCTTCCCATCTGTTCCCATGTCTGCATAGTGAGAACATTGGCTTCTGAGCCCAAATCTAACATGACTTCGTCCATTTCAAATGCTCCAATCTGCGCTGTAAGCCTCATCTCTTTTCCAGTTCTAATGTGACTCCTAATCTGGTGAACAGCACGCTGTGGTGTGTTCGTCGAAGCAGAGTGTTGGCACTGATCCAACAGGTGTTGGAGTTCTAGAGTTGCTTGTTCATTGCGCAACAATTTTAAACATTGTCGCAGGAACGCATGAACACTGCCTAGTGCATGCTCCTTATCGTCATCAGGTCTTCTAGCTGTAGTGGCCTGTTCTTGTACCAGGTTGTCTTGTCTTAGCACTTGCGATCTACTATTGTTCTGCGGAATTGCGGCAGAACTTGAAGCTCTCGGATCTGAGAAATACTCTTGAGCTTGCTTAAATGCTTCTTTTTGCTTCTGTAGGTTAAGTGGGGCTGGTTTAATGTTAGCGCGGCGCACCCATTGCGTCGCTTGCTTTCCCGTTCCCATCTCTTGCGCACCAGTGGTAGCTCCACTGCGTGTCACTATATTAACTGTAGGGTCTGGTTCTCTTTTTTCTGCTCCAATCAACTGGATATTCTGATTGACCTGTGGTGTCTTTGCTTGCATCTTAGCCTGTAACTGAGGGCATTCTTCAATGATATGGTCAGAAGATTTACAATACCTGCAGAGGGTTGTAGGATTTTGGCAATCCTTAGCAAAATGACCTTGTTCTCCGCAATTATAACAAGTGATCTGTCCTCTTCCACGACCAAAGTTTGTTGTGCGTCCGCGTCCTCTGTAATTTGCTGCTCGGGCGTCCCGAGGTTGGTCATAAGGTGGTCCTGCTGTGGGTCCTTGTGTCTCTGCTTGTACCCTATAAACATCATGCTTTCTTTCTATCATAAGATCATATGCTCTACAATTGTTCTCATCATGACCTACTGATTTACAGAAATTACAATATAGATTCTTTGGAGTTTGTACATATTTCTGAAGTAAGTGGCATTCTTGTGGTCTATGACCTCTAGTTCTGCAGATTTCACACCAAGGCCCTTGTGCCTGTGGTAAAGGATTAGGTGCTCCAGTTGCAATATAGTCTATGAAAACAGGACAATGGTCCTTTGAATGACCTTGGGCTTTACATTTTGTACACCAAATTTCTTCCTTAATCTCCTTGCCTTTCTTAATATCATGCACTTGCAAGGTTAAGTTTGCTAATTGGTTCTGTAAATGCGCAACATCGTTGCTTGTTCCTGCAATTGGCGAAGCTTCTAGTTTCATAGCCATTTCTAGAGCTTGTTCCTGAGTATTGAGATTCTGTTGCATAAGAGGAAGTCTAATGTGTGGAAGCAGTGCAGCAATGAACCATTCTTTATGTTGCTGTGGTGCAAACTCGAAGCTTACTTGATCTATCAAGGCTTTGAACTTCTGGTCAAAGTCCCATACTGATTCTGTAGGTAACTGTTTGATGTCTTTGAGCTCTGTTATACACTGTGATTCTGACTTAGGTTTCTTGAATTCTCTAATCATGGCATTTCTTACCTCAGCAAGCGTCCTATTCTGTGCTGCTGAGTATTTCATGAACCAAGTCAAGGCTCTTTCTCTTAGTGTGGTTGCTAACTGAACCAGTTTAACAGCATCATCATTAATTTGCTTAATTGTCCAAATGGCTTCACATAAGAACCAGTGCTGCTCAGGGTCCTCTATCCCTGTTCCTCTAAAAGTTGGTAGTTTCATGTCATCACCCATCCTTCTTGCACGGGTTTGAGGTGGAGGTACTGTAGCAGTGCCTCCGGGATGGTTAAACAAAGGTGGTACAGAGGTACTAGAAGTAGCGTGTGGGCTACTAGAAGGTGTTACTGTAGGATTATACTGAGCTCCGTCTGGTTTTTGCGGTGTAAAGGGGTAATACGGGATATGAGCACTCCCTTGTCTTTCTATATGGCTTGCTCTAGGGACTTGGCTATCGTTTGGGCTAGACTCAAAAGGATATTGGTCAAGGCCTACTTTATATCGTTTTCCACTACGAGTGCAACCAATAACTTCAGGATCACTATCAGAATCTACGGACATTACTTGACTATGCTATTCATCAGAAGCAATACATAGCTTTCCTTTTTCATACAGAAACATTTTAATCCATAAGTTCAGAGAATTTAAGAACATACCTCTGTGTACTTGGAAGAAACTCCTCTCAGCTTCACTGAAACTCTTTCTTGTATCGACTGCAAATTCGGTAATAAAACCTTCCAGTAGACTATTCAACCAAAAGTCTACTGCGCGGGACACAGGATTGTCTATCCGCTTCACAATACTAGCTAGCTCAGGCGTCCACGTGACGGGTCGATCAACATGCAGCGTAGGTCTAGAATCTGCTAACTTGGCTATCCAAGCGTGTAACTCCAATGCAAACGTAACAAAGAAAATTTTGTAAAGGTCAGCATAAATATACTTCTGTAACCAATCTTCTGTTTGAAGCGTAGGGCTTCTATTTTCTTGTTCAGCAAACTCTTTAGCCTTTAAATCAAACCAATCTCCAATTTCCTTAGCTGTAGGATTCCAGTAACACATTTGTTAGCTGAGCAAGTCTCAGTGTAACAGAACCTTATGTTGTCTTCAGCAACAGTCTCAGATGTCGCGTGACTAGTAAGTCTTACAGCAACAAGTCGCAAGGCAAAGGAATCATTTGTTGGCTGAATCAACAGGGTTCAAAGCCATGGAAGTAATGTGATCAAAAAGTCATAAGGCAACAGAACCATTTGTTGGTCACTAGGCAACGGAACCATTTGTTGACTCTTCTATCTCGCGCGTCGCCAAAATAACAAGTCTCATTCGCGCGGCAACGGAACCATTTGTTGACTCTTCTATCTCGCGCGTCGCCAAAATAACAAGTCTCATTCGCGCGGCAACGGAACCATTTGTTGGCTGCTTTTCTGGGCAGACCCGGGTTTTAATGAAGCGCAGCAACAAAACCCCTTGGCGCACTGGCCCTCTCGGCAACGAGCTGCGCGGCAGCTCGAGGTCTCACCCGAAGTGGCTATGGGGGGGTTAAGGAATCAGGTTTCCTTAACCGGGGTGACGCGGAGATGGCTCTTCCTTGAATGGTTCCTGTGGAAACGGCGGTCGGACCTTCCCGCAGGCCGCTCGTCGCAGCTGCGTGGGCCCCTTCCTTGGCAGGTCTACTGCGCAGTTTCTTCTCTCTAACGCAGCAGGCAACTATCCCTTGGGTCGACGCGCTGAACACTTCCTCGCCCTTCACATCTAGCGCAGTAACGCAGTCTGCTCTCGCCGCAGTGACTGTGCGTTACTACCTCTTTAGTACTTAAGACACTTCTAGTTATCAAAGGATCTTTCCAACTTGCTCAAACAGTCACAAAGATAAGACAGCAGTCTTGCATACACAAATAATGAACTCTAAATAGTTATCATTCACGCAAACATTATAACAAGAAGATATAAGTGAAGCTCATCCCCTCGAGGAAAACCACGTCCACGGGAGCGTTATATTAACCAGAAAAGGATAGAGTCATACAATATGCTGCGCACACAGCTGCAGCCTTAGAACTTACAGGAAACTCCACGCACACAGCTGGGAGCCCTTCTCTCAAGCTTGTCTCCTCTCTATGGAGATTACAAAGGCACAGACGTCGACTCAGACTGTCTGGCAACTCAGGGATTAGCTCCTCGGCTATCCGATTTCCTCTCTCTAGTTCTACACACCGGGTAGAAATTACAGTGAAGGATAATCAACACATGATCTATCCTTTAGACTGGCTCTCTAACAGTCTAGTGTCCAACTCTCTAACTCTCCAAAAGGAAGGAACTAAAGGAAGGGAGGAAGAACCCTCTACCCATTACAATGATTCATCTATATAGGTAGCCATGACGGTCACACCTTTACAAAACTGTGGGCCTTTCCCAACAATGATTCCCAAAAACCCTAACCACGCACATGGCTAGGTGTACTGTAGGCGCCGCTTGCAGTCACGTCGCCGCTTCCTGCAGGCTCCGTGAATTCCGGCGCAGATTGTGGGTATGGGCGATCGTCCTTCGCCTTCAATGCTCTGGTCCGTTGCTCCTCCTTGATCCGAGCAACCATAACTTCTGTACTAAGCCTTTAAATGAGGGTAGCTGAGCCCTCTACTCCATCGCCTTTATTTATTATGGTAGCTGAGCCACCTTCATTCTTTGATGACGTGCGCGCGATCTCCGCAATTTCCGGTCCGTGATCTGCGCTGAGATCATCCATCTGGCACCGTACTGCGCACCGTCTCCTTCTTACCCAAAACTTAGTGCTTATCCCAAAATTAGCACTTTCCTTCCATACTCGTGCTTTTTCCCAAAATTCGCAGCTTTTACTATAGCTGCAACCTTGGCCCCAACACCAGATAATATCACAAATCTCAGGGTGTTCGATGGTGATAATCAGATCATTAGTTTCCTTACAAATGAAAACATGTTTCAAGAAGCTGTTATAGATGAAGAAAAACATGATGCTGATCTGCAAAATAAGGATGCAGTGAAAGGGAATTTCATGCCAAGAGGAGTGAGATCACTTGAAAGTTTGTTCGATCTGTATAGCAAGTTCAATAAACCAACAAATGTTAAAACTCATAGCTCTTCTATGCATCATGAATTGATAAATCTGGGCACATAAGCTGAACCAAAATATGTTAATCTTGGTAGATGATGTTCGCTGGGTGAAAGAGATAAGTTCATCAAGATTTTTCAGCAATATAAAGATGTTTTTGCTTGGACTTACAAAGACCTGAAAACATATGACACTCATATTATTTAGCATGTCATACCAATGAAATTAGGTGTTAAGCCATTTTAGCAGCCGTTAAGGAGAATACATCCTACTCTTGAACCTTTAATCCAAAAGGAGTTGAAGAAACTACTAGATGCTAAGATCATCTTTAAAGTCCGACATTCAGAATGGGTTGCTAATCTAGTTCTCGTAAAAAAGAAGTTTGGAGAAATAAGACTATGTGTAGATTTCAGAAATTTGAACAGAGCCTCTGATAAAGATAACTATCTCGTTCCTTCAATGGAACAAATTCTGCAGATGGTATCGAGATCATAACTCTTTTCTCTTCTAGATGGTTTCTCTGGTTACAATCAAGTATTGGTGGTTGAAGAAGACCGTCTTAAGATTACTTTCCACACTAAGTGGGGAACGTTTGCATACAGAAGAATGTCATTCGGCTTGATAAATGCAGGAGCCACTTTCTAGCGAGCAATGGACATTTCCTTTCGAGGATTGGGCGGTCATTGTGTTGTAGTATATCTAGATGATGTGATAGTTTTCTCGAAGAAGAGACAAGACCATGTGTTCCATTTGAAACAGATTTTTGACTGATGCAAAAAATATGATATCTCTTTGAACCCCAAGAAGAGTGTTTTTGTTGTTCTCGAGGGCAAGCTTCTGGGTCACATCATTTCAAAAAAGGGAATTTAAATAAATCAAGAGAGAGTGCAGGTTATCAACAAAATTCCCATGCCCCACAATAAAAAATCGATGCATTCATTTATGGGCACTATCAATTTTGTTCGAAGGTTTGTTCCTGATTTCGCTCAAACCGTTAAACCTTTGCAACAAATGGTCAAGCAAAGCGTAAAATTCAAGTGGATAGAATTGGAAAGGGATGCATTTAAAGAGATAAAAGTAGCCATAGCTAATGCTCCCTCTCTAAGAAGTTCGGACTTTGACAAAGATTTTATTTTGTATACCTTTGCTTCAGATGACTCTCTCACAGTTGTGCTAACGCAAAAGGTAGAAGCAGGAGATGAATATCCAATTTATTTTATGAGCATTAGTCTGCAAGGTGCTGAACCGAACTATCCTGTTGTAGAAAAACAAGCATACACCATATTCAAAGCAGTAAAACAGTTCAGGCCATATATTCTTAAGAACAGAACTAAAGTTGTAGTTCCCCATCCGGCCGTCAGATCTCTTTTCGTTCAAAAGGAATTGGGAGAAAGAAGGGGAAATTGGGTCACTGCTCTTCAATAATATGATTTAGAGTTTAAACTAGCCACCATCATTAAAGGTCAAGGCCTATGTAAATTACTCACTGAACATCCAGTTGATGAAGAGCAAGATTGGGAAAATGAAGCTGAGTTGAATACAGTTGATGTATGCCCTATTTTTACAACTCCTGAATCCTGACATAGAGACTTAGTGCATTACTTACAGCAAGGGTACCTACCAGAGCATTGGAGTTCTAAATAAAGAAGGGCACTCCGTCTGAAGTCATCATCTTATCAGATCATTGATGGAGTACTTTTTCAGAAAAAATTATGATGGCATTTTTCTTAGATGTTTAGAAAGGGAAGATGCTAATAAAGTAGTCAAAGAATTACATGATGGCCCTGCTGGGGGACACTATTCCGGAGATACAACAGCTCCCAAAATACTGAGGGTTGGATATTATTGGCCCACCTTGTTTAAAGATTCTCATGCATATGCAAGAAATTGTGATGTATGCCAAAGGAGTGCTAGGAAATTACCAAAAGCAGCAGGACCGTTGCAGCCAGTTATTGTCTTAGAACCTTTCGAACAATGGGGCATAGACGTTATTGGAGAAATAAAACCAAATTCTTCTCTACAACACCAGTATATCCTAATAGCCACATACTATTTTATGAGATGGACAGAGGCTGTCCCATTACGCAAAATCAATGAAGATGCAGTTATCAATTTCTTAAAAGAGAACATCATAACCAGGTTTGGGGTTCCAATTTCCCTAGTCTTTGATAATGCAAATTATTTCTCATCTTTTAAGATAAATGAATTTGTCTATGAAAGAGTAATTAAATTACATTATTCATCCAATTACTACCCCGAGGGAAATGGATTAGCTGAATCATCAAACAAAAACCTTATCTGAATCCTTAAGAAAACTGTGATTTAAAACCAGAGAAGTTGGCACACAGCTCTCCCAAATGCTTTATGGGAAGATAGAGTCACTCCAAAGAATGCTCTGGGGATTTCCCCATATACCTTGGTCTACAGTAGGGAAGCCATCCTCCCTCCTAACCTCTTACTCCCATCTTTGCAGTTGTCTCAAGCCTCCCAAGGTTCCAATAGTCAGGTTTTCAGTCTAGAATTGACACTATACTGAAACTCGAAGAATCTCGGAAGAAAGCCAAAGACCGGTTCCACCAACACCAAGACATAGTCAAAAGATGGTTTGATAAAAGGAAATCCGGAAAAATAAATTTCGAAGTAGGTGACTTAGTTCTGAAATGGGATCATCCACACGAGGGTAAAGGAATGCATACAAAGTTTCAACATCTATGGGTTGGCCCTTACCTAATTTCTGAAAAACTTGGCCCATCCACTTACAAGCTGAAAGACCTCCAAGGAGAGGAAGTAATTCTCCCTCTCAATGGCCTTGCCTTGAAGCAATACTTTTCATAGTATCATTGTTAGAACATTATTACACCTATGTACATTAATAATTTATTAATTGATGGTTAATTAGTACCAAACAGCTTAATAATTGCATCCCCAAGTTGGTTAGTGAGTAAATGGTCATTTAGCTTGAACCAGTTGGCAATGTGGACAAAACTGAGCATTGTACCAAGTAAAACTAGCTGTTGGGTGTGGCCTCCCAGTCATTTATTGCTTCTTGCATTCCTAGGGCGCTCTTGCTCCTTGTTTTGTGGGATTCTCTTTGACCAAGGGCGTACATGCTCAGAATGTGGACAAACTTGCCTCCTTTGCCCATTTTTAGCCAATTCTAGCTGCCTAACCTCTAACCAACCAGATTCTCCACATGTGTGAGGTCACATGGGCCTGTCCAGTCATTCCCAGCATTCACACAATAGTTTCGAACTAGTTTGGGATGGTTTGGGATATTTTGGTCAACCTAGGGGGGTTTGAGGTATTTCTAAGCTAGATCAGTGTGAACACTCCAGATGGATTTGAATTGTTCAAGCTTTGTATAAATTGATGTTCTTAACCTATTTTGAGGTTGGAAAGTTAATAATATTTACATTATTCACCCATTTCATGTGTTAATTGTTCTTCATTTTACAGATTTATGCTCATTCTTGTAAATGTGTTGCAATCTTTTCACTAGTGAGGAATCCATAGTAGCTAGGTTCTACTGTGATTCAGATTTTACATGGTATCAGAGCTCTTGGAGCTACCATTCGAACCAGCAAGACTGTTTTAGTGGCTTTCCAGAAGTAGTGGAGAAACCGCATAATTCCTGAGGCCATTTCCTGAGTTCATTGGAGAAATCTAGTGGCTCTTCTCAGGTGTGATGCTCTCCCGACTGCACCCACTATCAAACAGGGTTCGAATCTATTAGTGTAGATCCCTCCTGAGTGATTTGAGAGTTGTTTGCAGGTATTGAAGATCAACATTGTCAGCAAGTGCGTGAGCAGCAGAGAAGAATGGAGCCATCTCACCCAAATGTGCTTACTCCCTTCAACTATTTCGATTGGAAGGCAGAAATGGTGATTTTGTTGAGATCTAAGTGTCTCTACAAAATTACGATGGGCACTGAGGTGGAGCCAAACTCAGCTGTGGAGAAATCCAAGTTTTTTAACAGAATGGATGAGGCATTTGGCCTCCTTTGTCTCAACATTTCGAGAGACCTCTTGTTTCATGTAGAAGGTCTAGCTACTCCAAATGAAGTGTGTCTCAAGCTTGAGACCTTGTTTGGAAAGATTGATGAGATGAGAGGCCACCAGCTCGAAAATGAGCTTGTTTCACTGAGCCCAGGGAATTTCGATTCCATCCAGGACTTCTTCACCAAGTTCAAGAACTTGGTCTTGCAGATCAGACAATGTGGCATAGAGAAGAAAGAAGAACAGTTGGTGTTGTCCATTCTCTCCAAACTGGGTTCTGAATACTCAGTTTTTGTGTCTTTCTTCAACTCCACAAGGCTCATAGTTAGAGGTTGGAAGATGCCACCTTTGGCTGACTTCATGGAGATGCTAACTCAAGAGCAAGACAAGTTGGTCTTGATGGGCTCCATTAAGCAAAAAGACCAAGTTCTAGCAGCTGGAGATTCAAAAAATGCAAGAGGCAAGCAAAAACCCAAGGGGCCAAAACCTCAAGAGAAGAAGAAGAAGGATGAGAGGCCCAAATTCTCTGAGGGGGTTTCGAATCCTATCAATAACAAGGGAAAGAAGGATGAGAAGACAAAATGCAGCTACTGTCAAAGGGGTTTTCACCCAGAGAGTTCATGCATGAAGAAAACCATAGACATGATGACCCATCTCCTACAGAAAAACAATATTCCTCTTCCTGAAAGTTCCAAGAAGAAGGAGTGCATTTCTGAAGACAAGGAGAGTTGCCATGCTTTGGTGGCTTGTACATCTCAGTCACCCTTTTTCATCATTGATTCAGGTGCCTCAAGGCACATGGCTTCTTCAAGAGATTCATTTTCTGAACTTGCACCCTGCAGTGGTCTTTCCATTCGAATGGGAGATGACTCAGAAATCCCTGCTCATGGCATTGGGAAAATCTCTATGGAGAATGGGTTCTTATCTAATGTGTTGTATGTACCAAATCTTGCAGCAAAATTGCTCTCTGTATATCAAATGACACATGCTGGATCAGCAAAGAAAGTTGTCTTCACTCAGGATGATGTGGAGATATCAAAAATTTCCACTGGAAAATTGTTGCAATGGGTGTTGTAGACCATGATATGAAGATGTACAAGTTCTCCCACTTTCTCGAGTTCTCTTCACCAAGTGTATTTATATCACATGGGAATGAGACCATCAAGCTATGACATCAAAGGTATGGTCACCTAAACTACAGATATATTCAAGCTTTGAGCAAAGAAGAGATGGAAGAAGGGCTGCCACAAATCAGTTTTTCCAATGGAACATGCAAGGGTTGCATGGTTGGGAAACATCCTGAGAAGAAGTATGACAAAGGGAAGGTAAGGAGGGCTGATCAGCCACTTGGGATAGTGCATTCTGATTTGATAGGTCCTATCCCCACTCCCTCCTATGGCTGCAGGAAATATGTGCTCACCTTCATCGATGACTTCTCAAGGTACTGCTGGTTATTTTTCCTTACGCAAAAATCTGAAGTCTTTGAATGTTTCAAAATTTTCAAGAGTATGGTTGAGAACTTCAGAGGGAAGGCCATGAAGGTTTTGAGGACTGATAATGGAAGAGAGTATGTCAATAAGAATCTACAGTAGCTTTGTCAAGAGCATGGCATTCAGATGCAACACTCAGTGCCCTACACACCACAACAAAATGGTGTTGCAGAGCGCAAAAATAGAGCACTGAAAGAGATGGCAACTTGCATGTTGCAAGCAAGGGATTTGTCTCCTAAATTGTGGGCTGAGGCTATGAATTGTGCAGCATATGTTCAAAACCGATCACCACACAAAGCATTGCAAGGAATTACTCCATTTGAAGCATGGATGGGCCACAAACCCAATGTTTCACATTTCATAATTTTTGGCTCAAGGGCATGGGCCAGAATTCCATCGGAAAAGAGAAAGGCCTTGCAGCCCCAAAGAAAGGAGTCAATAATGGTTGGGTATGTAGAGGATTCCAAGGGCTACAAGCTCTTTGATCCATCCACTCTCAAAAATTTCATCGAAAGAAGTGTCAAATTCAAAGAAGAAGAGTTTTTGCAAGCTAGTGAACAAGGTGATGGGGAATGCACATTTCCTCTTCTTGATGATGAAGTAAGTAGTGATTCTTCTTCTGATATTTCTGATTCTGATATTTCTGAAGATGATTTTGATATGGATTCTGATCATATCCCTCCCTCAAGGCCCAAGTGGTAAAAGAAAACAATTCAAAGTGCCGGAGAGCTTGTGGGTGATCCCCAAGATGCTAGGAAAACTAGATCTCAATTTCACAATTCCTTCGCATGTGATAATTCTGATCTGAGTGAGGAATGTTATTTGATGGTTGGATCTGATCCAAATTCATATTCAGAAGCATGTACAGACCCAAGGTGGCAATCAGCCATGCAAGAAGAGATGAACTCACTCCATGAGAACAAAACTTGGGATTTGGTCCCTCTTCCTCCCAAGAGGAAACTAGTGCAATGCAAATGGGTTTATAGAACCAAAGTTTGATCTGATGGATCTGATCTAAAGTATAAGGCTAGGTTGGTGGCTAAGGGTTATTCTCAGGTCCAAGGAGTGGACTATACAGAGACATCTGCACCGGTGGCAAAGATGGACTCCATAAGACTAGTTTTGGCCATTGGGGCTTCTAGGCGATGGGAGGTTCATCACATGGATGTAAAAAGTGTCTTTCTTCATGGGGATCTGAATGAGGAGATATATATGCGGCAGCATGAAGGTTTTATTTCTGATCATACACTTGTTTGCAGGTTGAACAAGTCACTCTATGGGCTCAAGCAAGCTCCTAGAGCATGGTATGCAAAAATGGACAATTTTCTGCTATCTTTGGGGTTTGAGAGGTGTAAGTCTGATCCAAATGTTTATATGCAGCATGTTAGTGACCTGATATTGATTATTGTACTGTATGTTGATGATATTTTGATCACTGGTAGCTGCACCAAAGAACTTGACTCAGTTAAGAGAGCATTGCATAGTGCATTCTCCATGACCGATCTAGGATTGCTAAAACAATTTCTGGGTTTGGAGATAGACCAAACTGTGAATGGAATTTATATATTTCAGTCAAGGTATGCTTCAGATTTGCTGCAGAAATTTAAGATGGCTGAATGTAAGTCTGCAAAATTTCCATTTCTTTCAGGAGTTAAGCTAAATGAGTGGGGTTCTTCTCAACTAGTTGACAGCTCGTTGTATAGGCAGCTTGTTGGAAGCTTGCTATATCTTACTCATTCTAGACCAGATTTGTCATATGATGTTGGGGCTATTGCTAGGCACATGCAAGAACCTCATGAGATCCATTGGAAGGCAGCCAAGAGGATCCTTCATTATGTTCAGGGTACTAAGTCCTTTGGTATCCATTATGCTGCTGGTTCATCCCTTGAACTAGTAGGATTTACAGATTCTGATTGGGTTGGTGATTGTATTGATCGGAAATCAACTTCTGGTTAAGTTTTTATGCTTGTACATGGACCTATTTGTTGGTCAAGCAAGAAACAAAATACTATTTCCTTATCTTCAGTTGAGGCCGAGTACATGGGAGCAGTTAATGCAGCCACACAATGTGTTTGGTTGCAAGGTATTCTTGCAAAGTTCGGGATTGTTTTTGATTCACCCACTATTCTTTGGTGTGATAATCAAAGTACAATCAAGATTTCTACTGATCCAGTTCAGAGGCAAAGGACCAAGCACATACAGATACACATGCATTACATTCAGGGTTTGGTGCATGAGCGGACCATAGCATTGCAGTATTGCCCTTCGAGTGAGCAAACTGCTGATATCTTCACCAAGTGTTTTACCGAGAAGACCTTCACTCACCTTAGATCTTTGATTTGGGTGAGTGATGCATGGTTATGATTGGTGTATTCTGATATATGCCACATGTCCATTTTAGAGGGGATGTTTTATTTCCCATGTGGTTTTCCTCCTTACCTTGGTTACATGGACAAATAAATTTTTATGATGTAAAAGGTGACTTGAGCCTACTTGCCAAGGACTTATTTTTGATATTTCACTAAGTCTAGCTTAAGGGGGGGTGTTAGAACATTATTACACCTATGTACATTAATCATTTATTCATTGATGGTTAATTAGTACCAAACAGCTTAATAATTGCATCCCCAAGTTGGTTAGTGAGTAAATGGTCATTTAGCTTGAACCAGTTGGCAATGTGGACAAAACAGAGCATTGTGCCAAGTCAAACTAGCTATTGGGTGCGACCTCCTAGTCATTTATTGCTTCCTGCATGCCTAGGGCACTCTTGCTCCTTGTTTTGTCGGATTCTCTTTGACCAAGGGTGCACATGCTCAGAATGTGGACAAACTTGCCTCCTTTGCCCATTTTTAGCCAATTCTAGCTGCCCAACCTCTAACCAACCAGATTCTCCACATGTGTGAGGTCACATGGGCCTGTCCAGTCATCCCCAGCGTTCACACAGTAGTTTCGAACCAGTTTGGGATGGTTTGGGATATTTTGGTCAACCTAGGGGGGTTTGAGCTATTTCTAAGCTAGATCAGTGTGAACACTCCAGATGGATTTGAATTGTTCCAGATTTGTATAAATGGATGTTCTTAACCTATTTTGAGGTTGGACAGTTAATAATATTTACATTATTCACCCATTTCATGTGTTAATTGTTCTTCATTTTACAGATTTATGCTCATTCTTGTAAATGTGTTGCAATCTTTTCACTAGTGAGGAATCCATAGTAGCTAGGTTCTGCTGTGATTCATATTTTACACTCATTGAGATCTTTGTACATAAATAAACAGTTTATTTGTTCTCTTTTCTTTTCCTTGCTTTCTTGTTTTGATTTTATGAACATTTTTAGTAGTTTGGTCGGTTATTTGTCATTTTACTTTCCATTTGAGTTTTCTCTTTTCTTTACTAATAAAACCCAGCTCAACTCCTAGCTTAGCGATAGGATAGAACTCCGAGAAAAACTTGAAGTCTTGAAAGACAAAATTTCACTTATAAAGGAAATATAGCTCCGTAACTTTGCATTCACTGATCAGCCTTTAGTAATGTAGAGATCTTGTTTTGTTTGGTCAAAATAACCCCGGTTAAATGACTAAGGATTCAGTATTTATTTCTCAATATCTTGAGGCGCCATCCACTTCAACATTAATTCCTGTCTCAAGGTTTTTTGCTATTTTAGACCCACGGAAAGGAAGCATGCCTCACAGGTGTATGGTATTTAAAATGATCCCATGCTACAAATAAAATCCAAAAGGGCTTACATCAAAGAGTCTGATTTACAGAAATTCTCGCTTCAATTAAAGCATGGCTGAGACGAAGCAAAATATTCAATTTCGAAAGCTGTTCAAGTAACTCAGCTCAAGCAAGGTTCTTCTCCGTCCGTGAAGCTTTTAATCAAATAAAATCTCTTGGTCACACAAAAGGACATTATGGATTGAAGAACCCAAATCAAAGAATTAAAGTTTCAAGAAATTTATTTCTGGAAGGCTCAAACAGCAAAAGCTGTCTATTTAAGAAACATCCGAAAGAGATGTGAATAGCATGGTAATGAGGAACAAATGAATATGCCTGTGAGATATTGTTACGATCCTGTGGAGTCTTCTTTTAGTCAAAACACCATAAAGACATATCCTAAAAGAACTAACTCCATACTCCGGACTTGAGAGAGTTTGTAAGAAGTATAGGTCTAAGTCCCCTTTCCCAAATGACCAATATGATAAGAGATCACTGCATTTTTAGAAGTTGAACTATGGAGGCACTTTGTTACGCTTGGAGCTGTTAGTTTAAAAGTCATTCTGATCATGACAGGATTTTGTTTCAGAGATCTGTGTTCGCCAGTGAATCGCCAATTGTTGTTGTTGCAACATCCCCCCCCAAATTTTTGTAAATATTGGGGCCCCTCCTTCTATTTTTTGTTTTGAAGTTTATTCTGGTTCAAACTTAGCTAGTTTTTATTTCAACTTTTCTTCCTACGTGATTGATCTTTTCCAAAAAAAATTCTAATCTTTTAGCTAAGGCATTTTTCTGCTATCTTTAAACCAAAGCATATTTTTAATGTCTAAGTCTGCGCTAAAGGCGCAAGGCCTAAACCTGTCTCCCGCTTCCGTTGTGCATTTCCTAATCATAACGTTTATGACGATTAGCACAAAATTCCATCTTAAGCTTGGTCGATAGTCGCATGCATAGTTAAACCTTAAAACCACCAACAACAATGTTCGTCTTTCTAAATCCCATCGCATTTTTATCCTTTAAAACTTCCCTGCCTCGTCGCACACTCTTGGCGCAAGTCCTAATCTTAGAACCTCCGCCACTGCACCCATTTTAACCTTAAAATCCCTGCCTTGTTCTCATGCCCTTTTTCGCATCCTTTGGTGCAAGACCTGACAATAGCTTCCCCGCCTGTTGCACATATCCTAAGCCTAAAGTCACCGCCAAACCCTGCTTTCCTCTAACCTTGCCGTCGTCGCATCTCTCTAGCGCAAGGCTTGATGTTAACTTCCTCGCCATAGTCACAAACTTTGCATTTAATAATGCTGCCATAGCAATGCCACGCCATTTTGCGAACGCAAGATTTAAGCGCAAATCTCCTACCCAACGCGCGACGATGTTGTTTAGCTTGCTGCCACCGCGCGACCAAACTTTTGGGTTTGCAGAAATGTTGGGTTGGTGAAGCCATTTAATATGCCCTGTGCGGCTTGAATGCACTATTGCATCGAGCCCCGTGCCCACCAAACGCCCATTATTTCACCTGTGGGAAATCAATGCTCCTACTATATATGTGTAAAAGGGAGTTTCGATTTTTAATTGTTCCCAAAGCCGAGTTAGCTTCCAGTGTAAGACGTTGGATGTGTTTCAAGCTCCTTATTCACTTGGGTAGACGCGTCGACTACAACAGACCACTTCGAAGGCACTAGGTAGGCATTCTCTCCTCCGTTTGCTTGTTCCAAGAAATAACTCCGTTTGAGACTTGTCTTTTGACCATTTAAAAGGTGAAATTTGTTTCATTCACAGTTGTTTAAGTCACCCACAGTGTTTTTGTTTCTCCTCGGCCATACACTCTGTATTGGTTTCCCTACAGGCCCTTAAACACTAAGTCACCCTACCAGTTTTGGTGCAAACCCATAATAGATTCCCTCTGCATATACAACACCATCCATTCCCTGCTATTTTGTGACTGTCATTAAAAAAAATTCCTCCAGTCGTATCCTAAAACGTTTCAAGCCCAGCCGCCTTCCTCATGAATGCTTTTAAGAGCCAATTTAGCAATATTGCATCCTCCCGGTTCTGTGTTACACATTACCAACAAGAAATAACGCCCTGCTTAATGCATACGCTGCCCATGGCTACAATGTTTCATTTGTCTGACGCGTGAAGCGTTAAGTCGAGCCTCTAACGAAATAACCCCGCAGTAAACAAAAAAAATAGTAATGTGCCATTGTCTTATGTCTACCACCACAATAACAATTCCCATGTCATTCCAAGTTAGCGCTTATGCAACAGTTTTAGCTATTACAAGTTATTAACGAATAAAACGATTGGAAACTTTCAGTTTTATGTTGAAAATACTTATTATTGAATGGTTGCATGTATGTTTTTGTTACGTTTTAAGAGTTGATGCCATCTTTCTAGAGGATGTTTTAAGTTAAAAAAAAGTTACATGTTGTTACTGATTAGTTACTTTGAATTCTGAGTGCTGTCTGTGGTGTTAATTGCTTATGAATATGCCAAACTCCTCATTTGTGCTACCTCGTCAACACAGGTTTGATATGCACAGAAAGTCTACAAGAAAGAAGGCTAAACTTGTGGAGTCAGATTTCAACGTTGAAATCCTGCTAGATACCTCACTTGAGACCATGTTTAGTGATACACAAGCTACGACCAATGTACCTCTAGGAAGATCGGCCCCAATGTTTCAGTGGGGTGATTTATATAGGTTCATCAGGGATCAAAATTATCCTCAATCTCCCATAGAAGACACTATGGTATATGCAAATATCAAGAGATCCTACCTCCATAAGGAGGCAACTCGACCTGAGTTATTTCCATGCTTCGAGGTCCTTGGCTGGCTGATCCCTCATGTTAAGACTGAAACTAGGCTCATTAATGACAAGAATGGAATGAATCTGGCATCCTTTGCACCAAAACATGTCACAGCTATTTACAAATTACCCCAGCCAAGAGCTTGGTTAGATAATAATTGGATATCATAAAAAACCATGGACCCTCTGGACGCTGCTAGGAAAATGATGATAGTTGAAAGGCAAATAAGACAAAGGCAAAGCAATGAATATGAAAGCCACGTCCTGAAGACCCTCTATAGACTCATTGTTTTGATGCTAAGTTGAGTTTTTGGTATGCCAAATGGAAATATTTTCAAGCTTGGCTGGGTACCAGTAATAGTTCATGTGGCCATGTCCGGTACCATTTTCAATTGGGCTGATATAATTTTGGAAAGTCTGATCACATAGCTAACCACTACTCAAGGAGGACTAACTCAGAAGAAATCAAATTTCTTCATGTCTTCTTATTTAATAGACGGCATGTTAAGCAAGCATCCTTTCCCGTATTTGGGTTGTATATGGAACAGAAAGGAGACTCCTCTCTTTGTGGCTTACCAGCCTACATGGGAAAGAAAATATGCAAACTACTACAAGCAGATTTGCGAGCAATTCATCATGCCCTTATATCAGCTGATTTTCATAGAAGAGCCAAGCTGCATGTCTGAGAACGCCATGCCCATCGTTGAGGAGTACGGGGATTATTACCACACCCAAGAAGGCATCAATATCTGAATGAGTGGAGGATCCGTAGCTCCATTTTTGCTTCCCCGGTATGTTACATATTTTGTGATACATAGGGAAGCCTTAAAGCAACTCTTCAGCGTTGGTGGAATCAGTAGAATCCTCACTGAAAGGAAGAAATGGATATATCCACCAATGCCTTTCACTATCGTCGCATACAACATCCCGAGGGAAAAAGAGGGAGAAAACTATGTTCAGTACTTGGAAATATTTCATTTTGGTACAAAGTTTTTCAGGAGGAATGAACCTTGTGGTAGAGTTGCTAGACATGTTATTGATTTCAAAACTACCTTTGAGTACACCCATCTTATATACCTGAATGAAGAGTTCTTTCATAGTGCCAATAACTTAACAGAATTAGGGAAACACTACAAGAATAAAGGCAGAAAGTGTTCTACTCCCAAGCTTGTTGGTCTGATACAACTGGAACAAGAGGCAGTAGCATCCCAATGAGGAGGTTCAAAAGACATAGAACTGAAAGAAGGAGATAGAATCCTACAGGAGGAGGTTATCAGACAACACAAAGATGAAGAAGCAACAAGGCTTCAAAATGAATAGGCTTCCAAATAACAACAAGAGGAGGCAACAAGAATTAAACAAGAAGAAGCAGCAAGGATTCAACAAGAGCAGGCTATTAAGTTGCAGCAAGAAGAAGAAGCTGCTAGAATCCAAAAGGATCAAGAGGCAAAAGCCTTGAGAGAAGAAGAAGAAAGAACCTTGTTTGAGGAAGCAAAAAGGATAAGAGTAGTGCTAGCCAAAAGGCGAGATAAAGAGTAAGCTACTAGAATCTAAAAGGAGTAGGAAGCAAAAGCCTTGAGAGAAGAAGAAGATAGGATTCTCCAGGAACAAGCTACTAAATTGCAAGAAGAGCAAGAAGAAACGCTCTTGGTGGGTGAAGCAAATAGGTTGCATGCAGAGCTAGCAGAAAGGAAAGAAAAGGAAGAAGCTGAGAAAACTCCAGAACAAGACCCGCCCAGCCCACAGAACATGGACTTGGATCCACCAAAGTTAGACCAACCAGGGATAGCTCATGAAGGGATTGTTTCTACGGAAGAATTAGCACTGACCCCATACAACCCCAGAAAGCAGTGCCAGGTGGCCAACCTGGATTCTATGTATTTTCATGAATGGAAGAATGTTATCATTGGAAAAACATTAAGGAAAATAGAGATTGGGAAGGACTTATATGAACTTAGAGTATTGGAGACTACACTTGTCCAAGGGAGTGACACTGACCCCGAATTCACAGTAGATTGCTTTGTAGCTGTAGCACAGGCAAATAAAGCCAATGTCGATCGTCTGCTTGAAGATAAGAAGAATTACAGAGAGCTATGCTTTAAGATAAAAGCTGACAGGAAGAAAGAAGTGTTGGAGAGCAATGAGTTAAAAAGGAAGTATAACAAGCTGGCAGAAGAGAAGTTGGAAATAACTTTGAAAGCCCTGCAGCTTGAAAATGAGAAGAATTCATTAGAAATGCAACTTGCAATTTCAGAAGATGAGCAAAGGAACTTGAAAGTTCGCATATTAGAGTTGGAAAGATTCACAGAAGAAAAGGTTGCATTGTTAGAACAACTCAAGGAAGCTAATGAGAAGAAAGAGGACCTGGCCACATTCTACAGCCGAGCTTGTGGTCTGCAGAGGAAAACTCATCAACTACTAGTGCTGATATCACAAGAAGTCTGTGGCATGAAAGAGATGATAACAAATATGACATCTCTTGAAGTTGAGGCTCTTATAATAAAGGACAAGTATGCACAGCATGTGTTGGAAGTCAAGCAACAATTTGAATGGAGAATAGGAAAGTATGGTTTTCCCTTAAACCTACGAGCTACATCAGATGAGGAATTTGACATGGACACTGGAGTTCTCGAGTTTTGCTGAGATTGTGGTGATAGATTAAGTGTTGTAATCCGAAAGACCATTAAAAATGCTATACTGTCTACTCGAAGATCAAAGAGGCCCATGAGAAGTGTCACATGCCTCTGCCCCAAGGTATTTATGAATTCCCTGAAAGAGAATAGCGCCTGGCAGAATTGCAAAAGAATTTGGACGCATAGATGAATTATCTAAAAAAGGTTGAGGCTATAACCCCAGAAGACATCCATCAGTTTATTGAGCATCCTGCTGTTCATATATTTTTTATGGAAAGTACTGTACAGAAGACTATAGCAGGAACTACAGGAATCAAATAAGATTTGCACAAGCACAAGATAGCGTGGAATGTGACCGTCTCTTCAGGAGGAAGGACTATCGTAAGAGAAATCAGTCAATGGACCAGTTACATTGAGGAATTGGACAAAGCAGCAAAAGCAAATGAGCCTGCTGGAGGAGCCAAAGCAGCAGAAGAAGAGCATCCAAATGAAGCAGTCAATGCATCTGGGATTTAATTGTTTTATTATAAAAGATATCAATAGACAACTATCCTTTATTTTGTCTTTTATGTAAAATAATTCCACGAACTATCTCATTTTTGGAATAAAGTACTAAATGAAAAATTAAATATTCCTAAGATTAGGGTACACCTGGAAGCTCAAGGAGCTTTTTGTAAAATTATATATAGTTGAATAGGAGATAAAACAAAGGACTTTTGGAAGGTGAAAGAATTTTCTGCTTTGTACATGAACTACTTTATTACATGCTCCAAGAAATCGATTTTTCCTAATGAAAGCCTGGGAGAAGGCGTTTTTGCTTGGAAAATGTGTCAAATGTGTGCTAGATTATTCCTGTATCACCTGCATATTGCGGTGAGATCATTCCTTGCTATCATGAATTGCTTCTATGTGATGAATGCTCTTATATTTTCCTGTGCAAATATGTTTTTCTCAAATGAGTAATGGAATGTATTGATTGAATTAAAGCTATCTTTAATATCTTTTATCTTCTAATGGAATTGCATCTTTATGATTAAATGGCTATCTGTATGATCTTCAGATGTTTCTTTCAGTGTATTACTCATCTTTACAGTTTTCTCCTTGCAAGGATAGGTTAGATTTGCTTATACAGTTTTAGATCAGTTTAGATTAATTACCTGCACTGAGCTTAGGGAACTTGCATATCATCTAAAAAACAAAATAGATAAACGGTGGATCGGGCCGCAACCGGTGTAAAGAAAAAGAATCTTTAAATCTTACGGTAGCTGGAACCATTAACCGGATGGATTCCCTACACCAAATGGTGAATTATCTAATTGGGATTATTTACCAGGGAGAATCCCTTGCTAATTGATGCTATGATTTTCGAGGCATCAACAGGTTGATTATATGGACCTGAAGGATAAGATGGACCATAACCATGACCGTAGCCATAAGGCTAATAACCTCCCCCATCCTGACCCGTGTGAGAGTAAGCAGGTATATGTGTATTATGAGTACCGTAATGAGGTGGGTTGTAATGAGGGCCATAACCAACTGTATCATAGTAAGGGTTACCACCATAATTATGGGGCATACAAGTATTACTCGTAGCAGGAAACATATTGTAATGACCATAATTGTAAGGTATGTTCCCACCCCCTGCATAAGCATTACTAGTAGTAGGAGCAGTCGTGTTGTGAGCATAAGTATAAGGTATATTCCCACCCGCTACATTAGCATTACTAGTTGCAGGAGCAAACGTAAAAGTATATGGTATGTATGCACCCCCTGTATTAGGAGGATTGTTAACATTAGCGAACGTGGTCCTGGGTTGATGTGTATAGGCATGTGTGTTGCACTGTGGATTGTGAGTCGTATTGCGAACAATGTTCCCATTAGGAGGGGTAGTCCTAGGAGGTGGTCTTCCTCCAAAATTTGGATTGTTTGAAGGGATACGGTCAGTCCCCATATTATGTGTGTGAGTAGAAAATGCGGTGCCCCCAGTGAGGATAGCGCCCCCAGTGGGTGTAGTGTTGCCAACATGATGACTAGTGTTAGCATGACTACCAGACATAGTGGATGGGTTAATTGTGGTGTAACTAGGCATACCATAAGAAAATGGGGGTAGCGTTCATAGTGGTCATAGGACCCATGTTAACATGCAAATTCGGCATCCCATATAGGAAATTCTGTGGATTCGAAGGATCGAATGGGTCGTCCTCGGGTAGATTTGATCCAAACAGATGAGGTTGAGTCTCTGGTTGTGATGGATCACCCTCCCATTCCTCTCTAGGAGTAGGAAGGAGCATAAGTGTCTTTGACTCTACCCGTCGGAGTCGTACTGATTTATCCCATGCCAGAATGAGCAGTGATAATGTCAGCGTGAAGCGCTTCAAAAGAATCAGAAGAATCAGAGAGGGCCTTCTGGCGTCCCCTATGAAAATGACATGTAACTTCGACAGCCGGTAAACTAGCCAACCAACGAGACCAGCGGAGAGTTGGACCTCGCGGCACGATACCTCCGAAGAGTTAATAAACCAAAGCGTCCCCCAATAGCCAAACTAACGATCAAAGAGCACACACCTAAAGAAACTATAGCCAAATGCACACAAACAAGACTGGCTCAAGGGACCTCTTGACACTACAGCCGGTATGTCTCTCCTAGGAGAGGCTTGAGACTCCCAAACTATAACCAGAGGTAACATAATCAGTTATAAGGGTTCCCAGACATCACTGCGTGCACAAGGTCAAATCCCTATACAATAGGCAACTGTGTTGTCCAACCCCTATCTGACTCAGGACAACCGTAGTATAACCACTACGAATGCCTTATGCGATACCTAGGTAAGGAAACTAAGGTCGCCACAATATAACCAATGCTCAGGCGGAAAGTTGTAGGTGGGATTTGTCATATGGGAAGGGTAGCTAAGCCTGAAACTCAAGAGGATCAAATCCCCAAAGATGAGTCCCCGTACAAGAAAAAATCCTGGAAATATCTCCCACGTTCAGCCAATATTGGAGGGTTATCTCCACAACCAACCTCTCGTGACCTCGTGCTTAACTCTGGTCTAAGTAGAGCTTCTTGAGAACACTGATGTATACTATGAAATTCACCACTCCCTAGTCAGACACATAATGTTTCATCTAGTAGTCTTGGATTGTTAACTCACAATGGTCTATTCCAAGACTCTAAACCTATACTAGTTGGTGCACCCTATAAAAGAAAAAATGTTCTAATCAATTTTAAGATTTAAGCGTTGATTTTAAATGGTTGTAATTACTCAAAGGATATGGTCATGAAACTGATGATGTGTAGGACTCAATAGTATGCACAATCGAAAAACTCTAGACTCATCTATCAATAAAAACAATGCCACTAAAATGATAATCAATCCAACGGTTCAAAATAAAATGCAATTCTTTTAAATTTCCAATGCACAAGCAGATCCTAGATGAAACCACAAGCAATCAGATGCAAAATGCAGTACGGAAAGAAAATACTTTTGTATTTTCTCTTATAATGGAAAGGAAAATGCAAAACTATGTTTTTGTATTTTTCAATATAATGGAATGAAAAAATGCAAGCGAAATCTACCTATTCGGTTAAAGAAATGCAGAGCAAATCACTAAGACAACCCAGCAAATGCCAAATAGTGAGACTCAACCAATGTAATGAGCTAGAAAATCAAAAAATGGTGATAAACCAACAAGGCTCAAAACCAAGAGAAAAAGGAGTTTCTGGTCACAAATGGGACATGGAACAGTCAGGAATCAGACCAATTAAGACTCAAGAACACTCAAAACCAACCTAGCAAAAATCCAAGACCATAAATCAATCAATCTCGGAGTTGTACGCTATTGTATAAAGGAAAACTGCGGGTAGACGCGTGCTACAGTGCAGACAGAGGCAAGTAGACGCGGGAAAAACTAAGTTGACCCGTGTACAGGGAAAGGCAAATGAGCAAACAAGAAGTCCAATAACCCAGAAAAAGCTTGTTTTCTATAGTAGATCCAAACGGCCAATCAATGACACATAAGCTTGACACACAACAACTCTAAATAAGGACAAATGCCTAAAAATCCCCAAAAATGGATGTTCTCCCCAGCAGAGTCACCATTTTTGTTACGGGGAAAACTTCCTATGGCTTGGGGCAGACCACAATAGAGAGATGACTACCGGAAAATGACTCAATTCCCAATACAATGCTATATAAATGAAAATGCTAAGATAATGGAGAAAAGACCAACCTTCAACCATATGTTTGAAGTAGATTCCTGTTGAGCTTTCAACTTCTACACTTGAACCTGCAGATTAGTCTCAACAACAAGTACAAGCAAGTGCATATAACATGTGAAAGACATTAGTATAATCAATAGCATGATCCATGATATCATAAGCGAATATAACCCAATGTAATTTAACAATATTCACAACATCAATTGGACGAGAAAATGAGTATTTCCATTCATGAAAAACAAGAAGTACAACATACGACCTCTTGCCGGCAACCAATCTGAACCAAGAACTGGGTCTCTCCACTTGTGGCTCCACCACTTCAATCCCCCATACGATGGAAAACTCAAACTATGAAAGGATTTTGGTAGGTGAACATAAGCAGTTCACAACAACAAGGATCAATGAGTGTAGACTCAAGTCACGACAAAAATCCACTAGAGTTATCTTGCTCTCCATTTCTCCTCCCTTCCATACACCATAAGAGCTCAATATATAGCCTTCCAAAGGGAAGTGAAAGGACACATCGAGGCATTTCAGGGTATATGGAGGGACAAAGGTCACCCTAAGACTTCTTTTTGGGATTAAAAAGTAAATTTCTAATTATTTTTACCATTTTACTTGGTACCCACGAGCTATAGTGGAACAGCTTGCTTGTACGCTAGCTATAGTGGAACAACTAGCATAGAGGAACAAAAATAGGGAAAAAATGTGTTCATGGAAAAATGATGAATCTGATTCAGTGAAATGGATCCTAAAGGCCAATCAATGTTGATGCTCACAAGGTGGAAAATTACACTGTAACAACCATCCAAAGAATAGATGACAAGAGACATAGAAGATATTATGTGAGGTCCATATTATATTCAAGGAAACCTGATCACATAGTGAAGAAAATGGGGTATTCATCTAGTGGCTTAGAGATTAGCCCTAAAATATCCCCAATAAGATATAATAAGAGGAGTTCTGCCCAAGATGAACTAGTAGGAGAACTAAAAATGATCAAGCCCCCAAACTTTGATGGAGAAGTAAAGAAAGGAGAAGATGTTGAAGCTTCATTGTTAGGACTTAAGAATTTTCTATAGTTGCATTAGTATACACCTAATATGGAAGGAAGAGTAGCCATTTACCGTTTGCAAGGTAAAGCATCCATTTGGTGGAATCAACTACTTAAGATGAAAGAAATAGATGAATATAGAATCTCTTGGAGAAATTTTAAGAAATACTTCCAAAAATAATATCTCTCCGAACACTACTATGACAAGAAGATGGAGGAATTCTTTGAGCTCAAGTTGGGAAGTATGACTATGGAAGCTTATGAGAAAAATTTCCTAGAACTTTTGAAGTATGTTGATTTTATCAAAGATGAGAAGGTGCAAATTCAAAGGTTCCTAAGTGGTCTACTAGAATCTTATAGAGATAAAATATAGTATGATAGACCAAAGAATCTTAAGGCCATCTAGAAGTAAAAACATCTATATGAACATAATAAGAGCAAGGCTCCATATCAAAAGAAATGGAAGGACGTGAAGAAGAACAAGCAAGAGCAGAGAAAGAAATTATTCCAACTTTCAACATTCAAAAATAATAATTCTTATCAGCGAGGACATCCAAGGGAAGAGAATTTAGATAAACGACCACTTATTGAGTGTTGGATATTTAAGGAGAATGACTTTTCCAGTTAGTGCCCATGTAATAAAAGTAACTTTCACAACATTCAAGAGGCCTCAATTATTGGATATGTTGGTGGAAGTGTTCAAAGAATCTATGCATCCGTGGATGGAAGGAAATTTGATCACCAATACCGTATCATTGAGGTAGCAGGTAAGATTTCTAATAAAACCATAGCTATTGTCACGTCCCCTCCCATCGATCCAATGCAAGGGAGGAAACATGAATAACATTCTAGGACTTATTTGGAAAGCTCATCCCCGTTCATTGGTTACAAATTCACAATAAATAAAAATTTATGTGTGTAGATTCATACTTAATATAAACACAGTGGAAATAAATATTATCCACACATAGCTACATTGTACATGCAACATATTAATAACATGCATCAAATTAAACATTGCAGAGCACAGAATGAATATAATTTAAACCATAGAGAATACTTATCTTTAAGATGAAACTATCCAACAACTGGCTATGTGAGAGAAACGTTCCACCCAACCATAGGTATCTGTCCAGCCTGTATTCTTTCAGCTGAGAGACCACCCCCAAGCTGGGATGTGTATCCACTAAGGATGAACTAGGAAGGCTCACTCACAGCCATGATCTCACACAAACAATCATGCTAATAAAACACATGGTTGGGTTTACCAAGCACGTAAGAGACACATGAGGAGGATTCTAAGCCAGTGAGCTCAACCACAGAGCTACAAACATCTCAACTAAACTCAAACAGTCATGGCACCCACAATACCTACCACACCCAACATAAGGAAGCTCCCCTTATCTGTAGCACAGTCCCTCAAGCGTCCCTTCCTTCTAGTGCCCTTCAGGGTGGGCATATAAAGGTCTAATATACTAATTCCTTGAGATTCTAATCTTTGCTTGGTTTATCAAGCAATCCCAACCTCTATTCTATCATTCATGCTTTGATTTTCACAATTCGGTGACCAAATAACTCAATCTCGTAATTGGATTTCTGGGCTATAAAAACTGGGTTTTCCAATGGATTTCGGGGTATCTAATACTCTCAATTTCACCCCAAGGTTAATATCTATGGATCCCCCATTGGATTTCACTGTCAATACCAAATTCTAGGCATTTATGACACTTCAAAATGTGGGTTAATTCACAATTGTGATTGCTGATTTTTCTCACTGTTGGGCATGTGTAATGGATGAAAACTAATGTTGGGATGTTAAAAATGGAATGGGAATGAGGATGAATGAATTCCCATGAGGTAGAGTGACTTTTGGTACAAGAAAAATAGAGCCCATGCCTGCCATACGAATTTCTGGGATGCCCATGCTCCATTGAAGCCATGGACTGATTTCTTCAACAACTCTCTTACACATAAATAAATGTTAGCAAGGAAAGTCAAATGGGTTCTCAAGATGACATTTAGAAGCATATGGTTCAACCCCACAACCCCCTCACCACTCCCTAGTGGAATACACATGGCTCCTTCTCATTAGTTGCTTCCATAGCCAGTTTTGATATTTTATTGAAATATCAATATTTACATCAAATTACAATATTTGATGGCTTAATAGCACATGGGTAGTAAAATGTCAAATAATTGCCTTTCTAAATAAAATACAATCATACACTAGTGGGCCCTTGGCCTTGAGCTCCAC
This sequence comes from Larix kaempferi, assembly GCA_027924585.1. NCBI lineage: Eukaryota > Viridiplantae > Streptophyta > Pinopsida > Pinales > Pinaceae > Larix > Larix kaempferi. Next base: position 10,806,258 of record BSBM01002204.1, on the reverse strand, counting down.
GCTAGGAAAACATACATCGCATGTACACAATATTTACATTAAAATGCAATATATCATAAGGGTCAAAATTGGGGTATTACAACTATTTTGATTGATCATGGAGCTAGCAATAGTTACATTGCACCTAACCTATTTGAGAAATGTTATTTGAAGAAAAGTAAGCTTGAGACAACAAATCTAGTATAGTTAGCTAACAGAACCAAGAGAAAAATGATAGAAGCTACAATAGAGTGTCCTTTAGAAATGAATGGACTAAAAAAATTTACAAACTTAAACATAATGCCCTTGGGATCATGTGATGTATGGATTGGAATGGATTGGTTGGATGCACATCATTCCATACTTGATTGTCATAAAAAACCTTATACTTGTTTGGATGAAGAAGGAACTAAGTGACAATTAAAGGTATACTTAGACTCATATCTTTGAGGAAAATAAAAAATATACAACTGAAGAAGTGTCTCAGGAAAGGATTCCATTTGTATGCAAATCATGTGGAGGAGCCAAAGGAAGGAAAAGATCTAGAACTACAATACTATCTGATGCAACAAGAGTTTGAGGATATATTTCAATATCCGCTAGGCATACCTCCAAAGAGAGACATTGATTTCTCTATCGATTTTGTGCTAGGAACAATACCTTCATATAAATCATCTTATAGAATGAGTACCCCAAAGTTGAAAGAATTGCAGATGCAATTAGAATATGTTGAGATATTGTAACTTCAAAGAATATTATAATTGTACTTTATTATTCCGGAGATGTTTCATTCCTCCGTAAAGATCTTATTGTATATCTGGAGATGTTTATTCCTCCGTCAGAATGTGGTAACTTGGGTTATTAGACTTCCCTAGTGGAGGTCGGCCCTTTATGTGTTATGTGGGTCAAAGGGTTATTAGACCACCCTAGAGGGGTCGGCCCAGTCAGTTGTAGTGGGGTATTTAACCCATTGGTTAAATACGAGCCTACGTGTACCTATGTAAAATACATGTCAGTGTAGTGTATAAATAGAGGAGGTGTGTTCCTCATTTGACACACTCACACACTTGAGGATAGCGCACTTGTGGAGGAGAGGTCTGCTATTATGGAGGAGGAGATCATGTCTCAGGGTTTCATCTTTGTATATTGCTGGTCATCTATATTGAGGAAGCTTTGCTAGGTTTTCTACCCCATGAGGGTTTCCCAGGATAAATCTCTGTCTCTTGTGTTTATGCTGTGCTTGTTGTTTCTTCAGTGATCCTGTATATGCTATTATTGTGAAATGGAATGTAATGCTTCTATTTTCTGTCTTAGCATATTGAATTTTAACATGGTATCAGAGCTAACCTGAAGGAAGACAAGGTATGGCACTAAAGACACTTGCTTTACTTACGACAATTTGAAGGTTAGGGTTTTACATAGCAAAAACCAGTCATCGTAGCACTTTCGCTATAAATCCATTTTGGTGAAGTTTTCGGATCTGAAATTGTTACAGGACGAAGCTAAAATCTTCAGGTACCTTGTGTCCAAAGGACAACCTCTAATTCGTTGTACTTTGTGATTTATGATCTGTACAATATAGGGTTTCTGCCTCTTCCAGATCTGAGTCAAAATCAGGTGACCTTGGGAAAAAGGTCATAACTTGGGATAGGAATCTCCAAATGAAATTTCGTGAAAAGTGACAGCTAGTAAACAGACTGTACTATCTCAGAAAACTTTTTCAAAGGCCGAAGTTGAACCAGTGACACGTGGCACACCGTACAAGTTCGCTCTCCTGTATTATCCCATAAACAGGTCATGTTGCGACACTTGGCATAACTCTCTCTCAGAGAATCCAATTGAGGTCATACCTGTCAGGATGGAAAGATAACAGGCCGAGCTATCTCAGAAAACGTTTTCAGAGGCCGAAGGTCAAACAGTGACACGTGGAACGCCGTACAAGTTCGCTCTCCTGTATTTTCCGAAAACAGGTCACGTTGCGACATTTTGCATAACTCTCTCTCATAACATCCAATTGAGGTCAGACCTGTCAGGATGGAAAGCTAACAGGTCAGGCTATCTCAGAAAACTTTTTCAGACCCTGTGGATTAAAAATTTCGGAGTTACACCAGAAACAATCAGGTACATATTTCTGTCAAAACAGAATTATTTTTTGGTACCTTCATTCATGGCTTCCGGAATTTAGGGCTTTGAAGAAAGTTGGAATTTTTGTAATCGGAGACCACGGCTGGATGCTACTCATCAAAATAGAAATTTAGAGACCAAGATCAGAATTTTTGGTTGGGCAGAAGGCCAGGCTTGATTAGACCCTAGTTCGGGACTTTGATCAGAAAAGTGGAAAATTAGGGCTTCTGTAAAAATGGGAATTTTTGAAATCTGTGACCACGGCTGGAAGCTCCTCAGAAAAATAGAAGCTTAGAGCTTTGTATCAAACCTTTTGATGGGGAAAAAGAGTGGGCTTCATCAAACCCCAGTTCAGGGTCACGTCCAGTGAATCCGAAAGTTTCAAAGGAAAAATTGAGGAGTAAAACTTTGCAGTTTTCAAATTCTGAATATACCAGTTTGATCAGCTCATCAAGGCGCATATTTCTATCCTTTCGGAAGTTTGAAATTCAAAGTTTGAATTTTTTGGGTTTCTCTGACAAACCCATATCCAGCTCCAGGTCCAGTTCTTGCAAATCAAGTGGATTGGGTTAATCCTAGAAGAAGATGGATTGGTCACCTGCATAAGTGAAGAAGTTCCTGTCTCAGAGGGAGATGAGGATAAGGCCTTACATAAGAAGAATACAAGCGATCTCGACAGGTATGACTCATCGAGGTATGTTTCGATATTTGTCCATGATTAAGTTTATGGTATGTTTGTCTTCAGGTTATTACAGTTAGTACAATTTTGATTTTAGATTTGTTGTATAACCTTAACAAAATTATGAATGCATGATAGAAGATATTCATTGGTTAGGGTGTTGACACTTATGATTGTACTAATGCATTATGATGTTGTGTGAGGTTGATGTTGTCTGCTAACAAGATACAGGTACATCACAAAAGACAAATCGGGTTCCATGACCATGAAAACATGAAGACAAAGACTCATCCATAATCTTTGTTCTACTTACGAGGTATGTATGACTTTGTTATATTATGCTTAACCTATGAGACATGCAGGTTCTAGCTCAGGATCTCTAAATCATTGAAGAGATTGTTTAGGTGTGTTGTACATAACCAAGTAGGTATACTAATCCAGGTATGTTTCCCATGAATCTTACCTTGTGTTAGGATCCCTTATATAAGTATACTTGGAATGATTGGTTATGCTTATTCATAAAGTTAGTAATCAAGGGATTATGCATATTATATCTTTTATCTTGATTGATGATATGCATGAGTAAAAGAAGACTTCCCTGAAATCTTGAATACTAATGTTTATTAACTATAATCATGACTATACATTTTCAAGATTATTTAGTACTATAATGTTTTGATAGCTAATGAGTGTATGTTTGTGCATGAGATCATGAGGATGACTCTTGAGCATGCACAGTGGTACAGAATGAATAGAAGTTCAAAAGACATACAGAAGATCAAGTGGGAGGCAACCACACAAACATAAAAGATAAGTATTTGAGTTGTTATTTGAAATAGTAATGATATTGCCTAGGTTGTATGCATATTTGTATTCCTAGAATATATAATGCTGAGTATAAACATTCATAGAGCATTGAACAGTATACTACTAATGTGCATATGATTGGTAAGTTGGACAAACATTCCATTGTTGCTTGTCTAGAATGAAACCTCTTTGCTGACATGCCGAGAGCTGTGCACACTCTCGATAGTATGTTCTGGTAGAGATGGAAGGCATCTAGATAGCCACTGTATGCATACAAGATATGGGAAAGTGTTGTGCCAAAGTATTGGTCAAATTAGTTGCATAACTATGTAAATGATATCTGTATGCATAATAGGTTATTATGTCAATATGATTTGATGATTATGAAGTATTACTAATCTTGTACTTAATTTTGATTTGTAGGAAAAATCATGATGAATGATGAACAAGCGATGGATGTTCAACAAAAGGATTTACAAATCAAACACACTATAGAAAGCTTATGGTTAAGAGATTCTCTTAGAAAGAGGAAGAGAATCATGATGAGATGTTTTGACCATTCTCTTAATAATGTAATCAGGTTCTGTATGGGTTCCCAGGATCAATAGTCAATTGATGATCTTAATGATCATCATGTGTGATGTGGATCTCAACCCTTGCTACAAGGTTGAATATGGCTTCTATACACATATGACATGGATGCAAGAAGAAACTCACCATAGAGTTCGAATGACTTTGAGGCTCATATTAGTAGACCCATCTGACGAGAGATGACACAGATAGATATGCAGAAGATCACTCAATGCAGAGTGTGAATAATGGACAATTGACAGCTTCATGACAAAGCTTGGGCCTTACCAAAAGTAAAGCTGATCCTAACCTTTACCTAAAGGTTGTGGATGATAAACCAATCATACCATTATTATGTGACGATGATCTCTTTCTGACAAGGAATGAGAAACAGATCATGAAAATGGCTGCAGAAATAAAAATGAAAGATCTCAGATTAATGCACTACTTCTTAGGTCTAGAAGTATGGCATGATCCAAAAGGAATCTTTTAAATCGAGGTAAGTATGCTGTGAAGTTTCTAAAAAGATTTGATATGTTGGAGTGTAAAGCCATGGCCACTCCCATGGACTCCAACTTGAAGTTATTTAATAACTCATCAGAACTAGTGGACATAACTCTATATAGACAAATCATTGGATCATTGATGTATTTAACAAATACTAGGCCTGATATATGCTTTGCTGTAAATACCCTAAGTCAATATCTAGTAGAACCTAGAAAGGTTCATTTAATAGCTGCAAAGCATATAATGAGGTACCTAAAAGGTACATTAGATTTTGGCCTTTTCTATCTTAAAGGTCATGAACTCAGATTATATGGTTACTCAGATTCTGATTGGGCAGGAAGTGCCTCAGACAGAAAGAGTACATCAGGTGGATGTTATAGTCTTGAATCTGCCATGATCTCATGGTTCAGCAAGGAACAATCTAGTGTGGCTTCAGAAGCTATTATATGGAGTGTTTGACTTAGAAATGAATCAAGATAGAAAATCTTGTATTCCATGATATGTCAATAACACATAGAGATCCGATACTTCTATATATGAGATATGGTGCAGAGAGGAGCTATCAAGCTCGAGTATATAAGCACTGAGGATCAGATTGCTAATATCTTGACTAAACCTCTGTCTCGAGTAAAGTTTAAATACTTCCGAGACAAGCTTGGTATAGTCCAGAAGGACCCTCCTCGAAAGGGGGAGTAGCATAGTATCTGATAACAAGTCTGTCTCATCAATGATGAGGTTACCTATTTACTGCACTTAACAACTTAGAATTATTTAGATTTAGAACTCTTATATATCTTTTATTTTAGATGTATACATGTTTTTGATGTGATGTATACATGTTTTGATGTTAGATGTATTAGTGAGAATACATGCTAGATGTATACATGTTTTTGATGTGATGTATACATGTTTTGATGTTAGATGTATTAGTGAGAATACATGCTAGATGTATACATGTTTTGATTAGTGATGTATACATGTTTTGATGTTAGATGTATTAGTGAGAATACATGCTAGATGTATACATGTTTTTGATGTGATGTATACATGTTTTGACTAGTGATGTATACATGTTTTGATGTGATACATGCTCTTGGATATTTGTACCTGTATAGATGAGAATACAGATGAGGATTGGATCATCCCTGGACTTTCAGTCCTAAAGAGAGCCGTAGACGTGAGGTCTCCGAGAATGAAGTTCTTAGTGGACTTGAGGGGATTGGATCATCCCTGGACTTTCAGTCCTAAAGAGAGCCGTAGACGTGAGGTCTCCGAGAATGAAGTCCTTGGTGGACTTGAGGGGATTGGATCATTCCTGGACTTCAGTCCGAAAGAAGAGCCGTAGACGTATGTCTTCGATAATGAAGGGATTGGATCATTCCTGGACTTCAGTCCGAAAGAAGAGCCGTAGATGTATGTCTTCGATAATGAAGGGATTGGATCATTCCTGGACTTCAGTCCGAAAGAAGAGCCGTAGACGTATGTCTTCGATAATGAAGGGATTGGATCATTCCTGGACTTCAGTCCGAAAGAAGAGCCGTAGACGTATGTCTTCGATAATGAAGGGATTGGATCATTCCTAGACTTCAGTCCGAAAGAAGAGCCGTAGACATATGTCTTCGATAATGAAGGGATTGGATCATTCCTGGACTTCAGTCCGAAAGAAGAGCCGTAGACGTATGTCTTCGATAATGAAGGGATTGGATCATTCCTGGACTTCAGTCCGAAAGAAGAGCCGTAGACGTATGTCTTCGAGAATGAAGTCCTTGGTGGACGGTTGAGGATTAAGTCATCCTTGGACGTAGGTCCTAAAAGCATGGTGAAGGATTGGATCATCCTTGGACTTTGGTCCTGTAAACTGATCCGTAGACGTGAGGTCTCCGAGAACATGATAGGACTGGATCGTCCCTGGACTTCGGTTCAAAAGGTACATGACTGGTTTACATCATCCTTTGATGATGCTGATGATCGTGTGATGACGATGCTGATGATCGTGTGATGACGATGCTGATGATCGTGTGATGACGATGTTGATGATCATGTGATGACGATGCTGATGATCGTGCGATGACGATGCTGATGATTGTGTGATGATGATGCTGATGATCGTATGATGACGATGTTGATCGTGATGCTGATGATTGTGTGATGACGATGTTGATCGTGATGCTGATGATCGTGTGATGACGATGCTGTTGATCGTGTGTTGACGATGCTGATGATTGAGTACTATCAACTCTGATGATGTTGATGTTCCAGTATTGAAGATGTTCCAGTAACTAGTTGAGTTACTGATGATGTTGAGAAAGCTTCCAATGATTTATAGATGTATCATGTATGATGTTGATGACTCCTTGCTCGTGCAGATGCTGTTATAATATCCTTCTCGTTAAGGGGGAGTGTTGAGATATTGTAACTTCAAAGAATATTATAATTGTACTTTATTATTCCGGAGATGTTTCATTCCTCCGTATGTGGTAACTTGGGTTATTAGACTTCCCTAGTGGAGGTCGGCCCTTTATGTGTTATGTGGGTCAAAGGGTTATTAGACCACCCTAGAGGGGTCGGCCCAGTCAGTTGTAGTGGGGTATTTAACCCATTGGTTAAATACGAGCCTACGTGTACCTATGTAAAATACATGTTAGTGTAGTGTATAAATAGAGGAGGTGTGTTCCTCATTTGACACACTCACACACTTGAGGATAGCGCACTTGTGGAGGAGAGGTCTACTATTATGGAGGAGGAGATCATGTCTCAGGGTTTCATCTTTGTATATTGCTGGTCATCTATATTGAGGAAGCTTTGCTGGGTTTTCTACCCCATGAGGGTTTCCCAGGATAAATCTCTGTCTCTTGTGTTTATGCTGTGCTTGTAGTTTCTTCAGTGATCCTGTATATGCTATTATTGTGAAATGGAATGTAATGCTGCTATTTTCTGTCTTAGCATATTGAATTTTAACAGAATATCTACTAAATAAATGATACATAAGACACAATGTTTCACCTTGAGGAGCTCTTGTGTTATTAGTAAAGAAGAAGGATGGAATGTAGTATCGCTTTTTAAGAATTTGCAAAAACTAGAAAAAATGGCAAATTTTGACCAATTCGACCCTTAGACTAGTATTGACTCAACTGCTCCCAAATGGCTCCACATGGTTCCTAATTGGGTCTGAATGAGTATGGGAGGTATTCAGACATGTAAATGAGGCTAGTGAATTCTTGGATGCTCCTTAAACACTTCTTTAACATTCATTTGTGATTAGGGAGAAATAGGGAACTTTAATAGTCAAAATCGAAATTCAAAACCCCCAAGGGTAGAGGACAAAGATGGCTTCGCAAAAACTATAATACCTCCCCAAATTTAAGAACATATACATGGTACTGATAAAGGACTTCAATGGGATTCCAAATGAATTATCAATTAGTTTCTATAAGCTTCTTCAACTTCCATAAATCAGGTGTTTGTATACTAGCTTTAACATAGGGGGAAATGATAGTAAATCTTCACAAATGGTTATGAAACTTAAGAATATTGCTCCCAATGATTATATAAAGAATATGAAACTTCCTAAGAATATTAATGGTTCTCCATATAACAATAATATATCATATTTTGACTGAACCATTCGAATTTGATACCACTTCAAGTGCTTACAAAAAGGTATTGGGGAAATGGCACCATTTAATCATAGTTTATCGTTTGTACATAAAATATATTGGAGTTTAAATCTGAAAGTATTATGATAAGTAAATACAGATTATATATACCATATTACAATAATACGGGGCCTCAAGAGCTATCCCAAAGAGATCATCACCTCACCAAGTGCACCTCTTCTCAAGGAGCAAGAATATGAAAAGAAATGGGAGAATAGTTGTAGAACCAAGATGAAGGAGATGTGATCATGAGATTCCATGTAGCTTAAACCTACAAAAAATGAATCCATTTTATCTCCAAATTAAAGTTCTGAATGGCCTCTCCAATTTCCAATTAGGATGGGAATCTTTCACCCTCGAAATTGGTTCTAAGGCAAGTAGAATAACAGTCTACTAGCTCTCCTCTCCAAATGCAAAATGTAAAATGATCAAAATCTGCTCTCTTTCTTTGTTCTTGAATTTTATAAACTCCCTAAGAATTCCTTCACTCTAATTCCATCTATTATATTCATGCCAACTCTAATTGGGAAGAGATTCCAAAGTATGCCACTTGTCCCTCCAATTCTAGCCTTCTCCTTCACTCAATTCGAATAGGTGTCTCTTTGGCTTCCCTAACTCCCTTTTTCTCCTTATTGGATGCTATTTTTATCCTTGACATGTTATGTATGTTAGAGGTCAGCCATCAGGTCTGATTTTTTCTTAAGTGTCATAGGCATCTTCATCATTGTTGTCATAGAAACTAGGGAATCTAGCTCAAGTGTCCCACTAGCTCCAAAATGCCTCTTCCTCTTCCATGGGAGTTACTCTTCCTCTACATTTAGACCTCATTGATTCATGCCAAGTATTATTCCCTTCCAACTCCCCCAATAATAGTGGACTCCACCTTGGATTCGAATGGGCGAGAGTGGAATTCCATGTGGCATGGGGAATCTAGCTTTGTGTGGGTCCCACACCACCAATGTGTCTCCATGACCAAGTGCCATCTTATTTTCTCATCATAAATATTTATTTATCCCCATTTAATAGTTTTATGTCAAGATAAATTCCATTTGGGGTTTATGAGTTCCCTTATTCCAAATCTCATGTTTCCACCCCAACCTAGGAAATTAGTAGATTGGTGGAATTTTCCCTTCTTGAGATTTATTTGAATGGGGGCATTACAGTCCTCCCCACCCAAGATTGCTTTCCATCAAGCAATATCAATTTAGGATGCTGCAAACGTGTTATTCCTCTATCAGGTGTCCTTCCATGAGGAATTTCTCCCAAAACTTTTTCATTCTTGTGTTTCATTCTATGGGAGGACATTACTTGATTCAGATAGGTGTGCATTCCTCTCAATACCCTTTGTTTTCCTTCCGAATCTTTGAATCTCATTTTAGGGATTTAATAGTTCACTATATGTTCCCCTATCAAGTACAACCATTGCACTCCCAATACCACATTAGTATCAACAACATCAATCACATAAAAGCTATAAAAAAATGTGTAATTACCTATGGTGAGTTGTAGCTTTGGAATCCATGTTTTACACTTCATAGTATGGTGACCTGGAATGATGACTGTGAAGCCATCGAATGGTTCAGAAGGTAGATTTATCCTCTCCACCATGGCTACATCAATGAATTTTTGTGTGGCTCCTCCATCTACCAATACCAAAACCCTTTGTCCTTGTACATCTCCTCGGCATCGAATAGTGTGGAAATGAGGCACTCCTGAAATCACTGCTAGTCTCCCTTTGTCATGTAATGGACGATATTCTTATTTTTTCTCTTCTTATGCTATGGAATATCCCTCTTCTTGGGATGAAATATGTCCTCCTTCCTCCATACCCCCTTCATACTCATCATCGGAAAATAATTCAATGAATTGTGCCTTTCCCTTAGCACATTTATGCCCTGCTACCCATGGTTGGAAGCATGTGTAACATAGTTTATTCCTTCTGAATTCTTCCTTGCTTGGTCAATATTTCTTATCCCTTCCAAATTCATATTCTTTCCATGGCGTCTTTTCAAATCTGAATTGGGAAGGAAAGTTGGTCTTGGGGGGAACCCTTGTCATTGGTAGCACATTCTGCATATCTCTTGCCAAGTTCATGGCTTCCTTCAATGAATTATGTTTGTGGGATTTAACTAAACCTTTTAATGGTTCATCCAAAACTTCAGTAAAGAGAAATACTAATATTACCATAGATATATCATCCACCTTAAGTGATAGTCTTTGGAATTCCAACGTATACTCAGTAGGGGTTCCAACTTGCTTCAATTGGGCTAGTTCTTTGAAAGGAAATTCTACGTCTTTTTGCTCAAATATTTCTAATACCCTGTCAACAAATTCTCCATATGTTGTAACCTTATCATGTCCCAAATTTTTCATACCATGGAACCACCAATCATTGGCTTCTCCTTCGAGATGCAAAATAACCTTTTTTAAAGCATCCTCTTCCACCATTGGATTCAACTGAAAATACACATCTAGTTTTTGTACCCAAGTATTTGCAGAACTTTGAGATTAGCCATCAAAAGTGGGAAGGGGAATTTTACCAATGGAATAATTCAATTCTTTATTCTGAAATGGATTCCTATTACCTTCCCTCATTTTGATTTTGTTAGAAACATTAAAGTATTTCTCAAAGGGTAAAGTCCTTCTACAATCTTCACTCAACTTTTCCCATTCTTTTACAACTTCCTGCATATCAAATTGGGTGTTAGGTTCTTCTTTGGCCTCAAGAAATTTAGGTGTATTAGGCCTTGGTGTACTCTGAAATTCATTGGGTCTATTATGAGGTCCTGTTCTTGAGAAAATACTTTCTCCCATTGTCTTCTTTTCCTCGAAAAGAGAACTACTGTTGCTTCCTCCTATTGCTCCTTTGCTTCCAAGTTGACTAGCCAACAATTCAAACCCTTTCATGATTTGTTTTGTAATGTCTTCAAAGAATTTTTTCATGAATTTAGTAAATTCCTCCTTATCCTTTAAGGTTCCCTTATCATCCCTAGCCATAGTTTCAACAAAATGCACTTCTTTTCCTACTTCTTCCTCTTCAACAAAAACACTTTCAGTTTTAGGTTCTAAAGGTGGGGGATGATTTATTTGGCTTCTTGTACTCATAAATGATCATCCAAAATAGGTTCAAGGATCATGCTCTGATACCACTTGTAGTGTCCCTTTTTAAGAATTTGCAAAAACTAGGAAAAAATGCAAATTTTGACCAATTCAACCCTTAGACTAGTATTGACTCAACTACTCCCAAATGGATCCGCAGGGTTCCGAATTGGGCCTGAATGAGTTTGAGAGGTATTAATACATGTAAATGAGTCTGATGGATTCTTATAAACTCCTAAAATACTTCTGCAACATTCATTTGTGATCAGGGAAAAATACGAAACTTTATTAGTCAAAATCGAGGTTCAAAACCCCCAAGGGTAGGGAACAAAGATGGCTTCCCAAACACTGTAATACCTCCCCAAATTTCAGAACAGAGACATGGTACTGATAAAGGACTTCAATGGGATACCCAATGCTACATCAATTAGTTTCTATAGGCTTCTTCAACTTCCATAAATCAGGTGTTTGTATACTAGCTTTAACATAGGGGGAAATGATAGTAAATCTTCACAAATGGTTATGAAACTTAAGAATATTTCTCCCAGTGATTATATAATGGATATCAAAATTATTTAGGATATTAATGGTGCTCCATAAAAAAATAATATATCAAATTTTGACTGAACCATTTGAATTGGATACCACTTCAAGTGCTTACAAAAAGGTATTGCGGAAATGGCACCATTTAATCATAGTTTAGCATTTGTACATAAAATATCTTGTATTTTTTAACTGAAAGTATTCTGAGTAGTGAATATAGAGTATATATATATCATATTACAAGAATATTGGGCCTCAATATATATCCCAAAGATATCATCACCTCACAAAGTGCACCTCTCCTCAAGGAGCAAGAATATGAAAATAAATGGGAGAATAGTTGTAGAAGCAAGATGAAGGAGATGTGATCACGAGCTTCCCTATAGATTCAACCCGCAACAAATAAATCCATTGTAGCTCCAAATGAAAGGTCTAAATGGCCTCTCCAATTTCCAATTAGGATGGGAATCTTTCACCCTCGAAATTGGTGCTAAGGCAAGTAGAATAACACTCTACTAGCTCTCCTCTCCAAATGCAAAATGTAAAATGATCAAAAGATGATCTCTTTCTTTGTTCCCGACTTTTATAAGCTACCTAAGGATTCCTTAACTCAACTTCCATCCATGATCTTCATGCCAACTCGATATGGGAAGAGATTCCAAAGTATGCCACTTGTCCCTCCAATTCTAGCCTCCTCCTTCACTCTATTCAAATAGGTGTCTCTTTGGCTGCCCTAACTCCCTTGTGCGCCTTCTTGGAGGATAATTTTAGCCCTAAATTGTCATGTATGTCAAATGTCAGCCATCAGGTCTGATTTTGTCATAAGTGTCATAGGAATATTCATCATTAGTGTCATAGAAGCTAGGGAATCTAGCCCAAGTGTCCCACTAGCTCCAAAATGCCTCTTCCTCTTCCATGGGAGTTACTCTTCTTCTACATTTCAAACTCATTGAGTCATTCCAAGTATTATTCCCTTCCAAATCCCCCAAGAATAGTGGACTCCACCTTGGATTTGAATGGGTGGGAGTGGAATGCCATGTGGCATGGGGAATCTAGCTTTGTGTGGGTCCCACACCACCAATGTGTCTCCATGACCAAGTGCCATCTTATTTTCTCATCATAAATATTTATTTGGACCCATTTAATATATTTATGTCAAGATAAAGTCCATTTAGGGTTTCTTAGTTCCCTTATTCCAAATCTAATGTTTCCACCCCAACCTAGGAAACTAGTAGATTGGTGGAATTTTCCCTTCTTGAGATTTATTTGAATGGGGACATTACATGGAACTCTAAGGCTCTGAATATATTATAAACAATTGAACAAAGCAACAATTAAAAACAAGTACACCTTTCCAAGGATTGATGACTTGTTTGATCAGTTGAGAGAATCCAAATAGTTTTCAAAGATAGATTTGAGATCAGGATACCACCAAATTAGAATTAAGAATGAGGATATCAGTAAGACAATATTCAAAACAAGGTATGGACATTATGAGTTTACAATGGTACCTTTCGGATTGACAATGCACCAGCAATATTCATGTGTTTAATGAATGGATTTTTCATAAAGTATTTGGATAATTTTGTAATTGTATTCTTAGATGGAATCCTTATCTATTCCAAAGAAGAAGAAGAACATGAAGAACGTCTAAGATTAGTAATGCAAGTACTTAGAAAATAACGGTTGTATACCAAGCTAAGTAAGTGTTCTTTCTATCATAGTAGAATCCACTACTTAGGAAATATCATATCTAAAGAATGTGTTTAATTAGATCCTAAGAAGATAAGAGCTATTATGGAATAGCCAACACCAAAGAATGTATCCGAAGTAATATATTTTATGAGGTTATCTAGATACTACCAAAGGCTTATTGATGGGTTCTCAAAGTTAGCTCAACCTATCACATCTTTGCAGAGGAAGGGTGTGAAGTTCAAATGGAATCCTAAGTGTGAAGATAGTTTTCAAATACTTAAGAAAATTCTTACCAATGCACCATTTCTTAAGATTACAGATCCTGATGTGTTATAGAAAAATTTGGCACTTCTCCGTCCATGACGATGCTTACATCTTTTGGTCCCAAGATGGCATTCGCATGATGACACTTCATAAGATTATTGTGAGTCACAAAAAAGGAAATTTGTTGATGGAAGAGACATATTTGGGACTTTAGAAGGATAGAATTACATAATTCATGGCCGATTTGATAGATAGGAACCTTCGGAACAATTTTGGAGACCAAAAATTCTCCAGAAAAAGGTTGTTTTTTACTATTTTCCACAAAAACACAAGTGGAAGGATCTTCACTCATGGGTTTGCCAAAAATACACTAGTTGAACATGGTAAAGTTGCATGTCACCTCCTTTTTGTACATTGTAAATTCATGAATGCATAAGAAATACCAAAAATATATATAATCTCGAAAAATGGGTGGTTCAGGTGGTTTTGGAACCTCCTCTTCTGGTTGTAACTACTTCCTCTTCGACCATACGTTCTTCACTTGCTATATAAGAGAGGGAGAGGGACCATGAAAAGTGATCAAGCCGATTATAATATTATGTTAGAGGAATTGGGACTCACATACCCCTCACTTGTTCCCTACTTGCTTATAAACCCTACCACATCTGATAAGAGGTTGGGATCCTTAGAGAAGAGGAGCAGGAGACCTTGAATCTTGGTTTCATGAAGTGCCATGCTTGAAGGAAGGTAATTTGATTTACTTTATTCATTCATTAATAAATATAAGACATTATTATGTTTCCAATAGATTTGTTCATGTATGTTCCATATTTGATTACAATTTGATGTTTTATTCTCTTATAATAGTCAATATTTTATTTGTAGTCAAACTAGTTTGAGAAAGGTCATTTGGAATATTTTTGTTGGTTGTTGCATGTGAGAGAAAGAGGAGGACTCAAGAAGAGAGACTTGTATCAAACTTTTGAATAAGGTACACATCCTATTAAAACCTAGATATTTTTCTTAAACATTGCATTTGCAAAACTTTGAATGTCTATCTTTTACCCCAATACGTTAGTAGTCTCACCCCAACTATAGGAAATTTTCCTTAGCAACAGAATTGGTGACTCCACTAGGAAGAATCTTATCTGATTTGGGGTATCCAAGGAAATTTTTTCTAGTATATTTGAAGATCTGAGTTTAATTTCATGTTAGGAGCAGTCATTACTTAACTTTGTTAGACCCTTCCTTGCTTAGTTTTTGAGTGGAATTTTGTAAATTTTTGGACTTTTCTCCATATTCGCTAGTCCCAGGGCTTACAGGAGAGGGTCTAAGACAAATTCGTAGGTGTAAGCCTCATCACAAGTGTGTCATTCGCACTTGTACTCTTTTACAATAGCAGGTACCCCCTGTACATGAGTTTTTCACTTTTGAAGCTCTTTTGGGGGTTTTGATTGCAATATTTGGAGTCTCTGCTAATTCTAGGTATGTATAAGACCCTTGGGAAGTAGTCTCTTGTATTGTGATTGATCGTATTTTTATGTTTAGTATTTTTTGAATCAATTTGGGCTTGTTTAGAAATATTTGGGACTTGTTGACCCCAATTGGGATTTAGTGAACTAGTTTGGTGTTTTTGACCCTAATTTGAGTCTAATTGAATCTACTTGCTCCAATTTGACTGGATTTGGAACCTATTGAGTCTATTTGACCCTATTTGTATCTATTTGATTGAAAATTGTTGATGTATATGTAACTTCGGAATGTATTTCATCTGTGTATTATATATATATTTATTGTACCCTTATAAGAGATGTGTTATTCCTCTATAAGGAAGTGTTGTCATGTGGATTGACAAGTGTCGCAAGTGTGTGTACTTGCCGATGGGTTATTAGACCACCTTATGGGGTCGGCCCTAATTAATATATAATATAATGTGGATGTACTCAAGTAGACAAGTCGGCCCCAGTAGGTCACTGGGCAAAAAGGTGAGTATAAATAGAGATAGGAGATCTCTATTTTACTCACTCGGAAAAGTATCTATCTCTCTCTCTGAAAAGTGGCGTACTAGTGAGGAGGAGGAGGATCATCTGCTAGGAGACTATCTCTGTATTATTTGGTTGTATTTTGGTTGAGCCATTGCTCTCTCTATCTCTGAGGAAGTTGTGGGGTTTTTCACCTTAGGGTTTTCCCCACGGAAACTCTGTGTCTCTTGTCTCTATGCTTTTGATTCTTGTGATGCTTGTGATGCTTGTCATATTATGATTGTCATGCATTGATATACTGTAGATGTTATTCTCTCAGCAAAGATCCTATCGTATTGTGATTTAATACTGAAAATTTAACATGGTATCAAAGCTTAACTGAGAAGAAGACATTTTGCAGTGACGGAAGCTTGTATTCCTTGTTTATTGGGTTTCTCTCCACAGATTTTTGAAATTCAGTATAGTAGATTGGATCTACTCATCAAGGCGCATCTATCTGTCCAATCAGAATTCAGTTCCGAGCATTTTCATATTTGGCCCTAAAAATTAGGGTTTCCACAAAGATAGGAATTTCTGGAAATTGAAGGCACAGCTGGAAGCTCCTTGCAAAAATAGAAGGTTTGAGCTTTGGATCGAGATTTTTGGCTGGGTAGATCTCCGGGAAACTCAAACCCTAATTCAGGGCTCTCCCTAGTGAACCCGGGAGGACAAAAAGGCAATTTTGAAGGGCAAGACTTTGCTGATCTCAAATTCTGAATGTACTAAGCTGATCAGCTCTCCAAGGCGCATCTTTCTATCCTTACGGAATTTTGAAATTCACATTTTGAATTTTTAGGGTTTCACTGACAAACCCTAATACGGGACCAGATCCAGTTTTCAGCACTTCAAGTGGTAAGTTCTAAATCTTTTCTATTTCCATTTGAAGTACTCTTAAAGATGTCTCTTCACACCAAGCTTGAGGATAAGCTTGAAGGGGCTGATAACTTCCGAGCTTGGAAGTATAGGATTGGGCTAATCCTGGAAGAGAATGAGTTGGACTCATATGTGAAAGAAGACATCCCTATCCCAGAGGATGAAGAGGTGTTGATGCCTCGGATATCGTAGCATCAATCAGAAAGGGATTCTCCCCGAGAGACGGTCCCAATTAGACTGTCTCCCGTTTGGTGTAGGGAATCCGTCCGGTTAGCGGTTCCGGCAACCGTGGTTTTGGACTTTAAATCCGATTTTACCGGTTATGGCCCGATCCACCTTTCTTTTGTTTTTTATGTGTTTTATATGAGATGCATGTGCCTAAATTATACTTAATCTAGATGCCATTGAAACAGATCTAAATCTAGAAACAGAAACACTTCTATCTATCCCTGCAGGGGAACACGCTTAAGGGGAGAGCAATCAGCTGTAACAGATATCATAAGCAACGAACAGATAGCTATTATTTCTCACGGTCAAAGCTACAGCGAGATGAGGATCTTGAGAAGATAGCTTCTCATTCAAAATGGAACGCATCTATTGCTCAGAAAAAGACAGAGGGAAACTACAGGATAAGGAAACAAATCTACAATGAAATTCACAGAACGCATCTATTGCTTATGAACCGAAGAAATCAAATGGTTTGATCTAAGTAACAAGGATAAAGAAACAGATCTGGAATTAAACTAAAAGATCCCTGCAAGGAGCAATTAAAAGCATGAACAATGAGCCATACGAATTATCCTGAAGAAAGAACAGTTAGCCATTCGTTCTAGAAGAAAAAAATCTACAGCAATGGTAAAAGTATCAGCAGGTAGCTCCTGATTTAATATGGAACGCATTCATTGTCCATGAAATAGAGAGAACGCATGCATAGATAAGAGCAAAATCATTAATACAAAGAAATAATTCAGAAGTTAAGAATGATCTCACATTGCAGAATTGCAGTCATTAGAATAGTCCAACATGAAGCAACCCAACATTCCAAGCAAAACGTCCATCTCCTGTGGCTTCTATTAGAAAATTTCAATTTACAGAGCCGATACAAGATAGCTTATATCATTTGCCCAAAATTTTCATTCCCTGCAAAAAGGCCCCCTTGCCTAATCTTTCCTAGCTTCTATTTATAGTTACAAATTTGCCCTCTGGGCTGACACCTAGCATCCCCCACCTGTCATTTACAGGGATTTCTAATATAATCGATCACCAAAAAATGGTCACTTCATTTACAAAATATTTTGACAAAAAGAATAGGGACAGCTGTCCCACAGCTTACGCCTTACATATAACAGAAAATTTGCTAAACTCAAAGCGTTCCCTGCTGGGCACGTGTCTGGCTGAAAAGAGTGGCTCACTGAATTCAGCTTCTTCATTCCTGTGCGTGAGCTTCTCCTGGCAAAGGGTCGCCCAAGTTGATGGTCACTGATGCTGCCTGGGAAGAGGTCCTCGACTCCCCTGCTGATGCTGCTCCTAATTGGGAAGGGGGAATGGGACTGGCCAGAATTTCTGCCATTGTTGGGGGAGAGACTGCTGGGAGAGGGGCTGCCGGGTCTACTGATGCTTCTGCTGCTGTTGCAGCTTTCCTGACCTCCTCTTCTATGTAACTGTGCCACACACCTGTATCCCTTATGATTATGTTTGCTGCAGCAGGAAACAGGATTTTCTGAGAAGTTATATTCTTCCCGAGCTCTATTTTAATGCTTTGTACTTCTGCTTCAGCAACTTGATATGTTTCCTTCAGCAGATGGTTGTGAAGTGTTGATGAACCGATGTAATGTTGGAGATCATCTATGGCAAGGACATCAATGCTTTTCACATACTCCATCTGGACGCCTAGCTCTTCTTTCAGTTGAGATAACCGCTGCTCTTTTCCCGGGAAGTCTTCTAGGGTCTGAGGGAAACTTAATGAGCAGTTATCATGGACTCCTTTGAGCTTTTGGTACAGGTTGTTGATTCTATCTGTGGTCTTCTGCACACTGGCCATCAGCTTATTGGCACAGTTCCGGCCAAACTCCAACAAGGCTATATCTTCATTAAAATCCTCCACGGTCTTGAAAGGAAGATGCGGGGGGAAACCTCCTTTCCCTTCCCTCCATGCCATCTGACTTATGACATTTGCTTTGACACGGGTATTCTTAGCCTTGAGCTTGTGGGCTTCCGCATTCACCTCCTTTAGCCTAACCGTCATGGCCTTGAGTTTGCACACCTCATCAGTGATTAGCTCTTGAGAGCCATGCACTTGCTGTAGTATATTGCACGACAGCTCGTGGAAGGGGGACATGTCCAAGGTTCTGCTTTCCGCTTGCTCTAAACGCTCAGCTAATGCCTGCTTGTCTGTTTCTAGCTGGGAAGCCTTTTCTTCTGCTCCACTCTTCTCTGCTTCTGCAATCATTATTTGGAGTGCTAGCTGGTCCTTTTCCTCCTCCAGGTAGCTGTACTTGTTTGCCAACTCCTTGTGCTCAGTGTACAAGCAATTATACTTGTTCACTGCCAGGTCTCTTTGAGCTTGCTCATTAGCCACGTTTCGCTGCAGGGTACGTGCTCTTTTCTTTGTCAATATATTTTCTTTGACTATCACCCCTACATTGGCAAATGATGCTTGTGCTGTCGCTATAACTGCGGAGGCCATGGCAATGGGATCCGCATCTGTGTTCTGCATGACAGCGACCTCTCGGTGGGTAACTATGTCGTCATGGAAAGGACTTTTAATCCTTTCTTCTGATTGGAGGACCATTGTTTTTCTTTTCTTGTCATAGACAAACTCATTCCATTTGGACACCGTACGCTTCCCAGATGGAGTGTACGGTACAATTGGTCGGTTTATGATGTCTATGTCTTCTTCCATAGGTGGGGTCCGGACTTCCTGAGTGGGGTCTGTCCCTTCCCTTTGGGTACTAGAGCCACCTGCCTGAGAGGTGTCTATCTCCATGTCCTGCGCACCGGACCCACCTACCTGGGCATCTTCTCTTGCCTTCAATTCTTCCTCCGCTTTCTTCCTTGCTTCAGCTTGCTCAATTTCTGCTTCTTTCTGCTTTTGGGCTTCTTCAGCCTCCTTCCGCAGTCTCTCATTTTCAGCGTCCTGCTGCTTCCTTGCTTCCTCGACTTCCTTTTGTAACCTTGCCTCTTCTCTTAACCTGAGCTCTTCCTGAGCTCGGGCATCCTTGGCTTCTCTCTCCTTTTGCTGGATAGTCTTCTGGGCTTTGGTTGAGCTAGAGCTCGCTCCAGTACTTTGGTGACAGATCCGTAGCTCAGTCATATTGCTGATGCCTCTGAATGCTTCCTCCTCGGCATTGGGGTAGTGGGAGTATTCGAAGTTAGCATAGTTCCCCTTGCAATGCTCGGCCACTTTACCCTTTCTGTCGTTCCTGTGGAAGATGACTTCACCGAAATGGAAGGCCTTCAATTCTTGAACAAATTCGTCGGCAGAGGCCACCCCTGAAAACTTGTAAGTACCTATGCAGAAAGGTAAGGGGGGAAAGGAAGCCTTGTGTAGCTTGTGGAGGAATGCTCCAATCCCATCCAAGAAGAGTTGTCTCACTGCTTCCTTGAGTACCACATAGTCTGTGGCATACTGCGGCAATATGTATGGGGGCTTAGTCCCTCCAAACATTCTCAAGTAGGTGCCTTGTTCTGAAAAGTAGAAGTCCCCATAATCCTCGAGGACTTCCAAAGCGTTTTGTGACAGGCAACTTGGTTCTTCCTTGAATATTTTCTCGTATAGGGGCATGATGAAACCCTCACAGATGAGTTTGTAGCTGGGCTTGTAATTCTGAGCCCACAACATCTTGAATGCGATGTAAACCGGGGCTGTGGTCCTATCCCATGTACACCCCAATCCGGGGAACTCTATCTTGGCCAAGATACAGTCTATCAGGTACGAAGACATGAAGAATTCAGCCTTCTTCGAGGCCAGCCCGGGCTTAGCAGCACTTATCATTGAGGCCAGACTATCTGACAAGATAGTGGCCCAGTCAAAAACTGTCCCCTGAAATGCCACATAGTGAATGATAGGGACCCACTGAATCTTGTATACTGTGCCATCGGGCATGCCGAAGATTCTACACAGCATCAGGGCGATTAATCTATAAGGAGCTCTTAGATTCTGTACGTCATACTCCTCACTCCCTTTCTTCCTCAAATGTTTCCCTTGCACTAGTAGCTTCTTGGCCATCTCGACATTGTTCATCTGGCTTAACCACTCATCAGTCAGAGCTTGCTGGACACGGGGAAACCTGTAGGCTGCCGTCAGATATGCGGGTTGAAATGAGGCGATAGCCATGTTCCCGCTATCATTTATCACTCTTCCTTCAGCATCGGCATGTTGGAGTATCCATCCGATGACTTCAGCGCAGGGGAACAGCTCAGGGCGGGTAGCGGCCTTAGTTATGCCTGAGGTTCTGATATTTCGATAGATTGGTGCTTCCTCTAGCAGCATATCTGGGATTTCTTGGTCCCGGATCATTCTGTGGATGTCTCCCCATCTGATTTCCGGAGGGACACCTGTGGTGCACCTAGTGTCCTGGAGCGAGGTTTCAATCTTAGGAGGGACAGGTTTCTTTTCTGTCATCTTCGCCTTCTTCTTACTGGGTTTTGGCATCTTGAATTATCCCTGATAACATCCATATACAATTCATCATGAGTTTGAGCCACAGCTTGTATGGTTTCAGCAGAGAGCAACAATTGTTTTAATGAGATAAATCAATGAAGCATGTATTTAGGAAGTAAAACATTATTTCAATTATAAGACACACATTGAAACATTTGAAGCTCGTAAAAGATGAGTGTGGGATAAGCTATGTTGCGGACGCTATTGGTTTTATTGGACCGATAGGTGATTCGCGGAAGCAATCGGCCTCCGGTTCCGCTTCGCGGAAGGAGAAGTCCTTCGCTATGGCTGCGGTTGGAGAGGTCGAAGGCGGGGAAGAGGCGGGTTGACTCGGTGAGGGCTATGGATGCTATCGTCACGCGCGGCCACTTGCCGAGTCACTATGGGAGGCTTTGGTCTGAGCGAAGGTAACGGCGCCGGGGACAAACTGACGGGGAGAGCTAGGGCGGCTTCAAGTTTTGGCTCTCGTGGCTTAACCGCTTACGGGTTTCGGCTTCGCGTGTAGGGACTGGGGTTTATGAAAAAGGGCCCAGGGTTCACGGTCAGGGATATGGAAAGCCCACAGGGTTTCGATAACTTAACCCACGACGAGGGGCGCGGCCCGGGGTTTAAATTCAACATAAGGCATGGTTAACTGCCCGCACCCATCAACATAAGATATACGTTTTACGAAGGCCCACGACGATTATGTGAAACGAAAACTCCGTTCACTGTACCTGACGGGCAAAACATAGCCCTTGACGGGTGTTTTGCCCGTCACAATCCCACTAAAACCCAATAATTTCCCCAAAAGGACAGCTCAGTAGTGAAAAACAAGGTGAAGATCCTACCTGGCACCGTGGGGATTGCTTGAGCAAGGTGGCTGCGAGCACGGAGGCGCGAGGTGAGCTGGAGCGATTTGCACGGTATCACACGTCGCTGGCCGGTTCAAAACAATGGTGTATTGGTCGAGCCCCCCCACGGTATTTTATAAGGAATGGCACGTGTGAGCATTTAATTGGGTAGGTGGCGTGGTTAAAACGGGGTTTAAATTCGCCGCGCGTAGCGGTCACGTCAAAGCACCTCGGTTTCCGTGCGACCGCCACTTGCGGGGCCAGTTCGTGAATTGCATCCGCCGTTGCGGAAGGATTCGATGAAAGCTTCCGACGTTTCGGGGCTTAAAGCGGAAAGGAAACGCGAAGCCTTCCGCGAGAGTCTGTCGCGTAGCGGACGGGTAACGCCAAAGCTTCCGCCCTTTCGGAACGGTATAGCGAATGCTCCCGGTGTTTTCGGAAGACTTTTGCGAAAGCTTCCGTGAACCAAAACTTCAAAGTCTCGTTGATTTTTCGGAAAGTTTTTTTTTTTTTTTTTTTTTTGGCTACGACTCCCGCTAGTTTCGGAAAGCTTTTGGGAATGGCTTCCGCCGTTTCGGAAGCAAAACTTATATTTTCCGCAAATTCACCCGGGATCGTTTCGGAGTCCTTTTGCCGGTCGGGGTAAGCAATTGGCTTCCGCTGTTTCGGAAGGGTAGCCCGAAGGCTTCCGCTGTTTCGGAAGCAAAAGCTGAAGGCTTCCGTGACAGCTTCTTGAGAAACTTCTAAGTCTTTTCAAGGTTTCGGAAGGCGATCGTGGATCCTCCCCGCGGGTCTTATGGAGATGGCTTCCGCCGTTTCGGAAAGGTTTCATGAATTCCCCGCCGTTGCGGGACGATTTTATGAAAGCTTCCACCGTTTCGGAAGGGTTCAACGAAAACTCCCGCCGTTTCGGGAGAGATGCTCCAATCTCTCCGCCGTTGCGGAAGGTTGAAGCTAAAAATTCTTTAAGTCCTTTGTTCCCGCACCTTCTAATCAGAAGGAAATCTTAGTCCTTTTCGGGAGACTGAGGCGAATGAGTCCCGCTGTTTCGGGAGGAAAGCCGGAACTTTTCCGCGGTTGCGGAAGGATTCAACGAAAGGCTCCGCCGTTTCGGAAGCTAAGTCGTTTCGGAGCTGGAACCGTTCCGCAGAAGCAACGATTGAAAACTTTATAAGTCTTTTACTTCGGAAGAAAAAGATGAATTCCTTGGTGTTATTTCGGCGAGTTTATCCGAAGGGCTTCCGCCGTTTCGGAAGGCAGAGCTGAATTGTTCCGCCGTTTCGGGAGAACTACTTGAATTTCTCCGTGGTTGCGGAAGGTTTGGGCGAAAGCTCCCGCCGTTTCAGGTGGTCTCACCTAATGGCTTCCGCTATTTTCGGCAAAGAAAACCTAAGTCTTCCTTTTGGGAAGGTTGGACGCTTGACTTCCGCGGCTTCGGGACTATGTCCGGATCACTCCAAAACGTTTGGGCAAAAACTAAGTTATCTTTTGGCTCACTGGGGAGAACATGGTAGGATTGACGGCAAGCTGCTCAGCAAGGAAGCAAAATTTTATGCTGAAAACAGAGCGGGCGGCTGGGATGGCTTTTTCAAGAAAACTTTCTACAAAAAATACAGGAGGGGCCCCAACATGTAGAAAATTTTGGGGATTGATGTTGCTGCAACAACAATGGCGAGTCGCTGGTGAACACAGATCTCTGAAAAAAAAAAAAAAATACTCTACATAGTCCGGAACCCCATTAAAACCTCCGTCTCGGGTGCATTATTCAGCTGAGCATTTTAGACCCATGCGGGGAAACGAGCACTTTTTTCCTGCTAGCCTTTGGGGAAAGGGGAGCTTTGACCGAGGCATCTTCACCACTCTCAGAGGGCCAGCATATGAGATTCATTTTAGGAGGGTCATCCCTCAAATGGTCACTACTG
Organism: Larix kaempferi; assembly: GCA_027924585.1. Lineage (NCBI taxonomy): Eukaryota > Viridiplantae > Streptophyta > Pinopsida > Pinales > Pinaceae > Larix > Larix kaempferi. The sequence continues at coordinate 10,782,023 of BSBM01002204.1, read as the reverse complement.
CCAGACTCCACAGGATCTGCAACACTTTCTCATGGACATTATTGTTCTTGTTCCTCATTCCCATGCTGCTGGCACCTTTGGGATGCTTGTACTTTGGACAGCTTAGCTGTTTTGAGCCTTCCAGGGATATTTTCTTCCGGACAGATCTTTGATTTGGCATCCTCAATCCATAATGTCCTTTTGTGTGAGTTAGAGGTTTTATTGATTTGATCAAACTTCACGGACGGAGAGGAGCCTAATTTGAGATGGGCCTTTTGGACAGCCTCCTTGATTTTACATGTCCCTTTTGCTTTTATCTCAGCCATGCTTTAATTGAGGCGAGAATCCCTGGAAAACAGACTCTTGGATGGAGGCCATTTTGGCTTTTAAATCAGCAGCATGGAGTCATTTCAATAACCCATGTCCTCGAGAGGTGTCACTTTCCATGGGTCCAACTTAGGTAACCTTTCTTGAGATGCCTATGAAGTGTGAGAGTGGGTGGAACCCAACGATAGTAATGAAGATGGCCATGGGTCTCTGCTATTGAACAGGGTTAATGTGACTAGCAGGGTAGGCTTCCCCCCTCTTGAATATTTCAGCGAGAGCACAGCAGACCGGGTTTACTGAGCAGGGTCCCAGACTCATGGGTTGCAAGTTTTCTTTGAGAGAGCTGCCTTCAACGGGAGACCCAACAAAAAAGGGTGCTTCAGAAAACAAAAACCTTTTGAAAAGATCAAATAACAAAACAAGAAACATCATGGCCGAAAAATAAAACAGCTAACAGCGAAAGCGAACAGACAACTTTATTTATGTACAGGAAGTCTCACGGAGACTCACGCGAAGTACTGTTTCAGGGCGAGGCCATTGAGTGGAAGGGCTACTTCCTCTCCCTCGAGATTTGTCAATTTATAAGTGGATGGGCCCAATTTTGCAGAAATTTGGTACGGGCCTACCCATAGATGTTGAAATTTCGTGTGCATTCCTTTGCCTTCGTGATTATGGTCCCATTTCAGGACTAAATCCCCAACTTCAAAGTTCCTCTTGCCGGATTTCCTCTTGTCGAACCATCTCTTAACTATGTCCTGGTGTTGATGAAATCGGTCTTTAGCTTTGTGTCGGGCTTCTTCCAGTCGAAGCAGGGTGTTTATCCTGGATTGTAAGGCTTGGCTACCAGAACCCCGAGAGGCTTGGGACAATTGCAAGGATGGCAGCAAGATGTTTGGGGGAAGTATGGCTTCCTTGCCATAGACAAGAGTGAACGGGGAGACACCTAAAGCATTCTTCGGGGTTACCCTATCTGCCCATAAGGCATTTGGGAGAGCCACATGCCAACTTCTCTGGTTTTCTATCACCGTTTTCTTAAGGATTCGAATCAGATTCTTGTTTGAGGATTCAGCTAATCCGTTTCCCTGAGGGTAGTAATTGGCTGAATAATGCAACTTAATTCCCCATTCATAAACAAATTCATTTATCTTGCAAGATGAAAAATAAGTAGCATTATCTAAAACAAGGGAAATTGGAACCCCAAACCTGGTTATGATGTTCTCTTTCAAGAAGCTGATAACTGCATCTTCATTGATCTTGCGCAGCGGGATGGCTTCCGTCCATCTGGTGAAGTAGTCGGTAGCTGTCAGAATGTATCGGTGTTGCAAGGAAGAATTTGGATTTATTTCTCCGATAACATCTATGCCCCATTGCTCAAAAGGTTCAGAGATGATGACAGGCTGCAATGGGCCTGCGGCCTTAGGTAACTTCCCAGTGCTTCTTTGACATACATCACAGTTTCGTGCGTACGTGTGGGCATCTCGAAACAGAGTGGGCCAGTAATAACCAGCTCTCAGTATCTTGTGTGCTGTCGTCTCTCCTGAATAATGGCCACCTGCGGGGCCATCATGCAATTCTTTGACAACTTTGTTTGCATCCTCCTTTTCCAAACATCTAAGAAGGACTCCATCATAATTCTTTCTGAAGAGAATCCCATCAATGATCTGATAGGGTGCTGATTTCAAGCGGAGTGCCCTTCTTTGTTTAGAATTCCAGTGCTCGGGTAGATATCCCTGCTGTAAATAGTGCACTAGATCTCTATACCACGACTGGGGAGCTGTGAAGATATGGCATACCTCAACCGAATTGAGTTCGGCTTCGTTTTTCCAATGTTGTTCTTCATCAGTCGAGTTTCCCGCCAGTAACTTGCACAGACCTTGTCCTTTGATGATTGTAGCAGGTTTAAATTCCAAATCATACTCCTGCAGAGCTGTGACCCAGTTCCCTCTCCTCTCTCCCAATTCCTTTTGAACGAAAAGGGATCTAACAGCTGGATGGGGGACTATGACTTTAGTTCTGTTCTTCAAAATGTATGGCCTAAACTGCTTGACTGCTTTGAAGACTGCGTAGGCATGCTTGTCAACTACGGGGTAATTCAGCTCAGCCCCTTGCAGACCAGTGCTCATAAACGAAATTGGGTATTCGTCCCCCAACTCCACCTTTTGCGTGAGTACAGCTGCGAGAGAATCATCCGAAGCGAAGGTATACAAGATGAAATCTTTATCAAAATCTGGGCTTCTTAAGGAAGGAGCTTTAGCTACAGCCGCCTTGATGTCTCTAAATGCGTCCTTTTCCAAATCTGTCCACTTGAATTGTGTGCTTTGTTTAACCATCTGCTGCAATGGCTTAACGATTTGTGCAAAATCCGGAACAAATCTGCGGACAAAATTGATGGTGCCCATAAAAGACTGCATAGATTTTTTGTTGTGGGGCATTGGGATTTTATTAATAGCTTGGACCCTTTCTTGGTCGATTGACACCCCCCCCTTGGAGATGACATGACCCAAGAGCTTACCTTCGGGTACAGCAAACACGCTCTTCTTGGGATTCAAGGAAATACCATACTTCCGGCAACGGTCGAAGATGTGCCTCAGATGAACAACATGGTCTTCCCTCTTCTTTAAAAAAACTGTCACATCGTCCAAGTATACAACAACGCATTGCCCACCTAATCCTCGGAAGGCAATGTCCATCGCCCTTTGGAATGTGGCTCCTGCATTTATTAGACCAAATGGCATCCTCCTGTAAGCGAAAGTTCCCCATTTAGTCCTGAAGGTAGTCTTGAGACGATCTTCTTCGGCTACTAACACTTGATTATAGCCAGAGAAACCATCGAGGAGAGAAAACAATTCAGATCCAGACACCATTTGTAGGATTTGCTCCATTGAAGGTACGGGGTAGTTGTCTTTATCCGAGGCTTTGTTTAAATTTCTGAAATCTACACATAGCCTAATCTCTCCTGATTTCTTCCTCACGGGAACCAAGTTTGCAACCCATTCGGAATGCCTAACTTTGAAGATTATCTTCGCGTCCAGGAGTTTCTTTAATTCTTTTTGGATCAGCGGTTCAAGAGTGGGATGCATCCTTCTTAACTGCTGCTGAAATGGTTTGACACCCGCTTTCATTGGTATAACATGCTGAATGATGTGGACGTCATATGTCTTCAGATCTTCATAGGTCCATGCAAACACATCCTTGTACTGTTTAAACAATTTAATGAACTTGTCTCTTTCTCCTGGTGAACAACATTTGCCAAGGTTGACAAATTTTGGTTCTGTCTCGGTACCCAAATTAACTAACTCATGTTGCATTGATGAGCTGTTAGTTTTGGTATTAGCTGGTCTTTTGAATTTATTTTGAAGATCGAAAAGCATCTCGAGGGACCTTACCCCTTTTGGCATGAAATTTCCCTTCTCCTCTTCCTTCTTCATCAAATCATCATCATGTTCTTCCTCGTCTATTGCAGCTCCTTGAAAACTGTCTTCATTTGTCAGGAAGCTGATAATCTGCTCATCATCATCGAAGATTCTGAAGTTTGTGATGTTATCGGGAATGGAAGGCCTGAAAATCAATTCAATCGAGCATTTATTATTTGTCGGCACCAATCTAGAAGCAGATGTTGCTAGCAAATCAGCAGCAGAATTTTGCAACCTAGGAATTGATTTTATATTGAAAGCGTCAAAATACATGATTAAATCCCATACCTCAGCCTGGTAACCTTTCAAGTGCGGTGAGAGGCAATGAATGGTGTTTCTTACCTGTCTGACTACTATCTCGGAGTCACCAAAAACCTTCAGGTACTTAACACTTAAGCCAATGGCCTTCTTTAAACCATGCACCAAAGCTTCATATTCAGCGGTATTATTAGTACAATCGAATTCTAATCTACAAGACAAAAAATACTTGTTCTTCTTTGGATCCATTAGAACACAACCGGCTCCGGATCCTTCCAGAGTTTTAGAACCATCAAAGTATAATGTCCAAAAGGTATCTTTAGGTTCAACTAAGTTAGTTTCTTTGTGGTCTACGTCAGCAACTAAATTGACTATGTTACAATCAACCTCATCAGTCCGAGAAAAATGAAGGAGATCGGACTGTTTGTCTGATTCATGGCAAAAGGTTTCAGATTGATAGTTACCCGGATCTATTTCCAAGAAGTAATTTCCCAGGACCGAGGAAGAGAAAGCTACAGCCTCATTCTTTTCTTCTAGCTGGGTTACGTTTTGTTTCATATGAGGTTCCCTAAGAATTTTAATCTGATTCTGCCTGTTCTGATAAGGCATCCATAGATGAGACCAATCGGTAGCAAAGTAGCCGCTCAACTTGGTAGACCAATCCCTACTTAGAATCAGCCCATAAGCTTCAGGAATATCGACCACCATTATGTCAATGAATTGGCAAACTCTAGGGTCGGCTGACAGTCTAATTAAAACATCTTTCATCTCCCCTATAACCTTGACAGCAGTCCTGTCTAATTGTATGATTTGGGCTGGAGATGGTACGGGCTGCCCATTAATTTTCTTACAAATTGAAAGTGGCATAACGTTTGAAGAAGCTCCAGAGTCTACCAGACAGTTATGAACATTGTGATTAAAAATTTCGAATGTCAGCAGAAATGGCAATGTTTGGGATTTGGATTTCCCACCGATGCTAGCTTCGTTAATTTCAGGATTGTCTTGAGAATCTGTTAATGTAGCGCTGGGTTTTGGTTGTAAAACATGAAGTAGTTTGTCTCGTTGATGGGGCAAGCTACACATGTCAAATATTGATACGTTCGCTTTAACTTTCTTGATATCTTCGATAATATCATACCCTATTTCGGATTCATTCCCAATTCGAGTGGACTGATCTGTTTTGTTCAAGGTCTCCTTAGGCGGCTGAACTGTGTTATCAGCACTTGGCTGTTTGGCCGCTGTCTGGTTTACTTTGGGCTGTGGTGGGATGATTGGTATATGCCTCCTGGGCGGACCCTTCGTAATCTTAGGCTTATGGGAAGAGGTGGATGGGACAGGATCCGCAATTGGGCCCTTGCTGCGAGTAGCAACATTTATGGTAGAGGGAGAGCTGTCTGCGTAATCTTCTTCTACTAATTCAGTCATAGGTACCCAATCCCACAATACCATAGTAGTGTCCGGGGTTGGTTCCTCTAACTCAGGGCCTGACTCTTCTGGAGGATCATCCGGGTCTGGGATCTGAGAGTCTAATATTTGGTTCATGACCAAGCTCATGGAATTGATCCATTGAGGGCATCTCTTCTCCGAGTGTGGTTCTTGGTGAAAGGTGCAGAAATTCTCCATCCCAATCTCATTCAAATTTAGAACAGGGGCAGTGTTCATTGGTGGGTGAGACTGTTCCCCGTCTTCCCTTCTCTTATAGAATGGCTTGAAAGGTTTCCTAGATGTATTAGCAGCCTTGTCTTTCTCAAGATCTACGATCTTGTTAGATAACTTCTGCATCATCTTAACTACGTTTTCCATATCCGTGGATGGCTCTTCTTTGCCTCTCGTGAGGAGCAAAGGTTTCTTGCTAGCTGCTGGTTTTGTTTCCACATCTAAGGCATGTTTAGCTATGCTATCAGCCTCTTCCTCTACCTTTCGAGCTTCCTCAAAATTCTCTATTAGGGTCGTTTTCTTGGATCGTTTTACAAACATTGCGATTGGACCTTCAAGAGCTGTTGTGTAGTATTCAATCAAAGACTCTTCTGTGGGTTTGTTAGTTTCACTAAAGTTATTTAACAGCGTTGTGAATCTTTGATTAAAGTCTTGAACCTTCTCCTTCTTCTCCATTCTCATGGATAAGAGCTCTTTCATAAGCGTGGCTACAGTTTTTTGGTTCCCGTATTTCTTGAGAAAACACTTTTCGAAATCATCCCAACTAGAGATTGAGCTGGGTTGAAGGCTAAAGTACCAAGATGATACCTTAGGCTCGAATGTATACGGAAACAACCTGCAGACTACGTCTTCATGTTGTACATTTAAAAGGTTCAGAGCTAAGTAAAAACTCTTGAGGTGATCCTCCGCCGAAATGGCCTTCCCTGGATCGTACTTAGGCAAGACCTTTTCTGGATTTTTAGGGAGATTATGGAATGGTCCAGCCAGGTTCAACGCTCCCCTTGCTCTCCAGGCAGGTACAGCCATGTTTGGGTTTGGACGTGGAGACCCTGGTGGAGAATTGTAAGGTGAATTCGGTGGAGTACTTTTGGGAGTGGTAATTTCTTCGAGATTTTCTTGGTCTGACTTGTTAAGAGTGCCGGAGATTTCTTCCAATGTTATATTTACCAGTTCTTCAAAACTCTGAACGAGGATCGAATCACGGGTATATTGCGGCTCCTTTCTGGGTGTAGTTTTCTTAGGGAGGAAGTTGACAGCGTTTAACCCACCTAGCTGTCTAACGTAAGATCTAGTATGTCTTCTCAAGTCCTCTATTTCTGCAAAAGGAACAGCGTACAAAGCTTCCTGAGGCTCAGGGTCAGAAATGGGGCGTTCTTGGTCTGTTAATCCAAGATCTGGGCTGTGTGACCGGTTTTCTTCAAGCGGGTTTTCAGTGTTATCTATGACCGTGGAAGATTTTCCTCTATCAGCCATGCACTTCAGGCCCTCCTTCTAGCGCCAAAAACTGTTGATGCCTCGGATATCGTAGCATCAATCAGAAAGGGATTCTCCCCGAGAGACGGTCCCAATTAGACTGTCTCCCGTTTGGTGTAGGGAATCCGTCCGGTTAGCGGTTCCGGCAACCGTGGTTTTGGACTTTAAATCCGATTTTACCGGTTATGGCCCGATCCACCTTTCTTTTGTTTTTTATGTGTTTTATATGAGATGCATGTGCCTAAATTATACTTAATCTAGATGCCATTGAAACAGATCTAAATCTAGAAACAGAAACACTTCTATCTATCCCTGCAGGGGAACACGCTTAAGGGGAGAGCAATCAGCTGTAACAGATATCATAAGCAACGAACAGATAGCTATTATTTCTCACGGTCAAAGCTACAGCGAGATGAGGATCTTGAGAAGATAGCTTCTCATTCAAAATGGAACGCATCTATTGCTCAGAAAAAGACAGAGGGAAACTACAGGATAAGGAAACAAATCTACAATGAAATTCACAGAACGCATCTATTGCTTATGAACCAAAGAAATCAAATGGTTTGATCTAAGTAACAAGGATAAAGAAACAGATCTGGAATTAAACTAAAAGATCCCTGCAAGGAGCAATTAAAAGCATGAACAATGAGCCATACGAATTATCCTGAAGAAAGAACAGTTAGCCATTCGTTCTAGAAGAAAAAAATCTACAGCAATGGTAAAAGTATCAGCAGGTAGCTCCTGATTTAATATGGAACGCATTCATTGTCCATGAAATAGAGAGAACGCATGCATAGATAAGAGCAAAATCATTAATACAAAGAAATAATTCAGAAGTTAAGAATGATCTCACATTGCAGAATTGCAGTCATTAGAATAGTCCAACATGAAGCAACCCAACATTCCAAGCAAAACGTCCATCTCCTGTGGCTTCTATTAGAAAATTTCAATTTACAGAGCCGATACAAGATAGCTTATATCATTTGCCCAAAATTTTCATTCCCTGCAAAAAGGCCCCCTTGCCTAATCTTTCCTAGCTTCTATTTATAGTTACAAATTTGCCCTCTGGGATGACACCTAGCATCCCCCACCTGTCATTTACAGGGATTTCTAATATAATCGATCACCAAAAAATGGTCACTTCATTTACAAAATATTTTGACAAAAAGAATAGGGACAGCTGTCCCACAGCTTACGCCTTACATATAACAGAAAATTTGCTAAACTCAAAGCGTTCCCTGCTGGGCACGTGTCTGGCTGAAAAGAGTGGCTCACTGAATTCAGCTTCTTCATTCCTGTGCGTGAGCTTCTCTTGGCAAAGGGTCGCCCAAGTTGATGGTCACTGATGCTGCCTGGGAAGATGTCCTCGACTCCCCTGCTGATGCTGCTCCTAATTGGGAAGGGGGAATGGGACTGGCCAGAATTTCTGCCATTGTTGGGGGAGAGACTGCTGGGAGAGGGGCTGCCGGGTCTACTGATGCTTCTGCTGCTGTTGCAGCTTTCCTGACCTCCTCTTCTATGTAACTGTGCCACACACCTGTATCCCTTATGATTATGTTTGCTGCAGCAGGAAACAGGATTTTCTGAGAAGTTATATTCTTCCCGAGCTCTATTTTAATGCTTTGTACTTCTGCTTCAGCAACTTGATATGTTTCCTTCAGCAGATGGTTGTGAAGTGTTGATGAACCGATGTAATGTTGGAGATCATCTATGGCAAGGACATCAATGCTTTTCACATACTCCATCTGGACGCCTAGCTCTTCTTTCAGTTGAGATAACCGCTGCTCTTTTCCCGGGAAGTCTTCTAGGGTCTGAGGGAAACTTAATGAGCAGTTATCATGGACTCCTTTGAGCTTTTGGTACAGGTTGTTGATTCTATCTGTGGTCTTCTGCACACTGGCCATCAGCTTATTGGCACAGTTCCGGCCAAACTCCAACAAGGCTATATCTTCATTAAAATCTTCCACGGTCTTGAAAGGAAGATGCGGGGGGAAACCTCCTTTCCCTTCCCTCCATGCCATCTGACTTATGACATTTGCTTTGACACGGGTATTCTTAGCCTTGAGCTTGTGGGCTTCCGCATTCACCTCCTTTAGCCTAACCGTCATGGCCTTGAGTTTGCACACCTCATCAGTGATTATCTCTTGAGAGCCATGCACTTGCTGTAGTATATTGCACGACAGCTCGTGGAAGGGGGACATGTCCAAGGTTCTGCTTTCCGCTTGCTCTAAACGCTCAGCTAATGCCTGCTTGTCTGTTTCTAGCTGGGAAGCCTTTTCTTCTGCTCCACTCTTCTCTGCTTCTGCAATCATTATTTGGAGTGCTAGCTGGTCCTTTTCCTCCTCCAGGTAGCTGTACTTGTTTGCCAACTCCTTGTGCTCAGCGTACAAGCAATTATACTTGTTCACTGCCAGGTCTCTTTGAGCTTGCTCATTAGCCACGTTTCGCTGCAGGGTACGTGCTCTTTTCTTTGTCAATATATTTTCTTTGACTATCACCCCTACATTGGCAAATGATGCTTGTGCTGTCGCTATAACTGCGGAGGCCATGGCAATGGGATCCGCATCTGTGTTCTGCATGACAGCGACCTCTCGGTGGGTAACTATGTCGTCATGGAAAGGACTTTTAATCCTTTCTTCTGATTGGAGGACCATTGTTTTTCTTTTCTTGTCATAGACAAACTCATTCCATTTGGACACCGTACGCTTCCCAGATGGAGTGTACGGTACAATTGGTCGGTTTATGATGTCTATGTCTTCTTCCATAGGTGGGGTCCGGACTTCCTGAGTGGGGTCTGTCCCTTCCCTTTGGGTACTAGAGCCACCTGCCTGAGAGGTGTCTATCTCCATGTCCTGCGCACCGGACCCACCTACCTGGGCATCTTCTCTTGCCTTCAATTCTTCCTCCGCTTTCTTCCTTGCTTCAGCTTGCTCAATTTCTGCTTCTTTCTGCTTTTGGGCTTCTTCAGCCTCCTTCCGCAGTCTCTCATTTTCAGCGTCCTGCTGCTTCCTTGCTTCCTCGACTTCCTTTTGTAACCTTGCCTCTTCTCTTAACCTGAGCTCTTCCTGAGCTCGGGCATCCTTGGCTTCTCTCTCCTTTTGCTGGATAGTCTTCTGGGCTTTGGTTGAGCTAGAGCTCGCTCCAGTACTTTGGTGACAGATCCGTAGCTCAGTCATATTGCTGATGCCTCTGAATGCTTCCTCCTCGGCATTGGGGTAGTGGGAGTATTCGAAGTTAGCATAGTTCCCCTTGCAATGCTCGGCCACTTTACCCTTTCTGTCGTTCCTGTGGAAGATGACTTCACCGAAATGGAAGGCCTTCAATTCTTGAACAAATTCGTCGGCAGAGGCCACCCCTGAAAACTTGTAAGTACCTATGCAGAAAGGTAAGGGGGGAAAGGAAGCCTTGTGTAGCTTGTGGAGGAATGCTCCAATCCCATCCAAGAAGAGTTGTCTCACTGCTTCCTTGAGTACCACATAGTCTGTGGCATACTGCGGCAATATGTATGGGGGCTTAGTCCCTCCAAACATTCTCAAGTAGGTGCCTTGTTCTGAAAAGTAGAAGTCCCCATAATCCTCGAGGACTTCCAAAGCGTTTTGTGACAGGCAACTTGGTTCTTCCTTGAATATTTTCTCGTATAGGGGCATGATGAAACCCTCACAGATGAGTTTGTAGCTGGGCTTGTAATTCTGAGCCCACAACATCTTGAATGCGATGTAAACCGGGGCTGTGGTCCTATCCCATGTACACCCCAATCCGGGGAACTCTATCTTGGCCAAGATACAGTCTATCAGGTACGAAGACATGAAGAATTCAGCCTTCTTCGAGGCCAGCCCGGGCTTAGCAGCACTTATCATTGAGGCCAGACTATCTGACAAGATAGTGGCCCAGTCAAAAACTGTCCCCTGAAATGCCACATAGTGAATGATAGGGACCCACTGAATCTTGTATACTGTGCCATCGGGCATGCCGAAGATTCTACACAGCATCAGGGCGATTAATCTATAAGGAGCTCTTAGATTCTGTACGTCATACTCCTCACTCCCTTTCTTCCTCAAATGTTTCCCTTGCACTAGTAGCTTCTTGGCCATCTCGACATTGTTCATCTGGCTTAACCACTCATCAGTCAGAGCTTGCTGGACACGGGGAAACCTGTAGGCTGCCGTCAGATATGCGGGTTGAAATGAGGCGATAGCCATGTTCCCGCTATCATTTATCACTCTTCCTTCAGCATCGGCATGTTGGAGTATCCATCCGATGACTTCAGCGCAGGGGAACAGCTCAGGGCGGGTAGCGGCCTTAGTTATGCCTGAGGTTCTGATATTTCGATAGATTGGTGCTTCCTCTAGCAGCATATCTGGGATTTCTTGGTCCCGGATCATTCTGTGGATGTCTCCCCATCTGATTTCCGGAGGGACACCTGTGGTGCACCTAGTGTCCTGGAGCGAGGTTTCAATCTTAGGAGGGACAGGTTTCTTTTCTGTCATCTTCGCCTTCTTCTTACTGGGTTTTGGCATCTTGAATTATCCCTGATAACATCCATATACAATTCATCATGAGTTTGAGCCACAGGTTGTATGGTTTCAGCAGAGAGCAACAATTGTTTTAATGAGATAAATCAATGAAGCATGTATTTAGGAAGTAAAACATTATTTCAATTATAAGACACACATTGAAACATTTGAAGCTCGTAAAAGATGAGTGTGGGATAAGCTATGTTGCGGACGCTATTGGTTTTATTGGACCGATAGGTGATTCGCGGAAGCAATCGGCCTCCGGTTCCGCTTCGCGGAAGGAGAAGTCCTTCGCTATGGCTGCGGTTGGAGAGGTCGAAGGCGGGGAAGAGGCGGGTTGACTCGGTGAGGGCTATGGATGCTATCGTCACGCGCGGCCACTTGCCGAGTCACTATGGGAGGCTTTGGTCTGAGCGAAGGTAACGGCGCCGGGGACAAACTGACGGGGAGAGCTAGGGCGGCTTCAAGTTTTGGCTCTCGTGGCTTAACCGCTTACGGGTTTCGGCTTCGCGTGTAGGGACTGGGGTTTATGAAAAAGGGCCCAGGGTTCACGGTCAGGGATATGGAAAGCCCACAGGGTTTCGATAACTTAACCCACGACGAGGGGCGCGGCCCGGGGTTTAAATTCAACATAAGGCATGGTTAACTGCCCGCACCCATCAACATAAGATATACGTTTTACGAAGGCCCACGACGATTATGTGAAACGAAAACTCCGTTCACTGTACCTGACGGGCAAAACATAGCCCTTGACGGGTGTTTTGCCCGTCACAATCCCACTAAAACCCAATAATTTCCCCAAAAGGACAGCTCAGTAGTGAAAAACAAGGTGAAGATCCTACCTGGCACCGTGGGGATTGCTTGAGCAAGGTGGCTGTGAGCACGGAGGCGCGAGGTGAGCTGGAGCGATTTGCACGGTATCACACGTCGCTGGCCGGTTCAAAACAATGGTGTATTGGTCGAGCCCCCCCACGGTATTTTATAAGGAATGGCACGTGTGAGCATTTAATTGGGTAGGTGGCGTGGTTAAAACGGGGTTTAAATTCGCCGCGCGTAGCGGTCACGTCAAAGCACCTCGGTTTCCGTGCGACCGCCACTTGCGGGGCCAGTTCGTGAATTGCATCCGCCGTTGCGGAAGGATTCGATGAAAGCTTCCGACGTTTCGGGGCTTAAAGCGGAAAGGAAACGCGAAGCCTTCCGCGAGAGTCTGTCGCGTAGCGGACGGGTAACGCCAAAGCTTCCGCCCTTTCGGAACGGTATAGCGAATGCTCCCGGTGTTTTCGGAAGACTTTTGCGAAAGCTTCCGTGAACCAAAACTTCAAAGTCTCGTTGATTTTTCGGAAAGTTTTTTTTTTTTTTTTTTTTTTTGGCTACGGCTCCCGCTAGTTTCGGAAAGCTTTTGGGAATGGCTTCCGCCGTTTCGGAAGCAAAACTTATATTTTCCGCAAATTCACCCGGGATCGTTTCGGAGTCCTTTTGCCGGTCGGGGTAAGCAATTGGCTTCCGCTGTTTCGGAAGGGTAGCCCGAAGGCTTCCGCTGTTTCGGAAGCAAAAGCTGAAGGCTTCCGTGACAGCTTCTTGAGAAACTTCTAAGTCTTTTCAAGGTTTCGGAAGGCGATCGTGGATCCTCCCCGCGGGTCTTATGGAGATGGCTTCCGCCGTTTCGGAAAGGTTTCATGAATTCCCCGCCGTTGCGGGACGATTTTATGAAAGCTTCCGCCGTTTCGGAAGGGTTCAACGAAAACTCCCGCCGTTTCGGGAGAGATGCTCCAATCTCTCCGCCGTTGCGGAAGGTTGAAGCTAAAAATTCTTTAAGTCCTTTGTTCCCGCACCTTCTAATCAGAAGGAAATCTTAGTCCTTTTCGGGAGACTGAGGCGAATGAGTCCCGCTGTTTCGGGAGGAAAGCCGGAACTTTTCCGCGGTTGCGGAAGGATTCAACGAAAGGCTCCGCCGTTTCGGAAGCTAAGTCGTTTCGGAGCTGGAACCGTTCCGCAGAAGCAACGATTGAAAACTTTATAAGTCTTTTACTTCGGAAGAAAAAGATGAATTCCTTGGTGTTATTTCGGCGAGTTTATCCGAAGGGCTTCCGCCGTTTCGGAAGGCAGAGCTGAATTGTTCCGCCGTTTCGGGAGAACTACTTGAATTTCTCCGTGGTTGCGGAAGGTTTGGGCGAAAGCTCCCGCCGTTTCAGGTGGTCTCACCTAATGGCTTCCGCTATTTTCGGCAAAGAAAACCTAAGTCTTCCTTTTGGGAAGGTTGGACGCTTGACTTCCGCGGCTTCGGGACTATGTCCGGATCACTCCAAAACGTTTGGGCAAAAACTAAGTTATCTTTTGGCTCACTGGGGAGAACATGGTAGGATTGACGGCAAGCTGCTCAGCAAGGAAGCAAAATTTTATGCTGAAAACAGAGCGGGCGGCTGGGATGGCTTTTTCAAGAAAACTTTCTACAAAAAATACAGGAGGGGCCCCAACATGTAGAAAATTTTGGGGATTGATGTTGCTGCAACAACAAGAGGCCAAGGCATTACACAAGAAGAACTTGGTCAAGGCAAAGAGAATCATTGCTGATTCTATCAAAGACCATCTCATACCCCATGTGTCTTCTCTCAAGACACCCAAGGAGATGTTTGAATCCTTGACCAAGCTATTTGAAGGAAAGAACATAAATCGGAAGATGACCCTGCGGAACCAATTAAAAGCAGTAAAGTTTCAGAATGGAGAAACCATTCAATCTTACTTTTCAAGGGTCTCTCAGATCAAGGAACAATTAGAAGCAGTGGATGAAATGGTGGAGAATGGTGAGGTGGTGATGACTACTCTAAATGGCCTTCCCAGGTCATGGGATTCCTTTATTCAAGGAATTTGTGCAAGGAAGAAGTTGATCTCCTTCAGTAGACTTCGGGAAGAATGTTCTCAAGAAGAAGCTAGACTTATAGCTCGTGAGGAAAAGATGGGAGGAGAAGATCAAGCCCTTGCAGCTCACACCAAAAGAAGCAAAACCAAGAAGGATCACTCTCACCACAAAAGAACTCATAAGAAGGACCTAAGATGCTTTACATGCAATGAGAAGGGTCACTATGCTTCAGATTGTCCCAAGAACAAAAGGGATAATAACAAAAAATTCAGTAAGAAGAAGAAGGGCAGCAAAAGAAGATTTCATGCTCATGATGCCGAAGATGATGAACCCCCAAAGAAGAAGGCAAGGGCAGAAAGTGATAGTGATGATGTCTCATCAAGTGAAGAAGAATATGTTCTGATCTCTGCTCTTACAGGTACCATCTCCCATGGATGTAATGATTGGTTGATTGATAGTGGGGCTTCCAAACACATGACTGGGTTTAAAGAATCCTTTGTGAACCTATCTGAACATGAGTCACCCCATAAGGTGAAACTTGGGGATGATTATCAATACCCAATCAAAGGAAGTGGTGAAGCCTCTTACAATCTAGATTCTGGAAAATCTCTGAAGATGAAGGAAGTCCTCTATGTACCTGGGCTCAAGAAGAACTTACTCTCCATCTCTGCTTTAGATGCAAAAGGTATGAGGGTTGCATTTGTTGATGGCCAAGTACTAATGTGGCCAAAGGGAAAGACCATAGATGATGCAGTAGTGATTGGAGAGCAAGAGGGAGGACTGTATAAATTAAAGGGTCAACCTGAACATGCCATGGTACATGAATCCATGGAGCCAAGTGAACTTTGGCACAGAAGACTTGCTCACATGCACTATAGGGCACTTCCAATTGCAAGCAAGGCAGTAGAAGGTCTTCCTGAAATCAAGACCAAACATGAAGGTGTTTGCAAAGGATGTGCAAAAGGAAAGAACACTAAGAAGGCTTTCCCAAGCAGTGAAAGCAAAGCAAAAGATATTCTGGAAATCATCCACTCAGATGTATGTGGCCCCATGTCGTCCAGTGGGTATGTTTACTATGTATCATTTATTGATGACTTCTCCAGGAAGACTTGGGTATACTTCTTGAAGGGCAAAGATGAGGTGCTTGATAAATTCAAGGAATTCAAAACCTTGATGGAGAATCAAACTGACAAGAAAATCAAGACATTCAGATCTGACAATGGTGGAGAATTCACCTCAAATGACTTCAAGAAGCTTTGCAGTGATTCAGGGATTAAGAGGGAGTTGACTGCTCCTTATAATCCTCAACAGAATGGAGTTGCAGAAAGGAAGAACAGAACTATCATGGAAGCAGCAAGGGCAATGTTGCATGACCAGGATCTTCCTATGCATCTATGGGCAGAAGTAGCTAGAACAGCTGTATATGTGCAGAACAGAACACCCCACAAGATATTGGACAACAAGACACCAGAAGAAGTCTTTTCTGGTAAGAAACCTGAAGTCAGCCATCTCAGAATATTTGGTTGTCCAGTATACACTCATGTCCCAAAGGAGAAGAGGACTAAACTAGATCCTTCAGGAAAGAAGGGTATCTTTGTGGGTTATAGTGAAAGCTCGAAGGCCTACAGAATATATTTTCCAGGGTTCAAGAAGATTGATGTCAGCAGGGATGTAACATTTGATGAGAATTCAGCATTCATCAAATCAAGAAAGGCACCTACCGAAGTTTATGAAGAACCTAAGGAAACAAGATTTCAGGACACTACCATGACTGAAGCAGTTCCAGAAACTGCTCGTGAGTTTGAAGATCCACAAGAACCTGTAGATCCACCCCGTGAGGATAACTCTCACAAGAGGAAACCTGTATGGGCTAGAGAGCTCATTCATGATGCAGAAAGATTTGGCATTCCAGAAGAAGAACACAGAGCAAA
The DNA here is from genome assembly GCA_027924585.1 of Larix kaempferi. Taxonomy (NCBI): domain Eukaryota; kingdom Viridiplantae; phylum Streptophyta; class Pinopsida; order Pinales; family Pinaceae; genus Larix; species Larix kaempferi. Next base: position 10,765,834 of record BSBM01002204.1, on the reverse strand, counting down.
GAAGAGAACTAGATCACACACCAGTTATGTTGCTTTACTCTGTGACATCATGAACAAAGAGCCTTCCAGTTATGAAGAGGCAGCAGAAAAGAAAGAATGGAAGGATGCTATGGTTGAGGAATACCAATCAATTATGAAGAATGATGTTTGGGATGTTGTCCCAAGACCTAAAGGGAAGTCTGTTGTGACTTCCAAGTGGATCTACAAAATCAAGCATGCTGCAGATGGCAGTGTGGAAAAATATAAAGCAAGATTCGTAGCTCGTGGTTTCTCTCAGAAGGAAGGAATAGACTATGAAGAAACCTTTGCACCTGTAGCCAGATATACTTCCATCAGAACAGTACTTCCCCTGGCTGCAGCAATGAAATGGAAGATACACCAGATGGATGTCAAGACAGCTTTCCTGAACGGTGTAGTAGAAGAGGAAGTATATGTGGAACAGCCACTCGGCTTTGAAATACATGACAGGGAATCTTATGTATGCAGATTGAAGAAAGCCTTGTATGGCTTGAAGAAAGCTCCCAGAACCTGGTATGGTAGGATGGACAGTTTCCTATCTAGTTTGGGCTTTACCAAGAGTAAAGCGGATTCCAACCTTTACTACAAGGTTGAGGAAGGGAATCCTGTGATTCTACTACTATATGTGGATGACCTATTTGTGACAGGAGATGACAGAATGATTGCAGATACCAAGAGGATGCTTGCAGCTGAATTCGATATGAAAGATTTGGGAATGATGCACTATTTCCTAGGTATGGAGGTGTGGCAGAATGCAGGTGGGATCTTCCTTGGTCAAGGGAAGTACACAGTAGATATCCTGAAGAGATTTGGGATGATGGATTGCAAAGCCATGGCCACACCTATGGCATCGAATCTGAAGCTTCTTTGTGATGCTTCATCTGAGCCAGTTGATGTTTCTATGTATCGTCAGATTATTGGGTCCTTGATGTACCTGACGAACACGAGACCAGATATTTGCTTTGCTGTGAACACATTGAGCCAGTTCCTGACGGATCCGAGGAGTGTTCATCTGGTTGCTGTAAAGCATGTTCTGAGGTACCTAAAGGGTACAGTGGATTATGGGCTCAGATATGAGGCAAATCAAAAGTTTAACCTGCAGGGTTATGTTGATTCAGATTGGGCTGGCAGTGCTGCAGATAGGAAGAGCACATCTGGGTGTTGCTTCAGTATGGGATCAGGTGTGATCTCTTGGTTTAGCAGGAAGCAGTCCTGCGTAGCACTGAGTATAGCTGAGGCAGAGTATGTTGCAGCCTGTTCAGCTAGTTGTGAGGCAGTATGGCTACGGAAGCTACTGTCTGAGTTATTTGATCTCCCGTTGGAGGCTACTGGTATCTTCTGTGATAACCAGAGTTGTGTGAAGCTGTCCGAGAACCCAGTGTTTCATGACAGGTCGAAACACATAGAGATCAAATATCACTATATTAGGGATATGGTGCAGAGAGGAGCTGTGAAGCTCCTGTATGTTGCGACGGATGAGCAGATTGCAGATGTGTTGACGAAGCCACTAGCCAGGGTGAAGTTCGAGTACTTCAGAGAGACGCTTGGCATTCTTCTGATCGAGGACACTTCGAGGAAGAAGTGATGGACACATTTGCTGAAGCCATTCCAAGCATGTTGGAAGGAGGATCCTTCACATGGCTGTGGATGTAAGCGCTGGATGATGAGCATCAGGATGATGTTCAGGTTTCTGCTGGATATGATCAGTTGGATCATTTTTGTATGTATGTACGCATCATGTTGGATGTTGGATATGATCAGTTGGATCATTTTTGTATGTATGTACGCATCATGTTAGATGCTGGATATGATCAGTTGGATCATGTGTATGTATTTTGTATATGCATCATGTTGGATGCTTGGACCATGTATCTGTATATGTATCAGGTGGGTACATTGTATGATCAGGTGGATCATGTATGGTGATATGTATCATGTATTTGTATTTGTATCAGGTGGATACATTGATGATCAGGAGGATCATGTATGATGATATGTATCAGGTAGATACTTGGTATGCATCAGGTAGATGCATTGATGATCAGGAGGATCATGTATGATGATATGTATCAGGTAGATACTTGGTATGCAGCAGGATGTTGCAGTGATGATCAGGATGATCATGGATGACGAGATTCAGGATGTTCCTCCAGATGATATGCAGCAGGATGTTGCAGTGATGATCAGGATGATCATGGATGACGAGCTTCAGGATGTTGCTCCAGATGACATGCAGCAGGACGTTGCAGTGTTGATGATCAGGATGATCATGGATACATCAGGATGATGTATGGTGAGTATCAGGTTGATACTCTATGGCCGTGGATCAGGTTGTGTAGATGAGCATGTAATAGCGCCCTGGGAGATTTGCAGATGGTCTTTCGAGGTTTTGCCTATGGCATGTAATATCGGTGCCCTGGGACATCTGGCAAATGCTCTTTCGAGGTTTTGCTCTGGGAGGACATATAATAGCGCCCTGGGAGATCTGCAGATAGTCTTACGAGGTTTTGCCTATGGCATGTAATAGCGCCCTGGGATATCTGGCAGATGCTCTTGCGAGGTTTTGTCCTATGGCATATAATAGCGCCCTGGGAGATCCGATAGGTTGGGCTGTGTGCCCGTAATCAGTCCTGGGATGCTCTTGCAAGGTTTTGCGATGACCACATGTAATAACGCCCTGGGAGATCTGCAGATAGTCTTACGAGGTTTTGCCTATGGCATGTAATAGCGCCCTGGGATATCTGGCAGATGCTCTTACGAGGTTTTGTGGTGGACCACATGTAATAGCGCCCTGGGAGATTTCAGGTCGGAGTTGTGTACCCGTAACATCCTGAGATGCTCTTGCGAGGTTTTGTGGTGGGGTCACATGTAATAGCGCCCTGGGAGATCCTATAGGTAGAGCTGTGTGCTCGTAACAGCCTGGGATACTCTTTCGAGGTTTTGTGACGCACGTAAAAGTCCTGAGGATTCCACAGTATGGCCAGTGATGACGAAGACCTGCAGGTGGTGGGCCTACATCCAGTATGAAAAAGGACTGGCTCTGTAGAACTTCCTATGACGAGTAGAGACAGAGATTGGATGAGATAGCAGCAGCAGTGACGATGATGATGACGATGCATCGATGACGATGATCCAGAGAAGAAGACTTGTCTAGCAGATCTGTGTCGAGAAATACCTTCCTAGTTAAGAGGGAGTGTTGATGTATATGTAACTTCGGAATGTATTTCATCTGTGTATTATATATATATTTATTGTACCCTTATAAGAGATGTGTTATTCCTCTATAAGGAAGTGTTGTCATGTGGATTGACAAGTGTCGCAAGTGTGTGTACTTGCCGATGGGTTATTAGACCACCTTATGGGGTCGGCCCTAATTAATATATAATATAATGTGGATGTACTCAAGTAGACAAGTCGGCCCCAGTAGGTCACTGGGCAAAAAAGGTGAGTATAAATAGAGATAGGAGATCTCTATTTTACTCACTCGGAAAAGTATCTATCTCTCTCTTTGAAAAGTGGCGCACTAGTGAGGAGGAGGAGGATCATCTGCTAGGAGACTATCTCTGTATTATTTGGTTGTATTTTGGTTGAGCCATTGCTCTCTCTATCTCTGAGGAAGTTGTGGGGTTTTTCACCTTAGGGTTTTCCCCACGGAAACTCTGTGTCTCTTGTCTCTATGATTTTGATTCTTGTGATGCTTGTGATGCTTGTCATATTATGATTGTCATGCATTGATATACTGTAGATGTTATTCTCTCAGCAAAGATCCTATAGTATTGTGATTTAATACTGAAAATTTAACAAAAATTTCTCTTTATATTGGTTTATTTTCCTGATGTTTTGGTCTCTCTTTAGTAGTGAAATCTCAAGTGTCTTTTGTGTGGTTTAGGACCTTGATTGCACTACTTGTGTGCAGACCTAGCTTTGCCAAACCATATTTATTAGTAGGTCCTTTCATTTGATTGGGTCTAAAATTCCTTGGTGTATGATTTTCCCAATTTTGGGATAATTACATGATAATAATCTTAGGGTTTATCACTACTTTCACTGTTTAATAAGGAGATCTGAAATATTTTGCATTTGTTTTGGTAGTGTGTTAGTTTGAGTTCAGTTTTGTTCTGATCTTGGCAAAACATACAAATTTGGTTCATTTTATAAGTTAGTGTTGGTACAATACTTTGCAAGTGGCTTAAAGGATTTAAGGTTGCTTTGCATCAAAAACAAGAAATTTTCTTTTGCATAGCTAGTTGTTTGAGTAGTTGCATGCTTATGTTTTAAGTTTGATTTTGCACATTAGACTTTAAATTTTTACCTTTTTCATTTGAAAAGACCAATATTGCATTAGATACAATTTTTTTTGCATATGCATTCCGGATCATATCTTTAGGATTTTCATTGGAAATAAATTGAGAGTGAGAAGTGCATATTTGTGGTGATTAAAGTGCTTCATATTTTAGTTAAAGAATATCTTTCTTTAGTTGTACTTGTTTTACTTCTCAAAGTTTTGAAAGTACATTTTTTCAACAAGCAATCAATAAATTGGATAGGATATTAAGATTTATTCTAGTTTAGGAACACACCTAATAGCTTAAGTAGGATTGTGGAGGTAGGGAGATGTGAGTTAACTCCTCCACGATCACTTAGACTTGTCAGAACATAGGTGTCATTCGTTTAGGGAGAAAATCCATCTTTGTAGAAGCTAAACCAGGAAGCTCCACTAACACCAGAGTCAAGCATGAGGTCCTGCGATATTGAGTAGAGGGGATACCCCTATGATATTCAATTGAGAATCTACCATGATTGGTGCACGCACGAGGATTAATTAGTACCTTTGGTGCTTATGATTTTTGGGATTTGTTACCCTACCCATGCACATTGATTCGACCACGATTGTGCCCCCATACCCTCTCTATAAATTCGGTAGTATTAGCATCCTTTATTTAGGGATCTACATGGGTGATGGTGGAAGGATATTTCCATTGCACCTAGGACAAATTCGGGAGGAAATACCTTACAGTTCTTTGGGAAGGTAGCCGGTGATTCAAATGATTGGACCCATCATGCCTGTATTGTGGACCCTGAATAACTGTTCTTTGTCCCTTCACTAGTTTGTTCTAGGCCCTCATCATCACAGACGCTCCTTTGGAAGATTATCTATTTTCTTGTTTGACATATTTTAGGAACTTTTTAATGTGTGCTATTTGATTTTTATTTTTTGTTGAATTTATTCTTAGTGTCTTCTGCGAGCCACCGTGGCCGATCAACCCTTGCTTAGATCCAGAAGGATTCAAGGATGATCTCTTGAATGGATATAAATCACTGCACCGAGGTGAATACTCGATTATCCTGATCCACCCCCTTAGGGGGGAGAAGAGGAAAACCTGGAAAATCACATAGAAAAACCAATAGAAGAAAATAGTTCTAGGGTAGGTGAGTATGAGAGACCTTCTGATAAAGGACACTTTAGAGATATCAAGGAGTAGTTGCATAAATATCCTAGAGTCCATTCTCCTTATCTTAAAGAGAATTTAATTCCCATTGAAATTTAGGACCTCTCAGATCCATCTAGACTTCTAAACCCACCACAAAGTCCTAGTTTTTCTCAGTTAGCTGGTATCAACATTCCTAATCCATTGTCTAGGAAGTTCAATATGGAAAACAGAGAACAAGTATTTACTTCAGGAAACATGTCTACTCTAATTAGCACTTTCCCTGTAGGAGGAGTCACTTTTAATATGGGATTTACAATAGGATTAGGTTGGTTTCCCCCAATCTTGATGATACTTACTGGTACTAGTTCGTTAACTCAAGTGAGTTCAAAACCTTTCTCTTTTGGATTCCCTTTGTCAGGTTTTCAACCTATGCTTGCCACTATTCCTTCTAATTCAACTTTGACCATTGTTTCAGGAAGCATGCCATCTATCCCTTTCCATACTATCCCACCCTTCAGTGGACAAATGATTATGTCTAACCCGCCTTTAACTGGAGTTGTTTCTAATGCTACTCTACCCTATTCAAGCTTACCTTTCCAATGTGTTGGAGGTATGAATTCTGGTCACCCCTTTGGATTCAATGTGTTGCAAAGTAATCCTATTGTACTGGGGGGAACCAACACTAGATGTTCATGGGGGAATCGTGCTACCCAAGGAAGTATACCTTTGTATATGGTGGGAGGTTCTAATATGACTAACCCCATTATGAAAACTGTATCACAAAGTAGTCAACCTTTTGGAGGGATGGGAGGGACTTTTGGAACAAGTAATCCTTCATTTCAACACCACTTTGGTTATAACTTTCGACATTACACTCCACCTTTCACTAATACTGGAAATCTATATATTCTAGGACAACCACATGCCAATACCAACCAATGGGAAGCTAATGCTCTCGAAACCCAGAACCCAATAGCTAGGCCTCATTTACCCTTTCTGGAAACTTTGAATTTTCTAGACCTATCGATAGCGATGAATGATCTGGTCATCACGATCCGACTTGGCCTCCCGTTCTAACCAAATTTCCTTCAAACATCCCAAAGTTTGAAGGTAAGACTAGTGAATATCCTGGGGATCATGTCACTACCTTTCATTTGTGCTGCTCTTCGAACTCACTAAACGATGATTCTATACAGTTGAGACTCTTCCAGATAACCTTAACCGGAGTAGTATCCAAATAGTATATTGAATTTCCATCTACTGCTTATCTTTTTTTATGATTTAGTGACAGTATTTTTAAACCATTTCCAACTTCTTGTGCGGTATGATGTTGGCATAGACCTTTTGTCTACATTTAGGCAAGACAAGGCCACTAACATTTCCGATCACATTCAGTAGTGGAGAAGGAGGAAAAGGATGATCAAGGATGAGATTCCCCTGTATTTTTTATTAGAGTGGTTTTTGAAATCATTCCTACCTTACATCTCTAAATATGTTTCTAACTCAGGGGTTACCTCAGAGGATGAATCCATATTGAGATCCCAATAGTTAGACTTGATTTACTCTTAGTCTAGGATCTTGTATGAAATTATTCCTGATGTACCAAGATCAAACTTTGATCCAATGAAACCTATCTCGACACCTCATGTTGATGGAGTGATTGGTGCAGTTGAGAACAATCCAGTTAGCCTAGGTGCCAACTTTTCAAGTCAAAATTTACTGGAAACTGGTCAGAGTAACACACAAAACCTTAAACCAAACCCTACTTTAGATGTTTTGTCAGTACAAAACTCTCAAGGAAAATAACATCCCAAAAGGAAGAAAAATAAGAAAATGAAAAATGGGAATAAGGAGACAAACAATGCAAACAATAATAACAATAATGTTGGTGGGGATAATGAAAAAGCTAAGATGAAATTCCCTTTCTTGTTATGCAGGGAGGATCATCTAACTTACAAATGCCCTAATATGGAAATTGTTGGAGTCATTTTCCAACATCACATCATTTATTTGGGCTTAACATCCTAATTTACCACTTATCCTAAGTATTTTGACTCAATTGTGTGCTTACATCATCAATAGATCATCAGTTCCAGTCAACTGGGCCTCCTCCTTCATTTGGGGAGCCAACTAGGTCATCAAATTCAGTTAAGTGGGCCTCCTCCACCATTCAAGGAGCCAACTTGGGTGATTTGCATGATAAATGTGCCCTACTCAGTGTAACTGGGTGTGTTTCAGCTAACAAACAACTAACTGGAGTCAGAAAGGCGTCCTCCTACTCAGTTTGACCTAATTTGGGGTAATTTCACCTAAATATCAGTTAACTGAAGTCAGAAAGGTGCCCTCCCCTAATTTTGGGAATTCAATTGAGTTCTAGATTCAGTTAGATTCAGTTTGCCAATTTAAAAGTCTGTTAGATTCAATTACTTGGAAGTTAAGTGGTTAACTAATGTGTTGAGTGGTGTTAACTAACCAGTAAGCCACTCTTATGCATTCAATTTGAATTACCTCCCCAGGATTCAAATTGATTGGCTATTATTGCCATTGTTACACACTGTAATTATCTTTTGAGTTAATTATAATGCATGAACTATTGCAAACCTTTTGCACCATTGTTTTGACTTACAATTTTCTGCATGCATCTCTAGTAACTATTGTGCTTGTTTCATAGGTATGTTGTGCTTGAATTTTACATGGTATCAGAGCCATGGCAGGACAAGGAAACTCTTCTACAGATTTCTTTAGATGAAGATTGAGCAAGTTTGCTAAAAAATATTCCAACATTGCACCAGAAGCAAAAAACTTTCCACATAAATCCTGGATACTTGTGCATCCGACTTATAAAGCTTGCTTGATAGGCTATGTCGGGTGTGATGCAACTTGAAAAGTGCAGGTTGTCGACCTAAATATTGTTTGTTTGTTTTTTACTGTAGGTTTATCACAGCCTCCTATTGCATTCTCTATTGCAAAGATGGACTCTTATTCTAACCATCTTCTTACTCCTTTCAACTATCATCAATGGAAGGACGATATAGAGATAGTATTGTGCTCCAAGGGACTCTACAAAGTTACTATGGGCACAGAACCAGAGCCTAATGCATCTATAGAGAAGTCCAAGTTCTTCAATAAGCTTGATGAAGCTTATGGTTTCTTATGTCTCAATATTTAGAAAGACCTTCTTTTCCATCTCTGTTATACCTTAAATTGTCACTTTGAGTTCCAGTTCAAGTATTCGTGTCCCATCACCATGAAGACCGTAATGGTTGTACCTCCTAAAATGTGTTGGATTAAACTACATTCACCATGTTTGTCCCCTCCCTACTCTAACTTGGAGACAAATCCAACCCATGATAGTCGAATTCCACCTCATCAAGCCTACTTTACCCATATTTTCACGCCCTACTAATGGTGCAAGGCACAAAAATACAACATTTCCTCTCTTTGCATGCATGCAAGGGCACAAAAATATCAACATTTTCATGCTATGCTCAGTCCAGAGGGCGCGAAAATACCTCAACAACCATGTTGCTTGGATTTTGGATCTTGATTTCAGAGAGATATTTTTGGGATTGGGATTCCCTTCGAATATCACCTCACTCTCCCTCTTCATCCTAGTTCAAATCCTTGATCCACCATTTACTCACCTAGATCCATCATCCTCTCTTAGTGGTTGGAATCCCAAATCCTATAAGAAGGAGGCCATCCATGAGATAAGGGGATAACAATTTTAGGCATCAAACCTATGGTATTAGGAGTTTTGTAGAGGTAGCAAGAGGAGAATCTTGGAAGGAAATGCTATTGATTTGGACATCAAGGTATAAACACTTGTAATTATGTTCTTTAGTTTCTCTAATAAGATAGCTTATCCTATTCTTCCCATTTCATGTATTTCATGGTGAATGTAAGAGATTACCTATGTTTCATAGTAAATATTTGTTTATACATATACTGCTTTGGAGAAGGTATTGTCTTCTATTCTTTAACAAGTTCTCAAACCCGTAATCAAAGACCGGCGTTGGAGCAATTCAAGAAAAGCGAGGACAACCATTAAATTTAAGGTATGTCATCTATCTGTTTCACTTTTCCACAACTTGTCAGTTTATGTATGAACCAGATTTAGGAAGAGTTTAGTGTCTATTTGTTTTTTTTCTGTCATAAATTAAGCAATTAGGAGTCTAGTTTGATTTATGAGAGAGTTTAACTACCCGTATGAAGAATTCTCTAACACAAAAATTGGCGAATCCACTGGGGACTTTCCCATGTTAAATTTTACATCAAATCTTTAAGATTTGATCTCCTACCTCTACAAATTACTTAGTTTTGATCTTTATTGTCATCCTAGTCTTCATTGCTGGGCTGTCATCCTCTCTACAACATATTTTTTCATCCCTCCGGTGCATTATAGAGTGGAAATTATTACATTTTCGTGCCACCACAATAGTCCAGAGCACGAAAATATCATATTTTCGCTCTGCGTTGGTCTGTATAGGGGCGGAAATCCTCTATTTTGGGTTTTTGGGATATTTTGGCTTGAGTTTTCCTTAGTCTGTTGGTTCAAGGTTATTTTCCTAACCTCTTGTTGTTTGTTAGGATCTATAAGTGCTCTTTCATCCACAGTTTGCGAGAATGTTTGTTTGCATTTTAAATTTTTTTGCACTAGATTTGATTAAAATAAACATCAAATTTGAAAACAAATTCCCCCTCGAGGCCAGTGGGTGTCCAAGGATCGTGTATCCTACAATCCCTTTGACCCATAATAAGGTTTTCTCAACCTTTTAGAATCTTTTATGTCGTTTGGTTTGCTTTGAATGGATTTGAAAAACTTGGGACATCCTTGTATATCTAAGTCATCTTTATTGGGTTTTGCACTTTGAACACCTATTTCATTAAACTTGGACATATTCTAGTCCAAGTCACTTTGAAGACGGGTTAAAAAAAAACCTTTCTGAACGTCAAAATAAATGTTTCTAAAGTGCAAAATTTGGTTCCAAAAGTGCCAAATCTGGTTCCAAAAGTACCAAATCCAGGTTCCAAAAGTGCCAAATCTGGTTCCAAAAGTGCCAAATACGGTTCCAAAAGTGCCAAATCTAGGTTCCAAAAGCATACTTTTGCTTTTGATATCGCCACTTTTGAAATTGGTTTTTGCGCTTTTTCGATATGATAGATATGATAATGGGACTTTTAGAACCTGATTTTTCCCTTTTGGAAGGCTACTTTTAACACTTTCAATACTTAAATTTGAAATTTTGACAACAGAATTTGGCACTTTCAAGCTCTAAATTTGTATTTTCGAAAACCAAACTCGACACTTTACAAGTATTATAATCACAGTGAAATTGAACAACAAACATTCAAGTGTATTATTTAAAAAAATACTTTCATTTTATTCACAATTGGGCTCACATCACTCATGCCATTCTAGTGCAACAAGCAAGGCCACAATTGATCTAACAAGAATCTGTCATTGTCATCTTCAAAAGTATACATTTTTGTTATAATACAGTTCCCTTCCTTGTTACAAACATGTTTCTCTTTCGAGTAATCTACAATCACTGTATTTGTAGCATCCCAACCATGGATCAAAATGTCCCAAACTTTGTTTAAAGGATTGTTGGGCGTGGCCCAAGTGGGCATGATTTTGCTGAAGTACAGTTTTGTGAACTACGCAGTTTGAACTATGGAGTCAGATGGCATAGTTTTGGGGTGTTCGCAGTTCAAATCGAAAGGGCAGTTTTGCGCAGTTTAGCTAGTTCGCAGTTCCAGCACGACAACTATTTTGGTAAAGAGTATAGAGGAAGGTGGAGCTAGGAGAGCGACCTATTTTTGGAAAGAAGCAGAGCAAAGAAAGAAGAAAGTGACTTGTCAGGAGAGTGGTGGCAAGCAGTTAAGGAGCTAAGCCACTAAGTTGGTGGCGACAGGCAGGCTAAAGGGACGGAAAGTGACAGGCCATGATGCAGTTGTAACCATTTTGTTGATGACTGCGGCTGTCAGAAGGGAGTTAGAGACATGAGTGGCCCAGTAAGGTGGCCGATGCAAGTGGAGTAAACTGTTGACAGCGACAGGAAGAGTGGAGGGTAACCGCACAAGTTTTGGGAACCTTAGGGTTTTTAGGGCCTATGGATTGTAAAGACATGACCTGCGGGCATGATCTATAAAAAGGCACAATTTTGTAAGGGAAAGGGTTGAATAATATTCATTGTTGAATATTATGAGTATGAATTGTAATGTATGTTGAACATTAATATCTGTTGAGAGAAGATTGTAAAGGCTCTGCAAGCTGTGTGCACAGAGGCCTATTGAGAGAGAAGAAAGTCTGTAGCTGAGTGCGCAGATTGGAATTGTTGTACCCTTCCCGAAATAACATAACAACAGTTCCTATGGATGTAGTTTCCATCCTAGGGGTGAACCACGTTAAATCCTGTGTTTTGTGATTGCTTATATGGTTGCACTTTTTTATTTTCTTACAACGAATGCTTAAGCTCCTGCTTATCAGTTTATGTGTTTTACTTTTATATGTATTGACCATAAGAATGAAGATGGGAATAATATGTTAAGTATCGCATAGGTGGATGAATGTTATATGCACAACTATTTCTAAGTCTGTGAATGTATGAGTCAGTCGGATAATCGTAAGTAGATAAGATTCGCATAGTGTGTAGCATCTTGTGTCCGACCATATGGCACAAACCATAAGATTAATAACCTAAGACAGCTGTTGAATGGATAAAATAGTAAGTGTAGCTTATTGAAGTTGGTTAAGTCTAGAGTGGAAGCGCAGTTGTCATCCGCGCTGTCTTGTTATCAAACATCTGTAGAACCGCGTAGTCCTTGGATGCGCGAGTTGCGCAAGCCTCCTGGCTTGTAGAATTATTGACTGCGAAGGGGTTAAGCTCCATGCAACCCTCAGTCCGCAGTGTGAGCTCCACAGCACACTGCTCATCAGATCTATTTAAGAACTCATCACGTGGTTGTGGAAACCAAATTCAATGGCCCCCCCATACCTTTGCCTCGGGTGAGACCTCAGTCTATTCGCAAATTGTTACCGAAAGAGCAGGTGAAAATGGGTTTTGTTGGTTCCTTGAACCGCGAAGAACCTAGGTCTTTATAGAAAACCTCAAGATAGTTATGTAATCCAACAAATGGTTCTGTTGTCACGCTAAGAATCCATGATGTGTTGGTCCTAGCACTGTTCTAGAGGTTTTCCAATGTAGACCCAGGTACTTCGCGGTACAAGATACCAACAAAAACCCTATTCACCGGCCCTTTTGGCAACAGAGTGCAAGTAGCCTGAGGTCTCAACCGAGGAGAAGTTGAGGGGGTGGTTGCAGAATTAGGTTTCCACAACCTTGTGATGTGAGTGTTTCAACTTGTGAATGCGCAATGCGGTGACAGACTGCGTACTACGGTCAATGGCTGCGCGAGGTCTTCTACTCAATGTTGAATGCTGCAGCGAGCAAGGATGCTTGTGCATCCAGCATATTCAATAACTGGGAAGGGGGATTACTTCCACCCTACGACAATAAGTTATCAACAGCTTATTGTGCAATACTTCTTATGGATCGACTCGTCAACTAGACCGTGCAGTTTGTTTACGAGACCTAATCACTTTTATTCAACTTTATTGGGTGATCCTTAAGTCTTCATCATTACTTAGACTGACAAACATCATAACTTGTGCAAATGAGTGAGATGTGAGGTGTTGTATGCTTGATGTCACGATTCAACCTTAACATTTAACTGTGCGGTTATCTCCTAGATCCATTCATTCAAGGACTTATAGGTGCTTGAATTTTAACATTCATCCATACCTGAACTACTAGCATCTTATTCCATCCCTTCCATGGTGAATATAGATAAAAGTAAACACATATCAGATAATAGTAATTTTATGCATGCACTGTAAGTAACTTAGGTAAAAATAATGGAAATCATACACAACAATCACATAACACAAGGTTTAACGTGGTTCACTCCCTCGGATGGGAAGCTACATCCACAAGAACTGTTGTTTATTATCTTAGGAAAGGGTACAACAATTCTTTGTCTGTGCACTCAGATGCAGACGCTTTTCTCTCTCTCTCTCTCTCAAAATTAGGTCTCTACGCACTCAGCTGCAGAGCCTTTACAATGCTTCAATTTGACAGATCTCACAATATTCAATAATAATCAACAAAATGAAGAGTTAACCATTTCCTTTACAAAATTGTCTTATTTATAGATCAAGACCCATAGGTCATGTCTTTACATTACAGAGGAAAAACCCTTAGGTTTTACAAAGATATCGCGGTTTTCCCAAAACCGGACTACTGGTATTTGGCAGCGGATCTTCTGTCACGTGCACGCCAACAGGTTGCTTCCGCTGAGCTATTCCTTCTTTCACGGCCTTAGATGACTAGTTTGAGTAGCAGTAGTCTTCTGTTTGTTGTGATTAGTCACCTACCTCCGATCTGTACCTACCCACTGCTTGGTAGTTATTGACGATCTTTTCCAAAAATATGTCTTCTGTGACCTAACCAAAATAACTGCCTTCATCTGTCCATGCTCTGCTTAGCTGGATCTCCGTCGACATGGCACATCACAGTGCTGTAATACTCATGGCACCGACCTCGCAACCCTTTCGATACTGTGTTGCGCGCAACATCATAGAATATCAAAACTGTGCTGCACTTCTCCTCACAGCTTCCAAAACTGAATGTGTTCAAAATTTGACCTCCTTGGGATAGGCCCAACAGGCCCCTAACAGTTACATGTGTCTCACCCTCGAGCCACCTACAACACTGCCAAGCTGTTCCTTCAGCTGCGAGGCTATCTTCGTAGTGAACTCATTGTATGTACTGAACAACTTGCTGACCACTTGCTTTATGTCCTGCTTGATTTGTCGGACTATTTCCATTATGTCCAGCGTAATTTCATGATCGATCTGGCCTTCCACCTGCGCCTGATTCTCATGGAGCTCTTTTTAACTTATCTTTGATTTCTTTTGTGATCGTGCTCACATCCTCCAGTAGAGATTGTGACTTATCACCCAGTTCACATTCTCTTTCCTGTAATGCCTGTACTTCTTTCTTCGGTGCGTTAATTTCTCGGTACTTTGGCAGCCTATCTCTTGGTAGAAGAGCTTTTACTTCTGTATTAATTTGTTCTAGTGCAGTCTGCTTCTGCTCTACGACATCCTTCACCTCTTGCAATGCTGGGTCTTCTTCGAGGGAAGTGAATGTCATCGATGCTGCATCCAACAGCCCTTCGCACTTAGCCACATTCGTCGCGATGTTCTTGGTGGTGTTCTTTACCTCCTTTTCTCTCAACTGCTGCTCATTTGGTGGTGTTTGTGGGTTAGCTTGCTCCTTCAAGGCAGCAATATTAGCCTCATATTGAATCTGCATATCCTGCTTCTCTATTTTGAGGCTGGAAACCAGCTCGCCAATTTTAATAACAGTATCCACTGGTTCTGTTTGTACCTTGAGCTCGTCGATGTTGTTGGCGACCGCAGTGATCATGTTTTTGAGCCTTAATTGACGATCATGTGTGTCTTGCAGCTCTATAGTTTTTCATGAACTATCAGCCTCCAATTTCCTGTTAGCTGTTTGCAGGTTAGCCTATCCTTTGAGCGCATCAATATTTCTTCCATGCATCTCCTCCATACACTGCTGGTGTAAGAAGTATAAACCTGGAAGTGGTATCTTTGCTAAGTCGAGCTCCACACGCTCGACATCCTTTGTGTCTAGCATTACTTTCTCTAGCATGGGAAATGTTATAGTGCTTGTATCCAGATGGATGATACGTGACTTCGCACGGATGGTCATGGTCAACTGCGGCTGCTGTGAAGCCCCTCCTGACTTCGCTTTTGATTCTTAGTCACGCGGCGGGGGTAATATTTTGTGTACTTCATCAATTTTGAGGGTAATCCCCTCTAGCGTGACCAGGTTCTTCTATAGAGTGTTCTATATTTCTTTATCTGTTTTCTCCTTATCAGTCATGAGATCTTCAAGCTGCTCAGTGAACTTCACTTCGATCATTTCATAATCGTCTTGCTTGAGTACTGTATCCATTGGACTCTTATCAACTTTCTGCCTCTTGCGAGCTCCTTTTTTCTTGGGAGGGCTCTCCGACTCCTTTCTTTTTCCTGCCTCCTTCTCTTCAACTATTGGGCATGGCCATGGGATGGGCTCATCTTCTTCTGAATCACTTGGGACATCTAGAACCTCTACCCGGAACTCAGCAGGCCATTCCTTCATAATTTGGTCAATGTCTTCTTCATACATGTGGTAGTTTCTTGTGTACCACTCCGCCCTCTTTGTCTGGGATTTTGGTGAGATATGACTACTGCACATGTCAGCATAAAAATCAATGATGCGAATGTAACTGATAGTTACCTGCTTCGTGATCTTGGGGGTTACTAGAATCGCGTCGCGAAGCTGGCTATAGTGTTGGTAGAACACTTTAGCTGTCGCGTGCTGCCTCTATGAATTCAGATTTGCCCAGAGGTTTGAGTAACGGGCCCCCTTGCATTCATTAGGATCAGTGGATACTCCCACATAATCTTTTGGCTCTTTCCATCCGACAAGAGCTATTAATACGATAAGCCACATATAGTGAAAATTTCCTCCATTGATTTGCATGTCATTCAGTTCCTCCATGAACTCATTTAGTAGATATTGACACCAATTGAATTCTTGTCCCTCGACGGCTACAGTGCCAAGTAGTACTGCGCTTGCGTTTACTTCCATAGGTCTGCATTTCCTCAGGATTTTTCCTACTAACAATTGTGTGACGAACTTCGTCGCCTTCTTCTCAATGTCTTCTGTCTGAAAACCCCTCTTCCCTTTGATTACAGCTTGGGTCTTTTTCATCATTGCTACAGCTTCCTTATCCTTTCTCTTCCTTTGGAATAATTGTCTAGGATCTTTACCCCTCTTACTCAGGCCCATGATACGGTGGATTAGATCGATGGTTAGGTCCACATTGCGATCTACCCATAAATAGCCCTGATGTATTCGTGCCATCAACATTCTTACTACTGCATTCAGTTCTGGGCTTCTGTCAAAATGTGGGAGCCTGAGTAGGTTGAGTAGTCTAGACTGGACTACTCCTGATAACCAACTTTCTGCGACCAAGTTCAGGTTACCATTTGCATATTTCTTCCAGCACATATAGTGGTCAGGATGGAACTGTGGGAACTTCGAGTTATGGGGCTCGTCCTTCTGTATCTCCAAAAAATCATAATCCTCCCATTTACAATCTTGGATTTTTCCCAGCAGATTCTTGTCTAGCTCCACATGCTTTGATATAGGTGAAAGTGGGATCTCATACTTGGCATTTTTCATCAGCTTAAATACTGGTGCGTCTAGTGCACGAGGTGAAATATAGTTCGGAGTCAGAGTCAGTGGTATCTCTTTATCCGCTATCGGTGGCTTTTGCACTGTGGAGCTCATCTTGGGAAACTTTGTTCTTGGTGCGGCTGGGGTTTTGCCTTTATCTTCCATTGATGGACCATGCCTTGGTGACCTTCTTGATGCTTGTCCTGGTTAGAAGATACCTTTCTTATCCGGGGTTTTCATTAACCCTTCAATCCCTCTGTGCTTGAAAATCCACACTCTCTCCTGGACTGTGAATTCTTTTCAAATGAAAAGCTTTCAGACATGCAAACGCTCTCAAGGTGTCTAGACAACTTATGAAAACTAGCTTAGACAAAAGTATGTGTAAAAAATTCTAAATGCTCGATATGCCCGCAAGACGACATGCAGTGTTATTTATAGGCGCGGAGGACCCTCCTTCGCACCCTTGAACGGCTAGATAAGCATTTAATGGTGGTATCCGTTGACCAAATCCAGCTGCTCCTTTTGTCTTGTCCTTCAAAATTCTATTCAGAATGACTATCTGTGCTTTAAATGCCCAAGCAGTCAGTAGGAACCTTTTATATAACGACTATATTTCTGACCAACACTGTAACGGCTATTTTATGGAGCCATGCGTCGAACTGCATGGCAGGTCATCTTTGGTTATGCGCAGTGACTTCGCGGTGTCTTAATTTTTCTCTATTTTTTTTTCTCAACTTCAACACTGCTGCGTGGGATATAGATCTATCTCTACAAGTTTGTCTACATAATTTTCCGTAGTTTCTAGTGCCCAATTCCAAATATACTTGGCACCTAGAAACTTTTCCTTCTTTTTCGATCATGCTGGATGCTGCGAGGTAGGACTATCACGATAAAGCTTTAGTCTGCTTCCATTTATCAAATTGGGTAATGTATCACCGGCTAAAGTAGCTAACTGGACTACGCCTCCATTAGTAACATGTATGATAGTATATGGTCCAAGCCAATGCATTTTAAATTTTCCAGGAAACTTCATGAATTTACTATCGTAGAGGAGGACTAGATCACCTACCTGAAAAGTCTTATTCTTGATGTGGCGATCGTGCCATGATTTTTCTCGTTCTTTCTGTACTAGCTGGTGGAAGCCTGCTATGAAGCGATCTTCTTCCAGACCAACCAAGTGTAACAACCTTTCTTCTAGTGTTATGGGATCTGCCATCCCTGTAAATGTAGCTATTCTCAAGCTGGGTATAATATATTCCATTGGCATTGTTGCTTCCTGTCCCTAAGCCAATCTGAAAGGTGTATGTCCAGTTAATTTCTTGCATGTCGTTTTGTATGCCCATAATACATATGGAATGCACAGGTCCTAGTCATCGTGGTTTACGTTGCATATCTTGGTTAGCGCATTCTCAATTACTTTATTGAATGCTTCAATAGTTCCATTCGCTTGTCGGTGATAAGGCGTACTGCGCTGATGATGGATGGAAAACTCTTCAGTTAAAGATTCAATAGTTCTATTCAGGAAATGAGTACCCTGATCACTCATCAAAATTTTTGGGCATCCAAATCATGTAAGGATGTTCTCAAAGATAAACTGCGCGGCTGTAGCTGCGCTATAGTCTTTGACTGGTTTTTCATCTGCCCATCTGGTGAGGTAGTCGGTTGCAGTAATAATGTACCTCGCACCAGTTCTTTTTCCTAGTGGGTTAATAGGTCCCATGAAATCGATTTCCCATTTGTCGAATGCCTGCAAAGTCAATTGAGGGTTCAATGACATTTCATCTCTTCTTGACGGTTTCCCTATCCTTTGACAGACATCGCAGTTCTGACAATGTTCTTTGGAGTCCTTATGAATCGTAGGCAACCATAGCCCTGCGTGCAATATCTTCTGTGCAGTAGCCCTTCCTGCATAGTGGCCTCCTGTGACTCCTGAATGCGCATCAGCTAATATAAATGTCTTCTCATGTTCTAATACGCATCTTCGTAGCACTTCATCATGTCCTAACTTGTAGAGTTGTCCTGCGATAATGGTGAAGTCTGCGGCTCGCACTACCAGCTGCTTGTTTTGCTGTGTAGTGAATTCAGTAAGTGTGAACCCGATAGTTAGAAATTCAATGATATCCTGATAATAATCATTGACAATTTGTATAGCAAACAATTGCGCATCAAGTAGATTGTCTTCTAGATTCGTACGTTCTTCTCCCGACTCGATCCTTGATAGATGATCAGGGCCTAAATTTAATCTGCCTGGTTTAACTATTATTTCAAAATCATACACTTAGAAGAGTAAGAGCCATCTACATATTCACCCCCCTAACACTGGCTTATTGACCAGGTATTTTAATGCAGAATGGTCAGTAAACATTGAGAAGTGCACACCAAGAAAATAGTGTCTGAATTTCTATAGTGCATATACCATTTCAAGTCCTTCCCTTTCAGTAGTGGTATAGTTTTTCTCAGCAGATGATAGCTTTCTGCTTGAAAATGAAATAGGATGATCAATGCCTCCTTCTCCTGGTTGCGCAAGAACAATACCCAATGCTATACATGAAGCATCAACATGTACGTGAAATGGATTTTCCCAGTCTAGAAAAACTTGGATCGGCACAGTGACCATTTTCTCTTTCAATGTGTCAAATCGTTTCTCACAGTCCTCATTCCAAATGAACGGTGCATCCTTTTTTAAAAGCTTTTCCAGTACTGCGGTTATCTGTGCATACCCCTTTATGAATTTCCTGTAGTGTCCAGTATGCCCTAGTGTAGTGCGCAATTGTTTAACTGAATTTGGTGTACGCAAGTTTACAATTACTGCTATCTTCATAGGATCAACCATCAACCCTTGCTTAGACATGATATGTCCCAGCAGAATCCCATAAGGAACACAGAAAATACATTTCTTCAAATTCAATGAAAACTGATGCTATCTGCATTTTTCTAGCATCATCTTGAGGTTCACGGCATGGTTCTTCAGTAACCCAAAAATGGTCCAATCATCAAAGTAAACTTCTAAAAATTTGTGTATGAATTCTTTAAATGATGCGATCACCACTATTGAAAATATGGCTGGTGCATTCTTCAAACCAAACGGCATCACTGTATACTGGAATGACCCCCATTCTGTTGCAAAAGTGGTCTTTTATCTGTCTGTTGGATCAATTATAATCTGATGGTATCCAAAAAACCCATCAGTAAAAGAGTATGCTTCGTTACCTCCCACGTTATCAAGTACGTCGTCGGTAAAAGGAGTAGAAAATGGGTCATGCATTGAAGCATCATTTAGCTTCCTAAGATCAACAGAAATCTTGATTTCACCCTTTGTTTTCTTATCTTGGATGACCATTGGGCTTATCCATTCAGATTCTTCAACTGGCTTAATGATTCTTGCATCGAGCATCTTGTCGAGTTCTGCCTTAACTCGTTCTTTGTAGCATGGATTCAGTCTATATGGCCTTTACTTAATAGGTTTCGCTCCTGCATTACGAGGAATTCTCATCACTCCTAAGTCTCCCAGGATGCCTTTCATCTCTATGAACTTCGTTGGGAATACTTCCTGATATTCCTATAATATAGCTGCGATCTCCGCAACTGTGTCATCATGCCAGTAGTCTCCTATTGCTGTGAATTTCGGCTCTTTAGGGGTGCCAATGTTCACTTTCTTTGTTTTAACCGGTCCACTCATATCTGGAATTTCTAGTGGAGGTCCTTCTACCTTGCGTACTCCTTCTAATTCTGGGATTTTTATGTTGCGTGGGTCCTCCTCATCGCTATCTTCAACTTCTTTAGCTATGTTGTAGTAGTCTAAAGCCTGCTCTATATGTTCTGACCAATCTAGTTGTAGACTCACAAGTACATTGTTTGTGTCAAAAAACTCTTCTAGTGTTATGTTTTCCTCCTTGCGATGTGGGCTAAATATCTTTTGCTTGATCAACTGCAGCACGTCATGGATAGTCAGATGGTCATCTTGAAAACTAAAATCCTTCTGGAAGGTCATAGTGAGGACGGACCAATCTACGGTTCCTGTGCGTATCCCCTCATCTAGATACCATTTTTTTGGAATAGGCTCCTCTAGCGTATGCACAAAGAGATGTACCCATTCTGTCTGTGGTCTTTCCTTCCAAGCTTGTACACAAGCTGCGATATGATTTCCTGGATCCATCTGACCATTATATTTCTCAAATGGTAATGTGACCTTATCAGCAAATCTAATCTGTAGTTTTATTCTGCACTGGTCCTAAGTTGTCATGGTCTTTTTATGTGTAGCCCACCATCTGGCAAGTGTTTCTCAGAGTGTCATGTCTAATCCTGAGATGCGATGGTCATCTACAACTATTGCAGTGTATTCTTTGATAAATGAATAGACATTAGTTGTACCATCATAAGTGGGGATTGGACTTACCTGTTTTCCAATCTAGCGGAGTGACATTGTAATTGTCACGCATCTCCTGGCAGATACTTCATGCATTCTGTGTTGCTAGTTTTCTAATCCTGCCTCTGAGTCTGAGATGCAAGAACTATCGCAGCGCCACTTGAGCATTCCATCCGTAGTAGGATGAATATAATCCGCATCATTTGTTGTCATTTTATAGATACGGTTAAGGTCTTGAGCTCTGTACTCTTCTTGAATAGGTTCAACATATCACTCCCTTGCGAAGGATCCAATGGTGAGACGAACCTTATGTCATTGTGTGTTGGAGAAAACTCACTATGGCTAGGGATACCACTACAGATAGCTGACTACCAGAAATCTACTCAATTCTCAGAACTATGCTATTATAAATGACAATGCTAAGATAATGGAGAATGTAACCAACCTCGATCCAAACATTTGATGTAGATCCCCGTTGGAGCTTTTCCAATCCGTGCACTTGAATCTGCAAATTAGTCTTGACAGCCAATATACAACAAGTACATAATATATATAAATGACATTAACATCATCAATAGCAATGGCCCATGATATAACAAGTAAATGCAACCCAATGTAAGATAAACAACATTTACAACATTAATGAACGAGAATATGAGTATTTCTATTAATAAACAAGAAGAAGTACATTGTGATATGACCTCTTGCCGGCAACCAATCTGAACCAAGATCTGGATCAATCCACTTGTGCCTCCACCACTTCAATCCTCCATGAATGGAAAACTCAAACTATGGTAGGAGTTTGGAAGGTGAACATAAATGGGTTCACAACTACAAGGATCAATGAGTGTAGACTCAAGATAGGGCAAAAATCCACTAGAGTTCTCTTGCTCTTCTTTCTCCTCCCGTCCATAAGCCATATGTGCTCAATATATAGTCCTCCCAAAGGTAGGTGAAAGGACACATCGAGGCGTTACTTGGGAAAATGGAGGGTCAAAGGTCACCCAATAACCGCTTTTTGGGAGTGAAAAGTAATTGCCTAGTCATTTTTACCATTTTACATGCTACCCGCGGGTTATAGTGATGCAACTCGTGGGTACGCTTGCTATAATGATGCAACAAGCACGCCAGAGGAAAAATGAGGAAATAGTATGTCTAAAGGATATAAAGTGGATCTGAGTCAATGAAATGGATCCTACAGGCCAAAGAATGCTAATGCTCACGAGGTGGACAATTACGTTGAAACAGATGCCCCCTAATGTGTGAGGTTAGAGATTGATGCTACGATGGCCGAAATACATTATAAAAACTAGAAGTGGAGTGATGGAAAAACAAGTGGAAAGAGCAGCTCACTCGTCATAGTACAATAGTATCTCTAAATACATGTCGGTATAGTACAACAATTTGATACAATGGCCATGAATAGTCAGTACATAATGGATATATGTCATAAGTGATCATAGCCATGATCCCTCTACAGTAAGATATAGTCTCTTGCTGAAAAGGAAACAACTGGTGCAAATTGTAGGTACAAACTGCTAATATCTAAGAGGTGATATCTCAGATGTAAAGTCAAATTCATAGGTAGCATACTGAATGGCACCATTGCCTGGGGTCTTCTACACAAGTCTTCGACGGTGCAAGTCCCATCAAGTGAATAAAGGAGTTGGGGTTGAACCTGATGTGACATCATCTGATTTCTGGTCAATTATGTATACCATTAACAGATGCGAGATGAACCACCAATAATGAAAATGGGAATCAAGGCACAGAGCACAATCATCGAAGTGTGAATAAATGAATTGAAGTCGAACACTAGGATGAATCCATCAATTAGGGGACATTGATGTATTCCCAAAACTGTCGATGGCGAGAGAACCTACCACTAATGATTGCAAGCCTCAAGGTATTCAACCAAACTCTAAGCCTCAAGTTCTGGAATAAATGGGTTGAAGTCAACGGAATGATACTCACTGGAAGGAGGGCATTAAGGAATCCCCCATCAACCAGCACGAGGTACCAACTACGCTAAAAGATTTGGAAGAACTCAGGTGAAACAGACTGACTCAATAAGGATGGTCGACATGAAATAGTCAAGAGATCTGAGGAGTGGCCGACTTTGGTTTCAGGACTTCCTTTGAACAAGAGCATGAGCAGATGGATAGACTCAGGTAGCATAGACTTAATATAAATTGTGCAATGCAGGAGGCATTACAAAGGGCTCCATAATGACTGGAAGCTTAACCAATCGGTGGAGAAACTGAGATATAAGTACAGCTCCTAAGGTCCAACTATAGTCCCGACTCATAATGTATGGAGTGGAATGAATGCTCTGTTCAAAGGAAACACAACAGCTACCAACTAGATGTAGTAACCATAATCCCATTTAGATTTTTGGAATATTTGATTTTTTTGGTCTTTTTCATATTTGGGGAAAGCTTGAAAAAGAATAAAATTGCTTATAGTACAACAGGTGAGGGAACAAGTGTCATATAGCGAGAAAACTAGTCCCAAGAAGTGGAACATACCTATGATCAATGCAAGGAAGCATGTGCAGGATGTGGACAATCAGGGCAATGTTCCCTCAGGGTAAAGGGTCATCAAGCTGCGAAAGATAAATTAAGGCTCTGCTTGGCTCGGAAGGTAAAGTGCTCAGGCACATGGCTAATAAGTGAGTAAGCGGGAGCTGGCACAAGGCTCAAGTAGCATGCAGGATAATGCAATGCAATCACAACTCGACATAAAAGGGAAGTCCTTTTTCATAAAGTTAGTCTCCTCACCCGAAAAAGTGTAAAACAATGAGAGAAGAACTCTTCTAGTCACGTATGACTAGAGCATACCTTTTTCGTAATTAATCCACAAAGGTCCGGAAAAAGGGTAAACTTATACCTAACTGAATGTTGCTTCAAATCCTTTAGCGAGTATGAAATGACAAGTATACTCGGTAATCTTGTTTGATTTGAAAAAGTCTAACAAGGGCTTAAAAAAGACTTTATAAAAATCTTTTTTGTAAAGGTTTAACGAGCCCAAAAAGGTAAACTCATGACCTCCTTACTATTTTTAAGGAGCTCAAAGGAGAGATGGAATAATGCTCGTAATGAGAGGAGACGAGTGTCAGGGACATGCGAGACTAGTTCCAAGCGTGTGGGACAAAGCAATGCATAATGCAAGGAACATGAGCAAGATAAGGACACTCAAGGGGTGTCTGCAAATTCGGATAGTAATAGGTTCAAATGCATCATAACAATAGGGAAGCCTAAACCTATATGCAAGGTTCCAAATATGCTTGCCATGACCGAAGAAAATGTCGAAAAGGATAAGTAAACAAGTATAAGTCCAGCTAAGAATCCTGTCTCCAAGAAACATAAGTACTAAGATCATCTCTAGAACGTACGTAAAGAAAAATCTGATACATGTCACTGCGGTAGAAACATTTTCAACTTCACTATTGTTAACCTCAGACAACATGCAGGTAGAGCTAACCACTAAAGGTGCCATAGTACCAATACCCGAGGGATCAAAATGATCATCTTCCAAACGAAGAGCAAAGCTGAAGGATGTGGAGGAATCTACACAAGCGAATTCATCATCACGGGAGTTGGAAATTCTAAAAGTAGAATGAAACTCTTCAGGAGCATTGATTTGCGGATCTATAGGAGAGCTCGAGGACTCATTAGATTCAAATGTCAAACCAAGGATGGACAAAGCTGTGACTAGATCCAAATCCAAATGGATGGCAGATTGTACTCGAGGCTCATCTCATTCAATAAGATCAAGGGTAGGAAGGAAATAAAATTGATGATGAGAATCCTCCCAAGGCTTGTCATTACCATTCATGGCCTCGATAAAATTTCATTTGAAGGTAGAACACCATCCAGGCAATCATGTGAACAAGATGGGTCGACTGCACATGTGGGCAGCATAACGGGATCTTCTTCCCCTATTCGTGAAGAAGAGAGATCTGGCTCTGAAGTGGCTTGTTGAATATCCTCGTAAGCAAGCTCAGCTAGAGACAGTGGCATAGACAGCCTGACATTCGCAATGTCTCCAGAAGTAGAACTCATGAACGGTAAATTCCACGGATCATTAAAATATGAAGTCTAGAATGGTACATTATGCAAAGGAAGAGATGCATTGTCGAAAATGGTTCTAATAAAATTAATGGGTGCAAGGAAATCATAAGATCCCATCAATGAAGGGTACATACGAACACCCATGTTCCCAGTTGCCGGCTAAGAATCTATAACCTGCGGGACTATGGATCCCGTGGATGCTGTGGAAGGAGGATGAACAAAATCCAGCTGATCAATTGTCACTATCTTTCCTTCATGGGGAAAGCAGATAAATCTGAATATAGTGGACGCGACAGCCTTCATACAGTACATCCAATTCTGACCCAGTAACAGGTTGTAGTCGATGGGCGCATCAACTACCTCAACTTCAATAGGCACAGACTTACCTCCCAAGCAGACAACAAGGGAATAGATAATTCCATGCAGCTTAAATGACCGACCGTCGAATGCAGTGAGCGTGGTTCTAGACGCGAGTAGAGGAGGAGAGCCAAGAGCTTTCCAACAAGTTAACGACATTACTGACGCGGAAGCACCTTCGTCAACCATAGTACGTTTGACAAAAATCTGAAGGCACACCACCTAGATTTGAAAAGCCACATGGTAAGCGAGGTTGTACATCAATAGTATCGAAGTTGATAACACTAGGATTTCCCCCATCCTAAACTCCTAAGGCACTCAAAAGGGCATGCTTATGAGAAGGACAGGCCTGGAAAACTTCAAGAGCCAACATGGCACACGGAGTTTGGCCCAAATATTCTACAATGGAGTGGTTCTGGGCGGCTCGAGCATCAGGATTATGCATAGAGAGCTTGAGAACATGTTTCAGTATCCATGACATATTAGAGGGCTTCTCGATATGCAAGAAATTGTCAGGAGGAGGGGGAGGCTCACTCCCCATATTAGGTTGTGGTGCACCATAATCTCGTTGATGAGTAGCAACACTAACCTCCGATTGAACCATATTCACACATCCATAACCACTAGTATTGGAAGAAGACGTTGTCGTTTCAGTAGCTCCAAAACCAATGGTGGGAGCATGCGAAGCCATGTTTTTGTGATGAGGTAGGGGATCCTTTAACACAAATGGGCTCTGTGCCAAATGCTTCGATGCTTCTTCAATTAGAGGACATAAGTGAGTAAGATGATCTTCCCCACATAGCTTGCAAGGGAATTTCACCTTACACCTAGGTTTATGATCCTCTCTAGCATTTCCGCCTTCCCGAGGAGGGTTAGCATTCTCTTTACGAGGAGTATTACGATTGCTATTATTGTTACTTCCATTGTTTCCACCCCTATGATTTTTTCTCCCCTTTTTCTTACCACCAAGTTACTGGTTACCTTGCGATTTCGTTGATTGCACATTGTGTACATCAAACAACGGAGTGGAAGTGGACAAGGTGTGAACCTATCTGGGAGTAGACTGGTTTAGCGACAAATTTTGCATTTGATTAGCTACCAAGTCTATAGGGAGAGTGCTTGCATATCCCACGATGCCATCGGCATGTGGTCCAGGAACTGACCTGGGCTCATGTCTTGTTCTTGGTACGTCAGGAATAATGTCATATAAAATGCCAGACTGAGAGTATAGTAGGTCTAACTGCTGGAATTTCAAGAGAGCTTGTTCCTCGGTCACAATGCCAGACATCGAAACATCCTTAGCAATGTATGGGAGTAGAGACTTAAGGAACCATTCCAACAGAAACTCTAGAGGAATGTTGGCTTTCACTAATCTCTTCCGCTGACACCACTCTTGAACGTGGTTAGAAATATGTCTGGACTTATTTTGACAGAAGGTAGACAATAGTTCAGTACCAGTATCATAACGAACTAGCAACTGGAAATGATCTAAGAAAACAAAATCAATCTCGTTGAATCCCCTATAGGTGTTCCCAGGCAACTCCACATACCACTTCGCAGCTGCCTTCATGAGGGTGCATTGAAACAGTCGTAATCTAATGGAATCATGATTCAATGAGTTGGAGGAGCACCAAAGGTGAAACGTTGTGACATGATCACCCGCATCCGCACTACCTTTCCCCTCAAACTTGGGAATGTCCAAAGGGAGCTTGGTAGGGACCGGGGGCCAACTAGGGTCATGACACACCAGATCATTCGTGAGCTTCGAAAGATCCAGAAGATTCAAACGTGTAAGGAACAGGAGCTGCGGCTGGAAAGCTTGATTATAAGCTCCCATAAAAGGTTGGTTGAACGAAACTAGATTATAAAGTGGACCAAAAGCTTGACCATGAGCATTAAATGGTTGATAATAAGGACCTGATGGACCATAAGCTTGACCATGGCCATAAGGTTGATAAACTCCTTAGACCTGACCTGTATGAGAGTAAGCAGGTATATGTGTGTTTTGGGCACCGTATTGAGGTGGGTTGAACTGGTCGCCAGCACCGACTGTGTTGTAGTAAGGGTTGCCACCATAAGTATGGGGCATATACGTACTATTCGTAGTGGGAACTGAGTTGTAATGACCATAATGGTCAAGTATGTTCCCACCCCTAGTATTAGGATTAGCGTGAGCAGTCGTGTGGTGACCCAAAGCATGAGAAGTATTCCCAACCCCAATGTTGGTGTTACTAGTAGCAGGAATGGTGGCATTATAATCACGAGGATAAGATATATTCCCACCTCCTACATTAGCATTATTAGTAGCGGTGGTGGATGCAAAAGTGTGTGGTACTTGTCCACCCCCATAGTTAGGAGGAGCATTAACATTTGTGAAAGTGGTCCCGGGTTGACAGGTAGCGATATGTGTGTTCGGTGGTGGATGGTGAGTCGTGTTTCGAACAATGTTCCTATTGGGTTGGGCAGTCCTAGGAGGTGGTCTTCTTCCAACATTAGCATTGTTAGGAGGATTATGACCAGTCCTCATATTATGTGCTTGAGTGGACAACGTGGTGCCCCTGGCGAGGGTATTTCCCCCAGTGGGTGCAATGTTGCTAACACCATGACTAGTGCTAGCATGACTACCAAAAGTAGTGGGAAGATCAACTGTGCTAAAACTGGGCATATTATATGAGAACAGGTTAACGTCGATCGCAGGATCTTTGTCTTCGTCTTCAGGTAAGGTAGGCATCCCATAAAGATAATTATCCGGATTCGAAGGATCAAACGGATTGTTCTCAAGTGGATTCGACGAAATATAACTAGGTTGAGTCTCAGGTGGATCACCCCCCTAGGCCTCACGAGGTGTGGTGGTGTCTGAAGTATGTTCGACTCCACTCGATGGAATCGTGGGGATGTCCTCCGTGTCGGAACATGCAACCTTCATAATGTCGGCTATGTATGTCTCGTAAGAATCCAAAGACTTAGAGGGAGCCTGCCGACGTCCCCGAGTAGCACGACGTGAAAACTTGGCCAATTTTAAACCAGCTAACCGACGAGAATGATGGAGAGTAGGAATTCGCACCACGATATCTCCAAAGAGAATATAAAATCACAACGTCTCCTACGGCCAACTATCGATCAAAAATAGTAAATCAAAATCACACACCTAGAGAAACTACAGCCAAGAGCAGACAAACAGAGTGGCTAAATGAGCTCCCGACACTAGAGCCAGTATGTCTCGTCTAGGAGAGGCTTGAGACTCCCAAACTATAGCCGGAGGTAATAGAATCAGTTATAGAAAACTCACTATGGCTTGGGAGACCACTACAGACAGTTGACTACCAGAAATCAACTC
Organism: Larix kaempferi; assembly: GCA_027924585.1. Taxonomy (NCBI): domain Eukaryota; kingdom Viridiplantae; phylum Streptophyta; class Pinopsida; order Pinales; family Pinaceae; genus Larix; species Larix kaempferi. The sequence continues at coordinate 10,736,933 of BSBM01002204.1, read as the reverse complement.
AATTCTCAGAACTATGCTATTATAAATGACAATGCTAAGATAATGGAGAATGTAGCCAACCTCGATCCAAACATTTGATGTAGATCCCCGTTGGAGCTTTTCCAATCCATGCACTTGAATCTGCAAATTAGTCTTGACAGCCGATATACAACAAGTACATAATATATATAAATGACATTAACATCATCAATAGCAATGGCCCATGATATAACAAATGCAACCCAATGTAAGATAAACAACATTTACAACATTAATGGACGAGAATATGAGTATTTCTATTAATAAACAAGAAGAAGTACAATGTGATATGACCTCTTGCCGGCAACCAATCTGAACCAAGATCTGGATCAATCCACTTGTGCCTCCACCACTTCAATCCTCGATGAATGGAAAACTCAAACTATGGTAGGAGTTTGGAAGGTGAACATAAAGGAGTTCACAACTACAAGGATCAATGAGTGTAGACTCAAGATAGGGAAAAAATCCACTAGAGTTCTCTCTCTCTTCTTTCTCCTCCCATCCATAAGCCATATGTGCTCAATATATAGTCCTCCCAAAGGTAGGTGAAAGGACACATCGAGGCATTACTTGGGTAGATGGAGGGTCAAAGGTCACCCAATAACTTCTTTTTGGGAGTAAAAAGTAATTAACTAGTAATTTTTACCATTTTACATGCTACCTGCGGGTTATAGTGATGCAACTCGCGGGTACGCTTGCTATAGTGATGCAACAAGCGGCTAAGAGGAAAAATGAGGAAATAGTATGTCTGAAGGATATAAAAGGGATTTGAGTCAGTGAAATGGATCCTACAGGCCAAAGAATGCTGATGCTCACAAGGTGGACAATTACGTTGTAACACATTGCCTTCAAATATCATTTTCATTGTCTTCAGATTGATGATGGTGGAGTTCGTCATTGCCCAATCGATGCCCAGTCGTGCTGGATAAGGATTGCTATCATCCACAATTTTAATTACTTCGAAGTTTGCATAACTTCACACTCCATCAATGTTGACAATAGTACTGGTTAACCTTCCTAGAGGTATAACTATGCCTTGATTAGCCATTCTTAACTGTATAGGTGACCACTGTAACTTTGGTTTTTCCATCGCCTTCCATGTCTGCTTAGTCAAGAAATTCACTTCAGACCTGAGATCAAGAATGATCTCTTCCATCTCGTACTCTCCTCTCTGTGCAGTGAACCGCATTTCCCTGCTAAGTCTTTTGGGACTCCTAATGTTATGTACTACACCATGTGCTATTCCTTTCTTACTGCATGATTCGTACTGATTTATCAGTTTTTCAAATTCCATAAGAGTGTCTTTGTTTTTTAATAACTTGATCCAGCTGTGTAGAAACTACGCAACAAAAATATATGTATCTTGTGCAGCACGCGTCTGATCATATGCCAGTGGCATATCTTCTATTTGTAGTACTTCACTTTGCAACAGGATCCTTGGTGAAGTAGGTGGTGGTTGTTTATACATGTATCGCGCTTCTTTAAATATTTCTTTATTTTTCTATAAGTTCAATGGAGGTTCTTTCCCAGGAGCTTTTCTAATACCTACTATTTCTCCAGGGTTCTTCTTAGCATCAGTTGTTCCAGAAGTGAAGGCTTCTATGCTGTTGTATTTTCCTGTATCAGCGCCACTTCACATTACTGCATTGACACTCTGACCTGTAGGTTTGCTCTCAGATGCGCTCAACTAGATGTTAGGGTTCGGTGTTTCTATTCTTCTCCGCTTCTGCATTTCTACCTCAAGCACGGGGCAATCTTCAATCACATGATCAAATGATTTATAGTAGTTGCATGTGGTGCATGGATTAGTACATTCTCTTGATACATGACCTGGATGGCCACAGTTATAGCATATTACCTAGCCTTGTCCTCTTCCTTGATTTTGGCCAATATTTCTTCCTCTCCCGCGATATCCACCACTACGGCCTCTATATCCTCCTTGATCATAGTGGGTGTTCTCTTGCTTTGGCTGATTTTCCTCTTGGACGCGGTACATTCCAGCACCTCACATTGCTTCCATATCTCGCTTTCTTTCATTCATCAGTTCATAAGCACAACAGTTGGACTCATCATGTCCAACTGACTTACATAAATTACAGTATAATTTTTTAGGTGTCTTTACATATTTTTGTATCAGGTAACAGCCCTCAGGCCTGTGTCCTCTACTTCTACAAATTTCACACCAAGGTGCCTGGTTCTGATTCATATTTATTGGGTTTGGTGCACCACTATTAAGATATTCTTGAAATAAGGGGCAATGTTCTCTAGTGTGGCCCTCTCCTTTGCATCCTGTGCACCAAACTTATTTTCTTTGTTAATGTCTCTGCTCCTTTCCATTCTTTATACCTTGCAATTCTAATATCAAGGTATCCAATTGGTTCTGGATCTGCATCATCCCAGAACTACTTTCTCTAATTGGTGAAGCTTCCAACTTCATTGCAATCTCCAAGGCCTCAGCTTGAGATACAAAATTTTGTTGCATCAGTGGTTGTCTAATATGGGGCAACAATGCAACAATGAACCATTCTTGATGTTGTTGCGGAGCTATAACAAAGCTCACTTGGTCCAACAATGTTTTGAATTTTTGGTCGAATTCCCAGACCGATTCAGTAGGTTTCTACTTGATTTCTTTCAACTTTGTTATGCACTATGATTCTGATTTGGGACCATTCTTGATGTTGTTGCGGAGCTATAACAAAGCTCACTTGGTCCAACAATGTTTTGAATTTTTGGTCGAATTCCTTGACCGATTCAGTAGGTTTCTACTTGATTTCTTTCAACTTTGTTATGCACTGTGATTCTGATTTGGGTTTTTTAAATTATGTTGCAATCACAGTATTGATGTCTGCTAAGGTTCTTGGTTGTGCTTGAGAATACTTCATAAACCAATGCAGTTCTCTATCTCTAAAAGTAGTGATGAACTACGCTCTTTTTATAGAATCATCCATAACTTGCTTGACACTCGACATGGCTTCGCATAGAAACCAGTGCTAATCAGGGTCTTCCTGACCCGTTCTCTTGAAAATCGGCAGTTTTATATCGTTATCTGTCATTCTCCTTCTGGATTGTGTACTGTTTTGGGATTGATTCCCTGTGACAAAAGTAGACACGGGCTGCTGGATTGTGCTAGGGATAGTATTCTGTGGAATAGTCTGAGTTGTAGTGCTATGAGCACTGACTCCTGCGGTGTTACTAGTATTACTGATCTGTGAGATGGGATGCGCGACACTCGCAGTGGGTGGGTTCTGGACTGATTGATTATGAGGTGTAATACGCTGAATTGTGGCTAATAACTGAGTGTTCGTATTATTGAGGTCACATGGAATTTCGGTATCTATACGGTTTCTAGATGGTCTAGGTTTCTTCTTGTTAGTAAGCTTGTATCTCTTTCCACTTCTCAAAGTATGGTTTTCTTCGTTAGAATCAATGTATGTATTCTCTACCATGACAGATTTAGAACTATTGTTGCATTCTTAAAACACCTTTCTCAGTTAAAATAATTTTAATGTATAGACTGAGGTTTTTCAGGAACTTACCTCTGAATCCTTTGAAAAAGTATGCTTCAGCTTGGCTGTAGGACTTCAGCGTATCTACAGCAAACTCGGTCACAAATCCTTCTAGTATGCTATCAACCCAGAAGTCAACTGCTTGTGACAGTGGGCTATCTATAGCTTTGAGTTGTTCAGTAAGATCCAGACTCCACTCTGTAGGTACTCCACCTTGGGAACAATTCTTTCTTTCTGCTAGGCGCGATATCCACTCGTGTAGCTCGTTTGGAAACAAAGCCCAAAAAATTTCGTGGATGTCCCTCCACAAGTATCTGTTCAACCACTTTACGTCAAATAGACACGGATGTCTGTTTTCTTTCTTTGTGAAATATCTTTCAATATTTTCGCACGAAGCCCAGATCTCTTTCTTTTCTAGATGCCAACTATCGGACATTACTTTTCTGAATACATTATCGCATCACTGGTCTTAGCGCAGCAATGGAACCATTTGTTGGTCGCAACACTGTTCTAGAGGTTTTCCAATGTAGACCCAGGTACTTCACGGTACAAGATACCAACAAAACCCCTATTCACCGGCCCTTTCGGAAATAGACTGCAAGCAGCTTGAGGTCTCACTCAAGGCGAAGTTGAGGGGGTGGTTGCAAAAGCAGGTTTCCACAACCTTGTGATGCGAGTGTTTCAACTTGTGAATGTGCAACGCAATGACACACTACGTACTGCGGTCAGTGGCTGCGCTAGGTCTTCTACTCAATGTTGAATGCCACAGCGAGCCAGGATGCTCGTGAATCTAGCGTATTCAACAACTGGGCATGGGGATTACTTCCACCCTATGATGATAAGTTATCAATAGCTTATCGTGCAATACTTCTTATGGATCGACGCGTCAACTAGACAGTGTGGTTTGTTTATGAGACCTAATCCTTCTATTCAACTTTATTGGATGATCCTTAAGACTTCATCGTTACTTAGACTGACAAACATCATAACTTGTGCAAATGAGTGAGATGTGCAGTGTTGTATGCTTGATGTCACGATTCAACCTTAAGACTTAACTGTACAGTTATCTCCTAGATCCATTCATTCAAGGACTTATAGGTGCTTGAGTGTTAACATTCATCCATACCTGAACTACTAGCATCTTATTCCATCCCTTCCATTGTGAATATAGGTAAAAGTAAACACATATCAGATAACAGTAATTTTATGCATGCACTGTAAGTAACTTAGGTAAAAATAATGGCAATCATACACATCAATCACATAACACAAGGTTTAACGTGGTTCACTCCCCCAGATGGGAAGCTACTTCCATTAGAACTGTTGTTTATCATCTTAGGAAAGGGTACAACAGTTCTTCGTCTATGCACTCAGCTGTAGATGCTCTTCTCTCTCTCTCTCTCTCTCTCAAAATTAGGTCTCTGCGCACTCAGCTGCAGAGCCTTTACAATGCTTCAATCTGATAGATCTCACAATATTCAATAATAATCAACAAAATGAAGAGTTAACCCTTTCCTTTACAAAATTTCCTTATTTATAGATCAAGACCCGTAGGTCATGTCTTTACATTACGAAGGCAAAACCCTTAGGTTTTACAAAGATGTCGTGGTTTTCCCAAAAATAGACTACTGGTATCTGGCAGCGGATCTTCTGTCACGTGCACGCCAACAGGTTGCTTCCACCGAGCTATTCCTTCTTTCATGGCCTTAGATGAATAGTTCAAGTAGTAGTAGTCTTCTGTTTGTTGTGATTAGTCACCTACCTCTGATCTGCACCTACCCACTGCTTGGTAGTTATCGACGAGCTTTGCCAAAAATAGGTCTTCTGTGACCTAACCAAAATAACTACCTTCATCCATCCACCCTCTGCTTAGCTGGATCTTCGTCAGTGTGGCACATCGCGATGCTGTAATCCTCGTGGCACTGACCTCGTAGCCCTTCCGATACTGCGCTGCGCGCAACGTCGCAGAATATCAAAATTGTGCTACACTTCTCCTCGCAGCTTCCAAAACTGAATGTGTTTAAAATTTGACCTCCTGGGCCAGGCCCAACATGATGAGTTTTAGTGCTTGAAAAAAGTGATGTGCTCAGAAGAAAAGGTTCTATTGATTGCAGAAATTTGGCATCCGGACAACAAAGAAATCTGGGCTTGGTGTTACAAGACAGAAAGAGACTTCGCAAGGAAGGAAAATAGAAATCCGCAGCTCTCTGACATAGATTGGTTGAACAAATACCTGTCGAAAGATATTCACGAAATTTTCTGGGCATCTTTTGAAAACGAGTTGCACGAGTGGTTATCAAGGCTCGTAGAGCGCAAGAACTATTTTGTGCTAGAAGTACCTACCGAGTGGACTCCATAGCTCATTGCAATGCTCGAAGCAGTAGATAGTCCATTTTCTAGAGCAGTCAACTTTTGGGTTGACAGTATACTAGAAGGCTTCATGACAGAGCTTGCTGTGGACACCCTAAAGTCCTATAGTGCAGCCGAAATAGAGTTTTTCAAAGGTTTCATAGGTAAGTACCTGAACAATTTGAGTTTATACATTAAAATGCTTTTAGCTAAGAAAGGCGTTTTAAGAATGCAGTGAAATTTTTTATTCTGTCATTGTAAATAACATATATCGTGACTTTGACGAAGAAACCCATAATTTGAGAAGTGGAAAGAGATACAAGTATACTACTGAGAAAAATCCTAGACCACATGAACTCCACATAGAGATCGAAATACCATGCGAGATTAATAATCAGACCGCACCCCTCTCAGGCACTTATTAGCCTATTACACCACAGAACCCGCTGGTTGCAAGTACCCCACCTCCTATTTCTCAGAATTCGTCAGTTCAGACCCCTCTTATTGTTAATATTCCTAACCCTGAGAACGTCAATACCAGTAACACCGCGAGAGTAAGCACTCAGGCTATCCCGACTCTGACCATTCTGAATCCGGCTATCCCAATTCAGCTTGTTCCGCTTCAGAACACTGCGAAGAATATCCCTAACACCACTCAGAACACAGCGCAACACCCTATACCACCTGGGAGAAGGATGACTGATGATATTAAACTGTCGATATTCAAAGGAACGGGTCTAGAAGACCCTGAGTAACATTGGTTTCTATGTGAGGCCATGTGGAGTGTTAAGCAAGTTCAGGATGATGCTGTGAAGCAAACGCAACTCATCACCAAATTTAGAGATAGAGCCTTGAATTGGTTCATGAAGTATTCTGTTGGACATTAGAGAACCTTAGCAGAGATTAAGGTTGCGCTATGGAGCGAGTTCAAGAAATCGAAGTTAGAATCCTAGTGTATTACAGAGTTAAAAGAGATTAAACAGAAACCCAATGAAATAGTTTGGGAATTTGACCAGTAATTTAAGACATTGTTAGTTCAGGTAACCTTTGTCATAGCACCGCAACAACACAAAGAATGGTTTATAGTCACGATGTTTCCCCATATCAGAATTCCGTTGATGCAATAGAAAGTAGCTTTGTAGGCAGAAGCCTTGGAGATTCCGATGAAGTTAGAATCTTCACCAATTGGAGAGACTAGCACCGAGATGTCTCAGTGTCAGACCCGGTTAGCTACCCTAACATTACAACTACAGGATATGAAGAAGGGAAAACAAGACAGACAAGAAGTCTGGTGTACAGGATGCAAGGGAGAAGGGCACACCAGAGAGCATTGTCCTTTATTTCAATAGTACCTTAATAGTGGAGCCCTGAATCCACTAAATCAGAATCAAGCACCGTGGTGCGAAATCTGTAAAATGAGAGGCCATAGGCCTGAAGACTGTTATCTGATACAGAAGTATGTCTGCACCCCTAAGAATCTATATTGCAATTTCTATAAGTCAGTTGGACATGATGAATCCAATTGTAGAGCATATGAGCTCATCCAGGAAAGGAAGCGAGAAATGGAGCATATGCGTGATAGTGGAGTATACAGAGTACAAGAACAAACCCCACCGAAGCAAGATAATGTGCTGTATGACCAAGGCGCATATAGAGGCCGTGGAGTATTCCTCGGAAGAGGAAGAAATACTGGTCCAGGACAAGGAAGGAGAAGAGGCTAGATGATCTGTTACAACTGTGGCTAGGCAGGTCACTTATCTAGAGATTGTACCAACGAGTGTACTACTTGTAATTACTGCAAATATTTTGATCATGTTATTGAGGTATTCCCAGTGTTAGCGGAAGAAATGAAAAAAAGAAAGCAAGATGCACCTAACCCAAACATTCAGTTGATCACAGCAAAAAGAAGGGCTACAGATCCAAGCATCAACGTAGTGACACAAAGTGGCACTGCAATAGGGAGGGATAGAGGAGCAAAAGCCTTGGCTTCTGGAGATTTTGACACTAAGCAGACTCCTCTTGAAACAATATGGATAAGAAAAGATACTGGGAAAGCACCTGCTTTCAACTTGGAGAAAAGCAAATAAGTATTTGAAGAAGCGTGGGATATCTTCAAAGAGTCAGCACCTAGGTCACAAAGAATCCTGTTGCACAGTGAAATACCGCATATAGAGGATATGCCAGCTGCTTATGACAAAATGTGCACTGTAGCAGAGATAGGCACCTCTGTTGCCCAGTTCCTAAGGAGCTGCATGAAACTACTGAAGAGTGCAGATGCTGTGGTGGAATTAGAAAAGTTATTGAAGCAGTATGAACCACATAGTGAGACAAATACTGACCAGGGCGCAGTTCATTATATTAAGAGCCATAAGAGAACCGACTGAGAAATGAGGCTTAGCGTGTAGATACGAGACTATGAGATGGATGAGATCATCCTTCATCTGGGATCTGAAGTAAAAGTCTTGACTAAATAGACATGGCAGCAGATGGGATGACCAAAGTTGTTATGGTCACCCATACAGTTGAGAATGGCCAACCAGGAGAAAGTCATACATTTTGGAAGGTTAGCCAATGTTATAATTGACATTAATGGAGTGCGAAGTCATGTAGACTTCAAGGTTATCGAGATTGTGGATGATAGTCAGCCTTATCCAGCTCTGTTGGGAATTGACTAGGCTATGGATAACCTTGCCATCATAAATATGAAAACAAAGAAGATGATCTTTGAAGGAAAGCATCTCAGGGTCATCGCACAACTGGACCCTACAGACAGAGAAAGATAGAGTGAGCCAATTCAGGAAGAATCCAGAGCACAGGATCTTGACCGCCTTTACAAGATGATTGCGAATCAAGATGACTATGTTAATCCTACTGCGGATGGAACACTCAGTTGGCGATGTGACATCTCTTACATCTCAGACTCTGATGCAGGACTGGAGAACTGGCAAGGATGTATGCACGAAGTATCTGCAAGAAGATGCGTGCATCTTACAAAGTCACTGCGCTGGATTGGAAAGGAGGTAAGTCCAATCCCCACCTATGATGGTTCATCTAATGTTTATTCCTTTATCAAAGAATATACTGTATCAGTTGCAGATGAGCACCGTATACCAGCACTAGATATGGCGCTGCGCGAGACACCTACCAGATGGTGGGTTGTGCATAAGGAAACATTGACAACATGGGATCAATGTAGAATCAAAATGCAGATCAGGTTCGTTGACAAGGTTGCACTTCCCTTTGAAAAATATAAGGGATCGACGGATCCAAGGGAGCATATTGAAATCTGTTCACAAGCATGGGAGGAGAGACCACAGACAGAATGGGTTCATCTGTTTGTGCACACATTGGAGGAGTAGATTCCAAGGAACTGGTATCTAGACATGGAGTTGCGCAGAGAAACTATAGATTGGCCTACCTTGACTGCGAAATTCCAGAAGAGTTTTAGTTTTGAAGATGACAGTTCGAGTATAAATGAAGCTTTGCAGATCATCAAGGAAATAATATTCAGAGCAGAATGCCCAAGTACAAACGAGGCACTGGAGGAATTCAACGAAAGAGTGTTTGAAGATATAAAAGTACCTATGAACCTACATCCAGAATGGAAGAAATAGATAGAGCATACCCTTGGATGCTACAATCTATCTGAAGAGTTTGAAGATAAAGAAGAAAGTGATGAGGAGGATCCATGCAACGTCGTTATACCTAATTCAGAAGGTGCATGCGACGTAGAAGGATCTCCACTGGAAATTCAAGACATGAGTGGACCTGTTAAAACGAGAAAAGTGAACATTGGCATAAGCGAAGAGCCGAAGTTCGCATCTATTGGAGACTACTGGGATGATCAGACAGTCGCGGAGATCGCAGACCTGCTACATGAATATCAAGATCTATTTTCGACAAGTTTATAGACATGAAAGGTATTCTGGGCGACTTAGGGGTCATGAAGATACCTCTTAATCCAGGCACGAACCTTGTTAGGCAAAGGACGTACAAACCGAATCCTCGCTACAAAGAAAGAGTCAAGGAAGAACTTGATAAGATGCTCGATGCAGGGACCATTGAGCTAGTTGAATAATACGAATGGATAAGCCCAATGGTTATCCAGGATAAGAAAACTAAGGGTGAGATTAGGATCTGCATGGATCTCAGGAATCTGAATGATGCTTCACTACATGACCCATTTCCCACTCCTTTTACAGATGAAGTCTTAGACAATGTTGGAGGAAATGAGGCATACTCTTTCACTGATGTATTTTTTGGATACCATCAGATAAGAATTGATCTAGCAAATAGACACAAGACAACTTTTGCCACTGAATGGGGGTCATTCCAATATACAGTAATGCCCTTTGGTCCGAAGAACACACCTGCCATTTTTTCTAGAGTTGTGGTCGCAACATTTAAAGATTTCATGCATAAATTTTTAGAAGCATATTTTGATGATTGGATTGTCTTTGGTTTGCTGAAGAACCATTGTGCAAACCTTAGAATGATGCTAGAAAAGTGCAGACAACATCAGATATCCTTAAATTTGAAGAAGTGTGTTTTCTGTGTACCCTATGGTATTCTGTTGGGACACATAGTATGCAAACAAGGCTTGATGGTTGATCATATGAAGATCATAGTTATTGTGAACTTGCTAGCACCAAATTCAGTAAAGCAGCTGCGCACTACATTGGGGCATATGGGGTTATGCGCAGATAATCGCACCCATGGAGAAGATCCTAAAGAAAGATGCGATGTTCATCTGGAACGCGAAATGTGAGAAAGGCTTAGACACATTAAAAGAGAAAATGGTAACTATGCCGATCCTAGTTTTTCCAGACTAGGAGAAGCCATTCCATGTACATGTTGATGCTTCATGCATAGCATTGGGTGTTGTATTAGCACAACCAGGAGAGGGAGGTATTGACCATCCCATTTCATTTTCAAGCAGGAAGCTGTCATCTATAGAAAAGAATTATACGGGGGTCTAGCTATGGTCTACCCACTACAGAAATTCAAGCACTATCTGCTCGGTGCGCACTTCTATATGTACACTGGCCACTATGTTTTGAAATACCTAGTTAAAAATCCAGTGTTAGGGGAGAGAATCTACATATGGTTGTTACTCTTCAAGGAGTACAACTTTGAAATTGTAGTTAAATCGGGAAAATTGAACTTAGGACCTAATCATCTCTCACGTATTGAGTCAGGCGAAGAACCTACAAATATTGAAGACAGTCTTCCTAATACGCAGTTGTTTGCCATCCAGGTTGCTGATGACTACTATAAAGATATCATAGACTTCTTGACTACTGGGTTGGCACCCATTGATTTCACTACGCAGCAAAAGAAGCAGCTGGTAGTACATGTAGCAGAATTCACCATAATCGCGGGACAGCTATACAAGTCAGGACTGGATGAAGTGCTGCGCAGATGTGTATTAGAACACGAAAATCCATTCATTTTGGCGGAGGCACATTCAGGTGTATCGGGAGGCCACTATGCACGAAGAGCCACTATGCAGAAGATATTGTGAGTAGAGATATGGTGGCCTACTATCCACAAAGATGCAAAGGAACATTGCTAGAACTGCGATGTCTATCAAAGAACAGGAAAGTCATCGCGCAGAGATGAAATTCCTTTGAATCCGCAGTTGACACTCGGGCATTTGAGAAATGGGCCATTGATTTTGTGGGACCCATCAACCCACCGGGGAAAAGGACTGGTGCGAGATACATCATCACTGTTACTGATTATCTCACCATATGGGCAGAACTGAAGCCAGTAAAAAACTGTAGCGCAGGTACTTCCTCACAGTTCATTTTGAAAGCATCCTTACTAGGTTTGGATGCCCGAATATTTTGATGAGTGTTCAGGGAACTCATTTTCTGAACAGAACAATTGAAGACCTAATTGAAGAATTCCATATTCACCATCAGAGAAGTATGCCATATCATCCACAAGCAAATGGAATTGTGGAAGCTTTCAAAAATATATTGTAGAATGCGCTAACTAAGGTATGCAATGTGAATAGGGATGACTGGGATCTGCGCATTCCAGCTATGTTGTGGGCGTACATAACTACTTATAAGAAACTGACTGGCCATACACCTTTTAGGTTGGCCTATGGACAAGAAGCAATGATGCCTATGGAGTACATTATTCCCAGCTTGAGAATAGCTTCATTTACAAGCATGGAAGATTAAGAGGCACTAGAAGAAAGACTTCTACACTTGGTTGGGTTGGAGGAAGATTGCTTCATCACAGGCTTTCACCAGCAAGTGTAGAAAGATAGAGAAAAAGCATGGCATGATCGCCATATAAAAAACAAGTCCTTTCAGGTAGGTGATCTAGTCCTCCTATATGATAGAAAATTTGTGAAGTTTCTTGGAAAGTTTAAAATGCATTGGCTTGGTCCATATACTATTGTACATGTTACTAATGGTGGCGCAGCTCAGTTAGCCACGTTATCTGGAGACAATCTACCTGGATTAGTCAATGGAAGTAAGATAAAACCCTATCGAGATATCCCTACTATGTAGGACCCTCTATAGAGTGAAGCAAAAACAAAAAACAAAAAAAGAAAAGAAAAGAAAAGAATAACTACGCAGCTCGATGCTTAAAAGGATAGCTACGCAGATCCAATGAAACAGAGAAGGTGCAAAGTACAGAACCAAGAACCACGTAGTACGAAGATGAAAAGGTAGATGTGCACATCAAGTTGAACATGCCAACTGCGAGGAATGAAAAGATACGCTGAGAGGCATGCGCTGGAACCGTAGCTGCGCAGCTAAGCACCGAAAAGCACATGTGTACATCAGAACCACTTGTCAGAACCACCAACGCATCACGACAGAAAACGTTAGCCATGGTAACTGTCGACCGGTTAGTGGGACGTTATCCAAAATGGCAGCATCGATGAAATCAAGCATTAACGGCCGATATGACCATTCAGCCATAATAAAGGGCAAAGTGACCGAAATATGAGCAACATCTAGCTGACAAGATGGCAATTAAATGCTCACTTAAACTGAGTTAATAGCTTGGCAGTACCGGCACCTTTTCGAAATTAAGGAAACATCATTGGTTCAGGCATGATGATTGGTCGACAATACTGAGATCTCACAGGAGATCTGGTAGAAGGAGGAAGCAGTAACTACTCCATACGGCTCATCGCCACGTTTTAGACCAGTAGGGTCTATAAATATCCCTCAGCCCAACACTTATACGTTTTACAGGGAACTCTATTTCGTCTGCGTACGATTTCAGAGCTTCCATAACCAGAGAGCCGAACAATCTGTAGGTGCATGTCCAAACCACTTACCAGTGCCGAAGTGCTAAAAATATTCCTACAGTCGGGTTTCCAGGGCGTGATTTTGGCTCCCGTGATGAAACCTGCAGGGGAGAAAGGTGCTTCATCCCAAAGCTCTACAAGGCAGGCCGAAACAAAGAAAGGGAAAAATCGAGTTACAGACCAGGAAGGGTCGAAGACAACTAAACTGCTGAAACCAGTCACAATCCAGAAGAGACCCATCCATCTAGTGCATGACTATATTCCTCCTCGAAAAGACAATGCACCCCCTGTTCAACTGCATAAGAATGTTGTCTATGAAGTTCCAATCCCACCTATGTCTATTCACGTCAGGATTGTAGAAGACATTGGCGAAAAAGTACAAGATTGTAAGTTTAAATACCACAACTTGCTAGAAGGAGCACAGTCGAAGCCGAATAATTTCCCCCAGTTTCAGTCGGACCGATACATGAGTCAGCAGGATGATGCCCAACCTGGCACTGAAACTCTGTTTGTACAGGAGTGGATCAAACCACTAGAACCATCCGGGTTGTTGCACCTACTGCGCATCCAAAACTTTGATAAGAGCCCAGAGCTCACCGCAGTAGTGCACGTTTTACTCTCCTGTGCACATGACGGATTTCTCTGGTTGGACAAGTGCATAGACATCAATATTGATCTGATACACTATATTACACTGCTAAACAAGAGCGGCGACAACCCCTCACAAGTAATGGTAGGGAAGGTGTAGGAAAAAGATCTCACCGGTAAAATTAGAGAGGAATTTGGCATAATCCGGGGCAAGCAGGGCTTCCCCACCAAAGACATCAATAATGAAGTGACCAAATTCACAATTCAGCTCCTCGCATGGAAGATACTGCACAAATGTAGACCGCCAGAGGTATCGGCCGCAGCAGTTCAGCTCTCATCTAAGACATTAAAAGGCACTTCTTACAACTGGTCGCAGTACCTACTCAATGAGTTCTTGGTAAACGTTGAAGAGACCCAGGACAACAGGTCCCCGTTTCACTTTAGTTGGTTGTTAATACTGATTTCCCTTGTCGGTTGGAAAGAGCCAGCTGGCTATTAATGAGCCCAAATTATAGGTATCGTATAGCCTTTTTGCCATAGTAAAGTACAAGATATGATGAAGGAAATACACCTGTTTTGTGGGAAAATGTATTTACTTTGATTATTTAATAAGGATGTTTAGAGATTATTCTTTTTATGTTAAAATCATTTTTCCACGTGCTAACCCTAGGAATTAGTAAGCATAAATAGGGCGTGAAGGTCTTGAGGTATCTACGAGAGTCAAAGCTCGAGGACTGCAGATAATAGAGGGGCTCAATGCTCATATCTCCCTAAATTCTAGCAGAAGCCCTGATTAAGAGGATCAGCATTTATGATCATAGAATAGGTTAGAATTAGAGACATATATATATGGACCTCTCAGGTAATGAGGGGGGCCTGTTGCTATTTTGTAGAATCAATCATTTATGCATTTTTGTACTGCGAAGACAGTTTGTGTTAAATACTTTTCCTGAACCATGAAGTTATGTTGGCTGTCGATCACCTTCTTGAGGTGTCCAGTGTATACCCAGGTACTTCGCGGTTCAAGGAACCAATAAAACCCCAATTCACCGGCCCTTTTGGCAATAGGCTATGCACATCCTGAGGTCTCACCCGAGGTGAAGCTGAGGGGTGGTTTCGGAATCAAGTTTCCACAACCGGGTGATGCGATGGGGGGGAAAGCTAATAAGTAGCGCAACGACTTGTGGGTTGCGCGGATAGATAATTGCATGAACCTTCTGTTCCGCGTTGGATACTTCAGTGCGCAACTGCTCTCGCACCTCCAATCACTGTGCGATACAGGATACCCTTGTGTTACGACAATAAGCTATCAAGAGCTTACCTTGCAGCAACCTTCAATGACTCGGTGCATCAATGAGACTATGCGTCCTTGCCAGGATGTTCAATTCTAACCATTCTACTTAACGTCCTTTATCCCTTTACTCCATTCAAGTTCTTATCATTAAAGTGTGGATGGTTTAATAACATACTTTACTGCGCGCTCCAATGCTGTGCTTAAACCCAACGTTCACTACTTGACCAATAGATAGATTCATACATTCCAATCGACAGATTCATACATGTTGAATACTTAACATTTCTCTGCGCATGCATTATTTAACATATTATTCCCATTCTCTGTGGCGAATACATATAAAAGCAATCACATAACAGAAGTTTCCAGCATTACACATTCATACCAAGCAATTAAACAATCATAAACACACATTGGTCACACAACACAAAAATTTAACGTGGTTCACCCCCCGGATGGAGGCTACATCCACAAGAATGGTTGTTAATATTGTTCTTAATGGGAAGGGTACAAATGTTCTTAGTCTACGCACTCAGCTGCAGACTCTCTTCTCTCTCTCAGATAGGTCTCTGCACACTCAGCTGTAGAGCCTTTACAATGGCTTCTCTAAGCTTAAGATTCTACAATAATCAACACTTAACCAAATGAAGAGTTCAACAACCCAACCAACAACAACAACAACCCTTTCCCATACAAAATCATGCCTATTTATAGATAATTCTCGTAGGCATATCTTTACAATTCGTAAGCAAAAACCCTTAGGTCTGCAAAACCAGTGTGGCTAACTACCACCCTAGCTGTCACCGTCGACAGCCTGCTCCACGTGATCCAAGCCGTCGAGCTAAACCACTCGTGGTTCACATGCTTCTCCGATAGTCGTAATCCTCCAAGTGGTTACAACTGCATCATGGCCTGTCCCTTTCCACTCCTTTGTATGCCTGTCGCCATTGGCGTCGTCGCCTAGCTTCTCAACTACTTTCTGCCACACGTTAGAATAGGTCATTTTCATCCATCATCCACCTATTCCTTACCCAAACTAGGTCATATCCTCGTGTGACCTTTACCCATGTTCTTCCCTAAAAGTAGCTCATGCGCTACCATGCGCATCATCCTACTTGCGCAACCATGCCTTAGTCATTTCCATCGCGCGACATGCGCAAAATCTCAACATTGTTCGTCATCTGCGCCACGCACAATGCACTTTCACCCAAAACTGCTTTCTCTTCCTGCCGCAACGTGCAATGCGCAATTATCAAAATTGCCTTTTCTTCTTGCTACAGTGTGCTACGCGTGCTTTTCCATACTTATATATTTTTCCAACCCACTTGGGCCCAACCCAATAGGCCCCTAACACTCACCTATTGCTCGTCCCGAGCCACTTCCACCTGCGAACCCTGGTGCCACGTCTTCCATCGTTCCAAGCTTTACTGTGAAGCTTTGCAGATTTTCTTCTAACTATGAAACTATGTTCTTGGATTTCTGTTCGAACCCTTGAAGCGTCTCCAGAGTAGCCTGCGAGACCTTCCCCCGAGCCACTTGTTCCTACATAGTGCATTCTGCTGTCTGAAGTTCTATGAGCTTCGCATCGAATTGCTGCATTAATTCGAGGCCTTCTTGCTCAATAAGCTACAGCCTGTCCGATGCGGCAGCCTCTTTCTCCCTTAGTGTTGCCAGCTCTTTCTGGAGGTCCTTGACCTCATTAAATCTCTGCACTTTCTCTCTCGCCGGTGCATTCCTCATCTGTATACTTGCAGCAAGTTATTATTTTAATAAGAAGACTGATGTTACTTTCAAGCCTGCGTTTATTAGTTTTCCATACTCCTGAGTATGGGTTGGGGACGGCCCCTCCAACACGTAAGTCAGGAGTTTTACTATGTTTTGAGGTATTTTCCATATGTGTTGTGCATTGATTTAATCCCTACCATATCTGAAAGTATTTTGATGGCATTTGAATAACATGGTTCTATTTCAGTATTAAAGCGATCATTTTGATTCAACATAATATTTGTCATTGGTTACAGCGCATTTCGTAGTTTGGTAAAACTCTTTCCGTAGTCCTGTAGCTGCATTCTATGCAAGCATATTTTTACATATGTTTTCATGCATTCTTATATTAGTTGTAAAACAATGATTTAGATCTAGGAGCTCATGCATATTTCCCTTATCAAATTTAGATCATAGAGGTTAATTACTTTCAGTTCTTTGGTTAATTAATGATCATCACTTTGAGTGTTTAATCCAAATAGATATGATTGGTTACTTCTCAGCATTGGATATTTACATTCTGTATTTGGTTTTCAGTATTTAAGTTTTTAGATTAGACTTTTAATATTCAGTACTTGATTCTCAGTATTCACTTCTTAGATTAAAATCCCAGCCTTTAGCATTTTATTTCTAGACTAAGTTTATCAAGCTTTCAGCATTTCAATTCTTAGTATAGATTTACAGTTTTTAGCATTTAACTTCTTAGCATAGGAATTTGTCATTCATGGATTCACAATATTTTTAGCTCACTTTCTTCTTTGATTAGAGAAACCTTTAAAATATATACCAACACCCCAAACATGACGAAGACTATCCTACAGAGCACATATAGTGCTAGCACCTTTGAAGTTTGTACATCCCCTGGTCGATAATTAAAGTATGCTCCTGGTATAGCTGCCCTAATTAGGCATCCATTCTTGGAGACCACCAATTTTTGGCTTTGCTGCCGAGGAGGTGCTTAACCTTTAGGAGACATCTTTGAAAAACAAACAAACACATAAAAAAAAACCAAAAAACATAAAATTTTTACCATGAATGCCTAGACAACAGAGAGAGATTTGGACGCCTCCTGTTTTCCCGCCCTATGAGCAACAACAGTTCTGATAACTCTCAATTTGAATTCCTTAACTCAGAAGAAGAAGTTGATTCTAGCTATGACCCACATAGAGATAACTTCTCTGCTAGCTCCAGCTCAAATACCACTATGGTAGAGGAAGAGGAGGAACCTAGATAGCTATTCACCTTTCCCATTAGTGTATCTCTTGGAGATGCCAGGATGACGAATATCAATCCTAATAACCTACCAAACTTTCATGGCCTAACCTTAGTGGATCTTGACACATTTCTGTTTGAGTTTGAGGTAGTTTGTAAGTCATTTGGCTACACCACTGATGCACAAAAACTAAGACTCTTCCCTTCTACATTGAAAGATCTATCACTCAGATGGTTTATGAGCCTAGAAGGGAATAACATATTTTCATGGGATCAAATGAAACAAACTTTCCTAGAAAAATATAGGGACTACTGTAAGGAAAAATATACAAGAGATGAAATCTTCAGAATGCAACAAGGAGAAAGAGAATCCTTAGAAGATTACGCACAACGATTTCAACACAGCTACAAATGAGCTTGTCACTGCACCTTGGATACTGAATCACTAAAACTTGTCCTTCTTAGAGAGATAAAAGAGGAAAATATAGAAGTCTTAAACCTTTTGGGAGATGGAGATATATTCTAGAAAACTTACGAACAAATCCTGCAAATTTTCAAAAACTACTCTAGATCTAGGAAAGGTAAAAGTGGGACAAGGGATTGACACCCATTTACTGGGGGATCAGCATCTTCAGGACCAAACCTTAAAAAATCTGATTTAGGAAACCTATTAGATGACATGAAGATCGATATCCTACAATATCTATGTTGGTTGTGGAGCCAGATCTTCCAGTCTCATAGATGATATTGTCTTAGCCGTACACCCCGGAGGACTGTACACCCATTCTGCATTTTTAGGGGTTTGGGGCAATGCTCCCGAGAAAAAATTTTGGGGCCATTTTCGCCAACTATTTTGTGGGCCCATGGATTTGGGTAACCCGTGGTATTTTCCCATTGTATTTCCCCTATAAAAGAAAGTCATTGTAATATGGCTAGGTCAATATGTATTAGGTTTTATGCATTGTAAAGATCTCTAAGATCAGGAGAGAGACTGTGAGAAAGTGAATAGCAAGTGCAGCGGCTGTGCTGTAGGTTGTATCCCTTCACCTTGCTGGATGGTAATAATAATAAGAACTGGAAAATTCAATGTGAATGTATCCCAAGTTGGGTGAACCACGATATATCTGTCTCTCTTGTAATGTGTATGTGTCATTATATTTGCATTTATGTTTATTGTTATTGCTCTCCGATCCTGTTTTTCTAAAAATTAGTATCAGAGCCGAAGGTCTATTTCGCAGATAAACCTACAGGAAGCTAGGATTTCTGGTTCGAGTGGGAGCAATGGCAGAAGAGAGAAAGTTTAAGGTCGAGAAGTTTAACGGCCAAAAATTCTAGTTATGGAAGATGCAAATCAAGGACTATATGTACCAGAAGGATCTATTCCTACCATTGGGAGGAAGAGCAAAGCAGTTAGAGGCTATGAAGGATGAAGAATGGGACGTTCTTGACAAAAAGGCTCTGGGAACAATACAGCTGAGCCTGGCTTCGTCAGTGCCCTTCAATATCTCAAAAGAAACGACAACGGAGGGTTTGATGAGCGCACTGGGTAAGCTGTACGAAAAACCCTCGGCCTCCAACAAAGTATTTCTAATGAAGCATTTATTTAATATGAAGATGTCTGAAGGTGGATCTGTTACTAATCATTTAAATGAGTTTAATGCGGTTACAAATCAGCTAAGTTCTGTAAGTGTGAACTTTGATGATGAGGTTAGGGCTTTTCTAATCTTGTGCTCATTACCATAAAGCTAGAATAGCTTGGTCATGGCTGTAAGTAACTCTGTCTCTAGTTCAAACACCTTGAAATTTGATGATGTTATTGGTGTTATTCTTAGCAAGGAAATGCAAAGAAAAAGCACAGATGAGACATCAAGTAATGCGTTGACCATGGAGAGCAGGGGAAGACAAAAGGAGAGAGGAAAGAGCCAAGGTAATCGTGGCAAGTCTAAAACGAGAAGATCCAAGTCCAGAATGAGAAAAATAAAGTGCTTGAACTGTGGAAAGAAAGGACATCTGAGGAAAGACTGCAAATCTCTAAAGAAGAAAGGAGATGCACAGAAGGAAACTACCCAGGAAGCAAATGTAGAAGGTGATTTGTTACAAGATGCTTTGATTCTTGCATTAGATAATACTAGTGATTATTGGGTAATAGATTCAGGGGCTTCATGTCATGCTACACTCCATAGGAAATATTTTCATGATTATGTTCCAGGCGATTTTGGACATGTTTTATTGGGTGATGACGAGCCATGTAAAATTGTTGGAATGGGTGAGGTATGGATAAAAGTTAAGAATGGAACTGATTGGCTGTTGAAAGATGTTAGGCATATTCCTGCTATGAAAAGAAATCTGATCTCAATGGTGCAGTTGGGAGATGGCGGTTGTCTATCTACATTTGGAGAAAAGTGGTGGAAGATCACTAAAGGATCAATGGTGATAGCAAAAGGAGACAGGATAGGTACATTGTATTTATGTCCTCACAATATTGACCATTCTATATCTTTAGCTTCCACAAGAACAGATACATCATTGTGGCATCATAGGCTTGGCCACATGAGTGAGAAGGGGATGCAGATTCTCCACTCAAGGAAGTTGCTGCCAGATTTGAAGCAGGTAAGTTTGGAATTATGTGAGAACTGTGTTTATGGAAAACAGAAGAGAGTCAGATTTCTTAGGGTTCGAAAACAGAAGAAGAATGGAAAGTTAGAGCTAGTGCATATAGATGTATGGGGACCGGCTTAGGTACAATCTCTTGGTGGCTCTCATTATTATGTTACATTCATTGATGATGCAACTAGGAAAACTTGGGCTTATTGCATTAGACAGAAATCTGATGTCTTTGCTACTTTTAAGAAGTGGAAAGCTTTGGTTGAGAATGAGACAGAAAAAAGGTTGAAGTGTCTCAGATCTGATAATGGAGGTGAGTATTGCGGCAAGGAGTTTGATAGTTGCTGTTCATACCATGGGATTCGTAGAGAGAAGACAGTCCCACGAACACCACAAGAAAATCGTGTGTCAGAAAGGATGAACAGAATGATCATGGAGCGTGCAAGGTGTATGAGACTGCATGTAGGGTTGCCCTTACAGTTTTGGGAAGATGCTATAAATACTGTTGTTTATTTAATAAACATAGGACCTTCAAGTGCTTTGGATGGTGGTATTCCAGAGGAGGCATGGATAGATAAAAAGGTAAACTACTCATTTCTGAGAACGTTTGGTTGTGAAGCATTTGTCCATATTGATAAAGAAAATAGAACAAAGTTTGAAGCTAAATCCAATAAATGTACCTTTATTGGATATGGGGTTGATGATTTTGGTTATCGTTTATGGGATTATGAAAATCATAAAATCATTAGAAGTAGAGATGTCATATTCAATGAAAAGGTCATGTATAAAGATCAGTTGCAAGGAAAGAAACAGGAAAAGGAAAACACAAAGTACACAGTACTTGATGAAATTCAAGAAAATGAAGTTCCAAAGGTGCCAGAAAACCAAGAAGAGTAGCAAGTACCTGAAACTCCTGCAACTACAAGAATATCTACTAGGTTAAGTAGACTCCCTGAACGATACTCTCCTTCAATGTATTATTTGTTGATGACTGATGTTGGTGAACCAGAATGTTATGAAGAAGCAATGCAGGTGGAAACTAGAAAGAAGTGGGAGCAAGGCATGAATGAGGAGATGGACTCATTGGTAGGAAACCATACTTGGGATTTGGTTTAGTTGCCTGCTGGTAAAAAAGCATTGCAGAAAAAATGGATTTACAGGTTAAAGGAAGAAGAAGGAGGCAAGAAGCGGTACAAGGCGAGACTTGTTGTAAAGGGGTTTGCACAGAAGAAAGGTATAGATTTTGATGAAATATTTTCTCTTGTTTTTAAGATGCCTTCAATTAGGACTATCTTAAGTCTAGTGGTGGTAGAATATTTGCATCTTGAACAGCTAGATGTAGAAACAACCTTTCTCCATGGAGATTTGGAGGAAGAGATATATATACAGCAAGCACAAGGGTATGAGGTCAAAGGGAAGGAGAATTTGGTGTGCAAGTTGAAAAAGAGCTTGTATGGCTTGAAGCAAGCTCCAAGGTAGTGGTATCTAAAATTTGACAAGTTTGTGACAGAACAAGGTTATAGTAGATGGCACTCTGACCACTGTGTTTATTTCAAGAAGCTAGACAATGAAAGATATATTATCTTGTTATTGTATGTGGATGACATGCTTGTTGCAGGGTCTAACATGCAGGATATAAATGTGCTCAAAAGGAATCTAGCTAATTCATTTGCGATGAAGGACTTGGGTGCTGCAAGGAAAATCCTTAGTATGAGAATAACCAAAGATAGGAAAAATCGCAAATTGACATTGTCTCAGAGTGAGTAGATACAAAAGGTGTTGGAGAGATTCAGAATGTAGAATGCAAAACCAATAAGTACACCTTTGGCCAACCATTTCAGTTTAAGTAAGTAAATGTGTCCCAAGACACAGGAGGAGATAGATTACATGTCCAAGATTCCCTATCAATTAGCAGTTGGCAACTTGATGTATGCCATGGTGTGCACAAGACTAGATATCGCACAAGCAGTGGGAGTTGTGAGCAGATATATGAACAATCCAGGTAAAGAACATTGGAAGGAAGTACAGTGGATTCTCAGGTAGTTGAGAGGTACTACCACTCAGGCATTATGTTTTGGAGGTTCAGACACTGTTTTACAGGGATATGTTGATGCAGATATGGCAGGTGACAAGGATAGCAGGAGGAGCACCACAAGGTATGTGTTTACTGTAGGTGGAACAACAGTAAGCTGGATTTCGAAACTGCAGAAGGTTGTTGCACTTTCAACAACGGAAGCAGAGTATGTTGCTATTACAGAGGCTAGTAAAGAGATGATTTGGTTGCAGAGGTTTATGGAGGAAGTGGGTAAGAAGCAGAAGGATAGCAGGTTGTATAGTGATAGCCAGAGTGCCATTCATCTTGCAAAGTACTCAGCATTCCATTCCAGGACTAAACATATACAGCTCAAGTACCATTTCATATGCTCTGTTCTGGAAGATGAACTGTTGAAGCTAGAAAAGATACATACTAGCCAGAATCCTGCAGACATGTTCATAAAGGTAGTGACCAGAGAGAAACTGAGTTCTTGCTCAGTTTCAATTGGCCTTCTAGCATGAAGGTGAAGAGGAGAAATTTTCCAAGTCTAAGTCTAGCAAGTGCAGCAGCGGTGGAGTTGCTGTGATCAGTCTCCAAGTGGGAGATTGTTGGTTGTGGAGCCAGATCTTCCAGTCTCATAGATGATATTTTCTTAGCCATACACACCAGAGGACTATACACCCATTTTGCATTTTTAGGGGTTCAGGGCAATGCCCCCGAGAAAAAATTTTGGGGTTGTTTTTGCTAGCTGTTTTGCGGGCCCATGGTTTTGGGTAACCCACAGTATTTTCCCATTGTATTTCCCCTATAAAAGAAAGTCATTGTAATACGGATAGGTCAAGATGTATTAGGTTTTATGCATTGTAAAGATCTCTAAGAGAAGGAGAGAGACTGTGAGACAGTGAAGAGGAAGTGTAGCGGCTGTGCTGCAGGTTGTATCCCTTCACCTTGCTGGATGGTAATAATAATAAGGACTGAAAAATTTAGTGTGGACGTAGCCCAAGTTGGGTGAACCACGATATATCTATGTCTCTCTTGTAATGTGTATGTGTGATTATATTTGCATTTCTGTTTATTGTTATTGCTTTGCGATCCTATTTTTCTAACACTCTAGCCATGCAACTTGATTCACTTCAAATTAAGAAGAAACAAGACGAAATAAACCAGGCATTGGCAGTCTTTTGTTCAGGCTGCAGAAAAAAACATGAGACAGGGCAGTGCATGCTGAACAACATAGAAATATGTGGTCTCTGCATTGATGATCACTCCACTGATAAATGTCCTCTGTTTCCCTCATATAAAGCTGCTATTCAAGATCCCACAACTGAAGGTGCTACAGAACAGCTCTGTTTTGTGAATCAAAGGAGGAATAATTTTGCTAGGCCTTATCAACCCAACAACCAAGCCTACTATAATCAGGGAAATAACAAGCAAAATTGGAATTCAGTACCAACCCCATGGCCATCTCATCCAAGTCCAAACCAGTGGCAGCAAAGCCAACCATATCAACAACCTTATTACCCAAAATATTACTCTCCATACCCCCCACCATTTGCTTATCCAACCACGAATTATGGAAATCAATATCCCTATTCATCCAATTGGAGGCCTCCATTGCAGCTGTCACGTCCCCATCTTGACCCCATTGCATTAAAATGTAAATGATGTAATATTGTTCTAAAATTGTGGCGAGGAGTTCAAGGCCAAGGCCCCGCCATCGATTCATTGATGCATATGGTTTATGTGTTAGCCAAGAACATTGGAATTATAAATATGCATTTTAATAAAATATCCACAACTAGCTATGCAATGCAACAAGAGATGGGGGCATGATGTTACAAGGAATTGGGAGGGAAATATTCAAACCCTTGAGCCAATGAAGTCAAGCCAAGTGTCAATGAGAAAACCCATCAACCATCAACTACCCATGTTGACTTTGGTGCCCAATCATTCATTTCTACCAAGAGTTGGGTGAAGTAGTTAATGCCTTGGGGATTGGGGAGGTATGGATGTCCAAATTCGAGTATGGGAAAGCCACCCTCATGAAAAATCGTGTTTCTTCTTCTTAGGCAAGAAAAACACCCACGAATTGCATTCCCAAGCCATTATTCATTATCAGACTTCACTCTCTCATGTTTTGGAAGCTTACTGGGTGTTTCTGTCATGGAGTACACCGTAAATTCACTAGTTTTCAAGTTGAGAATCCCATTTTTGTGATGGTTGGACTGTGGGGAAAGAAGAGAATCCATTGGGAAGCTCAACAGATAAGTTTGATAGCTTGTTGTTTTCATTATTGTTGTAAAAATGTTTTCGAATTTCCAAATTTGGTTTCATTTGTGGAAAAATCATTTTTGTGAACCCAACAGTTATCTCCTACCTCAGAAATCGTTTTTGAATGTTCCCATCATGTGTGTGACTGTGTATGTGCCAATTTTTGGGTGCCAACCTATCATGGTTTTTCCCAAAAATCGTGTTGGTTCCCTGTTGCCAGTTAATGACTGTGTTAAGGTCGTTTTGGCCCTTGAATGCCCAAGCCTTTGCCCCCTCACGCAGTCTGAGCTAGCTGGGGCTTTTCCCATCACGTTTTTCATCTATCTCCTGCATTTTCCATGCCTGGGAACTCATTTTTGTATTGCACAATGGCTGGGAGGAAGGGAGCCATGATTTTGGGGTTTATGGAGGCCGTTTTTGTCCCTTGAGTGCCCACAAACGTTTTCTGGAAATGGTTTTGTTCTCCTAGGGTGATTCCCCAATTACCATTTCGTTTTTGGTTGCCCAACGTTTTCTTCATGCCCATAAATTGTTATTTTTCTATTATGTGTATCCATGCTCAGTTTTGAGTTGTTGTGTGTTAAGAAATGTTGGGTTTGAAATGGGTTTCCATTGTTTTGGCTTGAGCATGAGTGGAAGCATCCACAAATGAAGAGGGTTCAGATTTAGCCTGATAAACCCAGCTATGGACTGGCTTGGCTTAAATGCAAATGATTATTTGGCTGTGTATGAACTTGAAATCCCCTTTTCCTTGTAGATATCATGCCCAGCTCGAGGGTGGTCTCTGGGTGCCGAAATAATACAAGTTGGATAGAGACCTACGGTTGGGTGGAACGTTGCAGCGACATAGCTAGTTGTGTGGGACAATTGCACAACAAAGATATGTGTTTTCTATCTATGTCTTTTGCCTCTGCAGTGTTTAAATTAAATGACTGTTATTGATATATTGAATGCATATGAAATTATGTGTGTGGATGAGTTTATCTCCGCTGTGCATATTTGTTGAATTTACATCTGCACACATGGGCTTTTAATTGTATGAATGTAAACAATGGGTTGAGTTTTCTTAAAAATCCCCATAGATTGGCATCATGTTTCCCTTACTGGAATTGGATAGATGGGTGGGGATGTGACAGCAGCAGCCACTCATCATACCACCACCACAAAGCCAACCACCCCCCAGACCTCCACCAATTCCTTCCCAGCCAATTCCAAACCCTAACATCAATAGGCCAAGACAACAACAAGTCTAAAATACTGAAATGGAACAGTTTCCAACTTATGTTGTGGATACGCTAGAGATAAACGAAATTAATTTAACGTCTGGGAAAACATTGCAAAATACACACACACAGAATAATCAAGAAGATGAGGTTCACGAACAAACAACACAACCTCATATTCAGCATCCAGATGAGCCAAGCCCTCAGGAGGAAGAAATTCGACCACTCACACAAAATAGAAACCCTCCATTCACTACAACAAAATAACCCTTTAGGGGCGGTTTTGTCTTGCAGGGGTCTTGGTAAAACCCGCCCTAAAAGTTTTTCAGACCTTTGGAGGCAGGCTTTTAAAACTACCCCTAAAAGTCATGGAAATTGGACTTTTGGGGGTGGTTTTTTTAAAACCGCCCCCAAAAGTCCTCAAATTTGACTTTTGGGGGTGGTTTTGGGAAACCCCCCCCTAAAATCCCAATTCTCATAACTTTTGGGGCGGTTTGTCAAAACCCCTCCTAAAAGTCATGAGAGTTGAACTTTTGGAGGTGGTTTTTTTGGAACCTCCCTTAAAAGTCATGAGAATTGAACTTTTGGAGGCGGTTGTTTGAAAATCCCCCCTAAAATCCCAATTCTCATAACTTTTGGGGGTAGTTTGTCAAAACCCCCCCTAAAAGTCATGAGAATTGAACTTTGAGAGGCGGTTTGTTTGGAACCCCCCTTAAAAGTCATGAGAATTAAACTTTTGGAGGTGGTTGTTTAAAAAGCACCCCTTAAAGCCCAATTGTCATAACTTTTGGGGGCGATTTGTCAAAACCCCCACTAAAAGTCATGAAAATTGAACTTTTGGAGGTGGTTTTTTTGTAACCCCCCTCAAAACTCATGAGAATTGAACTTTTGGAGGTGGTTTTTTGGCACCCCCATTAAAAGTCATGAGAATTGAGCTTTTGGAGGCGGTTTGTTGGAAGGGGGTTAGGTGTGTCACATGGGTTCAACATCGCATCTCATCAAAACATTGGAGATAAGCGCACACAAGCTATTGTAGTGTTAGGAAGGGTGTGCATCATCATTCAACACCGTATCTCATTAGAGATCTACAATAGAGGCAGTCATGTTAGGTTTTTCACATCAAAGATGCTTCTCACACTCCAACTTTCCATGATCCATGGTCAAAATACAAACTCATGTGCCATAACATTATCCTTTATGGCTAATGGGCCATGTGTAGGGCCCTAATCACCACATGATTCCTACACAAGGAATATTTAGCTTGCAAGTGGGTATGGTGGCCATTTCAATATTTACAACATCATGGATGGTTCTTGAAGCCTAATCCATGGTGTTAGATCAAAATCTAGTTTATAATGACTGGTAGTTACCTCAAGGTATTGTGACCTATGGGTGTTTCTCTGTACCACCACATAGGCCATAGCTAAGGAATATTTAGCTTTTGAGTAACACATTGTCATTTTTTTTAGTATTTTCATATCGTGGATGGTTCTAGGAGTCTATGTTATGGTCTAGGGCCAAAATGTAGGTTCTTGGGAAATAAAACTTTAATTTGAGACTCATGGGCCATGCATAGGGACTTGAGTCATCATACATAACCTAGATAGGGAATATTTTGTTTATAGTCTAAGTTCTTGTGTTTATTTTTGCACTAATTTTGGTTTTATAAAATCCCATACAATGATCATTCAAACCTTCATGTCAAAGTCTTTGATCTAAAACCTTGGTTATAAATAACCCAAGGTCAAAGTTTACTGTGTTAGTGTGTTGATTTGGTGCAGTAGGCATGTTAGTGATTGGGTTAGGGTTAAAGGGACACTGGCTTAAGGGGATGGTTTCTACAATTTCATAATGTGGTAGGATTTGGGGAGTTTTTGGATTAGAAGCAAGGCACCCAAGGGATAAGTGGGTTAGTGGGACAGGGGTTCTAGTTTTGTTGGTACTAGTGGTTAAGTGATTGATAAGTTATCATGTTATTCGGTTTGTGGCTAGATGTCAAGGTTAGGTACGAGGTGAGGGGGTTAGAGGTTGAAGCTTCCTAGGTGCATGAATTCATTACATGGTTCAAGTGTGCCAAGTGCATGAGTCATTTACATGCGTTGGTTGTGTTAGGTCAATGTCTAATTAGTGGCATTATTTATGGCGGCCATTTCAATATTTGTAACACAAAGGATGATTCTTGTGGCCTGGACTATGGCATGTGAACTAAATTTAGGGTCTAATTCCATATTAATTTTCCATGGGGTTGATGGTCCATGCATGTTAACCTAGATTACCACATAAGAATCTCTAGCCTACATGTGAGATCGTCATGATCATCATTGTCACCATCGTCAATGTCATTGCTGTTGTTGGTTTGTCCATGGTTATGTAAACCAATAAACCAACCATGGTTTAATATTTATAGGTTATGTAAACCGATAGTGGTTCTCATAACCTAAATAATGGTCCATGGTTAATAAATTTACTATATGATTCATGGTCCATGTGTAGGGCCCTACACAAAATTACTTTACCTTACAAACGAGATATTGTGGCCATTTCAATATTTGTAACATTGATGATGGTTCTCATGGCCTATACCATGGCCTATAAACTAATTTTAGGGCCTAATACCATATTAATTTGTTGTGGGGTTGATGGTACATGCATGTTAACCTAGACTACTACATGCACTAGTTCAAAATGAGAGATAAGTGACTAGGCAACTAAAAAAGTTAGTCACCACTATTTTTTCAAGGGATAAACGACTAAAATTGAGCAATTTTAATTAAGCCAACAAAAAACGACTAAGTTAAACAACTAATTTAGTCACGGGATAAAATATATGACTAGATAACAAGTGACTAAATATAAATGTCTAATTTAGTCACAGGAATATAAATATGACTAGCTAACAACGATTAATGTGAATTAATCGTTTATGTTAGTCATTTTTAATTGTTTCACAATGACAATGGAAAATTACAATTTTGATAAAGAATTTGTACAATATTTTACTAAATTTTAACAATGTGGATGGATGTAACCGCTAAGTACAAAAAAATAGAAATGAGAAGAAAGGTCTCCATCTATGATCCAAAAATAGGAAAACTTCCTATGGAAAAAAATAGACCCCCGCACCACTCCTCAAAATGAATAAACCCCTCTAAGGCCACAAGACCGCGTCTGGATAAAGCGTATGCATGTGTCTTTAACTCCCTGAAGATATGCATGATAGAGACATCATGAAAGGCCTTGAGAAGAAGATTAACATGAGCCATCCAAGATGAGAGCTCCATCACCTTTAAAGAGCACAGACCTTTCACCCAATCAACTATAAGTTTAGAGCCACCAACAAATTGGTGTAAAGAAATATGCTGAGAATTGGAAAAAAAGAGGACATGCCAGAGTGCCAATAGCTCTCCTCTCGTATTGGTCCCCGATCAACCACAATTTAACCATAAATTAAAGTGACGATCCGGCTCCATTAAAATAATGAGATCCCCAACACCACAAAAACAACCATCTTGTTCTTGAGAAGCCCCGTTGAAAAAGGCCAGTCTGCATCCAGATAAAGGAGGAGGAGGAGGCCAAATCCCAAAATCATTTAACATGGGCATGTTGAAGCCTCAACACATTGCTATAATTGTAGCTTGTACATTTTAGTCTCAATCAACATATTTTCTTCAATACGATGGCGGATGGCCTCCAATTGAACCTTGATTTGATCCCATTTTCCCAATGGATAAGACACTAGTCTTTGGTCCACTCATCCATTTTTCTTTTTAAACTTATCATACTGTTTTGCTAAAACTTATATATCTTCATTTCACTTTTAATTCCATTGCCTAAGTTCTAGTAAGTCCTATTCTAGGGAAGCCCCCCTTGAGCCGGAGGAGAGTTGGCCTAAAGTGTGAATAGGGTTTGTAAGGTGACATTGGCAATCCCTCTTACTTCCTCCAAGGTCCTACTTGAGATTTAGGACTTTACCTAAGGAAGTGAGGGTTTGAGAGGTAACACATAGAACTTTTATTTTGTCCTTTTAGCTGAATTGATATGTAGAGCTTATCTTCTATCCCTAGACAATTCCTTGTTTGATCTGTACATGTTTAATTTCTCCCACAAGGCAATGCTTGTCTGTAGGTGAACTGGAGACCTCTTTTGTAAATTAGGATCAACCCTCTCTAAAAATATGACTCTTTAAAGTGTTGTTGCATGACTGTTTTTTATTCAAAAGTGCTACTGAATTTGAAGGGATATTTCAGTCATACATATGGAGTCTCTTGACATGATAAATCTGCCATGCTAGAACACATTTTAGAAATCAAAGGCACAAGATGTCAATTACTGGTCATTGTTCATTGGTCATTTTAGAAAATATTCAAAATCCAAAGGGTGGTCGTAGCAAACTGGCCTATATAGGCCAAGAACACCAACATATATTCTTTCCCTCCAAGCAACAAAGAATCTATATCCTTCCTAAACATGCCAATTCTAATTGAAACCTAAAGAGAAAAATCCAATTGGAATGTAGAAAATTCTCTCAAATTGAACGAGGATGGTGCCTCATGAAATGTTATAGAACATTAACATCACCAAAAGAAAAATAAGCTCATTGATTTGATCCCACATGCTCTAAACAATCAGTCTAAAAAAAAATGCTTCAAAAAGCAACTTTCTAGTGAAAGGTAGCAATAAATAGTATCATATTATATTAAGCAACTATCCAAGGTAGAAATGTTCTAACAATTGAACAATTCCACAACATATGCTTAATTGTTGCAATTTTGTGCTACACCACACAACATCAATCAATGAAACCACAATGATTTACCTAATCCTTACTTGTGATAATATTACATAGAATCAACCACCCCAACATGTGGCTTAAAGGAAGAGTAATACCTTTAGATGCCTTGACACCTCTTGATCCATCAATCATCAAAATTCATTAAGGGTCCATTTCATATTCAAACACTTTACTATGAAAACAAATTATCAAACTTAGCATAGAGTTCCTTTGTGCAATGGCCCATCAAAATCCTCCAACAATAGCCAATCCTTCCAAATGGGCCCATGAATATATCCATATTTAATGTAACTAATAGCTTTCTAGTATTAGATGACATAATGTAGTAAAGGAAATGAAATCAATATCATGAAGCCAACAAGGACAAATAAGTCGTCACTATGAAAACTAGGATGTGCAAGCAAGATATGGTGATCATTTCAAGGTTTCACACAACAAAGATGATTCTCACAACTTAATCAATGGTTAGGGATGTTAGGAGGCTATGCATACATGTTTAGAGTGGGTTAGGGGGTATGCGATTAGGGATTGGGGTTATGGGAGTATGGGGTTAGAGGATTTGAGGGTATAATGGGGTTAGGGGGTATCAGATTAGTAAGTATGGGGTTAGGAATAAGGATTAGAGTACACTGCATATATGTATATGTGTATGTTAACATCATAGGGAATGTTTGGCTTACAAGCGAGTTATGGTGGTCATTTCAAGATTTGTAACTCCAAGGATGGTTCTCTTCACCCATGGCATGGTTTTTGGTCTAAATTCAGGGTCTAAGGCCATAATAATTTCCGTTGGGGATCGTGTTCCATGTCTGATTCCCTAGACTACCACACATAGCCTACATAGGGAATGTTTAGCCTAAGAGTTGGATGTAGTCAACATATTGACTAGCCTAGACACAAAGAAGCATATTATAGGGTCTACAACATCAATTTTGATTCCCAAACCATGTTAAAGGCCCTGAGAGCCACCCTTGATGTGGAAAACATATCAAGATTAAATTTACAAGGCCTTTGTGGTGGTTTTGTATTTTTTGCATGGTCCATGATCTATAAAAGCCTCTTTTAGGCTCTAAGATGCATATGTTCCTCCTCTCATCATTCCCATAACCCCACGAATAATCCGCAATGAAAAAAACCTTGAAATGGTACTCATACAACACTTATAGGAAAAATATTCATTTAAAAGGCTTGTGTGGTGGTTTTGGATGATGTCCATAGTCCATAACCTGTAAAATCCTCTTTTAGTCCCCAAAATCTCTGTAAAATCCTTCAAATCCTATTTTGATGGACTACATCTTTATACAACACTTTTATGACTGCTGGATCAAAGTGTTTTTTTTAACGACGGTAAATAAAATTTTCGGCATTGCTACCTGTCATTCATAGACCGCGGTTGACCACTAGCCAGACCTGGTAGATCCCATCTACCCTCCCTTGTAACAAAGACCAAGCCTCTCAAAGTAGGACACTTCTCAAGATAAGCCATGTGATGAGGACTAGGGCACTTCCAAGTTGGACGACATCCATCAAATAAATACAAAAAGCTGAGCGCTCTCCCAAATGTCCACCAACAATCCCTCACCATGAAAAGCTATCCAAAATGTGTCAATGAATGATACAATAAACTCTTCCAAGATGAATGCTCCATTTAGAACAACACAGAATGATCAAGAAAGGCCTTCAAAGAGGGATGGCTCCTCCAAAACAACATGAAATGTCCCTAAGATAGATAGATCTGATACCCCCATAGGCTGAGCGTTCATCAATAAGGCACATTAAAACATTCATTGGAGTTCTATGTGAAGTGTCCATCTTCCTTGCCGCCATAGCTTGTGGGATTTGGATCATCACGCCTAGCCAAATGTGGAGAGCATGCTCCATGTCGAGGGTGTCTTTAGGCAGCAAAAACCACCTTCAAGGTCTGCAAGTACACCTCTTTTACTGCTATGAAGAAACTGCCAACACATATGTGGCTCGAAAATGCATTCAGATCTGATGAAGAAAAAAAAAAAAACAACGATTTCTACTATGAGTGATGTCGTCCGAAGGGTGCTAAAGTTATTGTTGTAGTGCTTTCATGGTTAAATCTATTAGTGCACTAACTGAATATGCTGCTAAGCATTAGATGAAGGTAATCCCTATGTATTGGATATATAAATTTACATGCACATCTGTATGAATCAACATAGTTCTAGCTTTACTTATAAATTTTGGAAAGTTCAGAGGACCTACATACCCCTTTAGAATCCTTATAATGACTTGATGTTTTTCATGGACCCAAATGATATAAGATTCAATTAAATCACGATGTATGACCATATAAAGAGTGTGGATGCACTCACCTCATTGGCCTAAAATATAATGAATTTCAGTTTATTTGTCCATCATATATGTGAGAGAGATTGTGCAATTAGTTACATTGCAAAGGGAGTCAAATATTCCTAAGGTTCACTACCCAATGAGGCTTTTAGCTATGATTATATCTTCAAGTTCAACTCCATAAGAGAAATTATTTTGTGCCAAGAAACATAAAATATAATATATGCATGGGATCATGGACCTGAAGGCTTTATGTAATAAGCTTAATAATATCTAATGTTCTCCTTTTACAACTTAGAAAAATATTGAAAAGGAAACATTCAAGTACCTAGTGTGTCAGTGTCACATGGCAGTCGGAGATCCCTCCACGTGTATTAATGAATATCTCTTTACTAATGTCATCATACATATGTGGGAAGATATGATTGGCTAGGACCCCTCCCTGTTGACACTGATGACATCATTGCAAATGGAGTGGCATGTGAATCAGAATCCATGTTACACAACCCATCTTTTTAAAGAATTGAGGATTTGTTTATTCCCTTGGCTCACCCTTCCAATTGTTTTCCTGCTTTCCTTGTACACCCTAAATATTTTTATAGCGATCGTTTGCTTCACATCAGGTCTAGGTAGTAAATTGTACAAGAAAAAAATTGAAAAAGAAAATGAAATGAAAAAAACTTCAAGTTTTCCGTCACTTCAAACTAATTGTTGAATGGGCTAATAAGAATTATAAAGTTGAAAATTTGGGGCTGGAAAATATCATTAAACACATTCTAGAATTGAGAGCATCCTTTGATGATCTCTCCTTCACACATGTCTATAGAGAGTATAATTATCAGGTTGAAAAGTTTTCAAAGGAAGCATTGGATCTTATTGAAGGCCGCTTAAACCAAAATAGACTTACAAATCTGATGGAATTTTACAAGAGTCCACATAAATTTCCCTTTATTAATGATGTACCATCATTGTATTTTGAAAGTTTCCATTTTGAAAGGAATTTATAGGGTTTATAAGGGAAGACCTGGTCATTCTATCAATGTAGGGCTGGTTCAATTTACAGTAAATCAGGTGATTAAGATTTGGACGGGGGTTGGTTATGGCATAAACACACGGGTAGAACTCGTTTCCCTTTGGGGTCTTCTCTGGTTTTCTAGAAGGTGTGGCATTTTTTCCATTCGGATTGGTGGTGATTCAAAAGCTGTTATCGATTGGGACAAAGGTGTTTCTTCTTTATAGTCTTTGTTTTTGGAGCACTGGTTAGATAGAGTGAGGATATTGATTCTAAAATTTGAACAAATTTTTTCCCAACACATCTTTCATGAGTTCAATGTTGTTGCAGACGATCTATCAAAAAAAGCTATAGGCGACATGGATGGTTAGTTATTCTATGAGGAATCCAGAGATGGAATAGTTATGGATTCAATATTTTATAGTGTTTTTAGATGGTCGTATTCAACATCATGACATGTTAGTGTATTGGTCTTTGGTCCTGTAGTATTGATGTTTTTTGGTACATTATGACATGTCAGTATTGATGTTCTTTTGGTTTATTTGATGTCTCTCTATGTAACAAAAGTTAGATGATTGTAGGTTGACGATGGGTGGATGATGTTTTTTCCCCTTTTTTTGTATTGGATGGGGTCATGTTGAACATATGTTTCCTTTGGTAAAAGATGTAAAGATTATTGCATCTTTGATTCTCTAGACTAAGAAGATGAATTTTTTCAGTATGAAAAATAAAATAAAATTTATAAATTTTAAAAATTAAAATAAATGGCAATAAAAATTTAAAACAGTAAAGAAAAAAATATAAAAAATAAGACAAAGACAAACAAAACCAAATAACAAAAACAAGGATGCTTTCTCGCTTGGACATGGGGATGGCCTTTCATTCGATTCGAACAACTGGAGGATTATGAGTGGGTATTTTTGGGGCTATGAGTTTCGGATGGATTTCTCGATCTATCAAAGGGAAGCTTTTCCATGATCATATCTACACCATCCAGTGAAAAGAAGGGAGGACGATTTTACATGTTGACTGAAGTTTACTGAGGGGGCGCACCTATGGAATTGTGAATCTAAAAATGGGGGACACACTATCTTTTGGGGGGATGAGTTTACCTACGGGGAAGTCATTCTCATGGACTGTTGATCACTGTTGATGTTTACTGTTGAGAGAGGGGATTTCGAGGAGTTTTTGAACACATTTATGATATTTCTCAGCACACCAGATCCGGGGCATTAAAGTATGAGTTTTCCCCTATTGAAAATATTGTACCATAGTTATAAAACTCTATTGGGGTGCACATCCTGAGGATATTCATTGGATGGGGTCATATCTAGCTAGCTGGGCACAATTGTGAGGGATGCTACAACAATACTGGGAACAAAGAAATCATTCTCTTCACCCACAACTAGCTGCAAAAAATAATCTGCAACAGTCAAGTTCAAAAAAGTATTCTACAGGGGTTGTTTACAGGTCAGATTAAAGTGATACTTTATCCATCTGTACTGAGTTTATTTGCTACAAAAACAAAGATAATGTCTTGATCTGAATATATGTACTATTGTTTAATGTTCTGTCCAATAAAATTTCATTTTCATGCCAATAGTTGTGATATTTGCAAATTGTTTGATTTAACTCCTAAACCAACGAAGTCGTACATCAGTGGCCTTATTGCTGCTCAGGTACCATTTTTGTTTTCCCTAACATTCTCTACTATAGTTAGTTATGTACCATTTTTTTTTTCCCTTCCTTTTATATCCTGACTCGTGGATGGATGGGCTTCATTTTTAGGTATGACAATGATGCTTTGAAGATTATGGGTACATTATGTTGATATGGGTAAAAAGGCCTGGATTACCAGCTGAATTTTGGTCTATTGACATCTTAGTGTTATTGGGAATGGATTAGGTGTATTTTATGGGGCATATATAGGCTTTATTGATTATGGGTTGATGTCACTAGCTAAAATTTTGGTTTCCATCAATATTAGGGATGGTTGGCCTCACAAGTGACTATGCAAAGAGGGATGAATTCTTACATTTAGTACCTCAACTATCTTGGTGTTCTGTCATTCAAATGTGCTAGGTGCCATATTTATGGCCATGCAATAAAAAACTGTACACAACCCATATGACTTGCTCAAATTTTTGTCCAAACTTAGTTGTGGAAAAGGATGAAGTAAATCAAGTTATGTGGGATGAAAAATCCAAACTAGGGTAGCTCAGTGATTGATGGGGGAAGAATAATTTTTAAATTCCTATTGTCAACCTATCATCGAAAAGGGGTGGTCTCCCTCCAAGATTATGATTACAAATTTTCACGAGGATGCAATCACTGGAATGAACAAACCAAATCTTTTGACCTTGGGTGCAACTCACATTATATATAGTGGTGACTTAGGTGTAATGCCACTTGTGAATTCATTACCAATTATTAAAGGTATGTCTATAAATAATCTTCTTCATTTAAGTTGATTTTCTTATGTCATGAATGAATTGGGTGAGACTATTGTCTAAGATTTTATGACTACCAGTTTCCCTTGGAGGTGTGACAGATTGAATGGGATCTCATGTTTTGGTTATGATGTAAATCCCTCTGTCACATATTTGAGAGCTTGGGTTATATCCTTGGGAATGGGTATTGTGTTGGCCCTAATAAAATTGGAGGAAACTAGACCTGAAGGTTTAAATATATACATACTCATACCTCAATTAATCATTTGGCTTCTACTTGAAAACAAATGAATACACTAAACGGGGTCATGGCTGGATGATATCTAAGGTGGAGAAAATACTTTCTTTATGGTGCAATATATGGTTAACCAGAGGGGAAGATTGATCTTGATCAAATATATCTTGGAAGTAGTACTTTTTTACTGGGTCTCATTGTCCTTTATTCCAAATTTTGGCGCTATTTTGGCCAACTATTTTGCGGGCCCATGGATTTGGGTAACCCGTGGTATTTTCTCATTGTATTTCCCCATTGTATTTCCCCTATAAAAGAAAGTCATTGTAATACGGCTAGGTCAAGATGTATTAGGTTTTATGCATTGTAAAGATCTCTAAGATCAGGAGAGAGACTGTGAGACAGTGAATAGGAAGTGCAGCGGTTGTGCTGTAGGTTGTATCCCTTCACCTTGCTAGACGGTAATAATAATAAGGACTGGCAAATTCATTGTGGATGTATCCCAAGTTGGGTGAACCACAATATATCTGTGTCTCTCTTGTAATGTGTATGTGTCATTATATTTGCATTTATGTTTATTGTTATTGCTCTGCGATCCTTTTTTTCTAACAATTGGTATCAGAGCCAAAGGTCTATTTGGCAGATAAACCTGCAGGAAGCTAGGGTTTCTGGTTTGAGTGGGAGCAATGGCAGAAGAAGGAAAGTTTAAGGTCAATAAGTTTAACGGCCAAAACTTCCAGTTATGGAAGATGCAAATGGAGGACTATCTGTACCAAAAGGATCTATTCCTACTGTTGGGAGGAAGAGCAAAGCAGTCGGAGGCTATGAAGGATGAAGAATGGGACGTTCTTGACAAAAAGGCTCTGGGAACAATATGGCTGAGCCTGTCTTCATCAGTGACTTTCAATATCTCAAAAGAAACGACAACGGAGGGTTTGATGAGCGCACTCGGTAAGCTGTATGAAAAACCCTCGGCCTCCAACAAGGTATTTCTAATGAAGCGTTTATTTAATATGAAGATGTCTGAAGGTGGATCTGTTACTGATCATTTAAATGAGTTTAATGTAGTTACAAATCAACTAAGTTCTGTAAATGTTAACTTTGATGACGAGGTTAGGGATTTTCTAATCTTGTGCTCATTACCATAAAGCTGGAATAGCTTGGTCATGGCTGTAAGTAACTCTGTCTCTGGTTCAAACACCTTGAAATTTGATGATGTTATTGGTGTTATTCTTAGCAAGGAAATGCGAAGAAAAAGCACAGATGAGACATCAGGTAATGCGTCGACCATGGAGAGCAGGGGAAGACAAAAGGAGAGAGGAAAGAGCCAAAGTAATCGTGGCAAGTCTAAAACGGGAAGATCCAAGTCCAGACTAAGAAAAATAGAGTATTGGAACTGTGGAAAGAAAGGACATCTGAAGAAAGACTGCAGATCTCTAAAGAAAAAAGGAGATGCACAGAAGGAAACTACCCAGGAAGCAAATGTAGCAGGTGATGTGTTACAAGATGCTTTGATTCTTGCATTAGATAATACTAGTGATTATTGGGTAGTAGATTCAGGGGCTTCATGT
Source organism: Larix kaempferi (assembly GCA_027924585.1). NCBI lineage: Eukaryota > Viridiplantae > Streptophyta > Pinopsida > Pinales > Pinaceae > Larix > Larix kaempferi. Next base: position 10,698,411 of record BSBM01002204.1, on the reverse strand, counting down.
CATGCTACACCCCATAGAAAATATTTTCATGATTATGTTCTAGGCGATTTTGGACATGTTTTATTGGGTGATGATGAGCCATGTAAAATTGTTGGAATGGGTAAGGTATGGATAAAAGTTAAGAATGGAACTGATTGGCTGTTGAAAGATGTTAGGCATATTCCTGCTATGAAAAGAAATCTGATCTCAATAGTGCAGTTGGGAGATGGCGGTTGTCTATCTACATTTGGAGAAAAGTGGTGGAAGATCACTAAAGGGTCAATGGTGATAGCAAAAGGAGACAGGATAGATACGTTTTATTTATGTCCTCATAATATTGACCATTCTATCTCTTTATCTTCCACAAGAACAGATACATCATTGTGGCAGCATAGGCTTGGTCACATGAGTGAGAAGGGGATGCAGATTCTCCACTCAAGGAAGTTGCTGCCAGATTTGAAGCAGGTAAGTTTGGAATTATGTGAGAACTGTGTTTATGGAAAATAGAAGAGAGTCAGATTTCTTAGGGTTGGGAAACAGAAGAAGAATGAAAAGTTAGATCTAGTGCATACAGATGTATGGGGACCGGCTTAGGTACAATCTCTTGGTGGCTCTCATTATTATGTTACATTCATTGATGATGCAACTAGGAAAACTTGGGTTTATTGCATTAGACAGAAATCTGATCTGTTTGCTACTTTTAAGAAGTGGAAAGCTTTGGTTGAGAATGAGACGGAAAAAAGGTTGAAGTGTCTCAGATCTGATAATGGAGGTGAGTACTGCGGTAAGGAGTTTGATAGTTACTGTTCATACCATGGGATTCGTAGAGAGAAGATAGTCCCAGGAACACCACAAGAAAATAGTGTGTTAGAAAGGATGAATAGAATGATCATGGAGCGTGCAAGGTGTATGAGACTGCATGCAGGGTTGCCCTTACAGTTTTGGGAAGATGCTATAAATACTGTTGTTTATTTAATAAACATAGGACCTTCAAGTGCTTTGGATGGTGGTATTCCAGAGGAGGCATGGATAGATAAAAAGGTAAACTACTCATTTCTTAGAACATTTGGTTGTGAAGCATTTGTCCATATTGATAAAGAAAATAGAACAAAGCTTGAAGCTAAATCCAATAAATGTACCTTTATTGGATATGGGGTTGATGATTTTGGTTATTAATTATGGGATTATGAAAATCACAAAATCATTAGAAGTAGAGATGTCATACTCAATGAAAAGGTCATGTATAAAGATCAGTTGCAAGGAAAGAAACAAGAAAAGGAAAACACAGAGTACACAGTACTTGATGAAATTCAAGAAAATGAAGTTCCAAAGGTGCCAGAAAACCAAGAAGAGTAGAAAGTACCTGAAACTCCTGCAACTACAAGAAGATCTACTAGGTTAAGTAGACTCCATGAACGATACTCTCCTTCAATGTATTATTTGTTGATGACTGATGCTAGTGAACCAGAATGTTATGAAGAAACAATGCAGGTGGAAACTAGAAAAAAGTGGGAGCAAGGCATGAATGAGGAGATGGACTCATTGGTAGGAAACCATACTTGGGATTTGGTTCAGTTTCCTGCTGGTAAAAGAGCATTGCAGAACAAATGGATTTACAGGTTGAAGGAAGAAGAAGGAGGCAAGAAGCAGTACAAGGCGGGACTTGTTGTAAAGGGGTTTGCACAGAAGAAAGGTATAGATTTTGAGGAAATATTTTCTCCTGTTGTTAAGATGCCTTCAATTAGGACTATCTTAAGTCTAGTGGTGGTAGAATATTTGCATCTTGAACAGCTAGATGTAAAAACAACCTTTCTCCATGGAGATTTGGAGGAAGAGATATATATACAGCAACCACAAGGGTATGAGGTCAAAGGGAAGGAGAATTTGGTGTGCAAGTTGAAAAAGAGCTTGTATGGCTTGAAGCAAGCTCCAAGGCAGTGGTATCTAAAATTTGACAGGTTTGTGACAGAACAAGGTTATAGTAGATGGCACTCTAACCACTGTGTTTATTTCAAGAAGCTAGACAATGAAATATATATTATCTTGTTATTGTATGTGGATGACATGCTTGTTGCAGGGTCTAACATGCAGGATATAAATATGCTCAAAAGGAAGCTAGCTAATTCATTTGCGATGAAGGACTTGGGTGTTGCAAAGCAAATCCTTGGTATGAGAATAACCAGAGATAGGAAAAATCGCAAATTGACATTGTCTCAGAGTGAGTAGATACAAAAGGTGTTGGAGAGGTTCAGAATGTAGAATGCAAAACCAGTAAGTACACCTTTGGCCAACCATTTAAATTTAAGTAAGGAAATGTGTCCCAAGACACAGGAGGAGACAGATTACATGTCCAAGATTCCCTATCAATCAACAGTTGGCAACTTGATGTATGCCATAGTGTGCACAAGACCAAATATTGCACAAGCAGTGGGAGTTGTGAGCAGAGTGCAGAGGAGAAATTTGCCAAGTCCAAGTCCAGCAAGTGTAGCAGCAGTGGAGTTGTTGTGATCAGTCTCCAAGTGGGAGATTGTTGGTTGTGGAGCCAGATCTTCCAATCTCATAGATGATATTTTCTTAGCCATACACACCAGAGGACTATACACCCATTCTGCATTTTTAGGGGTTCAGGGAAACACCCTCGAGAAAAAATTTTGGGGTTGTTTTCGCCAACTGTTTTGTGGGCCCATGGTTTTGGGTAACCCGCAGTATTTTCCCATTGTATTTCCCCTATAAAAGAAAGTCATTGTAATACGGCTAGGTCAAGATGTATTAGGTTTTATGCATTGTAAAGATCTCTAAGATCAGGAGAGAGACTGTGAGACAGTGAAGAGGAAGTGTAGCAGCTGTGCTATAGGTTGTATCCCTTCACCTTGCTAGATGGTAATAATAATAAGGATTGGAAAATTCAGTGTGGACATAGCCCAAGTTGGGTGAACCACGATATATCTGTGTCTCTCTTTTAATGTGTATGTTTGATTATATTTGCATTTCTGTTTATTGTTATTGCTCTACGATCCTATTTTTCTAACACTCTAGCCATGCAACTTGATTCACTTCAAATCAAGAAGAAACAAGACGAAATAAACTAGGCATTGGCAGTCTTTTGTCCAGGCTGCAGAAAAAAACATGAGACAGGGTAGTGCACACTGAACAACATAGAAATATGTGGTCTCTGCACTGACGATCACTCCACTAATAAATGTCCTCTGTTTCCCTCATATAAAGCTGCTATTCAAGATCCCACAACTTAAGGTGCTACAGAACAGCTCTGTTTTGTGAATCAAAGGAGGAATAATTTTGTTAGGCCTTATCAACCCAACAACCAAGCCTACTATAATCAGGGAAATAACAAGCAAAATTGGAATTCAGTACCAACCCCATGGCCATCTCATCCAAGTCCAAACCAGTGGCAGCAAAGCCAACCATATCAACAACCTTATTACCCACAATCTTACTCTCCATACCCCCCACTGTTTGCTTAGCCAACCACGAATTATGGAAATCAATATCCCTATTCATCCAATTGGAGGCCTCCATTGCAGCTGTCACATCCCCATCTTGACCCCATTGCATTAAAATGTAAATGATGTAATATTGTTCTAAAATTGTGGCGAGGAGTTCAAGGCCAATGCCCCGCCATCGATTTATTGATGCATATGGTTTATGTGTTAGCCAAGCACATTGGAATTGTAAATATGCATTTTAATAAAATACCCACAACTAGCTATGTAATGCAACAAGAGATGGGGGCATGATGTTACAAGGAATTGGGAGGAAAATATTCAAACCCTTGAGCCAATGAAGTCAAGCCAAGTGTCAATGAGAAAACCCATCAACCATCAACTACCCATGTTGACTTTGGTGCCCAATCATTCATTTCTACCAAGAGTTGCGTGAAGTAGTTAATGCCTTGGGGATTGGGGAGGTATGGCTGTCCAAATTTGAGTATGGGAAAGCCACCCTCATGGAAAATCGTGTTTCTTCTTCTTGGGAAAGAAAAACACCCACGAATTGCCTTCCCAAGCCATTATTCATTATCAGACTTCACTCTCTCACGTTTTGGAAGCTTACTAGGTGTTTCTCTCATGGAGTACACTGTAAATTCACTAGTTTTCAAGTTGAGAATCCCGTTTTTGTGATGGCTGGACTGTGGGAAAAGAAGATAATCCATTGGGAAGCTCAACAGATAAGTTTGATAGCTTGTTGTTTCCATTATTGTTGTAAAAATGTTTTTGAATTTCCAAATTTGGTTTCATTTGTGGAAAAATCGTTTTTGTGAACCCAACAGTTATCTCCTACCTCAAAAATCGTTTTTGAATGTTCCCATCAATTGTGTGACTGTGTATGTGCCAATTTTCGGGTGCCAACCTATCATGGTTTTGCCCAAAAATCGTGTTGGTTCCCTGCTGCAAGTTAATGACTGTGTGAAGGTCGTTTTGGCCCTTGAATGCCCAAGCCTTTTCCCCCTCACGCAGTATGAGCTAGCTGGGGCTTTTCCCATCATGTTTTTCATCTATCTCCTGCATTTTCCATGCCTGGGAACTCGTTTTTGTATTGCACAATGGCTAGGAGGAAGGGAGCCACGAATTTGGGGTTTATGGAGGCCGTTTTTGTCCCTTGAGTGCCCACAAACGTTTTTTGAAAATGGTTTTGTTCTCCCAGGGTGATTCCCCAATTACCATTTCGTTTTTGGTTGCCCAACGTTTTCTTCATGCCCATAAATTGTTCTTTTGCTATTATGTGTATCCATGCTCAGTTTTGAGTTGCTGTGTGTTAAGAAATGTTGGGGTTGAAATGGGTTTCCATTGTTTTGGCTTGAGCATGAGTGGAAGCATCCACAAATGAAGAGGGTTCATATTTAGCCTGATAAACCCAGCTGTGGACTGGCTTGGCTTAAATGCAAATGATTATTTGGCTGTGTATGAGCTTGAAATCCCCTTTTCCTTGTAGATATCATGCCCAGCTCGGGGGTGGTCTCTGGGTGCTGAAATAATACAAGCTGGACAGAGACCTACGGTTGGGTGGAACGTTGCAGCGACATAGATAGTTGTGTGGGACAATTGCACAACAAAGATATGTGTTTTTTATCTTTGTCTTTTGCCTCTGCAGTGTTTAAATTAAATGATTGTTATTGATATATTGAATGCATATGAAATTATGTGTGTGGATGATTTTATCTCCGCTGTGCATGTTTGTTGAATTTACATCTGCACACATGGGCTTTTAATTGTATGAATGTAAACAATGGGCTGAGTTTGCTTAAAAAGCGCCATAGATTGGCATCATGTTTCCCTTATCGGAATTGGATAGATGAGTGGGGACATGACAGCAGCAGCCACTCATCATGCCACCACCACATATCCAACCACCCCCCAGACCTCCACCAATTCCTTCCCAGCCAATTCCAAACCCTAACATCAACAAGCCAGGGCAACAATAAGTCTACAATACTGAAATGGTATAGTTTCCAACTTATGTTATGGATACGCTAGAGATAAACGAAATTAATTTAAGGTCTGGGAAAACATTGCAAAATACACACACACAGAATAATCAAGAAGATGAGGTTCACAAACAAGCAACACAACCTCATATTCATCATCCAGATGAGCCAAGCCCTTAGGAGGAAGAAATTCGACCACTCACACAAAATAGAAACCCTCCATTCACTACAACAAAATAACCCTTTAGGGGTGGTTTTGTCTTGCGGGGGTCTTGGTAAAACCCCCCTAAAAGTTTTTTCAGACCTTTGGAGGCAGGCTTTTAAAACCGCCCCTAAAAGTCATGGAAATTGGACTTTTGGGGGTGGTTTTTTTTAAACCGCCCCCAAAAGTCCTCAAATTTGACTTTTGGGGGCGGTTTTGGGAAACCCCCCCCTAAAATCCCAATTCTCATAACTTTTGGGGTGGTTTGTCAAAAACCCCCCTAAAAGTCACGAGAGTTGAACTTTTGGAGGTGGTTTTTTTGGAACCCCCCTTAAAAGTCATGAGAATTGAACTTTTGGAGGCGGTTGTTTGAAAATCCCCCCTAAAAGCCCAATTCTCATAACTTTTGGGGGCGGTTTGTCAAAACCCCCCCTAAAAGTCATGAGAATTGAACTTTGGGAGGCGGTTTGTTTGGAACCCCCCTTAAAAGTCATGAGAATTAAACTTTTGGAGGTGGTTGTTTAAAAAACACCCCTAAAAGCCCAATTGTCATAACTTTTGGGGGCGATTTGTCAAAACCCCCACTAAAAGTCATGAAAATTGAACTTTTGGAGGCGGTTTTTTTTGTAACCCCCCTCAAAACTCATGAGAATTGAACTTTTGGAGGTGGTTTTTTGGAACCCCCCTTAAAATTCATGAGAATTGAGCTTTTGGAGGCGGTTTGTTGGAAGGGGGTTAGGTGTGTCACATGGGTTCAACATCGCATCTCATCAAAACATTGGAGATAAGCGCACACAAGCTATTGTAGTGTTAGGAAGGGTGTGCATCATCATTCAACACCGTATCCCATTAGAGATCTACAATAGAGGCAGTCATGTTAGGTTTTTCACATGAAAGATGCTTCTCACACTCCAACTTTCCATGATCCATGGTCAAAATACAAACTCATGTGCCATAACATTATCCTTTATGGCTAATGGGCCATGTGTAGGGCCCTAATCACCACATGATTCCTACACAAGGAATATTTAGCTTGCAAGTGGGTATGGTGGCCATTTCAATATTTACAACATCATGGATGGTTCTTGAAGACTAATCGATGGTGTTAGATCAAAATCTAGTTTATAATGACTGGTAGTTACCTCAAGGTATTGTGACCTATGGGTGTTTCTCTGTACCACCACATAGGCCATAGGTAAGGAATATTTAGCGTTTGAGTAACACATTGTCATTTTTTTAGTATTTTCATGTCGTGGATGGTTCTAGGAGTCTATGTTATGGTCTAGGGCCAAAATGTAGGTTCTTGGGAAATAAAACTTTAATTTGAGACTCATGGGCCATGCATAGGGACTTGAGTCGTCATACATAACCTAGATAGGGAATATTTTGTTTATAGTCTAAGTTCTTGTGTTTATTTTTGCACTAATTTTGGTTTGATAAAATCCCATACAATGATCATTCAAACCTTGATGTCAAAGTCTTTGATCTAAAACCTTGGTTATAAATAACCCAAGGTCAAAGTTTATTGTGTTAGTGTGTTGATTTGGTGCAGTAGGCATGTTAGTGATTGGGTTAGGGTCAAAGGGACTCTGGCTTAAGGGGATGGTTTCTACAATTTCATAATGTGGTAGGATTTGGGGAGTTTTTGGATTAGAAGCGAGGAACCCAAGGGATCAGTGGGTTAGTGGGACAGGGGTTCTAGTTTTGTTGGTACTAGTGGTTAAGTGATTGATAAGTTATCATGTTATTCGGTTTGTGGCTAGATGTCAAGGTTAGGTACGAGGTGAGGGGGTTAGAGGTTGAAGCTTCCTAGGTGCATGAATTCATTACATGGTTAAAGTGTGCCAAGTGAATGAGTCATTTACATGCGTTGGTTGTGTTAGGTCAATGTCTAATTAGTGGCATTATTTATGGCGGCCATTTCAATATTTGTAACAAAAAGGATGGTTCTCATGGCCTGGACTATGGCATGTGAACTAAATTTAGGGTCTAATGCCATATTAATTTTCCATGGGGTTGATGGTCCATGCATGTTACCTAGATTACCACATAAGAATCTCTAGCCTACATGTGAGATCGTCATGATCATCATTGTCACCATCGTCAATGTCATTGTTGTTGTTGGTTTGTCCATGGTTATGTAAACCAATAAACCAACCATGGTTTAATATTTATAGGTTATGTAAACCGATAGTGGTTCTCATAACCTAAATAATGGTCCATGGTTAATAAATTTACTATATGATTCATGGTCCATGTGTAGGGCCCTACACAAAATTACTTTACCTTACAAGCGAGATATTGTGGCCATTTCAATATTTGTAACATTGATGATGGTTCTCATGGCCTATACCATGGCCTATAAACTAATTTTAGGGCCTAATACCATATTAATTTGTTGTGGGGTTGATGGTCCATGCATGTTAACCTAGACTAATACATGCACTAGTTCAAAATGAGAGATAAGTGACTAGGCGACTAAAAAAGTTAGCCACCACTATTTTTTCAAGGGATAAACGACTAAAATTGAACAATTTTAATTAAGCCAACAAAAAACAACTAAGATAAACGACTAATTTAGTCACAGGATAAAATATATGACTAGATAACAAGTGACTAAATATAAATGACTAATTTAGTCACAGGAATATAAATATGACTAGCTAATAACGATTAATGTGAATTAATCGTTTATGTTAGTCATTTTTAATTGTTTCACAATGACAATGGAAAATTACAATTTTGATAATGAATTTGTACAATAGTTTACTAAATTTTAACAATGTGGATGGATGTAACTGCTAAGTACAAAAAAATAGAAATGAGGAGAAAGGTCTCCATCTATGATCCAAAAATAGGAAAACTTCCTATGGAAAAAAATAGACCCCCGCACCACTCCTCAAAATGAATAAACCCCTCTAAGGCCACAAGACGGCATCTGGATAAAGCGTACACATGTGTATTTAACTCCCTAAATATATGCATGATAGATACATCATGAAAGGACTTTAGAAGAAGATTAACATGAGCCATCCAAGATGAAAGATCCATCACCTTTAAAGAGCACAGACCTTTCACCCAATCAACTATAAGTTTAGAGCCACCAACAAATTGGTGTAAAGAAAGATGCTGAGAATTGGAAAAAAAGAGGACATGCCAGAGTGCCAATAGCTCTCCTCTCGTATTGGTCCCCAATCAACCACAATTTAAACATAAATTAAAGTGAGGATCCGGCTCCATTAAAATAATGAGAGCCCCAACACCACAAAAACAACCAGCTTGTTCCTGAGAAGCCCCGTTGAAAAAGGCTAGTTTGCATCTAGATAAAGGAGGAGGAGGAGGCCAAATCCCAAAATCATTTAACATGGGCATGTTGAAGCCTCAACACATTGCTATAATTGTAGCTTGTACGTTTTAGTCTCAATCAACATATTTTCTTCAATAGGATGGCGGATGGCCTCCCATTGAACATTGATTTGATCCCATTTTCCCAATGGATAAGACACTAGTCTTCGGTCCACTCATCCATTTTTATTTTTAAACTTATCATATTGTTTTGCTAAAACTTATATCTCTTCATTTCACTTTGAATTCCATTGCCTATGTTCTAGTAAGTCCTATTCTAGGGAAGCCCCCCTTGAGCCGGAGGAGAGATGGCCTAAAGTGTGAAGAGGGTTTATAAGGTGACATTGGCAATCCCTCTTACTTCCTCCAAGGTCCTACTTGAGATTTAGGACTTTACCTAAGGAAGTGAGGGTTTGAGAGGTAACACATAGAACTTTTATTTTGTCCTTTTGCTGAATTGATATGTAGAGCTTATCTTCTATCCCTAGACAATTCCTTATTTGATGTATACATGTTTAATTTCTCCCACAAGGAAATGCTTGTCTGTAGGTGAATTGGAGACCTCTTTTGTAAATTAGGATCAACCCTCTCTAAAAATATGACTCTTTAAAGTGTTGTTGCATGACTGTTTTTTATTCAAAAGTGCTACTGAATTTGAAGGGATATTTCAGTCATACATATGGAGTCTCTTGACATGATAAATCTGCCATGCTAGAACACATTTTAGAAATCAAAGGCACAAGATGTCAATTACTGGTCATTGGTCATTGGTCATTTAGAAAATATTCAAAATCCAAAGGGTGGTCGTAGCAAACTCGCCTATATAGGCCAAGAACACCAACATATATTCTTTCCTCCAAGCAACAAAGAATCTATATCCTTCCTAAACATGCCAATTCTAATTGAAACCTAAAGAGAAAAATCCAATTGGAATGTAGAAAATTCTCCTCAAATTGAACGAGGATGGTGCCTCATGAAATGTTATAGAACATTAACATCACCAAAAGAAAAATAAGCTCATTGATTTGATCCCACATGCTCTAAACAATCGGTCTTAAAAAACTGCTTCAAAAAGCAACTTTCTAGTGAAGGTAGCAATAAATAGTATTCATATTATATTAAGCAACTATCCAAGGTAGAAATGTTCTAACAATTGAACAATTCCACAACATATGCTTAATTGTTGCAAGTTTGTGCTACACCACACAACATCAATCAATGAAACCACAATGATTTACCTAATCCTTACTTGTGATAATATTACATAGAATCAACCACCCCAACATGTGGCTTAAAGGAAGAGTAATACCTTTAGATGCCTTGACACCTCTTGATACATCAATCCTCAAAATTCATTAAGGGTCCATATCATATTCAAACACTTTACTATGAAAACAAATTATCAAACTTAGCATAGAGTTCCTTTGTGCAATGGCCCATCAAAATCCTCCAACCATAGCCAATCCTTCCAAATGGGTCCATGAATATATCCATATTTAATGTAACTAATAGCTTTCTAGTATTAGATGACATAATGCAGTAAAGGAAATGAAATCAATATCATGAAGCCAACAAGGCCAAAGAAGTCGTCACTATGAAAACTAGGACGTGCAAGCAAGATATGGTGATCATTTCAAGGTTTCACACAACAAAGATGATTCTCACAACTTAATCAATGGTTAGGGATGTTAGGAGGCTATGCATACATGTTTAGAGTGGGTTAGGGGGTATGCGATTAGGGATTGGGGCTATGGGAGTATGGGGTTAGAGGATTTGAGGGTATAATGGGGTTGGGGGGTATCAGATTAGTAACTATGGGGTTAGGAATAAGGATTAGAGTACACTGCATATATGTATATGTGTATGTAACATCATAGGGAATGTTTGGCTTACAAGCGAGTTATGGTGGTCATTTCAAGATTTGTAACTCCAAGGATGGTTCTCTTCACCCATGGCATGGTTTTTTGGTCTAAAGTCAAGGTCTAAGGCCATAATAATTTCCGTTGGGGATCGTGTTCCATGTTTGATTCCCTAGACTACCACACATAGCCTACATAGGGAATGTTTAGCCTAGGAGTTGATTGTAGTCAACATATTGACTAGCCTAGACACAAAGAAGCATTTTATAGGGTCTACAACATCAATTTTGATTCCAAACCATGTTAAAGGCCCTGAGAGCCACCCTTGATGTGGAAAACATATCAAGATTAAATTTACAAGGCCTCTGTGGTGGTTTTGTATTTTGTGCATGGTCCATGATCTATAAAAGCCTCTTTTAGGCTCTAAGATGCATATGTTCCTCCTCTCATCATTCCCATAACCCCAAGACTAATCCGCAATGAAAAAAACCTTGAAATGGTACTCATACAACACTTATAGGAAAAAATATTCATTTAAAGGCTTGTGTGGTGGTTTTGGATGATGTCCATAGTCCATAACCTATAAAATCCTCTTTTAGTCCCCAAAATCTCTATAAAATCCTTCAAATCCTATTTTGATGGACTACATCTTTATACAACACTTTTACAACTGTTGGATCAAAGTGTTTTTTTTTTTATGACGGTAAATAAAATTTTTCGGCATTGCTACCTGTCATTCATAGGACCGCGGTTGACCACTAGCCAGACCTGGTAGATTCCATCTACCCTCCCTTGTAACAAAGACCAACCCTCTCAAAGTAGGACACTTCTCAAGATAAGCCGTGTGATGAGGACTAGGGCACTTCCAAGTTGGACGACATCCATCAAATAAACACAAAAAGCTGAGCGCTCTCCCAAATGTCCACCAACAATCCCTCACCATGAAAAGCTATCCAAAATGTGTCAATGAATGATACAATAAACTCTTCCAAGCTGAATGCTCCATTTAGAACAACACAGAATGATCAAGAAAGGACTTCAAAGAGGGATGGCTCCTCCAAAACAAACATGAAATGTCCCTAAGATAGATAGATCTGATACCCTGATAAGCTGAGTATTCATCAATAAGGAACATTAAAACATTCATTGGAGTTCTATGTGAAGTGTCCATCTTCCTTGCTGCCATAGCTTGTGGGATTTGGATCATCACGCCTAGCCAAATGTGGAGAGCATGCTCCATGTCGAGGGTGTCTTAGGCAGCAAAAAACCACCTTCAAGGTCTGCAAGTACACCTCTTTTACTGCTATGAAGAAACTACCAACACATATGTGGCTCGAAAATGCATTCAGATCTGAAGAAAAAAAAGGATTTCTACTATGAGTGATGTCGTCCGAAGGGTGCTAAAGTTACTGTTGTAGTGCTGTCATGGTTAAATCTGTTAGTGCACGAACTGAATATGGCTGCTAAGCATTAGATGAAGGTAATCCCTGTGTATTGGATATATAAATTTACATGCACATCTGTATGAATCAACATAGTTCTAGCCTTTTACTTATAAATTTTGGAAAGTTCAGAGGACCTACATACCCCTTTAGAATCCTTATAATGACTTGATGTTTTTCATGGACCCAAATGATATAAGATTCAATTAAATCACGATGTATGACCATATAAAGAGTTATGCAATCTTAGATGCACAAAGGTGTGGATGCACTCACCTCATTGGCCTAAAAATATAATGAATTTCAGTTTATTTGTCCATCATATATGTGAGAGAGATTGTGCAATTAGTTACATTACAAAGGGAGTAAAATATTCCTAAGGTTCACTACCCAGTGAGGCTTTTAGTTATGATTATATCTTCAAGTTCAACTCCATAAGAGAAATTATTTTGTGCTAAGAAACATAAATTATAATATATGCATGGGATCATGGACCTGAAGGCTTTATGTAATAAGCTCTTAATAATATCTAATGTTCTCCTTATACAACTTAGAAAAATATTGAAAAGGAAACATTCAAGTACCTAGTGTGTCAGTGTCACATGGCAGTTGGAGATCCCTCCACGTGTATTAATGAATATCTCTTTACTAATGTCATCATACATATGTGGGAAGATATGATTGGCTAGGACCCCTCCCTGTTGACACTGATGACATCATTGCAAATGGAGTGGCATGTGAATCAGAATCCATGTGACAAAACCCATTTTTTTAAAGAATTGAGGATTTGTTTATTCCCTTGGCTCACCCTTCCAATTGTTTTCCTGCTTTCCTTGTACACCCTAAATATTTTTATAGCGGTCGTTTGCTTCACATCAGGTCTAGGTAGTAAGTTGTACAAGAACAAAATTGAAAAAGAAAATGAAATGAAAAAAAATTCAAGTTTTCCGACACTTCAAACTAATTGTTGAATGGGCTAATAAGAATTATAAAGTTGAAAATTTGGGACTGGAAAATATCATGAAACACATTCTGGAATTGAGAGCATCCTTTGATGATCTCTCCTTCACACATGTCTATAGAGAGTATAATTATCAGGTTGGAAAGTTTCAAAGGAAGCATTGGATCTTATTGAAGGCCGCTTAAATCAAAATAGACTTACAAATCTGATGAATTTTACAAGAGTCCACATAAATTTCCCTTTATTAATGATGTACCATCATTGTATTTGAAAGTTTCCATTTTGAAAGGAATTTATAGGGTTTATAAGGGAGGACCTGGTCATTCTATCAATGTAGGGTTGGTTCAATTTACATTAAATCGGGTGATTATGATTTGGATGGGGGTTGGTTGTGGCATAAACACACGGGTAGAACTCGTTTCCCTTTGGGTCTTCTCTGGTTTTTCTAGAGGTGTGGCATTTTTTCCATTCGGATTGGTGGTGATTCAAAAGCTATTATCGATTGGGACAAAGGTGTTTCTTCTTTATAGTCTTTGTTTTTGGGAGCACTAGTTAGATAGAGTGAGGATGTTGATTCTAAAATTTGAACAAATTTCTTCCCAACACATCTTTCATGAGTTCAATGTTGTTGCAGACGATCTATCCAAAAAAGCTATAGGCAACATGGATGGTTAGTTATTCTATGAGGAATCCAGAGATGGAATAGTTATGGATTCAATATTTTATAGTGTTTTTAGATGGTCGTATTCAACATCATGACATGTTAGTGTATTGGTCTTTGGTCCTATAGTAATTGATGTTTTTTGGTACATTATGAGATGTCAGTATTGATGTTTTTTTGGTTTATTTGATGTCTCTCTATGTAACAAAAGTTAGATGATTGTAGGTTGACGATGGGTGGATGATGTTTTTTCCCCTTTTTTGTATCGGATGGGGGTCATGTTGAACATATGTTTCCTTTGGTAAAAGATGTAAATATTATTGCATCTTTGATTCTCTAGACTAAGAAGATGATTTTTTTCAGTATGAAAAATAAAATAAAATTTATAAATTTTAAAAATTAAAATAAATGACAATAAAAAATTAAAACAGTAAAGAAAAAAATATATAAAAATAAAACAAAGACAAACAAAACCAATAACAAAAACAAGGATGCTTTCTCGCTTGGACATGGGATGGCCTTTCATTCGATTCGAACAGCTGGAGATTATGAGTGGGGATTTTTGGGGCTATGAGTTTCGGCTGGATTTCTCGATCTATCAAAGGGAAGCTTTTCCATGATCATATCTACACCATCCAGTGAAAAGAAGGGAGGATGATTTTACATGTTGACTGAAGTTTACTAAGGGGGCGCACCTATGGAGTTGTGAATCTAAAAATGGGGGACACACTATCTTCTGGGGGGATGAGTTTACCTATGGGGAAGTCATTCTCATCGACTGTTGATCGCTGCTAGCTGTTTACTATTGAGAGAGTGGCTTCCGAGGAGTTTTTGAACACATTTATGATATTTCTCAGCACACCAGATTTGGGGCATTAAAAGTATGAGTTTTCCCCTATGAAAATATGGTACCATCGTTATATAACTCTATTGGGGTGCACATCCCGAGGATATTCATTGGATGGGGTCATATTTAGCTAGCTGGGCACAATTGTGAGGGATGCTACAAACAATACTAGGAACAAAGAAATCATTCTCTTCACCCACAACATAGCTGCAAAAAATAATCATCTACAACAGTCAAGTTCAAAAAAGTATTCTACAGGGTTGTTTACAGGTCAGATTAATAGTGATACTTTATCCATTTGTACTGAGTTTATTTGCTACAAAAACAAAGATAATGTCTTGATTTGAATATATGTACTATTGTTTAATGTTGAGTCCAATAAATTTCATTTTCATGCCAATAGTTGTGATATTTGCAAATTGTTTGATTTAACTCCTAAACCAACGAAGTCGTACATCAGTGGCCTTATTGCTACTCAGGTACCATTTTTGTTTTCCCTAACATTCTATGCTATAGTTAGTTATGTACCATTTTTGTTTTCCCTTCCTTTTATATCCCGACTCGTGGATGGATGGGATTCATTTTTAGGTATGACAATTATTCTTTGAAGATTATGGGTACATTATGTTGATATGGGTAAAAAGGCCTAGATTACCAGCTGAATTTTGGTCTATTGACATCTTAGTGTTATTGGGAATGGATTAGGTGTATTTTATGGGGCATATATAGGCTTTATTGATTATAGGTTGATGTCACTAGCTAAAATTTTGGTTTCCATCAATATTAGGGATGGTTGGCCTCACAAGTGACTCTACAAAGAGGGATGAATTCTTACATTTAGTACCTCAACTATCTTGGTGTACTGTCATTCAAATGTGCTAGGTGCTATATTTATGGCCATGCAATAAAAAACTGTACACAACCCATATGACTTACTCAAATTTTTTGTCCAAACTCAGTTGTGGAAAAGGATGAAGTAAATCAAGCTATGTAAGATGAAAAATCCAAACTAGGGTAGCTCAGTGATTGATGGGGGAAGAATAATTTTTAAATTCCTATTGTAAACCTATCATCGAAAAGGGGTGGTGTCCCTCCAAGATTATGATTACAAATTTTCACAAGGATGCAATCAGTGGAATGAACAAACCAAACCTTTTGACCTTGGGTGCAACTCACATTATATCTAGTGGTGACGTAGGTGTAATGCCACTTGTGAATTCATTACCAATTATTAAAGGTATGTCTATAAATAATCTTCTTCATTTAAGTTGATTTTCTTATGTCATGAATGAATTGGGTGAGACTATTGTCTAAGATTTTATGACTACCAGTGTCCCTTGGGGGTGTGATAGATTGAATGGGATCTCATGGTTTGGGTATGATGTAAATCCCTCTGTCACATATTTGAGAGCTTGGGTTATATCCTTGGGAATGGGTATTGTGTTGGCCCTAATAAAATTGGAGGAAACTGGACCTGAAGGTTTAAATATATACATTCTCATACCTCAATTAATCATTTGGCTTCTACTTGAAAACAAATGAATACACTAAAAGGGGTCATGGCTGGATGATATCTAAGGTGGAGAAAATACTTTCTTTATGGTGCAATATATGGTTAACCAAAGGGGAAGATTGATCTTGATCAAATATATCTTGGAAGCAGTACTAGTTTACTAGGTCTCATTGTCCTTTATTCCAAAAGGTGTATTAGAGCAGGTAAGAAATTTGAGCTTCAAATTTTTGTGGTTTAGGGGTTACACTAGGAAAAAATTCCCTTGGTTGGATTGGAAAAATATAGCAGTCCCCAAGGATCTACGTAAATGGGGCATAAAAAATACGCATTGCTTTGCAAAGGCTCTTATCGCAAAATACATCTAGAGGATTATATAAGGTATTGGTTTATGGTTTTCAGTGGTGAAACAAAAGTATATTGAACCTTTGTCTGTTGAGGATTGGATTTGAATAGGTAATAAGAGCTATCATAATGTTTATGTTATATGGAAAGAATCAAACTTGAGGACTTACATAAACCAACTTGCATCCTTACATAAACATCAATAAACACAAACACAGTGGCAGATCCTGTAAAAAGACTTTGAGATGGTTGACATTGTTTGAACGAGCCTCTTCAAACCTAGAAGCACAACTTTGTTTGTGAGATAGTCTACACTAGTCCTAAAAGACCTAGTAGTCTCAACAATGGAATAGAAGTCCTTGCATGAAACAAATCAGCTTGGAAATCATGGATTGGAGGCAAGAAATTCAAATCTCGTGTAGAACTAAAGAAGCTCTCATGGAGATCATTGATTGTTGATCTTGTTGAAGACCTTATTGCAGACATGAGTGTAGAAATTATTGCATACCTTATTGAAGGATTGATTGAGAGATCAAGGCAGAGTTGGGAACAGAGAATCAAGCGAAGAAATGAAGGTTGAGACTGTACAAAGATTCATTTAAATGGGTTGCATATGTGAAGCTTGCTAAATTAGTTCCAATTGTGATGTTTGAGAAACCCATTTTGAATACTACGTTTGTTTATTTATTGAATGTGACTTATCATTTCAAAAAAGAAACATTGCTAGAAGAATGAAGATATGGACCTATCTATAAGGTTGTTTTTGCAGGTGCTCTCCATGTGGTTGTTAAGGTCCTGGTTCATGAAATAAATATCAATGACCAAGAGGCAGGAACAAAATTATAATTTTTGGGTAAGATAACTTTACAAATAATTTAATGGAAATGAGGGAAACACACTTCCTTCTTTAGCCAAAAAAAAAAGAATCAAACTTGAGGACTTAAATGAATATGGTGTTTCTCTTCTTGCTTTGTTAGAATCTTTAGGCTAAAAACCCTTTTGTGTAGACATTTAGTACATGAACCCTTAAATTGCCAATATTTTTTGAAAATTATGCTTCTCTCACGCTATGTGGTAGAATAATGACAAAGCTAACTAGGAAGCAAAATCATGTAGAATAATGAACTTGTTGAAGGTGAACTTAGATTAGTTGAATCAAAGGGATTGTATGATCCCCACATATGTCTATGCCATCTTGGTTGTATACACTTGGTGATGCATATGTTTAGCTCTTCCATGAAATGTCCAACGGAAACATATGCACTGATGTTGTCACCTACAGTGCACTTATTAATGGCTTATGTAAAGAAGGCAAGTTGGATGAGGCGAGGAATCTTTTCTATGAAATGTCTAACCGAGACATATGCCCTAATGTTGTCACATACAAACCGCGTATTGATGGTTTATGTAAGGTAAGTTGGACAAGGAAAGAAAGCTCTTCTATGAAATGTCCAACAGAAACATACGCCCTGATGTTGTCACCTACAACGTGCTTATTGATGTAATATTCTGTATGAAATCAATAATATTCAAGCACCTAAAGCTAATTTCCAGACTTCCTCTACAACCCAGAAAACCATAGTTGTGTGTGTATCGAGGTGAGCTTTATAATAAGGTTTCTTGATACCATTATCTCCCTTTCAAGTGTTGCTTATTATATTTCAGACTACAGCTACAGGAAATGAAGATAGGCCATGGGAGAGTTGAAATTTACTGTCTCTGTAGTCAATGCGACTACTTGCTTAAGCTACCGCTACCTTATGTGTGGGTTGTTTGTTGGATTGTATCATGGATGATAAATTATGAGCCCTGTCCCTCTTCTCTATGGATGCTTAGTAATTGTAGGCAAGTTCCACACATATCCACTCTATGTTCTATTGATATTGATAGTCATATGTGGATGGGTAGACTGAGTTTTTCTTTTTTTAGGTGTGTTAATACTTGTACCACATATCGATCAATTCAAACATTTTTTTATTGGAATGTGCTCTGCATTGGGCCACCAAGGATACAACTTTGAATGGCATTACCTACAACCATACAAGTGCATATATTGATAATTGATTGTTGACTTCTTGTTATTACACATAAATGTATACTTAATGAGTGCTAGATTAGCTCATTTAAACTAGAAACATAGTACAATTTTGTTGCAATTGTAATTACTGACCAAATGGTAATTTGTATTTGGCACAAAATGTTGTTGATTGGCATATTGCATAATACAGGATTCTTTTTTAGCATTGGCAAAGTGACATTGTTATCTAGTAATAACCACGGGGGGTTCAGTTGGTAGGCAATATCCTAGCATGTCCATTCATATTGAGGAATAAACTATGATACAAAAATGAGAAAATATATTGCCCTGTATTAAGGGGCCAAGGGGGCTTAATTATGTTATATGGAAATATAAATATTTAGGGTATATTTTATTACATTTCGTGCATAAGTGGTGGAGGGGAGGCATAGGGAAAATCATGGAACAGGGAATGAGGTATTGAGTTTGATGGACAAGGGATACTCAATCGAGATGTATGATGGTTGATGCCATGTGTTTGGTTGATTGATGGATCTTCAAATTGTTAATGAAATTGAGGTAATGATCAATGACCAATGACCAATAACGCAAATATAAGGAACCACAATGATGAAGTCAAATGGGTGGGATGAGTGGGATGCAATGGACCGAAATCATCCACCGAAAGAGTGTTTTAATGTAATTTCTCCATTTAAAATTTTTGACAAAAACACACACATATTTTTTTAATTTTTTTTGTTATAATCTTCGTGAGATTGCTTACTCACAATCATATATTAATATTTTATGTATATTTTGTATATTTTACGTGCATAAAATGTTGGATAAAAAAATCTCTTTCTCTCCATATTATGGTTATACCTTTAATAATTTGTTAAACACTTACACATATATGTATATAAATGTGAATTCTCTATTGATTTACTAACTGAAATGAATTACTTTTTTCCACCTTTTTCACATTAATTAAATATTAATGTATAATCTTTGTGCAACTCATTGTTGCCTATAATATTACGTATTGAGCATGTAAATTATATATATATGAACCCTTGGAAACAATCCTCGATCTATGAGTGCATTCATGACTGCATTCATGATTATGTTCCCGTAGGGGAACATTTAGTAATCGCATTGGCAATTAATCTATCGCTAAAGCAAGGTAAACAAAATTATTTTGCAATGTTTGGCATATGGTTTACACAAATATTTATTTTTTATTTGAAATTTGATTAGCTAGTCAATGCATGTAGGTCTTGGGGATTGCATCCTAAGCATCGGCTGTGCAACTATGTCATCCAACGTTAAATTAAAAGTTACGCATATGTGCATTTAAATGTTGTAGAACCCCATTCCTAAGTTGGTTGTACCTGCCCCGATCGACCTTATTTTCCAGTCGACCAGCCACTGGTCTACCCATACACCATTTCAAGTACTCGATCGGACATAGTTCGTCGGATCGATGTGGTCTTCACTTCCATACCTCGGGGGTGAGTAAATGAAAGAGATAGGTGTTACTGTACGACCATTATGTACCATTAAATTGTCATGGGCATCACAACTGCAATTCTTTTAATGGAGCTTTATAAGTGCTAAACAAAATTTCATTAATAGTGTGAGGATTCTACTGTACTAAAAATAACTTCACTAAAATACTCTATTATCTTTCCAGGTTTCATTTTATCACCCGTTCCTTATTATTCTAACGGATCGGACCTTATGCTTCCTTGGAGTCGATATTATTAATATCCTTAGGATTTAAAAGCAGTTTTTGGAGATGAAAATCTGGTTTCAAAAAATAATTCATCCTTCGTAATTCACTTATTTGAGCCACACGTTATGGTGATTTCAGTTTATGGAGGCAAACCTCATTTGATAAAAAAACTGCACGTGTATCCATCAATATGCTTGATGCTCACACCTTAGATAGATTTACATAATGTTATGATAGTGTTCTTAATATTTAACCCAAGTTATGTGGTAATTTGGATTATTTTATTTTTTCTACATTAAAATACCTTATAAAGTAAAATCCTTTGTCAATATTACTTTGAAACATTAGGTAGAATTTACGAATTAGATGATTAATTTATTAGGTAAAATTTATGAATTAGATGATTATTTTTATAAAAGGATTGTTTAGGTGTTAAAAATAATTTTAGGATGTATAAATATTAAGTATATTAAATTTAGTATTAAGTATTTTTTATAAAAGATTTAAAAGTGATATGTGTAGTATTTTTAGTAAGATATTTTAGTTACTTTTGTGAAAAAAATAAATAAACAATATATTCACTTTGCAACCAATAAATTAATCATTATGTTAAATAAAAACACTAATAAAATATAAAATTTCTATTTTCCAAATTTTATGAGTTGCAAATTTATGCTTATACTTTATATAATGTACTTTCAGTTATTTATCCTTAACTTTTTTCTATTTTTCTTTATGAAAGAAAAAACTCATATATATATATATATATATATAAGTTTTAGTGTATATATTATTTATTATTTAATTCTATTTGTTTAAATTTTGTTATATATATATATATATATATATATATAGTTATTTTGGATTTGAATACATAGTTTCTAATCATATAACACTTATTTATTATTATTATTATTATTAAACTTAATCAAGTTATGAAAAGAAATCCTATTTAGTTTTCACATATATATCTTTTATTATAAGAATTTCCAAACTTTATATTATAATAATTATGATTTTGATAATCTAAAAGTCGACCAAATAAATAAGTTCGAAACAACTTAGACTTGTAATGCTCATTGTTAGATAAGTATTTTATTAGTAACAAGATGCCCTCTAGAGTTAAATGTTTGTAATAGAAGTCAAACTTGGAATTAAGAATTTGAGCCTTAATTAACACGCAAGACTTTTTGGCACCAGTAGGAGCTCAGGTAGTACCGGAGGCAGATCGAGTTTACTAAGTTCTAAAGGCAGGGGCAGTGGTTTAAGGCTTAAGCAGCCATTACATTTGATTTCTAATCGATTGATCCAGGATTATATCTAAGGTATAAGTGAAATGGGATACGATAAATCCATTTGCAATTGATTGACATGTATTTTATGATCCAAGGCCAATAGGGCGGAGGCATGCGTAGAAATAAGGGCATAGACATAGTGGGATAGAAAAAAAGAGCCAAGACCAGTGACTACTAAAACAGAAACCCTTTAACGATCCCTTTTTAAAAGGATTAATAAAGTTGCTTTTATGAATTACATAAGGTTACAACGTAATAATTACTCTGAATGCCATTACGAGCAAAACAGTGCTGTTAAAGTTTAGTTAGGTATAAAAAGAATTTTGGCACTCATTGGATTTCTTCCAGGATTTGCGCTTTTAATATTTGGTACACTAGAATTGACGGAAACCAACGCGTGGCATGGTTGATAGCCAACTGTGAGAATTCGTACTCCACATTAATTGAATCTCGGCTCTCGTGAAAGATTGCAATGCAATCCACTCCTCTTAACTCTTAGCATTTGTTCAATGAGCCTAGAGGGCTCTTTCTCTGCGAAGGTTTCACTATGGGAAGGAACAGTGTTGCACCTCTCATCACTTGTGTATGTTGTTTGAGGTAAGT
Organism: Larix kaempferi; assembly: GCA_027924585.1. Classification (NCBI taxonomy): domain Eukaryota; kingdom Viridiplantae; phylum Streptophyta; class Pinopsida; order Pinales; family Pinaceae; genus Larix; species Larix kaempferi. Next base: position 10,676,167 of record BSBM01002204.1, on the reverse strand, counting down.
CTCTAGATAATCCTTTGAGAGTCTATATTGTACCAAATGTTTGCGTAAAGACATTCTATGCTCGACTAATAAAAATTACATTTATGTATTTAAGTTCATAAGGATGTTTTAATAATCCTTCTTCTTTGTTGCAGGAAAATAGTTGCTCATCTCCTGGCCGGGGTTAACTGGACATGAACTCATTTGGGAATTCTCCTTCAGGTATGCTTCTTATACCGATTATTCATTTTGCCAATGGGATGAATATACTGTCTAGCTCAATACAAGATATATTCTATATTGTTTTGTAAAGAGAGTCTCGCTCACTCATCTGATGGGGGACCAGGACTGGTAAATATATTTTTACTGTTATAACTTCCCATCTCCTTACCGAGCGTTATACCTATTTATTTATTTCCTTTCACATCATGATCATTAGTGAAGGCTTATTAGCTTAGCCAGAGCCCTTCTTTCTTTCACCTTCAACGAAATTCTAGTGATCCGGGAGTGAAACCGTTATAGGGAGGCAAACATAAATAATAAGAATGAACTTAAATGCGAACTATGTGGCTAAATATCGCACGGCTGGACCAAAAAAGACATCTCATTGGGTAACTTATTGTGATGTGCAACAAGCCATTAACAAACCTAATAAGCCATATTATCTAATTTCTCCGCATGAGCAACAAAAGGAAAAACATGCCTAACAGGCTAAGGCAGTACTCATCTCCAAGCAACCAGAATAAAAATTACAGAACTAACATTAAGACCCTCTCCTCCATTTCGAGAGACCAGAACATTGAAATCAACATTAAACATCCTACTGATATTAACCCTTATGTCACCCTCATTCACAATATAACTAATCACCATAGTGATACATGGTATTTTTCACTATATTGATCGGGCACTTGCCCTTTATTTTCCATTTGTTAGTGATACCATTTCATAAGGACATTCATTCTGTCTCTTGTCTTCCTCCAGCCAATGGGGGCTTAGGGGCTTGCTTCACGAACAGCCGTGTTCCCACCTTTATCCCACTCATATTCCTACTCTTATGCTCTCGAAAGGGGCTTACGAAAATTTATTATGTCTCTTGCCAACCTGCTATTCCCGGGCTTTCTCTTTCCTTTTTTGGCAGCATATTATTTTTTTTTATCCGACTCCGCTGCTCAACCTGAAAAAATGTAGAACGAGCATCTATATCTGAATGAGAATGAGTTGTGCCGATGGAATCTCGTATCGGAGTGAGTACGCATCCGCACCCTTTTCTTTTCATAATAAGGGAATGGGTGGGAACCTAGCTTATTCATCCAGTTGCATTCGGAATAAATGTTAGATCCGATGATGTAGCCTCGACTGACCACATGCTGTAAATGAGACTACTGGTTATCGTCGACCACTTCTTTCGTTATCAGAGACCCAACCAATGGTTGTGCCTCACTCACTTAACCGTATTGTCCCATGTTTGTTACATGTGACATTCGGCAGATGTTTCCTGCCTGTTTCCAGCAATCCCTTTATTTCCCACTGCTGCTAATAGTTGTCTTATAAATAAAGGGATCAATGGATCCAGCGTCATTTTAAACCCCATATCTCTCGGAGGGCACTATATTTTCTTATTGGCCTTTTGATGAAGGTGACGTCACCTTACCAATAAGAAAGGGGCATATTCACTCTTATGGGAAAGTTTAACATTTGTTTCGACAACAATATGTGAGTGATATTCTTAGCTTGCCCTAAATTTATTTACTTTATTATAAGAAAGTAAGCATGCTTTAAATTTATTTACTTATTATAATCAACTTTTTCTTATTAGTACTTATTAAGATAGGGACTATAGTGATCGTTTTGTCTTCCAAATTGGTTTGATTTTATATTAATAACAAAAAATTTATATAGTTTTTTAATGTTTTATGGTAATTTTATATTTAACTTAATATTTTGAAAATAGAAAAATTAATTTTGAATTTTTGTTCCTATTTTTTTTATTGGTCAAGTATATTGAATAGACTAAAAACCCCTCCTGTGAGGATAAATTATCATATTAAAAAAAACAATTAAAATTTTATAATTTGATTTTTATAAAAAGTTGACACCTAGCTTTGACAAAGCTTTGTTTTGTCAGTACAATTAAGAAACATAATAAAGAAAGAAAATTGATTTGCATATCATGATTTGACAGCCAAATATCATTACCCTCGTTTTTCTTTGTAAACAGAAGCTTGGTAATCATATTTATATCATACACAAATCGCATGCTTTCATATGCTCTATCATATGTATTCGATATGATATGTATGGCATTCTAGACCATGACATGAGTATTCTATGTGACTTGGGACATACACGTAGCCTAGGTGAGTCTTAGAAGTAATGGTTAGCATGTAATTCATTAGTTTTTTAGTCTAGAATATGGTTCAAATTAAGATACACATCTATCTTGTGCCTTTAAAGCTTCGAATCAAGTTGGCACATAAGCTCACATTTGCACATAGAAATTAGGGATGGCTTTTCTCATTTCTTGTTGACAATTCGGTTCTAATAGGTGTTACCACCTTTGAAGAAAATATTCAAAACTTATATGTGTAATAGTTTAAGATGTTTGACTGAACATACTCATAACTATTCGATAGTTCATTCCTAAAATTTGTATTATAAGGTTAACATTTTATGTTTATTGTATTGGTTTGTATTCGATATGATATGTATGGCATTCTAGACCATGACATGAGTATTCTATGTGACTTGGGATATACACATAGCCTAGGTGAGTCTTAGAAGTAATGGTTAGCATGTAATTAATTAGTTTTTTAGTCTAGAATATGGTTCAAATTAAGATACATATCTATCTTGTGCCTTTAAAGCTTCGAATCGAGTTGGCACATACTTCTCATTGACAAATGAATTTTTTTGTAAGAATGAGTCATTATTTTTAATTATGTGCACATCCTTCTACAAGAATGAGTCATTATTTTTTATTATGTGCACATCCTTCTACAGGAATGAGTCATTTTTGTTGGCCCCATATAATTTCATAGTTTTTACCCCCCAAAACATGATGTGAGCTAGAATATCCAATTATAGGATATATGAAGTAATATAGGGCATTCTACTTGGTCCATTAGCCATGTATAAGCATATTTTAGGCATTACAATCTTAGTTATATTCATAAAACATGAGGAATTCCTTGAGAATGATCCACATGGGACAAAAGATAGTATTGCCCCCTTTATGACACATGTAGTCCAAAGGATCACATTACAATGATTATGTGGTGCTATTGAAACTTACACATGGCCCATGATTGATATATATATATATATATATATATATATCTTTGTAGCCCTAAGATGTTGGTCTTCCTCCTCGATCTATGTCTAAGGCTTCGAGACCCATCCCTATTAAAACTCAAAACCTACTAATGGTGTCCATATTTTTGTTGAAGGACTTAAAATATCCTATACCAATATTATCTGGTTGATTGAGGCCTCATTCATTGCCTAGAAGATTCAATAGAGACTAATGACTAGGTTTCCTCCCTTTCCCATTTCTAGTTCCCAAAAACCCACACATAGTTTTGAAATCCTCTTAATGGAATCCATATCCGTTCTTGGAGGCTAAAGATCCATTACAAAAGTTTATTGTTGTGGCTTAAGGTCTTTTTCATGGTTCTGAAGCCATAAAATACACATTGAAGGCTTGAGTTTCCTTGCCCAACCATATCTAGAAAGTCCTCTATTTCATTGGCAAAGGCTAAACAATACTCATGATGACATACACTTAATTGAGATTGAGGACAAGTTGTTAGATATCCCATGTTCAAGCCCTCAAGACTTTCATACATAGATCCACATGTATCCCTATGAGTTCATGCATGGTGATTCAAGGCATTTTTCATGGATTTAGATGCGTCAATGGTTTCTTTAGGGATACAGGCATGGTATTCTTCCATAGAACATCATTCCCAGAGAGTCTAGACAAGTAGATGCTACTGAAAACCACTTAATGGGACCACCATAGTTAGTCATAGGATAATGATACCCTAAGGATGCTATGTGTTCTTGGTGGAGGCAACCTTATTAGCCATAAATGAATATAATATTCCTTTAGGGACTAAGGTTCAAGTCTCTTCCCTTGACCATATCCAAGGCTCCAAGTCCCCAAGACTTGGATACATAGCATCGTGGGTTGCTAATATTAGGGAGTAAAGAGTCCACATCTCTCGAAACTTACTTAGGTAACCTACCTTGAGGCTTTTAACGAGCCTCATTGTTGTCACTAGTATTCAAGACATATTTTTTTTATATTTACTGGACATGTTTTTAGGATCAAAGCTAGTGTAAAACCCACTTTTGGCACACAAGCAAGGACCTAAAGACTCTTCTCTCCCCAAGTATGCTCTTTACCTTGCACTTCTTGTGAGCTTGGTGAATCAGAAAGGGGTGAGAAGTGTGAAATACCTCCATTTCACACTTTTACTTCATTAGCACTTTGTTTTCAAAGCACCCTTAGCATCTTTTAGAGTTAAAAGTTGATCTCCATTTTGCATTTACTTTATACTCTTTTAGTTAGTTTACAATAATCAATTTTCTTTTCTCACATTTTTTTGCATCACTAGCACACACTAAGTGACCTAAAGAATTTTTCACTCCAAGTATGCTCTTCACCTCACACTTCTTGTGAGCTTGGTGATTATGAAAGGAAGGGAATTGTGAAATACCTCCCTTACACTCCCTAAGTGAATTCAAGACCCTTAAAATCAACTTTGTAAATGGCCAACCAGCTAAAATCCTCCACAGGAAGTCACAAAACAACATTTTAGTTAGGTAGGATTGATTGGGCTAGGAATCCATTCATTCCCACTAATCTAGTTTCATTAGCAATTTTATGGAACATACATCACTAACACACACTAAGGGACCTAAAGAATTTTTCACTCCAAGTATGCTCTCCACCTCACACTAGCTTCTTGTGAGCTTGGTGAATTCGAAAGGAAGGGAATTGTGAAATACCTCCCTTACACTCCCTAACTGAATTCAAGACCCTTAAAATCAACTTTGTAAATTTCCAACCAACTAAATCATCCACGGGAGGTCACAAAACAACATTTTAGTTAGGTAGGATTGATTGGGATAGGAATCCATTAATTCCCACCAATCTAGTTTCATTAGCAATATTTTGAAACATAACATTGTTGACTTATAGGGTACTATAAGCAAGTGTTCAAGAAAACCCAGATCAAAAGTGTGTTGTAACCACGGAGGTGAAAGCCGAGGTATAGTTTCCCTACTCTCCCCTACAAGTCACTCATCTCGCTGTAGGGAGATGACACTATACCGTGTATGCCGAACCACTGATCCACACTTGACGCAAGGTATCTTAGTGGGAAAACTTAAGACATCGCCAAGGAGCAATTGTTGTTGCAATTGAATCCTAAAGTTAGCTATTGCTGTTGGGAGGTGTTTCCAAGTCTTCTTGATTGGAACATTGGTCCCATCTCCAGTATAATTGGATCTTTGTTACCTTCACTAGTCAATTGGTGCGTGAATCCCATCATCACCATCAATTGTGCTTTTGGAAGGCTTGGTTACATTTGAGAGGAATGACGTTAGGTATTTTTACGGAATTTACACTTTAAAAAAAAAAATCAAATTCACTATCTCGTAATTAAAAATAAGCTACATGTGGGAACTCTTGCACTAAATTAACTTTGCACATATCACTCACTTGTTGCACCATATTGCATCTGTTGTGTTTGGCATATTTTTGCATTTTTTCGATGTTTTTTAAATTCCACCTTCACTCTCATTTGACATGAAGCCTTCACCATATAGTAACAAACCAACCACCTAAGGAAATCTCCAAGACTGTAAGGCCTATCCCCTCTCTCGAGGGGTGTTTTTACACCATCTCCCTGTGTTTCACACGGAAGATACTCTAGCCAGGGTCACTCCTACGACACATTGATAGGATCATCATGGAGAGGCCACTCCTTGCTTGGTTCATTTTATCCTCTCGGAGAGAGTGTTAATATTTCTACCTCCTCCATCGCAGGAAGAGGTTCACCTTCATTTTCTCCCATTGGAGAGAATATACATACATTTACCTCCTCTCCTCTTGGAAGAGGTTCCCCTTTGGCTTCTCCTCTTGGATATCCTTTTGAACACTTTGATCCATCCTCTCTCATAGGAGGTCATTCATTATTTTCAACACCACCTCGGTATCCTCCTCATGGAAACCCAACACAACACACAATAGCAGGACCAAATCCTCCTAACCTCCCTTTCATGCCTATATTAAATCTCCCAAATTTGGCCAAACTGATCAATGACCCTTACACATGATCCAACATGGCCAACTATGCCAGATAAAATTCCCTTCAATATTCCTAAATTCGAAGGGAAGCAAGGGGATGATCTCGCCAACCATGTCATGTCGTTCCACCTGTGGTGTTCCTCCAACAATATAATGGAAGGATCAGTGAGGTTTCACCTCTTTTAGAACACCCTCATTGGAATGACAACCAAATGGTATGCCAACTTAACAAGATCGACCCAACCCACCTTTGCATTAGGTTTTTTGAGCTTTATTTTTATCTAAGATTCTGTCAGTATTGATCCCTTGAGGTACTCTGGAAGGCTTTGGGGCTATCCCCCTCAGTCCGTTCTCTTAGACCATATGTTTAGTTAGCCCGCTTAGTACAGTATATTAGACCATGCATTTGGCTCTTTGCGCTGAATCTTAGTTCAACACACTACACAATTACCTTGCTGTACCTTGAGCCATCATATTTCGACTCCTCATAGTTAGGATCATGCACACATGCACACATTAGTGGCAGTATGGATACTGTTATTGACCCATTAAGCAGAGTAAACCCTCCTCTATGGAATTCTCCATCGAGGAATCCTCCATCGGGGAACCCCCCTCTAGGAAACCCCCCTCCAGGGAACCCTCCACCAAGGGACCCTCCACTTGGGAACCCTCCACTTGGGAATCCTCGTCATGGGAACCCCCCATTAGGAAACCATCCGCAAGGAGGTCCTAAAATGTGATATTTCCATTTATGGGTAGCCTCAACCTCCCTGATTTAGCGAGTCTGACCAATGATCCGATCCGCCATTATCCAAAGTTCCCCCCTAGGCCTACCAACCTCCCCTTAGACATCCCAAAGTTTGAATGGAAGGCTAGGGAAGAATCCCAAAATTATATCACGTCATTTCACTTGTGGTGCTTGCAAAAAAAATTGTTGATGATTCTATCAGGCTACACCTGTTCTAGAGGACCATAACTAGCACTATCGCTAAGTGGTATATCAACCAACCCTATGGGACACATCCAAACTTCACGTACTTAGCATTGAATCTAATTTTGGACTAATTTTGATCTTGTATAGATACAAAACTGAGATTCATTTGTTGTGGAAGAATCCGTGTTCACTAAAATTGGATTACTTTAAGCATAAACACATATCTGCACATGACTTATTGCAATTTCAACTTGTTGTAGAAAATTTTGGTGTTGACCTTTTTACATAAAATCAAGAAGGTCCCCTTACCCCACCTCAAAGGTCCTTCCCCTAGCTCCTAATATGGGTTCATCGGATCCTTGTTCTCCACTATGAAGCCTCACCCTTCATTTATGAGTCACCTCCCCATTGTATTACAAGTCTTGAAATGGAAATCATATCATGCCTATGGGGAAAATATTCTTTATGTAAGGCTTGTGTGATGACATAGTGGGGCATGCATATCCAATTAATGGAACTATTATGGCCCACCCATTTGTTGAATGTCTAGTCACAGTATATTGGGAATTTTATTTAATGTTATTAATATATTTAATGTCTTTTACATTCTTTGTTGCATTGGTCTCTTGACTGGGTTTCCTTTTACTCATTTTTCCTTCCCCATTACTATTTCATTGGGTCTTCCACTATCAAATGCTACAAATTGATCAGTCACCCCTGCAATCCTAGTGGGATCATTATTAACATTATACTACTATTTTCTTTAGCATCTTTTTTTCTTATACTAAGATGCGCTATAACTCCTGTTTGTTAAACCTTGATAATATGATATAAAGAGGGTATTAAAAATGGGTTGATAAAAATGGATACCTAGAATATCTGGTGAAAATAGGGGTTTTCTTAATTGGAAAGGTATATTGGGAGGGGGGTTCAACAATACAATTTTAGGAGGCAGTTTCCAATATTTAGTGAAATTAGATATATTCTTTAATATCATGTGAATGATCATGCTATGTATCAAGTTCACTAAGTGAACCCCCCGTGGTGGAAACACGAAGTTGGGAAACACTTTTATGGCAACGGAGTGAAAAAAAACTAGTGCGCGTGGATGATCACGCAAAAAAAGTCAACTTCAAACTCTAGTCCGAGATTTTGTGAGAGTTCAAACTCTCGGCCAAGAGTTTAATAAAACTCTAGGACGAGATTTTGAACCAATCACCGTGCTATATTTTAAAAAAAACTCTCGGATGAGAGTTTGTACTAAACTCTCGACCGAGAGTTTGGAAGATATTTTTTCGATCGAGAGTTCATGGTCAACAAAACCTCCGAAAATATCTGGCATCTTTCTGGAACCTGCAACTTCAGCAAGCCCAAACCCCCACAAATTTTAAATATTATTTGTCGGACTTGGTAGCAATGGATTCATCTCTGAATTCCTATTTATTAATAATTTTTTTCTAAACCTTATCTCTTCAGAATTTTATTACTCTGAAAATCACTCGAAATGAAAATTCAGTATCATAACAAAGACAACACCAAAAAATTTGAAATCTTCATAGAGATATTCCTTGCCCCATCCTCTTCAAAAGGGTACTTTTATTTTTTTCAATAAGAGTCACAAAAAAAAAATTGAAGCTTACCAACATGTGTCGATAAGGCACCATTTTCTGAACATATGCTATTTTGATAAATAATAAAAAATAGTTCTCAAGTCCAAAAAACCTCAAAATATAGTCCATACACAAGTGAAGTGTGTGTATATTATGATCATACATTCCTTTACCTAAAATGAATAACCATCTCTCAAAAAAGTAGTGCTCACACTAGTCAGTCATTATCCATACCTAAAAGTTTCAAGTATATGCCATTGGTGAGCACCAAATTTGTCCCACGATATGTCCATAAAAAAAATTAAAAAAAAATACAAGTAGAAAAATAATTCAATTCTATAAAACATTTGTTTTTACTTCAAGTTGAAATTCCTAAGGGAGATATGGGTTTGAAGAGGTCGAAGTTGAAAAGCATAAAATTTAGCAGTTTTGTTTGTAAAAAACAAGCCAAAAGTGTTACCCAACTTCGTGTTTTCACCCATGTACAATTACACCAGCAAAATCTACACTCAGTATAGATGATATTTATGACCACCATCCCACCATACTATGATAATTACTGTTCCCCATCTGTCCCATCCCATTCAATTGACCAATTCACTAGCCACTTATTATATATAGGCTAAACGATACCCCATATCGCAGTAAAATGAAATCTTCGGGAAGCCATGGCACTCTTCTTTACTGCCTCTTTTCTGTTTCCTTTGTTGTTTTATAAAAAATAAATGAGTCTTATGGAGTTCTCTTCGTGATATATGAGAATTCCGACATCAGTGCCCTGACAAATCCTCACCACACCATGATATATGGGAATTTCGAGCACTCTTGAAGCCCCAAGACCAGGATTTGTATCTAATGTGACTCAGTACCTTCCAGGTAAAGAAAAAATCAAGTCTGTGCATATGTAGGAGAAGATTGTTAAAAAAAATAGAGAGTTGGTGAAGCAGCGAGAGAAAGAGAGAAATGAGGAGAAGAAAAGGTCCACGATGTGTTTGTGAGCTCAATCTCGTAGTTGTGAAATGTATTAAGAGCCCAAGATCTATAAAAGGTGAAATATGAGAGTAAATTCCATCTCTATGTAATGCGGGGAAGTTGCCCTATTTTAACCCGAAATAAATTCTACTGATTTTCATGTCTTAGTAAGAAATATTTTAATATAAAGCATGTTTAATAGTGGGCTTGTTGAATTTGAATCTCGATAAAGTTAAGAGGTACGCAAAGTAAAAAGTTTTGCGTCGACAAAGTTAAGAGGTCCGCGAAGTAAAGAGTCTGCCAAGTAAATGCTCGTCGAAGTGAATTTTACTTGTCGAAGTAAATGCTCGTCGAAGTGAATTTTACTCCGCGAAGTAAATGCCTGTCGAAGTGAAGTCCTTGGCGAGGTAAGAGTTCGTGACAAGACATAATGTCACGAACTTCTATATAATTGTACAATTACTCCAGCAAAATCTACAGTCGGTGCAATTACTACAGCAAAATCTACACTCGTTACTTCTTTTTGTTTTTTTAAATAGAAGCATTTAACTTTTTAAAGAGAAACATTCTTTCTTTTTGTTTTTTTTAAACAGAAACATTTTACTTTTTTCTTTTTCTTTTTTTTAAATAGAAATATTTTTACTTTTTAAAGAGAAACATTCTTTATTTTTATTTTTTTTAAATAGAAACATTTTACTTTTTATTGCAATGGTGTAGATAAAAAATATTATAAAAATAATGAAATCTCATAAAAATAATGAAAAGTATTATATAATATAGTAAATTTCCTTACCCTTCAAATGAAAAAATAGAAAATAACTATCCTTCCATACTGTGGTAATTATCGTTCCCCATCCGTCCCATCCTAGTCAATTGACCAATTCACTAGCCACTCACTATAAATAGGATAAACCATACCCCATGTCGCAGCCAAATGAAATCTTCGAGAAGTCATGGCACTCTTCTTTACCGCCTCTGTTCCGTTTCCTTTGTTGTTTTATTAGAAATACTTGAGTCTTGTGGTCGATCCCTAGTTCTCTTCGTAATATATGAGCATTTCAATTTATCTTCCCTAACAAATCCTCTCAACACCCTGACATATGGGCATTCGAGCACCCTCGAAACCCCAAGACCAGGATTTGGCATTTTTTTCCTTGCCACCAATCAAGATTAGTGGTCGAGGTAACTGTTTTCTTGGACACTTCTCTAAAACAACATGAGATTCCAACTGTCATCAATGTTAGGATTCCAGAAATTGTCTCAAAATAGCCAAATTGACAGCAAGAACACTCATGTTGACAGCAAGAAGAGCCATGCTGACAGCAAGAGGAGCCATGTTGACATCAAGAATGGCCATGTTGACAACATGAATAGCCATGTCGACAACAAAAATGGCCATGTTGACAATAAGAGTCGATATGTTGACAACAACAATAGCCATGATGACAGCAAGAACACCCATGTTGACAGCCGTAGTGAATTTCATCTATTTATCCAGCTCCAGGCGACACTAAGACATTGTATTATATTGTACTTGGTCCTGAGTAATAGAAGACTTCTTAACTTCTTGACTATTCTATACACATTCTATATATCATATATCATGTATCATGTATCATGTATCACTGGTATCTATATATCATGTATCGCTTGTTTATTATATATCATGTATCTATGGTATCTATATACTTGCTTGTTTATAGACTTTTTTGTGCATGAAGTATGTATTTTTTGTTTATATATATAGACTTTTCTGTGCATGAAGTATGAAACTTTTCGGTGCTTGAAAAGAGAAAATAGAAAACCTTTGTGTATGTTGTGATTGGACATAAAGGTTCCTTAAATAATTGAAAGAGTTATCTTGTATTAGAAATAATTGGTCAGTTGGTGTCTGAATGTACTGTACCTCAACCTCCAAATTTATTTCTCCTACGTCTCCTGCGGTAACTTCCTGGCCTCAATCTATAATGTTTTCAAATATTTTTGTTGTGTTCTTGGCCCCTAATCCCATTAATCCCTCTTAATCTTCTTTTTTTTAAATCATTTTTCTCTGTTCTTGGTCTCAAGTCCCATCAATCCTTTATTTATAATACATCATTTCTTTTTTCTCTGTTCTTGGTACCCAATCCCATTAATACCTCTTATTTTTTCTCCATTTCAATCTTATAGTTGTATCATGCCTCCTCTTGAATACGTATGAGGGTAATGATGAGTTTACAGGTATACATATCCCAGGATAGCGAAGCCACATGTTCACTGACTAAATTCTTGATCTTTAAACCTTCAAACCATGCGTGGCTATGTTTATCTATTTATTTATATGTCTAGGGACGTGCACTCAATCCATCAGTATAATGTCTCCAAATTCAAAATGCTCATAGATATTGTCTAACACTTTCAAAACAAACTGATAATTATCACGAGTGGCGCTATGTTTTATGTTTATTCTTTATGTCCATTTCTTTTTAAAAGTAAGATGCCCTAGTTTTTATTTTTATGGAAATATTGTCATTTTTTTTTCATAAATTGAAATTTTGTTATATAAATTGTGTTTTTAAATATATAAATAGATTTAACATCATCAAATATTATATTCCTTCAAAACCATACCTAACTATTAAGCAAGGAGAAATCCTATAACGTTTCAACTTTATTTTTCTACGCGTTTTCTTTCGTTCTAATTCTAATATGCGTGCAGAGCACTTAGAGATGCTTAATGACCGTAATGCGTTTTTTTATCTCGCTATGCCTTTTTTTTATTCTTAGAGGAAAGTTCAAGATAACTAGAACGTTTCGACATGCTACAAGAGCGAGATAAGGTTCTCAGTATATTTATTGACTGTTTGAACATTTTCATCTAGTGTTGACAACCATGATTCTCAAACATGTACATCTAATGTTAATAACAATTTAACAAGCATCAATCCAAATTGTCGGCTTCACAACTATGGCCAAAAATTATGTCCTTGACATTCCCTGGAAACTTATTAAAATTTCATCTATAGTTTCCTCCAGTAAAAGACGACGGAAAGCATCATCTGGATCGCTATGAAACATGACAAGTGAGACCTTGTTCAGAGGATGTTTAGATATTTGCAATGCCTCCCCACTCTTATTGATGAGAAGGCCATCCAATTCTAACAACACCTTCTGAAATATATTCTCCTTCTCCTTCTCAAAAAAATCCTAATGACAATTTCGAAGTCATTAGAAAGAAAAATATAATATGGCATATACGTATTGTAAACGATTCAAGTATAATGCATGAAATAACATAAATGTTTAGTATGGTCACAAAGTTAGTAATGATAATGCATTAGATAACATATAATTGTTTGGTTTGATAAATAGCAGATACTAGATCGGAGATGGAGTTAGAACACAGCTAAAGCACTCAGCAGATACCGTTGATATTTTAGAAATTGTTTTGATATTTGACTCTTCACACTTTTTTTCGTTAGCACTTAGTGATATAAAGCATAGTTTGGTACAAGAGGAAAAAGTTTGTGTTTAAAATTTGTAATGGGGAAAAAAATCGACAGTACCTAAAAATTCAACATTGGATAATGTACCCAAAATCAAAACATTTCTTTTTTTAATAGCTAATTTCTATGAACAGCCCGAGAAGGTGTAAATAACACTACAAATTTCCTATATCTTATTCCATTCAAAAGGAAATGGAGAGCTCTCACCTATCACTGAAAAAATTATACTGTATATTGTTGTAGCTAGGGTTTTCACCCTAGCTTGTGCAAATGAGCACCTACTAAGGAGAATGGACTCCTTAGTAGCAGTTCAATAGACAGTAAATGTAAGTAATAAAACAATACAAATTCTAAACTAGCATGAGCATTAATAAACATAACAAAAACATGAAATATGGTGAAGATCTTTCTTTTTTGTATTAAAATTTTACCTCAAGTGTAGAGGTTGGTGAAGTTCTTGCAATGGTCCAAGAGGGTTGCTCCAAACTCCAGCTTTGCTCCTTCTCTTTCTCCAAAGGGTGGAAATAGGCCAAAGGGGCACTCAAGGGTGAGCTAGGGTTTCAAGAGTGATTTTGGCAGAGTAAGGGTGTATTTGACTGTGGATATGAAATGAGGGGTCTCCATCACCTATTTATAGGTTTTTAGTGGTGGAGTGTTGGCCCATGGTTTTGGGAACCATATGGTTTAGGTCAGCTGTATAGGGTTTTTTCCTCTTTTTCCTCCTTTTTTTATATTTTTTATTCCCTTTTTAGAGGGTTTTTGCTATTTTGGAGGAATTTTGGATAATTTTGGGGGGAAAAGGGGTTTTTTAGCCTTTTGGAGGCTTTTTTGATGGTTTTGTGGCTTTTTGGAGGCTTTTTAATGGGATTTTAAGGTTTTGAAGGTAGATATGGTAGGAAATATGGACAAATGAGTCATGTAATGGGGTAGATGAGGTAGTGAGCACTTTTTGGGTGTTAACAATTGTTGAATCAAATTCGTTATGAAAGTTATAACTGGAAGAGTTGTAAGAGGGATGTAATAAATTTTTATTTCTCGTTTGTCTGCTTTGTTAGCATTGAATTTGAACCATAAATTACTTTCTATTGGAAACAATGCAAAAGCATTGAATTTGAATCATTATGAAATCATTTCGTTCAGTGACGCTAGAAACAAAGCATTGTGTCTGCTGGAAACAAAGTAGAAGCATAGAAATTGACTCATTAATGAAATCACTTAATTTGATGCCAATGGAAATGAAGTAGAAGCATCGAATCTGAACCACTAGGTAAAGAACATTCAAAGACAAATCGAATTTGAACCAAAAAAGCAGAAGCATCGAATCGCTATGCTATGCAAAATAGTGACGGTGTGCCTTTGATATCAACTTGAAACTAAAGGGATTCCCGTTTTATTTTGTTGAATCAGTAAGGAGCGAGCCACCCGAAATATTGCATTCCTTGTAGTGGATTTTATTCTTTAGCAGATACACATTGTGAAAAATAGAATCAGGCTATGCAGGAGGAAATACAAACATTTCACAAACACATATACTAGAAAAAAGAAATCTAGGGATTCAAAAAATGAATATAGAGATGAATATATAAATATCAAATTCTTTATTCACATATTGTAATGTCTGAATTCCTACCAAGCATATCATTGGTGTGGAATGGACCTGCCTTTAATGCTCAATCGGCGTAATTGAATCCATAGCGCCATCCTTGGCCTTGTCCTCCTACCAGTATCTGTTTAGCAATCGTGGTTTGGGATATAACGAGTAGACTAATATATATATCGGCCACCGCCAGTAGTTTTGCACGAATGATGCTCATTATCTATAGTTCGATTAAGAATATAAATTGCTAATAAATATAAGTTGTCGATACAATAACCATCTGATTGTATTTCAGTTTTCTACTTCTGGAAAAATGAATATATTGAAGGACACATTGGATCACACCTGGTTGCATGGGTAAGTTCCATCAATCATAAGAAGATATCAGCTTTTATAATATCTCGTGTAGGTGGTTTCAGGATCACAAGAAGTGGTTTTCCATTACAATTTTTCATTCAGCGGAATAATCCTTGACTCGACACATGGTAAGCGGTAAAAATTCTTACACTGCTTACCCTTTTCATTCTCTGTGCTAGTTGAAAGTGCGAAATCAACATCAACCATAGATATTTTATTTCGCCGCTCACCCACTGTATGTTTTCTTCCCGACTTTAACATGTACCAAAGGTCATTTCTCCAAAGTTTCCAATGTTATAGAACATGAAACTTTTACTAGCGGATTCCTTGTCCGCCACAGATCTCATCCCTCCTCGAATATAAACCATTGATGTATTATAAATTAACCATTTTGATCCCATTTTTTCTTGGTGGCACAGTGTAAGAAAGGTGAATTTTGTATTAAATTAATTCGTCTGACGCATCAATTTTCTGCATGCATTATTTGGTCACCATCGTATTTACCTGACCGCCAAAATCTTTCCAAAAGTTTGGGGCAATATTTACGAGAGGTAATTTTATATGGTTTGGGTTCCTATTCCCTTACAACAGAAAGATATATCTAGTGTGGAAGTCTAATATCGGGTAATAGTTCCACCCAACGGGCTCTGTTTTACGCTCGGTACCATCTACGTTCAACGCAGCTCAATCCCTGTGCATGTTCCATGCTCGGTTCAGACTCCACTCACATGCTTCCACACTCCATTCACACGCTCAGTCTACTCCAAAGTCCATGCAGGTTCCAGGATATTGAACTCTTATATAAACAAATCTTTGAGATGGGGTTAATTATTATTTTCGCCGCAATTTGTTTTTCAGCAGAAAAGAAAAAAAAAAAACTTGATTCAACTTGATATTCAAGTTGAATCAAATAGTACATGGATGTTCAATTCTTTAAAAGACTTATTAGCATAATAAATTATCAGAGCTCAGTCTTCTCTAGATAAGACTTTACAAAAAAGGACAATGTAACTTTCAAAACCATATTACCAAAATACGACATCTAGAGACAGTCCCCGAATAGATTATCATTCAAAAATCCTTGCAGATCCCATATATTAACATATGTGATGCCCCTAAAATTATTCCCACACAATGACCCCTTCCTCTCCTTCCATAGCTTGTTTTGAAAATTTGTCCTCCAATGAGTTATGGTGCCTGTAGATATGCTCAAAGGATATGTTATTGAAAAGTTGAATTTCTTCCATGATCCTGTTGCAGCAGTGAAGAAGAGAGGTAACTTTTAAAATTTATTCTCCTCAAGCCCATTTTATGGTGACCCTTGAATCCCCAAAGACTATAAGGTCCCACTTTCAATACATAGCAGAGAGCAAGTAGCTCTTCTTTCATATTGGAACCAATTTGGCACTTTAGTCTCAATGAGTAATAGTGTTCTTGATTTAAATAGATTGCTGCACCTACCGCACATAATCCATATGTATCCGCACCATCGAAGAAAGTTACTAGACCTATGAACTAAGGGATGAAAGTGCTCACTTTTTTAATCTGAATACAAGTATTTTGCAAACTCGGATCCTTGTTCTAAAAATAGCCTTATATCTAGTATGTTGATGTATATGTAACTTCAGAATGTATTTCATCTATGTATTTTATATATATTTATTGTAC
This sequence comes from Larix kaempferi, assembly GCA_027924585.1. Taxonomy (NCBI): domain Eukaryota; kingdom Viridiplantae; phylum Streptophyta; class Pinopsida; order Pinales; family Pinaceae; genus Larix; species Larix kaempferi. Next base: position 10,659,246 of record BSBM01002204.1, on the reverse strand, counting down.
CCTTATAAGAGACGTGTTATTCCTCTATAAGGAAGTGTCTTCATGTGGATTGAAAAGTGTTGCAAGCGTGTGTACTTGCCGATGGGTTATTAGACCACCATGTGTGGGGTCGGCCCTAAAATATATATTATATTGTGGATGTATCTAGATAGACAAGTCGACCCCATAAGGTCACTGGGCAAGCAGGTTAAGTATAAATAGAGATCAGGAGATCTCTATTTGTATCATTCGGAAAGTTATATCTCTCTCACTCAGAAAGTGGCACACTAGTGAGGAGGAGGATCATCTGCTCTAGGAGACTATCTCAAGTATATTTTGGTTGTACTTTGGTTGAGCCATTGCTCTCTCTATCTCTGAGGAAGTTGTGGGGTTTTTCACCTTAGGGTTTTCTCCACGGAAACTCTATGTCTCTTGTCTCCCATGATTTTGATTCTTGTGATGCTTGTCATGATTATTGTGATTGTTATGCATTTATATACTGTATCTGTTATTCTCTCAGTAAAGATCCAAGAGTATTGTGAATTAATGCTCAAAATTTAACATGGTGTCAGAGCTAACCTGAGAAGAAGACATTTTGCAGTGACGGAAGCTTGAGTTTCTTGTTTATTGGGTTTCTCTCCACATTTTTTGGAAAAGCAGTATAGTAGATTGACTCTACTAATCCAGGAGAATCTATCTGTCCAATCAGAATTCAATTTTGAGCATTTTCAGATTTGGCCCTAAAAGTTAGGGTTCCCACAAACATAGGAATTTCTAAAATCTGAAGACATAGATGGAATCGCCTTGCAAAAGTCGAAGTTTAGAGCTTTGGATCGAGATTTTTGGCTGGGTAGATCTCCGGGAAACTCAAACCCTAATTCAGGGCTCTCCCTAGTCAACCCAGGAGGACAAAAAGGAAAATCTGAAGGGTAAAGCTTTGCTGATCTCAAATTATGAATACACCAGGCTGATCAGCTCATCAAGGCGCATCTTTCTATCCTTTCAGAAATTTGAAATTCACATTTTGAATTTTTAGGGTTTTTCCGACAAACCCTAATTCGGGACCAGATCCAGTTTTCAGCATTTCAAGTGGGAAGACCTAAATCTTTTCTATTTCCATTTGAAGTACTCTTTAAGATGTCTCACCACACCAAGCTTGAGGATAAGCTTGAAGGGGCTGATAACTTCCGAGCTTGGAAGTATAGGATTGGGTTAATCTTGGAAGAGAATGGGTTGGACTCATATATAAAAGAAGACATCCCTATCCCAGAGGATGAAGAGGCTAAGGTATTGCATAAGAAGAACTTGGCCAAGGCAAAGAGAATCATTGCTGATTCTATCAAAGACCATCTCATACCCCATGTGTCTTCTCTAAAGACACCCAAGGCTATGTTTGACTCTTTGACAAAGCTATTTGAAGGAAAGAACATAAATCGGAAGACGACCCTGCGAAATAAATTGAAAGGGGTCAAGATGTCGAATGGAGAAACCATTCAATCCTATTTCTCCAAGGTCTCTTAGATCAAGGAACAACTTGAAGCTGCAGATGAAATGGTGGAGAATGGTGAAATTGTTATGACTACTTTGAATGTCCTACCTAGGTCATGGGACTCTTTTATCCAGGGGATCTGTGCCAGAAAGAAGTTAATCTCCTTCAGTAGATTATGGGAGGAATGTTCTCAAGAAGAAGCAAGGCTTGTGGCAAGAGAAGAGAAGATGGGAAATGAAGATCAAGCTCTCACAGCTCACACTAAGAAGGGCAAGTTCAAGAGGGAGCCATCCCATCACAAGAATAAATCTTCTCATCATTTTCACAAAGACAAGAAAGATCTAAGGTGTTTCACTTGTAATGAGAAGGGTCACTTTGCTTCAGAATGTCCCAAGAAGAAAAGGGAAAAAAACAACAACAACAACTCCAACAAGAAGAAGAAGGGTAACAAAAGAAGGTACCATGCTCATGCTGCCGAAGATGATGAACCTCCAAAGAAGAAGGATAGGGAAGAAAGTGATGATAGTAATGATGACTCATCAAGTGAGGAAGAGTATGTTCTAATCTCTGCTCTCAAAGGTACTATCTCCCATGGTTGTAATGATTGGTTAATTGACAGTGGGGCTTCCAAACACATGACTGGGTTTAGGGAATATTTTGTGAATCTATCTGAACATGAATCACCCCATAAGGTGAAACTTGGGGATGATTATTAATACCCAATCAAAGGAAGTGGTGAAGCCTCCTACAACCTAGATTCTGGAAAATATTTAAAGATGAAATAAGTCCTTTATGTACCTGGGCTCAAGAAGAACTTACTCTCCATCTCAGCATTGGATGCAAAAGGTATGAGGGTTGCATTTGTGGATGGCCAAGTCCTAATGTGGCCAAAGGGAAAGACCATAGATGATGCAGTAGTGATTGGAGAGCAAGAGGGAGGTTTGTATAAATTAAAAGGACAACCTGAACATGCCATGGTGCATGAATCCATGGAACCAAGTGAACTTTGGCATAGAAGACTTGCTCATATGCACTATAGGGAACTTCCAATTGCAAGCAAGGCTGTACAGGGTCTTCATGAAATCAAGACCAAACATGAAGGTGTTTGCAAAGGATGTGCAAAAGGTAAGAATATTAAGAAGGCTTTCCCAAGAAGTGAAAGCAAGGCAAAAGATATCCTGGAAATCATCCACTCAGATGTATGTGGTCCTATGTCATCCAGTTCTCTAAGTGGGTATGTTTACTATGTCTCATTTATTGACGACTTCTCCGGAAAGACTTGGGTACACTTCTTAAAGAACAAAGATGAGGTGTTTGATAAGTTCAAGGAATTCAAAACCTTGATGGAGAATCAAACTGACAAGAAGATCAAAACATTCATATCCGACAATGGTGGAGAATTCACCTCAGGTGACTTCAAGAAGCTTTGTAGTGATTCAGGGATTAAGAGGGAGTTGACTACTCCTTATAATCCTCAACAGAATGGAGTTGCAGAAAGGAAGAACAGAACAATCATGGAAGCAGCAAAGGCAATGTTGCATGACCAGGATCTACCTATGCATCTATGGGCAGAAGCAGCTAGAATAGCTGTATATGTGCAGAACAGAACACCCCACAAGATATTGGACAACGGGACACCAGAAGAGGTCTTTTCTGGTAAGAAACCTGAAGTCAGCCATCTCAAAATATTTGGTTGTCCAGTATACACTCATGTCCCAAAGGAAAAGAGGACCAAACTAGATCCTTCAGGAAAGAAGGGTATCTTTGTGGGTTACAGTGAAAGCTCAAAGGCTTACAGAATACACTTTCCATGGTTCAAGAAGATTGATGTCAGCAGGGATGTAACATTTGATGAAAAATCATCATTCATCAAATCAAGGAAGGCACCTATCGAAGTTTATGAAGAACCTAAGGAAACTAGATTTCAAGACACAACCATGACTGAAGCAATTCCAGAAGTTGTTCGTGAGTTTGAAGATCCGCAAGAACTTGTAGATCCACCCCGTGAGGATAACTCTCACAAGAGGGAACCTGCATGGGCTAGAGAGCTCATTCAAGATGCAGAAAGATTTGGCATTCCATAAGAAGAACACAGAGCAAAGAAGAGAACCAGATCACATACCATTTATGTTGCTTTACTCTGTGACATTATGAACAAAGAACCTTCCAGTTATGAAGAAGCAGCGGAAAAGAAAGAATGGATGGATGCTATGGTTGAGGAATACCAATCAATAATGAAAAATGATGTTTGGGATGTTGTTCAAAGACCTAAAGAGAAGTCTGTTGTGACTTCCAAATGGAATAGATTATGAAGAAACTTTTGTGCCTGTAGCCAGGTATACTTCCATCGGAACAGTACTTGCCCTGGCTGCAGTAATGAAATGGAAAATACAACAGATGGATGTCAAGACTGCTTTCTTGAATGGTGTAGTTGAAGAGGAAGTATATGTGGAGCAGCCACTTGGTTTTGAAATACATGACACGGAGTCATATGTGTGCAGATTGAAGAAAGCCTTGTATGGATTGAAACAAGCTCCTAGAACCTGGTATGGTAGGATGGACAGTTTCCTATCTAGTTTGGGCTTTACCAAGAGTAAAATGGATTCCAACCTCTACTACAAGGTTGAGGAAGGGAATCCTGTGATTCTACTCTTGCATGTGGATGACTTATTTGTAACAGGAGATGACAGACTGATTGCAGATACTAAGAGGAAGCTTGCTACTGAGTTCAATATGAAAGATTTGGGAATGATGCATTATTTCCTAGGTATGGAGGTGTGGCAGAATTTAGGTGGGATCTTCCTTGGTCAAGGGAAGTACACAGCAGATATCCTGAAGAGATTTGGGATGATGGATTCCAAGGCCATGGCCACACCCATGGCATCGAATCTGAAGCTTCTATGTGATGCTTCATCTGAGCCGGTTGATGTCTCTATGTATCGTCAGATGATTGGGTCCTTGATGTACCTGACGAACATGAGACCAGATATTTGCTTTGCAGTGAACACATTGAGCCAGTTCCTAACGGATCCGAGGAGTGTTCACCTAGTTGCTGTAAAGCATGTCCTGAGGTACCTGAAGGGTACAGTGGATTATGGGCTCAAGTATGAAGCGAATCAAAAGTTTAACATGCAGGGTTATGTTGATTCAGATTGGGCTGGCAGTGCTGCAGATAGGAAGAGCACATCTGGGTGCTGCTTCAGTATGGGATCAGGTGTGATTTCTTAGTTTAGCAGGAAGCAGTCCTATGTAGCACTGAGTACAGCTGAGGCAGAGTATGTTGCAGCTTGTTCAGCTAGTTGTGAGGTAGTATGGCTACGAAAGCTACTGTCTGAGTTATTTGATCTCCCGTTGGATGCTATTAGTATCTTTTGTGATAACCAGAGTTGTGTGAAGCTGTCCGAGAACCCAGTGTTTCATGACAGGTCGAAACACATACAGATCAAATATCACTATATCAGGGATATGGTGCAGAGAGGAGTTGTGAAGCTCCTGTATGTTGCGACGAACGAGCAGATTGCAGATGTATTGATGAAGCCACTAGCCAGGGTGAAGTTCGAGTACTTCAGGGAGAGGCTTGGTGTTCTTCAGATCGACGACACTTTGAGGAAGAAGTGATGGACACATTTGCTAAAGCCATTCCAAGCATGTTGGAAGGAGGATCCTTCACATGGCTGTGGATGTAAGCGCTGGGTGATGAGCATCAGGACGATGCTCCAGTTACTGCTCTGTATATGCATCATGTTGGATGCTGGATATGATCAATTGGATCATTTATATTTGTATGTATGTACGCATCGTGTTGATGCTGGATATGATCAGTTGGATCATTTATATTTATGTGTATGTACGCATCATGTTGATGCTGGATATGATCAGTTGGATCATTTATATTTATATGTATGTACGCATCATGTTGGATGCTAGATATGATCGGTTGGATCATTTGTATGTATTTGTATATGCATCATGTTGGATGCTTGGACCATGTATCTGTATATGTATCAGGTGGATACATTGTATGATCAGGTAGATCATGTATGTGGATATGTATCATGTATTTGTATTTGTATCAGGAGGATACACTGTATGATCAGATGGATCATTTATGATGATATGTATCAGGTAGATACTTGGTATGCATCAGGTGGATACATTGTATGATCAGGATGATCATAATGATGAGCTTCAGGATGTTGCTCCAGATGATATGTACCAGGATGGTACAATGATGATGATCAGTATGATCATGGGCATTAGGATGATGCCTCGTACGATGATGATCCATTGGATCATGAGTATCAGGTTGATACTTGGAGGTCAGAGATGATATGTGGCAGGTTGTGCAAATAGCATGTAATCAGTCTTGGGAGATCTTGTCGGTCGTGCTATGGCACATAAATGTTCTTGGGGTACTCTTTCTGGTATTGCTATGTAGTATGTAATCAGTCCTCAGATATCCGATAGGTTGAGCTGTGTGCTCGTAATCAGTCCTGGGATGAGGTATTACTACGAAGACATGTAATCAATCCTGGAGATCCGAGAGGTTGAGCTGTGTGCTCGTAATTAGTCCTGGGATGCTCTTTAGAGATATTGCCGGTCGTGCTGCGGCACATAAATGTTCCTGGGATTCTCTTTAAAAGTTTTGTCTGTCCACATGTAATCAGTCCTGGAGATCCGAGAGGTTGAGCTGAATGCTCGTAATAAGTCCTGGGATGCTCTTTAGAGATCTTGCTGGTTGTGCTGTGGCACATAAATGTTCCTGGGATGCTCTTGAAAGGTATTGTGGAGGAGATGCATGTAATCAGTCTTGGGAGATCTTGCCGGTCATGCTTAGGCACATAAATGTTCCTGGGATACTCTTTCCGGTTTTGCATCCGCACATAAAATTAGTCTTGAGAGGCCACCTCTATCAGACCGTTCACACAGATGATGAAGACCTGCAGGTGGTGGGCCTTCATCCAGTATGAAAAAGGACTAGCTCTGTAGAACTTCCTATGACGAGTAGAGTTAGAGATTGGTTGAGATAGCAGCAGCAGTGACGATGATGATGACGATGCATCGATGATGATGATCCCGAGAAGAAGACTTGTCTAGCAGAACTGTGTCGAGAAATACCTTCCTAGTTAAGAGGGAGTGTTGATGTATATGTAACTTCGGAATGTATTTAGTCTGTGTATGTTATATACATTTATTGTACCCTTATAAGAGATGTGTTATTCCTCTATAAGGAAGTGTTTTCATGTGGATTAACAAGTGTCACAAGTGTGTGTACTTGCCGATGGGTTATTAGACCAGCATGTGTGGGGTCGGCCCTAAAATATATATTATATTGTGGATGTATCTAGATAGACAAGTCAGCCCCATAAGGTCACTGGGAAAATAGGTTAAGTATAGATAGATATCAGGAGATCTCTATTTGTATCATTCAGAAAGTTATATCTCTCTCACTCAGAAAGTGGCGCACTAGTGAGGAGGAGGACCATCTGCTCTAGGAGACTATCTCAAGTGTATTTTGTTTGTACTTTGGTTGAGCCATTGCTCTCTCTATCTCTGAGGAAGTTGTGGGGTTTTTCACCTTAGGGTTTTCCCCACGGAAACTCTGTGTCTCTTATCTCTCATGCTTTTGATTCTTGTGATGCTTGTCATGCTTATTGTGATTGTTATGCATTGGTATACTGTATCTGTTATTCTCTCAGTAAAGATCCAAGAGTACTGTGAATTAATGCTCAAAATTTAACATAGTATGCCATATGGACCAGGATATCAAAACTAGAAAAGTAGGGTGAGATCTACAGCTTCTGAACCAATGAAGTGCACAAATATCAAAATTCTCACTCCCCCAATTCTGCTCAAGCTTCAGAGAGGAACAACACATGTTCCAAATATTTCTTGTAAATGCACACTCCACAAAGAGACATATAGAACTACATCTTGGATGATGGTAGGGAGATACATTCCCTAAATTTTATAGAGGTCAAGAACAAGTTTTTAGGGAGAATGTAACTTTTGGTAGGTTTGAGATTTGGGATCCATTATAATCGCTAGTAAAGGGGGACAAGAGAACATTCCAAAATATTAAGGAATGCAAGGAGTTCTATGATGCTTGAGGTTCGATCTAGGTTTTGGATCAAGGTTTGGTTTTGGGGGAAACATATATAGGTGATTATTTGTATCAGTATGAACACAGATAGTTGCATTCTAGGATACAACAACTTCTTGGTGGCCTACCTGAAAGTCGTTATTATCAACAACAACAGGAGTTGGGAGTAAAGGATCTCAAGTACTCATACAATATACATCAAGATGAATATGTGGGAGATAAATATGTCCCATGAATACTCATATTATTATGAACATCCATCAAAGCTTCATTAAGATGATGTGCATTAATAGCACCTTGATTGATTATTTTACAATATAGCATTTATTTAGCAACAAAATGTCCTTTAACATGCTCATGATTCATCATATCCTCATTTTCGAAGTGTTTTAACATTCTTGTGCCCCCCACTAGAAACACCATTAGTTAGATTTATAGAATTATTATGTCAGTTATCAATATTATCCTCTAAATCCTTAGTTATCCTATGGTCATTATCATATCTATGATCCAACATACTGACATTATTCATAGCTGCAACACCTTGGAACCCATTGTTAGTAGCACCTTGTGTGGCCATACTTCCATTTTTCATCTCATCTGAGTTTTGTTGCCTAATAAGTCTTACTTAGTTGTATTTCAAGTGAGACAACAAAGACTTGAACAATCTAATTGTTCATTATTAGAGTTCAGAAGTCCATCAGGCCTTCTAGGCCCCTTTTTTTTTATTTTTGTACCACATGTTCATACCCCCTCGAGGAATTTTGTAATAATGTGCTAGCATGGTATATTTTTGTAAAAGACTCGGCTTCTAGGACTTAAACGTTAATTCGACTAGCCCATAGTGTTTTTTTCCTTGGAAATTATTTGTTGTTGAGTAAACAACTAATAATTTTTCGATTTTTTCACTCAATCCTCCAAAGTTGGGGTGGTCGACGTAATTTTTAAGCCTTAGGAAGTTATTAGAGTCTATGTGTCAATGTAATAAACCATGATAGGCATATTTTTTGAGTTGTAGGAACATTTTTTAGGCCCCCTAGGTTTTTTTTAAGTTCCGAGAAAATTTTATTTTTCTGTAAAACAAGCCATTTTTTAATGGTTTGGCCAAAAAAATAAAAAAGTGATAAAATCATGTTCTAGGGGTTGTTTTGACCATGGGGATCCTCGTTATATAACCCAGAGCACCCACATTACCCCTAAACTCACTTTCCATAGTCTTTAGACACTTTATTTTTCATCTTTTGCAAAAATCCCAAAAAAGTAAAAAATGCAAAAAAAATGCGAAAACCAAAATTGAGAAAATTAAAAAATCCAAAATTGATGGGATTTTGGACCAGCTATATTTTTGGGGATGTAATAAGGCATTTAGTAACTTTTTGATGAAGCTAAATAAGTGGGATTGACTCCCCTCAAGGTGGGCGTACTCCCCCATGTGTTGGGTGCATTTCCCAAGGAGGAATGTCGCACGTGTTAAGGAGATGGAAGCTATCTTTTAGGATGTCACATAGTTGATTTATGGCTGAGTTTTGGCATCCCATTAGGTGGGATTTGGAAGCCCCATTCATGCATTTTATTTCTCCACCACTCACTCCTTATACCTCTCATTGAAAAATTCTCCCTCTCCTCGTTCATTCTATAAGTTTGAGGCTCCTCTCTCATTCCAAACTAGTTAGAGTTGGAGTGAGAGGAGGCTTGCCATATTGTAATTGCTCTACTTGTTCATTTTGCTAATAAAGAAGGTTTGGAGGCTAACTGTGTGTTACTTCTATGTGTGGATCAACATTGTCATGAGAAAATGAGGTAATCTGTGTCATTTCATTTTCTTGCTATCTACTTGATGTATTTGGGCTCCTTAATTGTTTGAAGTAGATTAATGTAAGTAAGTTTACTTGCTTGTTCTTCTTTGATAAATATTTTTAGAGATATAGATCTAACCTATTTCATATGTTTATGTACATGTTGTTTTAGTCTCTATTCATATGCTAAAATCAGATCTCATGATTTTTTGCAAGTTGATTGAGTGATTTCAGGTTACTAGGCTTGGAAGGGTTGTGGATCAAGCTTGAATCCACAACATTTGTGAACATCATAAGACATTGTCCCTCGGTACACCATAGAAGAGTTTCTTTGTTGATCTTTTGGAAACAAGTTTCCTTCACCTTGCTGATGTAGGAGCATCGGGGCCTAGGAAGATCCGTCGAGGTTAGTCGACATGAGGGAGCCGACTAGAGGGAGTGCCAATGACCACTGGTGCGTGAAGTAGATTGACTTGTCAAAGTCAATAAGTCGAGCAGGGAACTGTCGAAGCAGTCGATAGGAGTGCAAAGGAAGTCGAGAGTCGACATGTTAGTTTTCAACAGACGATAGTCGATAGTCGACATGTGAATGTTGATAGGCGATAAGTTGTCGCAGGGTCATGGGAAGGTCGACATGTTGTTGGACCGCGACATCGACAGTTTGGGAATGAGCCAAGCAAGGAGGAAAGGGCAGAATGGCGAAGCCTAAGCGCAGAGTGAAAAGCGATAGGTGAGTCGAAGTTGACGGAGGACAGTATGGTCAACGTGATGGTTTATTGTAGCTTGTCAGAGGGAAGCGTGGAAGTCAAGGAGAGTACTTGGCAACAGTTTGTGGTTGCTAAGGAAGTTAATGGCAGTTATTGCAGGTGGGTGAAGACATGACAGATGTCGTCACAAGTAGAGGCTGTGTAGCATGGTCGGGGTGCTAACAGTTGTAGGTCTGCAGGATCATGGAAGGACCGATTGACAGAGAATGCGTGTCACGGGGATCGCAGTGGTCTCGAGAACAGCAGCAATCCAAGTAGAAGACCAGGGAGTTGGACTAGTTGAGGGGGACTTGGAATTTTGGAGAGTCAAGCAGTGGCAAAGTAGAGTTCGGGGATAAGTTCTGTAGACTAGAGAAAACAGTCACACAGGTTCCGAACGTAGAGAAGATCGAGCCATAGCTTAGAGTTCCGCAGTAAACCAGGAGAGGGTGAGGTCGACACACTGATAGAGCACACTACAGTTACTTCTGTATTGTAACGGCTGAGGCCTACAAATAGTTAGTTACTTGTATTTACAGTTATTTTGCATTGTAACCAATTGGTAGAAGTAATATAAGCCACTTCTGGCATCTTCCTTTACACCTTGTTTGTGTGAACATTGTGGTCATGTTGTGTGTAATGTTAAGCAAGAACCTTGTTGCGACGAGGCCTCTTGCGTCAATTGGTGCCAGAGCAATAGTATCCTGAGACCCAAGGGATAGCTATATCAGAGTGGGAAGTGAATCCTGCGTGCATAGAAGAACGTCAGTGGTATTGAGCCCGCAAGTGCGTTGAACAACTTAGCTGAGGTTTGGTAGAGTTGTGCACGACTTGTTGAAGTCCGGTTGCGATTGGATGAGTGGGAGTTTCAGCAGAGGTTGAAAATGGCTCATAGAGGCGTTAATGTCCGAGGACAAAGAGCGCGTGGTGCAGCAATCATGATTGATCATGAGATGTTCGACGAGTGCTTCCGAACAATGCGAACTTTGACAAATGAAGTCGCAGCGATCGAAGAAATCCAAAGGCGTGGTTCTATTCCTGATGCATTAGACCACAGAGACGAGAAAGTCAAAGAAGTGGAACCATGGGAAGTAGTGGAGGATGAACCAGAGGAAAAAATCATCAAGCTTCTGACGGATATGAGAGGTTGGGTGAAGATAGATGTTCGTACCTACTCGAGAAGTTTGGATCCAGAAGACTTAATCAAATGGTTCAGAGAGATGAAGAAATAATTCGACATAGAGCAGATCGAGGATCCTAAAAGGGTTAAGACTGCATGTATGAGGTTGAAGGGTCATGCCTCATTGTGGTGGGACAATGTACAAGATGACAGAGTCAAGAAGGACAAAGAGAAAATCAACTCTTGGGACAGAATGGTCGCCAAGCTAAATGGAAAGTTCTTGCCGAACGACTATGTAATTTCCTTGTTCTGGATGTTACAGAAATTTCGACAAAAGGAGATGACTGTGAAGGAATACACAGAAGAGTTCTATAAATTGTCAATAAGGTCGATCCAGACCGATGAAGGAGAAGAAGTTGTCACTAGGTATGTGAATGGCTTGAAATATGCCATTTAGGATGAATTGAGCATGTCTAGATTCAGACCAGTGGGCGAAGCCTACTAGTTAGCTCTAAAGGCAGAAGAGAAATTGTCGAGAAAATATGTAGCGACCAGAGGTAGGATGACTGGTCGGGGTGCGAAGACTGTTTCCATGAAAGGCCAAAGTAGTGGTTACAGGAAGGAAATTGTCAAAGATAGTCGACATGCGGAAGGGACATCGATGAGAGAGAAAGCACAAGAAAATCGACACGATGGTCATGAGAACCACGGTCTAGGTGCATATGGTTGAGGTGGTCCATCCAACAGAAAATGAGCTATTAGACCAGCCTTAATCTGTTACAAGTGTTGTGGAGCGGGACACAAGGCATATGAATGCCTAGAGAACCTACATGCTTTAGAGGAGTCGAAGCCCAGACGTCGAAGAGATGAGCAAGTCAATGAGAGGGAAGAATCGGCATCTGACAGTAGTAGAGAGGAGAAAAGAAGGAACCGGAGTCTAACTGTCAGCAGAACACTGGTTCAGGAAGACAAACGCGATGAGCAAGAGCTGGCACAATGAAAGGCGATCTTTCGAACAAAGGTGTTGATCGACGAATGGCGTTGCAAGACCATAGTTGATGGTGGAAGAACTGAGAATCTTGTGTCGACAGAGGTCATCGAAAAGATCAGGTTGAAGTGTCGAGAACATCCACACCCTTACAAGATCTCATGGTTGCAGAAAGAACACCATGTGAAGGTGACCAGACAGTGCCTAATTAACTTCAAGTTTGGGAAGTTAGAGGACAACGTATTGTGCGACATAATCCCAATGGACGCGTGCCATCTATTGTTAGGAAGACCATGGCAATATGATTGGAAAATGATTTATGGTGGTCGAGCCAACACAGTCACTGTTTGAAAAAATGGTGTGAAAAGGACTCTTAAGCCGAAACCGGAGGAGCAAGCCGACGGTAATCACGGCGAGAGCAACTTTTGGGAGAAGCGCGTGTTAATGTGTTCAGCGAAATAATTCCTTGCAGAGGATGAAAAGCAGTCGGGGTGTTATGCTATCATTCCAAAGGGACCATGTGTCAAGAAGGCGACAATGGAGGAGAAAATTCTTGTCGAAGTCAGAAAGATGCTCGAAGAGTTTCAGAGCATAATGGTCGATGAGACACCGACGGGATTGCCTCCGACAAGGAGCATATCCCATCAGATTGACTTGATTCTAGGGTTGAGTCTTCCAAACAAAGCACTGCATAGGATGAGTCCGACAGAAGGTCAGGAACTCAATTGACAGGTCCATGAGTTGTTGGATAGAGGGTTGATCAGAGAGAGTCCGATTCCATGCGTGGTACCAACAGTATTAGCGCCGAAGAAAGGTGGAGAATGGAGGATTTGTACAGACTCCAGAGCTATCAACAAGATCACAATCAAGTATCGGTTTCCGTTTCCGAGAATGGATGACTTGATGGATTGTTTGAGTGGAGCGAAGTACTTCATGAAGATAGACTTGAAGAGTGGTTATCACCATATTTGGGTTAGAGAAGGAGACAAATGGAAGACAACATTCAAGACAAAGGAAGGGCTGTATGAGTGGTTAGTCATGCCATTTGGATTGACTAATGCACCCAGTACATTCATGCGATTGATGAATGAAGTATTGAAACCATTATTGGGAAAGTTTTTCATAGTCTATCTAGATGACATTCTGATTTTCAGTCGAACCAAGGAAGAACACTTGGGGCACATCCGATAGGTATAGCAGAAGTTGTAGGAAGAGAAGCTGATGGTGAACCTGCAAAAGTGTTTCTTCATGAAGGAAGAACTGGTATACTTGGGATTCATTATCTCCGGTAAAGGGTTGGTGATGGACCTAGAAAAGGTGAAGGCGATATTGGATTGACCTGAACCGGCAAGCGCAACTTGAGTGAGGAGTTTCCATGGACTTGCCACTTTCTACAGGAATTTCATCAGGGGATTCAGTTCGATTTGCGCACCATTGACAGAGTGCATGCGCAAAGAAGAGTTTAAGTGGACGAAAGCAGCCTAGCGAGCTTTCGACAAGTTGAAGGAAAAGGTCACTGAGAGCCCAGTGTTGGCGCTCCCAGATTTTGACAAAGTTTTCCAGGTCGATTGCGACGCAAGTGGAATAGCAATTGGAGCAGTGTTGAGCCAGGAGGGCCGACCAATTGCATTCTTCAGTGAGAGATTGGATGATGCAAAGCAGAAATATTCGGTTTATGAATGGAAATTTTATGCTATTGTCCAAGTGTTGAAGAAGTGGAGGCATTATTTGTTTCCCAAGGGATTTGTGTTGTACATAGATAACCAAGTGCCGAGGTATCTAAATACTCATTCGATGTTGAATAAGAGGCACATGAAATGGGTCGAGTTCCTATAGGGATATACATTCATGTTGCAACATAGGTCGAGCAGGTTGAGTAAGGTTGTCAACGCGCTGAGTCGAAGAGTTGCATTGCTGAACACAACGACAGTTCAGGAAAGAGGAATAGAGTCGGTGAAGACAGAGTACACTACCGACGAGGATTTTGCGAAAGCATGGAAATCTTGTTGTGAACCATGGAGTGTCGACAGAACTCCATACTTGGATTATTTTATCCAAGAGGGGTACCTATTCAAGGGATGATAGTTGTGTATTCCCAGAGAATCGGTGCGAGAGAACCTAATCCGAGATTTGCATAGCGACGAATTAGCGGGTCATTTTGGCATCGACAAAACCAGAGCATTGGTCGAAGAAAAGTATTATTGGCCAGGGATGGCAACAGATGTCGGAAAGTGGGTTCGAAAATGCAGAGTTTTCCAGTTGGCAAAAAAAAGAATTCAAAACACGGGGTTGTATACACCATTGTCGGTACCAAATACCCCATGGGAGCACCTTGTTGGGCACTGGAAATGCCCCTTTTTGACCACACTTATTATATCATTTTCCCCTATTATAGCCTAATTTCATAAACCATATACATGCCTTTCTTCTAGATCATTCAACAATCCAAACAAGGTATAATTCATTATTGCTTCATTTATTTAATGCCTAAGATTGTTATGGTTATGAATTCTAGCCTTTTATTTATGCTAACTTGTGTTGATTTCATTAAGTTAAGATCAAAGCACAGGTGTATCAGCCGCAATACTTGGTGCCATTTGTTAATATTCAGAGTTAATTCCTCACATTCAAAGGGACAACGCATCTTTCCACATGAAGCTGCAACAGGTCTTCGTTGAAACAGAGCATTATTGCAACAGACAAGACACCTCCCAATTGGTTAATTCGTTGAATCCAATGAATTCCAGAGTAAAAATATCCTTCATGTCTAATGGCCTCATTCAATATGGCTGTAACAGTTTAATTGTAACTCCGCAGCATGAAGATCAGATATCTTCATTGCTGCGTGAAATTAGTAGACCACGAACTGTACTTGGCATGTATAAATATGGGAAGGCTTTCCATGTCTAGGGGTTGGTTAATTATCATTTTGTATGGGCAGTAACAGAGAGATGAGATTGTGGATTACCATATTTAATGAAGAGCAGAGTTATTCATATTTGTGTGTCTTAATTTGTGGTAGTTCATGGTGTCTCTATTGGAAGGCCAGGGTCTGCCTTAAGTAGGTATTTAAATTTATTTATTTTTCATGTTGTGTGGTGTGGAATCGCATTAGGCGTATTACTGTTAGCTGCAACAGGGCATTTATAATTGCATTCTTTCCTGGTGGTTTATCATTGCATCCTGAATAGATGCAACTATGTGGTGTGACGGTTGACTGTGTAGGATAGTTTATTTGATGCATGGTGTGTTAGATTCAACTTTTACAGCCAAGCTAAGCTCCAATTCCTTTCAGTCATTTGTGCTTTCTAGGATTTCCAATATTTATCAATTTAGAGTTCAAGCTTAATTCTAATTATGGTTGCTGTTGTATCTTTATTGAATTCATTAGATCAGGAAGATTGTGATTGAGTTACTGTAGTTGCTGGATGAATCATTGTGGTAAAGATTGAATACTATAGTTTGATAATTATAGGATTTAACTTCTTGCAAAAGTAATCTAGTTCATTTTTATTTCTAGATAAGTAACTGCTGGGTTGATTTCTGTAGGAAGATAATTGTACTTTGAATTCCTAGATGTCTGAGTTAGATTAATTTTATTTATGGAATGAGTTTGGTTGAGCAGATAGGTAGGATAAGTTATCTCCATTTTACTCAATCAGCTACTTGAATTGTTTATGCATAGATTGTGCGTATTTCCATTGAAATAAAAGACTTCCCTGGGTTGACAATTTATATTGAGCATCCTGTGTGTTGGTTGTAATTAATTAACATATAGGGTGACCAACATTTTGGTGCCGTTGCCGGGGATGGTAATTTATAGGCATAGATAGTAGTTGATTTCTTTAATTTCATTTTGCTTTAATTATTTACAGCATGCATGAATAGAAGAAAAACAAATCGGGAACCCCCTTTGAACACTAACACTGCAGGTGGAAGAGGTCGAGGTCGTAACATAGGTCTAGGAAGACAAACATTTATCGACGATATAATTGCTAAAGCTGATTCTTCTACCAGACCACCGCGGATGTCTACAGGAAGAGGAAATTCTGTTCCTCCCAATTTTGAGAATTCAGCATCAATAGTGGAGAATGCAACGGGACCATCTACTCCCAGCTTAGAAAAGAAACCTCATGAAGACAAGGGAAGCGTTTTGGGTGCACTGGATAGAGAGGATATTTATCATATCAATGGGACCAGAGTTACTAAAGAAGTGTGGTTGGAGACTCACCGAGAAGCAGAGGAAGAGAGAAGGCAAGAAGAAGAAAGGAGGAAAGAAGAAGAAGCAAAAGCAGAGCAAGAACGAATAAAGAAGTCCATTGAATTTTGGAACAATATGGCTAACAGAGGACATGAAGGGGAGAATCGAAATTAGGAGAAACAAGAAGAGGAAATGGAAGATAATCATCCTGGTGACACTGTGGTCACATTAGAATTCCCTATCCTCCAGACACCTGGAGCAACTCCCATGAAAAATATCTCACCATCAGTTCTCCCGAATTTCCATGGTAAATCTTCTGAAGATCCTGATGAATTTATTTTTGAGTTTGACATCCTCTATCACAATTATGACTATACCTCTAGTGCTTAGAAGCTGAAACTATTCGCATCCACCTTGAAAGGAAATGCTCTACGATGGCTCATGAGTCTAGGTCGTGAGACCATTACTACTTGGGATCAAATGAAACAAACCTTTCTTTCTAAATATCAAGAATATTGTAGAATAAGATATAGAAAGGAAGAGTTGTTTAAAGTGGTTCAGAAGGAAGAGGAGAGCTTGGAAGACTTTGTGGAAATATTGTTGTACAATTTACAAAGTTCTAGCCACACTGAGATTGGGAAAGATGTAATCAAGATTATCTTGCTATGAGGAATTAGAGAAGATTGCTTTGATATGCTGAATTTGTTGGGGAAAGGTGACATCTCAAAGGAACCCTTCAAGAAGATTATTGAATTATGCCGAAGGTACTCAAGGGGATCCTCTAGAACTAACAAATGAGACAAAGATCGAGATCAGGATGTCTTCACTAGGATACAGAAGTCAGCTAGTGGAGGAGCTACTCGAGCAGAAATAGGAAACTTACTGGAGAATTTTAAAACTGATATGATGAGTTCCATTTCCTCAGAGTTAGATGTTTTGAGAGAAAAACAGAGGCAAGCAGTAGAAGATCTTACACTAAGTGTATTCTGTCCTAAATGTAGGAAAAAACACCCACTAAAAGAATTCCTGCTGGATAAAGCAGAGATATGTAGGATATGTGAATTGGAGCATGACACGAAGGAATGCCCTTCATTACCCAAAGTCAAAAGCAGTCCTGTAGGCATCCAATTCAAATGTGGAATATGATTGCTTTATTGCACAGAAGAAACCTTGGCAGCCTCGCAATCAAGGTATGAATCCAGATCCATCAATTTTCTTGAATAATATGAATAATATGAATACACAATTCCCTTCACATTATTCTAATAACCAGTGGCATCCATCTTAGAACCCAAAGAAAAATCCTAACTCTTGGACACCATGGAAACAACAGTCAAACAATCAAGCTCCCTAAAATTCCAACTGGAGAAATTCTTACCAAGAAAATAACTTTCCACATCACCAGACTCAATATCACCAGTAGCCTCCTCAACGGTATCCTCACCAACAATATCAACAGCCACAGCTGCAATTCCAAAATAATGTTGCACCTATGAATGAACCACTTCGGCCACAACTACCTGCACAACCTAACCCAAACCCGATTAATAAAGTAGTCCATCAGTTTGAGACTGCCAACATGGTTGCATATTCCATCTCCCAAATTCCCTGCAATGGTATACAATTACGATCAGGGAGGGTAGTGGAACCCATCATCGCTGAGGATGTTCCATCCCCAGTGACTGAAACTGCAGTGAATCATCACTTTGATAATATGGTTAATTCAGCAATCCCCATCATTGAGGATGTTGACATTCCTATTGAAACAGTAGCTGAAACTCAGGAAGTAACACACGATGAAGCACAACCTACACAATTGATGAGAGAACCACCATATCATGAAAGTTTGGCCCTGCAGAAAATAGTGGAACAACCTCGATTCAATCTCTTAGGATATTCAAGAATTTGTATGTCAAAATCCCACTATTACAAGCCCTCATGACGTGCCCATTTATGCTAAGACTGTTAGAGATTTATGTGTCAAGAAAACAGGAAGAAATCCTAGGGATTCTCCCACTCTCCATGTATTGGGAAAAATTTCTGAATTAATAATGGGGAAGACTCCTATGGAAAAATATGATGACCCTGGAAATCCTACTGTTACAGTTCACATAGGAAACACACGAATCCCCAATATCTTGGTAGACTTAGGTGCGTCTATTAATGTTATGACCATAGAAACTGTGAAGAAACTTAGACTCACTAACCTTCGGCCAACCCCTACAATTCTAGAACTTGCTGACAGATCAACAATCAAGGCTGAGGGGATCCTGGATGACTTGGTAATCTATGTTGACTTGTGGGAATACCCTGTGGACTTCTTGGTGTTACAGACGAAGTCTCAATTGAGGGCACACCCGCTGATTCTAGGGAGACTGTGGTTTGCCATAGTAGATGCCTGTATCAGCTATCGGTCAGGATCCATGACTATCTTAGGCGGGACTGAGTCAAAAGCCTAACCTTATATCCTCCAGCCTGACCAAGCACAGAAGCTGAAACTCCACTTTGGGTGGATTTGGAGGAGGAGGAAGGCATTCAACCATTATTAATGATAGGGAGAGCCTTAA
Organism: Larix kaempferi; assembly: GCA_027924585.1. Classification (NCBI taxonomy): domain Eukaryota; kingdom Viridiplantae; phylum Streptophyta; class Pinopsida; order Pinales; family Pinaceae; genus Larix; species Larix kaempferi. The sequence goes on along the minus strand of BSBM01002204.1, from coordinate 10,640,257 downwards.
ATTCTAAGGATGAAAAAGAGTACGATGCCATTAACAGTTTCATCAGTGATCCCACATTCATCAATAAGCATGTTTACCAGATTCTTGATAGTACATTAGATGAGAATGAACAAGAAAATCTTATGGAAGAAACTATAGTCAGTGATGCCAGTATAATTCCAGTTCTAAAAAATTCGAAAAGTGTCCTAGTAGAAATTGAGCCAGGGAAAAAATTGAACATCAATCCAAACCTTGCGCCCAGTGAGCTGGAACAGCTAATCACGCTATTGAAACAACATAAAGGAGCTTTCTCTTGGGAGTACACAGACATGAAGGGTATTCCTTCTAATCTGTGTACCCATCACATTTATATTAAGAGCGACTCCATTCCAGTGTGTCAACCACAACGAAGGATGAACCCAAACCTGAGGGATGTAGTGAAAGAGGAAATCCAAAAACTTCTGGAAGCAGGGTTTATATACCCAATTTCAGACACTAAGTGGGTTTATCCACTCGTGATTGTGCCAAAGAAGAATGGGAAAAGGAGGGTCTGCGTGGATTAAAGAGAATTGAACAAAGCAATGCAAAAGGACCGCTTTCCCTTACCTTTTATCAATTAGGTCCTTGATACCTTGTCTGGGAAGAAGTATTTTTCCTTTCTGGATGGCTTTAGTGGCTATAACCAAATCCAGATTGCTCCACAAGACCAAGACAAGACCACTTTCACCTGTCCCTGGGGCACCTTTGCATATAAGGTACTTCCTTTTGGGTTGTGTAATGCACCTGCCACCTTTCAAAGAGCAGTGATTGGAATCTTTTCATAGATGGTAAACGACTGCATGGAAATTTTTATGGATGACTTCACTCCATATGGTAGTAGTTATGAAAAGGCATTGAAAATTTTAGAAAAGGTCTTGAAACGCAGTGAACAAAGCTAGCTATCTTTAAGCACTGAAAAGTGCCATATGATGATGAGCGAGGGCATAGTTCTGGGGCACTTCATCTCTTCTGATGGTATCCAGGTTGACCCATCCAAAATTAAGGTAATTGAAAATATACCAACTCCTGGAACACAAAAAGATGTACGTAGCTTCTTAGGGCATGCTGGCTATTATAGAAGATTCATAGAAATTTTTTCCAAACCAGCCTCTCCATTGTTCACTTTGTTAATGAAGGATGCATAGTGTGTTTGGAATGATGCATGCCAAACAACGTTTATTGAACTTACGCAAATGATTTCTAAAACACCCATCTTATGATGACCCAACTGGGCTCTACCTTTTCATATCTCTTTAGATGCTTCAGACACCACCATTGGAGCAATTTTAGGACAGCGGGGAGGTAATGCCCCATATGCAATTTATTATGATAGTAAGAATTTATTCCCTGCTGAAATAAACTACATTGTGACAGAAAAATAATTCCTTGCCATAGTTTATGCCATCAACAAATTTAGACACTACATTACTGGATACTCCACTTTTGTGCACACTGATCATTTTTCCCTCAAATATTTAATGAATAAACCAATCACGAATGCTAGAGTTACTAGATGGCTGCTACTATTACAGGAATTTGACATCACAATTATTGATAGACCAAGGAAGGAAAACATTGTTGCAGACTTTTTATCTTGACTTACTAACAGTGATGACAATTTACCAGTCGAAGATTCTTTCCCTGATGAACATTTGTTTGCAGTATCAGCTCATTCCCCATGGTATGCAGATATTGCTAATTTTTTGGCTGCAGGTAAGCTTCCAGCACATCTATCGAAGAGAGAAAAAATAAAGATCATACAACAGAGTGCTAGGTATTGCCGGATTGATGGACATCTTTTCTACACAGGGCTTGATTTAAAAATCAAAATATGTGTCAGAGAAGAATAAATTTTTAGTATCCTTAAAGCTGGCCATGATGAGCCTTGTGGGGGACACTTTGCTGACAAAAGGATAGATCATAAAGTTTTGAGAATGAGTTATTTATGGCCCACATTGTTCAGGGATGCAAAGAAGTATGTTCAGGCATGTGATAGTTGCCAAAGGATGGGCCAGCCCAACAGATTAGATGAAATGCCTCTTCAGCCACAGTTCGTGGTTGAACCATTTGACAGATGGGCTCTGGATTTCGTAGGGCCTATCAACCCTCCCTCAAAATAGAAAGTTTTGTTAGGAACCCATGTCTTTACTTTGTTAGTATATTGTTGTTGGATGCATATGCTTTGTAAGTCATCCCGTAGTATTTGTTGATCCATAGTTTGTGTTATTGTTGTTGGCGCATATGCTTTGTAAGTCGCCCATAGTTTTGTTGATCCATAGTTTGTATTGGCCCATGGTTTTGACTCATAGTATTGGCGCCTAGACTTAGCCCATGGTTTGTATTAGCCCATGGTTTGTATTGACACATAGTATTGACCCATGGTATTGGCGCCTAGACTTAGTATATAAGTGTGTGTTGAGGCCTATGAAGGGACCGTGAAGTTAATTGTATTGAGCTTGCTGAAAGGAGGTTTCCCCCTCGAAGTGGCCCATGATCAATATAAAAGTGATTTTGAGTTCTGTTATTTCTAATATCTCGTGTATTTGCATTAACTAATTATTACAGGTTCTTCACATCTGGATTCAGAGCACTTTCTTGGGCTCGTTGGGTGAAATTTCTGCCAATTTTTTTTTTCGCATCTGTTGTAGGTTTGGATTTGGGAATAATCCCTATCCGCTTAACTGTGGGAAGTACTTGGGCATAATCCCTAAAACTCATTGTGAGGAGTACCACAGGAACCCCGAAGTAGCTGGCCCATTGAGAGGACCTTCCAGCGAAAAGGGCAACGACCCCTACCTGATTGACTAGTTCCCACCCGTGAGGTAAACCAAGAGTTGTCGTTTGTGGCAAAGCGATTATTAGTTTTACCTGAGTCGTGGAGTGAGGGGTACTTCCCCAATATGCAAGCTACAAGACAACATTGGTGACCGAGTGAAATCCTGAACTGTTAGGAAGCCGCACATACCTGGGGTCCATATCTATTTTCAGCTGAACTGTTGTCGATAACTGCTGTGCCGTCTCAGATCCAGCCATTCAGATCCATTCTTAAAGCCGTTCTAGATCCAGCCGTTTTCAATCCATTCGGTGCCGTTTCAGATCCCTCTATTTCCGCTCACTTCCGGGCCGTTGTAGATCTATCTGTTTTAGATCCCTTCCGAGCCGTAGCCGTTCATATCTCCATATCTCCCTTGTTTTCACTCTGTTTCCCTTGAAACTTACTGGGAACCCCTGTAATCCCATTCTGCATATTTCATTCCTGAGGACCCTATCCCCAATTCCACTTCCCAAAGCCTAAAATCCCACATTTGTCTATTTTTAGGGTTTGCCATAACTTCCTCAGATTTCACCCAATCACCTTCAAATTTTCCCACAGAGTTCCTTTTCTAATTCTGCTTCTTTGTCCCTCTCTGCCAAATTTTCTCATTCTTTCACCCTGTTTCTGAAATCCCCCTTTTCTGCTTTCCTGTCCTTTCGACAGTGTCCAAAATCTAGTCAAACCCCAATTACCCATCAGTTTTTTTCCCCAATCCAAATTTCCCTTTACTAAAGCAGTTTCTGTTTTTGTTTTTCTACCCAGTCAATAAAAAAAAAAAAAACTCTTGGTTATGGTTGTCACCCGCGCAGGAGCAAAAACCATGGAAGAAGCACTTGCAGCCATCCAAGCCAAACTCCAGGATCTGGATGAAAAATTTCTTGGCTTCCATCTTGAACATTCAGCTATGAACAACAAACGACAGTCCGAGTCTTTATCAGACAATGGGTTCTCTTCTTCCAACAATTTTCGTGGTCCGAAGCTTGATTTTCCTCGCTTCAATGGTACTGATCCAACTAGATGGATCTATCGTGCAGAACAGTATTTCAGTGTGCATAATACTTTTGATGTCAACAAAGTTCCACTTGCATGCTTTCATTTGGAACAGGAAGCTCTTCAATGGTACCGTTGGTACATCAAGGCTCATGAAGAGCCAAAATTGCCAGACTTTTGCCAGCTCCTTTTGCAATGATTTGGTCCTCTAGTGCTTTTGATGACTTCACAGGAGCACTCACTAAACTTCACCAAATGGGCACAGTGAGAGAGTATCAGACAGAATTTGAGAAACTGACCAATCACATAGAAGGATTGTCTGATGAATTCTACAGGAGTTGTTTTATCAGTGGTCTCAAGGATGAAATCCGCTCAGAGGTCAAAATGTTCTGTCCCAACACAATGATGGAAGTCCTAGGGTTGGCTAAGTTGGAAGAGGACAAGATCATAGCTCAACAATGCTCCAAACCCACCATTGTTCCCTTCAGAAATATGGGTTCCCAATGACCTCCCATCACGCTCGCTCCTTAACCAACTCCTATCAAGCATTTGTCTGAAACAGAGATGCAGGCACGCTGAGAAAAAGGGCTTTGTTATAATTGTGATGAGAAATTCACTCGGGGACATAGATGTGTTCAACAAAATCTCTATCTCTTGGATGTGGATTCTCCGCCTGCCTCAGAACTTGGTGAAGAAGCTACAGATATAGTAGATGATCAGGTCGACATTCAACACCCGCCTGTTGACACCTCATCTCAGGATGACCCACCCGAGATATCTCTCCATACTGTAACCGGCGTCACCACCCCACAAAAAATGCGGGTCAGGGGATACTTCAAGAAGCTCCCTCTTACCATACTCATTGATTCGGGTAGCACTCATAACTTCATTGACCCTCGGATTGCCAAACAGGCTAATTGTTTTGTCCATCCTTGCTCCAACTTTGAAGTCATGGTTGCCAATGGGGGCACCTTACCTTGCAAGGGGAAGTGTCACAATGTGCGTATCTCTATGGAAGATTATAACCTATGCTTTGACATGTTTTCCTTGTCCTTAGGGGAATGTGATGTGGTTTTGGGCGTTCAATGGTTACGCACACTTGGACCCATCTTATGGGATTTTGCTGAACTTTGGATGCAGTTTTCAGCCAATGGGACACAACACAAAATTATGGGCTTACAACCAGGGTCTCTCCGCATCATCAGTTCACATCGCCTAGAAAAGATCCTTAAGAAGAATTCACATGGTGTCATTGCTCATATCCATTCCCTTCAGGTGCACCCACTAATGGTCTCTACTACTTCCTTTGATAGATATGCAGGTGTCTTTGTTGCACCAGTGGGCTTGTCGCCTTCACGAGACCTTTCTGGTAAGCATTTAGCCACATCTACATCTCAGTAGGACATGATGGCTATTTTGCATACAGTACAGAAGTGGTAGCCATCCCTATTGGGCAATTATTTCTACATCAAGACTGATCTCCAAAGTCTGGAAACTTTCCTGGAACAACGGGTCTCCTCCCCAGCACACCTGAAATGGGTTATCCAACTCATGGGTTATGACTATGCAACCACTTACCAGAAGGGTAAGGACAATATGGTGGAAGATTCTCCTCCTCGCACATTTTATGACCCAGTTTCTCTTACAGCTATTTCTTTGCTTGTTCCAAATTGGTTGCAATCTGTTCAACGGGGCTATCTCTTCTATGAACTCCATGCTTCTTCATCAGTAGGGCACTCTGGGTTCCTCAAAGCATATGACCAAGAACAATGTAACTTCTTTTGGCAGGGACTCAAAAGGACAATTCAACGGATGGTGGTTGACTGTGATACTTTCCAGGTCAACAAGTGTGAAACGACCCTCCTTTCGGGACTGCTCGAACCCTTTCCCATCCCTCCACAGATTTGGACAACTATTTCTATGGATTTCCTAGAAACGCTCCAGTGGTATAGTACCACATCTCAAAGGACACCATATGAATCATTCTCTAGACAGACACCACTAGTTCTTCTTCCATACACCTTCCGCAACTCCCTAGTTGAGGAAATTGACTCAATTCTTTGAAATCGTGATCAGCTTCTTCTCATTCTGTAGGACAATTTTCACATGGCACTAATTCGACTGAAACAACAAGCCAATCAACACCATTCTGAGCGCACTTTTCACATCTCTGATATGGTTCTTCTTCGTCTATAGCCTTCCACGCAATCCTCCCTGAAACTCCAAAGGTGCCGGTGGCTCGGAATGCAACCCGAGGATGCTACAAGGGACCCACTCCTTCAGATTCTGCATCAATTTCCACATCTAAAGCTTTGAGGACAAAGCTTTTTCTAAGGGAGAGGGGATGTTAGGAACCCATGTCTTTACTTTGTTAGTATATTGTTGTTGGATGCATATGCTTTGTAAGTCATCCCATAGTATTTGTTGATCCATAGTTTGTGTTATTGTTGTTGGCGCATATGCTTTGTAAGTCGCCCATAGTTTTGTTGATCCATAGTTTGTATTGGCCCATGGTTTTGACTCATAGTATTGGCGCCTAGACTTAGCCCATGGTTTGTATTGACACATAGTATTGACCCATGGTATTGGCGCCTAGACTTAGTATATAAGTGTGTGTTGAGGCCTATGAAGGCACCGTGAAGTTAATTGTATTGAGTTTTCTCAAAGGAGGTTTCCCCCTCGAAGTGGCCCGTGATCAATATAAAAGTGATTCTGAGTTCTGTTATTTCTGATATCTCGTGTATTTGCATTAATTAATTATTGCAGGTTCTTCACAAGTTCACATCTTGTTTTGCATAGATTACATGACCAAATGGGTGGAAGCTGTATCCTTGGTCAAAGCTAATGATCAGGCTATAATTGATTTCCTATATGAAGAAGTTTTTACTCGGTTTGGAATACCTAAGGAAATCGTTACAGATGGTGTACCACAGTTCGTGTCTCACAAATTGGAAGCCCTGTTACAGAAGTTTTACATTTAGCACAACATAACCTCGCCATATCATCCACAAGCCAATGGCCAAGTGGAAAGCACAAACAAGGTCATTGAGGCTATTTTGACAAAGACAATAAAAAGCCATCGTAAATATTGGGATGAGAGACTTCAAGAGGCACTATGGGCCTATCGCACTACATGGCATAACACCACTAGTTTTTCCCCATATGAATTGGTGTATGGTAAGAATGTTGTTTTCCCAATTGAATTTGAAATTAGAACTTTGAAGACAGTTGTAGAAGCAAATCTTGATTTATGAGAAGCACAGAGGAACCGACTGAATCAATTCAATGAATTGGATGAGAAGCGCACAGCCGCAGTGCATCATACCTATTTAATCCAACAATAGCGCTCTAAATGGCATGATAGATTTATAAAGAAGAGAGTCTTCCAAGAAGGAGACTGGGCTCTGTTATATGATTCACGGTTCAAGAGGGATTTCAAAGGCAAATTGAATACTTGTTGGTTGGAACCTTATCAGATAGATCGAGTATTTGACAATGGAATAATCCGGTTGATCACTATTGATGAAAACAAAACACCATTATTTGCAAATGGTCATCGACTGCAACTGTATCACAAACCGATCTCAAAGAATGCTTTCATTTCACATGTTGCAGCTGATCCAAATTATCATTTAACGCCAGGGCAATGATTTTTCTCAACCCTTGTGAATTTTTAAGAACTGCAATTTTCACACATAATTTGTACATAAATAATCTCTTTTTCTTCCTATATTTTATTTATTCTTTCCTTTATGCTTGATCAGGTTTGTTTTGAAGAACTGTGTGCAGGAATTAATTTGAGGAGCAGCAGTCATTACTGGGCTAGACGATTGTAGACACCTTACATTGTTTTCCTGATCTAATAAAGCTCTTTCAAGAAGATGGATGATTCTTTGGCTTTCAGCAGCCAGCTGAAATTTTTTCCTGTTACTCCATTTTGGATAGCTTCGACTCCCTACCTTGCTCATTTTTCCAATCTTCGCAGCTGTAACTCCACTATTCTTCATGCATTTTTGCTCTTTTTAGCAACTGCGACTCCACCATTTTTTCCCATTTTGCAAATTTTTGCAGCTGCGACTCCGCTATTTTCATTCATTCCAATTTTTTCCAGCAGCTGCGACTCCGCTATTCTTTCCTATTCCGCCAATTTTCGCAGCTGCGACTCTGCCACATTCTACCGAACTCTGCCCAAGTCTTCATTCCTAGTTCCTCTTATTCATCAAATGCAACTCCGCTAGATTATCTACCTCTTAGAACAATCTCGCCACTAATGATGTGACCATGCTCTAATTTAAATGATGACTCCACAGTTCCAATCGCAGTCTGCCAAGAACGAAGAAAATTATTGGGTCGTCTCGCGTATCCATCTACATGGATGTACTTATTAGCCTAGTTGGCGGTGGCCAACTCATCTCAGCACATGCGCATTTATGATCTCTTAATGGAATAAATGACAAAGTCAGGTTATGGTGGAAATTTAAGGTTGAGCTAATAAAACAAAGGTACAAATTATGACCTTTTACATGATTAAGCATCAAATTAAATGTGGCAATGTTGAGCACACTTTGTCTTTTGTCCCTGTCAGCACGCTGTACACACTTAACCATCAAAGAATGTGTCAGGATTAACAACCTGACCATTACCTTACCCGATTCGTACAAAAATGCCCCAATTATGCCATTTTTCCTTAACTGTATCATCTCACTGCGAATTGAAACCTGCGCCATCTTTCTAAAAATACCCAATTTCAAATTTCGGCTAGTCCATGAATGTCCACAAGCTGCGACTTCCACGTCTAAACTGATAATTGATGTATTCGTTATCTGAATTATGAAGGGAGGTTAGTATGGGTAACCCGATTAGGCATGAACCTGAGAACATGGAAGCTCTGCATGCCAATGCAGAAGTTTTCGCCATTTTTGCAGCAGCTGGGTGGACCGAGTATTTTCAACGTTTAAGCAGTTTCCACATTGAAACGCCATTACAGTTTGTATTTAACTTGACTAATACTCATTCTGAAGTCAAGGGGGTATGCATTGAGGTTACAGAGGCAATTATATCTGAGGTTACTGGCTTACCCCAGGTTGGGAAGAAATTGTTTGGACGGAAAGTGCTGAATGCTACTGCAATAAGGGAATTTCTTGCAGTTGGGGACAATGTTCGTCCAAAAGGCCGTGGAATTGCACTGGAATCGTTACCTCATCCCTACGATCAAGTGGCAATTTTTCTGAAGAAATATATATCCTGTGAAGGTAGGTACCAAATTGTCTATTTCTCTAAATTCCCCTTATTATCTCATCTACGCCATGGAAACCTCGTTAATATGTCGTTTTATCTTTTTAAGACCCTACAAAACATGGTTGGATATGCACGAACAACCCAGCACCCAGTTTCTTCCCTCACCAACCATGGTTTAATTAAATTGTTAATTTTAAGAGCCCTTGCACACCAGAATTTGACCTAGGCATAATTTCTTGCTGGGGCTAAGGAAATTAGAGAGCCTATATAAGAACTAGGTGGTATTAGAGAAGGAGAAGAGGACCGAAGTACCTCAAATTTAGTTGGGGGGGAGGATGGAGTATCAACACGAAATCAAATTGAAGGAGAAGAAGAAGTAGATATGGGGGAAGCTGCAATAGCAGCGAACCCTGTTATAGGGGAAATGGTGATGGAAGCCATGGAAGACGAGGCAGTAACATTAGAAGCTGCAAAAACAACAAATCCTATAGGGGAATAAATAGACCCAATTGAAATTGCAGTTAGGGTGGCGGATGAAGCAGTGGAAATGGCTTCATTAGTAGCTTCAACAAAGGAGGATGAAGCTGGATCAGCTATTGAAGCTGCGACAGTAGAAGCTGCAACTGCGGAAGGGGCAATGCAAGGAGAGCACCAGGCAAAGGCAGTGGAGGAACGAAATATGGAGGTGTTAGATATCTCATCCTCCCCGGAAATCAAGGGAACTATTGTTGAAGAGGAGGAATTCGTTGTTCTCTCTGAGAATTTGGAAAACCTTGTGTCATAGAAGAAAAGAAAAAGGTCAGGGAATAAGGGTCAGACAGCTACGCTAACTAAGAAGAGAAGAACTAGAGCTGCTACAGCGGCAGCAACAGGCAGTGAAGACCAACCATTGGAATTTGTGAAGAGAATAAGAACTCGATCTATGGCGACGGCAAAGACAGCATGTGCAATTGAGGCAAATATTGAATTTACCACAATAGAAACAACTTGTGTAACTGGAACAGGCATAGAAATTCCTATTTTAAAACCCAAAACACCTGCTGTCACACAAGAACCTGCTATGGATGATCCTTAAGTTGAAAACCTCCTTTATGAAAATCAACTGTTAAAAGAGGAAGTGCAAATGCTTCGGGATGAGTTGGAGAAATGGAAGGAGGTGACTAGGAAACAGGTAGAAAATAATTTGAATATGTTAATAGAAGCTGCGAATTTGCTAGAAAATTCATCCCCTGCTTTGGGAAATGAGGAACAAGGAGAAATTGTATGCCCTAATGTGGAGAGATATTCTTTTCAGCAGGGCACAGGGTTATAGTGCTAGGAAGGGAAGCAGAAAGTCTTGCATAGACAAAGGAAGGAGGAGAAAGAGCACCAGAAATGGAGTTGATGGAGGGATATGAGAAAGAAGTGGACATAATCCTTGATTTGGATTTAGGAGAAGATGAAGCAATGCAATCCTAGCCATCAGGAAATACTGAACTATTCCAGGACTAGTCTCATCTTTTAGAAGGTATTGAGGTAACCCAAGAACAACCTCATCAATTTTAAGAAATAAGCAAACATGGTGCTATTACACAAAAACCAGCATCCCTAAAATTGTTTAGTGAAGTTGCAACTCAGACAACAATTGCTGACATTGAGGAACAAGGGGAAGATGCTGTTACACAAGAACCAGTGTCCCTAAAAATATTTGTTGAGACTGCAACTCAAACTGATGTCGCTGAGGTAGAATTGAAGGGACAGGATGCTGCCACACAAGAACCAAGATCCCCAAAATTAGCTGCTGAGATTGCAACACAAGCAGAGGTCACTGCAACACCGATGGAAAATGAGGCTGCTACACCATTACTCCACAATGGGAAATCTAGAAAGCTAGAACATATGGTGACGAGGTAAGAATGCTACTATCTCAAGGCATCATTAATTTAGATTCTGATGATGAAAAACATGTGGAGGATAGAAGGATTCAGCGATTGGAGAAAAATATTTTCTCACTAAATCTTGATCTAGATAAATTGAAGAAATATATTTCTCAGTGCAGAGAAGGGATGGTCCCCCTCCATGAACATAGAAATATTGTCAGGGAATTGAGAGAGAAATGGGCTCAGGAATTGTTCTTCTAGAATATCTAGTGGGAAAACGTTCAAAAAGAGTTGGCAGAGTTGAAGAAATTCAAATCCATGCAACAAGAGAAGAACCAATTGTATATTCTTTCTCGAGAATTGCTGAGTTGCAGGACTCCATCCCCTTCCTACCCTGTCTTTCTTTATGAACATACAACTTTATTCAAGATGAAGGTATTAAAGGAGGGAAGGACATTTGAGATAGCAACAGTCTCTCAGTTTTTAGAAACTTTCTTGGAAAGCCATGATGAGGAGAAAAATTTGTTGTGTGAATTATATTTACATGATAAATCCTGCTATACTGACTCTCATTCCAATCCTGTGCCCAATTTGGGGGATGTTCAGTTGAGAGCATTTACTTCTTTTGTCATCAACCATCTGAAATGGCGAGATGCCTTCCAAACTATCACAAAGAATGAGGATAATGCCACTCTCTGGATTAGAAATGAACCTCAGCTTCCAATAGGACTCAAAGCCAGACATGCAAAGTCTCTCGAGTTTCCTGAGATTGTTCAGCACTTGGAAAATCTGTAAGAAAGAATCATCACTACCTGTGTCCAGACAATTTCTAGCAATTAGCAGCATGCCCTGGAGGGTAGTGAGTACAGATGGTTATATTCTTCCCCAGCTTTGAAGGAAGGGGACCCATATTTCTTTGAGAACTTTAAGCAGGATTTAACAAGGGTGCCAGGGTATGTGTAGTGCATGAAAAAGTGTGGAGCCTGGTGGCTCGGGCTAAGATTCAAATTTCCCCTCATACGGTTTCCCGTGAGTTCTCATATAAATAGCTATGTTTTGACTGGAAAGGAGGAAAAGCAGTGCCGGGAGAAGTGGGATTCTTGTCATGGATTTGTGCATCATGGGGAACCAACGCAACTTGCCTACAATCTTACCAATTTTCATAGGTACAGTTTGGATTCAGATTCAGACTAGTGGAAGTTGTTGCATGAGGACATGCAAATGGATAGTTGGGGGGAGATGTTGGGCCCTGGAAATGCCCCTTTTTACCACACTTATTATATCATTTTCCCCTGTTATACCCTACTTTCATAAACCATATACATGCCTTTCTTCCAGATCATTCAGCAATCCAGACAAGGTATAATTCATTATTGCTTCATTTATTTAATGCCTAAGATTGTTATGGTTATGAATTCTAGCCTTTGATTTATGCTAACTTGTGTTGATTTCATTAAGTAAAGATCAAAGCACAGGTGTATCAGCTACAATGCCTTGGGAAAGAATCACACGTGGTTCCAGCTGTTACTCTTCAGAGTTAATTCCTCATGTTCAAAGGGACAACACATATTTCCATGTGAAGCTGTAACAAGTCTTCGCTGAAACAGAGCATTGCTGCAACAGACAGGACACCTCCCAATTGGTTAATCTGTTGAATCCATTAACTGTCAGATGAACAATATCCTATTGATGTATATGTAATTTCGGAATGTATTTTACGCATGTATATTGTATTCCTATAGAGATGTTATTATTCCTCTATATGGAAGTGTTTGTATTCCTATAGAGATGTTATTATTCCTCTATACGGAAGTGTCGTCATTTATATTGTAAGTGTCGTAACTTATACTTGATGGGTTATTATACCACCTTGATGGGGTCGTCCCTGTATGAGTCATGTGGGTAAATGGGTTATTAGACCACCAAGTGTGGGGTCGGCCTGGATTAATGTAACCATGGGTTATTAGGCTAAGATAGACAAGTCGGCCCCACTGGTTTATTGGGAAAGACAAGACAGGTATAAATAGAGATCGGGAGATCTCTATTTGATTACTCATTACTCACTCTTCCATCACTGGGGAACTGGCGCACATGTGAGGAGGAGGATCAGCTACCAGGAGAAGACTATATCTTGTACTTTGGTTGTATCATTGCTCTATCTATATCTGAGGAAGATGCGGGGTTTTTTACCTTCATGGTTTTCCCCAGTGAAACTCCGTGTCTCTTGTGTGCTTGTATTATTGTGTCCATGATTGATATGTTGTAGATATGATGTACATGTTATTCTCTTAGTTAAGATCCTAGATTAGATTGAAATTTATGAAAAGATAACATGGTATCAGAGCTAGCTTGAAAGAAGGCATGGTATGGCATTTATGACACTTATTGCACTTGCGAAGCTAGGGCTTGATATAAAAAAAACAATTCATCGTATAAATTTTGATATAAATCCATTTTGACAAGGTTTCAGGTTTTGAAACTCTTACAGGTCGAAGATAAGATCCCCATGCACCTTGTGTCCGAAGCACAACTTCTAATTCATTATACTTTGTGTTTTATGATATGTACAATCTAGGGTTTCTGCCTCTTCCAGATCTGAGTCATAATAGGTGACCTAGGAAAAAAGGTCATAACTTGGGCTAGGAAGCTCCAAATGAAATTTCGTAAAAATTGATAGGTAGGGCACATATTTTAATTTCACAAGCCGAAGGTTCAGAGGCCGAAAGTGAACTAGTGACACGTGGAACTCCATACAAGTTCGATCTCCTATTTTATCCCATAAACAGGTCACGTTGCGACACTTGGCTTAAATCTCTCTCAAAGAATTCAATTAAGGTCAGACCTGTGGGGTTAGAAAGATGACAAGTTGTGCTACCACAGGAAGAAGTTTCAGATCCCGTGGATTCATAATTTCAGAGTTACACAAGAAACAATCAGGTGCATATTTCTGTCAAAACAGAATTGGATTTTGAGCACCTTCATTCATGGCTCTGGGAATTAGGGTTTTGGAGAAAGTTGGAATTTTTGTAATCGGAGACCATGGCTGAACGCTGCTCATCAAAATCAAAATTTAGAGACCAAGATCAAATTTTTTGGTTGGGCAGAAGGCCAGGCTTGATCAAACCCTAGATCGGGACTTTGATCGGAAAAGTGGAAAATTAGGGCTTCTGCAAAAGTTGGAATTTTTGAAGTCTGTGACCACGGTTGGAAGCTCCTCAGAAAAATTGAAGTTTAGAGCTTTGGATCAAACCTTTTGGTTGGGAAGAAGGGTGGGATTTATCAAACCCTAGTTCAGGATCCTGTCTAGAAGATCTGGAAGTTTCAAAGGCAATTTTTAGGGGTGAAACTTTGCAGTTTTCAAATTCTGAGTATACCAACTTGATCAACTCATTAAGGCACATATTTCTATCCTTTCGAAAAATTGAAATTCAAAGTTTGAATTTTTAGATCTTCTCTGACAAACCCTAATCCAACTCTAGATCCAATTTCTGCAAATCAAGTGGATTGAGTTAATCGTAGAAGAGAATGGATTGGTCACCTGCATAAGTAAAGAAGTTCCTGCTTCAGAGGGAGATGAGGCTAAGTCCTTACATAAGAAGATTACAAGCAATCTCGACAGGTATGACTTATCCAAGTATGTTTCGAGATCTGTTTATGGTATGTTTGTCTTCATTAGGTTTAGTACAATATTGATTAACTTTAGACTTGTCATATCACCTTAATAAAATTATGAATGCAGATATTCATTTATTAGGGTTTTGACACTTATGATTGTACTAATGCATTGGGGTGTTGTATGAAGTTGATGTTGTCCGCTAACATGAAAGGCACATCAAGAAACACAAATCATGTTCTATTTCAAGAACATATGACCATGGTGACATGAAGACAAAGATTCATCCATTGTCATGGATCACATAGAAGATCTACTTATGAGGTATGTATAACTTGGTTCTATAATGGTTAACCTATGAGATATGCAGGTTACTAGCACAAGTCATTGAAGAGAACAAGAAGACATTATGCGGGTATGTTAGACATAACTATCTAGCATGCTAATCCAGGTATGTTTTTCCTATATAAAGTTAGAATCCTACCTTGTGTTAGGATCTCTCATATAAGTATACTTGGTATGATTGATAATGATTATCCATGAAGTTATAGGTTTGACTAATCATGGGTTTAGGCATATTATACTTCTTATTTTGATTGATTATATGACTAACTAGAAGAGAAGTCTTCCTTGAAACTTTGAATGCTAATGCGTATTATCTGTGTTTGAAATGATCATGACTGTACATGTTTAAGATTATTGTATTTTGATAGTATTGAGATTATACTAATGAATGTATGATTATGTATGAGATCTCGAGGGTAACACAATGATGATACTAGTAAGTATGCATAAGTGATCGAGGATGGATATAAGTTCAAGGACATGTAATCCAGGAAGCAAAGATCAAGAGGGAGCACACTCCAGTAGTTCCTGCAAGGAAGCAAATATTGAGAGGGAGTCCACCCTACAAACCAGACAAAAATATGTATTTGAATTGTCATTTCTTGCATATTTGTTTGTTTAAACAATATTGCTCAATGTTGTATATGCTTATGTTCCTAAACTTAGGATGTGTATTATGCATATTACAATAATTACATTAATGAACAGTATACTACTAATATGCATAGGCCAGTAATGTAGCTCACTTGGTGAGTGATGAGGCCAGAGATTTCTAATAGTGTAGGGTGGGGTTCAATTCCCCTGCACTCTTTCGCATGAAAATAAAAATAAAAAAATTAATATGCATGTGATGGGTAAGTGGCCTATGGCACTGTACAACATTTCATTGCTACTTATCTAGAATGAAACCTCTTTGCTGACATGTTGGGAGTTGTGAACACTCTTAACAATGTTCTGGTAGAGATTGGAATGCATTTAGAAAGTTAGGGGTTATGGATAAATGTTGTATTGAAGCATTGGCTAAAATAATTGTATGAATGTATGACATATTTCTTTATGTGTAAGAATTTGTTCTGAAAACTATGAGATGTTTTCTAATCATGCAATTTAACTTGTTTTGTAGGAAAGATCATATACCATCACCTACAAAATAAGAACTACAGCATTTGTTCCAGCAATGAAGTTCAAACTATCTATTGAAGATATTGAAGAATCTGAAGTTCCCAGGATACAGGATACAGTAAAAGGATGCCATGGTCGAGAAGTACCAATCAATCATGTTTGGGATGTGGTCTCCATACCTGAAGGGAAGTTTTTTGTGACTTCCAAGTGGATCTATAAGATCAAGCATGCTGTAGATGGTAGCATGGAGAAATACAAAGTGAGGTTGTAACTCGTGGCTTCTCCAAGAAAGAGGAATTAACTATGAAGAGACTTTTGCACCTGTAGTCAGATTTACTTCCATTAGATCAGTACTTGCTCTGGCTGTAGTGATGAAGTGGAAGATACACCAGATGGATGTCAAGACAGCTTTCTTGAATGGTGTAGTTGAGGATGAAGTGTATGTGGAGCAGCCACTTGGTTTTGAGACACATGATAGGGAGTCATATTTGTGCAGACTGAAGTAAGCCTTGTATGGCTTAAAGCAATCTCCTAGGACTTGGTGTGGTAGGATAGAAAACTTTCTATCCAGTTTGGGATTTATTAAGAGTAAAGCAGATTCCAACCTTTACTACAAGGTTGAGGAAGGAAATCCTGTGATACTACTCTTGTATGTGGATGACCTGTTTGTAACAGGAGAGGATGGATTGAATGCCGATACCAAGAGGAAGCTTGTTGTTGAGTTCAAGATGAATCACTTAGGTATGATGCACTACTTTCTAGGCATGGAGGTGTGGTAGAGTGTAGATGGAATCTTCCTTGGAAAAGGGAAGTATGCAGTAGAGATCCTGAAGAGGTTCAGGATGATGGACTGCAAGGCCATGGCCACACCTATGGCATCGAACCTGAAGCTTCTATGTGATGCTTCATCTGATCTGGTTGATGTCATGATGTATCGTCAGATGATTGGGTCCTTGATGTACCTGACGAACACAAGACTAGATATTTTCTTTGCGGTGAACACATTGAGCCAGTTCCTGACGGATCCGAGAGGTGTTCACTTGGTTACTGTAAAGCATATTCTGAGGCACTTGAAGGGTATGGTTGATTATGGGCTCAAGTATGATGTGAATCAAAAGTTTAACCTGCAGGGTTATGTTGATTCAGATTGGGCAAGCAGTGCTGCAGATAGGAAGAGCACTTCTGGGTGTTGCTTCAGTATGGGATTAGGTCTGATCTCTTGGTTTAGCAGGAAGCAATCCTGCGTAGCTATGAGTATAGCCGAAGTAGAGTATGTTGCAGCTTGTTTGGCTAGTTGTGAGGCAGTATGGCTCTGAAAGCTACTATCTGAGTTATTTGATCTCCCACTGGAGGCTACTAGTATCTTTTGTGACAACCAGAGTTGTGTGAAGCTGTCTGAGAACCCGGTGTTCCACGACAAGTCAGAGCCTACATCTAGTATGAAAAAGGAATGGCTCTGTAGAACTTCCTATGACGAGTAGATTGGAGATTGATTGAGATAGCAGCAGTAGTGACAATCACGATGATTCAAGGACTATGATTCGCCGATGATGATCCAGAGAAGAAGACTTGTGGTAGAAGATCTGTGTCGAGAAATACCTTCCTAGTTAAGAGGGAGTGTTGATGTATATATAACTTCAGAATGTATTTTACCCATGTATATTTTATTCCTATAGAGATGTTATTATTCCTCTATACATAAGTGTTTGTATTCCTATAGAGATGTTATTATTCCTCTATACGGAAGTGTTGTCATTTATATTGTAAGTGGCGTAACTTATACTTCATGGGTTTTTAGACCACCTTGATGGGGTCGGCCCTATATAAGTCATGTGGGTAAATGGGTTATTAGACCACCAAGTGTGGGATCGGCCTAGATTAATGTAACCATGGGTTATTAGGCTAAGCTAGACAAGTAGGCCTCACTGGTTTATTGGAAAAGACAGGACAAGTATAAATAGAGATTAGGAGATCTCTATTTGATTACTCATTACTCACTCTTTCATCACTCAGAAAGTGGTGCACATTTGAGGAGGAGGATCAGTTGCTAGGAGAAGACTATCTCTTGTAATTTGGTTGTATCATTACTCTATCTATCTCTGAGGAAGTTTCAGGGTTTTTCACCTTTATGGTTTTCCACGGTGAAACTCTGTGTCTCTTGTGTGCTTGTATTATTGTGTCCATGATTGATATGCTGTAGATATGCTGCACATGTTATTCTCTTAGTTAAGATCCTAGATCAGATTGAAATTTCTGAAAAACTAACATATCCTTCATGTCTACTGGCCTCATTCAATACAGCTGTAACACTTTTAGTTGTAACTCCGCAGCATGAAGATCAGAGATCTTCATTGCTGCGTGAAATTAGTAGATCACGAACTGTACTTGGCATGTATAAATATAGGAAGGATTTCCATGTCTGGGGGTTCGTTAATTATCATTTTGTGCAGGTTGTAACAGAGAGCTGAGACTGTGGATTACCATCTTTAATGAAGAGCAGAGTTATTCATATTTTTGTGTCTTAATTTGTGGTAGTTCACGACGTCTCTGTAGAAGTCCAGGGTCGTCCTTCTCACAAAGATTGACGAGTTAAGTAGGTAGTTAAATTTATTTATTTTTCGTGTTGTGTGGTGTCGAATTGCATTAGGTGTATTACTGTTAGCTGGAACAGAGAATTTATAATTGCATTCTTTCCTGGTAGTTTATCATTGCATCCTGAATAGCTACAACTATGTGGTGTGACAGTCGACTATGTAGGATAGTTTACTTGATGCATGGTGTGTTAGAATCAGTTGTTACAGCCAAGCTCAGCTCCAATTCCTTTCCGTCATCTGTGCTTTCTAGGATTTTCAATATTTCTCAATTTAGAGTTCAAGCTTATTTCTAATTTTGGTTGCTGTTGTATCTTTATTGAATTCATTAGATTAGGAAGACTGTGATTGAGTTATAGTAGTTGCTGGATGAATCATTTTAGTAAAGATTGAATACTGTAGTTTGATAATTATACGATTTAACTTTTTGCAAAAGTAATATAGTTCATTTTTATTCCTAGATCAGTAACTGCTGGGTTGATTTCTGTAGGAAGATAATTGTATTTTGAATTCCTAGATGTATGAGTTAGATTATTTTTATTTATGAAATGAGATTGGCTAAGAAGATAGGTAGGATAAGTTATCTCCATTTTATTCAATCAACTACTTGAATTGTTTATGCATAGATTGTGCATATTGCCATTGAAATAAAAGACTTCCCTGGGTTGACAATTTATATTGAGCATCCTATGTGTTGTTTGTAATTAATTAGCATATAGGGTGACCAACACACCTCAGCATGATTTTGTGCTAGGATTTCCGAAGACACAGCAGGGAAACGACTCAATATTTGTTGTAGTCGACAGATTTTCAAAAATGGCACACTTTATTCCATGTCAAAAGACAAGTGACACCACAAGCGTTGTTGTACTATTCTTCAAGGAAGTAATCAACTTGCATGGGTTACTGAAGAGTATCACATCGGATAGAGATACCAAGTTTATGGGACATTTCTGGAGAACCCTATGGAAGAAACTAGACACGAAGTTGTAGTTTAGCTCGGCATATCATCCACAGACAGACGGACAGACCGAGGTGGTGAACAGAATCTTGGGAAACCTTTTGAGATGTTTGACGACCGACAGACCCAAGCAGTGGGAGAATGTGTTGGTGCAAGCAGAGTTTGTGTACAACAATTCTGTGAATTGGTCGACAGGTTTGAGCCCATTCCAGATTGTTCAGGGAAGAAGCCCACATGGAGTAGTGGATTTGGTCGAGTTGCTGACATAAATTAGGAAAAGCACGGATGTAGAATTATTCACAGAGCACATGAAAGAAGTTAATGAAGATGTGCGAAAGCGCATAGAAAAGAGCAACGTGGCATACAAGTTGAGAGCCGACAGAACAAAGAGACTAGAGTCGTTCAACGAAGGAGACTTGGTCTATGCACATTTGCGGAAGGAGAGATTTTCGACGGGGACATATAACAAGCTGAAGATGAAGAAGATTGGACCATGTAAGATCTTGAGGAAGATTTCAGACAATGCTTATGTGTTGGAGCTGCTGAATGACTTGAGCATTTCACCAACATTCAATGTCTCAGATCTCTACAAGTTTGAAGAAGGTTCCAGATCGACATAAGGAGGAGATCGCAGAAGTAATGGAGGAATGCAAAGTCGGGCGTACGTGTAGTTCATGGAGGAAGGAATACTTGGTGCGATGGAAAGATGATGAGTTGCAGGAGGTGACATGGATTTCCGAAGAAGAGTTCAGGAGACTGACGGATTAGTCAAGTTCTTTTTCACCTAGGGAGTCTGATGTAGGAGCATCGGGGCCTAGGCATATCCATTGAGGTTAGTCGACATGAGAGAGCCGACTAGAGGGAGTGCCGATGACCGTTGGTGTGTGAAGCAGATTGACTTGTCAAAGTCAATAAGTCGAGCAGGGAACTATCGAAGCAGTCGACAGGAGTGCGAAGGAATTCGACAGTCGACATGTCAGTTGTCAACAAATGAGGGTCGATAGTCGACATGTGAATGTCTATAGGAGACAAGTTGCTGCAGGGTCCTAGGAAGGTCAACATGTTGTCAGACCGTGACATCGACAAGTTGGGCATGAGCCAAGCGAGGAGGAAGGGGTGGAATGGCGAAGCCTAAGCGCATAGTGAAAATAGACAGGTGAGTCGAAGCTGACGGAGGACAGTATGGCCAACGTGATTGTTTACTATAGCTTGTCAAAGGGAAGCGTAGAAGTCAAGGAGAGTACTTGGAAACAATTCAGGGTTGCTAAGGAAGTTAATGGCAGTTATTGCAGGTGGGTGAATACATGACAGATTTTGTCACAGGCAGAGTCTGTGCAGCACGGTCGAGGCGCTGACAGTTGCAGGTTTTCAGGATCATGGAAGGATCAGCTGGCAGAGAATGCATGTCTTGGGGATCACAGTGGTCTCGGGAACAACAACAAACCGAGTAGAAGACTAGGGATTTGGACCAGTTGAGGGGGACTTGGAATTTTGGAGAGCCAAGTAGTGGCAAAGCGGAGTTCGCGGATAAGTTCTGTAGACAGGAGCAAACAGTTGCACAGCTTCCGAATGCAAAGAAGATTGAGCCATAGCTCATAGTTCCGCAGTGAACCAGGAGAGGGTGAGGTCGACACACTGAGAGAACACACCACAGTTAATTCTGTATTGTAACGGCTGAGGCCAACAGATAGTTAGTTACTTGTATTTACAGTTATTCTGCATTGTAACCGATTGGTAGAAGTAATATAAGCCACTTCTGGCATCCTGCTTTACACCTTGTTTGTGTGAACATTGTGGTCGTACTGTGTGTAATGTTAAGCAAGAACCTTGTTGCGACGAGGCGGCTTGCATCACTTTCTCTTTCTCTCTTATATAAAAACTTCTTCTTGGTTACTATGGTTTGGATAAATTTCAGATCTGATCTACTTGGCATTCTTATCAAAAATCAGATCTGAAAATTATATGCATAGATCCAATATACTTCAAATTTTCATTTCATAGTTTGGGTCTTGCTTGGAAAGAATCATTAAATATTTTTTGCAAGTTAAATTCTTAGGATTGTTTAAGGACTTGTTTTCTTAAATTTTTTAAGGTTTATATCAAGCATCTAAGTGATTCATTGGACAATCTTTTAAATATTTTCCAAAACCCTAAGAGGTTGGCTTTCTAGACATTCCATCTTAGTTCATTTTTGCAAGTTAAGTAGTCTTTTAACTTAGATTTTTTTAGTATTTTTTGTTGTTGCCCAAAACACTTTTAAAGTGATTTTGTGCACTTTTTGGACTAATAAATTTTGTTGGTTTTTGTAATGTGACAGCAGAAAGAAGGTTTTTATGCACACTTTTTGACCAACTTGGATGATCCAGAACATTCACTGAACGTTACCTTTCCTCCATTACTTTGCTTCTACAAAATTGTAACCTATTTTCTCCATATCTGTAAGGAGAAAGAGGAGTTATTCATCTTTAGTATTTGGCATTGTAATTTGTAATAAAAGTTATTTTGGAAGTAAGCTCATAGAGCTTGCTTCTCATCCCCCCAGGGGGGATTGGTGTCGGTTCAAATTTTTGTGATTGTTGTCATTTTCAAAAAACTTTAACAAAATTTTCACATTAAATTAGATTAAAGTTAAAATCAACCAAGTAGAATAAAATTTAACGTCATGGTCCAATCTAAATATTTGGCCATTGACACTCTCAGGATGTAGGAACATTTTTTTCATTTTTGCAGACCGTATACTTTTTTCGCTACAATATTGTTTATCTTTTGCAAGAAAGTAAATCAGATACTAACCCACTACCTCGGTAGTGTAGTAATTAGAAAACATTTACCTTTTTCGGTCATCTATAATCAAAACAACCCCTTCCTTTCCTGAAGTAAGGTTTCAGGATAGGGGCTTGCCCGAGTACTGTCCCAAAAAGAGACTCTTGGGGCATAAAACGTAAAACTTGTGTTCAAAATATTTTAAAATAAAAAAGGATTTGTCTCAAGTATGCTCTGGAGCACTGCAACTATGTCTGAACATGCCGATCAAACTAGAAAGGGGCTTAACTACTAGTAATTAGTCTAACACTTCCCAATAAACCACCCATATACAAAAATCCGGCGTATCGATTTTTCTTCCATAGTGTGGGAAAATTTCTCAAAGGAAGCAGAAACTACTGGGTAGCGACCTCGGGATACCATTAGACTACACCATCATTTGGTGTAGTGTTGAACACTTCCGAGAGACTCCGATCTAGCCCACATGTCTGAGTGAGAAGCCACCTTTCCAGAATCCAGACATATTTCCAGTACTATATGGTATATTGGAAATCCCCTCATCCATAATAAAAAACTCATTACCACATTAATTTTAAAATTGACCAAGAACATTTGCACAATATTTTCTTTTCCATCATTACAAACAGCATTACAATTTTGACTCCATTTTTCAGCACTAGTCTCTCTTATTTATCATTGCAAATATTATTTATTTGTTATCATGTGTTGAATGATTTGACAATCGTCTTTAATTTTTATGCTGTTTAAATATTTATGCTGTTATGATTTCAAGTTATATTGCAAGTCTCTTGTGCCAGTTTGCCATCATAAAAAACACCTAAAAAACTAACTCATCCACCATAACTACCTATCTTAATCACCCTTATGAGTCTTTAGGGTCCACAGCCCCTTGGCTTCATTAGGAGTTTGCCTGAACAAAGGAGTCAAGAATCAAGTGATAGTACTTGACTCGATGCTTTCCCCCAAGGACACACTTTGTGGCTTGAATATTTTTTCCACATTTTCCCAAGGTATGTTTTCCGGTGGCAACATTTCTTTGGCGCTGTCATTGACATCCAAAAAAATAAAATTGATAGATCTGGTTTAACAAAGTAAAATTTCACTTGATCCATCTTGCGACTCCACTGTCATGAAACCCTTCAAGGCATTCAACTAGAAGAAATTTTTAAAATCTAGTCAATCTGATTCTTGAGCCTGAAATGGCTTATAGAAGGAGGTTGAATAGACAAGATTCTCGTAGAATCCTTGAAAATTTAGGGTCCCATTCCATCTCAGATATCCACAACTTGTTTGGTAATATTCCTTCTGAAGAAATGATGTATTTTTTCAAACCCCTTGACTTTTCTTAGATAGCAGGTAAACCACATGCCATTCCTAATGATGCTATCAAGAAGTTTCCAACTTTTCAAGGAAACAAAGTTGTCATAGCCACGGGGGGGTCAGTTGATAGGCAATATCATATCACATCCATTCATATTGGGGAATAAACTATGATACAAAAATGAGAAAATATATTGCCCCGTATTAAGGGGCCAAGGGGGCTTAATTATGTTATATGGCAATACAAATATTTAGGGTATATTTTATTACATTTCATGTAGAAGTGTTGGAGGGGACGTAGAGAGAAAATCTTGTAAATATAATATTTAGGATAATATCGTAAGTATTAATTTAGTCACTAGTATAAAAATGGTTAATTAGTGACTACACAACCAATACATTAGTCACGATGGGTAATTAGTGACTAAGCAACCAAAAAATTTAGTCACGGTAGTGTTTTTAAGTGACACATCTAAAAATGACTAGCATAAACTACTAATTTAGTCCAGGGATAAAAAATACAACTACATGAATACGAATTAGTAGTATTTCTTACTCTAGATATATCAATGAATTATACTTATATTCTTGTAAATCATGTCTCTCATTCATATTATGGTATATCTCCAAGATGAACCACCTTGTCTACACCTTAAGGCTATGTTGTCACCATCCTTTTATGAATCCATACATTATGAAAGTGAAATTCTCTCTCTTCCTTGGACCTCCCAATCCATTTTTGCATTCAAAAACACGTTTTGAATGCTTCAAAAACCCGATTTCACCAAATATCTTTCATTGGATTCCCCAAATACCACCAGAAATATCAAAACATTTAATAGTTAGACCGGTCTCGCTTCCATGAAAAAATGCCATCTAATCTAGATAAATTATTCACATAACATCAATCACATCTATACAAATACTAAATATCCTAATTTATTTTATTTCACATTCTATAACTAATTATCTCTAGTTCATGATCTTTATGCTTTTTTTTTAAGCAAGAGAAAGGAAATATGTGTTGGTATAATTTATCTCAACGACGTTTCAAACCCTAAAACCGGGTCCTTCATCAGGACAGTTTAAGCTCACACGATTCTCCTCTTCTGGTTGAGCTCTGAGAGGAGGTAGGGTTAATTTTGATTAGATTTTGATGGCATGGGAAAAATAAGCTTGGAAGCCTGTTGTCCACACCATCAAAATTAACCCTACCTCCTCTCAGATTTGATATCATTGAGTAAGGACGACCTTAATCATTGTCAAAACATTCGATGGATTGCACATATATATGTTTAATTAGAGTTACACATGTAATATTTTTCTTCAGATTTATGCTAACATTTTATTATATATCATATTGCAAACCCAAAAAGGTGGAGCTAGATGTGGTGCAACCTTGAATTCTTATGAGTGCTAGGAAGGGTTGCTAAGCAGTGTGAAAAGAGCCCTCAATTAAGTCTCTAATCCCTTCTACTCAATGAAAAACATCTCAACATGGGACCATCTTAGATGTGTTGGTAAGTTGGATGAGTTAAAGAAGTTGATCAATGCAATGCCCTTTATGCCTAGTCTTAGCTATTATAGAATCCATAACCATATAGAGTTAAGAATATCGGCAACCAAATTTCCTATTAACTTAAAACCACATAATTGTACTACATATGTTTCATGTGTCATTGTCTAACATCTATGCTCCATTAATAATATATTTCAATTGTGTTGCTTTACTAAATCAACTTGGAAGAGATCGAAAAATTCAATCCCCAACTCCTTCTTGATTCCCTTCCATAGAGAGTATGCCGCATTGAATTACCAAGTTTTATGCTTCTTCAAAACAATATTGGAATTGAAATTTTCTTTTCAATCTAAGAAAAAATATTGCAAGTTTGTTTAATTAGAATTATGTCATGGTTTAGGGCCAAAAAAAGGGCCTTATGCAATACAATTTTTCTTTTAGATTCATGGGCCGTGCATAGCGATTGCAAGTTTGTTTAATTAGAATTATGTCATGGTTTAGGGCCAAAAAAAGGGGTCTTATGCGATACAATTTTTCTTTTAGATTCATAGGCCATAAATAGGACCTTGATCCATCACACATGCCCTATGTGCCTTGATCCATCACACATGCCCTATGTATGGAATCTTCCATATGTAAGCACGGCATGGAAATGGCAATATAGATATTTGAAGTATAAAAAATGGATTTTAAGATGTAGGACATGAAAAACAATAGTTAGGGTCCAAGTCTATACCAACTAGGGCCTTGTATAACCAATATATGAATGCACCCAAGATTTTGATATTAAACTCATGCTTGTTAGATTTCGGTTGCTTCTATTTAAGCATAAGCATTTGTTACTTTCTCCACAATGATAACATCTTGTTCTTTCTATTAATTTTGATATTGCACTCATGCTTGTTAGATTTTGGTTGCTTCTATTTAAACATAAGCATACTATATAATTTAACTTGGAATTTATTATATATGTTTCCTAGTGCACTAGTGAGGAGTAAGATTATAATTACTTCCCATACACTAACTAATAAGGCCTTACCATGCATTAAATCTACGTGGTAATAAATCAAAAAGTGTATATCCATCGGGAAATATGCCAACACTTGTTATTCTGGAGAATCAAGGTATGGCCAGAATTACAATCATTACATAGGGGCTCAACAAGAACATCGCGTATCTTACAAGAATTGAACCCGGGTGGGGAGGGTAACAATCATTCCTCCTTGCAATGTTTTCTATTATCAATTATATTAATTTTTTGGCCATATTTAATGATGGAAATGATCATAATTCCATCCTTGATTCTCCTTCCAACAACGATTTTTTTTTATAATGGTAAGCTTCCACCATTGTCTTCTAAAACCATCATTACATTAGTGACAATGATTTGATAAGCAAATGTGAGTTTAGAAAAATATAATATGTTATACCAAATGCATTGTTTTAATTATGGTCTTTGATAGGAGCTTGTTCATTACACCTGCAATACCAAAGGCATTAGTGTCAAAGTTAATAAATAAATACAAATAAGAGGCCTATTCTTACACATATTATACAAACCGTGGTTGCAACATACGAGAGAATAATTAAAACTTTGTTTTGTTTACTCCATTCATAATACAAACATGGCAGTGGTAACTATAGGGCGCTACCCATCAAGCACTCTCATCCCTTGGATCCACAGCGATGGTGGAGATCGATTAGGGAATGAATTTAGGTCTTACACAAAAAATAAAACGATTTGCAATTTTCATTGTGGGAAAGAGGAAAGGATAGGGTTATGCCCAGTTCTCCAGCCGCAACCCTGTAGCCGCACCCATATTTTTTATTTGGCACACTCGATGGCATACACCTCTGTCTAATAATCCATACAATTCAATTCTGGAAGAATCGAAGGTCGTGGGTGTTCCCAGCACTCCAACATACCTGTAGCCATAACCATCTGCGTTCTCTTTGCATGCTTGGGCGGCCAAACAAATTGCATTTTTTTTGTATATTGATTTTTTTTCCTTGGTTCGTCCATTGGGGTTTCAACCGATGAAATTTCTCCATGGATTTCCATGGGTTCGGTATCCACGGAGGGGTGGTTTTCAGAGGTCTTGGTATCATCTCCCACTGGCTCCGCCATGGATCCTGTGCAAACAAATCTTCGGCTGCCTCAGACTTGCTCGCGAGACGTCTACTGCATTTAATCAGCATTCCTCAGGAACCGAACCCACGACCTAGGGAAGCAACTGAGGCCTTTTCCTCTGTTGTTAAGGTTGGCCCCCTTTTCTTGTATATTGATACAGCAGTGATATATACATTTCTATGGGTTCACCAAATTGATTTGTGGAAGGAAGAGAGGCACCATTACTAATTTGGGCTCGGCCTTCATTGTTCTCTTTTGGGTTCGAGAGGGATGCATTCAAACACATTTATTTGGTAGGAGCGTTGCAATGCCATGGCCAAGGAAAAAAGCTCCACAATTCAATGCAGCAGTGAAGAGGTAATTCTTCATCTTGTGAACAATTTTTAAGTGATATAAGTGCATGCTTGTGTGGTTGTGGTGGTGGCTCCATACCCATCTGCATTTTAACTTGGTATTTTCTTTTAATGCTATCAGTAGATCCCAAAATCCCTCACTGCCTTATCCATTTCAACCTCATATTTTGTCTTTTGGAGCTTTTTACAAACCAGTATTATCCTTGGGTAGTGGTTTTTTACCCCTAAAAGAGGTGAGGTACATAATTGGTGTGTACCACCTTAAATATAGAACTTGAAACCCTCTATCAAAATGCATGTGCCTATGCTTATTCAATTGGGGATGAATTGAACCTACATGTAATGCCGACCATTCCCAAGATCAAACCCTAGATAGTAAGGAAAGGAATGAAGAGCAGGCTTTTATAAACAAACGGTGATGCAATCGGATCGAACCCTAGGTACACTTAACAACCCTTAGAGCCTTTTCCTTTTTAGAGCCTCACTTTACCTCATATACCTGCTCATTTATTGCAGGTTATTAACCTTAGCTTACCTACTGCATACCTTACCTTCTTATTTACCCTTAGCCCCTTACCTTTAGTCCCTTATACTCCTTTCTGGAAGCAAGGAAATAAATACTTAATGCAAATGCATCTAGCAGGAAATTTTTGACACCAAGATGATAAAAATGGAACCATCATAATACAAAAGATTCCATTTGCTTTTATATATGTAATGTCTCCATCTGTGTCTTTGTATTAGGATTTTAACCTATCTGTTACTTGCCATGCATTCTCGTCCAAAAGAACCATATATTGCATAACTATTGCATAGCTAGCTGTCGATACTTGTGTAGTCAATAAGACATGGATTAAATTGACTTTTCCAGGGGAACCATTTATATTTGGGTCTCTGAGTCAGGGTCCAAACCAATTTATGTAACCTCCTGAATATCATCAAATTGAACAACATCTTGCATGGTCATCTAGTGATACTTCACTATTTCACGTATAAATTTATTTTCATGAGCATAACTGGCATTCTCTTTGGAAATACGTTATTTTTCTGCTAGCAATGTCTCCAACTGAAGCCTTATCCGCAAAGTAAATAGTGAAACCAATAACTGGATATGGATGGCAATATGTGGAAGTAATGGCTTCTTAAACAAATAGTCTTCAAGACCGCAATTAATTGTAATTAAACTATAGCTTAAAAGGTACTCTATAAGGATATTATTTAGAATTATGTTTGATGCAATGCTTATTTTCTCAAAACATTGAGTCAAGGCTATGCCTATTGGCAATTTCCCATGTCCATTTTGCTTGCCAAAATCAATTTTTCGTAGGTTAGAAAGAGGCCATTCTAGGCTACATTTTGAAGTCATTCAATGATGTGAGTTTTGAACCCCTGACTCGGAAATTTATAGGGTCAATCCTTGGTCAAATCCTTCCTTTTTTGAAACTTGGTTATATGTGAGTTCTTTGAAGCCTCAACCTGTGGGCATCCCTAGCTTAAATTGTGACCTACACTAGTAATTGTTTTTACACACATACAAGGCCACACCATTTTGATGGACCTAGAGGAGTTTTCATTGGAGATCCAAATAAGGAAGCGGATAAAATTAATTCATGCAGTTTTGGCATTGATTACATAGCTTCACACCCAATGGCTAAGTAAATGGCCGCCATCTATTTTCCTCTAGGGCTCATTTAGCCATACACAAGGCCCCATTGCACCACATTATTCATATGTATTTGAATTAAATTTTCTATAAATATATTATTTTATTAGTGCATTTTTTGGTGCAATTTTGATTCTATGTTTTTGTCTGTGTATGTCAACAAAATATTCATATGTAAAAAATTTGTTGATTCTATTCCCTACCATTAATTTTCTAGTTACCTGTAATTATTTGTGAGTCAATAACATCTAGTGTATCAGATCATCAATAATTCGTTTCATGTAGCATGTTGAAGAATCATCATATGGCCAAAACATTTTTGTATTGTGTTTGATTGAACACCTCTACACAATGTCTATATATAGAGAAACTGTATAAAACTTTTCATTCTTATTGTTTTTTCAATTATATTTCCACCACACTACACATGGCTTAATTTGGCATTTCTTAAACCTATAATTAAAAGAATGACTTTTATAGTTCAAAGAAATGTTTACGGACTTGAGAGGCATTACACATGAGGATAATATTTTTATTAGTTGAAGGCATTTGTTTGCCATTAAATGCTAGAATATATTCGCAAGTATCTTTCATATATTAATTTTTATTTTAATTATTGATAATAATTCTATTAAGTGTCTTATTTTATATATAGTTATGTTATTCCCACATAACTATGATAAAGTACATGTTTAATGTATGATCAATTATGTTAATGTCATGGTTAGTGTATATTTTCTATGGCATGCAAGGTTCACTTATAACATTGTTTAATTTAATTTATTTTATATATATATATACAATAAAAATATTATATTATTAATATATATCTAATTAGATGGAATGCAAAACTAGTTCAATTTATAATTGTTAAATTTTTTGCTAACTTATAAAAGGATTAATTGGTTTCCAAAAAGTAGATAAAAATAAGTATCCAAAAATGCTCTTTACCTATATGTCAACTAATCCAAATTATTGTTGTGTTTGGTTTTGACAATTGTCACAATTTTGTTCTTATTGGTTAGACCATCTTCATAGGGATTTTAACATAAGGAGTTTAAGGTTGAATAAAATATAACACAATTTTATTTGAAAGCCACAATTACTAATTTGGGATTTTGGGATCGAAATTATCTCTCCCTTTTTACCTCTATACATTTATCCATAAGACCCCCTTTTGATTTTCCCATATAATCTCTCCCTTTTGACCATAGCATATTTCCTTAGTTCACTTTGGAGTCCTTTAAGAGAAATCCTCTAGAAAATTAATGAACTTTGCCAATAATTTTTTTCCCAAGAAAAAATTCATGAGGAAATCTAAGGGATGCTTCTTCACATTTGTGGACAATATCCCAAGTAAACTAATTTGTGTAGACTATTGCATCTAACTTAGGGTGTTTATAATTAGGCACCTACTTGTTTAGAACAAGAAAAAACTTGCCCAACAACATAGGTGACAATTTATTGTTCTAATCCCTTAAGGAAAAATAGTCGGCAACATTTCCCCATGCCCTTAAACATCAAGTGAAAGTGATAATGTTGGTACTTTGCTATCCCAAACATGCCCACAAAGGGAAAACATACCATAAGTAGGGGTTTGAACTTGGGTGGGGAGGATAACTCCCCTTAACCACCCAAACTAGACCCAATTGGCTAAAATGTTTGGAACATCTCATCCTATCCTCAAGAACTTAAGTGAGATTGAGATCATTGGTAACCTGCCAACCCCAAGCAACTCGTGGGGGGGAATATGTTACAAGCAAGATTTGAACCTAGGTGGAGAGGATAACAACTATTGATCTTCACCACCCAAGACTAACTTTTCCCATAATCTATATTAAAGGCATAAAAGATTAAATTCCAAAAAAATAGGAAAGCCAAATGAATTGACCTAGTATGTGTTATTTTCTGCTAAGTATAACCATCAGTCCATTTTGCTTGCTAAAACCATTTTTTTGCTGGTTGGAAAAAGTCTGTTTCGAGCTACATTTCCAAGTCATTCGATCACGTGAGTTTTGAACCCTTGAATCATAAATTTACAGGGTCAATCCTTGGTCAAATACTTCCTTTGTTTTGTTGTGAACCTGGTAATATATGAGTTCTTTTGAAGCCTCACTTGCATTCATTTCTCCTTAAACATGTGCGCATCCCTAGCTTAAATTGTGACCTACAATTGCAATTGTTTAAGCACACATACATGGCCCACTGTTGAGATTGTGCTGGACCTGGAGGAGTTTTCAATGGAGATCCAAATAAGGAAGCAGATAAAATCGATTCATGTCATCTTCACATTGATTACATAGCTTCACACCCAATGTCTAAGTAAATGGCGGCCATCTATTTTCCTCTAGGGCTCATCTAGCCATACACAAGGCCCCATTGCACCAAAGAAGCCCTACATGGGGAATCATTATGATGATAGAATTTAGTAACCTAACGCCTTTGATATGGGTCTTTTCCAATCATTTATTTTGTAAATCTTTGCTCTTGGCCTGATACCCTTGGCCTCCAACCAGTCAACATAGAAACCATAGACTGAATTTTATGAACCCTGATAATTTGAATAATGTGCTTGAGTATTATAGAGAGAGAGATTCACACGATCATGTATTTAACAGTAGCATGATGCTCCTCTTTATAATTCTTCATTGAGTAAATACAGTGGGAAAATACTTAGGGCCACCAAACACTATGGGCCCAATACCACTTATAATTTAATTTCTCATTAAAACAACTTAGGAAATCCTTTTGCAATAGTGTTCCTCTTTTAATATCTTATTAAGACTTAGGCAATCTTGCTTATGCAAGTCTTTGGGGCTTAGCGCCATCCCCTCTTGGTTCATATGGTTCACATGTGTCGACTCATAGCTCATCAAATATATAAGGAAGATATTACGATGATGTGATCCTCTTGTTCTCATGGTCATACGTTAGAATCATTCCTACTAGGGGAGGCTAGTCCCTAGAGAAAGTATTCTAACTTAACCACCTAGAAGAACATCACACATCATCTTTTCCTCGACACATGAGCCACTACTTCGACACACGAAGCCTAGTCTTGACACGCAAGACTATATAGCAGCATCTTCTTTGACATATAAGGCATGCTTCGACACATGAAGCTCTGTCTCGATACATGAGAATCTTCTCCAATTTTCTCGAGACTAAATCAAGACAACCTCAACATACAAGTCATTGCTTCGACACACGAAGCCTACTTGGAGAATGACTCACGATGCTGCAAACTTCAACAAGCAACAAGGAAAGGAATATGATAGTGTCAAATCTATGAGATATGGCCATCTCATGATTATGATGGATCAAGTACTTGTTGTATGTTGACAAATCTAGTTTTTATGTAAGTTAGAAGGATACATTGATTGAAAATTGGTTTATCCTTTGTTTCTTTTATCTCAATAATGCCTTGTACAATTGTGAATTTTGTAAAACATTTCTGATTGATGTCAAGCAGGGATTCCCCCTATCCCCCACCTTACTTGGGATTGATATAGCTGAGTTGGAGTCCCTTCTATGTGATCATACCTAGGACAATGATGGGTTCCTACTCCATCTAAGTCTTGATATCCATATTGCTCTTCGTTGGCGGGGCCCCGCTGACTGTACTGCTGCATTCACGATATGATTTGAAGCTATTGGATAATACTAGACATGGAATGGATGCAGCAGTGCAGTCTATGGGGCCCTCCCCTAAATATTTGAATGGTCTAGCATCAACTTTGAAAACTAGTTTAGGTATCACACAAAATACTTCATTTCCTTCTAAAGTTAAGGCGAAGAAAAGGGAACATACTGATTAGAATACATATCCTCTTAAATGAGAGCGTTTTCAAATTTAGATGGCAGTGATACAAGACATTTCAAACAAGAATGCATTATGAGTCCTAAACAAATTTCCAAATCATTAACAAATATGGAAGCCTCATCAACTCAGAAGTTGTTGGGAAGCTTGTGCATTTAATGCAGCTGGTTAGAAGTGATGATGGTAATAAAGGAATTGATTTGTCTTTTTTGGTGTACATCCCTTGTAGGCGTTTCATAAACCATCGATCAATATGGCTATCTCAGCTAATTTGTTCAGCGGAGGGGCTTTCCCATTTTGGGTGATTGGCTTCAAGAATCCCACAAAGGAAAGACTAGAGATGCAAGCAGTCCAAAGGAGGGTGAAAAAGTTGTTGAAGAACTATTGTTAATGTTGTTATGTTCTCTTGATAGACTACCTATAGATCTTGATGCTTTGAAGATGTGTAATGTTGGAAAATTTGTAAACCACTTGAAAAATATCAAGAACCAGGAGATTCAGAGGAAGGCTAGGATCTTAGTTAATACACGGAAAAATGTGTCGATGTATAAATGCAAAACAAGGACACAAAGTTTGGATCAAGCCAAGGAGCATCTTTTCCTTGTAAGCAGGCTACATGAAAAGTTTATTATACTCATGGTGGCAGGCGTACAGGATTTGTTGAAGTTGTGAAAAACTCAACACCATTGAACTCTAATGCAAAAGCGGGCTCAAGCAGATTAAACCACACATATATTCTATCAAGATCAACATCTGTACCCTCGGGGTCTACTGAGGTTTCTATATTGCTATCCTCAACCATTAGCACCAAGGATTCACATTGTAAGTCAACCATGTTGAGTGGCACAAATGAATTTCTAGTGACTTCATTTAAAGAAGAGAAAAGTAGTAGTTCTAGTCAATCATAGAATAAAAGTCATTCTTGGTCGAGTGAGCCTAGAAAGACTGTAGGTTCAATTTGGAAAGAGGATTCCAGAATCTCATAACTATCAAAAAGTGACTCTTTGGAGTACAATTTTTGTCATATATAGCATCCATCATATCTATAAGATAAACTAGTACTCTTGACTTAACAATTATTTTGACTTATCATATCTTCCATTTTGCTTTATAAAAATATATGTGAATGTTTATAATTCGTTTAAACTTTATGGATTTGTGTGTGCGTTAATTTTTTTCATCCTTTCTTCCAGCAGAGATTTGAATCTTTTTGTAAAGATCTCAAAGCAACTTATGCAATTGTATTTGGCTTTTTGAAATTCTCACAATATTGCAACTATTACTGTTAACTCCATTTTGTGTTTTATTTTTGTGGGGTTACTATTTTTGTTTCTTAGCGAAGTTATTTCGATATGAGGTATGATTCTTGGAATATCAGGCACTACAATATTAGAATTTTGTGGCATTGAGATAATGAAGGTGATAGTATTTTGTTCTTTTATGCAAAATGTTATTGATGTGATGTCCAAAGGTTAGTATGCAAAATGTTATTGATGTGATGTCCAAAGGTTAGTATGCAAAATGTTATTGATGCATTGTCCAAAAAGTTGTTATGAATATGTATGCAAGATTTCACACTTTCTCCATAATTGAGGTTGAGTTTGCTAGTTTTAAAACTAAGGCAGTCTTGTAACATTATACCTTTTGTTGTTCTATACGAGGCCAATTTCCAAAGTGTGTTTATTTTCTATATAGAAGTCACATTGCAGGCTATGACACTATTCAGTATGCTTGAATATGCATTTGGTTCCTCATCAACTCCAAAGTTGAGAGATGTAGCTAATCGAGAGTTTTGGAGTTGAACAATTGTATTCTATTTTTTGTAGGCATTCGAGTAAAAGATATAACTCTTTGTTTTTTAGGTTGGGGTTTAAGTGGGTAGTGAGATTCAATCAAACCTTGCTCCATGGAAACCAAGAAAAGTGAGATCAATCTTTCTTGGCTCACTGGAACCAAGAAAAGTCAGATCAACCTTTCTTGACTAATTATTTCTTTCAACTTTTTGTATTCTTCTTTAACAATTTCACATTGCCAATTAGGAATAGTTGTTAGATTGTGTTATATTTGGCACATTCATAATCTTAATTTCAATTCTTATATGCAAGGAATCCATCTTAATATTGTATTGGAACTGACATGAACATAAGTGAAAATATATTTATCCTTATTTACGTACCCTATGTGTTATCGTTACCATGAAATGGTATTATATAAATTTCACCATTTGTGTATCTTTATAAGTATTGCATGTTTGAAACTTAACAATGGATATTTTTCCCTCTCCTGTAAAGATTAAAAAAAAAACTAGATATAACCGAAGAAAAGGTAACTAAACGTTGTTAATTCCCTTGATTGCAAGAATAAATGTAGATGAAGTGGAGGCGATTCATTGCTTCTTGTGAATGGCCCAATTCCAAGCTATGCACCTAATCATATGGTGTTATTGGAAAGTAAGAGGAATTTTTTTATGTTCATATGGGTTCAAACATTGATGTTTGTTTTGATAGGAAGGTAGGGAAGTCCATCCACTAAAGGGTTTCAATTTTGCGTTTTTATGGAGTTTAATTTATTAATATTATAGAAAACATGAGCTCTCTATGGCTATACTTGTATTTACATGATATAAAATTGGTAGATTGGCAGGTTGTTGTGTGAAACCTCTGCAATTCTCATATTTTCTAAGCATTGCATTTACTATTGGACTATTAGTATTTTACATTCTTTGTTACATTGATCTCTTGCTTGGGTTGTATTTTACTGATTTTTCCTTCCCCATTACTATTTCATTGGGTATTCTACTATCCAACGCTACAAATTGATCAATTGCCCCTGCAATCCCAATGTGATCATTATTAGCATTATACTATTATTTTATTTAGCTTCATGTGTGCTTATATTAAGATGTTTTAGGTCTCCTGTTTGTTGCAACTTGATAATATTATATAAAGGGGGTATTAAAAATGGGTTGTTAAAAATGGATACCTACAATTTCTGGTGAAACTAGGGGTTTTCTTAATAGGAAAGGTATATTGGGAGGGGGGTTCAACAATACAATTTTAGGAGGCATTTTCCAATATTTAGTGAAATTAGGGATATTCCTTATTATCCTACGAACGATCGTGCTATGTAACAAGTTCAATGGGTGAACCCCCCGTGGTCACAGCTAAGTGTCATTTACAGAAGTTCTCAAGACTCTCGGTCAGTTGGTGTAATGCACCTGCTTGTAATCATGATGATGTCAAAATGAAGTTGTTTTCCCTCTCGTTAGAAGATGATGTTGCATATTAGTACTTGGACATAAGTTATAATTCATATAAAACTCTTGATGAATTTATAACTGGTTTTAAATAAAAATGGGGAGAGAAGAAAGAACCAAGATATCAACTAGCATCTCTTCACACCATTAAAAAAATTAGAATTAAATAGTAGAACAATTCAACAAGAATTTTAGGGACTTAATTACAAATCTCCATAAAGATATTAATCCCTCTGATGCCTCAATCCTCATCTATTACATTAAAGCATTCAATGGTGATATGAGGTATCATCTAAGAGATAAAGAGCCTGATTCTCTTAAAAGTTCTCAAGATGTGGCTATCAAGATTGAGAAAAATATGCATAATGCAGGCAGGTTCAACATACCAGGATTTACAAGAAATAATTCATCATACAACAAACATCAAGAGTCAAAGGGTAAATCTATAGATTCAGAAGATGAAGAGTCATCCAAAGATCCCATGAAAGAAATGTCTGAAATGATAAAAACCTTGGTAACTAGTCAGAATCAACAAATGGCCAATCACGGTTCTCAACTAAATCACTTTCAGAATAGGTTGGTTATGATGGAAAGAAACCATGTTGCCCATGCTCCTCATGCAACAAGGAATTTTCAACATTAGCAAAATCAAGTATATCAGAAGAAATCACCTTTTAATGAGCCAAGAGTTCCAAATCAGTTAGAATCATCCAACATGGTAGATGATCCTATTCCATATTGCAGGACATGTGATCAGTTTCATTAGGAATCCAATTGTTATATAGCTAGCCAAGTTAATGAATAAGAAATTCCCAAGACCAATAATCAAGATGCAAAATCAAGCGAGCTTGAATTTATAAATTTGGTAGGCCAAGCCTACCCTCTATCTAATTAGCATTGGAAACAATCCATAGAGTATATCCAAGAAAAGGATTTCATTAAAAAAAACTATGGAGAGAAGCCTTCACCTGAACAGGTTAGACAAATGATGGATGCTAGATTTAAGGGATCTACTTATAAGAGAAAGGACAATTCCACATCAACCAAAGCAGCTCCATTTGTGCCTAAGATAATAAATCCTCA
Source organism: Larix kaempferi (assembly GCA_027924585.1). Classification (NCBI taxonomy): domain Eukaryota; kingdom Viridiplantae; phylum Streptophyta; class Pinopsida; order Pinales; family Pinaceae; genus Larix; species Larix kaempferi. Next base: position 10,602,776 of record BSBM01002204.1, on the reverse strand, counting down.
AACAATTGATTCAAATCTTGACATGGGTGATTGGTTAAATAATGCTAAATTCCATGTGCATGCAACTGAACTCCTTAAGGATCCTAGTCAAAAGGATAAGTTTTTGAAAGCTTTAGAAGGCCCTAAGGATACAACCCATGATAAAGCCAAACAAAAGGTCCTCCCAAGCAATAATGTTGTTAGTGAATATGCACCAGTGATACTTCATAGTGTGGATCCAAGAAGAGAGGATCATCCTCCCTTCTATGTCTCCTTACTAGTGAATGATATGCTTCTTCATAATTGCATGCTTGACTCAGGTGCATCATCAAATGTGATCACAAGAAAAGTTATGGAACAATTAGATTTGAGAATCACCCGACCTTACCACAATGTTTGTGCTATGGATGATAGAGAAATTGATATGGTAGGGATAATTTTGGACCTTCAAGTAAGATTGGCTAAGTATCCAGACGTCAACATTACAATGGATTTTTTGGTGGTTGATGTGCCGGATAACTGGGGCATACTTTTGTCAAGAAAATGGGCTGCAACTTTGGGTGGTCATATTCATATGGACTAGACTTATGCAACCGTGCCTACATTAAAAAACACAAGAGTTATACTTCATAGGGAAACATAAAGGAAATATCATGTAGAAAATCCTGAGAAGCCTTCAAATGAGTTTGTGTGCAATACTGATAACTTTGGAAACTATGCCATCTTGTCTAATTTCATGGCCCCTATTAAAGAAAAATTAAAAGATGAAAAGGTAGATGAAGTTTGTAAAATGTACTTTGAAGGAGCATATTCTAAGTCAGGAAAAGGGGTTGGTGTAGTAATCATTTCACCTTCTAAGCAAACCTTCAACTTTGCTTTCAGACTTGAATTTGAAGGATCTAATAACGTAGCAGAATATTAGCATTATTACTTGGGATAGAAACAACTAAAGGCATGGGGATAAAGATGTTGAACATTAAGGGTGATTCAGATTTAGTTATCCTTCAACTAAAGAACACGTATAAATGCAAGTGTTAAAGATTAAAGAAGTATAGGAACTATGTTTGGGACACCATGGAATGGTTTGATGCACTTAACCTTCAAGAAATCCCAAGAGAAGAGAACAGTTCAGCAGATAAATTATTCTCTGATGAAATGATAAGTGGAATGGTAAAATGGAAATTAATTTTAGGCCATCAATTCCTGACAATATAACTCAATGGAAAATTTCGAACAATGATGAGCAACTTCTGAGATTCATCCATAATGTTCAAGTATTTGAGGATTGTAGGGTCAATTATCGGCAAGAGGGTAAAGAGTATCAGGAGCATGAAGAAAACGTCAGAAATCATATCCCAAGTAATCTCATAACTTTGGAGAAACTCTTTGACAGACAAGATAGGCACAAGAATAAGAAGGAATCAATAAAACCAGGGGAGTATGTGGAATGGAATATTGGAACAGATAAAGACCCCAAATTAATAAACATTGGAAAAGGCACTTCAGAAATGGAAAGAAATGACTTAATCGAATTAATCAAAGAATACAGAGATGTCTTGGCCTTTGGTCATGAGGAGCTTAAAGCTTATAGGGATGATGTTTTCCAACAAACCATTCCACTTAAAGAAGAAATGAAAGAATCCAAACCTTTCCGCCAAAAACTTAGACAAATAAATCCTAAGCTGGCCCCTATTGTTCAGAAGGAACTTCATAAAATGTTAGCAGTAGGGATTATAACACCAACAAGGCGTTCATCTTGGTTCTCCAACTGAGTAGTTCTAAGAAAGAAAAATGGGTCAATTAGAATACGTATAGATTTTAGGAATATTAACATATCGTGCCTAAAAGATAATTACCCATTTCCCAACATGGAAACCTTACTTCAAAGAGTAATTGGTTCTGGAATGATGTCCATCTTGAATGGCTTCTCTTGTTATAATCAGGTGCTTGTTAATAAAGAATATCAATATAAAACAACATTCACCACACCATGGGGCATTTATTAGTTTCTAAGGATTCCATTTTCCCTATTAAATGCGGGTGCCACTTTTCAGAGGGCCATGGACTTTTCCTTTGATGGATTAATTCATAAGATCATTGAAATATATCATGATGATTTGACAGTTTTCTCTAAGGAAAGATCTGACCATGTCAATCATCTAAGGAAAGTCTTTGAAAGATGTCGCAAGTATGGCATTTCTCTAAATCCAGACAAGTCAGTATTTGGTGTTGATGAGGGAAAGTTGTTAGGTCACATCATTTCCAAATATGGGCTCAAGATTCAACCTGAAAGGGTAGAAGCTATCAAGAAAGTTCCCTTGCCCCAAAATTTGAAATCCCTCCAATCCTTCAATGGTCAAATCAACATTATAAAAATATTTATCCCTAATCTGGAAGAGCATATGAAACCTTTACAAAAATTGTTAAAGAAAAATGCCAGATTTGAATGGTCAAGTGAAGGAAAGATGTCATTTAAAAATATAAAGGATGCCATAGCTAAGTCTCCATTTCTAATCAGTCCAGACTATTCAAAAGACTTGCAAATTGTTGACACAAACCCAGTCGACAGAGGTTCCTCACACTGTTGACACCCAAGCCACTGTGATCTCCCTGAACACCGGCCCAGATAGGTTTAACCTTGTCCAGCAACACCTACAGAGTAGATGAGGTCTCACCTGAGATGTACAAGGGAGAGTTGACGGAACCATGTTTACGCCGAATGAATGAGGATGTTGTGCATCAATTGATTAACTTATTGCAACATTCAGAAATAGATCTACGCATTCAACTCAGTCATTAAGCATAATCGTGACATCATTCAACAGATCTTATCATTGACAGGACCATAAATATGCAACAGATGTAACAATAAAGCATTAATTGCAGCAAGGAAACATCGCATCATTCACAAATTTGTTGACGTATTTGTAACTTCGGAATGTATTTCATATATGTATATTGTATTCCTATAGAGATGTTATTATTCCTCTATACGGAAGTGTTTGTATTCCTATAGAGATGTTATTATTCCTCTATACGGAAGTGTTTGTATTCCTATAGAGATGTTATTATTCCTCTATACGGAAGTGTCGTCATTTATATTGTAAGTGTCGTAACTTATACTTGATAGGTTATTAGACGACCTTGGTGGGGTTGGCCCTGTATAAGTCATGTGGGTCAAAGGGTTATTAGACCACCCTATTGGGGGTCGGCCCTGTCATCATTATATTATGTGGTTAAGTTAAGGCCAACCTAGTAAAGGTTATTAGGCAAGTCAAGTCAAGTATAAATAGAGTGCGAGAGGCACTCTATTTGATCATTCACTTTCTCACTCATACTCTCATTGGAGAGTGGCGCACTTGTGGAGGAGGGGAAGCTACCGCTAGGAGGACTATCTCTTGTACTTGGTTTGTATCATTGCTCTATCTATCTCTGAGGAAGTTTCGGGGTTTTTCACCTTCTTGGTTTTCCCCGTTGAAACTCTGTGTCTCTTGTGTGCTTGCATTATTGTGTCCATGATTGATATGCTGTGCATATTATTCTTTTAGTTAATATCTTAGATCAGATTGAAAATTCTGAAAAACTAACATGGTATTAGAGCTAGCCTGAAAGAAGGCATGGTATGGCATTTATGACACTTGTTGCATTTGCAAAGCTAGGGCTTGATATAGAAAAATCAGTCATTGTAGCATGTTCGCTATAGATACATTTTTGCGAGGCTTCAGGATCTGAAAGTATTACAGGTCAAATATAATATCCCCATGTACCTTGTGTCCAAAGGAAAACCTCTAATTCGTTGTACTTTGTGATTTATGAGCTATACAATATAGGGTTTTTGCCTCTTCCAGATCTGAGTCATAAACATGTGACCTAGGAAAAAAGGTCATAACTTGGGATCGAAAGATCCAAATAAAATTTTGTAAAACATGACAGGTAGGGCATGGACTGTACTTTCATAGGTAAGTTTTTCAGAGGCCGAAACTGAACTAGTGACACGTGGCATGCCGTACAAGTTCGATCTCCTGTTTTATCCCATAAACAGGTCACGTTGCAACACTTGGCATAAATATCTATCAGAAAATCCAATTGAGGTCAGACCTATGGGGTTGGAAAGATAACAGGTCAGGCTACCACAAGAAGAATTTTCAGACCTTGTAGATCTGAAATTCAGGAGTTACACCAGAAACAATCAGGTGCATATTTCTGTCAAAACAAAATTGGATTTTGAGCAGCTTCATTCATGGCTTCGGGAATTTAGGGATTCAGAGAATGTTGGAATTTTTTGTATCGGAGACCACGGCTGGATGCTCCTCATCAAAATCAAAATTTAGAGACCAAGATCAAATTTTTTGGTTGGGCAGAAGGCTGGGGTTGATCAAACCCTAGTTCGGGATTTTGATGAGAAAGGTGGAAAATTAGGGCTTTTGCAAAAGTTGGAATTTCTGAAGTGTGTGACCATGGGTGAACGCTCCTCAGAAAAATCGAAGTTTAGGGCTTTGGATCGAACCTTTTGGTTGGGAATAAGGGTGGGATTTATCAAACCCTAGTTTTGGATCCTGTCTAGAAGATCCAGAAGTTTCAAAGGCAATTTTGAGGGGTGAAACTTTGTAGTTTTAAAACTCCGAGTATACTAGCTTAATCAGCTCATCAAGGCGCATATTTCTATCCTTTCAGAAGTTTAAAATTCAAAGTTTGAATTTTTAGGGTTTCCCTAACAAACCCTAAACCAGCTCCAAATCCAATTTCTTCAAATCAAGTGGATTGGGTTAATCCTAGAAGAGAATGGATTGGTCACCTGCATAAGTGAATAAGTTCGTGTTTCAGAGGGAGATGAGGCTAAGGCCTTACATAAGAAGATTACAAGCAATCTCGACAGGTATGACTCACAGGTATATTTCTAAATCTATTCATGATTAAGTTTATTGTATGTTTGTCTTCATTAAGGTTAGTGCAATCTTGATTAACTTTAGACTTGTTGTATCACCTTAATAAAATTATGAATGCAGATATTCATTGATTAGGGTTTTGACACTTATGATTGTACTAATGCATTGTGGTGTTGTATGAGGTTGATGTTGTCCGCTAACATGAAAGGTACATCAAGAAAGACAAATCATGTTCTAGTTCAAGAACATATGACCATGGTAACATGAAGACAAAGATTCATCCATTGTCATGGATCACATAGAAGCTCTACTTACGAGGTATGTATAATTTGGTTCTACAATGCTTAACCTATGAGATATGCAGGTTACTAGCACAAGTCATTGAAGAGAACAAGAAGACATTGCTATACATAACTAGCAAATATGATAACCAGGTATGTTTTTCCTATATCAAGTTAGAATCCTACCTTGTGTTAGGATCTCTTATATAAGTATACATGGCATGATTGATAATGATTATTCATTGAAGTTAGTAATCACGGGTTTAGGCATATTATGATTCTTACTTTGATTGATGATATGACTAACTAGAAAAGTCTCATGGTCAAATAGGAATATCCATGAGTAAAAGGATTGTGATAAATTATCTGTGTATGAAATGATCTTGACCATACATTTTTAAGATTACTTAGAATCATAATGTTTTTGATAGTATTAAGATTAGACTAATGAATGTGTATATGAGACTTCGAGGATAACACAATGATGATACTAGTAAGTATGCGTAAGTGATCGAGGATGGATATAAGTTCAAAGACAGGTAATCTAGGAAGCAAAGATCAAGAGGGAGAACACTCCAGTAGTTCCTACAAGGAAGCAAATATTGAGAGGGAGTCCACCCTACAAACCAAACAAAGACAAGTATTTAAATTGTCATTACTTGCATATTTGTTTGTTTAAATCATATTGTTCAATGATGTATATGCTTATGTTCCTAGACTTAGGATGTGTATTATGCATATTAGAATAATTGCATTAATGAACAGTATACTACTAATATGCATGTGATGGGTAAGTGGCCTATGGCACTGTACAACATTCCATTGCTACTTATCTATAATGAAACCTATTTGCTGACATGTTGGGAGTTGTGCACACTCTTAACAATGCTCTGGTGGAGATTGGAAGGCATCTAGAAAGTTACGGGATATGGATAAATGTTGTATTGAAGCATTGGCTAAATTGCATGACTAAATGACATATTTATTTATGTGTAAGAATTTGTTCTGAAAACAATGAGATGTTTCTAATCATGCAATTTAACTTGTTTTGTAGGAAAGATCGTATACCATCACCTACAAAAGGACTACAACATTTGTTCAGCAACAAAAATTATCTATTGAAGATATTCAAGTTCCCAGGATTCGGGAAGAATACCATGATCAAGGAGTACCAGTCGATCATGAAGAATGATGTTTGGGATGCAGTCCCAAGACTTGAAGGGAAGTCTGTTGTGACTTCCAATTGGATGTATAAGATCAAGCATGCTGCAGATGATAGCATAGAAAAATAAAAAGAAAGGATTGTATCTCGTGGATTCTCTCAAAAAGAGGGGATAGAATATGAAGAAACTTTTGCTCCTATAGCTAGGTACACTTCCATCAAATCAGTACTTGCTCTGGCTGCAGTGATGCAATGGAAGATACACCAGATGGATGTCAAGACAGCTTTCTTGAAAGGTGTAGTCGAGGAGGAAATGTATGTGGAGCAGCCACTTGGTTTTGAGACACATGATAGGGAGTCATACGTGTGTCGGTTGAAGAAAGCCTTGTATGGCTTGAAGCAAGCTCCTAAAACTTGGTATGGTAGGATGGAGATTTTTCTATCTAGTTTGGGATTTACCAAGAGTAAAGCAGGTTCCAACCTTTACTACAAGGTTGAGGAAGGTAATCCAGTGATACTACTTCTGTATGTGGATGAACTGTTTGTTACAGGAGAAGATAGTTTGATTGCCGACACGAAGAGGAAGCTTGCTGCCGAGTTCGATATGAAGAACTTTGGGATGATGCACTATTTTCTAGGCATGGAAGTGTTGCAGAGTGTAGATGGGATCTTCCTTGGACAAGGGAAGTATGTAGTAGAGATCCTGAAAAGGTTCGGGATGATGGACTGCAAGGCCATGGCCACACCTATGGAATCGAACCTGAAGCTTCTGTGTGATGCTTCATCTAAGCCAGTTGATGTCACTATGTATCATCAGATGATTGGGTCCTTGATGTACCTGACGAACATGAGACTAGATATTTGCTTTGCAGTGAACACATTGAGCTAGTTCCTGACAGATCCGAGGAGTGTTCACCTAGTTGTTGTAAAGCATATTCTGAGGTACCTGAAGGGCACAATTGATTATGGGCTCAAGTATGATGCGAATCAAAAGTTCAACATGCATGGTTATGTTGATTCAGAGTGGGAAGGCAGTGCTGCAGATAGGAAGAGCACTTCTGGATGTTGCTTCAGTATGGTATCAGGTTTGATCTCTTGGTTTAGCAGGAAGCAGTCCTGCATAGCACTGATTTCAGCCGAAGCAGAGTATGTTGCAGCTTGTTCGACCAATTGTGAGGCAGTATGGATGAGGAAGCTACTGTCTGAGTTATTTGATCTCCCGTTGGATGCTATTGGTATCTATTGTGACAACCAGAGTTGTGTGAAGTTGTCTGAGAACCCGGTGTTCCACGACAGGTCGAAGCACATTGAGATCAAATATCACTATATCAGGGATATGGCGCAGAGAGGAGTAGTGAAGCTCCTATATGTTGCGACAGATGAGCAGGTTGCAGATGTGTTGATGAAAACACTAGCCAGAGTGAAGTTCAAGTACTTTAGAGAGAGGCTTGATGTTCTTCAGATTGACGACACTTCGAGGAAGAAGTGATGGACACATTTGCTGGAGCCATTCCAAGCATGGTGAGAAGAGGATCCTTCACATGACTGTGGATGTAAGTGCTAGATGATGAGCATCAGGACGATGCTCCAATTACTGCTCTGTATATGCATCATGTTGGATTCTTGTTATGATCAAATGGATCATGTATTTTTATATGTATCAGGTGGATACATTGTATGATCAGATGGATCATGTATTTGTATATGTATCGGGTGGATACATTGTATGATCATGTGGATCATTTATTTGTATATGTATCAGGTGGATACATTGTATGATCAGGTGGATCATGTATTTGTATATATATCAAGTAGATACTTGGTATGCATCATGTGGATGCATTGTATGATTAGGATGATCACACATGACGAGCTTCAGGATGTTGCTCTAGATGATATGCATCAAGTTGATGCTATGATGATGATCATGATGATCATGTGTGATGAGTATCAGGATGATGCTTTGGACAACATGCATCAGGACGATGCAGTGATGATGATCAGGATGATCATGTACATCAGGATGATGTATGGTGAGTATCGGGACGATACTCTGTGGCTGTGGACAGGTTGTGCAGATGAGCATGTAAGTTGACCTGGGAGATCTGAGAGGTAGAGTTGCGTGCTCGTAACAGCCTGGGATGCTCTTTCGAGGCATTGCTCTGGGAGGACATATAATAGCACCCTGGGAGATCCGACAGGTAGAGCTGTGTGCTTGTAACAGCCTGGGATGCTCTTTCGAGGTTTTGTCCTATGGCATGTAATGTGTCCTTGGAGATTTGACAAGTAGAGATGTGTGCTCGTAATAGCCTGAGATGCTCTTGCAAGGTTTTTCCATGACCACATGTAATGTGTCCTTGGGAGATCCGACAGGTAGAGCTGTGTGCTCGTAATAGCCTAGGAAGCTCTTGCAAGGTTTTGTGGTGAGACCTCATGTAATATGCTCCTGGGAGATCTGACAGGTAGAGCTATGTGCTCGTAACAGCCTGGGATGCTATAGCCAGGTTTTGTGGTGGGGTCACATGCAATATGCTCTGGGAGATTCGACAGGTAGAGCTTTATGCTCGTAATAGCCTGGGATGCTACATCCAAATTTTGTGACGCACGTAATAAGTCGTAAGGATTCCACAGTATGGCCAGTGATGATGAAGACCTGCAGGTGGTGGGCCTACATCCAGTATGAAAAAGGACTGGCTCTATAGAACATCCTATGACGAGTAGATTGGAGATTGATTGAGATAGCAGCAACAGTGATGATGACGATGATTTGATGATGATGATCCAGTGACGATGTTCCAAAGAAGAAGACTTGTGCTAGAAGATCTGTGTTGAGAAATACCTTCCTAGTTAAGAGGGAGTGTTGATGTATTTGTAACTTCGAAATGTATTTTATATATGTATATTGTATTCCTATAAAGATGTTATTATTCCTCTGTATGGAAGTGTTTGTATTCCTAGAGAGATGTTATTATTCCTCTATACGGAAGTGTCGTCATTTATATTGTAAGTGTCGTAACTTATACTTGATGGGTTATTAGACCACCTTGGTGGGGTCGGTCCGGTATAAGTCATGTGGGTCAAAGGGTTATTAGACCACCCTATTGGGGGTCGGCCCTATCAGCATTATGTTATGTGGTTAAGTTAAGGCCGACCTAGTAAAGGTTATTAGGAAATTCAAGTCAAGTATAAATAGAGTGTGGGAGGCACTCTATTTGATCATTCACTTTCTCACTCATACTCTCATTGGAGAGTGTCGCACTTGTGGAGGAGGGGAAGATGTAGCTAGGAAGTTGTGGGGTTTTTCACCTTCTTGGTTTTCCCCGGTGAAATTCTATGTCTCTTGCGTGCTTGCATTATTATGTCCATGATTGATATGCTGTAGATATGCTGTACATGTTATTCTCTCAGTTAAGATCTTAGATAAGATTGAAAATTCTGAAAAAATAACAAAATTCATATTGCAAAATGCATTTACCATAGATAAACGGAAAAGATACAAGGATTCTACTCAAAAACTCTGTCACATCATATTTATCTGCGCAAAAACCCATATACAATAAGGTATTCAATCAACTCAGCTATCCCCACATTCTTCAATCTCTTCGATATCTCTTCTCTATCCAGACTCTTTCGGTATCTCAACACTTAAAAACCTACATCTATTTATAGGCTTGCGCCTTTAAATTTTTGGTCCACTTAGGCAACTGCCTAACTACTTCTTAACAAACTTCAACAAAAACTAACCCAAAATCCCACATAATACGGTCCAAATGACCCAAAATACATATGATGCGGTCCAAATGACTCAAAAACTACAAAATGTACTATCGCCACACGTGCTTCTTTCCTTCTTTCGTGGTACCTTTGGTGTTGCACAACATATGCGATGTTGCGATGCTGACTCATCAAACCACCTGCCAATAGACCTCCAACACAATCTTGTCGCTCGCCATTGAGCCACGTCAACTGGACGTTGTGTACTGAGTGGTCTGAAGTCTTAAGTCCTTGTACTACTGATCGACCTCCTAGATCTGCTCCTTCGTCGCTACAGCCACCGCCTGGCTCTTTGTCACATCCTGTGCGTATGGATGCTCAGTCATCTTCTCTGCAACTTTCTGAAGACCCTCCTGCACAACCTACAGTGTGTAACTTGCCTTGATAAAAAACTGACCTCCAACCTCTTGAAATTCCTCCAGTTGCGCTTCTTCTGATGCTCTTCAGCTTTTGTCATGCGCTGCTGCAAATCTTTCAGTTCTTCTGATTTGGCGACCTGAGCAACTAGTGGTAGCGTCCTCAGCGACACCTTCAATGTCGCCAGTTTCCCTTCTGCTTCTTGTCGTTTCTTGGTGAGTTGTTCTAGCTGCTCATCATGAACAATGCTGCCCCAAAACTGTGCAGTCTCGGCGGTGAGCTTTATCGTGGCTTGTTCAAGCTAGCCCATATGTGTGGCCACCTCAAGGGCGTGCTTTCATTCATCCACATGTTCTTTAGGTGTGTAAGCATGATTTAGAGCTGCCAACTCTACATTGTGCTGCTGTAATTCTACAATGACAGCCTCAAGTCGCTGCGCTTGCTCAACCAGATCAAATTGCGTGGTGGGCTCCGATATATGCTGACATGCTTCAGATACTGCTGCCTCCAATCGCACTCGGCTATCCCAAATGGTGGCTTTCTCCATTATTAGGTGATCCTGTTCTTGCTTCAATTCTACTATCGCTCGAGCTTTCTCAGCCATCGCCTGCTCGAGCTTATCCTCCAACTTGTCGATGACATCCCATGCTGCCACTGCCTTTCCCTTTAACTTTGCGACCTCTTGCTGGGCCGCTGCCTCATTTCCCTGCAATCGCAGGAACTGACCGTTGATCTCTTGTATTCTCTCTGCCATTTACCAGCTAGAAACCTCCTGTACATTTTTCAAATCCTTCGTAGGAAACTCATTGATGTTGATCGTCAAATTTTCTAACTGTTGCAGCAAGGCTTGGAGAGCCTCATTGTCAGTCACAATTGTAGAGCTCCCAGTCGATATCATCATCCGTGGGCATCTTTGTTGACTCCTAATCCAAGTCATGGTGACTCTGCTGGTCCTGCATGGACAATGGATCATTTGGGCTTGACGCTAGAGGTCCCGCCTCAATCTCTGCCAGACTAACTAGTTCCCACCATTCGACCGACCAATCACTGACGATTCCCTCCATCTACTCCCTGGAAAACTTATAGCGTGTCAGCAACCATTGCTTCACAGGGTCGTGCCTTTCTTGCACATGAATCGCATGAGGCCGAATCGCGAACAACGCAATCTACTTGTCCTTTGCCACGGTTTCTTTAGATACACGAGGAACCTTTGTCACTACATCTTGTAGCATCTCCCAATACAACCAAAACTGCATTGAACATTCCCTCAGGTGCTCGGGTTCTTGCACCCACCATAAGTTCTGACAGCACACACCCTTATGGTTTTTCGCGGCGTCAACTTCCATGCCATGATAAGTGTCAGGCTCCTTCCAGGAAACCAGCGCAATTAAAATTAGGAGCCAACTATACGTGAAGGAGCCCTTCCCATCTTGGATGGCTGCTTAATCCTTCGCTAACTGGTTCAACAAAAATAGTGACCAGTTCATCTGCATGCCTTCTGCGCACTACGCTGCACATGCCACGACCCCTGAATTACACTAGTTGGGTCGATTCTTCCGGACCACCTTGCAACATAGTATCTTTGCACCAGTGAGGACCTCCTGATCATTAATACTGCTAGTGCAGTAGGTGCAACCGTCCCATTCCAACCTGTACTACAGCACCAACTGTGCCACCCTCTTCCTATCATTCTCCTTCCCTTTGAAGTATTGCGAAGGGTCCACTCCATCCTTCGGCGATCTGGTGATCTCAGCAATCAAATCGACAGTGACTAGAACCGGTCTGTCCATCCATAATGTGCCGCCGTGGAAGCAAGTCAACAACTGATTCACACAAGCGTTAACCTTTGGCAATCACCCAAAGTGTGGCATATTAGTGAGTCCGAGCAATCCCGCTTGGTTCAACCCACGAGCCCAATCTTGCGAAATCGACATACCACTAAGTTGCATCCTCAACACATAGGGGTCTGACATAATTTCCTTATATGCCACCATGTCGTGGTCATCGTATTTTAGGCACATCAACGCCGGTACAATATCTATATAACACTCCATTCCTATTGGTAGCGCTGGCATCCGCACGGGGTATTTCTGATTCTTCGTGAGCTTTTGGAGCGCTATACCATGATGATAGGGGGGAACGTACCCATGGATATCCATAGCAGATAGCCCTTCCCAAGCAGTCGAATCGTCAACTCCACAGCTTGATTGTCCTAACTCCCCTTGGACCTCCTCCATGACTGTTGTGGATGAGAATCGCTATCGTTTGCTATGCGGGGACTCGGAATGTTGACCCCCATCACTTCTTTGGGATTCTTGTAAATGATGATCCACCCAGCATGTTGACGACCTCTTCTTCGATGCTTAATGGCCTGCCTGGTGACTCTACGCCACTGGAAACTTCAACCATGAGTGTAGTTTGAATTCCGCACCAATGCCCCTCTTGGCTCAGTAGTTCCTCACCCACTGACGCAACACTCAACACCTAACTCGGCAATTCAACTTAACAATGCAACACTGAGCTTATCCTTCACACTCGGCGCAATGGTTCCTTTCGACCAGAGCCAACCCCTTCTTATAGTGTCAAATTGTGTCCTTAACCATCCTTACCAAATCGAACCATGCATTATGACCAGATCATGCCTTAGTTACCCAAATCCGCTGTCGATTCTGTTAATCCAACGGCCGGATCTGCCATTAATGCCAATCATTCCATCATGCGACATGAATTAACTGTTTTTAATTTTCTGCATTTATTTCCGATTTGACCCGGTCGCGACCCTGGAGCTATTGCATCCTAGCGCCTAGACTGCGATACGTGTTCTCCAATTTGCGCATTATGTTCCTGCAGGTGTGCTATCCTGCCACCTAGCATCCTATACTCCTTTTTTTTATGAATGCAACTCAGGCATTGCACTTCTCCAAGCCCGTCTGATAGGTCTTCAACCTACTACCATTTACCAACTTTGGGAGCATCGCTCCATCTAACTACTATAGCTATACTGCTCCTCTTGAAATTATGCTACTAATGTGATATGGACCAAGACAATGCATCTGCAATTTCCCTGGGTGCTTCATAAACTTGTTGTCGTACATCAGCACCAAGTCATCCTGTTGAAACTATTTGTTCTTGATATGTCGATCATGCCAAGCCTTCTGCCGATCCTTCATGCTCTGGTGGAAACGTCCGATAAAGCGGTCTTCCTCAAGATGCACTAGCTGCTCCAGACGTTCTCGTAATGCCGCTTCATCATCCATGCTTGTAGCTGCCATGATGCGCAAACTTGAAACAATGTACTCCATAGACACAATCGCTTCTTTCCCATACACCAACTTGAATGGTGTTTGTCTTGTCAACCTTTTACAAGTGGTGCAATATTCCCACAAAACTGCTGGAATCTTCAAATCCCAATTGTCGCGGTTCGCATTACAAATCTTTGTCAGCGCATGCTCCAAGACCTTGTTGAATGCTTCTACTATCCCATTTTCCTGTGGATGATATGGCGTGCTATTCTTATGTTGTATCTGCAGCTCCGCTATCAATGCGTTGATAGTGCAATTGATGAAATGACTTCCCTAATCACTCATCAATACCTTCGAGAAGCCAAACCGAGTGACGATGTTCTCGAACAAGAAATGCATTGATGTGGAAGCGGTGCAATCTACGACTGGTGCAGCCTCCGCCCATCTTGTCAAATAATCTATTGCTGTAATGATGTATTTTGCACTAGTGCGCTTCCCAGGTGGGTTGATAGGTCCAACGAAATCCACTTCCCATTTATCAAATGGCTGTAGTGCCACTTGAGTCATTAGTGGCATCTCATCCCTCCTGGAGGGTTTCCCAGTTCTCTGATAGACATTGCAGGTCTACGCATAATCTGTCGCATCATTGTGAAGTGTGGGCCACCAAAGACCTGCAGGAAGCACCTTTTTGGAAGTTGCACGACCGCCATAGTTCCCACCATATACTCCTGCATGTGCTTCCGACAAGATCTGCCCTTTCTCATGAGGAAGGACGCAGTGCCGCAAGATCTCAGCTAATCCTAGTTTGTGCAATTGTCCTGCAATCAGCTAGAAATCTGCAGCCTTGAGCACTAGTTGCTTCTTATGACTGTTGGTGAACTCCTCTAGTGCGGTTCCTATGGCAAAAAACTGAATGATTTCTTTATAGTAGTCATCAGCTACTTCAACCTTAAACAGTTGCGCATCGGGTAACCCATCTTCAATGTTGGATGGTTCCTCTCTTGACTTAATCTCCGACATATGATCTGTCCCTACGTTCAAGCGTCCTGGATTCACAATCACCTCAAAATCAAAATCCTGAAAAGAAGTAGCCAGTGACATATCTTCCCCCCCAACATAGGCTTATTGACCAGATATTTCAATGCAGAGTGGTCTGTGAACATCTTAAAGTGACCGCTTAATATGTAATGCCTGAACTTCTATAGCACATATACAATCACCAAACCTTCCCTCTCTGTGGTTGTATAGTTTCTCTCTACAGATGATAACTTCCAACTCACAAAAGCAATTGGGTGATCCAGATCCCCTTCCCCTGGCTGCGTGAGCACTACTCCTAGCACAATTGATGATGCATTGACGTGGACATGGAATTCCTTGCTCCAGTCCAGAAATACCAGTATCGGCGCTGAAGCCATCTTACATTAGAGGAAATTTGGATGAAAAATGGACCTTTTAACCCTAAAGTACAATTTCTTGTCATCACATATTAGCCAATCAAAATGCTTTAAAATTCAAACAAGGTGCATGTAAAAAAATTGGAGGGAAAAAATAAAAACTACTTTTTTTGGATCGTATTTTCAACTTATCTCCTTGTAGGTTTACTCAAATTTCAAGCCGGAGGACTCGTTGGATGCATAAATAAATTATGCATCCAACAAGAACCCATGTTGCATACTTTTAACAACATCCACACCATGAAAAAACAAAAATACATTAAAAAACATGTTTTCTCTCACTAGAAACATGTTTTTTAATGTATTTTCAATCTTTCATGGTGTGGATGTTGTTAAAAGTATGCAACATGGGTATTTTTTGGATGCATAATTTAATTATGCATCCAACGAGTCCTCCTACTTGAAATTTGAGTAAACCTACAAGGAGATAACTTGAAAATATGATCCAAAAAAGTAGTCTTTTTACTCTCGCTCTCTACTATTATTTTATTACTTTCCTTAGGAGGCCCATTTTTTACCCAAATTTCCTCTAATGGCCTTCAGCGTTTCAAAACTAACTTGACATTCAGGACTCCACTGAAATACCACATCTTTCTTCAACAACTTCTCCATAGGGGTCGTGATCATTGCATAACCTCGGATGAACTTGCGATAATACCCAGTGTGTCCCAACGTCGCTCTCAACTGCTGACATTAGTCGGTGGTGTTAGGCTTAGAATGAGTGCAATCTTTGTTGGGTAGACCAACAATCTCTGCTTACAAACAATGGGACCCAGTAATATCCCAAATGGTGCACAAAATATGCACTTCTTCAAGTTCAGCGATATCTGGTGCTGTCGACAGCGTTCCAACATCAATCGCAAATTTGCTAGATGATCGTGGATCAATCCATAGACTGTCCAGTCATCCATGTACAGCTGCAAAACTTCTGGATGAAATCCCTAAAGGCAGCAACAACGACCCGAGAGAATATCGCCGGTGCATTCTTCAACCCAAATGACATCACTATGTACAACCCCATTATGTCACAAAGGTTGTCTTGTGGCGGTATTCTTTCGCAATTCTGATCTGGAGATAGCCAGAGAACCCATCCATGAAAGAATACATCTGCTGGCCACCCACATCCTCTGGCACCTCATCAGTGAATGGGGTCAAAAATGGATCATGCAGACATGCGTCATTAAGCTTCTGCAAGTCGACACAAATGCGCACTTCACCTATCTTCTTCTCCTGCACCACCATAGGACTAATCCAGTCTGATTCCTCAACCGGTTCAATAATTCTAGCATCCAACATGCGATCAATTTCTACTTTGACCCTCTCCTTATGGTGCAGATCCAGTTGATATGGTCACTTCCTTATCGATTTTGCATCTGGTTTCAATGGGATCTTCATCTCCCCCAAATCCCCGAAGATTCCCTTCATCTCAGAAAACTTCGTAGGGAACAAGTCTTGGAACTCGTGTAACGGGTCTGTGACCTTCCCCATCATCTCATCATCCCAATAGTCCCCAACATTCACAAAATTTGGAATTTCCTTGTTCTAATGTTGACCTTTCGGAGCTTCAACGGCTGAATGATCGGATCAGTCGGTGCATCAGGTGCTACCCCATCACGACTGCCTTCTGATTTTGGAATATTGACATTTTGTGGATCATCACCATCTTCTGGTCTGATGGTGATATTATAACATTCCATGTCGCGGATGAGCTGCGAAGCATTATGGACATCCGGGTTGGCGTCTGCAAAGTTGGAATTATGAGTAAAGAAAACTATCAACTCTAACCAAGTGGTAATATCCCCTTGCAATTCAGCTGCAGTATACCATGATGTGGCATCTCGTCTAGATTGTGGACAAAGGCATGGACCCACTCATCCTTTGGTCGCGATGCCCACAACATCTGACATTCCATCAAATGACTGCCAAGCTCATTTCATCCATTGTATTTCCCTGTGTGGTAAACTTCGGTGTCGCAAAACCGAACCGTCATCAATCTCCAACACTGCAACCACCCATCAATCGACTTCTTATGTGTCGCCCACCAATGTGCTGGAGCAGCCTTCAGCGCTTCCTCCAGTGCCAACAATCATTGTGGTTCTGAGACCTTTTCCTCGAATGCCACGAGAAAACCAGACAATCCAGGAAACCCTTCATATACTGGCAGTGAAACAATTTTAGTTGCAACACGACATAATGCCTGCGTGACTAACCCGCACTTGCGGAGTGACACCTCATGCAAGCGATTCTGCCAATTCTCGAAAGCATCATCAGAGTCGGAAGACGCAGAGCTAGAGCTGCAACACCCAAGCTCAATGTTGGCAATTGGATGAATATGATCTTCTAAGAAATTGTATGCATGGTCCCATCCATTGGGAACTTCATCCTTTACCGGTTCAATATACTTGCGTCCTTTAGCCGGATCTAACGGAGCTATGACTCTGAGGTCGCGGTTTTAAAAATTCATCATCCGCTTCTTAAAGTTGATTACTGCTGCATTGTCATTAGCCCATCCAATCCCCAACAACATGGGATAGGAGCTTCCCCCTTCAACTAATTCGATAACATCGAAATCAGTGTATTTCTTCATTCCCCCAATGTTCTCAACCAGGTGTGGAACTCTCCCAATCGGTGTCACCTTGGCCTGATTAGCCAGACGGAGCTATACGGGAGACCAGCTCAGCGTTGGAATCCCCATTTTCTTCCAAGTCTGCTTAGTTAGGATGTTGACATCTGAACCAAGATCGAGAATAACTGAATCAACCTCATAGTCTCCAATTTGAATTTTCATGCACATTTCCTTACTTGTATTCCACCTTTGTAAGGAGTTTACTGCGGACTCTCATTGTCCTCTGGCTGGTCACTGCAATAGCACTTCAATCTTGGCAAGAGCATCAGGATCCTTTTCCAGCGATAAACAACTTTCAAAAAAATTATGTAAGGTACCAGACTTCCACGATGGACCTTCCTCAGAAGTGGAATAAAAAACAGGGGGCATCTCACAAATAATTTCCTTACCGCGATCTTTGTCCATTACTCGACGTGCTTGAAAGAATGCATCACACTTGGAATCAATGTCAAATGTCACCTTCTTCTATTCGACTAACCGGATGAGATGATGTGGACCATCTTCTCCTGTTGTCGCATCTCCATCAGTGATAAATGCGACAGCAACATCTTGTGTCCTCGGCTCCACAGAAATTGTCGCGATAGTTGCACCCGGAGTCTAATTCAGTGGCGGATTCCCAGGTTGGTTCACATTTTGGTTGGCATTCTGACTTGAGCGCTGGTTCTGGTTCTGCGGTGGTTACTGCACTTGATTCTGCACTAGTTTCTACAATTGATTCTGGTTCTGTAATTGCTGAACATTTCCCGCTTGCCATCATGCAATCAACTGTGGACAGTTTTCAATAGTGTGATCAATAACAAAACAAAATATACACTGTGTCTGCAATTGTGGGAAATCTCACTAGTAGTGTCCCAACACTCCACAATTATAACACTGGATAGGTCCGCGACCTCCTCATCCCCCTACGCGACCAAAACCTCCGCCGCGTCCTCCGCAGAATCCTCCACGGAATCCCCCTTGCTGCTGGTATTGCGGTTGATTGAACTGTTGCTGCATAGGATTCAGTTGTAGTGGCACACACTGCTTGGGATGCACATACTGTGGCTGCTATGGAGCCATTTGCATCGGAGCATATTGCGGCATCAACTGTTGTGGTTGTTGCTGCAGCACAAACTGCACCTGCGGTTGAGGTGGTGGCTGGGCTACCTGTGGCTGCGGTTGCAGTTGTTGCACGACACGCTGGTCATCCTTCACATAGAATGATTGACTGCATCCTGTATTTACTTGTATTTACAGTTATTTTGCATTGTAACCGATTGGTAGAAGTAATATAAGCCACTTCTGGCATCTTCCTTTACACCTTGTTTGTGTGAACATTGTGGTCATGTTGTGTGTAATGTTAAGCAAGAACCTTGTTGCGATGAGGCCTCTTGCGTCAATTGGTGCCAGAGCAATAGTATCCTGAGACCCAAGGGATAGCTATATCAGAGTGGGAAGTGAATCCTGCGTGCATAGAAGAACGTCAGTGGTATTGAGCCCGCAAGTGCGTTGAACAACTTAGCTGAGGTTTGGTAGAGTTGTGCACGACTTGTTGAAGTCCGGTTGCAATTGGACGAGTGGGAGTTTCAGCAGAGGTTGAAAATGGCTCACAGAGGCGTTAATGTCCGAGGACAAAGAGCGCGTGGCACAGCAATCATGATTGATCATGATATGTTCGACGAATGCTTCCGAACAATGCGAACTTTGACAAATGAAGTCGCAGCGATCGAAGAAATCCAAAGGCGTGGTTGTATTCCTGATGCATTAGACCACAGAGACGAGAAAGTCAAAGAAGTGGAACCATGGGAAGTAGTGGAGGATGAACTAGAGGAAAAAATCATCAAGCTTTTGACGGATATGAGAGGTTGGGTGAAGATAGATTTTCGTACCTACTCGAGAAGTTTGGATCCAGAAGACTTAATCGAATGGTTCAGAGAGATGAAGAAATAATTCGACATAGAGCAGATCGAGGATCCTAAAAGGGTTAAGACTGCATGTATGAGGTTGAAGGGTCATGCCTCATTGTGGTGGGACAATGTACAAGATGACAGAGTCAAGAAGGACGAAGAGAAAATCAACTCTTGGGACAGAATGGTCGCCAATCTAAATGGAAAGTTCTTGCCGAACGACTATGTAATTTCCTTGTTCTGGATGTTACAGAAATTTTGACAAAAGGAGATGACTGTGAAGGAATACACAGAAGAGTTCTATAAATTGTCGATAAGGTCGAGCCAGATCGATCAAGGAGAAGAAGTTGTCACTAGGTATGTGAACGACTTGAAATATGCCATTTAGGATGAATTGAGCATGTCTAGATTCAGACCAGTGGGCGAAGCCTACCAGTTAGCTCTAAAGGCAGAAGAGAAATTGTCGAGAAAATATGTAGCGACCAGAGGTAGGATGACTGGTCGGGGTGCGAAGACTGTTTCCATGAAATTCCAAAGTAGCGGTTACAAGAAGGAAATTGTCAAAGATAGTCGACATGCGGAAGGGACATCGATGAGAGAGAAAGCACAAGAAAATCGACACGATGGTCATGAGAACCACGGTCCAGGTGCATATGGTTGAGGTGGTCCATCCAACAGAAAATGAGCTATTAGACCAGCCATAATCTGTTACAAGTGTTGTGGAGCGGGACACAAGGCATATGAATGCCTAGAGAACCTACATGCTTTAGAGGAGTTGAAGCCTAGACGTCGAAGAGATGAGCAAGTCAATGAGAGCGAAGAATCGGCATCCGACAGTAGTAGAGAGGAGAAAAGAAGGAACCAGATTCTGACTGTCAGCAAAACACTAGTTCAGGAAGACAAACGCGACGAGCAAGAGCTGGCACAACGAAAGGCGATCTTTGGAACAAAGGTGTTGATCGACGAATGGCATTGCAAGACCATAGTTGATGGCGGAAGAACTGAGAATCTTGTGTCGACAGAGGTCATCGAAAAGATCGGGTTGAAGTGTCAAGAACATCCACACCCTTACAAGATCTCATGGTTGCAGAAAGAACACCATGTGAAGGTGACCAGACAGTGCCTAATTAACTTCAAGGTTGGGAAGTTAGAGGACAACGTATTGTGTGACATAATCCCAATGGACGCGTGCCATCTGTTGTTAGGAAGACCATGGCAATATGACTGGAAAATGATTTATGGTGGTCGAGCCAGCACAGTCACTGTTTGAAAAAATGGTGTGAAAAGGACTCTTAAGCCGAAACTGGAGGAGCAAGCTAACGGTAATCAGGGTGAGAGCAACTTTTGGGAGAAGCGTGTGTTGATGTGTTCAGCGAAAGAATTCCTTGCAGAGGATGAAAAGTAGTTGGGGTGTTATGCTATCATTCCAAAGGGACCATGTGTCAAGAAGGCGACAATGGAGGAGAAAATTCTTGTCGAAGTCCAAAAGATGCTCGAAGAGTTTCAGAGCATAATGGTCGATGAGACACCGACGGGATTGCCTCCGACAAGGAGCATATCCCATCAGATTGACTTGATTCTAGGGTTGAGTCTTCCAAACAAAGCACTGCATAGGATGAGTCCGACAGAAGGTCAGGAACTCAATTGACAGGTCCATGAGTTGTTGGATAGAGGGTTGATCAGAGAGAGTCCGATTCCATGCGTGGTACCAACAATATTAGCGCCGAAGAAAGGTGGAGAATGGAGGATTTGTACAGACTCCAGAGCTATCAACAAGATCACAATCAAGTATCGGTTTCCGTTGCTGAGAATGGATGACTTGATGGATTGTTTGAGTGGAGCGAAGTACTTCATGAAGATAGACTTGAAGAGCGGTTATCACCATATTTGGGTTAGAGAAGGAGACAAATGGAAGACAACATTCAAGACAAAGGAAGGGCTGTATGAGTGGTTAGTCATGCCATTTGGATTGACTAATGCACCCAGTACATTCATGCGATTGATGAATGAAGTATTGAAACCATTATTGGGAAAGTTTTTTGTAGTCTATCTAGACGACATTCTGATTTTCAGTCGAACCAAGGAAGAACACTTGGGGCACATCCGATAGGTATAGCAGAAGTTGTAGGAAGAGAAGCTGATGGTGAACCTGCAAAAGTGTTTCTTCATGAAGGAAGAACTGGTATACTTGGGATTCATTATCTCCGGTAAAGGGTTGGTGATGGACCTAGAGAAGGTGAAGGCGATATTGGATTGGCCAGAACCGGCAAGCGCAACTTGAGTGAGGAGTTTCCATGGACTTGCCATTTTCTACAGGAAGTTCATCAGGGGATTCAGTTCGATTTGCGCACCATTGACAGAGTGCATGCGCAAAGAAGAGTTTAAGTGGACGAAAGCAGCCTAGCGAGCTTTCGACAAGTTGAAGGAAAAGGTCACTGAGAGCCCAGTGTTGGCACTCCCAGATTTTGACAAAGTTTTCCAGGTTGATTGCGACGCAAGTGGAATAGCAATTGGAGCAGTGTTGAGCCAGGAGGGCCGACCAATTGCATTCTTCAGTGAGAGATTGGATGATGCAAAGCAGAAATATTCGGTTTATGAACGGAAATTTTATGCTATTGTCCAAGTGTTGAAGAAGTGGAGGCATTATTTGTTTCCCAAGGGATTTGTGTTGTACATAGATAACCAAGTGTCGAGGTATCTAAATACTCATTCGATGTTGAATAAGAGGCACATGAAATGGGTCAAGTTCCTATAGGGATATACATTCATGTTGCAACATAGGTCGAGCAGGTCGAATAAGGTTGTCAACGCGCTGAGTCGAAGAGTTGCATTGCTGAACACAATGACAGTTCAGGAAAGAGGAATAGAGTCGGTGAAGATAGAGTACACTACCGACGTGGATTTTGCGAAAGCATGGGAATCTTGTCGTGAACCATGGAGTGTCAACAGAACTCCATACTTGGATTATTTTATCCAAGAGGGGTACCTATCCAAGGGATGATAGTTGTGTATTCCCAGAGAATCGGTGCGAGAGAACCTAATCCGAGATTTGCATAGCGACGAATTAGCGGGTCATTTTGGCATCGAAAAAACCAGAGCATTGGTCGAAGAAAAGTATTATTGGCCAGGGATGGCAACAGATGTAGGAAAGTGGGTTCAAAAATGTAGAGTTTTCCAGTTGGCAAAAAAAAGAATTCAAAACACGGGGTTGTATACACCATTGTCGGTACCAAATACCCCATGGGAGCACGTTGTTGGGCACTGGAAATGCCCCTTTTTGACCACACTTATTATATCATTTTCCCCTATTATAACCTAATTTCATAAACCATATACATGACTTTATTCTAGATCATTCAACAATCCAAACAAGGTATAATTCATTATTGCTTCATTTATTTAATGCCTAAGATTGTTATGGTTATGAATTCTAGCCTTTTATTTATGCTAACTTGTGTTGATTTCATTAAGTTAAGATCAAAGCACAGGTGTATCAGCCACAATACTTGGTGCCATTTGTTAATCTTCAGAGTTAATTCCTCATGTTCAAAGGGACAGTGCATCTTTTCACGTGAAGCTGCAACAGGTCTTCGTTGAAACAGAGCATTATTGCAACAGACAAGACACCTCCCAATTGGTTAATTCGTTGAATCCAATGAATTCCAGAGTAAAAATATCCTTCATGTCTAATGGCCTCATTCAATATGGCTGTAACAGTTTTAATTGTAACTCCGCAGCATGAAGATCAAATATCTTCATTGCTGCGTGAAATTAGTATATCACGAACTGTACTTGGCATGTATAAATATGGGAAGGCTTTCCATGTCTAGGGGTTGGTTAATTATCATTTTGTATGGGCAGTAACAGAGAGCTGAGATTGTGGATTACCATATTTAATGAAGAGCAGAGTTATTCATATTTGTGTGTCTTAATTTGTGGTAGTTCATGGTGTCTCTATTGGAAGGCCAGGGTCTGCCTTCTCACAGAGATTGTCGAGTTAAGTAGGTATTTAAATTTATTTATTTTTCATGTTGTGTGGTGTGGAATCGCATTAGGCGTATTACTGTTAGCTGCAACAGAGAATTTATAATTGCATTCTTTCCTGGTGGTTTATCATTGCATCCTGAATAGATGCAACTATGTGGTGTGACGGTTGACTGTGTAGGATAGTTTATTTGATGCATGGTGTGTTAGATTCAACTGTTACAGCCAAGCTAAGCTCCAATTCCTTTCAGTCATTTGTGCTTTCTAGGATTTCCAATATTTATCAATTTAGAGTTCAAGCTTAATTCTAATTCTGGTTGCTGTTGTATCTTTATTGAATTCATTAGATCAGGAAGATTGTGATTGAGTTACAGTAGTTGCTGGATGAATCATTGTGGTAAAGATTGAATACTATAGTTTGATAATTATAGGATTTAACTTCTTGCAAAAGTAATCTAGTTCATTTTTATTTCTAGATCAGTAACTGCTGGGTTGATTTCTGTAGGAAGATAATTGTACATTGAATTCCTAGATGTCTGAGTTAGATTAATTTTATTTATGGAATGAGTTTGGTTGAGCAGATAGGTAGGATAAGTTATCTCCATTTTACTCAATCAACTACTTGAATTGTTTATGCATAGATTGTGCGTATTTCCATTGAAATAAAAGACTTCCCTGGGTTGACAATTTATATTGAGCATCCTGTGTATTGGTTGTAATTAATTAACATATAGGGTGACCAACATTTTGGTGCCGTTGCCGGGGATGGTAATTTATAGGCATAGATAGTAGTTGATTTCTTTAATTTCATTTTGCTTTAATTATTTACAGCATGCATGAATAGAAGAAAAACAAATCGGGAACCCCCTTTGAACACTAACACTGCAGGTGGAAGAGGTCGAGGTCGTAACATAGGTCTAGGAAGACAAACATTTATCAACGATATAATTGCTAAAGCTGATTCTTCTACCAGACCACCGCGGATGTCTACAGGAAGAGGAAATTCTGTTCCTCCCAATTTTGCGAATTCAGCATCAACAGTGGAGAATGCAACAGGACCATCTACTCCCAGCTTAGAAAAGAAACCTCATGAAGACAAGGGAAGCGTTGTGGGTGCACCGGATAGAGAGGATATTTATCATATCAACGGGACCAGAGTTACTAAAGAAGTGTGGTTGGAGACTCACCGAGAAGCAGAGGAAGAGATAAGGCAAGAAGAAGAAAGGAGGAAAGAAGAAGAAGCAAAAGCAGAGCAAGAACGAATAAAGAAGTCCATTGAATTTTGGAACAATATGGCTAACAGAGGACATGAAGGGGAGAATCAAAATTAGGAGAAACAAGAAGAGGAAATGGAAGATAATCATCCTGGTGACACTGTGGTCACATTAGAATTCCCTATCCTCCAGACACCTGGAGCAACTCCCATGAAAAATATCTCACCATCAGTTCTCCCGAATTTCCATGGTAAATCTTCTGAAGATACTGATGAATTTATTTTTGAGTTTGACATCCTCTATCACAATTATGACTATACCTCTAGTGCTTAGAAGCTGAAACTATTCACATCCACCTTGAAAGGAAATGCTCTATGATGGCTCATGAGTCTAGGTCGTGAGACCATTACTACTTGGGATCAAATGAAACAAACATTTCTTTCTAAATATCAAGAATATTGTAGAATAAGAGATAGAAAGGAAGAGTTGTTTAAAGTGGTTCAGAAGGAAGAGGAGAGCTTGGAAGACTTTGTGGAAATATTGTTGTACAATTTACAAAGTTCTAGCCACACTGAGATTGGGAAAGATGTAATCAAGATTATCTTGCTATGAGGAATTAGAGAAGATTGCTTTGATATGCTGAATTTGTTGGGGAAAGGGGACATCTCAAAGGAACCCTTCAAGAATATTATTGAATTATGCCGAAGGTACTCAAGGGGATCCTATAGAACTAACAAATGAGACAAAGATCGAGATCAGGATGTCTTCACTAGGATACAGAAGTCAGCTAGTGGAGGAGCCACTCGAGCAGAAATAGGAAACTTACTGGAGAATTTTAAAACTGATATGATGAGTTCCATTTCCTCAGAGTTAGATGTTTTGAGAGAAAAACAGAGGCAAGTAGTAGAAGATCTTACACTAAGTGTATTCTGTCCTAAATGTAGGAAAAAACACCCACTAAAAGAATTCCTGCTGGATAAAGCAGAGATATGTAGGATATGTGAATTGGAGCGTGACACGAAGGAATGCCCTTCATTACCCAAAGTCAAAGCAGTCCTGTAGGCATCCAATTCAAATGTGGAATAGGATTTCTTTATTGCACAGAAGAAACCTTGGCAGCCTCACAATCAAGGTATGAATCCAGATCCATCAATTTTCTTGAATAATATGAATACACAATTCCCTTCACATTATTCTAATAACCAGTGGCATCCATCTTAGAACCCAAAGAAAAATCCTAACTCTTGGACACCATGGAAACAACAGTCAAACAATCAAGCTCCCTAAAATTCCAACTGGAGAAATTCTTACCAAGAAAATAACTTTCCACATCACCAGACTCAATATCACCAGTAGCCTCCTCAACGGTATCCTCACCAACAATATCAACAACCACAGCTGCAATTCCAAAACAATGTTGCACCTATGAATGCACCACTTCGGCCACAACTACCTGCACAACCTAACCCAAACCCGAATAATAAAGTAGTCCATCAGTTTGAGACTGCCAACATGGTTGCGTATTCCATCTCCCAAATTCCCTGCAATGGTATACAATTACGATCAGGGAGGGTAGTGGAACCCATCATCACTGAGGATGTTCCATCCCCAGTGACTGAAACTGCAGTGAATCATCACTCTGATAATATGGTTAATTCAGCAATCCCCATCATTGAGGATGCTGACATTCCTATTGAAACAGTAGTTGAAACTCAGGAAGTAACACACGATGAAGCACAGCCTACACAATTGATGAGAGAACCACCATATCATGAACGTTTGGCCCTGCAGAAAATAGTGGAACAACCTCGATTCAATATCTTAGGATATTCAAGAATTTGTATGTCAAAATCCCACTATTACAAGCCCTCATGACGTGCCCATTTATGCTAAGACTGTTAGAGATTTATGTGTCAAGAAACCAAGAAGAAATCCTAGGGATTCTCCCACTCTCCATGTATTGGGAAAAATTTCCGAATTAATAATGGGGAAGACTCCTATGGAAAAATATGATGACCCTGGAAATCCTACTGTTACAGTTCACATAGGAAACACACGAATCCCCAATGTCTTGGTAGACTTAGGTGCGGCTATTAATGTTATGACCATAGAAACTGTGAAGAAACTTAGACTCACTAACCTTCGGCCAACCCCTACCATTCTAGAACTGGCTGACAGATCAACAATCAAGCCTGAGGGGATCCTGGATGACTTGGTAATCTATGTTGAGTTGTGGGAATACCCTGTGGACTTCTTGGTGTTACAGACGAAGTCTCAATTGAGGGCACACCCGCTGATTCTAGGGAGACTGTGGTTTGCCACAGTAGATGCCTGTATCAGCTATCGGTCAGGATCCATGACTATCTTAGGCGGGACTGAGTCAAAAGCCTAACCTTATATCCTCCAGCCTGACCAAGCACAGAAGCTGAAACTCCACTTTGGGTGGATTTGGAGGAGGAGGAAGGCATTCAACCATCATTAACGATAGGGAGAGCCTTAAATTCTAAGGATGAAAAAGAGGACGATGCCATTAACAGTTTCATCAGTGATCCCACGTTCATCAATAAGCATGTTTACCATATTCTTGATAGTATATTAGATGAGAACGAACAAGAAAATCTTATGGAAGAAACTATAGTCAGTGATGCCAGTATAATTCCAGTTCTCAAAAATTCGAAAAGTGTCCTAGTAGAAATTGAGCCAGGGAAAACATTGAACATCAATCCAAACCTTGCGCCCAGTGAGCTGGAACAGCTAATCACGCTACTGAAACAACATAAAGGAGCTTTCTCTTGGGAGTACACAGACATGAAGGGTATTCCTTCTAATCTGTGTACCCATCACATTTATATTAAGAGCGACTCCATTCCAGTGTGTCAACCACAACGAAGGATGAACCCAAACCTGAGGGATGTAGTGAAAGAGGAAATCCAAAAACTTCTGGAAGCAGGGTTTATATACCCAATTTCAGACACTAAGTGGGTTTCTCCACTCGTGATTGTGCCAAAGAAGAATGGGAAAAGGAGGGTCTGCGTGGATTAAAGAGAATTGAACAAAGCAATGCAAAAGGACCACTTTCCCTTACCTTTTATCAATTAGGTCCTTGATACCTTGTCTGGGAAGAAGTATTTTTCCTTTCTGGATGGCTTTAGTGGCTATAACCAAATCCAGATTGCTCCACAAGACCAAGACAAGACAACTTTCACCTGTCCCTGGGGCACCTTTGCATATAAGGTACTTCCTTTTGGGTTGTGTAATGCACCTGCCACCTTTCAAAGAGCAGTGATTGGAATCTTTTCATAGATGGTAAACGACTGCATGGAAATTTTTATGGATGACTTCACTCCATATGGTAGTAGTTATGAAAAGGCATTGAAAATTTTAGAAAAGGTCTTGAAACGCAGTGAACAAAGCTAGCTATCTTTAAGCACTGAAAAGTGCCATATGATGATGAGCGAGGGCATAGTTCTGGGGCACTTCATCTCTTCTGATGGTATCTAGGTTGACCCATCCAAAATTAAGGTAATTGAAAATATACCAACTCCTGGAACACAAAAAGATGTACGTAGCTTCTTAGGGCATGCTGGCTATTATAGAAGATTCATAGAAATTTTTTCCAAACCAGCCTCTCCATTGTTCACTTTGTTAATGAAGGATGCATAGTTTGTTTGGAATGATGCATGCCAAACAACGTTTATTGAACTTAAGAAAATGATTTCTAAAACACCCATCTTATGACGACACAACTGGGCTCTACCTTTTCATATCTCTTTAGATGCTTCAGACACCACCATTGGAGCAATTTTAGGACAGCGGGGAGGTAATGCCCCATATGCAATTTATTATGATAGTAAGAATTTATTCCCTGCTGAAATAAACTACATTGTGACAGAAAAATAATTCCTTGCCATAGTTTATGCCATCAACAAATTTAGACACTACATTACTGGATACTCCACTTTTGTGCACACTGATCATTTTGCCCTCAAATATTTAATGAATAAACCAATCACGAATGCTAGAGTTACTAGATGGCTGCTACTATTACAGGAATTTGACATCACAATTATTGATAGACCAAGGAAGGAAAACATTGTTGCAGACTTTTTATCTTGACTTACTAATAGTGATGACAATTTACCAGTCGAAGATTCTTTCCCTGATGAACATTTGTTTACAGTATCAGCTCATTCCCCATGGTATGCAGATATTGCTAATTTTTTGGCTGCAGGTAAGCTTCCACTTCCCAAAGCCTAAAATCCCACATTTGTCTATTTTTAGGGTTTGCCATAACTTCCTCAGATTTCCCCAATCACCTTCAAATTTTCCCACAGAGTTCCTTTTCTAATTCTGCTTCTTTGTCCCTCTCTGCCAAATTTTCTCATTCTTTCACCGTGTTTCTGAAATCCCCCTTTTCTGCTTTCCTGTCCTTTCGACAGTGTCCAAAATCTAGTCAAACCCCAATTACCCATCAGTTTTTTTCCCCAATCCAAATTTCCCTTTACTAAAGCAGTTTCTGTTTTTGTTTTTCTACCCAGTCAATAAAAAAAAAAAAAAACTCCTGGTTATGGTTGTCACCCGCGCTGGAGCAAAAACCATGGAAGAAGCACTTGCAGCCATCCAAGCCAAACTCCAGGATCTGGATGAAAAATTTCTTGGCCTCCATCTTGAACATTCAGCTATGAACAACAAACGACAGTCTGAGTCTTTATCAGACAATGGGTTCTCTTCTTCCAGTTATTTTCGTGGTTCGAAGCTTGATTTTCCTCGCTTCAATGGTACTGATCCAACTGGATGGATCTATCGTGCAGAACAGTATTTCAGTGTGCATAATACTTTTGATGTCAACAAAGTTCCGCTTGCATGCTTCCATTTGGAACAGGAAGCTCTTCAATGGTACCGTTGGTACATCAAGGCTCATGAAGAGCCAAAATTGCCAGACTTTTGCTAGCTCCTTTTGCAATGATTTGGTCCTCTAGTGCTTTTGATGACTTCACAGGAGCACTCACTAAACTTCACCAAATGGGCACAGTGAGAGAGTATCAGACAGAATTTGAGAAACTGACCAATCACACAGAAGGATTGTCTGATGAATTCTACAGGAGTTGTTTTATCAGTGGTCTCAAGGATGAAATCCGCTCAGAGGTCAAAATGTTTTGTCCCAACACAATGATGGAAGTCCTAGGGTTGGCTAAGTTGGCAGAGGACAAGATCATAGCTCAACAATGCTCCAAACCCACCTTTGTTCCCTTCAGAAATATGGGTTCCCAACGACCTCCCATCACGCTCGCTCCTCAATCAACTCCTATCAAGCATTTGTCTGAAACAGAGATGCAGGCACGCTGAGAAAAAGGGCTTTGTTATAATTGTGATGAGAAATTCACTCGGGGACACAGATGTGTTCAACAAAAGCTCTATCTCTTGGATGTGGATTCTCCGCCTGCCTCAGAACTTGGTGAAGAAGCTACAAATATAGTAGATGATCAGGTCGACATTCAACACCCGCCTGTTGACACCTCATCTCAGGACGACCCACCCGAGATATCTCTCCATGCTGTAACCGGCGTCACCACCCCACAAACAATGCGGGTCAGGGGATACTTCAAGAAGCTCCCTCTTACCATACTCATTGATTCTGGTAGCACTCATAACTTCATTGACCCTCGGATTGCCAAACAGGATGATTGTTTTGTCCATCCTTGCTCCAACTTTGAAGTCATGGTTGCCAATGGGGGCACCTTACCTTGCAAGGGGAAGTGTCATAATGTGCGTATCTCTATGGAAGATTACAACCTATGCTTTGACATGTTTTCCTTGTCCTTAGGCGGATGTGATGTGGTTTTGGGCGTTCAATGGTTACGCACACTTGGACCCATCTTATGGGATTTTGCTGAACTTTGGATGCAGTTTTCAGCCAATGGGACACAACACAAAATTATGGGCTTACAACCAGGGTCTCTCCGCATCATCAGTTCACATCGCCTAGAAAAGATCCTTAAGAAGAATTCACATGGTGTCATTGCTCATATCCATTCCCTTCAGGTGCACCCACTAATGGTCTCTACTACTTCCTTTGATAGATATGCAGGTGTCTTTGTTGCACCAGTGGGCTTGTCGCCTTCACGAGACCTTTCTGGTAAGCATTTAGCCACATCTACATCTCAGTAGGACATGATGGCTATTTTGCATACAGTACAAAAGTGGTAGCCATCCCTATTGGGCAATTATTTCTACATCAAGACTGATCTCCAGAGTCTGGAAACTTTCCTGGAACAACGGGTCTCCTCCCCAGCACACCTGAAATGGGTTATCCAACTCATGGGTTATGACTATGCAACCACTTACCAGAAGGGTAAGGACAATATGGTGGAAGATTCTCCTCCTCGCACATTTTATGACCCAGTTTCTCTTACAGCTATTTCTTTGCTTGTTCCAAATTGGTTGCAATCTGTTCAACGGGGCTATCTCTTCTATGAACTCCATGCTTCTTCATCAGTAGGGCACTCTGGGTTCCTCAAAGCGTATGAACAGGAACAATGTAACTTCTTTTGGCAGGGACTCAAAAGGACAATTCAACGGATGGTGGTTGACTGTGATACTTTCCAGGTCAACAAGTGTGAAACGACCCTCCTTTCGGGACTGCTCGAACCCTTTCCCATCCCTCCACAGATTTGGACAACTATTTCTATGGATTTCCTAGAAACGCTCCAATGTTATAGTACCACATCTCAAAGGACACCATATGAAGCATTCTCTAGACAGACACCACTAGTTCTTCTTCCATACACCTTCAGCAACTCCCTAGTTCAGGAAATTGACTCAATTCTTCGAAACCGTGATCAGCTTCTTCTCATTCTGTAGGACAATTTTCACATGGCACTAATTCGACTGAAACAACAAGCCAATCAACACCATTCTGAGCGCACTTTTCACATCTTTGATATGGTTCTTCTTCGTCTATAGCCTTCCACGCAATCCTCCCTGAAACTCCAAAGGTGCCAGTGTCTCGGAATGCAACCCGAGGATGCTACAAAGGACCCACTCCTTCAGATTCTGCATCAATTTCCACATCTAAATCTTTGAGGACAAAGCTTTTTCTAAGGGAGAAGGGATGTTAGGAACCCATGTCTTTACTTTGTTAGTATATTGTTGTTGGATGCATATGCTTTGTAAGTCATCCCGTAGTATTTGTTGATCCATAGTTTGTGTTATTGTTGTTGGCGCATATGCTTTGTAAGTCGCCCATAGTTTTGTTGATCCATAGTTTGTATTGGCCCATGGTTTTGACTCATAGTATTGGCGCCTAGACTTAGCCCATGGTTTGTATTGACACATAGTATTGACCCATGGTATTGGCGCCTAGACTTAGTATATAAGTGTGTGTTGAGGCCTATGAAGGCACCGTGAAGTTAATTGTATTGAGTTTGCTCAAAGGAGGTTTCCCCCTCGAAGTGGCCCGTGATCAATATAAAAGTGATTCTGAGTTATGTTATTTCTGATATCTCGTGTATTTGCATTAATTAATTATTGCAGGTTCTTCACAAGTTCACATCTTGTTTTGCATAGATTACATGACCAAATGGGTGGAAGTTGTATCCTTGGTCAAAGCTAATGATCAGGCTGTAATTGATTTCCTATATGAAGAAGTTTTTACTCGGTTTGGAATACCTAAGGAAATCGTTACAGATGGTGTACCACAGTTCGTGTCTCACAAATTGGAAGCCCTGTTACAGAAGTTTTACATTCAGCACAACATAACCTCGCCATATCATCCACAAGCCAATGGCCAAGTGGAAAGCACAAACAAGGTCATTGAGGCTATTTTGACAAAGACAATAAAAATCCATCGTAAATATTGGGATGAGAGACTTCAAGAGGCACTATGGGCCTATCGCACTACATGGCATAACACCACTAGTTTTTCCCCATATGAATTGGTGTATGGTAAGAATGTTGTTTTCCCAATTGAATTTGAAATTAGAACTTTGAAGACAGTTGTAGAAGCAAATCTTGATTTATGAGAAGCACAGAGGAACCGACTGAATCAATTCAATGAATTGGATGAGAAGCGCACAGCCGCAGTGCATCATACTGATTTAATCCAACAATAGCGCTCTAAATGGCATGATAGATTTATAAAGAAGAGAGTCTTCCAAGAAGGAGACTGGGCTCTGTTATATGATTCACGGTTCAAGAGGGATTTCAAAGGCAAATTGAATACTTGTTGGTTGGAACCTTATCAGATAGATCGAGTATTTGACAATGGAATAATCCGGTTGATCACTATTGACAATGGAATAATCCGGTTGATCACTATTCTTCATGCATTTTTGCCCTTTTTAGCAACTGCGACTCCACCATTTTTTCCCATTTTGCAAATTTTTGCAGCTGCGACTCCGCTATTTTCATTCATTCCAATTTTTTCCAGCAGCTGCGACTCCGCTATTCTTTCCTATTCCGCCAATTTTTGCAGCTGTGACTCTGCCACATTCTACCGAACTCTGCCCAAGTCTTCATTCCTAGTTCCTCTTATTCATCAACTGCAACTCCGCTAGATTATCTGCCTCTTAGAACAGTCTCGCCGCTAATGATGTGACTATGCTCTAATTTAAATGATGACTCCACAGTTCCAATTGCAGTCTGCCAAGAACGAAGAAAATTATTGGGTCGTCTCGCGTATCCATCTACATGGATGTACTTATTAGCCTAGTTGGCGGTGGCCAACTCATCTCAGCACATACGCATTTATGATCTCTTAATGGAATAAATGACAAAGTCGGGTTATGGTGGAAATTTAAGGCTGAGCTAATAAAACAAAGGTACAAATTATGACCTTTTACATGATTAAGCATCAAATTAAATGTGGCAATGTTGAGCACACTTTGT
Organism: Larix kaempferi; assembly: GCA_027924585.1. NCBI lineage: Eukaryota > Viridiplantae > Streptophyta > Pinopsida > Pinales > Pinaceae > Larix > Larix kaempferi. The sequence continues at coordinate 10,569,045 of BSBM01002204.1, read as the reverse complement.
CTTTTGTCCCTGTTAGCACGATGTACACACTTAACCATCAAAGAATGTGTCAGGATTAACAACCTGACCATTACCTTACCCGATTCGTACCAAAATGCCCCAATTATGCCATTTTTCCTTAACCGTATCATCTCACTATGAATTAAAACCTGCGCCATCTTTCTAAAAATACCCAATTTCAAATTTCGGCTAGTCCATGAATGTCCACAAGCTGCGACTTCCACGTCTAAACTGATAATTGCTGTATTCGTTATCTGAATTATGAAGGGAGGTTAGTATGGGTAACCCGATTAGGCATGAACCTGAGAACATCGAAGCTCTACGTGCCAATGCAGAAGTTTTCGCCATTTTTGCAGCAGCAGGGTGGACCGAGTATTTTCAACGTTTAAGCAGTTTCCACATTGAAACGACATGACAGTTTGTATTTAACTTGACTAATACTCATTCTGAAGTCAAGGGGGTATGCATTGAGGTTACAGAGGCAATTATATCTGAGGTTACTGGCTTACCCCAGGTTGGGAAGAAATTGTTTGGACGGAAAGTGCCGAATGCTACTGCAATAAGGGAATTTCTTGCAGTTGGGGACAATGTTCGTCCAAAAGGCCGTGGAATTGCACTGGAATCGTTACCTCATCCCTAGGATCAAGTGGCAATTTTTCTGAAGAAATATATATCCTGTGAAGGTAGGTACCAAATTGACTATTTCTCTAAATTCCCCTTATTATCTCATCTACACCATGGAAACCTCGTTAATATGTCGTTTTATCTTTTTAAGACCCTACAAAACATGGATGGATATGCACGAACAACCCAGCACCCAGTTTCTTCCCTCACCAACCATGGTTTAATTAAATTGTTAATTTTAAGAGCCCTTGCACACCAGAATTTGACCTAGGCACAATTTCTTGTTGGGGCCAAGGAAATTAGAGAACCTATATTAGAACTAGGTGGTATTAGAGAAGGAAAAGAGGACCGGAGTACCTCAAATTTAGTTGGGGGGGAGGATGGAGTATCAACACGAAATCAAATTGAAGGAGAGGAAGAAGTAGATATGGGGGAAGCTACAATAGCAGCGAACCCTGTTATAGGGGAAATGGTGATGGAATCCATGGAAGACGAGGCAGTAACATTAGAAGCTGCAACAACAACAAATCCTATAGGGGAATAAATAGACCCAATTGAAATTGCAGTTAGGGTGGCGGATGAAGCAGTGGAAATGGCTTCATTAGTAGCTTCAACAGAGGAGGATGAAGCTGGATCAGCTGTTGAAGCTGCGACAGTAGAAGCTGCAACTGCGGAAGAGGCAATGCAAGGAGAGCACCAGGCAGAGGCAGTGGAGGAACGAAATATGGAGGTGTTAGATATCTCATCCTCCCCGAAAATCAAGGGAACTATTGTTGAAGAGGAGGAATTCGTTGTTCTCTCTGAGAATTTGGAAAACCTTGTGTCATAGAATAAAAGAAAAAGGTCAGGGAATAAGGGTCAGACAGCTATGCTAACTAAGAAGAGAAGAACTAGAGCTGCTACAGCGGGCAGCAACAGGCAGTGAAGACCAACCATTGGAATTTGTGAAGAGAATAAGAACTCGATCTATGGCAGCGGCAAAGACAGCATGTGCAATTGAGGCAAATATTGAATTTACCACAATAGAAACAACTTGTGTAACTGGGACATGCATAGAAATTCCTGTTTTAAAACCCAAAACACCTGCTGTCCCACAAGAACCTGCTATGGATGAGCCTTAAGTTGAAAACCTCCTTTATGAAAATCAACTGTTAAAAGAGGAAGTGCAAATGCTTCGGGATGAGTTGGAGAAATGGAAGGAGGTGACTAGGAAACAGGTAGAAAATAATTTGAATATGTTAATAGAAGCTGCGAATTTGCTAGAAAATTCATCCCCTGCTTTGGGAAATGAGGAACAAGGAGAAATTGTATGCCCTAATGTGGAGACATATTCTTTTCAGCAGGGCACAGGGTTATAGTGCTAGGAAGGGAAGCAGAAAGTCTTGCATAGACAGAGCAAGGAGGAGAAAGAGCACCAGAAATGGAGTTGATGGAGGGATATGAGAAAGAAGTGGAGATAATCCTTGATTTGGATTTAGGAGAAGATGAAGCAATGCAATCCTAGCCATCAGGAAATACTGATCTATTCCAGGACTAGTCTCATCTTTCAGAAGGTATTGAGGTAACCCAAGAACAACCTCATCAATTTTAAGAAATAAGCAAACATGGTGCTATTACACAAAAACCAGCATCCCTGAAATTGTTTAGTGAGGTTGCAACTCAGACAGCAATTGTTGACATTGAGGAACAAGGGGAAGATGCTGTTACACAAGAACCAGTGTCCCTAAAAATATTTGTTGAGACTGCAACTCAAACTGATGTCGCTGAGGTAGAATTGAAGGGACAGGATGCTGCCACACAAGAACCAAGATCCCCAAAATTAGCTGTTGAGATTGCAACACAAGCAGAGGTCACTGCAACACCGATGGAAAATGAGGTTGCTACACCATTACTCCACAATGGGAAATCTAGAAAGCTAGAACATCTGGTGACGAGGTAAGAATGCTACTATCTCAAGGCATCATTAATTTAGATTCTGATGATGAAAAACATGTGGAGGATAGAAGGATTCAGGGATTGGAGAAAAATATTTTCTCACTAAATCTTGATCTAGATAATTTGAAGAAATATATTTCTCAGTGCAGAGAAGGGATGGTCCCCCTCCATGAACATAGAAATATTGTCAGGGAATTGAGAGAGAAATGGGCTCAGGAATTGTTCTTCTAGAATATCTAGTGGTAAAAAGTTCAAAAAGAGTTGGCAGAGTTGAAGAAATTCAAATCCATGCAACAAGAGAAGAACCAATTGTATATTCTTTCTCGGGAATTGCTGAGTTGCAGGACTCCATCCCCTTCCTACCCTGTCTTTCTTTATGAACATACAACTTTATTCAAGATGAAGGTATTAAAGGAGGGAAGGACATTTGAGATAGCAACAGTCTCTCAGTTTTTAGAAACTTTCTTGGAAAGCCATGATGAGGAGAAAAATTTGTTGTGTGAATTATATTTACATGATAAATCCTGCTATGCTGACTCTCATTCCAATCCTGTGCCCCATTTGGGGGATGTTCAGTTGAGAGCATTTACTTCTTTTGTCATCAACCATCTGAAATGGCGAGATGCCTTCCAAACTATCACAAAGAATGAGGATAATGCCACTCTCTAGATTAGAAATGAACCTCGGCTTCCAATAGGACTCAAAGCCATACATGCAAAGTCTCTCGAGTTTCCTGAGATTGTTCAGCACTTGGAAAATCTATAAGAAAGAATCATCACTACCTGTGTCCAGACAATTTCTAGCAATTAGCAGCATGCCCTGGAGGGTAGTGAGTATAGATGGTTATATTCTTCCCTAGCTTTGAAGGAAGGGGACCCATATTTCTTTGAGAACTTTAAGCAGGCTTTAACAAGGGTGCCAGGGTATGTGTAGTGCATGAAAAAGTGTGGAGCCTGGTGGCTCGAGCTAAGATTCAAATTTCCCCTCATACGGTTTCCCGTGAGTTCTCATATAAATAGCTATGTTTTGACTGGAAAGGAGGAAAAGCGGTGCCGGGAGAAGTGGGATTCCTGTCATGGATTTGTGCATCATGGGGAACCAACGCAACTTTCCTACAATCTTACCAATTTTCATAGGTACAGTTTGGATTCAGATTCAGACTAGTGGAAGTTGTTGCATGAGGACATGCAAATGGATAGTTGGGGGGAGATGTTGGGCCCTGGAAATGCCCCTTTTTACCACACTTATTATATCATTTTCCCCTGTTATACCCTACTTTCATAAACCATATACATGCCTTTCTTCCAGATCATTCAGCAATCCAGACAAGGTATAATTCATTATTGCTTCATTTATTTAATGCCTAAGATTGTTATGGTTATGAATTCTAGCCTTTGATTTATGCTAACTTGTGTTGATTTCATTAAGTAAAGATCAAAGCACAGGTGTATTAGCTGCAATGCCTTGGGAAAGAATCACACGTAGTTCCAGCTGTTACTCTTCAGAGTTAAGTCCTCATGTTCAAAGGGACAACGCATATTTCCACGTGAAGCTGTAACAAGTCTTCGCTGAAACAGAGCATTGCTGCAACAGACAGGACACCTCCCAATTGGTTAATCTGTTGAATCCATTAACTGTCAGACGAACAATATCCTGTTGATGTATATGTAATTTCGGAATGTATTTTATGCATGTATATTGTATTCCTATAGAGATGTTATTATTCCTCTATATGGAAGTGTTTGTATTCCTATAGAGATGTTATTATTCCTCTATACGGAAGTGTCGTCATTTATATTTTAAGTGTCGTAACTTATACTTGATGGGTTATTAGACCACCTTGATGGGGTCGGCCCTGTATGAGTCATGTGGGTAAATGGGTTATTAGACCACCAGGTGTGGGGTCGGCCTGGATTAATCTAACCATGGGTTATTAGGCTAAGATAGACAAGTCGGCCCCACTGGTTTATTGGGCAAGTCAGGACAGGTATAAATAGAGATCGGGAGATCTCTATTTGGTTACTCATTACTCACTCTTCCATCACTGGGGAACTGGCGCACATGTGAGGAGGAGGATCAGCTACTAGGAGAAGACTATCTCTTGTACTTTGGTTGTATCATTGCTCTATCTATATCTGAGGAAGTTGCGGGGTTTTTTACCTTCATGGTTTTCCCAGTGAAACTCCGTGTCTCTTGTGTGCTTGTATTATTGTGTCCATGATTGATATGTTGTAGATATGGTGTACATGTTATTCTCTTAGTTAAGATCCTAGATTAGATTGAAATTTATGAAAAGCTAACATGGTATCAGAGCTAGCTTGAAAGAAGGCATGGTATGGCATTTATGACACTTATTGCACTTGCGAAGCTAGGGCTTGATATAAAAAAAACAATTCATCGTATAAATTTTGATATAAATCCATTTTGACAAGGTTTCAGGTTTTGAAACTCTTACAGGTTGAAGATAAGATCCCCATGTACCTTGTGTCCGAAGCACAACTTCTAATTCATTATACTTTGTGTTTTATGATATGTACAATCTAGGGTTTCTGCCTCTTCCAGATCTGAGTCATAAATAGGTGACCTAGGAAAAAAGGTCATAATTTGGGCTAGGAAGCTCCAAATGAAATTTCATAAAAATTGATAGGTAGGGCACAGATTTTAATTTCACAGGCTGAAGGTTCAGAGGCCGAAAGTGAACTAGTGACACGTGGAACTCCGTACAAGTTCGATCTCCTATTTTATCCCATAAACAGGTCACATTGCGACACTTGGCTTAAATCTCTCTCAAAGAATCCAATTAAGGTCAGACCTATGGGGTTAGAAAGATGACAAGTTGTGCTACCATAGGAAGAAGTTTCAGATCCCGTGGATTCGTAATTTCAGAGTTACACAAGAAACAATCAGGTGCATATTTCTGTCAAAACAGAATTGGATTTTGAGCACCTTCATTCATGGCTCTGGGAATTAGGGTTTCAGAGAAAGTTGGAATTTTTGTAATCGGAGACCATGGCTGAATGCTGCTCATCAAAATCAAAATTTAGAGACCAAGATCAAATTTTTTGGTTGGGAAGAAGGCCAGGCTTGATCAAACCCTAGATCGGGACTTTGATCGGAAAAGTGGAAAATTAGGGCTTCTGCAAAAGTTGGAATTTTTGAAGTCTGTGACCACGGTTGGAAGCTCCTCAGAAAAATCGAAGTTTAGAGCTTTGGATAAAACCTTTTGGTTGGGAAGAAGGGTGGGATTTATCAAACCCTAGTTCAGGATCCTGTCTAGAAGATCTGGAAGTTTCAAAGGCAATTTTTAGGGGTGAAACTTTGCAGTTTTCAAATTCTGAGTATACCAACTTGATCAGCTCATCAAGGCACATATTTCTATCCTTTCAAAAAATTGAAATTCAAAGTTTGAATTTTTAGATCTTCTCTGACAAACCCTAATCCAACTCTAGATCCAATTTCTGCAAATCAAGTGGATTGGGTTAATCGTAGAAGAGAATGGATTGGTCACCTGCATAAGTAAAGAAGTTCCTACTTCAGAGGGAGATGAGGCTAAGTCCTTACATAAGAAGATTACAAGCAATCTCGACAGGTATGACTTATCCAGGTATGTTTCGAGATCTGTTTATGGTATGTTTGTCTTCATTAGGTTTAGTACAATATTGATTAACTTTAGACTTGTCATATCACCTTAATAAAATTATGAATGCAGATATTTATTTATTAGGGTTTTGACACTTATGATTGTACTAATGCATTGGGGTGTTGTATGAAGTTGATGTTGTCCGCTAACATGAAAGGCACATCAAGAAAGACAAATCATGTTCTAGTTCAAGAACATATGACCATGGTGACATGAAGACAAAGATTCATCCATTGTCATGGATCACATAGAAGATCTACTTATGAGGTACGTATAACTTGGTTCTATAATGGTTAACCTATGAGATATGCAGGTTACTAGCACAAGTCATTGAAGAGAACAAGAAGACATTATGCGGGTATGTTAGACATAACTATCTAGCATGCTAATCCAGGTATGTTTTTCCTATATCAAGTTAGAATCCTACCTTGTGTTAGGATCTCTCATATAAGTATACTTGGTATGATTGATAATGAGTATCCATGAAGTTATAGGTTTGACTAATCATGGGTTTAGGCATATTATACTTCTTATTTTGATTGATTATATGACTAACCAGAAGAGAAGTCTTCCTTGAAACTTTGAATGCTAATGCGTATTATCTGTGTTTGAAATGATCATGACTATACATGTTTAAGATTATTGTATTTTGATAGTATTGAGATTATACTAATGAATGTATGATTATGTATGAGATCTCGAGGGTAACACAATGATGATACTAGTAAGTATGCATAAGTGATCGAGGATGGATATAAGTTCAAGGACATGTAATCCAAGAAGCAAAGATCAAGAGGGAGCACACTCCAGTAGTTCCTGCAAGGAAGCAAATATTGAGAGGGAGTCCACCCTACAAACCAGACAAAAATATGTATTTGAATTGTCATTTCTTGCATATTTGTTTGTTTAAACAATATTGCTCAATGTTGTATATGCTTATGTTCCTAAACTTAGGATGTGTATTATGCATATTACAATAATTACATTAATGAACAGTATACTACTAATATGCATAGGCCAGTAATGTAGCTCACTTGGTGAGTGATGAGGCCAGAGATTTCTAATAGTGTAGGGTGGGGTTAAATTCCCCTGCACTCTTTCGCATGAAAATAAAAATAAAAAAAATAATATGCATGTGATGGGTAAGTGGCCTATGGCACTGTACAACATTTCATTGCTACTTATCTAGAATGAAACCTCTTTGCTGACATGTTGGGAGTTGTGAACACTCTTAACAATGTTCTGGTAGAGATTGGAAGGCATCTAGAAAGTTAGGGGTTATGGATAAATGTTGTATTGAAGCATTGGCTAAAATAATTGTATGAATGTATGACATACTTCTTTATGTGTAAGAATTCGTTCTGAAAACTATGAGATGTTTTCTAATCATGCAATTTAATTTGTTTTGTAGGAAAGATCATATACCATCACCTACAAAATAAGAACTACAACATTTGTTCCAGCAATGAAGTTCAAACTATCTATTGAAGATATTGAAGAATATGAAGTTCCCAGGATACAGGATACAGTAAAAGGATGCCATGGTCGAGAAGTACCAATCAATCATGTTTGGGATGTGGTCTCCAGACCTGAAGGGAAGTTTTTTGTGACTTCCAAGTGGATCTATAAGATCAAGCATGCTGCAGATGGTAGCATGGAGAAATACAAAGCGAGGTTGTAACTCGTGGCTTCTCCAAGAAAGAGGAATTAACTATGAAGAGACTTTTGCACCTGTAGTCAGATTTACTTCCATTAGATCAGTACTTGCTCTGGCTGCAGTGATGAAGTGGAAGATACACCAGATGGATGTCAAGACAACTTTCTTGAATGGTGTAGTTGAGGATGAAGTGTATGTGGAGCAGCCACTTGGTTTTGAGACACATGATAGGGAGTCATATTTGTGCAGACTGAAGTAAGCCTGGTATGGATTAAAGCAATCTCCTAGGACTTGGTGTGGTAGGATAGAAAACTTTCTATCCAGTTTGAGCTTTATTAAGAGTAAAGCAGATTCCAACCTTTACTACAAGGTTGAGGAAGGAAATCCTGTGATACTACTCTTGTATGTGGATGACCTATTTGTAACAGGAGAGGAAGGATTGAATGCTGATACCAAGAGGAAGCTTGCTGTTGAGTTCAAGATGAAGCACTTAGGTATGATGCACTACTTTCTAGGCATGGAGGTGTGGCAGAGTGCAGATGGAATCTTCCTTGGAAAAGGGAAGTATGCAGTAGAGATCCTAAAGAGGTTCAGGATGATGGACTGCAAGGCCATGGCCACACCTATGGCATCGAACCTCAAGCTTCTGTGTGATGCTTCATCTGATCTGGTTGATGTCATGATGTATCGTCAGATGATTGGGTCCTTGATGTACCTGACGAACACGAGACTAGATATTTTCTTTGCGGTGAACACATTGAGCCAGCTCCTGACGGATCCGAGAGGTGTTCACTTGGTTACTGTAAAGCATATTCTGAGGCACTTGAAGGGTATGGTTGATTATGGGCTCAAGTATGATGTGAATCAAAAGTTTAACCTACAGGGTTATGTTGATTCAGATTGGGCAAGCAGTGCTGCAGATAGAAAGAGCACTTCTGGGTGTTGCTTCAGTATGGGATTAGGTCTGATCTCTTGGTTTAGCAGGAAGCAATCCTGCGTAGCTATGAGTATAGCCGAAGCAGAGTATGGTGTAGCTTGTTTGGCTAGTTGTAAGGCAGTATGGCTCAGAAAGCTACTATCTGAGTTATTTGATCTCCCACTGGAGGCTACTAGTATCTTTTGTGACAACCAGAGTTGTGTGAAGCTGTCTGAGAACCCGGTGTTCCACGACAAGTCAGAGCCTACATCTAGTATGAAAAAGGACTGGCTCTGTAGAACTTACTATGACGAGTAGATTGGAGATTGATTGAGATAGCAGCAGTAGTGACAATCACGATGATTCAAGGACGATGATTCGCCGATGATGATCCAGAGAAGAAGACTTGTGGTAGAAGAACTGTGTCGAGAAATACCTTCCTAGTTAAGAGGGAGTGTTGATGTATATATAACTTCATAATGTATTTTACCCATGTATATTGTATTCCTATAGAGATGTTATTATTCCTCTATACATAAGTGTTTGTATTCCTATAGAGATGTTATTATTCCTCTATACGGAAGTGTTGTCATTTATATTGTAAGTGGCGTAACTTATACTTGATGGGTTATTAGACCACCTTGATGGGGTCGGCCCTATATAAGTCATGTGGGTAAATGGGTTATTAGACCACCAAGTGTGGGATCGGCCTAGATTAATGTAACCATGGGTTATTAGGCTAAGCTAGACAAGTAGGCCTCACTGGTTTATTGGAAAAGACAGGACAAGTATAAACAGAGATTAGGAGATCTCTATTTGATTACTCATTACTCACTCTTTCATCACTTAGAAAGTGGTGCACATTTGAGGAGGAGGATCAGTTGCTAGGAGAAGACTATCTCTTGTAATTTGGTTGTATCATTACTCTATCTATCTCTGAGGAAGTTGCGGGGTTTTTCACCTTTATGGTTTTCCACGGTGAAACTCTGTGTCTCTTGTGTGCTTGTATTATTGTGTCCATGATTGATATGCTGTAGATATGCTGCACATGTTATTCTCTTAGTTAAGATCCTAGATCAGATTGAAATTTCTTAAAAACTAACATATCCTTCATGTCTAATGGCCTCATTCAATACAGCTGTAATAGTTTTAGTTGTAACTCCGCAGCATGAAGATCAGAGATCTTCATTGCTGCGTGAAATTAGTAGATCACGAACTGTACTTGGCATGTATAAATATAGGAAGGATTTCCATGTCTGGGGGTTCGTTAATTATCATTTTGTGCAGGTTGTAACAGAGAGCTGAGACTGTGGATTACCATCTTTAATGAAGAGCAGAGTTATTCATATTTTTGTGTCTTAATTTGTGGTAGTTCACGGTGTCTCTGTAGAAGGCCAGGGTCGTCCTTCTCACAAAGATTGACAAGTTAAGTAGGTAGTTAAATTTATTTATTTTTCGTGTTGTGTGGTGTCGAATTGCATTAGGCGTATTACTGTTAGCTGGAACAGAGAATTTATAATTGCATTCTTTCCTGGTAGTTTATCATTGCATCCTGAATAGCTACAACTATGTGGTGTGACAGTTGACTATGTAGGATAGTTTACTTGATGCATGGTGTGTTAGAATCAGTTGTTACAGCCAAGCTCAGCTCCAATTCCTTTCCGTCATCTGTGCTTTCTAGGATTTTCAATATTTCTCAATTTAGAGTTCAAGCTTATTTCTAATTTTGGTTGCTGTTGTATCTTTATTGAATTCATTAGATTAGGAAGACTGTGATTGAGTTATAGTAGTTGCTGGATGAATCATTTTAGTAAAGATTGAATACTGTAGTTTGATAATTATACGATTTAACTTTTTGCAAAAGTAATCTAGTTCATTTTTATTCCTAGATCAGTAACTGCTGGGTTGATTTCTGTAGGAAGATAATTGTACTTTGAATTCCTAGATGTATGAGTTAGATTATTTTTATTTATGAAATGAGTTTGGCTAAGCAGATAGGTAGGATAAGTTATCTCCATTTTATTCAATCAACTACTTGAATTGTTTATGCATAGATTGTGCATATTGCCATTGAAATAAAAGACTTCCCTGGGTTGACAATTTATATTGAGCATCCTATGTGTTGTTTGTAATTAATTAGCATATAGGGTGACCAACACACCTGAGCATGATTTTGTGCTAGGATTTCCGAAGACACAGCAGGGAAACGACTCAATATTTGTTGTAGTCGATAGATTTTCAAAAATGGCACACTTTATTCCGTGTTAAAAGACAAGTGACGCCACAAGCGTTGTTGTACTATTCTTCAAGGAAGTAATCAGCTTGCATGGGTTACCGAACAGTATCACATCGGATAGAGATACCAAGTTTATGGGACATTTCTGGAGAACCCTATGGAAGAAACTAGACACGAAGTTGTAGTTTAGCTCGGCATATCATCCATAGACAGGCGGACAGACCGAGGTGGTGAACAGAATCTTGGGAAACCTTTTGAGATGTTTGACGACTGACAGACCCAAGCAGTGGGAGAATGTGTTGGTGCAAGCAGATTTTGTGTACAACAGTTCTGTGAATCGGTCGACAGGTTTGAGCCCATTCCAGATTGTTCAGGGAAGAAGCCCACATGGAGTGGTGGATTTGGTCGAGTTGCCGACATAAATTAGGAAAAGCACGGATGTAGAATCATTCACAGAGCACATGAAAGAAGTTAATGAAGATGTGCGAAAGCGCATAGAAAAGAGCAATGTGGCATACAAGTTGAGAGCCGACAGAACGAAGAGACTACAGTCGTTCAACGAAGGAGACTTGGTCTATGCACATTTGCAGAAGGAGAGATTTTCGACGGGGACATATAACAAGATGAAGATGAAGAAGATTGGACCATGTAAGATCTTGAGGAAGATTTCAGACAATGCTTATGTGTTGGAGCTGCCGAATGACTTGAGCATTTCACCAACATTCAATGTCTCAGATCTCTACAAGTTTGAAGAAGGTTCAATTAGCGGAAGCACAGAAGTGTCAAACATGGACTCGAGGGAGTAGCTTCCAGATCGACATAAGGAGGAGATCGCAGAAGTAATGGAGGAATGCAAAGTCGGGCGTACGTGTAGTTCACGGAGGAAGGAATACTTGGTGCGATGGAAGGATGATGAGTTGCCTAGGTGACATGGATTTCTGAAGAAGAGTTCAGGAGACTGACGGATTAGTCAAGTTCTTTTTCACCTGGGGATTCTGATGTAGGAGCATCGGGGCCTAGGCATATCCGTTGAGGTTAGTCGACATGAGAGAGCCGACCAGAGGGAGTGCCGATGACCGTTGGTGTGTGAAGCAGATTGACTTGTCAAATTCAATAAGTCGAGCAGGGAACTATCGAAGCAGTCGACAGGAGTGCGAAGGAATTCGACAGTTGACATGTCAATTGTCAACAAATGAGAGTCGATAGTCGACATGTGAATGTCTATCGGAGACAAGTTGCTGCAGGGTCCTAGGAAGGTCAACATGTTGTCGGACCGCGACATCGACAAGTTGGGCATGAGCCAAGCGAGGAGGAACGGGTGGAATGGCGAAGCCTAAGCGCATAGTGAAAACAGACAGGTGAGTCGAAGCTGACAGAGGACAGTATGGCCAACGTGATGGTTTACTATGGCTTGTCAAAGGGAAGCGTAGAAGTCAAGGAGAGTACTTGGAAACAATTCAGGGTTGCTAAGGAAGTTAATGGCAGTTATTGCAGGTGGGTGAAGACATGATAGATTTTGTCACAGGCAGAGTCTGTGCAGCACAGTTGAGGCGCTGACAGTTGCAGGTTTTCAGGATCATGGAAGGATCGGCTGGCAGAGAATGCGTGTCTTGGGGATCACAGTGGTCTCGGGAACAACAACAAACTGAGTAGAAGACTAGGGAGTTGGACCAGTTGAGGGGGACTTGGAATTTTGGAGAGACAAGTAGTGGCAAAGCAAAGTTCGCGGATAAGTTCTGTAGACTGGAGCAAACAGTTGCACAGCTTCCGAATGCAGAGAAGATCGAGCCATAGCTCATAGTTCCGCAGTGAACCAGGAGAGGGTGAGGTCGACACACTGAGAGAACACACCACAGTTAATTCTGTATTGTAACGGCTGAGGCCAACAGATAGTTAGTTACTTGTATTTACAGTTATTCTGCATTGTAACCGATTGGTAGAAGTAATATAAGCCACTTCTTGCATCCTGCTTTACAGCTTTTTTGTGTGAACATTGTGGTCGTGTCGTGTGTAATGTTAAGCAAGAACCTTGTTGCGACGAGGCGGCTTGCGTCAGTTTCTCTTTCTCTCTTATATAAAAACTTCTTCTTGGTTACTATGGTTTGGATAAATTTCAGATCTGATCTACTTGGCATTCTTATCAAAAATCAGATCTGAAAATTATATCCATAGATCCAATATACTTCAAATTTTCATTTCATAGTTTGGGTCTTGCTTGGAAAGAATCATTAAATATTTTTTGCAAGTTAAATTCTTAGGATTGTTTAAGGACTTGTTTTCTTAAATTTTTTAAGGTTTATATCAAGCATCTAAGTGATTCATTGGACAATCTTTTAAATATTTTCCAAAACCCTAAGAGGTTGGCTTTCTAGACATTCCATCATAGTTCATTTTTGCAAGTTAAGTAGTCTTTTAACTTAGATTTTTTTAGTATTTTTTGTTGTTGCCCAAAACACTTTTAAAGTGATTTTGCGCACTTTTTGGACTAATAAATTTTGTTGGTTTTTGTAATGTGACATCAGAAAGAAGGTTTTTATGCACACTTTTTGACCAACTTGGATGATCCAGAACAATCACTGAATGTTACCTTTCCTCCATTACTTTGCTTCTACAAAATTGTAACCTATTTTCTCCATATCTGTAAGGAGAAAGAGGAGTTATTCATCTTTAGTATTTGGCATTGTAATTTGTAATAAAAGGTATTTTGGAAGTAAGCTCATAGAGCTTGCTTCTCATCCCCCCAGGGGGGATTGGTGTCGGTTCAAATTTTTGTGATTGTTGTCATTTTCAAAAAACTTTAACAAAATTTTCACATTAGATTAGATTAAAGTTAAAATCAACCAAGTAGAATAAAATTTAACGTCATGGTCCAATCTAAATATTTGGCCATTGACACTCTCAGGATGTAGGAACATTTTTTTCATTTTTGCAGACCGTATACTTTTTTCGCTACAATATTGTTTATCTTTTGCAAGAAAGTAAATCAAATACTAACCCACTACCTCGGTAGTGTAGTAATTAGAAAACATTTACTTTTTTCGGTCATCTATAATCAAAACAACCCCTTTCTTTCCTGAAGTAAGGTTTTAGGATAGGGGCTTGCCCAAGTACTGTCCCAAAAAGAGACTCTTGGGGCATAAAATGTAAAACTTGTGTTCAGAATATTTTAAAATAAAAAAGGATTTGTCTCAAGTATGCTCTGGAGCACTGCAACTATGTCTGAACATGCCGATCAAACTAGAAAGGGGCTTAACTACTAGTAATTAGTCTAACACTCCCCAATAAACCACCCATATACAAAAATCCGGCGTATTGATTTTTCTTCCATAGTGTGGGAAAATTTCTCAAAGGAAGTAGAAACTACTGGGTAGCGACCTCGGGATACCATTAGACTACACCATCATTTGGTGTAGTGTTGAACACTTCCGAGAGACTCCGATCTAGCCCACATGTCTGAGTGAGAAGCCACCGTTCCAGAATCCAGACATATTTCCAGTACTATATGGTATATTGGAAATCCCCTCATCCATAATAAAAAACTCATTACCACATTAATTTTAAAATTGACCAAGAACATTTGCACAATATTTTCTTTTCCATCATTACAAACAGCATTACAATTTTGACTCCATTTTTCAGCACTAGTCTCTCTTATTTATCATTGCAAATATTATTTATTTGTTATCATGTGTTGAATGATTTGACAATCGTCTTTAATTTTTATGTTGTTTAAATATTTATGCTGTTATGATTTCAAGTTATAGTGCAAGTCTCTTGTGCCAGTTTGCCATCATAAAAAACACCGAAAAAACTAACTCATCCACCATAACTACCTATCTTAATCACCCTTATGAGTCTTTAGGGTCCACAGCCCCTTGGCTTCATTAGGAGTTTGCCTGAACGAAGGAGTCAAGAATCAAGTGATAGTACTTGACTCGATGCTTTCCCCCAAGGACACACTTTGTGGCTTGAATATTTTTTCCACATTTTCCCAAGGTATGTTTTCCGGTGGCAACATTTCTTTGGCGCTGTCATTGACATCCAAAAAAATAAAATTGATAGATCTGGTTTAACAAAGTAAAATTTCACTTGATCCATCTTGCGACTCCACTGTCATGAAACCCTTCAAGGCATTCAACTAGAAGAAATTATGAAAATCTAGTCAATCTAATTCCTGAGCCTGAAATGGCTTATAGAAGGAGGTTGAATAGACAAGCTTGTCGTAGAATCCTTGAAAATTTAGGGTCCCATTCCATCTCAGATATCGACAACTTGTTTGGTAATATTCCTTCTGAAGAAATGATGTATTTTTTCAAACCCCTTGACTTTTCTTAGATAGCAGGTAAACCACATGCCATTCCTAATGATGCTATCAAGAAGTTTCCAACTTTTCAAGGAAACAAAGTTGTCACAGCTAAGTGTCATTTACAGAAGTTCTCAAGACTCTCGGTCAGTTGGTGTAATGCACCTGCTTGCAATCATGATGATGTCAAAATGAAGTTGTTTTCCCTCTCATTAGAAGATGATGTTGCATATTAGTACTTGGACATAAGTTATAATTCATATAAAACTCTTGATGAATTTCTAACTGGTTTTAAAGAAAAATGGGGAGAGAAGAAAGAACCAAGATATCAACTAGCATCTCTTCACACCATTAAAAAAATTAGAATTAAATAGTAGAACAATTCAACAAGAATTTTAGGGACTTAATTACAAATCTCCATAAAGATATTAATCCCTCTGATGCCTCAATCCTCATCTATTACATTAAAGCATTCAATGGTGATATGAGGTATCATCTAAGAGATAAAGAGCCTGATTCTCTTAAAAGTTCTCAAGATGTGGATATCAAGATTGAGAAAAATATGCATAATGCAGGCAGGTCCAACATACTAGGATTTACAAGAAATAATTCATCATACAACAAACATCAAGAGTCAAAGGGTAAATCTATAGATTCAGAAGATGAAGAGTCATCCAAAGATCCCATGAAAGAAATGTCTGAAATGATAAAAACCTTGGTAACTAATCAGAATCAACAAATGGCCAATCACGGTTCTCAACTAAATCACTTTCAGAATAGGTTGGTTATGATGGAAAGAAACCATGTTGCCCATGCTCCTCATGCAACAGGGAATTTTCAACATAAGCAAAATCAAGTATATCAGAAGAAATCACCTTTTAATGAGCCAAGAGTTCCAAATCAGTTAGAATCATCCAACATGGTAGATGATCCTATTCCATATTGCAGGACATGTGATCAGTTTCATTAGGAATCCAATTGTTATATAGCTAGCCAAGTTAATGAACAAGAAATTCCTGAGACCAATAATCAAGATGCAAAATCAAGCGAGCTTGAATTTATAAATTTGGTAGGCCAAGCCTACCCTCTATCTAATTAGCATTGGAAACAATCCATAGAGTATATCCAAGAAAAGGATTTCATTAAAAAAAACTATGGAGAGAAGCCTTCACCTGAACAGGTTAGACAAATGATGGATGCTAGATTTAAGGGATCTACTTATAAGAGAAAGGACAATTCCACATCAACCAAAGCAGCTCCATTTGTGCCTAAGATAATAAATCCTCAAACAATTGATTCAAATCTTTACATGGGTGATTGGTTAAATAATGCTAAATTCCATGTGCATGCAACTGAACTCCTTAAGGATCCTAGTCAAAAGGATAAGTTTTTGAAAGCTTTAGAAGGCCCTAAGGATACAACCCATGATAAAGCCAAACAAAAGGTCCTCCCAAGCAATAACGTTGTTAGTGAATATGCACCAGTGATACTTCATAGTGTGGATCCAAGAAGAGAGGATCATCCTCCCTTCTATGTCTCCTTACTAGTGAATGATATGCTTCTTCATAATTGCATGCTTGACTCGGGTGCATCATCAAATGTGATCACAAGAAAAGTTATGGAACAATTAGATTTGAGAATCACCCGACCTTACCACAATGTTTGTGCTATGGATGATAGAGAAATTGATATGGTAGGGATAATTTTGGACCTTCAAGTAAGATTGGCTAAGTATCCAGATGTCAACATTACAATGGATTTTTTGGTGGTTGATGTGCCGGATAACTGGGGCATACTTTTGTCAAGAAAATGGGCTGCAACTTTGGGTGGTCATATTCATATGGACTGGACTTATGCAACTGTGCCTACATTAAAAAACACAAGAGTTATACTTCATAGGGAAACATAAAGGAAATATCATGTAGAAAATCCTAAGAAGCCTTCAAATGAGTTTGTGTGCAATACTGATAACTTTGGAAACTATGCCATCTTGTCTAATTTCATGGCCCCTATTAAAGAAAAATTAAAAGATGAAAAGGTAGATGAAGTTTGTAAAATGTACTTTGAAGGAGTATATTCTAAGTCAGGAAAAGGGGTTGGTGTAGTAATCATTTCACCTTCTAAGCAAACCTTCAACTTTGCTTTCAGACTTGAATTTGAAGGATCTAATAACATAGCAGAATATTAGCATTATTACTTGGGATAGAAACAACTAAGGGCATGGGGATAAAGATGTTGAACATGAAGGGTGATTCAGATTTAGTTATCCTTCAACTAAAGAACACGTACAAATGCAATTGTTAAAGATTAAAGAAGTATAGGAACTATGTTTGGGACACCATGGAATGGTTTGATGCACTTAACCTTCAAGAAATCCCAAGAGAAGAGAACAGTTCAGAAGATAAATTGTTCTCTGATGAAATGATAAGTGGAATGGTAAAATGGAAACTAATTTTAGGCCATCAATTCCTGACAATATAACTCAATGGAAAATTTCGAACAATGATGAGCAACTTCTGAGATTCATCCATAATGTTCAAGTATTTGAGGATTGTAGGGTCAATTATCGGCAAGAGGGTAAAGAGTATCAGGAGCATGAAGAAAACGTCAGAAATCATATCCCAAGTAATCTCATAACTTTGGAGAAACTCTTTGATAGACAAGATAGGCACACGAATAAGAAGGAATCAATAAAACCAGGGGAGTATGTGGAATGGAATATTGGAACAGATAAAGACCCCAAATTAATAAACATTGGAAAAGGCACTTCAGAAATGGAAAGAAATGACTTAATCGAATTAATCAAAGAATACAGAGATGTCTTGGCCTTTGGTCATGAGGAGCTTAAAGCTTATAGGGATGATGTTTTCCAACAAACCATTCCACTTAAAGAAGAAATGAAAGAAGCCAAACCTTTCCTCCAAAAACTTAGACAAATAAATCCTAAGCTGGCCCCTATTGTTCAGAAGGAACTTCAGAAAATGTTAGCAGTCGGGATTATAACACCAACAAGGCGTTCATCTTGGTTCTCCAACTGAGTAGTTCTAAGAAAGAAAAATGGGTCAATTAGAATACGTATAGATTTTAGGAATATTAACATATCGTGCCTAAAAGATAATTACCCATTGCCCAACATGGAAACCTTACTTCAAAGAGTAATTGGTTCTGGAATGATGTCCATCTTGAATGGCTTCTTTGGTTATAATCAGGTGCTTGTTAATAAAGAATATCAATATAAAACAACATTCACCACACCATGGGGCATTTATTAGTTTCTAAGGATTCCCTTTTTCCTATTAAATGCGGGTGCCACTTTTCAGAGGGCCATGGACTTTTCCTTTGATGGATTAATTCATAAGATCATTGAAATATATCATGATGATTTGACAGTTTTCTCTAAGGAAAGATTTGACCATGTCAATCATCTAAGGAAAGTCTTTGAAAGATGTTGCAAGTATGGCATTTCTCTAAATCCAGACAAGTCAGTATTTGGTGTTGACGAGGGAAAGTTGTTAGGTCACATCATTTCCAAATATGGGCTCAAGATTCAACCTGAAATGGTAGAAGCTATCAAGAAAGTTCCCTTGCCCCAAAATTTAAAATCCCTCCAATCCTTCAATGGTCAAATCAACATTATAAGAATATTTATCCCTAATATGGAAGAGCATATGAAACCTTTACAAAAATTGTTAAAGAAAAATGCCAGATTTGAATAGTCAAGTGAAGGAAAGATGTCATTTAAAAATATAAAGGATGCCATAGCTAAGTCTCCATTTCTAATTAGTCCAGAATATTCAAAAGAATTGCAGATTGTTGACACAAACCCAGTCGACAGAGGTTCCTCACACTGTTGACACCCAAGCCACTGTGATCTCCCTGAACACCGGCCCAGACAGGTTTAACCTTGTCCAGCAACACCTACATAGTAGATGAGGTCTCACCTGAGATGTACAAGGGAGAGTTGACGGAACCATGTTTACGCCGAATGAATGAGGATGTTGTGCATCAATTGATTAACTTATTGCAACATTCAGAAATAGATCTACGCATTCAACTCAGTCATTAAGCATAATCGCGACATCATTCAACAGATCTTATCATTGACAGGACCATAAATATGCAACAGATATAACAATAAAGCATTAATTGCAGCAAGGAAACATCGCATCATTCACAAATTTGTTGACGTATTTGTAACTTCGGAATGTATTTCATATATGTATATTGTATTCCTATAGAGATGTTATTATTCCTCTATACGGAAGTGTTTGTATTCCTATAGAGATGTTATTATTCCTCTATACGGAAGTGTTTGTATTCCTATAGAGATGTTATTATTCCTCTATACGGAAGTGTCGTCATTTATATTGTAAGTGTCGTAACTTATACTTGATAGGTTATTAGACCACCTTGGTGGGGTTGGCCCTGTATAAGTCATGTGGGTCAAAGGGTTATTAGACCACCCTATTGGGGGTCGGCTCTGTCATCATTATATTATGTGGTTAAGTTAAGGCCAACCTAGTAAAGGTTATTAGGCAAGTCAAGTCAAGTATAAATAGAGTGCGGGAGGCACTCTATTTGATCATTCACTTTCTCACTCATACTCTCATTGGAGAGTGGCGCACTTGTGGAGGAGGGGAAGCTACCGCTGGGAGGACTATCTCTTGTACTTGGTTTGTATCATTGCTCTATCTATCTCTGAGGAAGTTTCGGGGTTTTTCACCTTCTTGGTTTTCCCTATTGAAACTCTGTGTCTCTTGTGTGCTTGCATTATTGTGTCCATGATTGATATGCTGTACATATTATTCTTTTAGTTAAGATCTTAGATTAGATTGAAAATTCTGAAAAACTAACATGGTATTAGAGCTAGCGTGAAAGAAGGCATGGTATGGCATTTATGACACTTGTTGCATTTGCAAAGCTAGGGCTTGATATAGAAAAATCAGTCATTGTAGCATGTTCGCTATAGATACATTTTTGCGAGGCTTCAGGATCTGAAAGTATTACAGGTCAAAGATAATATCCCCATGTACCTTGTGTCCAAAGGAAAACCTCTAATTCGTTGTACTTTGTGATTTATGAGCTATAAAATATAGGGTTTCTGCCTCTTCCAGATCTGAGTCATAAACATGTGACCTAGGAAGTCTGTTGTGACTTCCAAGTGGATGTATAAGATCAAGCATGCTGCAGATGATAGCATAGAAAAATAAAAAGAAAGGATTGTATCTCGTGGATTCTCTCAAAAAGAGGGGATAGACTATGAAGAAACGTTTGCTCCTATAGCTAGGTACACTTCCATCAAATCAGTACTTGCTCTGGCTGCAGTGATGCAATGGAAGATACACCAGATGGATGTCAAGACAACTTTCTTGAATGGTGTAGTCGAGGAGGAAATGTATGTGGAGCAGCCACTTGGTTTTGAGACACATGATAGGGAGTCATACGTGTGTTGGTTGAAGAAAGCCTTGTATGGCTTGAAGCAAGCTCCTAAAACTTGGTATGGTAGGATGGAGATTTTTCTATCTAGTTTGGGCTTTACCAAGAGTAAAGCGGGTTCCAACCTTTACTACAAGGTTGAGGAAGGTAATCCAGTGATACTACTTCTGTATGTGGATGAACTGTTTGTTACAGGAGAAGATAATTTGATTGCCGACATGAAGAGGAAGCTTGTTGCCGAGTTCGATATGAAGAACTTTGGGATGATGCACTATTTTCTAGGCATGGAAGTGTTGCAGAGTGTAGATGGGATCTTCCTTGGACAAGGGAAGTATGTAGTAGAGATCTTGAAAAGGTTCGGGATGATGGACTACAAGGCCATGGCCACACCTATGGAATCGAACCTGAAGCTTCTGTGTGATGCTTCATCTAAGCCAGTTGATGTCACTATGTATCGTCAGATGATTGGGTCCTTGATGTACCTGACGAACATGAGACTAGATATTTGCTTTGCAGTGAACACATTGAGCTAGTTCCTGACAGATCCGAGGAGTGTTCACCTAGTTGTTGTAAAGCATATTCTGAGGTACCTGAAGGGTACAATTGATTATGGGCTCAAGTATGATGCGAATCAAAAGTTCAACCTGCATGGTTATGTTGATTCAGATTGGGAAGGCAGTGCTGCAGATAGGAAGAGCACTTCTGGATGTTGCTTCAGTATGGTATCAGGTGTGATCTCTTGGTTTAGCAGGAAGCAGTCCTGCGTAGCACTGAGTTCAGCCGAAGCAGAGTATGTTGCAGCTTGTTCGACCAATTGTGAGGCAGTATGGATGAGGAAGCTACTGTCTGAGTTATTTGATCTCCCGTTGGATGGTATTGGTATCTATTGTGACAACCAGAGTTGTGTGAAGCTGTCTGAGAACCCGGTGTTCCACGACAGGTCGAAGCACATTGAGATCAAATATCACTATATCAAGGATATGGTGCAGAGAGGAGTAGGGAAGCTCCTATATGTTGCGACAGATGAGTAGGATGCAGATGTGTTGATGAAAACACTAGCCAGAGTGAAGTTCGAGTACTTTAGAGAGAGGCTTGATGTTCTTTAGATTGATGACACTTCGAGGAAGAAGTGATGGACACATTTGCTGGAGCCATTCCAAGCATGGTGAGAAGAGGATCCTTCACATGATTGTGGATGTAAGTGCTAGATGATGAGCATCAGGACGATGCTCCAATTACTGCTCTGTATATGCATCATGTTGGATTCTTGTTATGATCAGATGGATCATGTATTTGTATATGTATCAGGTGGATACATTGTATGATCAGATGGATCATGTATTTGTATATGTATCGGGTGGATACATTGTATGATCAGGTGGATCATTTATTTGTATATGTATCAGGTGGATACATTGTATGATCAGGTGGATCATGTATTTGTATATATATCAAGTAGATACTTGGTATGCATCATGTGGATGCATTGTATGATCAGGATGATCACACATGACGAGCTTCAGGATGTTGCTCTAGATGATATGCATCAAGTTGATGCTATGATGATGATCATGATGATCATGTGTGATGAGTATCAGGATGATGCTTTGGACAACATGCATCAGGACGATGCAGTGATGATGATCAGGATGATCATGTACATCAGGATGATATATGGTAAGTATCAGGACGATACTCTGTGGCCATGGACAGGTTGTGCAGATGAGCATGTAAGTTGACCTGGGAGATCCGAGAGGTAGAGCTGCGTGCTCGTAACAGCCTGGGATGCTCTTTCGAGGCATTGCTCTGGGAGGACATATAATAGCACCCTGAGAGATCCGATAGGTAGAGCTGTGTGCTTGTAACAGCCTGGGATGCTCTTTCGAGGTTTTGTCCTATGGCATGTAATGTGTCCTTGGAGATTTGACAAGTAGAGATGTGTGCTCGTAATAGCCTGAGATGCTCTTGCAAGGTTTTTCCATGACCACATGTAATGTGTCCTTGGGAGATCCGACAGGTAGAGCTGTGTGCTCGTAATAGCCTAGGAAGCTCTTGCAAGGTTTTGTGGTGAGACCACATGTAATATGCTCCTGGGAGATCCGACAGGTAGAGCTATGTGCTCGTAACAGCCTGGGATGCTACAGCCAGGTTTTGTGGTGGGGTCACATGCAATATGCTCTGGGAGATTCGACAGGTAGATCTTTATGCTCGTAATAGCCTGGGATGCTACAGCCAGATTTTGTGACACACGTAATAAGTCCTAAAGATTCCACAGTATGGCCAGTGATGATGAAGACCTGCAGGTGGTGGGCCTACATCCAGTATGAAAAAGGACTCGCTCTATAGAACGTCCTATGACGAGTAGATTGGAGATTGATTGAGATAGCAGCAACAGTGATGATGACGATGATTTGATGATGATGATCCAGTGACGATGATCCAAAGAAGAAGACTTGTGCTAGAAGATCTGTGTCGAGAAATACCTTCCTAGTTAAGAGGGAGTGTTGATGTATTTGTAACTTCGAAATGTATTTCATATATGTATATTGTATTCCTATAGAGATGTTATTATTCCTCTATATGGAAGTGTTTGTATTCCTAGAGAGATGTTATTATTCCTCTATACGGAAGTGTCGTCATTTATATTGTAAGTGTTGTAACTTATACTTGATGGGTTATTAGACCACCTTGGTGGGGTCGGTCCGGTATAAGTCATGTGGGTCAAAGGGTTATTAGACCACCCTATTGGGGGTCGGCCCTGTCAGCATTATGTTATGTGGTTAAGTTATGGCCGACCTAGTAAAGGTTATTAGGAAAGTCAAGTCAAGCATAAATAGAGTGTGGGAGGCACTCTATTTGATCATTCACTTTCTCACTCATACTCTCATTTGAGAGTGTCGCACTTGTGGAGGAGGGGAAGATGTAGCTAGGAGGACTATCTCTTGTACTTGGTTTGTATCATTGCTCTATCTATCTCTAAGGAAGTTGTGGGGTTTTTCACCTTCTTGGTTTTCCCCGGTGAAAGTCTATGTCTCTTGTGTGCTTGCATTATTATGTCCATGATTGATATGCTGTAGATATGCTGTACATGTTATTCTCTTAGTTAAGATCTTAGATAAGATTGAAAATTCTGAAAAACTAACAAAATTCATATTGCAAAATGCATTTACCATAGATAAACGGAAAAGACACAAGGATTCTACTCAAAAACTCTGTCACATCATATTTATCTGCGCAAAAACCCATATACAATAAGGTATTCAATCAACTCAGCTATCCCCACATTCTTCAATCTCTTCGATATCTCTTCTCTATCCAGACTCTTTCGGTATCTCAACACTTAAAAACCTACATCTATTTATAGGCTTGAGCCTTTAAATTTTTGGTCCACTTAGGCAACTGCCTAACTACTTCTTAACAAACTTCAACAAAAACTAACCCAAAATCCTACATAATACGGTCCAAATGATGATACTAGTAAGTATGCATAAGTGATCGAGGATGGATATAAGTTCAAAGACAGGTAATCCAGGAAGCAAAGATCAAGAGGGAGCACACTCCAGTAGTTCCTACAAGGAAGCAAATATTGAGAGGGAGTCCACCATACAAACCAAACAAAGACAAGTATTTAAATTGTCATTACTTGCATATTTGTTTGTTTAAATCATATTGTTCAATGATGTATATGCTTATGTTCCTAGACTTAGGATGTGTATTATCCATATTAGAATAATTGCATTAATGAACAGTATACTACTAATATGCATGTGATGGGTAAGTGGCCTATGGCAGTGTACAACATTCCATTGCTACTTATCTATAATGAAACCTATTTGCTAACATGTTGGGAGTTGTGCACACTCTTAACAATGCTCTGGTGGAGATTGGAAGGCATCTAGAAAGTTACGGGATATGGATAAATGTTGTATTGAAGCATTGGCTAAATTGCATGACTGAATGACATATTTATTTATGTGTAAGAATTTGTTCTGAAAACAATGAGATGTTTCTAATCTTGCAATTTAACTTGTTTTGTAGGAAAGATCGTATACCATCACCTACAAAAGAAGGACTACAACATTTGTTCAGCAACAAAAATTATCTATTGAAGATATTCAAGTTCCCAGGATTCGGGAAGAATACCATGATCAAGGAGTACCAGTCGATCATGAAGAATGATGTTTGGGATGCAGTCCCAAGACTTGAAGGGAAGTCTGTTGTGACTTCCAAGTGGATGTATAAGATCAAGCATGCTGCAGATGATAGCATAGAAAAATAAAAAGAAAGGATTGTATCTCGTGGATTCTCTCAAAAAGAGGGGATAGACTATGAAGAAACGTTTGCTCCTATAGCTAGGTACACTTCCATCAAATCAGTACTTGCTCTGGCTGCAGTGATGCAATGGAAGATACACCAGATGGATGTCAAGACAACTTTCTTGAATGGTGTAGTCGAGGAGGAAATGTATGTGGAGCAGCCACTTGGTTTTGAGACACATGATAGGGAGTCATACGTGTGTTGGTTGAAGAAAGCCTTGTATGGCTTGAAGCAAGCTCCTAAAACTTGGTATGGTAGGATGGATATTTTTCTATCTAGTTTGGGCTTTACCAAGAGTAAAGCGGGTTCCAACCTTTACTACAAGGTTGAGGAAGGTAATCCAGTGATACTACTTCTGTATGTGGATGAACTGTTTGTTACAGGAGAAGATAATTTGATTGCCGACACGAAGAGGAAGCTTGTTGCCGAGTTCGATATGAAGAACTTTGGGATGATGCACTATTTTCTAGGCATGGAAGTGTTGCAGAGTGTAGATGGGATCTTCCTTGGACAAGGGAAGTATGTAGTAGAGATCTTGAAAAGGTTCGGGATGATGGACTACAAGGCCATGGCCACACCTATGGAATCGAACCTGAAGCTTCTGTGTGATGCTTCATCTAAGCCAGTTGATGTCACTATGTATCGTCAGATGATTGGGTCCTTGATGTACCTGACGAACATGAGACTAGATATTTGCTTTGCAGTGAACACATTGAGCTAGTTCCTGACAGATCCGAGGAGTGTTCACCTAGTTGTTGTAAAGCATATTCTGAGGTACCTGAAGGGTACAATTGATTATGGGCTCAAGTATGATGCGAATCAAAAGTTCAACCTGCATGGTTATGTTGATTCAGATTGGGAAGGCAGTGCTGCAGATAGGAAGAGCACTTCTGGATGTTGCTTCAGTATGGTATCAGGTGTGATCTCTTGGTTTAGCAGGAAGCAGTCCTGCGTAGCACTGAGTTCAGCCGAAGCAGAGTATGTTGCAGCTTGTTCGACCAATTGTGAGGCAGTATGGATGAGGAAGCTACTGTCTGAGTTATTTGATCTCCCGTTGGATGGTATTGGTATCTATTGTGACAACCAGAGTTGTGTGAAGCTGTCTGAGAACCCGGTGTTCCACGACAGGTCGAAGCACATTGAGATCAAATATCACTATATCAGGGATATGGTGCAGAGAGGAGTAGGGAAGCTCCTATATGTTGCGACAGATGAGTAGGTTGCAGATGTGTTGATGAAAACACTAGCCAGAGTGAAGTTCGAGTACTTTAGAGAGAGGCTTGATGTTCTTCAGATTGATGACACTTCGAGGAAGAAGTGATGGACACATTTGCTGGAGCCATTCCAAGCATGGTGAGAAGAGGATCCTTCACATGATTGTGGATGTAAGTGCTAGATGATGAGCATCAGGACGATGCTCCAATTACTGCTCTGTATATGCATCATGTTGGATTCTTGTTATGATCAGATGGATCATGTATTTGTATATGTATCAGGTGGATACATTGTATGATCAGATGGATCATGTATTTGTATATGTATCGGGTGGATACATTGTATGATCAGGTGGATCATTTATTTGTATATGTATCAGGTGGATACATTGTATGATCAGGTGGATCATGTATTTGTATATATATCAAGTAGATACTTGGTATGCATCATGTGGATGCATTGTATGATCAGGATGATCACACATGACGAGCTTCAGGATGTTGCTCTAGATGATATGCATCAAGTTGATGCTATGATGATGATCATGATGATCATGTGTGATGAGTATCAGGATGATGCTTTGGACAACATGCATCAGGACGACGCAGTGATGATGATCAGGATGATCATGTACATCAGGATGATATATGGTAAGTATCAGGACGATACTCTGTGGCCATGGACAGGTTGTGCAGATGAGCATGTAAGTTGACCTGGGAGATCCGAGAGGTAGAGCTGCGTGCTCGTAACAGCCTGGGATGCTCTTTCGAGGCATTGCTATGGGAGGACATATAATAGCACCCTGGGAGATCCGATAGGTAGAGCTGTGTGCTTGTAACAGCCTGGGATGCTCTTTCGAGGTTTTGTCCTATGGCATGTAATGTGTCCTTGGAGATTTGACAAGTAGAGATGTGTGCTCGTAATAGCCTGAGATGCTCTTGCAAGGTTTTTCCATGAACACATGTAATGTGTCCTTGGGAGATCCGACAGGTAGAGCTGTGTGCTCGTAATAGCCTAGGAAGCTCTTGCAAGGTTTTGTGGTGAGACCACATGTAATATGCTCCTGGGAGATCCGACAGGTAGAGCTATGTGCTCGTAACAGCCTGGGATGCTACAGCCAGGTTTTGTGGTGGGGTCACATGCAATATGCTCTGGGAGATTCGACAGGTAGATCTTTATGCTCGTAATAGCCTGGGATGCTACAGCCAGATTTTGTGACACACGTAATAAGTCCTAAGGATTCCACAGTATGGCCAGTGATGATGAAGACCTGCAGGTGGTGGGCCTACATCCAGTATGAAAAAGGACTGGCTCTATAGAACGTCCTATGACGAGTAGATTGGAGATTGATTGAGATAGCAGCAACAGTGATGATGACGATGATTTGATGATGATGATCCAGTGACGATGATCCAAAGAAGAAGACTTGTGCTAGAAGATCTGTGTCGAGAAATACCTTCCTAGTTAAGAGGGAGTGTTGATGTATTTGTAACTTCGAAATGTATTTCATATATGTATATTGTATTCCTATAGAGATGTTATTATTCCTCTATATGGAAGCGTTTGTATTCCTAGAGAGATGTTATTATTCCTCTATACGGAAGTGTCGTCATTTATATTGTAAGTGTCGTAACTTATACTTGATGGGTTATTAGACCACCTTGGTGGGGTCGGTCCGGTATAAGTCATGTGGGTCAAAGGGTTATTAGACCACGCTATTGGGGGTCGGCCCTGTCAGCATTATGTTATGTGGTTAAGTTATGGCCGACCTAGTAAAGGTTATTAGGAAAGTCAATTCAAGCATAAATAGAGTGTGGGAGGCACTCTATTTGATCATTCACTTTCTCACTCATACTCTCATTGGAGAGTGTCGCACTTGTGGAGGAGGGGAAGATGTAGCTAGGAGGACTATCTCTTGTACTTGGTTTGTATCATTGCTCTATCTATCTCTAAGGAAGTTGTGGGGTTTTTCACCTTCTTGGTTTTCCCCGGTGAAAGTCTATGTCTCTTGTGTGCTTGCATTATTATGTCCATGATTGATATGCTGTAGATATGTTGTACATGTTATTCTCTTAGTTAAGATCTTAGATAAGATTGAAAATTCTGAAAAACTAACAAAATTCATATTGCAAAATGCATTTACCATAGATAAACGGAAAAGACACAAGGATTCTACTCAAAAACTCTGTCACATCATATTTATCTGCGCAAAAACCCATATACAATAAGGTATTCAATCAACTCAGCTATCCCCACATTCTTCAATCTCTTCGATATCTCTTCTCTATCCAGACTCTTTCGGTATCTCAACACTTAAAAACCTACATCTATTTATAGGCTTGCGCCTTTAAATTTTTGGTCCACTTAGGCAACTGCCTAACTACTTCTTAACAAACTTCAACAAAAACTAACCCAAAATCCTTCATAATACGGTCAAAATGACCCAAAATACATATAACGCGGTCCAAATGACTCAAAAACTACAAAATGTACTATCGCCACATGTGCTTCTTTCCTTCTTTCATGGTACCTTTGGTGTTGCACAACATACGCAATGTTGCGATGCTGACTCATCAAACCACCTGCCAACAGGCCTCCAACACAATCTTGTCGCTCGCCATTGACCCACATCAACTGGACGTTGTGTACTGAGTGGTCTGAAGTCTGAAGTCCTTGTACTACTGATCGACCTCCTAGATCTGCTCCTTCACCGCTACAGCCACCGCCTGGCTCTTTGTCACATCCTGTGCGTATGGATGCTCAGTCATCTTCTCTGCAACTTTCTGAAGACCCTCCTGCACAGCCTGCAGTGCGTAACTTGCCTTGATAAAAAATTGACCTCCAACCCCTTGGAATTCCTCCAGTTGTGCTTCTTCTGATGCTCTTCAGCTTTTGTCATGTGCTGCTGCAAATCTTTCAGTTCTTCTGATTTGGCGACCTGAGCAACTAGTGGTAGCGTCCTCAGCAACACCTTCAATGTCGCCAATTTCCCTTCTGCTTCTTGTCGTTGCTTGGTGAGTTGTTCTAGCTGCTCATCATGAACAATGCTGCCCCAAAACTGCGCGGTCTCGGTGGTGAGCTTTGTCGTGGCTTGTTCAAGCTAGCCCATATGTGTAGCCACCTCGAGGGTGTGCTTTCATTCATCCACCTGTTCTTTAGGTGTGTAAGCATGATTTAGAGCTGCCAACTCTACATTGTGCTGCTGTAATTCTGCAATGACAGCCCCAAGTCGCTGCGCTTGCTCAACTAGATCAAATTGCGTGGTGGGATCCGATATATGCTGACATGCTTTAGATACTGCTGCCTCCAATCGCACTCGGCTATCCCAAATGGTGGCTTTCTCCATTATTAGGTGATCCTGTTCTTGCTTCAATTCCACTATCGCCCGAGCTTTCTCAGCCATCGCCTGCTCGAGCTTATCCTCCAACTTGTCGATGACATCCCATGCTGCCACTGCCTTTCCCTTTAACTTTGCGACCTCTTGCTGGGCCACTACCTCATTTCCCTGCAATCGCAGGAACTGACCATTGATCTCTTGTATTCTCTCCGCCATTTACCAGCTAGAAACCTCCTGTACATTTTTCAAATCCTTCGTAGGAAACTCATTGATGTTGATCGTCAAATTTTCTAACTGTTGCAGCAAGGCCTGGAGAGCCTCATTGTCAGTCACAATTGTAGAGCTCCCAGTCGATATCATCATCCGTGGGCATCTTTGTTGACTCCTAATCCAAGTCATGGTGACTCTGCTGGTCCTGCGTGGACAATGGATCATTTGGGCCTGTCGCTAGAGGTCCCACCTCAATCTCTGCTAGACTAACTAGTTCCCACCATTCGACCGACCAATCACTGACGATTCCCTCCAGCTCCTCCCTGGACAACTTATAGTGTGTCAGCAACCATTGCTTCA
Organism: Larix kaempferi; assembly: GCA_027924585.1. Lineage (NCBI taxonomy): Eukaryota > Viridiplantae > Streptophyta > Pinopsida > Pinales > Pinaceae > Larix > Larix kaempferi. The sequence continues at coordinate 10,538,859 of BSBM01002204.1, read as the reverse complement.
CAGGGTCGTGCCTTGCTTGCACATGAATCGCATGAGGCCGAATCGCGAACAACGCAATCTACTTGTCCTTCGCCACAGTTTCTTTAGATACACGAGGAACCTTCGTCACTACATCTTGTAGCATCTCCCAATACAACCAAAACTGCATTGAACATTCCCTCAGGTGCTCGGGTTCTTGCACCCACCATAAGTTCTGACAGCACACACCCTTATGGTTTTTCGCGGCGTCAACTTCCATGCCATGATAAGTGTCAGGCTCCTTCCAGGAAACCAGCGCAATTAAAATTAGGAGCCAACTATACGTGAAGGAGCCCTTCCCATCTTGGATGGCTGCTTAATCCTTCGCTAACTGGTTCAACAAAAATAGTGACCAGTTCATCTGCATGCCTTCTGCGCACTACGCTGCACATGCCACGACCCCTGAATTACACTAGTTGGGTCGATTCTTCCGGACCACCTTGCAACATAGTATCTTTGCACCAGTGAGGACCTCCTGATCATTAATACTGCTAGTGCAGTAGGTGCAACCGTCCCATTCCAACCTGTACTACAGCACCAACTGTGCCACCCTCTTCCTATCATTCTCCTTCCCTTTGAAGTATTGCGAAGGGTCCACTCCATCCTTCGGCGATCTGGTGATCTCAGCAATCAAATCGACAGTGACTAGAACCGGTCTGTCCATCCATAATGTGCCGCCGTGGAAGCAAGTCAACAACTGATTCACACAAGCGTTAACCTTTGGCAATCACCCAAAGTGTGGCATATTAGTGAGTCCGAGCAATCCCGCTTGGTTCAACCCACGAGCCCAATCTTGCGAAATCGACATACCACTAAGTTGCATCCTCAACACATAGGGGTCTGACATAATTTCCTTATATGCCACCATGTCGTGGTCATCGTATTTTAGGCACATCAACGCCGGTACAATATCTATATAACACTCCATTCCTATTGGTAGCGCTGGCATCCGCACGGGGTATTTCTGATTCTTCGTGAGCTTTTGGAGCGCTATACCATGATGATAGGGGGGAACGTACCCATGGATATCCATAGCAGATAGCCCTTCCCAAGCAGTCGAATCGTCAACTCCACAGCTTGATTGTCCTAACTCCCCTTGGACCTCCTCCATGACTGTTGTGGATGAGAATCGCTATCGTTTGCTATGCGGGGACTCGGAATGTTGACCCCCATCACTTCTTTGGGATTCTTGTAAATGATGATCCACCCAGCATGTTGACGACCTCTTCTTCGATGCTTAATGGCCTGCCTGGTGACTCTACGCCACTGGAAACTTCAACCATGAGTGTAGTTTGAATTCCGCACCAATGCCCCTCTTGGCTCAGTAGTTCCTCACCCACTGACGCAACACTCAACACCTAACTCGGCAATTCAACTTAACAATGCAACACTGAGCTTATCCTTCACACTCGGCGCAATGGTTCCTTTCGACCAGAGCCAACCCCTTCTTATAGTGTCAAATTGTGTCCTTAACCATCCTTACCAAATCGAACCATGCATTATGACCAGATCATGCCTTAGTTACCCAAATCCGCTGTCGATTCTGTTAATCCAACGGCCGGATCTGCCATTAATGCCAATCATTCCATCATGCGACATGAATTAACTGTTTTTAATTTTCTGCATTTATTTCCGATTTGACCCGGTCGCGACCCTGGAGCTATTGCATCCTAGCGCCTAGACTGCGATACGTGTTCTCCAATTTGCGCATTATGTTCCTGCAGGTGTGCTATCCTGCCACCTAGCATCCTATACTCCTTTTTTTTATGAATGCAACTCAGGCATTGCACTTCTCCAAGCCCGTCTGATAGGTCTTCAACCTACTACCATTTACCAACTTTGGGAGCATCGCTCCATCTAACTACTGTAGCTATACTGCTCCTCTTGAAATTATGCTACTAATGTGATATGGACCAAGACAATGCATCTGCAATTTCCCTGGGTGCTTCATAAACTTGTTGTCGTACATCAGCACCAAGTCATCCTGTTGAAACTGTTTGTTCTTGATATGTCGATCATGCCAAGCCTTTTGCCGATCCTTCATGCTCTGGTGGAAACGTCCGATAAAGCGGTCTTCCTCAAGATGCACTAGCTGCTCCAGACGTTCTCCTAATGCCGCTTCATCATCCATGCTTGTAGCTGCCATGATGCGCAAACTTGAAACAATGTACTCCATAGACACAATCGCTTCTTTCCCATACACCAACTTGAATGGTGTTTGTCTTGTCAACCTTTTACAAGTGGTGCAATATTCCCACAAAACTGCTGGAATCTTCAAATCCCAATTGTCGCGATTCGCATTACAAACCTTTGTCAGCGCATGCTCCAAGACCTTGTTGAATGCTTCTACTATCCCATTTTCCTGTGGATGATATGGCGTGCTATTCTTATGTTGTATCTGCAGCTCCGCTATCAATGCGTTGACAGTGCAATTGATGAAATGACTTCCCTAATCACTCATCAATACCTTCGAGAAGCCAAACCGAGTGACGATGTTCTCGAACAAGAAATGCATTGATGTGGAAGCGGTGAAATCTACGACTGGTGCAGCCTCCGCCCATCTTGTCAAATAATCTATTGTTGTAATGATGTATCTTACACTAGTGCGCTTCCCAGGTGGGTTGATAGGTCCCACGAAATCTACTTCCCATTTATCAAATGGCTGTAGTGCCACTTGAGTCATTAGTGGCATCTCATCCCTCCTGGAGGGTTTCCGAGTTCTCTGATAGACATTGCAGGTCTACGCATAATCTGTCGCATCATTGTGAAGTGTGGGCCACCAAAGACCTGCAGGAAGCACCTTTTTGGAAGTTGCACGACCGCCATAGTTCCCACCATATACTCCTGCATGTGCTTCCGACAAGATCTTCCCTTTCTCATGAGGCAGGATGCAGTGCCACAAGATCTCAGCTAATCCTAGTTTGTGCAATTGTCCTGCAATCAGCTAGAAATCTGCAGCCTTGAGCACTATTTGCTTCTTCTGACTGGTGGTGAACTCCTCTAGTGCGGTTCCTGTGGCAAAAAACTGAATGATTTCTTTATAGTAGTCATCAGCTACTTCAACCTTAAACAGTTGCTCATCGGGCAACCCGTCTTCAATGTTGGATGGTTCCTCTCTTGTCTTAATCTGCGACATATGATCTGTCCCTGCGTTCAAGCGTCCTGGATTCACAATCACCTCAAAATCAAAATCCTGAAAAGAAGTAGCCAGTGACATATCTTCCCCCCAACATAGGCTTATTGACCAGATATTTCAATGCAGAGTGGTCTGTGAACATCTTAAAGTGACCACCTAATATGTAATGCCTGAACTTCTATAGCACATATACAATCACCAAACCTTCCCTCTCTGTGGTTGTATAGTTTCTCTCTACAAATGATAACTTCCAACTCACAAAAGCAATTGGGTGATCCAGATCCCCTTCCCCTGGTTGCGTGAGCACTACTCCTAGCACAATTGATGATGCATTGACGTGGACATGGAATTCCTTGCTCCAGTCCAGAAATACCAGTATCGGCGTTGAAGCCATCTTACATTAGAGGAAATTTAGATGAAAAATGGACCTTTTAACCCTAAAGTACAATTTCTTGTCATCACATATTAGCCAATCAAAATGCTTTAAAATTCAAACAAGGTGCATGTAAAAAAATTGGAGGGAAAAAATAAAAACTACCCTTTTTGGATCGTATTTTCAACTTATCTCCTTGTAGGTTTACTCAAATTTCAAGCGGGAGGACTCGTTGGATGCATAAATAAATTATGCATCCAACAAGTACCCATGTTGCATACTTTTAACAACATCCACACCATGAAAAAACAAAAATACATTAAAAAACGTGTTTTCTCTCACTAGAAACATGTTATTTAATCTATTTTCAATCTTTCATGGGATGTTGTTAAAAGTATGCAACATGGGTATTTGTTGGATGCATAATTTAATTATGCATCCAACGAGTCCTCCTACTTGAAATTTGAGTAAACCTACAAGGAGATAACTTGAAAATACGATCCAAAAAAGTAGTCTTTTTACTCTCGCTCTCTACTATTATTTTATTACTTTCCTTAGGAGGCCCATTTTTTACCCAAATTTCCTCTAATGGCCTTCAGCGTTTCAAAACTAACTTGACATTCAGGACTCCACTGAAATAGCGCATATTTCTTCAACAACTTCTCCATAGGGGTTGTGATCATTGCATAACCTCGGATGAACTTGCGATAATACCCAGTGTGTCCCAACGTCGCTCTCAACTGCTGACATTAGTCGGTGGTGTTAGGATTAGAATGAGTGCAATCTTTGTTGGGTATACCAACAATCTCTGCTTACAAACAATGGGACCCAGTAATATCCCAAATGGTGCACAAAATATGCGCTTCTTCAAGTTCAGCGATATCTGGTGCTGTCGACAGCGTTCCAACATCAATCGCAAATTTGCTAGATGATCGTGGATCAATCCATAGACTGTCCAGTCATCCATGTACAACTGCAAAACTTCTGGATGAAATCCCTAAAGGCAGCAACAACGACCCGAGAGAATATCGCCGGTGCATTCTTCAACCCAAATGACATCACTATGTACAACCCCATTATGTCACAAAGGTTGTCTTGTGGCGGTATTCTTTCGCAATTCTGATCTGGAGATAGCTAGAGAACCCATCCATGAAAGAATACATCTCCTGGCCACCCACATCCTCTAGCACCTCGTCAGTGAATGGGGTCAGAAATGGATCATGCAGACATGCGTCATTCAGCTTCTGCAAGTCGACACAAATGCGCACTTCACCTATCTTCTTCTCCTGCACCACCATAGGACTAATCCAGTCTGATTCCTCAACCGGTTCAATAATTCTAGCATCCAACATGCGGTCAATTTCTACTTTGACCCTCTCCTTATGGTGCGGATTCAGTCGATATGGTCGCTTCCTTATCGATTTTGCATCTGGTTTCAATGGGATCTTCATCTCCCCCAAATCCCTGAAGATTCCCTTCATCTCAGAAAACTTCGTAGGGAACAAGTCTTGGAACTCGTGTAACGGGTCTGTGACCTTCCCCATCATCTCATCATCCCAATAGTCCCCAACATTCACAAAATTTGGACTTTCCTTGTTCTAATGTTGACCTTTCGGAGCTTCAACGGCTGAATGATCGGATCAGTCGGTGCATCAGGTGCTACCCCATCACGACTGCCTTCTGATTCTGGAATATTGACATTTTGTGGATCATCACCATCTTCTGGTCTGATGGTGATATTATAACATTCCATGATTGACTGCATCCTGCAATGCATATGCAAGTCCGTATGATATGCCATGGGAACAACCTTCAAAACCACGTCGCGGATGAGCTGCGAAGCATTATGGACATCCGGGTTGACGTCTGCAAAGTTAAAATTATGAGTAAAGAAAACTTTCAACTCTAACCAAGTGGTAATCTCCCCTTGCAATTCAGCTGCAGTATACCATGATGTGGCATCTCGTCTAGATTATGGACAAAGGCATGGACCCACTCATCCTTTGGTTGCGATGCCCACAACATCTGACATTCCATCAAATGACTGCCAAGCTCATTTCATCCATTGTATTTCCCTGTGTGGTAAACTTCGGTGTCGCAAAAGCGAACCGTCATCAATCTCCAACACTGCAACCACCCATCAATCGACTTCTTATGTGTCGCCCACCAATGTGCTGGAGAAGCCTTCAGCGCTTCCTCCAGTGCCAACAATCGTTGTGGTTCTGAGACATTTTCCTCGAATGCCACGAGAAAACCAGACAATCCAGGCAACCCTTCATATACTGGCAGTGAAATAATTTTAGTTGCAACACGACATAATGCCTGCGTGACTAACCCGCACTTGCGGAGTGACACCTCATGCAAGCGATTCTGCCAATTCTCGAAAGCATCATCAGAGTCGGAAGACGCAGAGCTAGAGCTGCAACACCCAAGCTCAATGTTGGCAATTGGATGAATATAATCTTCTAAGAAATTGTATGCATGGTCCCATCCATTGGGAACTTCATCCTTTACCGGTTCAATATACTTGCGTCCTTTAGCCGGATCTAACGGAGCTATGACTCTAAGGTCGCGGTTTTAAAAATTCATCATCCGCTTCTTAAAGTTGATTACTGCTGCACTGTCATTAGCCCATCCAATCCCCAACAACGTGGGATAGGAGCTTCCCCCTTCAACTAATTCGATAACATCGAAATCAGTGTATGTCTTCATTCCCCCAATGTTCTCAACCGGGTGTGGAACTCTCCCAATCGGTGTCACCTTGGCCTGATTAGACAGACGGAGCTATACGGGAGACCAGCTCACCGTTGGAATCCCCATTTTCTTCCAAGTCTGCTTAGTTAGGATGTTGACATCCGAACCAAGATCGAGAATAACTGAATAAATCTCATAGTCTCCAATTTGAATTTTCATGCACATTTCCTTACTTGTATTCCACCTTTGTAAGGAGTTTACTGCGGACTCTCGTTGTCCTCTGGCTGGTCGCTGCAATAGCACTTCGATCTTGGAAAGAGCATCAGGATCCTTTGCCAGCAATAAACAACTTTCAAAAAAATTATGTAAGGTACTAGACTTCCACGATGGACCTTCCTCAGAAGTGGAATAAAAAATAGGGGGCATCTCACAAATAATTTCCTTACCGCGATCTTTGTCCATTGCTCGACGTGCTTGAAAGAATGCATCACGCTCGGAATCAATGTCAAACGTCACCTTCTTCTATTCGACTAACTAGATGAGATGATGTGGACCATCTTCTCCTGTTGTCGCATCTGCATCAGTGATAACTGCAACAGCAACATCTTGTGTCCTCGGCTCCGCAGAAATTGTCGCGATAGTTGCACTCTGAGTCTAATTCAGTGGCGGATTCCCAGGTTGGTTCACATTTTGGTTGGCATTCTGACTCGAGCGCTGGTTCTGGTTCTACGGTGGTTACTGCACTTGATTCTGCACTAGTTGCTACAATTGATTCTAGTTCTGTAATTGCTGAACATTTCCTGCTTTCCATCATGCAATCAACTGTGGCCAGTTTTCAACAGTGTGATCAATAACAAAACAAAATATACACTGTGTCTGCAATTGTGGGAAATCTCGCTAGTAGTGTCCCAACACTCCACAATTATGACACTGGATAGGTCTGCGACCTCCTCATCCTCCTACGCGACCAAAGCCTCCGCCGCATCCTCCGCAGAATCCTCCACGGAATCCCCCTTGCTGCTGGTATTGCGGTTGATTGAACTGTTGCTGCATAGGATTCAGTTGTAGTGGCACACACTACTTGGGATGCACATAATGTGGCTGCTATGGAGCCATTTGCATCGGAGCATATTGCAGCATAAACTGTTGTGGTTGTTGCTGCAGCACAAACTACACCTGCAGTTGAGGTGGTGGCTGGGCTACCTGTGGCTGCGGTTGCGGTTGTTGCACGACACGCTGGTCATCCTTCACATAGAATGAATCATACACTCGTTCATGAAGTAACCCATACGCTCGGAATTCCTTGTCTTCATGTCCCACAGACTTGCAGAATGTACAATACAGATTCATCGGTTTTGTGACCATATTCTGCATGTATTGACACTCCTCTTGGCGGTGCCCATATACCTGACAGATGTGGGACCATGGCATACCGCCGCCGCTCAATGGATTCGGTGCTCCTGAAACCAGATAATTGTAGAAGCCTAGGTAATTATCCTTAGTATGCCCCTCCCCACGACATCTCGTACACCATACTTCTTCATGATGTTCTTTACCCTTCTTAAGGTCTTGCAGCTATATTGTCAAGTTGGCCAGCTACGTTTGAATCTACGACATACCCGCGGCATTCTCACCAATCGGTGAAGCTTCCAACTGCATCGCAATTTCTAGAGCTTCACTCGGTGTTGTAAAATGTTTTGTTGCATCAGCGGTAGTCGAATGTGAGGGAGAAATGCCACGATGAACCATTCTTTGTGCTGGACATTGCTCATGTCGAAGATGACCCTTGCCATCAATGTTTTCAACCGTTGGTCAAAATCCCACACAGTTTCATTGGGACACTACTTAATTTATTTTAGTTTTCTAATATACTGCGCTTCAGATTTGGGTTTGCGGAACTCTGCAATCAATCCAGCTCGAACTTCATCCAACATTTTTTCTGGAGCGCTTACAGGAACCTACACAAATTTCATGAACCAGTCTAATGCACGACCCCGAAGAGTTGTCGCCAATTGTCCTTTCTTGGCATTATCATCAGTAATTTGCTTTACAATCCATACTGCTTCACATAAGAACCAGTATTGCTCAGGGTTATCTGTTCCATTTCTCTGGAACAACGGTAACTTTGCATCTTCTCCTGCCATCTTGAGCTTCCTTCCTACATTCGCTGAGCTACTAGAAATCAAGTTCTGTTGACCTGATGAACATGGTGGTGTCAAAGTTGTATTTCTTACTGGTTGAGAGATAGTGAGCGGAGGTGTGGGTATGTTGTTGCTGGGGATTGGTCCTGCCTCTATCTTGGGCATAGCCTGGTTATCCTTGTCAGCACTGTGAGGTCACTTCGTCTCGTGTGGTCTTCCTTCACAGCCTTGCGTTTCGATCGCAGCAGCACCTTCTCCTCTTCTCTGCCTCTTTTCTTGTCGAAACCTTTCTCCTCCCCTTGTAAGACCACTCTCTTCCTCGGCTTCCTTCACAGTCTCATCATAACCTGCACCCATCTACTCCTTATCATTCCATGTACTGCCCCCTTGTCGTCGCGGTATCCACCGCCTCCTCCCACCAGGGTTCTTACTGGTTTAGATGCATCTTCAGTATGTCGTTTTCGCAAATGGGCATTTTAATGGACAACTGTAGCGACAACATAAACCTACCTCTTGGCCCGTTGAAGAATTCCCTTTCTGCCTCACTATAAGACTTTATTATATCAACCGCAAACTCAGTGATGTAGCCTTCTAGTATACTATCGACCCAAACCTCAATAGCCCGCGATGCTTTGTTGTCGACTTCTTGCAGCTCCTGGATCAGTTCTGGGGTCGAGGCTGTCGGCTCACCACCTTGGAAGTTCCTCTTCTAGAAGGTCAATTTTGCTAACCACTCATACAGGATTATTGGGAACTCGCAGAAAAAATATTTGTGTGGACTGTCATTAATATACTTCCCCAACCACCAATTTGTCGACAACCAAGGGTTCTTATTTTCTTTTTCAGTGAACTCTCGCAACTTTAGGTTGAACCAATCTTGGATCTTCGGTCTTGTCGGATGCCACAGCATATCCTCCTTTCAGTTCGCACTATGGTCCCGACAACAGAACCGTTTGTTGACACAAACCCAGTCGACATGGGTTCCTCACGCTATCGGCACCCAAGCCACTGCAATCTCCCTAAGCACCGGCCCAGATAGGTTTAACTTTGTACAGCAACACCTGTAGAGTAGATGAGGTCTCACCCGATATGTTCAAGGGAGAGTTGACAGAACCATGTTTCCACCGAATCAAGGAGGATGTTGTACATCAATTGATTAACTTATTGCAACATTCAAAAATAGATCTACGCATTCAACTAAGTCATTAAGCATAATCGAGACATCATTCAATAGATCTTATCATTGACAGGTCCATAAATATGCAACAGATATAACAGTAAAGCATTAATCACAGCAAGGAAACATTGCATCATTCACAGATTTATATCGCAAAATGCATTTACCACAGATAAACAAAAAAGACACAAGGATTCTGCTCAAAAACTCTATCACATCATATTTATCTCCACAAAAACCCAGATACAACAAGATATTCAATCAACTCAGCTATCCCCAGATTCTTCAATATCTCTGATATCTCTTTGCTATCCAGACTCTTTCGGTATCTCAACACTTACAAGCGTACATCTATTTATAGGCCCACGCCTTTACATTTATGGTCCACTTAGGAAACTGCCTAACTACTTCTTAACAAACTTCTACAAAAACTAACCCAAGATCCCACATAATATGGTCCAAATGAACCAAAATACATATGACGCGGTCCAAATGACCCAAAAACTACAAAAAGTACTATCGCCACGCGCGCTACTTTCCTCCTTTTGCAGTACCTTTGGCGTTGTGCAGCATCTGTGATGTTGCGATGCTGACTCGTCAAACCGCCTGCCAACAAAGATCTTTTCCTTTGCCTCAAAAGACACAATTGTTAGTGTCTTGGTTCAGAAAAATAATGAAGGAAAAGAGAAACCTATTGCTTTCATGAGTAGGGCCTCACAATATTCAGAATTGAAATACACTACCATGGAAAAACAGGCATATGCACTTGTCAAATATCTTAAGCATTTTAGGACTTATGTTGGATTTCAAATATTGTTGGTTATGTACCTCACACAGCTATTAAAGATATCATATCCCAACAATATTTTATAGGCATAAGAGGTAAGTGGGTTTCGAAAATTCGGGAATTTGACTTAGAGATAAAACCCACTAAGTTAGTGAAAGGACAAGGCCTGGCTAAAATGTTAACTCAAGGAAATGAAGAAGCCTTAGGAATGGTTTGTCAGGCCAATAATTCATAACAAAGAGTATCAAAAGAACTTCAAATATTATAGCAGGAGCCTTGGTATTTAGATATTATCTTTTTCCTCCTTAATCTTACATTCCTAGATCACCTTGTTGGACATAAGAGAAGATAATTGAGATTAAAAGCCACTAAGTATTGCATAAAACAGGATGGACTGGGTTGCAAAAACCCAGATGGATTAATACTCAGGTGCATTGATGAACCATAGTCTAAGAAACTCATGTTTGAGTTTCATTCAGGATTTTGTGGTAGACATTTTGCAGCTAAAACAACATCCCACAAAATCCTTAGAGTTGGTTACTATTGGCCTAGTCTTTTTTCAGATGTGCACAAGTTTGTCAGAAGTAGCCCCCAGTGTCAGTTGTTCACTGGGAAGCAAAAGTTGAAAGATTTTCCCCTTTAGTCAGTAGTGGTCCAAGCTCCTTTCTAGCAGTGGGAGCTCGATTTCATTGGTCAATTTAAAGAAAATTCAAGGAATGGATATTCTTGGATTCTCACCACAACTGATTATTTCACTAAGTGGGTGGAAGCAATACCCACTAAGAAGGAAACTGACCAAGTGGTTATGGAATTCTTAGAAGATAATATCATCACTAGATTTGGTGTTCCAGCCAAATTAACCACAGAAAATGGCCCTACTTTTAGTTCATTGGACATATCTGCATTTTGCTTTAAATATGGTATTGTCTTATCCCATTCTTCGAACTATTATCCTCAAGGCAATGGTCTTGCTGAATAAAGTGATAAAGACCTCATGACCATAATCAAGAAAATAGTTGGTGATAACAAAAAAGCAAGGGATAGAAAAATTAAGTATGATTTTTGGGAAGATAGGATAACCAGGAAGGTTTCAACTGGGAAAATTACTTTCAAGCTTGTTTATGGCCTTAATGTTACTTTTCCCATTCATTTAAAGCTTCCAGTATATAATCTCCTTCAGGATTTCAGTTCAGATCAGGATGTAGTACATAACTGAGTTAATCGATTGATAGAATTGGATGAAAACAAAAGGAAGGCTCTTGACCAGTGTATCAAGAATCAAGATAAAGTTAAAAGGACCTTTGACAAGTCTGCTAAACTAGGGCCTTTTCATATTGGTGATACATTTTTATTATGGGACAAGCAACGAGAGAAGTTGGGCATGCATGTAAAATTCGACAGCTTATGGAAGGGTCCATACATCATTTGTAATTGCTTAGAGTTGGAGTGAGAGGAGGCTTTCCATATTGTAATTGCTCTACTTGTTCATTTTGCTAATAAATAAGATTTAGAGGCTAACTATGTGGTACTTCTATGTGTGGATCAACATTGTCATGAGCAACTGAGGTAATCTGTGTCATTTCATTTTCTTTCTATCTACTTGATGTATCTGGGCTCCTTCATTGTTTGAAGTAGATTAATGTAAGTAAGTTTACTTACTTGTCCTTCTTTTATAAGTATTTTTAGAGATCTAGATCTAACCTGTTTCATAAGTTTATGTGCATATTTTTTTAGTCTCCATTCATATAATATTATCAGATCTCATGGTTTTTTTCAATTTGATTGAGTGATTTCAGGTTACTAGGCTTGGAAGAGTTGTGGATCAAGCTTGACTACACCACATTTCCAATCATCATAAGACATTGTCCCTCGGTACCCCACATAAGAGTTTCTTTGTTGATCTTTTGACAACAAGTTTCCTTCACCTTGCTCTTTCTATCTTATATAAAAACTTCTTCTTGGTTACTTTGGTTTGGATAACTTTCAGATATGATCTATTTAAAATTCTTATAAATAATCAGATCTGAAAATTATATGCATAGATCGAATATACTTCAAATTTTCATTTCATAGTTTGGGTCTTGCTTGGAAACAATCATTAAATAATGTTTGCAAGTTAAATTCTTAGGATTGTTTAAGGATTTCATTTCTTAAAGTTTTTAAGGTTTATATAAAGCATCTAAGTGCCTTATTGGATGCCTTTTAAAGGTTTTCCAAGACCCTAAGAGGGTGGATTTCTAGCTATTCCATCTTAGTTCATTTTTGCAAGTTAACTAGTCTTTTTAACTTAGATTTTTTTAGTATTTTTTGTTGTTGCCCAAAACACTTTTAAAGTGATTTTGCACACTTGTTGGACTAATAAAGTTTGTTGGTTTTTGTACTGTGACAGTAGAAAGAAGTTTTTTATGCACACTTTCCAACCAACCTAAATGATCCAAAACCTTCACTAAACCTTACCTTTCCTCCATTACTTTGGTTCTACAAAATTCTAACCTCTTTTCTCCTGATCTGTAAGGAGAAAGAGGAGTTCTTCATCTTCAGTATTTGGCATTTTAATTTGTAATAAAAATTATTTTGGAAGTAAGTTCACAGAGCTTGCTTCTCATCCCCCCAGAGGGGGATTGGTGTCGGTTTGAATTTTGTGATTGTTGTCATTTTAAAAAAAAATTAACAAAATTTTCATGCTAGATTAGATTAAAGTTAAAATAAACCAAGTAGAATAAAATTTAACATCATGGTACAATCCAAATATTGGGCCATTGACACTCTTAGGATGTAGGAACATTATTTTCATTTTTGCAGACCGTATACGTTTTTCGCTACAATATTGTTTATCTTTTGAAAGAAAGTAAATCGGATACTAACCCACTACCTAGATAGTGTATTAATTAGAAAACATTTACTTTTTTCAGTCATCTACAATCAAAATACCCCCTTTTTTTCGCAAAGTAAGGTTTCAGGATAAGGGATTTCCCGAGTGCTGGCCCGAAAAGAGACTCTTCGGGCATAAAAAGTAAAATTTGTGTTCAAAATATTTTAAAATAAATGAGGCTCTGTCCCAAGTATGCTCTGGATCACTACAACTATGTCTGAACATGGTGACCAAACCAAAAAGGGGCTTAGCTACTAGTAATTAGTCTAACACTTCCTAATAAACCACCCATTTACAAAAATCCGGCATATCAATTTTTTTGGCATAGTGTGCACAAATTTGTCAAAGGAAGCAGGAACTACTGGGTAGTGACCTCGGGATACCGTTAGACTACCTACTCGTTTGGTGTAGTGTTGAAAACCTCCCAGAGACTCTGATCTATCCCACATGTCTGATTGAGAAACCACCTTGCCAGAATCCGGACATATTTCCAGTACCTTATGGTATATTGGAAATCCCCTCATCCATAATAAAAACTCATTACCAAATTAATTTTAAAATTGACCAAGAACATTTGCACAATATTTTCTTTTCCAGCATTAAAAACAACATTACAATTTTGACTCCATTTTTCAGCACTGGTCTCTCTTATTTGTCATTGCAAATCTTATTTAATTGTTATCATGTGTTGAATAATTTGACAATCATGTTTAATTTTTATGTTGTTTAAATATTTATGTTGTATTCTTTCAAGTTATATTGCAAGTCTCTTGTGTCAGTTTTGTCATTATAAAAAAATCCTAAAAAAACTAACTCGTCCACCATAACTAGCTAGCTTAATCAGCCTTAGCAATCTTTAGGGTCCACCCCCCTTGGATTCGTTAGGAGTTTTCCTAAACGGAGGAGTCAAGAATCAAGTGACAACACTTGACTCGAGGCTTTCCCCCAAGGACACACTTAGTGGCTTCAAGATTTATGGCACGTTTACCCAAGGTGTGTTTTCCGGTGGCAACAAGTTTCATGTAGAGGGAAGCTTTGACAAATACCCAATGCTAACATGATGTTCACTAGCAGAAGAAGGGAGGTGTATTATGCTTGGCTTTTGCAACTTCCAAAGAAGAAATCCCATATAAAAGTGTTTCCTTTCTTGGTATCGAACCCTTTATATCATTATTATTGCATCATTGCAATGGCCCCAAGTTCTGGTTATAACTTTCTATCCCAGAGGTAAAATAATTAGATTTTAAGTGATCTTTGTCTCCAATATCTTTAACTTTTTCTATGTTTATGATCATATGTGGGATTTGAATGAGAATTTTATTTTCAAAGGATTTTTTGAACTTATTGTTTACACATTAGACTTTATCCCTTATGGACTTGTGAACACAGAGAAACATGTGAATAATCGATGCTTGGACAAGATTATACTGCAAATGGATTTAACCTAATGTTTGTCTTGAAAAAATGTTTGGAATTTGTTTTATTTGAGACAAATTAAGGTTGTACTATTTCGTTAGTGAAGGTTCAAGACATGTCTTGTATAAAGGGATGAGGAATGCACCCTTTAGGAACTATATTTCCTGGCATGATTTAACTTCCTAAAATCATATCCTTAACTGAAGGATAAATGCAATGCATCTAAAATCCATACTTGATTTTTGCAACTAGACTTGTGGAATTAGGAACCAGTGCCACAGGTTCATGTTTTAGAATGTTTTTGACCATAACTTGATTAAAGAACTCACTAAATCTAAGAATGAAATAGAATAGGTGTGGTGTACCAGTTGTAAAGTGGAGGGGAAGTGGGTCCTGGGATGTCTCCACGTTTATTGGATTCGATCTTTATCGCTCTCCCAAGAACGACCTCACAATTAGAAGACCCAGTGAAACACCATAACTTTGGAACTATTACAAGCCAAAATTTACCCATAATAGAAAGGGTCTATTCCTATTTATTTGGTGCCACATCCCTAGTCGGCCAAGTCAATAAAATTTTAGATACATAGGTGTCTATAAATTTTGGAAAGGTTGCAAAGGAAACAATAATTTCTTATAAGTAGGGTCTTAAGGTATTGTAAAGATCAACATGAGTGCAGTTTGGTGATGTATACACATTTCAATTGCTCGCTTGAGGAGAGCGCATGAAATCCACCGAAAAAAGGAGTGGGATAATCTCTCGACGATTTTCACCATCGTGATTCAAGCCCTTCCTCACGTTGTCCAACCTGTTCGTATTCTTTTTCTTGACCCCTCTCTCTGTATTCGTCGTGGTCCCCAATAGTTGTGGGCCCTATCGCCTAACACCCCTCCTTTATCACATAAGGATATTCAACAATCTACATTCTGTTGCATTGGACTGACAACACCCTTTCGGTAGTTAATGCATAGCATTAATGAACGTCGAACCACAACTAGGAGGGGTTTGGTTATCTCGTCTAAGCACCACACCCTCCACTCCCTCCCTACCCTGCTCCAAGATGATGATCGACCCCTACATCAATTCGAATCCAGCGAACCCTCACTCATCACCTAGTGAACCCGCACTTAGCGCTCTCTCGACACCCTCTGAACTCGATGGCCTCCTCTAGGTATGAGAAACACTGAACATATTGTTAAATGAGAATAGAACACTGAACATTTTCTTGAGCACCCGACTGTTAAATGAGAATATAACATTGAATATATTCTTGAGAACTCGACATCCTATACAACACTGAAATCGAAATCCTATAAAACACTTGGTGTCACTGAGGCAAGAATGATATGAAAGATGAGACCTCTGTATTAAGCTTGTACGATTCCCATTTTAAAATGTGCATTATTATTAGCACATGTTCTATGCCTCATTACAAAGCTTTGATTAAATATCTGGATAGAGATTAAATCCCTTCAAGTTGATATCAGTTCAACAAATCCTCCTCTATAATGGAAGCCTTTACTTCTGCATTCTGCATAGGAAAGGACTTTGGAATGTAAATAAGTTGCATAAGAATGACTTAACAATACCTGATGGTAAGATGAATAATTTTTATAATAATGGCTTATGATTATTATTATCTAAATTCAAAAGTTCACAAGATTTATAGTTCTTCACGCTCTGAAGTACTTCATACATTGCAAATAAAAATAATAATGTCGATAAATTTTAATCTCAACTTATATTTATCTGCCCTATTCCCTCTTTAATGGACATTAAACACAATTGGTTATGGAATGAACATTATGGATTGGAAATTTGGAAGTTAAATGTACAGTTCAAGAGACAAAAATTATTCCAATGGAATTTTTTGTAGTTGTGCTAAAAAAACCTCAATTCATATACCAAAGAAGAAGTCAGAGACCAAGAATATCTTAGTGCCACTAAGATTTTTGGAAATTTTCTCTTCTAGGGACTTGCATAGCCCAGACTGTCCATGTACTACACTGTAATGTCAAGATCCGATAATAGTAAATAGGTACATGTTTTTAGGCATGAATTATGTCTGTACTCTGTATAAAATATGATTTTAAGTTTTTAACACAAAAGCCTCAAGTTTCAAATGATGGGTTTGATTGTTTGCGTCTTTGAAACAATTGTCATTTTCCAATGTGTAAGAAATTTTATATTTTTGCAGCTAATATTTCCGTCTACAGGGTTGAAAAAAAGATAAAAACCTTCAACAATATGCGAGAAAATAACAATCCCTTATTAATTTATGAAGCAAGATATATTCATATCATGGAGTTATTCATAAACAAGTACTCAAATAACTTGAATTCTTATCAATATCTCCACACAATGCTTATTGTTTGTCCTTAAAGTGCAGAACTAGGAAACTTGACATGGGGACAACAATGCCTGACCTAATTTTCCTTGGCATCTAGCTCCATAAGAATTGCATCCACATGCTTGTACAAATGCTCTTTTTTTTGTTTTGCATGTGCCGATGTGCCATCTCTTAAAAAATCAGGGCCTCCTTTTGTAGCATGTATGTATTGACATATACAATATGTCTCAGCCTATCAAAAAAAACTTTAAGACAACAATCACGGCTGGCATGGTATGCAAAGTGAACTACCCAATTTTAAGGTTTTATGTCATTCATTTAACCTCACTTGCTTTTTATTTAATCTCCTTTAGCAAGACATGAATCATTTCTTCTTTGTGCATCCCTTTTTTTTCATAGGTGAATATAAGTATCATTTTCGCAAAAAGAAAATTGGTGATATAGTTCAATGTGTTCAATGTCCACATGATAAACCAGGTTCTTCTCAATCAAATCGCTTCACAAGCTACACTTCCCACAACTTTATACTATATTTTTGTCAATAGGTTATCATGGGATGCCTTTTCTTACCAATGACCATGAAATTACAACTGAACCAATGCAAAATGAAAATCCGGAAGTGGATTTTCTTTCTTCCACGTAGCTAACCTTTTCACTCCATCACTTCACAAGCTACACTACCCATAGCTTTACACTATGTTTTTGTGAATATGCTATCACGGGATAGATTTTGCTTACCAATGACCATGATGTTACAACTAAACCAATGCTAAATGCAAATCCGAAAGTGGATTTTCTTTCTTCCATGTAGCTTTCCTACCCAATCTTAATCCAAATAAAAAACCAATCTGAAATCACTAGTCTTCACAAACTTGAGTTCAAATCCAGTGTTCCTTCTACATAATTTAGTATTATTTTGACTAGATTCCAATGCTCTCTCTTTGTTGCATTCATAATCATAAAAAAATAAGCCTACCAACTGCATCACTGAGATCAGGCCTTGTGTTGGTAAGTATATCAAATTTCCTACCAACTTCCTGTAGATTTCCCATCCATGTGATGTGAATCAATGTTGACTGGCAATTTTAAAGTTGAATACAAGAGGCTTGGGAAAATCTTACAGACTACAATCATTTGAACTTCTCTAGAATCTCTCTTACATATTTTTTTGCAAAATAAATATACCTTCTTTTGTCTACCATAAGTCCCAAAAAAATAATGAAACAAAAATAGATCTGTCATTTTAAAAATGTGCAATTGAATTTAATTTTAAACTTCCTCAATTAGATTTTCATGGCTACTAGCTGAGATCAAATCATCAAATTAACCACAAGGACTGTTGATGTATATGTAACTTCGGAATGTATTTCATATATGTATATTGTACTCCTATAGAGATGGTATTATTCCTCTATACGGAAGTGTTTGTATTCCTATAGATATGTTATTATTCCTCTATACGGAAGTGTCATCATTTATATTGTAAGTGTCGTAACTTATACTTGATAGGTTATTAGACCACCTTGTTGGGGTCGACCCTGTATAAGTCATGTGGGTCAAAGGGTTATTAGACCACCCTATTGGGGGTTGGCCATGTGGTTCAAAGGGTTATTAGACCACCCTATTGGGTGTCGGCCCAGTCATCATTGTGTTATGTGGTTAAGTTGAGGCCGACCTAGTAAAGGTTATTAAGCAAGTCAAGTCAAGTATAAATAGAGTGTGGGAGGCACTCTATTTCATCATTCTATTCTCACACACACTCTTTGGAGAGTGGGGAACTTGTGGAGGAGGAGAAGTTGCTGCTAGGAGATGTCTA
Organism: Larix kaempferi; assembly: GCA_027924585.1. NCBI lineage: Eukaryota > Viridiplantae > Streptophyta > Pinopsida > Pinales > Pinaceae > Larix > Larix kaempferi. The sequence continues at coordinate 10,520,078 of BSBM01002204.1, read as the reverse complement.
TCTCTTATTCTTGGGTTGTATCATTGCTCTTTCTATCTATGAGGAAGTTGCAGGGTTTTTCACCTTCTTGGTTTTCCCCAGTGAAACTTCGTGCTCTTGTGTGTCTGCATTATTGTGTCCATGATTGATATGCTGTCGATATGCTGTACATGTTATTCTCTCAGTTAAGATCTTAGATCAGATTGAAAATTCTGAAAAACTAACATGGTATCAGAGCTAGCCTGAAAGAAGGCATGGTATGGCATGTATGACACTTGCTGCACTTGCGATGCTAGGGATTGATATAACAAAAACCAGTCATCGTAGCACTTTTGCTATAAATCCATTTTGGAAAAAAATTTGGATCTGAAAATTTTACAGGTCGAAGATCAGATCCCCATATACCTTGTGTCCAAAGGACAACTCCTAATTCGTTGTAATTTGTGCTTTATTATCTGTACACTCTAGGGTTTCTTCCTCTTCCAAATCTGAGTCATAAAAAAGTGACCTAGGAAAAAAGGTCATAACTTGGGTAAAGAATATCCAAATGAAATTTCGTAAAAAGTGACAGGTAGGGAACATACTATACTTTCACAGGCCAAAGTTTTAGAGGCCAAAAGTGAACCAGTGACACTGGAACATCGTACAAGTTTGCTCTCCTGTTTTATCCAATAAACATGTCACGTTGCAACACTTGACATAACTCTCTCTTAGAGAATCCAATTGAGGTCAGAACTGTGGGGTTGCAAAGATGATAGGTCAGGATACTAGAGGTAGAAGTTTCAGACCCTATGGATTTGTAGTTTCTGAGTTAGACCAGAAACAATCAGGTGCATATTTCTGTCAAAACAGAATTGGATTTTGAGCACCTTCATTCATGGCTTTGGGAATTAGGGTTTTGGAGGAAGTTGGAATTTTTGTAATCAGAGACCACGACTGAATGCTACTCTTCAAAATCAAAATTTATATACCAAGATCAAATTTTTTGGTTGAGAAGAAGGCCGGGCTTGATCAAACCCTAGTTTGGGACTTTGATCAGAAAAGTGGAAAATTAGGGCTTCTGCAAAAGTTGGAATTTTTGAAGTCTGTGACCACGGCTGGAAGCTCCTCAGAAAAATAGAAGTTTAGAGCTTTGGATCGAACCTTTTGGTTGGGAGGAAGGGTGGGATTTATCAAACCCTAGTTTGGGATCATGTCCAGAAGATCCAGAAGTTTCAAAGACAATTTTCAGGAGTTTGAAATTCAAAGTTTGAATTTTTAGGGTTTCCCTGACAAACCCCAATCCAACTCCAGATCCAGTTTCTACAAATCAAATGGATTGGGTTAATCCTAGAAGAAAATGGATTGGTCACCTGCATAAGTGAAGAAGTTCCAGTTTCAGAGGGAGATAAGGCTAAGGCCTTACATAAGAAAATTACAAGCAATCTCTACAGGTATGACTTATCCAGGACCATATGTTTCGAGATCTTTTCATGATTAAGTTTATGGTATGTTTGTCTTCATTAAGGTTAGTACAACCTTGATTAACTTTAGACCTGTCGTATCACCTTAATAAAATTATGAATAGAAGATATTCATTGATTAGGGTTTTGACACTTATGATTGTACTAATGCATTGTGGTGTTGTATGAGGTTGATGTTGTCCGCTAATATGAAAGGTACATCAGGAAAGACAAATCATGTTCTAGTTCAAGAACATATGACCATGGTGACATGAAGACAAAGGTTCATCCATTGCCATGGTTCACATAGAAGATCTACTTATGAGGTATGTATAACTTGGTTCTATAATGGTTAACCTATGAGATATGCAGGTTACTAGCACAAGTCATTGAAGAGAACAAGAAGACATTATGTGGGTATGTTAGACATAACTAGCTTGCATGCTGATCCAGGTATGTTTTTCCTATATCAGGTTAGAATCCTACCTTGTTTTAGGATCTCTTATATAAGTATACATGGCATGATTGATAATGATTATTTATGAAGTTAGAAATTTAAGTAATCTAGGGTTTATGCATATTATGTCTCTTACCTTGATTGATGATATGACTAACCACAAGAGTTCTATGGTGAAATATGAATATGCATGAGTAAGAGAAGTTTTCCCTAAAAAATTGAATGCTAATGCTTATTATCTGTGCTTGAAATGATCATGACTATACATGTTTAAGATTATTGTGTTTTGATAGTACTGAGATTATACTAATGAATGTATGATTATGTATCAGATCTCGAGGGTAACACAATGATGATACTAGTAAGCATGCATAGTGATCGAGGATGGATATAAGTTCAAGGAAAGGTAATCCAGGAAGCAAAGATCAAGAGGGAGCACACTCCAGCATTTTTTGCAAGGATGCAGACATTCAGAGGGATTTGACCACTTCTCACAATCCACATCAGAATGGAGTTACAAAAAGGAAGAAAAGACCGAGAGGGAGTCAACCCAACAAACAAACAAAGATAAGTATTTGAATTGTCATTTCTTGTGTTTAAATAACATTGATCAATGATGTATTATGTTCCTAGACTTAGATTGTGTATTATGCATATTAGAATAATTGCATTAATGAACAATATACTACTAATATGCATATGTAATGGGTAAGCGGCCTATGGCACTGTACAACATTCCATTCCTACTTATCTAGAATGAAACCTCTTTGCTGATATGTTGGGAGTAGTGCAAACTCTTAACAATGTTCTGGTAGAGATTTGAAGACACCTAGAAAGTTACAGGATATGGATGAATGTTGTATTGAAGCATTGGCTAAAATAATTGCATGACTGTATGAAATATTTCTTTATGTGTAAGAATTTGTTCTGGAAACTATGAGAAGTTTCTAATCATACAATTTAACTTGTTTTGTAGGAAAGATCGTATATGAGCACCTACAAAAAAAGGACTACAACATTTGTTTCAGCAACAAAGTTCTCTATTGAAAATATTGAATATATTGAAGTTCCCAGGATTCAGGAAAAATGCCATGATCGAGGAGTACCAGTCGATCATGAAGAATGATGTTTGGGATGCAATCCCAAGACCTGAAGGGAAGCCTGTTATGACTTCCAAATGGATCTATAAGATCAAGCATGCTGCAGGTGGCAGCATAGAGACTTTTGTTCCTGTAGCCAGATCCACTTCCATCAGATCAGTACTTGCTCTAGCTGCAGTAATGAAATGGAAGATACACTAGATGGATGTCAAGATAGCTTTCTTGAATGGTGTAGTCGAAGAGGAAGTGTATGTGGAGCAGCCACTCGGGTTTGAGACACATGACTGAGAGTCACATGTGTGCAAATTGAAGAAAGCCCTGTATGGTTTGAAATAGGAAGCCAGGACCTGGTATGGCAGGATAGATGGTTTTCTCTCCAGTTTGGGCTTTACCAAGAGTAAAGCGGATTCCAACCTTTACTACAAGGTTGAGGAAGGCAATCTTGTAATACTACTTTTGTATGTGGATGACCTGTTTGTTACAGGTGATGATAGATTGATTACTGACATGCAACGGAAGCTTGCTGCCGAGTTCGAGATGAAGAACTTGGAGATGATGCACTACTTTCTAGGGATGGAGGTGTGGCAGATTGCAGATGGAATCTTCCTTGGACAAGGGAAGTATGCAGTAGATATTTTGAAGAGGTTCAGGATGATGGACTGCAAGGCCATGGCCACACCTATGGCATCGAACCTAAAGCTTCTGTGTGATGCTTTATCTGATCTAGTTGATGTCACTGTGTATCGTCAGATGATTGGGTCCTTGTTGTAATTGACAAACACTAGACCAGATATTTGCTTTGCGGTGAACACATTGAGCCAGTTCCTGACGGATCCCAGAGGTGTTCACCTAGTTGTTGTAAAGCATATTCTGAGGTACCTGAAGGGTATGGTTGATTATGGGCTCAAGTATGATGTGAATCAAAAGTTTAACCTGCAGGGTTATGTTGATTCAGATTGGGCAGGCAGTGATGTAGATAAGAATAGCACTTCTGGATGTTGTTTCTGTATGAGATTAGGTGTGGTCTCTTGGTTTAGCAGGAAGCAGTCCTGCATAGCATTGAGTACAGGCGAAGCAGAGTATGTTGTAGCTTGTTCAGCTAGTTGTGAGGCAGTATGGCTTCAGAAGCTACTGTTTGAGCTATTTGATATCCCGTTGGAGGCTACTGGTATCTTTTGTGACAACCAAAGTTGTGTGAAGCTGTCTTAGAACCCGGTGTTCCATGATAGGTCAAAGCACATAGAGATCAAATATCACTATATCAGGGATATGGTGCAGAGAGGAGCAGTGAAGCTCCTGTATGTTGCGACATATGAGAAGGTTGCAGATGTGTTGACGAAACCACTAGCCAGAGTGAAGTTTGAATACTTCAGAGAGAGTCTTGGTGTTCTTTAGATTGACGACACTTCGAGGAAGAAGTGATGGACACATTTGCAGGAGCCATTCCAAGCATGGTGAGAGGAGGATCCTTCCCATGGCTGTGGATTTAAGTGCTGGATGATGGGCATCAGGACGATGCTCCAGTTACTACTCTGTATATGCATCAGTTGGATGCTTTGATCAGTTTGATCATGTATTTGTATATGCATCATGTTGGATGCTTGATATATTTGTATATGCATCATGTTGGATGCTTGATATGATCAGGTGGATCATATATTTTTTGTATATGTATGAGGTGGATGCATTGTATGATCAGGTAGATCATGTACTTTTGTATGTATCAGGTGGATGCATTGTATGATCAGGTAGATCATGTACTCATGTATGTATGAGGTGGATGCATTGTATGATCAGGTAGATCATGTACTGATTTATGTATCAGGAGGATGCACTATATGATCAAGTAGATCATGTATGGTGATATGTATTAGGTATTTACTTTGTATGCATCAGATGGTGATCAGGATGATCACAGATGACGAGCTTCAGGATGTTACTCCAGATGATATGCATCAGGTTGATGCTATGATGATGATTAGGTTGATCACATGATGATGTACATCAGGATGATGTATGGTGAGTATCGGGTTGGTACTCTGTGGCCGTGGACAGGTTGTGCAGGTAGCATAGAAAAGATCCTTTAAAATCTGGACAGGTAGAGTAGTGTGCTCATAACATCCTGGGATGCTCTATCAAGATCTAGACAGGTAGAGCGGTGTGCTCATAACATCATGGGATTCTCTGAGTAGGTTTTTCTACAGGTAGCATAGAAAAGACCCTTTAAAATGCGTACAGGTAGAGAGGTGTGCTCGTAACATCCTGGGATGCTCTATCGAGATCCAAACAGGTAGAGCGGTGTGCTCGTAACATCCTGGGATTCTCTAAGTAGGTTTTGCTACAGTTTCGCATAGAAAAGATCCTTTAAAATATGCATAGGTAGAGTGGTGTGCCCGTAACATCCTTGGATGCTCTATCGAGATCCAGACAGGTAGAGCGATGTGCTCATAACATCCTGGGATGCTCTGAGTAGGTTTTGCGAAAGTTCACATAGAAAAGATCCTTTAAAATCCGAACAGGTGGAGCGGTGTGCTCGTAATAGCCTGGGATGCTCTATCGAGATACATACAGGTAGAGCAGTGTTTTTGTAACATCCTGGGATGCTCTGTGTAGGTTTTGTGAAGGTCAACATATAAAAGATCCTGGGAGATCCGATAGGTTGAGCAGTGTGCTTGTAATCAGTCCTGGGATTCTCTTTTCAGGTTTTGTTGAGGCACGTAATCAGTCCTGAGTGTTCCACAGTATGGCCAGTGATGATGAAGACCTACAGGTGGTGGGACTACATCTAGTATGAAAAAGGACTAGCTCTATAGAACTTCCTATGACGAGTAGATTCAGAGATTGATTAAGATAGCAGCATCAGTGATGATGACAATGATTCGAGCATGATGATCCAGAGAAGAAGACTTGTGCTAGCAGATCTGTGTCGAGAAATACCTTCCTAGTTAAGAGGGAGTGTTGATGTATATGTAACTTCGGAATGTATTTCATATATGTATATTGTACTCCTATAGAGATGGTATTATTCCTCTAGACGGAAGTGTTTGTATTCCTATAGAGATGTTATTATTCCTTTATACATAAGTGTCATCATTTATATTGTAAGTGTCATAACTCATACTTGATGGGTTATTATACCACCTTGTTGGGGTCGGCCCTATATAAGTCATGTGGGTCAAAGGGTTATTAGACCACCCTATTGGGTGTCGGCCTAGTCAGCATTGTGTTATGTGGTTAAGTTGAGGCCGACCTAGTAAAGGTTATTAGACAAGTCAAGTCAAGTATAAATAGAGTGCGGGAGACACTCTATTTCATCATTCTATTCTCACACACACTCTTTGGAGAGTGGTTCACTTGTGGAGGAGGAGAAGTTGCTGCTAGGAGATGTCTATCTCTTATGCTTGGGTTGTATCATTGCTCTTTCTATCTCTAAGGAAGTTGCGGGGTTTTTCACCTTCTTGGTTTTCCCCGATGAAACTCTGTGTCTCTTGTGTGTCTACATTATTGTGTCCATGATTGATATGCTGTACATGTTATTCTCTCAGTTAAGATCTTAGATCAGATTGAAAATTCTGAAAAACTAACAAGGACTATTGTCTCACCATATTTGACTAACTTGTAGAGTTTCTTATCTTTCTAAACGCCTTTGATCTACTTGCATAAACCTATATTCCTACATCTTCTTTGGTCTTGGATGATTTCAAGATACTATATCGGTCCCCTTGGCCAATTGGTACTTACCTCTACTTCAGTTTACAAGCTACCCAGTTCTTCACATGGTTCAACTAAATTTCAATGCCTGAAGTTGAAGTCCCTCTAGATTCGTTACCTCTATGCTAGGAAAACTACCTAACTACTCTGCATATGATGACTCTGCCAACACATCTCTATTAAAAAAAATTGGAAACATAATCAAACAATTTATAGCCTTTCACATACTGAAGATAACCAACAAAAATATACCTTTGACTTTTGTTATCCAACATATGTCTTCTTTTGGGACATGAAAATACTACCCAAGATAAGGAAATGTTTTACCTTAGGTTTTGTATGGTCCACACCTCCTCTAGTATGATGAATTGAACTACTTTGTTGGACTGCAGTTCATTAGGTACACTATAGTATGCACTACTTCTTCCCAGAAGGAATAATCAATACCTTTGTTGCGAATCATGCATCTAAACATCTCGATAATAAGTTGTTTCTTTCTCTCTATAACACCATTCTGCTAAGGGGTAAATTCCTTCATCAATTTTCACTCTATCCCATGGGTGTTCCAAGTACTTGTATAACTACATTGAATTTTACTCATCACCATTATCATTCCTCAAATTTGATTTTCATACAATTACTTTGTTTTTCAAACAATTTTCTAAATATTTTAAACATTTCAAATACTTCTGAATTATTAATAGTTCACAAAATTGACCCAAATTTTGTTTGTGAGGCCATCTAAAAAAGTCAAAAAATTCAAAATACATGAAACCTTTAATACACTAACAACTTTGGGCCTCATATGTTACTGAATACTAATTCAATATGTTATCTCCATTCCACACTCTTTTAGAAGTTATCCTAATATAGCTTTACCACTAGACATGCTTAACATGCTTTTGCTTCATCTAGGATTTTAGGTAAGACACTTACCATCCCCACTTCGGTCATAAACTAGAAATAGAGCAATTTGAGATGACCATAGCTCTCATGCCACAAAATTTTGGCATCCCCATCAGTTGCCACCAAGGCTACTTGTTTTTCCATAGTGGCTCCAAATATATGCAAGCCTTCTTCAAAAGAAGTTTCAATTATAGTTGCATTTGGTATCCCTAATCAAACACTTAGTGGCTTAAAATTTTACCTCAGCATTAAGTTTCTTAATTTGTCTACAAAAATTAGGTAGTTCTACAAAGTTAGGACATACAAAACATCACAAATATTTTGCACCTTACATTCCCCAATGGCATTAGTATGATGACACTCTTTGCACTTCATACTTCTCCCCATCTCCAAGTGCAACAACTTTAGTTCTTCCCTCATTTTCAATAAGAGATGAAAACAATTATTTTCTGGAACACCACATGTTTTTAGGTTCCTTAGTAAAACAACAGTTCAAACTTTAAACTCATTTGTGTCATTGTGATGCTTAAAACATACACTACTTTTCATCTTTCTCCTTTCATGTATCTGGCTTATTTTCGATAGAGATACCTATGTGCCTCCTAATATTACAAGGAAAAGGAACTGTACAAATATTTGTTATGTGACTAGCTTTTCCATTTCTCAAACGACAAACTTCTTTCTATCCAATGTTTATAGTGTTTAGTTTATGTAGCTGACTTTGATCATCATTTTTTAGTTTCCTCCTTCAATTTGTAATTTGAGGAGGACATTCCAGGACATTTCTGTATATTGGTATTTATGATGATAGATCATATTCACTAGGAACTACAATAAGGTTCTTGGGAAAGCATGCCAATAAGATAAAATTTTAATTTTACCCACCTAAAATTGTAGATAATTACAGTTGTGTCTCTATATATATCAAGGAAATAATAAAGTCATGAAAGACTAAAAGCACATAAAAGGCAGGCAAAGCTAATAACATGGAATAAATAGCATATAATCAAAATGATACTTTAAAATAATTGGACTTATAACAACACAGAGAAAAACACCATACTATAGAAACTAGGAACCTATGGATGTCTGAATATATAACCCAAAGTCAAGGTCAATCCTTTTGAATAATCACTTGTATTTATTTCAATAAATTAACCATATAATGTTCTCATTTACATTCCAGGACAGTTTTGTATATTTAAATTTATAATGATCATATTCACTAGGAACTATAATTGTCATATTTTTGTGAGTGAAATTATCCTAGCTCTGTTGATTTTTTCATACAAAGATAGTGGAATTTGATTTTGTGTAGTCAAAGGAGAATAAGCATTACTTTTTTCTTTTGTATCTCAATTGTTTGCACATTTTTTGTAGGATTCCATACAAAATGGTTAGGCAGAACATATGAATGACTATAATGGGCCTAGAGTTGCAAGATCGTAAAGGCATGACCATTTTTTTTGTAAATATCTTGTTTGGCCTTAAATACATTGAAATAATGGAACCATTGATCAAGTTTTCAAAATCCCATCACATCGAGTTCCCCACTTTATTAAAGGGGATGAAATGAATCTTGATGCTCCTTGTGATTTCAACCATAGCCAAAACAAGTCCCCAAGAAAGAGGGATAGTGCAGCCTTGCGTTATGAAGTGTAAGTATTTCAAAATTTCATTGTTTGGATGTGCATAATCATAGTACATTTATAGCTTGTGATATGCATTAACATTTCAATTTTTTTATGCAGATATACTTGTTCATATGGCCCGAATGATAAAACATGAGAGAAACCAGATAAACGAAGGATCAATTCATTTGTGAAAAAAAGGGGTTTCCAATGCCATTTTATTTTTAAGGGTATGGTTAACAATCCCAAGGTAGAGATATTAACTTATAACAATTATGAGTATGAATATGCACAAGGAATGCCTTGTCATAGAAGGCATGACACTTCGGGTGAGCCGAGATCCATGCATAATCCAAGGCTCTCAAGGGACATTGTTTCTTGTGTGGAAAGTTGTTATTATTTTGATGTCCCAATCGATTCGGTGTGTCAAATGAACATCAACAAATATGTTGACATGGATGTGGCAGATCGGGATAGGTATTTCTTCTTGCAAACGAAAGCTGTTGCAAACATCTACATTCGTTTGATAAAATGAAAGTATCAACAATTCACCAAAAAGGCGAGACGAGCGTGAATCTTTGGTATCAAAGACATAAAGATGATAATTTTTTTCTATCAAAAACCCAATGGTGGAGATGTCCCATTTATAATTTGGATTCAAACAAAGTGGATGCCAAAGACAATGGTTAAGTTATCTCAAAGTTTAATTGTAATGGATTCCACATTCAGTACAAATAAGTACACGGTAAGTGCGATGATAATGATTGATTTAACATGATCATTTGAGTTGTATCCATTCAATGACATTAATGACTTAAATTTGACTTGATTTGTTCTATGAATGTGGCAGTATCAACTGTACACACTTGCCACATTTGATAAGCAACAAAATGGGGTTCTGATGGCATGGGTTGTGGAATATCAAAACACATCACATGATATTGCATTATGGTTGGATCATATCATGCAGAGTTGTTACCAAGCTTGTCATGATTGCAAAGCCAATGCTTTCATGGTTGTCAATGCATTGGCTGAAATATCTTCTTTGAGGTAATTTCAATCTTGATATTTTGCGATGTAACTTGCATTTATTCTATGAATTTCAGGTTTAAACACATTACATATGGTAGGAATATCACATGTTGCAAAGTTATGTTATGTGTTTGGCATCTATGGAGGGCATAGTCGAAAAATGTGAACTAGATTGCCACCAGTCCAGTAAAAGCGAGTGCAATGTTTAAAGCCTTTGGTGATATCATGAATTTTTGTTCCAATGATGATGTCATTGACGTAATTGATAGATTTTTCATCAAATTCATAGATGAGGAATATTTCTTGGAGCATTTCAATAGGAATTGGGTTTATGGTGACAAGGTTTGTAATTGTACATACTTTTGCTTAAATTTTTGTTTTTGTATTTCATAAATATGAGATATTTGCACTAATTACATTTTTTACTTGTAGGGATGTGGGTAAAAGGTTGTCGTGATTTTCCTCATGCAAATCAAAAGACAAATAATGTTGTTGATTCCTACCACTGCTATTTGGAGACAAAGTTTCTATCTGATAGAAGGAAGAAGTGTTCCCATAGGATGGATTGGTTAATATATGTCCTCCTAACAAAATTTGAACCATTTTATCAATTCAAAGAAATTTTGAGAGAAGGAGGATATTTGAACAACTCTAGGAAAGAGAAGCAACTTGAATTGTTAACTAAAAGAGCTAAAATGATTCCAGATAGTGATTAATGCCCTTATGAGATCATACCTCATGCTTATTGGGTGAGGAGTCAAACTAAACATGACAAGCGGTACCTTGTCACTTAGTACCGCCCAAATTTTATAATGTATGATTTCCTATGGTTTGTTTGCGGCAACATTTTCAAGCACGCTATAAAGTTTGATTGGTTGTATTTCCCCTCAAGGGATTCAGATATGCTATTGGATAATGATGCACCACCTTCTTAATTCAATTCTCCTCCCGAGATAATTATGGATGAACCAAATAGTGATGTATATGTTGATGAAACTGTTATGCCTGATGATAATGTTGATAATGATGTTGATGCACTGCAATTAGCTAGAGAGGATTTGTTTGGTTAACTTCAACTACTTCAAAATAGTCCTCCTGCCACTCTGACCAAAACTAAACAATTGATTGGTCTTGTTAATAAAATTATGGATGATTCCAACAACCTTCACATTATGGATTATGGATTATGGATTGGTTGCATATGAGTCATCTTTGAAGAGGAAAAAGAGTTTCCTTATCCCTAAAGAGAAAAACAGAAGAAGAAAGCAAAATAGAGGATTGGATATTGATTTGAGTTTTAATCCATCCGAATATGAATCATATCAATTTAAGTACCTCAATAAGTGGGGTTGTCCTCAATCCAACAATGCATCCTCGAGTGCCCCGGGTGAGTTTCATAGAATGGGACAGTGCATGTGCTTAGATTAGTTGTATTTAGCTTACCTCCTTTTTTAACTTGCGGTATATGAATGTTTTTAGAGGTACAACAATCCACTCGTATGGATAATTCAATCCAAGGATGAATGAATGCAACATCATTATAGTCTCCCTATGTTTTCGGGTACGCTTGATAGCACTTCTTGATTTAATCCCCGATGATGTGTCCCTAGTTTCTCTTTCAATTTTTTTATTACTTTATTTGATGTTGATTATGTGTTGTTGTATTGTTGACTATCTACATGGCAGTTGATTGTTGGACAAGGGGAGAAGCATCTTCTTCTACTATTCATGGAAAGGGAACACCATAACAATATTCCAAGAGATGAAAAAATGTTACAACTCAAAACATAAGCATGAATAGAAACAATTCAAGAATAAATTTAAGTTCTATCAATTATAATGGCATACCACCTTAACATTGTGCTCTCAACACATATCTCTAGGTAATAGATGGGTTTCTTATTTTGGAGGGACATATAGGATTCCATTGGTTCTTCCTAATAGGTCTTACACTCAATCCACATCCATCACATGAGGTATTTTGTCTCATCAAAGGTATCAAGCTCTCCACCCCCACATCCACCTATCCCATATGATGTTTGTGGATTATATTTTATTCTTTGTAAATTGATGAGAGGGAGATTCAAAGGACCTATCATATTCACTAGATACATTATCTGACGCATTGCGCATGGAGATTAGTAAAGATAAATATTTGACCATGTACCACAATTCGACTATGAGACGATCTTAAAATTTGTTCCCTTTATTGTTCAATATTTTTAAGCCACACTTCAAGATTTTTAAGCCACTGTGATTTGCTTAGGGTTTCACTTGGAACCTAACAAGTATGCGACCAAAGAGTGATGATGGATGGTTGAATGGTTCATTTCCTGCATCAACCATTAGACACATAGGTGGATCTTTAGAGGTGGTAGGGATACATTGATTAAGAGTGTACTTTAAGACATACTTGGTAATTGGTTGAACTTCCAAGCTATCCCCATCCATACACTCTCTAGGATTTGAAAAACACTCTTCAGATTTATTTGGAAAGGTGTGAAGGGAACAGGGGGAATATCCATGGTAGCTATACCTAAGAATATTGGAGGTTGAAGTATAAAACACTTACCTCTTTTTGGGAAAGAACTAGTGGGAAAAGGAACCTAAAAATTGATAAGCAATGGTCTGATGTGGAATGAAATGCTAGATTAGAAGTATATATCTCTTACAACTATCCAATATTTGTTAAGGAACCCTTTCAAATATTTTTAGGCTATATCAAAGTTTTGGAAGTCCATTATATTATCAGCTCAGTGGATTATGGAAACATGAAGATGGGAAATTGGGAATGTCTCGAAAATCCAATTGGGAACTGATCAAAGGGTGGGACAACCTATAGGATAACAAATTCTAATATAAATGGTGCCATGTGGAATATAAATCTCATTTTACTTAATCAAATAGCTATAATAATCAACATTGGTATACAACATTGGGCATATGCTCAAGGAATTGGACTTCTAATCATTGAAAATAAGTACTAGGACATATTCATCAAATAATTGGAAAAATATGAGATGTCATCTTGAGTCCAAAGATGGATGAAATACTCTAGGACATCAATCGAAAGATGGGAAAATATAGTTCCAAATTGAGATACATTCTACTCCATCTTGATCTTCCTTTATACAATCACTGATGGCAACAATGATTATGGAAAATATCAAGTCCACCTAAAACTATATTACATGCTTGATCATCCTAAGAAATCCCAACCCCACTTGGACATACTGTAATGTAGAGTTTGGATGTGAGCTAGCATATTTATACTCTATGGAGAAAATAAAAAGACAATGCACTTCCTTTTCTCCACTACCACTTCACGAAAGAGGTTTGGGATATACAAGAGTTTAATATAGTTAACGATCTCGCAGACTTGTCAAGGAATCCAAGAAGCCTTGAATTCATCTCAAATAAGTGGCGTGGGGATTTAGTGGATGAAGACCAAGGAATCACCCTAGAAGTATTATGGTCAATTTGGATTACTTGGAATGAAGGTATATTTCAATTTTAAGAGACCCTACACTTATACACTTTTATTCATATTAAAATTTAGTAGGTTGACTAACTTCATTGTGCAAAACAAATGAACCTCAATCACTGATTCACCCTCCTATTGATTGATATTCCCCCCTGTGGTTACTTTGATGGAAAATATCGAGGAAACCTAGGACTAAGTGGAACATGAATTCGTACTAACATTCCTTTTGGAAATACCCTTGCTTTCATTTGATGGAAAGATGGTTGTTGTTTACACACTGCTACAAATTTCTTGGGATATTGTCATTAGGCACATTTTTATTTTTTGTGACACATATTTTCATATAGTGGCACAAAGGTAATGGAGCATAGTTGGATACCACTCATTAGGACAATGTTAGACCCTATATATATCTTCAATGGGATGTAGTTGACTTCACTAACTTATATATTCAGGGATCTCAACATATTTGCAAATGGATTAAAAAATAGGGTGGTGTACACAGGAGAATCTAAGGATGAGTCATTCCCAAATGGGAGATTTATATTTCTTCCTGTTAATGGTAAACAACGTCTCTTGATTTTGCACCAGCAAATATAAAGACTAGAATACATCTTCTAAGTGATAATTATGATAGCTGAAGGAGACTAGAATACATCAACATTACATCTTTCTTGAAGAAGTTCTTCTTTAATGTCATAATTTATTTAATGTCTTTCTTTAAAGTCATAATTGTTGTAATGCATTTCTTCTTTGATTTGAATACTTATTTGCATCTTCCTTCTCTACCATGTGCAGTGACTATCACAGTTGTCTTTGGCTTCAATGAGTGAAGGGTCCTCTTTTTTTGCTTGAGGAGTTGGAGAACCTTCAGGGTAAAAAAAGAGAAGACACGAGATATTTTTCTTCTTATATCAGATTTCAGTATTTACTATTTTTTTACCTTTTATAAGCAGAAGCTTCTAGCTCTTAATTTGGAGTCTGGACACATTGTATATGAAATACCTATTCATCAATGAAATTTTGGATATCTATTAATATTTTTCATTGTATGGTCATGGATTTATTGAATATGGATGGAAAAAGTTTCTTTTGGATTTAAAATATATCTTTATTTTTTTAATAATGTCAGGATATGTTTATTTTTGTTACTTCCACTCCTCTATCATTGTTGTAATGGGTCTCATCGGTGTCAGTTAGGTTGCTGCTAGGACAACTAGGCTAAGGGCTAATGTATTTACAAAAAATCATGTACGACTTACATTTTATTACTATGTTGTTAACTGATTTAACAGTTCATTTCTTCCAAGGATAGTTACCAAGAAAGAGCTAGAACATATATTAGAAAAATCTTCAAATCTTAGATGGGTGCATAGTGGATTGTTTTTTGGGTGGTAGAGGAAACAACTTAGAATCATATCACAAGTTTCTTTCATTTAGTTGTGAGGTTCTGATAAATAACAAAAGGCATGAAATGCTAAAATTTGGTTATTTGTGGATTACGAATGCATTCTCAACCATCCTATGATGTTCAAATTTTAGGGCTCAGATTGTCTGACAAATAATATGAGCTAGAATGTTTTGGCTACTCAGTTTCCTTTCTATTGTAAATCAGTGTTGTAGGATATGTTTAAATTAGTGGAATATTACTACACAAGAAATATATAGTTTTTTAGGTTTTCTGCTAATTATAGTAAACTGGAAAATTTATTGGTAAGATACTATAATGGTATGATCTATATATGGAGGTCAGTGGATTGTTTGTCAATTTTCTCTAGCAAGAGGCACCTTGTCGATATATTTTGTAAGAAGTTAAGAACATATTATTGTTCAACTTCTTCATTGTACACCATGCAAGTTATCAAAGTGGATAGAGATCATGGATATCAGAATTTTGGAGAGTTTCCTCTAATTCATACAAAAGAATAGCTACTTCTACAAAATGTTTATATAAAATGAAGATAAAATATGTGAGTATGTGAATATAAAGAACACATTAACATTTTATGAAATATGTGAATATAAAATGTTGTCAGAATTTTTATTTTGGAAAATAGTGTAGAGAAGTGGGAAAAAGGATTTGATCTGAACATCGCTCCAGTATCTTTAGAGTCCAACATGTCTGATAGTGTCTCCTTTGAAGTGCCAAGAGATGTCCTGTGTGATTGAATAAATACATTAATCCTCTAAAATTGAGAAGCCAAAAGTGCTATGAAATTAAGATCTATGAATAAGTTGGTAAAATGTCCTTATATATTGAGATCAAATACATATTATAATCCCAAACGAAGTTGGGGGATGGTTTACGGGGATGATCCCTTTATATGAAACTAGTGGGAATTTCCCCTTTATTGTTGTTTCAGTAATAAATATAATTTGGTTCCACTTGATGACACTTGATCACAACACTTGGACCACTCATGATGTACTTAGCACTTTAATTGATGTATAAGACCTCCTAAAAAGGAGGGGCCCCTCATTTGTGTACTTTCATTCATTGTAAAAGTGGAAAAAGGGACAATTATATTGGGAACTCCCTTATAACTAAAACCCTAACAAGCCCTTTGATATGCTATAAATAGAGGGCACTCTCATTATATCATATAATATTTTGGAATAAGAAAAACTTAGCTTTTAATTTTTTGCTTCTACCTTGTGCATCACCTCACAATGAAAGGCACTATGGAATACTTTTGTATTATTTTCTAGGGTTTGTTCTTTCATCAATGCATTTCAGGTAATATTGTGATATTTTATGTTGCATGGAAGAACTAGGGTTTTTCATAAGTTCCTCTTGTTTGGTAAGGGTTTTAATGTATGTTATGGTTTAGCATATCCTTCGACCTCTTGCAGGTATTAGGATTTATTTCCTCATGCATCATGTATCTCCTTGAATTTTACTAACTTGTTTTTAGGTGAGAATTTAACAAAAGCTCTCCTTCATCTTGCATGTTGGAGGCTCAAGAAGCACTTCATCATGTTTTTGCCTCAAACGCTTGGTGAGAGAGTGGATCTTGGAATATGCCCTCCTCTCTCATGGAAGATCATCTTTGGTAAAGGAGACTCGATGCCCTTATCTCAAGGCACTCGATCACCAAAAGAGCTAACTTGTTACACAAAATATTTTGCTTTCATCAATTTTCACCGAGGGTTTCTTCTTACATAAAAATACAAAAAAAATAGAAAACTTTAAAATCACAACAAAATAAAAATATGTTAAAATCCTAAAAAATATTTACTGCTTTTTCTTTTTCCATAGCAATCCTAAGCCTAATGTCATCCTAGTATAAGAATTTTTAGATTAGGCATGGGTAAAAATTTTCCTTTGCTTGATGGTGTTGCGTTAACCCTAGTGAGCCTTTTTGTCATGTCCCTGATCCCCTTGGTGACCTTTAGAGTGTTAGGATATTCATCATGCAGTTTTATGTCTGCATGCATTTTCGCATGCATGTCATGCAATTGCATGCATCCCAGTCATCAGTTTGGTGTCACCCAACACCTAGTCCCCACTTTGCTAGCCTCGTGTTGACACAAACCCAGTCAACAAGGGTTCCTCACGCTGTCGACACCCAAGCCACCACGATCTCCCTAAGAACCGGCCCAGACAGGTTTTACCCTGTCCAGCAACACCTGCGGACAAGATGAGGTCTCACCCGATGTAATGTCCCCTTCTCCTTAGAACATGCAGGGAAGGAAACATTACCCAATATTACCAAACACACCGGGCTTTTGGCAGACTTAGCCCCAATATTTTTGCTCATAAAATACATAAGAATTAAAACTTCTATGTGTAGATTCGAACTTCAATAAAACACAGTGGAATTTAAACATATCAACACACATAAGCATAAACATAAGATGATTCCATATGCAGGGATTCAATCCCATTCTTATGCTATGCACAGACTTCATTACTTCATTACAATATCAATCTCATGAATAAATAACATTCAGATTTAGCACATTGCAGAACACACATATATATATATAAATTAAATTCACAAAGAGCACTTATCTTGTAACGCGATGTCCAACGACTGGCTACGTGAGAGCAACGTTCCACCCAACCATAGATCTCTATCCAGCCTGTATTCTTTTAGCTGAGAGATCACCCCCGAGCTGGGCTGTGTATCCACTAAGAAGGAACTAGATGGCTCACTCACAGTCAGGATTCCACTCAGACAACCATGCTAAGCCAACACACAGTTGGGTTTTTCAAGCATGCAATGGGAAATGGAGAGGGATGCTAGTCCACTGAGCTCATTCCCAGAGCTAGGTACACATCAAGCTAGACTCAAATGATCCTAGCCTCCATTCGAACATCCACACTTGGATTTCTCACAGCTTTCTTCAGCAAATAACCCAAATCCGTCACTGATTTTCTGGGTAGTTAAAACTGTGTTTTCCCATGGATTTTCGGGTAGCTATTGCTTCCAAATTCGCCCCAAGGCTCATACCAACGGATCCCCCATTGGATTTCACTGTCCAATACCCATTTTGGGCGTTTTTGGCTTCCCAAAATGTGGGTTCTCCCACAGTCGCGATTTTCTGGTTTCCTCACTGCTGGCACTCGTTTTTGGATGGGGAATAATGCTAGGGTCCTCTACAATGGAATGGGGAGGATAATGAAGCAAATCCCAAGAGGTAGAGTGACTTCTTGTACAAGAAAACAAAGCCCATACCTACTCATACGAATTTCAGGGCTGCCCATGCTTTATTGAAGCCATGGGATGAAATCTCAACCACTTCCTTACAATAGTCATAAATGTCACCTAGGGAAGTCAATGGGTTCTGATAATGACATATGGCAGCCTAGGGTTTAGTCCCATAGCCCCCTCACCACTCCCTAGTGGATACACATGGCCCCTTCTCATTCATTGCCTCCGTAGCCAGTTTTGGTATCTTATATTGCATGATGTTTATTTACATCCTATTACAATTTCCATGGCTTAAGAGCACATGGTATCAAAATATCAAATACTTGCCCTTTAAATAAAATTCGGGCTTTCACTAGCGGGGCCTTGGCCTTGAGCTCCACGTTAGGAAAACATGCATCACATGTACACATTATTTACATTAAAGGCTAATATATCCTAAGGGTCGAATTGGGGGTATTACACCCGAGATGTTCAAGGGAGAGTTGACGGAACCATGTTTTCGTCGAATGAAGGAGGATGTTGTGCATTAACTAATCAACTTATTGCAACATTCAAAAATAGATCTAAGCATTCAAATCAGGCATTAAGCATAATCACAACATCATTCAACAGATCTTATCATTGACAGAACCATAAATGTGCAAT
This sequence comes from Larix kaempferi, assembly GCA_027924585.1. Lineage (NCBI taxonomy): Eukaryota > Viridiplantae > Streptophyta > Pinopsida > Pinales > Pinaceae > Larix > Larix kaempferi. Next base: position 10,501,033 of record BSBM01002204.1, on the reverse strand, counting down.
GGATATAACAGTAAAGCATTAATCATAGCAAGGAAACATCGCATCATTCATAGATTCATATCGCATAATGCATTTACCACAAAGAAACGGAAAAGACACAAGGATTTTGCTCAAAAACTCTGTCACATCATATTCATCTCCACAAAAACTCAGATACAAAGGATATTCAATCATCAACTCTTTGTCTTCAGCTATGTCAAGATGTCTCAACACTTACAAACCTACATCTACTTATAGGTTTGCGTCTTTACATTTACGGTCCACTTAGGAAACCGCCTAACTACTTCTTAACAAACTCTACAAAAATATGATCCAAAATCCACATAATACAGTCCAAATGACCCAAAATACCTAGGATGCGGTAAAAATGACCCAAAACTATACATGATGTGGTCCAAATGACCCAAAACTACATAAACTATTATCGCCTTGCGTGCCACTTTCCTCCTTTCGCGGTACCTTCCGACTTGTGCAGCATCCGCGATGCTACGATGCTGACTCATCAAACTGCCTGCCAACGGGCCCCCAACACAATCTTGTGGCTCGCCCTTGAGCCATGTCAACTGGACATGGTGTACTCAATGGTCTTTAGCCCAATGTCCTCGTACAGTTGATTGACCTCCTGGACCCGCTCATTCACCACCACAGCCACCGCTTGGGTCTCTGTCACATCCTGCGCGAATCGATACTCAGTCATCTTCTTTGCAACTTGTCAGCGACCCTCCTGCACAGCCTATAGTGCGAAACTGTAACATCCCGAATATTCATAAAAATTTAAAATTTTTGAAACAACATTAATTATGATAATTATAATTGTGGAAATAATAATTGTGATTACGACAACATTAATTGTAAAGTTGTTAGGACTAAACATACTTTAATTTCGGTTTAGCAGCAATATGAAAATGACAGATTTAACACATAATTAGTAAGCATGATTATGATAACAAATGCACTAACAAATCGGAAATATGATGCGACACTTTTCTTTTGCAAGAATACTGACAATTTGACCTTTGATGCATAAGGGTGTCCTACGAGGTACCCTGGAGTTCACTTAGCTGCAATGCTAATGCACTTGAATATTCTATGTGCAGATGACAGGTAAAAGGTTCAATAACTGTGTAGTTAAAGCACATTGTGTAATTCAAATCAATCGTCAAATAGAAATATTGTGAATTCTTTTATGAAAACAAGTAATTGTAGGTATGATGGTTTAGTGCTTCTTCCCAGTTTCTCGACACTGTCTTGTTTGATTATAAAGTTGAAAATAATGACGTTTAAAGATATACATGCTGTATACGTTTGTTGTCGTAAGCCAAAGACGTAATTCTAGCTTGGCTGTGATCTTTTTATGCTAGTTACAAACATTTGTTGAAAGTCCAAAAGTATAAACTCCTATATTTATATTTTTATAAATGGTGAAAATGAAAACTATGGTTAATATATTAACAACATAAACATTATATAATTGCTATCTTATAATAATAGTTTTGAAATTGCAATATTATAAATGTTATATATAAAAGTTCACAATATCAAAATAATATGAAACTATGTTTATTACATGGCTAAACTTAAGCCTTGATACCCTAATTCGAGATTATAAAGTTAAATCCTATATCTACTATGCAAACATAACGATAACATTGTTAAATTTATGAATATCCAAATGATATAACGAAATTTTGACCAACGCTTTGAACTATAACTACTATACAATTTAACAACTTAGAAACTATATCGTGGATTTTTATGCACTGACATGAAATAAATATCGACAGGGTGGCGAACTGTTGGTTCATTAAATGGTGTAAGTTTCAAGTTGTCATGGAGATCGAGTCTCGATCCTGCATTCAAAGCTTGAAATGAAAACTCCAAGTGACAAGGATTGTTACCACTCTAAGTATTGTAAAATTGTTGTAATGGTGAATGCCGAGACCACTGTGTAATGGTTGTAAGTTGATACTCCTCCGAGCTGGATGTAAAACGATCCAACGTGATCCATCGTGGCAATACCATGTATGTGAAGTGATAGCGCATTAAATGAAAGTGTTTTTCGCACAATGCAACCTCGCTGGCACAACCATGAACGTTGATTGTGATGAGTTTGGGCCGTTAGATTACAACCCTAACTTCTATCGTTTATTTGGTTTATGAGATTGGAAAGCTGTTCAATGTTCTATTGTTTTCGGCCTGTATGGTCGACATGCTACCGAAATTCTAGGGTAGAGGGTCTGTAATAGGTTTGACCTTGAGACCTATAGATAGGGTTGAAATTTGCAAGTTCTTCCCACTCTAATGGCATTGTAATTTAAGAATTAGGTGTCTGGTTCGGAGTGATATCAAGTTAATGTTTTAAGCTTTTCGTTTTAGAAGAGGAGTGAAACACACAGGCTGCAATAGATAGAAATGCCTTGGTCTCGTCTACAACAAAGGCTTATTTAGGGATGCAAGAGCTCGACCGCTTATTAAGAAGGTAAATACTTTCAAAAATCTTAGTATTTTCCTTTGTTGAACTTCGATTTAAGGTTTGAACATACAACAGATACTTAACTCTGGCTATTTTTATGTCAGTTGCAAGTGGTGAAGAACGTGTTGAGCAAGGGTTTGGAAAAGGCGCGCTTCCATTCCTAGTAAGCTCCGGGTCTAAAACCCTCGTAGATTCCCTTCGTCTCTGGTTGATTTGTTTCAAAGGGATGAGTAGCCAGTTTCTCATCATGCCTCATCGTTGTCTTCAGTTGGAAAACTTAAAAAAGAACTTTTGTTATTTGAATGGTGTCTGTATAGGCTTCGGCCTTTGTTTGTTTCCATGATACTTAATCGTTTGGCTCTGATGTCTATCTTGTTGAACTGTGGGTTATAAACTCGTCAATACAGAGGGTTCTTTGGATTTGTTTTGAAATGTTTAAAGTTTGGGTTTAAACCCTGTGCGTTTTCGTTTGGAAACATGTTGTAATTGTTTTGCTTCTGAGAATATCATTATCCTTCTTTAAGTTGGAACCTGTAATGGTGTAAACATTTGAGCACAACCTGATGTTTAAGTTATGAAACGATAAGTAGAGTCGAGGCTTGTTTACAGTGGATACAAGCTTTTCTCCTCGATAATAAAAATTATGCTATAACGTTCTATGTGATTTGTCTGTACTATGTGTTTGAGTGTTGTAGGTAGATAATGTGGTTTTCAAGCTAAGCCAGGGTTTAAGAATTCATCGTAGAAGATAACTCTGTAAAGTATAATGACGAAATGGATTTCATTTCATTTGCACAAGAAACAAACAGGTCCATACCCTAGTTCGTGTTTTGTTTGAATAGAAATTAAATGTTGTTATATGAGATCCTAAACAGAACTATGGTGCCAAAACTAAGATTCAATCTGTAGCCTGTGTAGATTGTAAAGTTTATGTTGTAAAAACAATGATAATGGAATCGAATTTCTAACTAGGGTTTGATACGAAACTCAGTTTTGAAATCGACACTTATAGTTTAGAAAAATCTATATGGATAAAATGAATGATGGCAATCATAATGCTTATAATGTTTATAATGTTTTCATATTCTGTTTTAACTGTAAAATCGAAGGCAAAAGGTTATAGTGTGAAGTGAAAACATTGTGTATTGGTGAAGTGTGTAAAACTATGTAATGACAGTTAGATGCAGCTTTGAAATAATGAACACATTTATACATTTACAACATTACTATTTATAATGGAGATATGATAAGAGTAAGATAAAAATAGGTTTTGCAATCCCTTTGTTTACAGTTTTTGATAATACTGAATTGATTATAAATAATGTATTTTATAGTGAATGTATGAAGGAAAATACAGTGTGAGTAAATAAAAATGTTAACTATAATTTCTAACTTATGATCAAAACTAGCACTTCTTATTTATTTGCAGTAATGATACTTGTTTCTAAATATAATGTACAGAACTTTAAAATGTATTGACTTCCTATGTAAATAATAAGGATAGGAAAAACACAATGAAATTATACAGTCAAAAACTATAATTGTTTCCATGAAAACAATGGAATCTTCTACACTGTAATAAATACTTTCTAGTAATTACTACTGTTAATTATAGGGAAAAAATGAAAAAATAATTCAATCACTGCACATGTCTATTCGAATCAGTGGCATTTGCCTATCTTCTAATCTATTCTTAATTTGCTTATCTACAATAGAGTACGATGAATAAAACAACATGTGGAAAAATGTAGATACTGGTTTATTAATTCAAATCATCATTGTAACTTAAACATGTAGACTTTCAAACAGAATCAAAACATAATTCTTCTTCCAAAACAGAGATTAATAAATGAATTAAAACAGGAGATAGTGAAACCTGGAATAGTCATGTAGGGAAACAAACAACCCAAGAAGATTGTTCCACCCAACCAATTCCTGAAAGCAGTCAAATACTTTCCTCAGGACCCCCGAGCCTGTTCACTGAACCACCAGGAGGAAGAAACTTAGGAATTTAGGATCTCTTCTTTGCAGTAGAAAATAACTTCTAAGTCTTCAATAGCTAGCAGTCGAAAGGACCTACTCCAACACCGCTGGTTCTTCTGAGAAAAATAAAGACTTATGATTACACTCATAGCTAGCCTCCCTATTCGAATCTCTCAGTGATCACCTGATGCACATGAGGAAATATTCTGCAGAAATATTGTGTAAGAGCCGCCTGCTCAATTCGAATTTGCCTTATGTAGGTTGCCTAGGCCTTTTCAGATGTTACTGGGTCATTAATAGAGCTGCCTACTCACTCCCTCCACTTGGGGGATAATGCCACATTTTTAGGGGTAGTTGTCCCATAACCAACAGCTACTGGTGTGATGCAATTGCTGCCATCTGTCCCATACCTTCCAACAGCTTCCATTCCTCCTAGTGGGTCAATGAAAACTCATTTAACAGTCCCCTTGGGTGTTTGTCTCCTAGCTAATTTATTTAAATAATAATAATCAGTAATTACATTCATCCTTGATCAGAATTGATCGTAATTACAAAACTTTGTAATTAAATATAACATAAAGTATTTTGCAATAAAATAATAATTTTCAGAAATTTGGGTAGGTGACATACACCCCCCCTTAAGTCTCAACATCGTCCTCGGTGTTGGTTAATCACTCCTTGAGTGTTCCTGAAACAGAGTTGGGTATGCTTCCTGCACACTACTCTCCAACTCCCAGGTTGCCTCTTCTGGGTTAAGGTGCTTCCATTGCACCTTCACTTGCCCAATGTTGCGATTCCAAAGAATAGTTTCCCTCCTTCCAAGGATACAGTCCGGTTCCACCGAAAAATCTCTGTCTTGTCCCACCTGTACATCGTTCCATTTTACAACATAAGTAGTATCGTGTACATATTTCTTTAAAAATGATATATGAAAAACATTATGTATTTTTAAGTTTGGTGGCAAAGCCAGTTTGTATGCCACTGCTCCAACCTTAGACAATATTTCAAAAGGACCACAATACCTGGGTGCCAACTTGGCACAGCTCCCCAATTTCAGTGAACTCTTTTTCAGTCTTACCTTAAGGAATACATGTTCACCCACTTGGAACTCTTTATGAGTCATTTTTAAATCTGCTTGACTCTTTTGCCTATCTTGGGCAGCTTTTAAATGTCCTTGTACCTGTTTCACAATCAGTTCTAACTCTTGCAATAATTCAGGTCCTAAAACAACTCTATTTACTGGATCATTCCATGAAATAGGTGTATTACATTTCCTACCATAAAGAATTTCAAAAGGACTAATTCTAGCTGATGCATGATAATGATTATTATAAGCAAATTCTGCTAAGTGCAAGTAGTCTTCCCACTTACCAGGCTGATCCTTAACATACATTCTTAATAAATCTTCTAAAACTTGATTTACCCTTTCTGCCTGTCCATCCGTTTGTGGATGAAATGATGTACTGAAATTTAAGGTTGTATTCAACCCCTTAAATAGTGACCGCCAGAAGTTCCCGGTAAACTTAGAGTCACGATCTGAAATTATTACTTTAGGTATCCCATGTAGTCGAAAAATCTATTTCATAAAGATTTCTGCAATGTCTGGAGCTTTATGAGTAGTTTTCACAGGTATGAAATGTGTTGCCTTGCTGAGTTTGTCCACTACCACCATGATAGAATCATGTTGTTTCTGATTTTTAGGTAATCCAGTAATAAAGTCTATGCTGATCACTTCCCATTTCCAACTTGGTATCGGTAACGGTTGCAACAATCCAGCAGGATGTTGGTGTTCAACCTTCACTTTCTGACAATCCAAACATTTAGCTATGTATTCTGCTACTTCATCCTTCATTCTGGGCCAATAGTATTCTTTTCTTAACATAGTAATGGTCTTTTGATAACCTAGAGGACCAGAATAATGACTTTTATGCATCTCATTTAATATCAGAAATTTTATTTCTGGTATGTCTGGTACATATAATCTGTTTTTATATAGTAATAATCCATTATCCTTCACGCTGTAATCTGCCATAAAATTTTCAGAACTGTTGTTTGCTGTCTTTTCCTTCATTTTTCTGTATTCTTCATCTGTCTCACTCTTTTCAAGAATCTGATTTTCCAAATCAGTTGAATAAGTACTGATTACTGAAATAAAATTTAGTTTTTCCTTACGACTCAAGGCATCTGCAACCTTTTTCTCCTTTCCTTTAATATGATGAATTTCGAAATCATACTCACTTAAGAATGTCAACCATATAGCTTGTCTAGCGTTCAGGTTTTTCTGATCTAATAAATATTTCAGACCCATGTTATCTGTTAATTATGTAAATTTTCTGCCAATAAGGTGGTGACGCCACATTTTTAAAGCATTAATTACTGCCAATAACTCTAAATCATAGGTAGAGTAGTTCTTTTCATGTACTTTCAGCTTTCTAGATTCATATGCCACCGCATGCCCTTCCTCTGTTAAGACTCCACCGAGTCCATCATTGCATGCATCTATACAAACTACAAAATCCTTGTTGGGGTCTGTTATCCTCAAGATAGGTGCTATCGTCAATAATTCCTTTAATTTCTTAAAACTGTCAGAACATTTCTGATCCCACAAAAATTTCTTCCCTTTCTTCTACAAGGAATTTATGGGGTTGGCATTCTTTGAAAAAATTTCTATAAAATTTCTGTAATACCCAGTAATGCCCATGAATGATCATACATCCGACACATCCTTAGGAACCGACCAGTCATTAATGGCCCTTATCTTGTCAGGGTCAACTGAGATTCCTTCTGCCGAAATTATGTGTCCTAGGTACTGAATTTTGTCTTTGTGAAAGTCACACTTACTAAACTTGGTGTATAGTTGATGATCTCTTAGAACTTGTAAGATAATTCGTAAATGTTCATCATCTTCTTCTTTACTTTTTGAATACACTAAAATGTTGTCTATAAACACAACAACAAACTTGTCTAAGTATTTATGTATAATATTATTCATCATACACATAAATACAGTCGGGGCATTAGTCAAGCCAAATGGAATGACTACGAACTCGTAATGTCCATACCGAGTTCGGAAAGCTGTCTTGAAAATATCTTCATCCTTAACCCATACTTGATGATATCCTGATCTTAGATCAATCTTCGAAAATATCATTTCTCCACGTAGCTGATCAAATAGATCGTCTATGCGGGGAAACGGATACCTATTCTTGATTGTCATCTTATTAAGCTGGCTATAATCTATGCACAATCTTAAGGTTCCATCTTTCTTCTTAACAAAGATGACAGCTGCTCCCCAAGGAGACACACTGGGTCTTATATAATTCTTATCGATTAGTTCCTTCAACTGTGATTTTAATTCGTTTAAATCTAGTATGTCCATTCTGTATGGATCTTTTGAATTTGGTACTGCTCCTGGTATAAACTCTATGGTAAAATCCAAGTCTCTTTTAGGAGGTATGTCCTCTAATTTCAGTTTGTCCTCTTTACCAATAAACTCATCATTTACTACGTTTACTGCAAACATTTGGCATCTTTTCTTAACTTCCCTCTTAACTTGCATGGTTGAAATTTGTCTAAGGGTTACCTTCCTTGGGATGCCTTTTATTTCTACCATTTTTCCTTTTTCATTTAAACATGTAAAACTCTTTCCATAATAGTCCAGAATGACATGGTGGGATTCTAACCAGTCCATCCCAACTATACTATCATAAGAACCTAAAGGTAGAATATTCAACTTGATTTTTGTTTGTAAACGATTCATGGACAAAACACAGTTTTCTATAAAATCTGATACTTTTCTCTTTGTTCCAGTTGCTAGTCTAACTAGCCAAGATTTACTAAACTTTTCAGTTTTCAATTTAAGAATTTCCACAATGTCTAGTGATATATAACTTAAGCTAGCACCTGGATCAATTAAAACAGTAATAGGAGGATCATGTAGCTTACCTTCAATCTCTACCATGGAGATTTGATGATCTACTTTTCTGTTGTCAAGTGCTGCATTGATTCTGTGCATTTCCCCCGCCACATCTCCAACAGTAGGTTCAGTTTGAATAGAGTTGATGTTGTTTGCTTTCCGCTTCCTCAAGGGACATTCTGATGCGTAATGAGGACCTTGGCATTCAAAACATTTGATAGGTGCCTTTGGTTCATTAGTTCTTGTATTATTAGGTGCATTTCTGGGTGCTGTAGAATTCTACTGTGAATTGTTTCTGGAATTATTCCCTTGGAAATTCCGATTCTGGAAATTCTTCCTTTGGAATCCGGAATTTCCACCAAATCTGAAATTCTTCTTTTTCTGCTCAAAATTCTTGGGCTTATGATTTTTCCAGTTTGACATTCCTTCTCTTTTATGATTTGTGTCATAAAAGAAAACTGCCTTTTTCATAGCCTCTTCCAAAGTTTTAGGATTGTCGTACTCGATTCTGTCCTTAATATTGAAAGGTAAACAACTCAAGTACCTTTGAATTTTTGGTTTTTCTTCTATGAGGTATGGCACATATCTCAGTAAGTTCAGAAATTTACTGTTCATTTCCTTCATGTTCATACCTCCAAGCTTCAAATCGTAGAACTCTTTGTATTTTTCTTCATAGTATTGTTCAGATAAATACTTCTTTTTAAAGTACCGTTTAAAAGTACTCCAGGTTACATCTTTATCTTTGATGCTCTTTACTCTTTGATGTCCTGCCACCAAATATCTGCTTTTCTGGTCAAGTTATATATAGCCATTTTTGCCTTCAAGTACTATGAATAGTTATAAATCTAGAAGTATTTCTTCATACCGGACAGCCAAGCTTCAGCTGTCTCTCCCTTCTCAGTTTCTCCATTGAAAGTTGCAGGTCTGATCTTTTTGAACTCTCTATAAATCTGCTCATATTCCTTATGATTTTTCCTTCTGGGCTTGAAATCTCCTTCACTACTATCACTGGTGTAGTCACATTTCTTTCTGCGTGTTTCTATAGCATCTCTTGATGAGGTTGAACTGTTGTTCACCTTACTGGTTTTCACTCTCTTGTTTCTATCAGCAAGAGGCAGATCCTCAACTTTGGAAATATCTTCCTTATCTCTCTCTTGCTCCTTAGTTGGGCACTGTTCAAACAGTACTTGGTTTAATTGTTCCTGTGCTTGCAGAATCCTTTCATTGTCTTGTTTCACAGATCTGATTTCTGCTTTTAATTCATGAAAAGCATGTAACAGTTCTGACGAACTGTTATTTAGTTCACCATGTCCTTCTTCTACATAGTGCTATCCCGAGCTGTGACTGTTTCACTGAAATATGTTGTCTAATAGTTCAGCTGAGTTCTCCATACCAGTAACTGAAAATAATTTCTGGATAACATAATAATTAAAATTTCAAATTAGTACAATTTTCTGCCGTATAAAATTTTCCGCTGCGTGTTTTTGGACCTCTTTCAGGCCTAGAGTTTGAACATGAGCTCTGATACCACATGTAACATCCTGAATTTTCATAAAAATTTAAAATTTTTGAAACAACATTAATTATGATAATTATAATTGTGGAAATAATAATTGTGATTACGACAACATTAATTGTAAAGTTGTTAGTACTAAACATACTTTAATTTCTGTTTAGCAGCAATATGAAAATGACAGTTTTAACACATAATTAGTAAGCATGATTGTGATAACAAATGCACTAACAGATAGGAAATATGATGCGACACTTTTATTTTGCAAGAATATTGACATTTTGACCTTTGATGCTATAAGGGTGTCCTACGAGGTACCCTGGACTTTACTTAGCTGCAACGCTAACGCTCTTGAATATTTTATGTGCAGATGATAGGTAAAAGGTTCAATAACTGTGTAGTTAAAGCACATTGTGTAATTCAAATCAATCGTCAAATAGAAATATTGTGAATTCTTTTATGAAAACAAGTAATTGCAGGTATGATGGTTTAGTGCTTCTTCCCAGTTTTTCGACAATGTCTTGTTTGATTATAAAGTTGAAAATAATGACGTTTAAAGATATACATGCTGTATATGTTTGTTGTCGTAAGCCAAAGACATAATTCTAGCTTGGTTGTGGTCTTTTTATGCTAGTTACAAACATTTGTTGAAAGGCCAAAAGTATAAACTCCTACATTTATATTTTTATAAATGGTGAAAAAGAAAACTATGGTTAATATATTAACCATATAAACCTTATATAGTTGCTATCCTATAATAATAGTTTTGAAATTGCAATATTATAAATGTTATATATAAAAGTTCACTATATCGAAATAATATGAAATTGTGTTTATTACATGGCTAAACTTAAGCCTTGATACCCTAATTCGAGATTATAAAGTTAAATCCTATATATACTATGCAAACATAACAATAACGTTATTAAATTTATGAATATCCAAATGATATAACGAAATTTCGACCAACGCTTTGAACTATAACTACTATACAATTTATCAACTTAGAAACTATATTGTGGATTTTTATGCACTGACATGAAATAAATGTCAACAGGGTGGTGAGCTGCTGGTTCATTAAATGGCGTAAGTTTCGAGCTGTCATGGAGATCGAGTCTCAATCGTGCATTAAAAGATTGAAATGAAAACTTTAGGTGACAAGGATTGTTACCACTCCATGTATTGTAAAATCATTGTAATGGTGAATGCCGAGACCACTGTGTAATGGTTGTAAGTTGATACTCCTCCAAGGTGGATGTAAAACAATCCAACGTGATCCATCATGGAAATACAATGTATGTGAAGTGATAGAGCATTAAATGCAAGGGTTGTTCGACCCAATGCAACCTCGCTGGCACAACCATGAACGTTGATTGTGATGAGTTTGGGCCATTATATTACAACCCTAACTTCTATCGTTGATTTGGTTTATGAGATTGGAAAGTTGTTCAATGTTCTATTATTTTCGACCTGTATGGACGACAGGCTGCCGAAATTCTAGGGTAGAGGGTCTGTAAGAGGTTCGACCTTGAGACCTGTAGATAGGGTTGAAGTTTGCAGGTTCTTCCCACTCTAATGGCGTTGTAATTTAAGAATTGGGTCTTTGGTTCGGAGTGATATCGAGTTAATGTTTTAAGCTTTTCATTTTAGAAAAGGAGTGAAACACACAGGCTGCAATAGATAGAAATGCCCTGGTCTCGTCTACAACAAAGGCTTATTCGTGGATGCAAGAGCTCGATCGCTTATTGAGAAGGTAAATACTTTCAAAAATCTTAGTGTTTTCCTTTGTTGAACTTCGATTTAAGGTTTGAACATACAACATATACTTAACTCTGGTTATTGTTATGTCAGTTGCAGGTGGTGAAGAACGTGTTGAGCAAGGGTTTGGAAAAGGTTTGCTTCCATTCCTGGTAAGATCTGGGTCTAAAACCCTCGTAGATTCCCTTCGTCTCTGGTTGATTGGTTTCGAAGGGATGAGTAGCCAGTTTCTCATCGTGCCTCATCGTTGTCTTCAGTTGGAAAACTTAAAAAAAACTTTTGTTATTCGAATGGTGTCTGTACAAGGCTTCGGCCTTCGTTTGTTTGCATGATACTTAATCATTTGGCTTTGATGTCTATCTCGTTGAACTGTGGGTTATAAACGCGTCAATACAGAGGGTTCTTTGGACTTGTTTTGAAATGTTTAAAGTTTGGGTTTAAACCCTGTGCGTTTTCGTTTGGAAACATGTTGTAATCATTTTGCTTCTGAGAATATCGTTATCCCTATTTAAGTTGGAACCTGTAATGGTGTAAACATTTGAGCACAACCTGCTGTTTAAGTTATGAAAAGATAAGTAGAGCCGAGGCTCGTTTACAGTGGATACAAGCTTTTCTCCTCGATAGTAAAAACTATGCTATAACGTTCTATGTGATTTGTCTGTACTATGTGTTTGAGTGTTGTAGGTAGATAATGTGGTTTTCAAGCTAAGCCAGGGTTTAAGAATTCATCGTAGAAGATAACTCTGTAAAGTATAATGACGAAATGGTTTTCATTTCGTTTGCACAAGAAATGAACAGGGCCATACGCTAGATCGTGTTTTGTTTGAATAGAAATTAAATGTTTGAATATGAGATCCTAAACAGAACTATGGTGCCAAAACTAAGATTCAATCCGTAGCTTGTGTAGATTGTAAAGTTTATGTTGTAAAAACGATTATAATGGAATCGAATTTCTAACTAGGGTTTGATACGAAACTCAGTTTTGAAATCAACACTTATAGTTTAGAAAAATCTATATGGATAAAATGAAGGATGGCAATCATAATGCTTATAATGTTTATAATGTTTTCATATTATGTTTCAACTATAAAATCAAAGGTAAAAGGTTATAGTGTGAAGTGAAAACATTGTGTATTGGTGAAGTGTGTAAAACTATGTAACGACTGTTGGATGTAGCTTTGAAATAATGAACACATTTATACATTTACAACATTACTATTTATAATGCAGATATGATAAGAGTAAGATAAAAATAGGGTTTGCAATCCCTTTGTTTACAGTTTTTGATAATACTGAACTGATTATGAATAAAGTATTCTATAGTGAATGTATGAAGGAAAATACAGTGTGAGTAAAAAAAATATGTTAACTGTAATTTCTAACTTATGATCAAAACTAGCACATCTTATTTATTTGCAATAATGATACTTGTTTCTAAATATAATGTACAGAACTTTAAAATGTATTGACTTCCTATGTAAATAATCAGGATAGGAAAAACACAATGAAATTATACAGTCAAAATCTATAATTGTTTCCATGAAAACAATGGAATCTTCTACACTGTAATAGATACTTTATAGTAATTGCTACTGTTAATTAGACGACAAAAATGAAAACATAATTCAATCACTGCATATGTCTATTCGAATCAGTGGCATTTGCCGATCTTCTAATCTATTCTTAATTTGCTTATCTACACTACGGTACGATGCATAAAACAACATGTGGAAAAATGTAGATACTGGTTTATTAATTCAAATCATCATTGTAACTTAAACATGCAGACTTTCAAACAGAATTAAAACATAATTCTTCTTCCAAAACAGAGATTAATAAATGAATTAAAACGGGAGATAGTGAAACCTGGAATAGTCCTGTAGGGAAACAAACAACCCAAGAAGACTATTCCACCCAACCAATTCCTGAAAGCATTCAAGTACTTTCCTTAGGACCCTCGAGCCTGTTCACTGAACCAATAGGAGGAAGAAACTTAGGAATTTAGGATCTCTTCTTTGCAGTAGAAAATAATTTTTGAGTCTTTAATAGCAAGCTGTCCAAAGGACCTGCTCCAGCACCTTTGGTTCTTCTTAGCAAAATACAGACTTATGATTGCACTCACAGCTAGCCTCCCTATTTGAATCTCTCAGTGATCACTTGATGCACATGAGGAAATATTCTACAGAAATATTGTTTAAGATCTTCCTTCTCAATTCGAATTTGCCTTATGTAGGTTGCCTAGGCCTTTTTCAGATGTTACTGGGTCATTAAATGAGCTTCCTGCTCACTCCCTCCACCTGGGGGATAATGCCACATTTTTAGAGGTAGTTGTCCCATAACCAACAGCTAGTGGTGTGATGCAATTACTGCCATCTGTCCCATACCTTCCAACAGCTTCCATTCCTCCTAGTGGGTCAGTGAACACTCATTTAACAGTCCCCTTGGGTGTTTTTCTCCTAGTTAATTTATTTAAATAATAATAATCAATAATTACGTTGATCCTTGATCAGAATTGATCATATTTACAAAACTTTGTAATTCAATTTAACATAAAGTATTTTGCAATAAAATAATAATTTTCAGAAATTTGGGTAGGTGACAGAAACTTGCCTTGAGCAAAAACTAGCCTCCAATCTCTTGGAACTCCTCTAGCTGCAGTAGGCGTGGCCGTCATGTTCCAAGTCGTAATGCAGCACCAATTGTGCAGCCCTCTTCTTATCATTCTCCTTCCCTCTGAAGTATTGCGAAGGGTCCACTCCATCCTTCGAAAACCCAGTGATCTCATTAATCAAATCAACAGTGACTAGAATCGATCTATCCAGCCATAATGTGTCACCATGGAATCATGCCAACAACTACTTCACACAAGCATTCACCTCTGGCAATCGCCCAAAGTGTGGCATGTCGATGAGTCCGAACAATCCCGCTTGGTCTAACTCACACGCCCAAACTTCCTGACTCGGCTTGCAGCCAAGTGGCGTCCCCAACACATAGGGATCGAAGGTAATATCCTTCTATGCCACCATGTCGTGATCCTCATATTTCATGCACATCAACGTCGGCACAATATTTGCATAGCGCTCCATTCCTGTTGGTAGTACTGACATCCGCACTAGGTATTTCTGATTTTTAGTGAGCTTTCGGGGTGGTATACCAGGCCGACAGGCGGGAACATACCCATGGATATTTGCAGTAGATATCCCTGCCAAAGTAGTCGAATCATCAAATCCGAAGCTTGACTATCCCACCTCCACTTGGACCTCTTCCACAATAGCTGTGGATGATCTTAGCTTCCTTTTTCTCTGTAGGGACTCGGACTGCTGACCCCCCCGCCGCTTCTTGGGGATACTTGTGAACGCCAATCCACCCGGCATGCTGGTGACTTCTTCTTCAATGCTTACTAACCTAGTTGGTGACTCTACACCATTGGAAACTTCGACCATGGGTGTACTCAGCATGCCGCACTAGGGCCCTTCTTGGCTCAATAGTTCCTCACCCTCCGACACAACTTGCTGCCAGCAAACACTCAACACCTAACTTAGCAATTCGATGCAACAATGCAACACTGATCTATCCTTCACACTTTGCATAATGGTTCCTTCCGACTGGAGCCAGTCCCTTCTTATAGTGTCGAATTGTGTCCTTAACCATCATTACCAAATCAAACCATTCATCATGACCAAATTATGCCTTAATTACCCAAATCCACCATTGATTATGTCAATCCAACGGCTGAATCCGCCATTAATGCCGATCATTTCATCACGCGCCGCTTAAGTAACCATCTTTAACTCCCTGTATTTATTGTCGATTTGACCAGGTCGTGGCCCTGCCGCTGTCACGGCCCAACGCCTAAACTATGATACAAATGCTCTGACTTGCGCATTCTGTCCCTGCTGGTATGCCATCCTGCCACATAGCATCCTGCACTTTTTTTTTCCCCAATGCGACTTAGGCATTGTGGTGCTCCGATCCCATCCTGTAGGGCTTCAATCTGCTACTATTCACCAACTTTGGGAGCATCACTCTATCTAACTGTTGTAGTTGTACTGTGCCTCCTCAAGTTATGCTACTGATGCGATATGGACCTAGCCAATGCATCTGCAATTTCCCTGGATGCTTCATGAGCTTGCCGTCATACAACAGCACCAAGTCACCCTACTGAAATTGTTTGTTATTGATATGGTGATCCTGCCAAGTCTTTTGCCAGTCCTTCTCCATTCTCTGGTGAAAACCTGCGATAAAGCGGTATTCCTCAAGTTGCACTAGATGCGCCAGATGTTCTCCTAATGCCGCTTCATCATCCATGCCTATCGCTATCGTGATGTGCAGACTCGAAACAATGTACTCCATATGCATAATCACTTCTTGGCCATACACCAATTTGAAGGGTGTTTGTCCCGTCAACCTTTTACAGGTGGTGCGATATGCCCATAAGACTATTGGAATCTTCAAATCCCAGTCGTTGCGGTTTGCATTACAAACCTTTGTCAACGCATTCTCCAATACCTTGTTGAAAGCTTCCAGTGTGCCATTTTCCTGCGGATGATATGGTGTACTCTTCTTATGTTGTATCTAAAGCTCCGCTGTCAATGAGCTGACTTTGCGATTGATGAAATGACTACCCTCATCACTCATCAATACCTTCTGGAAGCCAAACCGAGTGACAATGTTGTTGAACAAGAAACGCGTTGTTGTTGCAGTGGTGCAATCTACAGCTGGTGTAGCCTCCACCCATCTTGTAAATAATCTGTCACCGTGATGATGTATCTTGCCCCCCAACATAGGCTTATTGACGAGATATTTCAATGAAAACTAGTCTGTGAACATCTTAAAGTGACCTCCCAATAATTAGTTCCTAAACTTCTGCAGTGCATATACCATCGCTATACCTTCCCTCCTTGTAGTTGTATAGTTCCTCTCTGCAGATGACAACTTCCTACTCGCAAAAGAAATTGGGTGATCCAAATCCCCTTCACCTGGTTGTGCGAGTACTACTCCTAGCGTGATCAATGATGCATCTACATGGACATGGAATTCCTTGCTCTAGTCCGGAAATACCAGTATTGGCGCTCAAGCCATCTGAGCCTTCAGTGTCTCAAAATTGACTTGACATTCAGGGCTCCATTAAAATACCGCATCCTTCTTCAACAACTTCTCCATAGGGGCCGTGATCGCTGCATAACCCCGGATAAACTTGCGATAGTACCTAGTATGTCTCAACGTCGCTCTCAACTACTTGACATTGGTAGGCAGTTTTAAGCTCAGAATGAGCACAATCTTTGTTGGGGTGACCAACAATCCCTGCTTGCAAATGATGTGACCCAACAATATCCAAAATGGTGCACAGAAAATGCACTTCTTTAGGTTCAGTGATATTTGATGTTGTTGACAGCGCTCCAACATCAGTCGCAGATTTCCCAGATGATCACTGATCAATCCATAGACTGTCCAATCATCCATGTAAACTTGCAGAAACATTTGAATAAAATCCCTGAAAGTAGCAACAACGACCAGAGAGAATATCGCAGCTGCATTATTCAGCCCAAACGGCATCACCGTGTATTGAAAACAAATCGATTCCGTCACAAAGGTTGTCTTGTGGTGGTCTTCGTTCGCGATTATGATCTGGTGATAGCTAGAGAACCCATCTGTGAAAGAATACATCTGTTGGCCACCCACGCTCTCCAGCACCTCATCAGTGAATGGTGTCGGAAATGGATCATGCACACATGCGTCATTCATCTTTTGCAAGTTGACACAAATGCGCACTTCACCTGTCTTCTTGTCGTGCATCACCATAAGACTAATCTAGTCTGATTCCTCAACCAGTTCAATAATTCCAGCATCCAACATGCGGTCAAGTTCTACTTTTACCCTTTCCTTATGGTGTGGATTCATCCAGTACGGTCGCTGCCTTATTGGTTTTGCATCTGGTTTCAATGGGATCTTCATCTCCCCCAAATCCCCCAAGATTACCTTCATCTCGAAAAAATTCGTAGGAAACAAGTATTGGAATTCATGCAACAGATATGTGACCTTCGCCATCATCTCGTCATCCCAATAGGCCCCGACATTCGCGAACTTTGGGTTCTCCTTCGTCCCAATGTTGACTTTTCTGAGTTTCAGTGGCTAACTAATCGGATCTGTCGGTGCATCAAAAGGTACAACATCATGACTACCTTCTGAATCCGGAATATTGACATTCTGCGGATCATCACCATCTTCTGGCCCACCAGTGATATTATAACATTCCATCATTTACTGCATCTTGCAGTGCGTATGCAGATCTGCAAGATATGCCACTGGAACAACCTTCAGAACAACGTCGCGGATGAACTGCAAAGCATTATGGACATCCGGGTTGGCATCTGCGAAGCTGAAGGTATGGGTAAAGCAAATTGTCAATTCTAACCAAGTAGCAATCTCCCCTTGCAATTCAGTTGTGGCATACCATGATCGCGACATCTCGTCCAAAGTATGGACAAAGGCATGGACCCACTCATCCCTTGGTCGTGATGCCCACAACGCTTGGCATTCCATCAAATGACTGTCAGGGTCATTCCATCCATCATATTTCCCTGTGTGGTAAACTTTGGTGTCACCAAAGCGAACCATCATCAATATCTAGCACTGCGACCACCCAGCAATCGACTTCTTATGGGTCACCCACCACCATGCTGGAGCAGCCTTCAGTGGTTCCTCCAATGCTAGAAATCGTTGTGGTGCTGAGACCTTTTCCTTGAACTCCATGAGAAATTCAGACAATCCGGGAAGCCCTTCATATACTGGCAGTGCAACAGTTTTAGTTGCAACATGGCATAATGACTGTGTGATCAACCCACACTTGTGAAGTGACACCTCATGCAAGCAATTCTGTCAATTCTCTAAGGCGTCATCAGAGTCGGAAGACGCAGAGCTGGAGTTGCACCACCAAAGCTCACCATTGGCAGTCGGATGAATATAATCTTTTGAAATATTGTATGCATGGTCCCATCCGCTGGGAACTTCATCCTTTACCGGTTCAATATACCTGTGTCCTTCAGCCGGATCCAACGGAGCTATGACTCTAAGGTTGCGGTTTTCAAAATTCATCATCTACTTCTTAAAGTTAATTACTGCTGCAATGTCATTATCCCATCCAATCCCCAGCAACACGGGATAGGAGCTTCCCCCTTCCACAACTTTGATGACATCAAAATTGGCATATGTCTTCATCCCCCCAATGTCCACAACAAGGTGTGGAACTCTCCCCATTGGTGTCACCTTGGCCTGATTAGCCATTCGAAGCTACATGGGAGACCAGCTCAGCGTTGGACTCCCCATTTTCTACCAGGTCTTCTTGGTTAGGATGTTGACATCCGAACCAAGATCCAAAATGAATAAATCAACCTCATAGTCCCCAATATGGATTTTCATGCATATCTCCTTACCTATCTTTTGAGTGTATAAGGAGTTTACAGCAGACTCTCTTCGTCCCCTGGTTGGTCGATGCAACAACCCCTCAATCTCGACAAGAGCAATAGGATCCCTTGCAAGTGATAAAAAACTCTCAAAAAAAATCTTTAAAGTACCAAACTGTCGCAATTGACCTACCTCTGAAGTGGAATAAAAAACAAGTGGCATGTCACAAATAATTGCCTTACCGCGATCTTTTTCCATCGCAAAACGCGCTTGAAAGAATGCATCACACTCAGAATCAATTTCAAACTGCACCTTCTTCTGCCCCGCTAACTGGATGAGTGGATGTGGACCATCTTCTCATGTCGTCACACCTCCATGAGTGATAACTGCAACAGCAGTGTCTTGTGTCCTCGGCTCCGCAAAAATTTTCACGATAGTTGCACCCTAAGTTTGGTTCAGTGGTGGATTCCCTGGTTGGTTCACATTCTAGTTGGAATTCTGATTCAGACGCTGGTTCTGTAGCGGGTTTTGATTCTGCACTGGTTGCTGCACTTGATTTTGGTTTTGCAATTGCCGAACATTTCCCTCTTTCCATTGCACAATCAACTGCAGACAGTTTTCAATAGTGTGGTCAGTAATAAAACAGTGTCTGCAATTGTGGGAAATCTCTCTGGTAGTGTCCCAACACTCTGCAATTATAACATTGGACAGGTCCGCGACCTCCTTGTCCTCCTCCGCGACCAAATCCTCCACCAAGTCCTCCCCAGAATCCTCCATGGAATCCCCCTTGCTGTTGATACTGTGGTTGAGGAAACTGCTGGTGCATGGGATTTAGTTGTAGCTACACACACTGCCCTGGCCGAACTCACTATGGCTGCTATGGAGCCATCTACATCGAGGCATATTGTGGCATAAACTGTTATTGTGGTTACGGCTGCGGTACAAAGTGCACCTACAGTTGAGGTAGCGGTTGAGCCACCTGCGTCTACGGTTGCGGTTTTTGTATAGCATGCTCGTCGTCCTTCACATAGAATGCATCGTGCGCTCTCTCCTGAAGCAATCCATATGCGCGACAATATTTATCTTCAAGTCCCACAGATTTGCAGAATGTGCAATACAAATTCATTGGCTTTGTGACCATCTTCTGCATGTATTGACACTCCTCATGTCAGTTCCCATATACCTGACATATGCGACACCACGGCATACCGCTGCCGCTCAATGGGTTCGGCGCTCCTGATACCAGATAATTGCGGAAGTCTGGGAAATTATCCTTAGTATGCCCTTGTTTGCGACATCACGTACACCACACCTCTTCACGATGTTCTTTACCATTCTTAAGGTCTTGTAGCTGTATTGTCAAGCTGACCAGCTGTGTCTGAATCTACAACATACTAGCTGCGTTCTCACCAATTGGTGAAGCTTCTAACCGCATCGCAATTTTTAGGGCTTCATTCAGTGTTGCAATGTTTTGTTGCATCAGCGTTAGTCGAATGTGAGGGAAAAATGTTGCGATGAACCATTCTTTGTGCTAGACATTGCTCATGTCGAAGCTGACCCTTGCCATCAGTGTTTTGAACTGCTGGTCAAAATCCCACACAGTTTCATTGGGATACTGCTTAATCTCTTTTAGTTATGTAATATATTATGCATCAGACTTGGGTTTTCTGAACTCTGCAATCAATCTTGCTCGAACTTCATCTAGCGTCTTTTCTGGAGCGCCTACAGGAACCTGGACAAATTTCATGAACTAGTCAAATGCACGACCCCGAAGAGTAGTCACCAATTGTCCTTTCTTGGAATTATCATCAGTAATTTTCTTCATAGTCCATACTGCTTCACATAAGAACCAGTATTGCTCGGGATTATTTGTTCCATTTCCATGGAACAACGGTAACTTTGCATTTTCTCCTGCCATCCTCGGCTTCCTTCCTACAGTTGAAAAGCTACTCGCAATCAAGTTCTGTTGACTTGATGAACACGGTGGTGTCAAATTTGTATTTCTTACTGGTTGAGAGATAATGAGCGGAGGTGTGGGTACATTGCTGCTGGGGGTCGGTCCTGCCTCTATCCTGGGTATAGCCTGGTTTTCCTTTTCGGCACTATGAGATTGCTTCATCCTCTTTTCTTGTCGAAACCTTGCTCGTACCCTTGTAATACCACGCTCTACCTCGACTTCCTTCACAATCTCGTCATAACCTGCACCCATCTACCCCTTATCATTCCATGTACGCCCCCCCCTGTTGTCGCGATATCCACAGCCTCCACCCACCAGGGTTCTTACTGGTCTAGGTGCATCTTCAGTATTCCCTTTTCGCAAATGAGCATTTTAATGGACAACTGTAGTGACAACAGAAACCTACCTCTTGGTCCATTGAAGAATTCCCTTTCTGCTTCACTATAAGACTTTATTGTATCAACCGCAAACTTAGTGATGTAGCCTTCCAGTATACTATCGACCCAAACCTCAATAGTCCACGATGCTTTATTGTCGACTTTCTGTAGCTCCTGGATCAGTTTTGGGGTCCAAGCTGTTGGCTCACCACCTTGGAAGTTCCTCTTATGATAGGTCAATTTTGCTAACCACTCATATAGGATGATTGAGAACTTGTAGAAAAAATATTCGTGTGGACCGTCGTGGATGTACTTTTCCAACCATCAATCTATCGACAACCCAGTGTTCAAATTTTCTTTTTTAGCGAACTCTCGCAACTTTAGGTTGAACAAATCTTGGATCTGTGACGTCCCCTTCCATCAATCCAGTGCAAGGGAGGAAACATGACCAAAAATACCAGGCTTAATGGACAATCTCAACCTTATACATTACTAAGAAAATTCATGGATAAATAAAAACTTATGTATACAAATTCATACTCAATATAAACACAGCAGAATTAAATCATATTTACACACACACACAATTGTAATGCATCAACATATCTATGACAAGTATATGATGATTCAATATGCAAAGAATCAATCCCCTTCTCATGCTATGCACAGACTTCATATCAATTCCATTAACATGAATAATTATCATTCAAAATTAACACATTGCAGAACACATAATGCATATAATTTAAACACAGAGAACACTTATCTTTGAGATGAAGTTGTCCAAACAACTGGCTATGTGAGAGAAACATTCCACCCTACCATAGATCTATGTTCATCCTATATTCTTTCAGCTGAGAGATCACCCTCGAGCTGGGTTGTGTATCCACTAAGGGGGAATTAAGTGGGCTCAGTTACAGCCATGGTTTCGCTCAACAGCTATGCTAAGCCAACACACAGTTGGGTTTATCAAGCATACCAAAAGATAAAGGAGGGCAATGCTAATCCAGTGAGCTCAACCATAGAGCTACATGCATCTCAAGATAATTCAAATAGTCAAGGCACCCACAATACCTACCACACCCAACACAAGGAAGGTCCCCTTCTCTGTTGCACAGTCCCTCAGGCATCCCTTCCTTCCAGTGCTCTTTAGGATGGGAATAGAAAGGTCTAATCTTCTAGATCCTTGATATTCCAGCCTTCATTGGGTTTATCAAGCATTCCCAACCTCTGCTCAGTCATTCACACTTGGATTTCTCAAAATTCTATCATCAAATAACTCAATCCCGTCATTGGATTTATGGGCTATAAAAACTGGATTTTCCAATGGATTTTGGGGTATCTAATACTCTCAATTTCTCCCAAGGTTCATATCTATTGACCCCCCATTGTATTTCACTGTCAATACTCAATTCTAGGCATTTATGGCTCTTCAAAACGTGGGTTCTTGCAAAGTTGCGATTTCTATTTTTTCTCATTGCTGGGCATGTGTAATCAATGAAAACTGATGCTGGGTTGTTCAACAATGGAATGGGAATGAGGAAGAAGCAATTCCCATGAGGTAGGGTGACTTGTGGTACATGAAAAATAGAGCCCATACCTTCCATATGAATTTCTGGGCTGCCCATGCTCCATTGAAGCCATGGATTGATTTCTCAACAACTTCCTTACAACTGAAATAAATGTCAACAAGGAAATTCAAATGGATTCTCAATATGACATTTGGTAGCATATGGTTCAATCCCACAACCCCCTCACCACTCCCTAGTGGATACACATGGCCCCTTCTCATTAGTTGCTTCCATAGCTAGTTTTGGTATTTTATTGCAATATTAAATATTTACATCAATTTACAATATTCCATGGCTTAATAGCACATGGGTAGCAAACTATCAAATACTTGCCTTTCTAAATAAATCTGAGCATACATTAGCGGGGCCTTGGCCTTTAGCTCCACGCTAGGAAACATACATCGCATGTATACAATATTTACATTAAAATCCAATATGTCATAGGGGCCAAAATTGGAGTATTACAGGATCTCCGGTCTCGTCGGATGCCACAACATATCCTCCTTTCACTTCGCGCTACGGTCCTGGAAATGTAACCATTTGTTGACACAAACCCAGTCGACAGGGGTTCCTCATACTGTCAACACCCAAGACACCGTGATCTCCTTGAGCACCGGCCTAGACAGGTTTTACCATGTCCAGCAACACCCACGGAGAAGATGAGGTCTCACTCGAGATGTTCAAGGGAGAGTTGACGGAACCATGTTTCCGCCGAATGAAGGAGGATGTTGTGCATTAACTAATAAACTTATTGCAACATTCAGAAATAGATCTAAGCATTCAACTTAGGCATTAAGCATAATCGCAACATCATTCAACAGATCTTATCGTTGACAGAACCATAAATGTGCAATAGATACAATAGTAAAGCATTAATCGCAACAAGGAAACATCACATCATTCACAGATTCATATTGCATAATGCATTTACCACAGAGAAACGGAAAAGACACAAGGATTCTACTCAAAAAATATGTCACATCATATTCATCTCCGCAAAAACCCAGATACAAAAGATATTCAATCATCAACTCTCTGTCTTCAGCTATGTCAAGATGTCTCAACACTTACAAACCTACATCTACTTATAGGATTGCGCCTTTACACTTACGGTCCACTTAGGCAACCGCCTAACTACTTCCTAACAAACTCTACAAAAATATGACCCAAAACCCACATAATATGGTCCAAATGACCCAAAATACCCATGACGCGGTTCAAATGACCCAAAACTATACATGATGCAGTCCAAATGACCCAAAACTACATAAACTATTATCGCCTTGCGCGCCACTTTCCTCCTTTCGCAATACCTTTGGCCTTGCGCAGCATCCGCGATGCTGCAATGCTGACTCATCAAACCACTTTCCAACACCCCGAGAGCTTCTTTCCATGCAGTTTTATCCCTCCTAGTCAGTAAGGTGCCCTCCTTTCACCTACCACCTAAGAAAGGCACACTTCTTCACCTACCACTCAGTTCACTTCAGTTAGTTGAGTAATTTATAGATCTTTCCTTGATTTAAGGCTAGATTGACTCCTCAACTAACTGTATCACTCTGTTGGACCCCCAGTGAGACTAGATTTCCTATTTTGACTCTATTTAGCTCCCCATGCGCCCTCCACTAAGCCTCCTTCCCTACATTAGTGCTCCCATGCGCCAATTACACCTACCACACTTAGTTAGACTCAGTTTGACACCTGGTTGACCGTTACTAGTGCATTGATGACTCCACTGATATGATGATGAGGACTCCTAGTGGAGCCAAGCTATTCCATGCAGCATATTTGAATGACCTCCTTGGTTAATTTGAATTATTCAGTGATTGTGATTGCACATTGTATTGTATTCTACTTCTGAGTTCAATAGAGCACTGCTACAATTCTCTTGAACAATTTACACATATTATTCTTTATGCATATGTTGTAATATATTTACTTGTTCAATTAGATCTATTGTGCTTCAATTTCACATGGTATCAGATCCATGGTAGGGAAAAGACTTCTTTTCTGTAGGGATTATTCATGAAGATTGAGTGGTCTTGCTCACATTGTAGCAGATTCTGCACTGCATGCATATTCTGCAATGTATGTTGATTATGCATTGTATGCCGATTCTGCACTGTATGTCGATTCTTCACTATATGTCGATTATGCACTGTATGCTGATTCTGCACTAGTGATTATGCACTGGTGATTTTGCACTAGTGATTCTACGCTGCATGCATATTCTGCACTGCATGCCATTTTTCCAATTCTGCACCAGAAGCTGAAAGTTTCCACATAATTCCTAGATATTGATCATTGGATATTCAAGCTTTCTTGATCTCCTATGTCGGGTGTGATGCAACTTGAAAAGTGTAGGTTGTTGACCTAAAGGTTCTTGTTTGTTTGTGATTTGCAGGTTTCTTACCTCCTCCATTTGCATTCGCTATTGTAGAGATGGAATATTCTTCTTCACAAAATCTTCTTACTCCATTCAACTATGATGAATGGAAACCAAATATGATTGCATGTTTGAAGAGACAATGTCTCTTTGATATGTGTATTGGTATTACAAGATATTTTGATTCTGATGAAGAGGAGAATGATTGGCTTAATGATTGTGATAGAGCTTTTCGGACAATATGTCTTGCTATGTCTCCTTGTATGTGCTACCTCAGTACAATTGTTGAAAATACAAGAGATCTATGGGCCCAACTCAATAGAGAATTTGGAAAGAAGGGAGAAGAGGATCATGCTATCCATTTGGAGAACAAGCCCAGTGAGACCTCCTTATGTGTTCTCTCCGATTATGTCTCGGCTTCAACCCTTGTTCAAGATGAAGAAGAAACATCAGATTCAACACTTATTCTCCCAATATCTTCTATTATGAAATATGCGCAAGTTAAACCATCTCATACTCTAGAATCCAAAGAGGTTCTTGAATCCTCTCTTTCACATGAGTTTGTCGGTGTACAGAATGATGATCTACTTGATGTTTTGGAGGTCAAATCAGATTTTGGAGGTGATGCATTCGCTCTCCTTGATCACATGCTTCCTACATACTTTTGTTCGATTATTAGCACATGTTCTCAGAGTTTTATTGAAGATGAAGGACACTACCATTCGATTGAGTTCAAGTCTCAGGCACCTTTTGATGATTTTGTTTTTGATCTCACCCCTGTTGGTTCAAAGGATATCACAAGAAACCATCCATCAATCCTTGGATATGATTTAACTTCCATTGATAAGAAGTTAAAGTTTCAATAGCTATTTGATCTGATTGGAGCTGATCCTACCTCATTTGGTTCGAATCATAGGTTCCAGGATCATATTCATATTTACAGATTTGTTCTCACCATGATCGGTCTGAAGAGTAAGTTCATAAAGTCTCCATATTCGCTTGCATTCAGTAATGGAGAATTCAAGCACATGTTTTTGGAGCATGATCCATTTACCCCCAAGAGTAAGATACCTCCAGACATATCTACTTGAGTTTCGAGCAGTTAAATCTTTTGGTGTGTTACAGTCCATTTTGAGGGGGGGGGTTTCCCATGAGGTTTTCCCATGAGGTTTTCTCCATTTTCTGTATTTGGATTATTATTGTATTGGGGTGACCTTTGGTCTCAGTTACCAGGGCCCTATCCTTTATTTTTTACCATCATAGTATATCTTGTGGAGGGTGTTAGGATATTCATCATTCAATTTTATGTCTGCATGCATGTCATGCAATTGCATGCATCCCAGTCATCAGTTTGGTGTCACCCAGCACTTAGTCCCCACTTTTCTAGTCCCGAGAGGTTCTTTCCATGCAGTTTTATCCCTCCTAGTCAGTAAGGCGCCCACCTTTAACCTACCACCTGAGAAAGGTACACTTCTTCACCTACCACTAAGTTCACTTCAGTTAGTTGAGTAATTTATGGATCTTTCCTTGATTTAAGGCTAGATTGACTCCTCAACTGACTGTATCACTCTATTGGATCCCCAGTGAGACTGGATTTCCTATTTTGACTCGAGTTAGCTCCCCATGCGCCCTCCACTGAGCCTCTTTCCCTACATTAGTGCTCCCATGCACCCGTTACACCTACCACACTCAGTTAGACTCATTTTGACACCTGGTTGACCGTTACTAGTGCATTGATGACTCCACTAATCTGATGATGAGGACTCGTAGTGGAGCCAAGCTAGTCCATGCAGCATATTCGAATGATCTCCTTGGTTAAATCGAATTATTCAGTCATTGTGACTTCACATTGTATTGTATTCTACTTCTTAGCTCAATAAAGAACTGTTGCAATTCTCTTGCACAATTTACACATATTATTCTTTATGCATCTGTTGTAATTGATTTACTTGTTCAATTAGATCTGTTGTGCTTCAATTTCACATAGAGTGATGGGGGAAAAACATTGAAACAACCTGATATTTTTTTCTCCAACTATACATTTTTATATAGCCGCAATGGTCTCAGTCTGCAATCCGTAATTCCGCAAGAAGCAATCCACAGTCGCAAGTCGGAAGTCAAAAAACAAAAAACCAATAACACATCATTGGAAACACCTCTCTGACTTTCGCAGTTCCGCAATCCCCAAAAAGGTACTCAGAAGTCAGAGTGCCAATTACACGGTGTCGAAAACAACTCTCTAATTTCTGCAATTCCACATTTTGCAATGTTAAATTTTGAGCATTAATTCATAATACTCTAGGATCTTTACTGAGAGAACAACATATACAGTATATCAATGCATGACAATCACAATAAGCATGACAAGCATCACAAGAATCAAAAGCATGAGAGACAAGAGACACAGAGTTTCTGTGGGGAAAACCCTAAGGTGAAAAACCCCACAACTTCCTCAGAGATAGAGAGAGCAATGGCTCAACCAAAGTACAACCAAATAACACTGAGATAGTCTCCTAGTAGCAGATGATCCTCCTCCTCACTAGTGCGCCACTTTCTGAGTGAGAGTGAGATACTTTTCCTTTTTATGAGTGATCTAAATAGAGATCACCTGATCTCTATTTATACTGATCTGTTTGCCCAGTGACCTTATGGGGCCGACTTGTCTAGCTAGGTACATCCACATTATAATATATATAATTCAGGGCCGACCCCACATGGTGGTCTAATAACCCATCGACAAGTACACACACTTGCGACACTTGTCAATCCACATGACGACACTTCCTTATAGAGGAATAACACATCTCTTATAAGGGTACAATAAATATATATATAATACACAGATGAAATACATTCCAAAGCTACATATACATCAACACGCAATGCGAGACTTAGAAAGTCGGAGCGCCAATTACCCAGTGTCGAAAACGCCTCTCCTACTTTCGTAGTTCCTCCATCCGCAATGTGGGACTTGGAAGTTAGAGCACCAATTACACAGCGTCAAAAACACCTCTCTCACTTCCACAGTTCCACAATGCGGGACTCGAAAAGTCAGAGCACCAATTACTCGGCGTCGAACATGCCTCTCTGACTTCCGTAGTTCCGCAATCCACAATGCAGGACTTGAAAAGTTGGAGCACCAATTACCTGGCGTCGAAAACACCTCTCTGACTTCCGTAGTTCCACAATCCACAATGAAGGACTTGGAAATTCGGAGTTCCAATTATCCATCATCGAAAACACCTCTCTGAATTTCGCATTTCCACAATCTTCAATGCGGGACTCGGAAAGTCGAAGCACCAATCGCATGGCGTCGAAAATGCCTCTCTGACTTCCGCAGTTCCGCAATCCGCAATGCAGGACTCGAAAATTCGGAGCGTCATTCACACAACATCGAAGAAATGCACCCATGACTTTCGCACTCCACAATCTAACTTGCGGGAGTCAGAAGTAAGGACACCAAAATCCCAATTTCAGGAAACTTACCTCCTCCAACTTCCGCACTCTGCAATCCAGCTTGTGGGAGTCGGCAGTCGGACCTCCCAAATGACAACTCCAGAGAAAGTTGCTCCTTCGACTTCCGTACTCCACAATCCATCTTGCGGGAGTCTGCAGTCAGAATTCCAAAGCACCACGCTAAGATTTCATGCCTTCGACTTCCACGATACGCAATCTGCACTACGGGTTCGGAATGTCGGAAGTTGTCCAAATGCCCCTGTTACAGCCAACTTCCCAAGTCAATATATTCTTCATCCTAAGTCCATTTCGAGCAATTCCAGTACCATTGGAAATCTCTCAGAGATCCCTATGCAACTGTATGATACTCTTCCACATCTACTGACTCTGATACTGTCCTTCTTCCAACCTAAAATGTGGCCCCAAGATTCCTCAAGGAATCTTCTCCACTCTGCAAGGCTCTTATACTACTCTGTCATGGCCCCTTTCCTTCATCTAATCCATAGGGGAAGCATGAAAACCACAGGGGGGGGTGTCCATTTCCTTCCCCAAGGCCCTTAAAGAACCTTCTGACTATCTTGGCCTTTACATAACCTAGTCCTATTCATCAAGGCACAAACTCATATAAGTACAAATATAAGAATGTAGATGTGCAGGGGCATCGTAAGTAAATCATGTATGCAGTTTTATACACCAATAAAAACAAGAAAATAAAACATCATACAAGGGATTAATCCCCTTCTCATGCAATGCACACATGTTATCATCTAACATACATCATTTAGCTTCCATAATACAGTCAATAATTAAACATTGCAGAACACAGAATGAGCATGATTCAAAGCACAGAGGGAACTTATCTTTAATTGAAACCACCAGGCAAACTGGCTATGGACTGCAACGTTCCAACCCAACCATAGGTCTCTGCCCATCCTATAGTATTTTAGCACTTAGAGACCACTCCCGAGCTGGGGCTATGTATCCACCAAGGAGGAACTACCTAGATTTTTTCATAGCTTGGTTTCACACCAACAATCATGCTAAACCAACACACACTTGGGTTTATAAAGCATGTTAAGAGATAAGGAGGAGGAGGCTAAATTAGTGATCTCAAGCACAGAGCTAAAAACTCAATCAAACATTCTTCATTGGGTTTATCAAGCAATTCCAACCTATGCTCTTTCTTCTACACTGTGTCATCCATGCTTGGATCTCCTTAGGGTTACGACTGAAAGGCTCTGTCTGCGTCTGTGATTTTAGGATAAGAGATATGGCTTTCTTTATGGGTTCTTGGGAATCTAACACTCTCCAAATCGCACTAAGTTTCAGGTCTGTGAATCCCCAAATTGTTTTTCCCCGATGATGCAGATTTCTAAGCGATCTTGGCTCTGCAAATCGTGGCCCTCTCCCCAAATCGTCATTCTAGTTCCCTCCCCTGCTCCCCCTACGTCCTTCTCCTAACTGTGGCTTTCATGAATCCCATGGCATGGGGATGAGCGAAAATGTATGTCCACAAGGTGGAGTGACTTCTAGAACAAGTCAGATAGAGCCCATAGCCTGCCTTACGAAATCCATGGTTTCCCACACTCCATCATCCTGATGAACAGTCCTCCTGCAATACTACCTTACAGCATAAATAAATGGTAGCTAGGACAAGTCAAAGCGGTTTTCATGGTGACATATGGAAGTTTATGGTTCAATCCCACAATGCCCTCACCTCTCCCTACTGGATACATAGCTCCCCCTCATTTAGTTGCATCCATATCCAGTTCCTTAGTATTTTTATTATATGATATTTACATCACTTTACAATTTCCATGGCTTAATAGCACATGGATCACACAATATCAAATATTTGCATCTCAAAGTTGAGAATTCACTAGCGAGGCCTTGGCCTTGAGCTCCATGCTATGAATCATACATCACATATGCACAATGTTTACATAAAAGTCAACATATCTTAAGGGTCAAAATTGGGACATCACAACTTCCTCCCCCTTGGAATAACAACGTCCTCGGTGTTCCAATACTTAGGAATACATACACTATTTACATATGTCCAAAATTCACAAAATGTGGCAGTTTTGTCCTGCATTTCATCTTTCACTTTAAGTTTTTAGGACCAAGTCCTTGGTTTCAATAGTATGCTCCTGTTGGCTTTGACCTTCCAGCTCTGCAACAATCCCTTCCATTTCTTTACCTTCTAGTTGATCCACAGTTTTGGAAACTTTATGCTTACAATTCTTCTTGGTGTCCTTTGTTGGGCAATTGCAGAGGCAATGATTTCCTCCACATTCCCAACATTTCAGTGGTTTCTTTTTCTTTATTTTCTCCATTTCCCTCGAGTCTTCTAGTATTGAGCATTTCTTAATGGGATGATTAGGTTACTGCTTCTTCATTGACATTCTTTCATTTCCACTATTGATAGCTTCCAAAATTCCCTTTACCACATTTTGCAGACAAATAGAGTTCTGCAAAATCTGGTGGTTCATCTCATTTTATTGCTTTTGTAGCTTGAGAACTTCCCCAACATTTTCTTGGGTCTTGGCAATTATTTGAAGAATATTTCCATCCAAATCCAGTAGGATTTGGTATGTTTCCATGATTAATGTGCACAACTATCCACACTTTGCTTATTAGCAACACTTGTCTTGTAACATCTGCAACTAATTGATTTATCTTTCACCTGTGAAATTCATCATTGTAATTCTTGGTAGGCCAAGCATAACATAAGCATTAAGATCAGTCATTTACTTGTCCAATTGACATGGAAATTTCATGATTTATCCATGAGACTCCTACACATTTCATGCTTTCCCAACACACCAATGAACTCATTCATGTTTATCCTTTCATAGGGAATTAACTAATTCAACATTCACAATTTAATTCAAACAAGATAAGCATAATCAACTTTCATCCATAACATGCAATCAACAATTCTCTGTTTCTAAAATGCATCAATCAAAAAGGAAAGAGAAGAGTAAGAGTTTTCCCCTCTTAGACCTGTTCCAATCCGTAGCCCCATCATCACTGTGGTTCCATGCTCCTTGGCCTCTTTCACCTCAGTGTGAATGCTTGACTCGCCTTTTCCTAGTTTTGGTGATGACACTTGGTGTCTAAGCTCCGTCGAAGGCTTTTCAACCAGGGAACCTTTCCCCATTGTTTCCTACAGAACCTTTGGCTGCTAGGACCCACACAAGTCCACTAGCACTACTTCCATTGTTAGTGATACTGATCTTTCTAGGATAGTTACATGTCCACATGCACCTTTAGGGTGCCCTCAAGGTCCTTCCATTCAGCAATACCTACACTCAAACATTGAATCAATTCACATGTCAATTTTACTTTCATAGGATTTATCTCTAAACAAGGGTTTAAAATTCATAACCAAATCATATACACATGTATATTCATGTTAAATAAACAAGAAGATGCAACATTACCAAATACTTATCTGCATTGGATGTATTCACGCTACTCCATAGGATCCTTCTTTTCTTTACAAGCCGTGGATCCCCATGGATACAATAACGAATGTTTGGCTAGCACACAGGATTCCACAACATTCAACACCCAACCAGTGCATTGACTGTATTTACCAAGTGTTTATGGTGCCAAACTAGTCCCATACCTGGGTTTTCCCTCTCCATTTCCAAGCCAGCACTTCCGTCTGGGTTAATAGGACCAATGGAAGGAAAATGCACCATAACATTCAGTGCTCAACCAGTGCACTGACAAGATTTACCAAGCATTTATGGGATCAAACCAGTCCCATACATGGTTTTCCATTTCCATTTTCAAGCCAACACTTCCGTCTGGGTTAATAGGACCAATGGAAGGAATTGCACCATGATCATTTCCAGGTCAAGGGCTCTAGTACGGATCCATAGGCATCTCCACGTGCTCCTACTAGCTTCGGTACCCACCTCACTTTGATCCTTAGCATGCATTACTAATTGCATGTGTAATACTTGACAACATAGGATGGGTAGGTAAGCTCATCAATATTGTTGGTGTAAAATTGTAACATACTTCATACAAATTCACTCTCTAATATTGAAACACCAGGAATGCATCCATTCCTTTAGGGTTTAGTCAATGTTGACAACCATAACACAACACAACATCCGAAAGGTGTGCATCCCTTTCCGATGTGATTCATGTAGGACCTAATCACACTCGAGCAGTCTAAAATAGGAACATGAAATCACATTCACATAGTCTGGAATAAAAACACATAATCACATTCCAGCAGTCTGAAATAAAAACATACAACCACACTCCAACAATCTAAAATAAAAACATACAATCACACTCCAGCAGTATGAAATAAAAACATGTCCTGGACATTCATTCTAATAATCAAACATGCCTATTTTTAATCAAGGGTCAGAAAATAATTATCTGTTTTGCAGATGTATTTTCTCTTCCTGCAATGTGTCCTCCTCAGTCAAGCTCAAATTTAAATTTACAATTCTGTTCACTACAGAAATTAGACTTTGCCACCATGAGATCACTCTCATAAGCTTAAATCAAAAAATTTCTAATCTATTTCATACATAAATCAGATTTGATATTCATGAGATCCTTCTCACAATATTTGGCCCTTGTACATGGTAGATCCCATTCTTATCATGGACTTACCCACATTGCCATAGCTAAGACATTTCTACCTGTAACCTGAAATTTTCAATCAGCCAGACAAGTTGTGAGTATTCACACATATAATATTTGCATTGCAACATTTATAACAATCACTAAAGTGATCTCAGAATTAAAGTACTCGACAATTCAAACACTATCACTTGTTATTATTTCAAATGCAATGCAATACATTTTATTTATATGCATAATTATCACAATAACATTGCATGATATGGTCACATGGCCTATGCAATTCAACAAAATTTCCAATAGTTATTATTACACAATCATATCCCTTCATGCAACTCTATCCTCCCAATCACTACAAGAAAAAAGGTCATTGGTGAGGGTCGAAAAAGGTCACTATAAGCTCATTGGTGACGGTCAAAAGAGTGTTTGTCACCCAAAACTGAATGTCACCAATGGGCTAGTCACCAAAAGTATAGGTGATGTGGTGACATTCAAGGTCCATAATGAATAATGATTATAATGATGGATCGTGACCGTCACCATTTCATATGAACAACTATGATCTATGGTGATGGACCTTTCATGGCCCTCACTATTGTTATGGTAACGCTCATTGATCGTCACCATTGCATATTTTGGTGAGGGTTGAAAAATGTCACCATAAGCTCATTGGTGATAGTCAAAAGAGCTTCCATCACCAAAAATTGAATGTCACCAAAGGCCACGTCACCAAAAGTATAGGTGATGTGGTGACATTCAAGGTCCATCACAAATGATGATTATAAGGACGGATAGTGACCATCACCATTTATGAAAAACCATGATTTATGGTGATGAACCTTTCATGGACCTCACTATTGATGCATATATATGGCGACATTCATTGACCATCACCATTTCATATATAAAAAATGAATTTTGATGATGCCTTTTTAACGACCCTCAATATTGATACATATTTAGGAACGAATAGTGGTCGTCACCATTCCCTATGAATATTAGGGCACGATAGAATCAAACCACCAACCTCTTGCTTGTAAAGCAGATGCTCTTCCATTAACCTAGCACCCTTCAAAGAATTAGACCTTGAAACTTTGTAAATTTTAAATTCTAAAACTTTCATTAAATTAGAAAACTTTGTAAGGTATTGGTGAATATTTTACTAAACAAGTGAGATAAGTAGCACAGTTACTTGTTAGTGGGATTCAACCATGATCACAACTAGGTTACTTGTCAACTTTTTTCCAAATGGCATACGCATAACTATCTTCTAGGTTTGCTATCATCTTGTCAAACCTCTATATTTTCTCCTTCAAGTTTTGTTTTTCATGTTGAATTTGCGCATCAATGGCCCTTAGGTCTTTGCACCAAAGGTAGTGAGGTGCTATACAACCCAGTATGGGGGAGATGTAAGAAAAAGACAAAAACGCTTCTATCTCCAACAATCTGTAAGAAAAAGACAAAAAGAACATGAACCATTTAGACCTTTCATGACTCCACAGTATGTATCTATAAAAATAATTAATAATCCATATTATTAAGAAATTACAATATCTCAAAGTGTTATCACCAAATTCGTAAGGAAATTTTGAACTTTTAGTTTTCATCATCAAAGCAAGTGGTACAATTTAAAATGGTTCAAGATGAGATTGGTCTTCATAATGATAGTAACCCTTCACACGCTCGGATGTAAGGAGTGATGATGGATTAATTACCCATGGTGCTTTTGTTGGCCTTACTTTTCTTGATCATGCAAAGGGAGCTACAATTGGTATTATTTTCATGAATGAGTTTGGACCATATATCAGGAAATACAAGCTACTGTTGGAAATACCCATGGGCAGTATTGTTCTTGAAAATGTAAAGTTAGCACATGTATTGTCGACCTGTTTTGTATAGCAGCAGATAGAGATCATATGTAATAGGATGGATTTTCATATAAAGTGGTTCTAGCATACTTGATGATGAATATATGTGTGAAAGTAGTCTAATATGGCATTTTACAAGTCTTCAGAGATAAATATCATAACAAGGGACGTTTTTTGGTGACATATCAGCAGTACACTCTTGTGCATTGAAGTAAAGAGTACATGCTTTCAGAAAGCTTGAGGGAAGGCTCACCATATATAGAAATTGAGAAAACGAAATACTTTAATACTAGCAACGACAAAAGGTTGCAATCATCACCATTTTTTCTTTTTTCAGTCATGGTAGCTTCATGAAATATATATACTCAATCTAACATTCTGGACAGGCTGCTACATGTATGATGTTTGTTCAAGCAATTACAATAGCAGTGGTAAATCCATTAGAGTTAATTTCCTGCAACCAATAAACAGTGAGGTGTTCTAGCAGCACAGTTTTTACCATGAGTATCTTTCTCCATCTAACATGTGACTAGATGAATTGACTCTTGAAGTATCTCTACATATTGAAGCATGAAGAATAAGAAAAATGCCATTGTTTGTAACATCAATCACTTGAATATAATATTGATATACAAAGCCTTGAACGTTCCCCTGGTGTTACAAATATTACCATCAAGCGTCAAACGGATAGGAGGGTGTTCTCTGACTCTTGTAGCATGCAAAGGGGGGCACTTCCTAGGAGTATCTTGTCCTTTTTCTAGTTAGTTAGATTATGCATTACATGGAGGGAAGTTTAGTTCAGTTTGTGTTCTAATTAAAACTCAGGCACGCATTGTTTTTCAGATAATTTTATAATAAAGGGAACAGGTGAGGTGCACCATTTATGGGTAGTTTGAGTTGGTTTATCTATTATTCATCCAAATTAGAGTGAATCATTGGGGTGTATTCTGGGGTGTCTCATGCAAGTAAATGCATACTACTGAAACTTCAGTTTAGTTTTGAGTCACATGGTTGAGGTGGGTTAGTTGATGCATAGAAGAAACTTAGCATAACTATTTTGATCTACAGGAGAGTGTAACTTTCATTCCTTCCAATCAAGATCCTATCCTTGTTGTAGTTAGTTAGGTTATGCATTGCATGGAGGGGAGTTTAGTTCAGTAACCAGATTATGTTCTAATTTTAACTCAGGCACACATTCTTTTTTAGTTAGTTTTATAATAAAGTCAACACGGGAGGTGCACCATTTATGGGTATAGTTTGAGTTGGCTTATCTATTATTCATCCATATCGGGGTGAATCATTGGGGTGTTTTATGGGTTATGTCATGCAATTAAATGCATACTAATGGAAGTTCATTTCAGTTTTGAGTTTCATGGTTGAGGTGGGTTGGTTGATACATGGAAGAAAGTTGAAACTCAACATAACTATCTTCATCAATATGAGAGTGCACCTTTCATGCTTGCTCATAATTGTTCATTCAGTAGGTGAATAACAATAGGTAAAGGAATTTAGTGACTGAGGTTGAAGGTGGTTCTATGGAAACATGTGTAGGATGAAATCACTTAAGGAGTTGTACATTACTACACCTTTTTATGGGATATCATGCACCAACGTTGTCATCATAGGTCTAGGTCTGCACGACTGCTTAACCAAAGAGGACTGTACAGGACACCAAATAGAAGGCCTTGCAAGCACACAGTTATAAAAAAAATGTCATTATTTGGTTGATTCTCCCAAAACCCACTTCAGTTCTCTGCTCATTTTCGTCAACTGTTAATAGCCCACTTGGATTTAAATTTTATACATATATAGTTATACAGGAAACTCAATACGCATGTTGATGAGATTTCCAGAAGAGGCTAGGAGAAGGACATTGGATCAATGGAGTTAACAGATAAAAATGCTAGGACTGTGGTGCATGTTTTAAGAGTGCATGTTTTAAGAGCATTAAAGGGACTAGTAATACACCCAACTCTGCCATTTTTCCCTATTTATCGATTTTTTGTGGGTTAGGGTAATCCAAGTTATATTTGATCATAGTTGGTTCAGGGTAATCCAATGCAAAATCCATGTTTCAGATTCAAAGAGAACAACAATTTCATACTTTTATTGGAGTTTTTGATTGAAAAGGGGTATTTTTTGATTGAAAAAGGGTATTGGAGGAGCAAACATCGAGGTCCATTGTTATGAAAACATCAATACATTATCTATCGAAGTGACCACTTTTGTTATAACATGTTAGTGCCATAACATGACATTAGATATAAATGTTAATAATTGTATTAGGCTTACTTAGGTGGTTAGGCAACTTTCCCATCTTAGGGTACTATGAGATACGTGAGGGAGATGTAATGTATTTGATATACCTGGGTAGCCTTCCTTGGATAACCCTATGATCTATTGATGCAACATCATTAACAATATATGGCAGTTATTACTCTCACTAATATAAAGGAACAAGTACTTTGCATTAAAAGAAGAAACGCACTTACCTCTAGACTTAAAGATGCATAATTTGAGAGACGTTCCATCAATTCAGACATCATTGTCTTTATATCAACAGTTGGCTGCAAATAGATTGACCAACCAAAGAAAAGGAAGATAATTATGTGCAAGAAGCGGTCATGACAAGGGAGAATCAGTCATATAGTAATAAAATACAAACATTTATATCTACCCAACAGTACGGTAAAATTGCATCAGTGATTTTGAAGTCAAAAGCATGTGGTAATATGAATGTTAAAATATTTAACATCTCCAATACATAGTACCAAAAACAATACACTTTACATGAGAACAAAAACAACTTACTTTACATGAGAATAAAAACTAACAAGGGAAGAAATACTTTGAAGAGGGATAAATAAAATCATTAAAGCCTTACTAAAGTTTGAAAATTTGAATGCCACGGGTACATGGATGTTAATGCTTTAACTTGGAGTGATAATACACCATATTTATATGGGACTGATCCAAAATATGGAAAATAACCCTAATAGAGCATGCATTTATCATTACTATGTGCAGGATATACTAGCATGAACATCTATGATTCTTTCACATACATGAAGCTGAGGAAAAGCACCAAGGAGTGTTTCCAAAGTTTGCAAATGGTAATCATCTGGAAATACTTGGAATACTTGGATGATACAGCCCATAAGATAGTACCGTGCAAGCTCATCTTTGCATGTTACAAACCTGACATGAAAAATAGGGTAGGCATTACACCTATCTACAATAATGCTTAAAAATGTGAATAAAATTGCACCTATACTCATTAAATGCACTTAGTAATACACTCAGAATACTTGCTCCAAGACTCTCGACAACACAATATCTTTGTACATTTAAAGGTACACCCCCTCTATATAGCTAAGGACATGCAATTTTTTTCCTACCTAAAGGAATAAATGGGTTTATAAATGCAATTATGAAATGCATTGCTAAATAAAAAAATGACAACTTACAACTTTATATAAGAGAGAGATTCACTCAAATGCAGTCATAATTGATCTTACAAGATCGCGAAGCTCACTCCTTTCCTTATCCGGTTTCTCATTCTCCCTCGTAGGTCCCTACAGACCAGACAGTCCAATTGGGAACCTAGCACTCAGCATCACCTAACCTTATCAATGACTCATAATCATAATACTACTTGCATGAGCACACGTAGTGTAAGAACACGACCTCATGCTGGCATGACCTCTTACGCTCCTATGACACATGCAAGCAAGACCCGAACATGCATAGACACGACTACAGAATCACGAGTTGAGAAATAGGATGCATTAACTCACTTGATGTTGCATTCAGACCCACAGTTTATTCATCTCTGTGAAACTTTGAAGTACAAAACTCCACAGCATCCATTACAGTTCCCTTGTCACTACAAAATGTATTATGTTCACTAGTAAACACTTTATCTAGACATCCAATAAATATTAGGATATAAAACATCAAACAAATGAAGCATCTTACAGACCAACTTCAAAAAATATCACATGAATATGTATTTATTGAACAATTTGGAAGGTCATAAGAGAAGTAATCAAAATGCAACTAAACGCTGTGGAAACAATAGTGTCACAATTTATCAAACATGAAATAAATACTTGGGGGCATCCAATCACAAAATGAATCATTTCAAATCTAAGGAGAACAAAGGAGCCTAGAGGAGAACATTCCAACACTTAAATACTACAAAGATCCAATACCAATAAAGTTTTCCAATCATCAATCTCAGATTGAAAGGATAAGCAATTGAAAGCATAATAAACATAGAAATACTTAACTATTACCCATAAAGTTTTCCAATCATCAATCTCAGAGTGAAAGGACATGCAATTGAAAGCATAATAAACACATAAATACTGAACTATTACCCACCTAATCCCTACTCTTCAATATGTACTCATCACAGCTTCATTTCTAGTGTCTGCATTCTCCATACAACCCCAAGTCACATGATTCACCAAATCTCAACAATGAAATTCGAAATTGGGAGAATTTGAAGAAAGGCATTGAAATTAGTTATTTTTTGCCGAATTTAAAAGGAGAATATTATTGCCATATTCAGCCGTGTCCTTATCAAAGACAATCAAGCTCAAGAAAAAATAGTAATAATAATATACTCTTCCTCTCCAAACACAATAAAGTTAACTCACCCTTCATACTTTGACCCTAGGTTTGGTAATTTGTCCTTGCTAACCTAAGACAAGTAACTCCATAAAAGAAGACCACGAATAGGATGTTGAATTCCGCGACTCATTTCAACAAGATATTTCAAAACATATTTGGCTAGTGGCTCCTTTGACTTAATATATATAGATCCTACTTTACAAAGGAGATGGTCCATTAAAAACAAATTCAAAAGAATTTCATTGGTCTACTTTCAAAGGAAGATCTGGAAATTTAATGACGAAAAATACACAAAATCTCATAATTTCAATGCAATGTTTGTGTCAAGATCTACAGTGTGAAAAGCGCAAGGGAAAACACCACATCAGAATTTATAAGATCGATGGAGATTTCACAAGTAAAACCTATATGATTGATTTCTAATGGAGGATATATACTACTATCAATAATGAAATATGGTTTTCACAAATTTGAGAGGAGATTTTGAATTTTTGGCCTTCCAACCTCTAGAAACACATAAGTTATGCCATTACCATACTTCTTAAAAAATAATGTCACTAAATTTACAAACCAAGTTACAACCAAACAAAAATTTAATGATTGGTGTATATTCTGTAGGGCAACTCACCCACTAAAGTAATTCATTCAGGGTATTCTTGGCCTTTTGTTTTGGCAACATTTGATCTTAGGATTCAGTACTTTAATAGATATTGGAATCAGTTGTTCAGGTATACAGACTCTGACTGGGACAGTGATGAGGATGATCAGAAGTTGAATTCTGGGTATGTGTTTCATCTTATGAGAGGATTAATGTCATATTATCAAGGACAAATCATTGATCAACCCATTGAAAAGAATTTACGCGAAGGGCTCCCTTTAACATAATATATTATTTCCTGTTATGGGGCTCGTAAAGGAATTGTTAGCTACCACTGAATTCACTAGTGAAATGATAAATGCTTTCAATGTTATACACCCATGAATTATGCTTGCTTGACCAAAGTTGTTGTAGCACATTGCTATGAAAGTTGGAAATAAATATAATATTTCTCAATAAAGATCATATATGTATATGTAATCCTTTTCTTTCAAAATGCATAATGAAGTACTTTCAGAATAGATATTGCAGGTGAAAATTTACAAAAAGGAATTTTTGTTACAAACCCATTCCCTTTTACAATCACAATATGATTTTGCATAGATATATGAAAAACCAATAATGTGGGCTACTTGTATTTCTTGTAAAAGTTAAACAGATCACATATGATCTAAAGCGATTATGGAGATAACAGGCCAGGTAAACACCCCAGATATTATTTTGCGAGATGGTTAAATATGATAACACTAGAACAAAATCATAACATAGTCTGCAACACCTAAAAGGGTATTATGATCCATACAAATTTGAGGTAGTTATTGGGAAAATAAGAAAGCAATTCAAATTA
Organism: Larix kaempferi; assembly: GCA_027924585.1. Classification (NCBI taxonomy): domain Eukaryota; kingdom Viridiplantae; phylum Streptophyta; class Pinopsida; order Pinales; family Pinaceae; genus Larix; species Larix kaempferi. The sequence continues at coordinate 10,459,674 of BSBM01002204.1, read as the reverse complement.
TAAACAAATCATATGGCAGCTGAGCAACTGTCAAAAAGTTAAAAAAATTGCTTGCTAGAGCAAAGCAAACTTGGAAACAGATTAGCAAGACTTGTAGTTTGCTAAATGCTTGCAACCTTCAGCCATGTTTATGCCTGCACTGATCGAGAGGACTCTTGTAATAGCCACATAGAGACAGACCAACTCTGCAGATCAGACCATTCCTATTGGAGCTTCTTTGGAGAGACACGTACGCATTCTATTTTGCCGAACTAGTGACATCTTATTTAATCCAATCTTCCGATGCTTTGTATTTGTGAAAGTAAGCAGTGAGATTGTAAGATCCATAGGTCTGACGTGGAAGATATATGGAATCTACAAGATATGCCAGAGCACATAGAGGAGTTGATAATGGTATTTTCTTTTCTCTTTTTATCGTCGAATCATCCTATATCTGTTGAACAGACCATTTTACAAAATTGTCAAATATGGGGTTCCTAACTGCAGAATTTATCTTGTTAGGTTCTAACTTTAAACAAAACTAAATGTTAAAAGTAGTTATTGCAATGTCACGTTGCAGTTGACCATCTTCTATTTGATACAAAATTCAAACGTTGTTGTATGCAGGGAACTGTGGCATTGTGTGCCCATCTTCATCAACATTTTCTTTATTGCATATCCAGCATATCCCTTCATTACACCAAAGTGCCTTTGTTTCCTGGCCAAGACTGTTGCATTGAAAAAGGGGGGGTCCATCCTCTTCGACCTTTTCTCTATTGCATATCTGGAATATCACTCCATCCCGTCATATTGTTATCATCACCAAGCATCAACTCTTTACAATAAAGGATATAGGACAAGGCCCTAAATTTACTGACAATTGTCTACTCTTCTAGCTAAATGGCCTAGAGAGAGTCAAAAAAAGAACAGGACATGTATCCACTTAGCATAAGCACTATTAGCTTGTTGTTCGCTGATCATGGATCAATACGAATCAATAACAAGATGGAAAACACCACATCATAAAATCTTGTTCATGTTGTTTCAATTTTTCACTAAGACCCATAACATCAAGTGCGATGCACCATCCTTGGGCCTGATTCCAACCACTGCATGAAATTTTGTTTTCATGATCCAGTTAATATGGTGCGCCTTGATTTCACTCGATCAAGTGCCTGTTGTTAAAAATTTTGTTGATCACCAAGTGGTACTTTCAATTTTGAGTGCAATAAATCACAAGGCTTCAGGCAATTATTGTCGAGAAGCCCGTGCTAGTGGTGGTCACCCTAGTAAACCCTTTTTGATATGTCATATCATGTCTGATAGTAAAAAGGAAGCAAGTTTTAAAAGAAAACCCTAAACGTGGGAGGGGATCAGCATAAGAACACTTACAATCTGGGAAAAATGTTGCCTGCGTGCTGCACAAGCTCATATAAGTCAATAATTGTACATCCTCGCTTGTTCTCCTCCTTGAAGAAAAACTCCAGCTTCCTGAGCTCGTCAAACGCTCTTGTATCTTCGAATCAGGAGTCAAGAATTAGCTCATTTCGCTGCAATTGGATTCAAATTACAAGCAAAACAAATTAACGAACAATTAAAGGATACATAGCTCGTAATATTTGTGAGGGGAAAGCCTAGATTGTAATACCGCAATTTTGGACTTTGAACCCCTATTATATTTATACTAAGTATTATTTCAGTTTACTTAGGTGACTTTAGAAATCTGATAAACTAATTTCTAATGACCATGTGTTGAGGGTCTGATTGTTAACAAAATGTGCTAGCAATCTAAAATGGCAGACTTTGAAAACAGTAAACTTACCCTCACAAGTGATCAAATGGATGATGACAGTCAAAGGATATAAGTATTCCGGCTTGACCCATTCCCTGTGGACTCCTTTGGTACCGGCAACGTGTTCAAAATCGTCCTTCAAGGAAAATTTGTGAGCCTTCCGTGGAAGGAAGAGATGTTTGTTCCATTGGGCACCTTCCCTCGGAAGCTTGGTGGCCAATGAGATGGATTCTTCTGTCATGGAGAAAGTGAGATGGCTAACTTTCGCCGTCTTGCCATCAAAACCCTTAGCGAACAGTAGAGAGGGCGGAGAAACAGACCCAAACCCGCTCACAAAAACACTTCGCAATAGGCTTTAAACTCAGAAATGCGGAGGAGGTCCTGGTAGCTGCCAGGCTCGTAACGAATTGGCATTGTTGAAAGAGGACGGGGGGTTGCAAATGGAAACAAGAGGTGCAAGAAATTGCAGAGGATGCGGCTCAACAAAAAGGTGGAGAGAGAACAGACTGAGGCAGAATTCACGCAATCATCAGATTAAACTAAGGTCCATTTGAATGTTTGAATGACAGTGGACGTGGACATAGCATGCTTAAAAGATCGCACCTGTCATTCGAAGATCTTGAGTCAAGTGCCAGCGTAGAAGTGCATGAATTCAGTGAATACGTGTGGTTTATAATATATTCAACAATGTCCAACGCTGAGCTTTGGACAGGTTGAATGTAATTCACGTAATGAAAATAGATTACATGTGAGAGATCATGATTCGATTAATATGGTAGCAGGTCGTACAACAGGATAAGTAAGACCAAATGGCAGTCATGTAATGATTCACGATGATGCATAATCCATTCGTTTAACGGAGGCGAGATGGATAAGAGAATTAGGCCATGTGTGAAATTGACATTTGATTGATCCCTGTCATCATTGGTTAATCAAAATTTCAAATGTCTTGGCACACTTATTAATATTTATAAAAGCTATGGTTTCATTCAACACTCCATTCAGAATGTTGTTTATTTGCCTCGTTCGTCTCCTTGTTCGGATCAACATTTAACCCATCATTCAATCCTTCATACAGACTTTTGTCTATACAAGATCTTATTGTTGATGTTGACCGAAGCTAATTTTGCCGAGAATTTCTGAAGCTGTTAGTGCACAAAAGATGCTAAAAACTTTGCTTTTCTAGATCTTTTAGTTGCGTTCCTCTTTTTGTTCTTGATTAGATCAATCTTTCTTCTGCTTTTGCATTAACCTGAAAACACCTATCATTTTATCAGAGATAAATATAATTTTCATAAATATTCAGAAAGTAAGAATAGTTCTAATCTTCCCTCAAACAAAAAAAATGGCGTGTCCTCAAGCCATCAAAGAGAAAATGATTAATATTAAAAAATTTCAATTGAAAGTCTTACAGATAGCTTCTAAAATACTGTGATAATTTTCATAAGGAAATGAAATATTAACTAATAAATGTAGATGATTCTGATATGTACATTCATAAAAAAGAATACAACAATGCTTAAATAACCATATGAAGATTAATAGTGTAAGAGATGCGAAAAAATCCATAGGAAAACTAGTCATCCATGACTCATTGTAAAGATCTCTTGTCATCCAAATAATATAGATAAGGTTCACTGTAAAATTTGTGAGATCTACTATAATTATGGGTCCCATTTCTAGGATAGTCATATCCTAGGTATTGTTTGAATTAGATGACAGGGTCGAAGTCCAACTTACAACCATTATCTAATGACAGTATAAATAATCGGCCTAAACATGTGTTTGTATACTTGGGTTTTTTTTTATGAGCTATGTGAATAGCAATGCATTAACCAAACCTCTTTCACCTGATATTGCCCTGATGCCAGCAGGCTTGTTCAGTACCCTGACGGGTTTACTTGGTACCATGCAAGCATAGCCCCGCTTCCAGCGAGCCTGTTCAGTACCCCGATGGGCTTACTTGCATTTACTGAGCTTCCTTGTTTAGAATTTTACTTAGCATGGACCCGCTGCCAGCGAGCCTGTTCAGTACCCCGACGGGTTTGCTTCGTATAATGATATTTTTAGTAAGGAAGTTGGTTGGCACTAGAGTGTGCTAATCCTATTAATAACATAATTCAAATTTTAGCATGAACCTTATGAGTAACTTTATTTATAATGGCCCAAATTATAGATCATGTCAAAAGATATTAACCTAAAGTTATTCTTTGACTTCTCAGTCTATCGTTTTCATAAAAGGTTAGTAATGTTCCCCACAAAATAGAAAATATCACTCACTTTTGGGATACCTTTTAAAAGTGCTTAAGAGATAGGTTTTGATAATGAGTCTAGGATGAACTAGCAGTCCATAGGTGTAAGATAGAGTTTTGTGGAGATCATAATAATTAAAGTAGGTCTTTAAGCAACTATTCTAATGATAAATCATAAATGTGCATGTCTGAATCAAATACCATATACAGAATCATAAAAGAAAGTAATTTTAAAAATAATATAAATAATGCTTTAACCTTTCACTATAAATTTTTAATTTTCAACAATAATCGAAAGAGAAGGGGATTATAAGTATTTTTAGAGCACTTCCCTTTTCAGATAATATTGCATCAGCTGATTATAAATATAAGGTTCTTGTAATTAAGCTACAAAACCACTTGTTAGATGATTCAATTTTTATTCAAAACAAAAACATATGTACAAAAAAAGTTATGTAAAATTTTCAAAATTAACGAAAGGAAAAGAGTCTTCCTGTTTTATTGACAAAATTTTATAAACTTATCATAATAACTTTCCTGTAAAAATGAAATCAGTTGTTAGAAATGACCCTTAATTATTGAAAATAAAAAACATATTTACATATATACAAAAGAAGATAACCCAAAATAATTCAAGGACTAGGAGGAGGAGGAATGAATTCCTCTTCTACTAGCTCCATTTCCTCCTGTTGTAAGGTATTCTGCACAAAATCTTGTTTAGATATTGGTTGATGATAAAGTCTAAGTCTATGTCCATTTACAACAAAGGAAATTTGAGAATCATCGATTGTCTTAATTTTAATGGATCCATTATCAAAAGCTGTAACAATTTCATATAGACCCATCCAATGATTAGTTAATTTACCTTTAAAGTTTTTGTACCTTGAATCGAAAAGTAATGCCCAGTCTCTAGTTTTGAATGTTTTTGTTTAATGTATCTATCATGCCACTTTTTGCGTTGGTTTTTTGTTAAGATTGTGCGCTAAATAGCATCTTGCCTAATATCGTCTAATTCATTTATTTGCAGGATTTGTTGTTTTTGTGCTTCTTCTAGATTCATCCCTAATTGTTGTTGGCGTATATAACTGAGCTAGAGGTTTCCAATGTAGACCCAAGTACTTTGCGGTTCAAGGAACCAACAAAGTCCCTATTCACCGGCACTTTCGGCAATAGACTGCGAGCATCCTGAGGTCTCACCCGAGGCGAAGCTGAGGTGGTGGGTGCATAATCAAGTTTCCACAACCTGGCGATGCGAGTGTAAAAGAAACTGACGGGCAGCACGGTAAAGGACTCTTACTGCGGACAAAGATTGCGTGAAGTCCGTACTTCACGTCGGATACTTTGGCAAGCTGCGGTGCTTGTGCAACTAGAACCGCCAAGGACTGTGCAGTAATGGGTACTTCCCGTGTTACGACGATAAGCTATCAACAACTTATCTCGCAGCACTCTCGAAGGGGGTCAGTGCATCGACTAGACCGCATGTCTGCTTCAAGACTTGATTAACTCTGACCAATCTTACTAAATGTTCTTTAACCATTTAACAACACTTAGGTTATTATCTTTATGGCGTATGTAAATGAACGAAGTATATAATACTGTGTGCTCCAACGCTGCGCTCAAATCCAGTGTTCAGCTATGTGATTAACCACAGATTCATACATTCAAAGACTTATAAGTGCTGAATACTTAACATTCATCCAAAAATGTATTACTTAACATATTATTCCCACCATTCCTATGGTGAATACATATAAAAGAAATCACATAACAGATAACTGCGGTATTAAACATCCATACTAAGCAAATGAACAGTTGCAAACACAAATAATCACACTACATAGGATTTAACGTGGTTCACCCTCTGGATGGACGCTACGTCCACAAGAACTATTGTTAAATTAGTCTTTGGGAAGGGTACAACAGTTCTTAGTCTGCGCACTTGTTGGTTGTGGAGCCAGATCTTCCAATCTCATAGATGATGATTCAGCCGTGCCCGCACCCCAGGTTTAGTTATGATCCTGGCCTGACGCTCAGGGGGTCTGTTAACACCCAAAAAGTGCTCACTACCTCATCTACCCCATTACATGACTCATTTGTCCATATTTCCTACCATATTTGCCTCCAGAACCTTAAAATCCCACTAAAAAGCCTCCAAAAGGCCAAAAAAGCCTCCAAAAAGGCCAAAAACCCCTTTTTCTCCCAAAATAATCCAAAATTCCTCCAAAATAGCAAAAACCCTCTAAAAAGGGAATAAAAAATATAAAAAAAGAGGAAAAAGAGGGAAAAAGGAGGAAAAAACTCTATACAGCTGACCTAAACCATATGGTTCCCAAAACCATGGGCCAGCACTCCACCACTAAAAACCTATAAATAGGTGATGGAGGCCCCTCATTTCATATCCACAGTCAAATACACCCTTACTCTTCCAAAATCACTCTTGAAACCCTATCTCACCCTTGAGTGCCCCTTTGGCCCATTTCCAACACTTTGGAGAAAGAGAAAGGAGCAAAGCTGGAGTTTGGAGCAACCCTCTTGGACTATTGCAACTTCACCAACCTCTACACCTGAGGTAAAATTTTAATACAAAAAAGAAAGATCTTCACCATATTTCCATGTTTTGTTATGTTTGTTAATGCTCATGTTAGTTTAGAATTCGTATTGTTTTATTACTTTAATTTACTGTTTATTGAACTGCTACTAAGGAGTCCATTCTCCTTAGTAGGTGCTCATTTGCACAAGCTAGGGTGAAAACCCTAGCTACAGGGTCTGGGGGGGTTGACCCCCCCCGGCTCGGGGGCGCGGGGGCCAGCGGGCCCCCGAAAAAGGGGGTTTGGGGTAAATGCCCCCAAGTTACGGGGGTTCGGGGGCGTAGCCCCCACGAAAATTTTTTGGAGTTGTTTTCGCCACCATTTTTTGGGCCCATGGTTTTGGGTAACCCGTGGTATTTTTCCATTGCATTTCCCTTATAAAAGAAAGACATTGTAACACGGCTAGGGTTAATGATGTATTAGGTTTTATGCATTGTAAAGATCTCTGAGATCTGTGAAGAGAGACTGTGAAACAGTGAAAAGGAAGTGCAATGGTTGTGCTGCAGGTTGTATTCCTTCACTTTGTTGGACTGAATAATAATAAGGACTGGCAACTTCAGTGTGGACGTAGCTCAAGTTGGGGTGAACCACAATATATCTGTGTCTCTCTTGTAATATGTGTGTGATTATATTTGCATTTTTGTTTATTGTTATTGCTCTGCGATCCTGTTTTTCTAACAATTGGTATCAGATCCAAAGGTCTATTTGGCGGATAAACCCACAAGAATCTAGGGTTTTTGGTTCGAGTGGGAGCAATGGCGGAAGAAGGAAAGTTTAAGGTCGAGAAGTTTAATGGCCAAAACTTCCAGTTATGGAAGATGCAAATGGAGGACTATCTGTACAAGAAGGATCTATTCCTACCATTGGGAGGAAGAGCAAAGCAACCGGCAGCTATGAAGGATGAAGAATGGGAGGTTCTTGACAGAAAAGCTCTTCGAACAATACGGTTGAGCTTGGATTCGTTGGTGGCTTTCAATATCTCAAAAGAAATGACAACAGAGGGTTTGATGAGCGCACTGGGTAAGCTGTATGAAAAACCCTCGGCCTCCAACAAGGTATTTCTAATGAAGTTTTTATTTAATATGAAGATGTCTGAAGATGGATCTATTACTGATCATTTAAATGAGTTTAATACGGTTACAAATCAGCTAAGTTCTGTAAGTGTGAACTTTGATGATGAGGTTAGGGCTCTTCTAATCTTGTGTTCATTGCCAGAAAGCTAGAATAGCTTGGTCATGGATATAAGTAACTCTGTCTCTGGTTCAAACACCTTGACATTTGATGATGTTATTGGTGTTATTCTTAGCGAGAAAATGCGAAGAAAAAACACAGATGAGACATCAGGTAATGCATTGACCATGGAGAGAAGGGGAAGACAAAAGGAGAGAGGAAAGAGCCAAGGTAATCGTGGCAAGTCTAAAATGGGAAGATTCAAGTCTAGACTGGGAAAAATAGAGTGTTGGAACTGTGGAAAGAAAGAACATCTGAAGAAAGACTGCAGATCTCTAAAGAAGAAAGGAGATGCACAGAAGGAAACTACCCAGGAAGCAAATGTAGCAGGTGATGTGTTACAAGATGCTTTGATTCTTGCAGTAGATAATACTAGTGATTATTGGGTAGTAGATTCAGGAGATTCATGTCATGCTACACCCCATAGGAAATATATTCATGAGTATGTTCCTGGCGATTTTGGACATGTTTTATTGGGTGATGATGAGCCATGTAAAATTGTTGGAATGGGTAAGGTATGGATAAAAGTTAAGAATGGAACTGACTGGTTGTTAAAAGATGTTAGACATATTCCTACTATGAAAAGAAATTTGATCTCAATAGGGCATTTGGGAGATGGTGGCTGTCTATCTACATTTGGAGAAAAGTGGTGGAAGATCACTAAAGGATCAATGGTGATAGCAAAAGGAGACAGAATAGGTACGTTGTATTTATGTCCTCATAATACTGACCATTCTATCTCTTTAGCTTCCATAGGAACAAATACAGAATTGTGGCAGCATAGGCTTGGCCACATGAGTGAGAAGGGGATGTAGATTCTCCACTCAAGGAAGTTGCTACCAGGTTTGAAGCAGGTAAGTTTGGAATTCTGTGAAAACTGTGTTTATGGAAAATAGAAGAGAGTCAGATTTCTCAGGTTTGGGAAACAGAAGAAGAATGAAAAGTTAGAGCTTGTGCATACAGATGTATGGGGACCAGCTCAGGTACAATCTCTTGGTGGCTCTCATTATTATGTTACATTTATTGATGATGCAACTAGGAAAACTTGGGTTTATTGCATTAGATAGAAATCTAATATGTTTGCTACTTTTAAGAAGTGGAAAGATTTGGTTGAGAATGAGACAGAAAAAAGGTTGAAGTGTCTCAGATTTGATAATGGAGGTGAGTACTGAGGCAATGGATTTGATAGTTACTGTTCATACCATGGGATTCGTAGAGAGAAGACAGTCCTAGGAACACCACAAGAAAATGATGTGTTAGAAAGGATGAACAGAACGATCATGGAGCATGCAAGGTGTATGAGACTGCATGCACGGTTTCCCTTACAGTTTTGGGCGGATGGTGTAAATACTGCTATTTATTTAATAAACAAAGGACCTTGAAATGCTTTGGATGGTGGTATTCTAGAGGAGGCATGGATAGATAAAAAGGTAAACTACTCATTTCTGAGAATGTTTGGTTGTGAAGCAATTGTCCATATTGATAAAGAAAATAGAACAAAGCTTGAAGCTAAATCCAAGAAATACACCTTTATTGGATATGGGGTTGATGAATTTGGTCATTTCTTATGGGATTACAAAAATAACAAAATCATCAGGAGTAGAGATGTCATATTCAAGGAAAAGGTCATGCATAAAGATCAGTTGCAGGGAAAGAAATAGGAAAAAGAAAACACAGAGTACACAGTACTTGATGAAATTACACAAAATGAAGTTCCAAAGGTGCCAAAAAACCAAGAAGAGCAGCAAGTACCTAAAACTCCTGCAACTACAAGAAGATCTACTCGGTTAAGTAGATTGCCTGAATGATACTCTCCTTCAATGTATTATTTGTTGATGACTGATGCTGGTGAACCAGAATGTTATGAAGAAGCAATGCAGGTGGAAACTAGAAAGAAGTGGGAGCAAGGCATGAATGAGGAAATGGACTCATTGGTAGGAAACCAGACTTGGGATTTGGTTCAGTTGCCTGCTGGTAAAAGAGCATTGCAGAACAAATGGATTTACAGGTTGAAGGATGAAGAAGGAGGCAAGAAGCGGTACAAGGCGAGACTTGTTGTAAAGGGGTTTGCACAGAAGAAAGGTATAGATTTTGATGAAATATTTTCTCCTGTTGTAGAAGATTTGCATCTTGAACAGTTAGATGTAAAAACAGCCTTTCTCCATGGAGATTTGGAGGAAGAGATATATATGCAGAAGCCACAAGGGTATGAGGTCAAAGGGAAGGAGAATTTGGTGTGCAAGTTTAAAAAGAGTTTGTATGGCTTGAAGCAAGCTCCAAGGTAGCGGTATTTAAAATTTGACAGGTTTATGACAGAACAAGGTTATAGTAGATGTCATTTTGACCACTGTGTTTATTTCAAGAAGCTAAACAATGAAAGATATATTATCTTGTTATTGTATGTGGATGACATGCTTGTTGCAGGGTCTAACATGCAGGATATAAATGTACTCAAAATGAAGCTAGCTAATTCATTTGCGATGAAGGATTTGGGTGCTGCAAAGCAAATCCTTGGTATGAGAATAACAAGAGATAGGAAAAATTGCAAATTGACATTATCTCAGGGTGAGTACATACAAAAGGTGTTGGAGAGGTTCATAATGCAGAATGAAAAACTAGTAAGTACACCTTTGGCCAGCCATTTCAGTCTAAGTAAAGAAATGTGTCCCAAGACACAGGAAGAGACTGATTACATGTCCAAGATTCCCTATCAATCAGTAGTTGGAAGCTTGATGTATGCTATGGTGTGCACAAGTCCAGATATTGTACATGCAGTGGGAGTTGTGAGCAGATATATGAACAATCTAGGTAAAGAATATTGGAAGGAAGTACAGTGGATTCTCAGGTATTTGAGAGGTACTACCATTGAGGCATTATGTTTTGGAGGTTCAAACACTGTTCTACAAGGATATGTTGATGTAGATATGGCAGGTGACAAGGATAGCAGGAGGAGCACCACAGGGTATGTGTTTAATGTAGGTGGAACAACAGTAAGCTAGATTTCGAAACTGCAGAAGGTTGTTACACTTTCAACAACGGAAGCAGAGTATGTTGCCATTACAGAGGCTAGTAAAGAGATGATTTGGTTGCATAGGTTTATGGAGGAAGTGGGTAAGAAGCAGAATGATAGCAGGTTGTATAGTGACAGCCAGAGTGCCATTCATATTTCAAAGAACTCAGCATTCCATTCCAGGAGTAAACATATAGAACTCAAGTACCATTTCATACGCTATGTTCTGGAAGATGAACTGTTGAAGCTGGAAAAGATACACACTAGCTAGAATCCTGCAGACATGTTCACAAAGGTAGTGACCAGAGAGAAACTGAGTTCTTGCTTGGTTTCAGTTGGCCTTCTAGCATGAAGGTGAAGAGGAGAAAGTTGCCAAGTCCAAGGTCCAACAAGTACAACAGCGGTGGAGTTGTTGTGATTAGTCTCCAAGTGGGAGATTTTTGGTTGTGGAGACAGATCTTCCAGTCTCATAGATGATGATTCAACTGTGTCTGTACCCCAGGTTTGGTTATGATCTTGACCCAATGCTCAGGTGGTTCGGGGGGGTGTGAGGGCTAATGGGCCCCCGAAAAAGGGGGTTTGGGGGCGTAGCCCCCGAGAAAAAATTTTGGGGCTGTTTTCGCCACTAGTTTTCGGGCCCATGGTTTTGGGTAACCCGTGGTATTTTCCCATTGTATTTCCCTTATAAAAGAAAGACATTGCAACACGGCTAGGGTTAATGATGTATTAGGTTTTATGCATTGTAAATATCTCCGAGATCTGTGAAGAGAGACTGTGAGACAGTGAAGAGGAAGTGCAGCGGTTGTGCTGTAGGTTGTATCCCTTCACTTTGCTGGATGGAATGATAATAAGGACTGATAACTTCAGTGTGGACGTAGCCCAAGTTGGGGTGAACCACGATATATCTATGTCTCTGTTGTAGTGTGTGTGTGATTATATTTGCATTTCTGTTTATTGTTATTTCTCTACAATCCTGTTTTTCTAATAGCACTCAGTTGCAGACTCTCTTCTCTCTCAGATAGATCTCTGCGAACTCAGCTTGCAGAGTCTTTACAATAGTAGTTAAGCTTAAAAGATGCAACAATATTCAAGATTAACAAAATAAATAGTTAACCCTTTTCCATACAAAATCATGCCTTATTTATAGATCATGTCCGTAGGTCATGTCTTTACAATTCGCAGGCAAAAACCCTTAGGTTTACAAAACTGTCACGGTTTCCCCAAAACTGTACTTTTGGATCCTAGTAGCGAATATTCCATCATGGAGGTCTTCCACGCATGCTTCACATCGCTATCAGCCTTCTTGTTGCGTGCATTCCAACAGGTCACTTTCACCAAGCGGTTCTTCCTCTAACGGTTTCATGTGACTGGCTCAAGTAGTGGCATCTTCCGCGTGTGCGACTAGTCGCTTTCTTCCCAATTTGCTCCTGCCCACTGCTTAGCACTCCTAGAGCATATTTACCAAAAATAGACCACCGACGGTCTAACCAGAACACATGCCATCCTCCTTCCAGCACTCTGCTTTGCTGGCATCGTGTGGAATGGACACTTCACAGCATTTCCTCCTCATAGTGCTGATCCTCGCAGCTTCCTCCAATGCTGCAATGCGCACAACTTCACAGCACCCAAAACTTATACAAAAAATTGTTTCAGCTGAACTATGCTCAACTCCACAGTTCCAAAACACCTTCTTACTCAAAATTTCCCCACTTGGGCCAGGCCCAATAGGCCCCTAACACTTACATGTGGCTCGCCCCTGAGCCACCTGCAACTTCGGCTTCTCTAAGCTGTTCTGTCTCCTGCGGAGCTAGCTTCGCAGCGAACTCATTATATGTGCCAATTAGCTTCTCTACTGCATCCTTCGTATCTTGCTCGACTTGCCTGACTGTATCCATCATTTAAAGTGTTATCTCATCACCTAACTGTCCTTCAACCTGTTCCTATTTCTCGCGCAACTCCTTTAGCTTCTCCTCGATCTCCTGCGAGATCATGTTGGCATCTTCTAGTAAAGGCTGCGCTTTGTCTCCCAGTTCGGTCTCTTTTTTCCATAAGGCCTGCACTTCCATCTTGAGGCTGTTTATTTCCCTGTACTTCTGGAGCCTATCTCTTGGTAATAGGGCCTTCACTTATGCATCCAACTAATCCAAGGTGGCTTGCTTCTCTTTCACTGCATTCTTTACTTACAGCAATGTCGGGTCTTATTCTAGGGCAGTGAATGCCTTTGAAATTGCTTCCAATAGATTCTGGCACTTAGCTACTTCAGCGGCAATATTCTCTGCTGCGGCCTTCACTACTGCTCTGAGCTACTGCTCATTCAGTGGTGTCTGTGGGTTTAATGGCATTTCGTCCCTACGCGATGGCTTTTCGGTCCTATGACACACATCGCAGCTCTGGAAATGTTCCTTGGAGTCCTTGTCAATTGTAGGCCACCATATCCCTGCACTCAATATCTTCTGCGTAGTAGCTCTCCCTGCGTAGTGACCTCCTGCGACTCCTGAATGTGCATCCACTAATATGAAAGGTTTCTCATGCTCTAATACACATCTGCGCAGCACTTCATTGGGTCCCAACTTGTATAGTTGGCCCGCAATAATGGTGAAGTCTGCTGCTCGCACTACCAACTGCTTCTTTTGCTGCATAGTGAACTCTGTGGGTGACAACCCTATGGTTAAAAAGTCAATGATGTCCTTATAGTAATCATTGGAAACCTGTATAGAAAACAACTGTGCATTAGGTAGATTGTCTTCCAAGTTTGTAGGTTCCTCTCCTGACTCAATCCTTAACAGATGATAAGGACCTAAGTTCAACCTGCCTAGCTTAACAACAATTTCAAAGTCATACTCCTGAAAGAGTAGTAACCATCTGCATATGCGCCCCCCTAACACTGGCTTATTGACCAGGTATTTCAAAGCAGAATGGTTAGTGAACATGGAGAAATGTGCACCAAGCAAGTAATGCCTAAACTTCTTCAGCGAATAGACCATAGAGAGTCCTTATCGCTCAATAGTGGTATAGTTCTCCTTGGCGGATGATAACTTTCTACTCGAAAATGCAATGGGATTATCAATACCTCCATTTCCTGGCTGTGCAAGAACCACGGCCAATGCTACACATGAAGCATCAACATGGACATGAATTGGCTTCTCCCAATCTAGAAAAACTAGGATCGGTGCAGTGACCATCTTCTCTTTTAGGGTGTCAAAGCCTTGTTCGCATTCTTCATTCCAGATGAATGGCACATATTTCTTTAGCGACTTCTCCATAGATGCGGTTATCTGCGCATACCCTTTTATGAATTTCCTGTAATAGCCGGTATGCCCCAATGCAGTGCGCAGCTACTTCACCGAGTTTCGTCTAGGCAAGTTTACAATGAATGTGATCTTCGCAGGATCAACCATCAAGCCCTATTTGCACACGATGTGTCCCAACAAAATTCCATAGGGAACATAGAAAACACACTTCTTTATATTCAATGAAATTTGGTGTTGTCTGCATTTTTCCAGCATCATCCTGAGGTTCGCGGCATGGTTCTTCAATAAACCAAAAATAGTCCAATCATCAAAATAAACTTCTAAGAACTTATGTAAAAAATATTTAAATGTTGCGACTACCACTCTAGATAATATGGCAGGTGTGTTCTTCAGACCAAAAGGCATGACAGTGTACTAGAACGACCCCCATTTTGCAGCAAAAGTAGTCTTGTACCTATCTGCGAGATCAATCCTGATCTGATGGTATCTAGGCTTAAGAGGAATTTTCGTCACTCCTAAGTCTCCCAGAATACCTTTCATCTCTGTGAACTTGATCGGGAATAATTTTCGATATTCCTATAGTATACCCGCGACCTCTTCAACTGTATCTTCATCCCAATAATATCTGATGGCTGCAAACTTTGGCTTTTCACTGGTGCCAATGTTCACTTTTCTTGTTTTGACAGGTCCGCTCATATCTGGAATTTCTAGTGGAGGTCCTTCTACCTCACGCAATCCCTCTGATTCAGGTGTCTGTATGTTGCACGGGTCCTCCTCATTACTGTTTGCTTTATCGTCGCATTCCTCAGTGATGTGATAACAATCAAGAGCATGCTCTAGCTACTCCTCCCATTCTGTTTGTAGGAGCGCAGGTATGCTATCTGCCCCAAAGAATTCTTCCAATGTCATGTTTCCCTGTGTGCAGTCTGGTCTAAATATTCTTTCCTTAATAACCTATAGCGCGTCATTGATACTCGGGTGTTCATCTTTGCAGCTAGGGTTTTCACCCTAGCTTGTGCAAATGGGTACCTACTAAGGAGAAGGGACTCCTTAGTAGCAGTTCAGTAAAAATAGTAAAAATATGACAGTAAATAAAAACAGTAAATTACTCTAAGCATGTGCATAAAATAACAAAAAGATAATAGAAATGGGTTTTGTATTAAGTATACCTCAAATGTGTAGTTGGTGGAGCCTTTGAAGTAGTCCAGTGGCTGCTCCAATGCTCCAGTGTTCTTCCTTTTCCTTCTTCCAAGGTGTTTTGGACATGGGCCAAAGGGGTTCTCAAGTGGGAAATTAGCTCCAAGTGGAGAGCTAGGGTTTCAAGAGAATTTTTGGCAGCATAAGGATGGAGAAATTGGGGAGCCTCCATCACCTATTTTTAGGTTTTTAGTGGTGGACTGCTGACCCATGGTTTTGGGCACCATATGGTTTAGGTCAACTGTATAGGGTTTTTGCTTCCTTTTTTCCTTCTTTTTCCTCTTTTTTGTAATTTTTATTATCTTTTTAGAGGGTTTTTGCTATTTTTGGAGGAATTTACATTATTTTGGGGAAAAGGGGGGTTTTGGGCCTTTTAGCGGCTTTTTTAATGGTTTTTTGGCCTTTTGGAGGCTTTTTAATGGGGTTTTAAGGTTTTGGAGGAAAATATGGTAGGAAATATGGACAAATGAGTCATGTACTGAGGGAGATGAGGTAGTGAGCACTTTTTGGGTGTTAACAGATTGCCCCCTGATGTGTGAGGGAAGGAGCTCATCGTATGGCTGATAGACATCATAGGTCTTTTATGGTTTTCCTGGGATGTGGAGAGGAGAAGAAACGAACTAGAGCCTGGAACAACGGTCCCGAACAAACTACAAAAACTGAAAGTTCATGACCTCAATAATGAATGAGGAATAATCTCAACATATGGACGAGGCGGGCATTCCCATGCTCATAGAAAGATATGGAACAATAACAAGGGGGTCCAAAAAATGGGGACTTGAAATATACATGGCCTCAAATAATGAATGAGGAAGAATCTCAATATATGGACGAGGCGGGCATACCCATGCTCGTATCAAGATATATATAAAAAATAACAATGAGGCCCAAAAATGGGGACCTGAAGGATACATGGAGAACCAAAGTGTACTTCATAAGGGTCTAGAGGGGACATAGAATCTGGGACATACTGCTAGGCTGACCTTGTCTGAGCTGAAGAACTGATACACTAGAATAACAATAGTGTTGCTGAGTATGGTACCAGAGGAACTGATGAGCTGCTGGATCATAGTGATGGGGAGTCATATCCTCAATGGTACACTGAACTAGAACTAAACTAGGTACTCAAGGAAGCATAGAACTCGATGGATTCCGAATACAATCGCCAATGCAACCCATACATCCACAGGAACATATAACTGTGTGTTCCGAAGTGACTCACCAATGTGCTAGAGTCAGGGGAAATTCGAGGTCTTCGACCAATAACTGAAGGGATATATACCCTGCATGATTCTCAATGATGTGATCAAGGTGTTGAAGTGGAGCATTTGAGAAACAACCACTCGGAGAGGCACTAGTGACTCCTCTCAAAATGGTCTGTAGGCACTCACCACAGATGGTGAGGAGTCCAAGGCGCAGGGACCTCTGGGTCTATCCTCTGGAATAGATGGGCTAGCATTGATAGAGGGAGACCTGCAACTACCAAGGCAGTGATGTTTCCTTGATAGGAGCACAAGGTGGAGAACAGAAGTGTGAGAGTACTGATGGTAGGACTGACATACTAGGGGGGGTGGGGGATAAATGGGCAAGTAGAGTGGGTGGACTCAAACTTCCTTTGTTCAGAGTATGATGGTGGGGATGATCCGACAGCATATGAAACTGACTGGTGGGAAAGGGATCATAGCTATAATGGATCAAGGATGGTGACGGGGATGAGTGATACTCAAGTTGGTGTAAGATGGTAGGAGACTGCAGAATACTCTGAACAAAGGTGACCTTATTGGGGGTGCTGCAAAGATGATCGATCATGGTGCTGAGAGGCACTGGGGGGACTTCTTCATGGGTTAAGGAACTAGAAGAAGTGTGTTCAAAACGATACTATCATGTGGATTTATACGAGCCCAGGACAGTTCATGCTCGTGATTGCTTTCAATTTTAAGGAGTCTGAAAGCGATAAGAAGACTCTGAAATAATGGAATGGTACCGTCGTGTGGATTTGTGCGAGCCCATGATGGTGCATGCTCGTGGTTGCTTTCAATTTTAGAGAGTCTAAAAGCAATAAGAAGACTCCAGGGGGGTGCTTTTTCGTGTGTTAGTCTCCAAGGCCCGAAGAAGCATAAAAGGATGCAATGAAGAACTCTTCTAGCCGGTGTGACTAGAGTATTCCTTTTCCGTAATTAGTCTACCAGGTCCGGAAAAGGGTTAAACTTATACCAGATAGACGCCCTTTCAGGTACTTTAACGAGCATGAAAGGAATCAAGATTGCTCGGGGATCTTTTCATTCTTTTAGGAGTCAGAAAAGAGCTTAACAGAAACTCCCTAAGTGCCTTTTTCGTAAAGGACTTGTTCGGCCCGAAAAAGGGATAAAATTATACCGAACAAAAGGACCGGCTTGGCAAGGAGGAAGTGCTCAATCAAGGAACATCGATGAGAACCAAGAACGAGGGTAAGGGGGAACACTGGTGGGCCTCATTGCGGGATAATGAATGGTGGTAAGCTAACGAAATAATTGTATTATGAATGGAGTGAATGGCGCATGTAAAAATGTGTAACAATCCGATGGTGGTCGATGTGGCATGCAAACCGAGGCAACAAGGTGTTGAGAAACAATGTTGAAATTGTACTTGGTGAGAGAGAGAAATGATCTCAAGCATCATCACGAGCTCGAAAAACTGAATTCGATGATATAAAAAGTGTCAAAAATGGAGAACGACTGAGGTGGCACGCAAACCGAGGCGACAGGGGTCGTTTTGGAAAAAATACTCGAAACATTTGGGGGTGAGAGCGAGAAATGATCTCAAGCATCGTCACGGGTTCGAAAAAATGAATCCGATGATATAAATTATATCAAAAATGAGCTATGGCCAATGTGGCACGCAAATCGAGGCAACAAGGGGTGTCTAGAAAAAGAAATGCTAAAAAAATGGGGCAAAAAAATAAGAAAACGAGTCAACCATCATGACGGTCTCGTCGTGCTGATTCCAGTGGTGGAAATGGTTCGGAGAATGGACTCCGTATGGATTCAGAATGGTCGAAACAAGAAAAAGTCAATGGGCTATAAATAGTAAGTTGGCCCAATCATGACAAGTGTCAGTTGGACAATTGAGTTTTACCGGAGATCATAGTGGACCAGAGCTTAGGTGGCGTTTCTAGACGATCCGACCGGCCGTTTTAAGATCCGTGAGTTGCAGGTATTCCGATAAACTCATACCTGTAATTTTTGTTGGTTTCGGGGTGGTGGTGGGTCCCCAGGAGGGTCTTGCAAGGTCCACGAGGGCGTGGATTGCAGGTTTCTGGCGTGGAATCACGGTCTGGGATCGCGAGTTCTGGGGCTGAATATGCATTCGTGGATCGCGAGTTCGGCGGTTGAACATGGGATCCTGGATCATGAGTTCGACTCCTACAGTCACAGTCCTAGATCGCGACTCGGATCGGTAAATCCATGGTCCGTGACTGTGACTGTAGCCCTGACAGCCGCGATCTGGGATCGCAACTCAAAGCTTGAGAGCCGCGATCTAAGATTGCAGCAAGGGGCCCTAAAGCTGCGATCTGGATCGAGCTTTAGGGTTATCCCAGGGGGGGAAATGGTATTTATTTGATGTGGGTCTAATGAGTTTTCATTGTGTGATTGACAGGATGCCGGTAGTGTTCTAGCGGGAACAGGAGATCCCGGACGACATTGTGGAGGTCATCCGGAGGGATCGGCATGTTCGGTCGGCTTTGGGGTTGTGCGGGCTTCTGAAGTTCGCACAGGTGCCCATGATCGTTCAGCAGGACTACTGCTGAACAGGTTGGTGGGATTTTGGGAGCCCGACACACAGGCTTTCAGGGTGTAGGGGGAGAGGGTGGATCTCACCCTTGCGGATGTATATTTCTTGATGGGGCTACCCTGTCTGGGTAGGGTGGCTAATACGCAGCCACGTGTGTCCGCAGACGTGGACATGGAGAATATGTTGGAGCGTTACTATGTCCTGGAGGCTGAAGTGCATAGGAATGCACTTCACATGATTGATCTGCGGGAGCCAGCAGTGCAAGCGATTGCTGCGTGCGTGGTTCGGGTGTTGGGGTCGCAGGCGCCCGAACGGGTGTCTGGGGGCCAGATGCAGCTGGTAGAGCGAGTGCTGGAGGGCACATATTTTGCTTGGGGCCAGATGTTCCTCACTTGTGTTCAGCGAGAGCTGACCAAAGTGAAGGATGCTAGAAAGGGATTTTGCTATGGGTCTTTTCTCTATGCCTTCCTCATGGAGCAGGTACCTACACTGCGACCACGGGTGCCGATCAGGGCAGGAGGACTGAGGGAGCCGCACATGGTGCGGTGGGGAGAGATTATGTGTTGACAGGGTGGCAGTGAGGTGGGGAGGTACTTCACTCAGGAGCTCTACCTACAGTGGTTGCAGATGCCACTCACGTTGGACGATTATCCATACAGGGATATGGACTACACAGGAGATCTGGAGGCACCACAACCTCTGGGGCAGGCATGGGGGCCAGATGGTATGTATCTACTTACTTGATTGTTTTTTATGTCAAATTTTGTGTATGGTAGGTTTGATATATTGATATGATCGTACTGACTAATGTATGATCTTGCAGATGTTGGACCGAGGCCACCACCGGGACACATAGACCTCCAAGGACATGTGGCTATACCAGCCTTGCTAGGCCGAGGGGAGGTGCATCGATGAGACGCGGAGGGGAATCTGGAGTCCTTACGAGTGCTCATAGATAGGTTACTGGTTGGGGTGACTGATGAGGGGTGGTGGGACCTGGATCAGGAGGTGATTCAGGATTGTCTCGGGGCTCCACGGGATTTTCGATCGATCACGATTCGGGTGGCCATATTGGCAGAGAGGAGTCGGGCATAGGATCTTGCAGGGGATGAGGAGCTGCCAGAGGAGGAGCGGGGTGAGGATTCGGAGGCAGCCAATGCAGGCAGTGATGGAGGGTATGACTCTCAGTAGGGAGTACAGAGGACTCCCCCCCGATGTGTATGGACACGCGGGGTTTTTTGTAGCTACGACATGTATTCTATGAGGCTTGTCGATGTATATATATTTTTTGTATAGATGAGTGCTGAGGTTCTCAGGACATGTGTAGAACATTGACATTTATTTTTTGATATATATATGCACGTGGATGCATCTTTTGTGATTATGATTTATTGTACACACGTGGATGCGCTTGTGGTTTCTTGTATATGTGTATTGCAAATGGTGTATGATTATAGGCATGTGGATGCCCCTTGTGGATTTGGTATTATGTATTGCACATGGATGCAACAGTATGTGTTATGATAGGCACGTGGATGCCCTTGTATAGTTGTGTGTTTATGTTATTGCACATGGATGCAAATATTATGTGATGATAGGCACGTGGATGCCCCTTGTTGTAGATGCAGTGTTTTTGGGATTTTTATATGTTTTTTGATGGGATGATATAGTATTTACATGGTGTGATTTATATGCCAATCTAGGATGTTGTTAGCCATTTGATCTGCGACACTATTCTGAGCTCGTGGGACATGGGTGAATGATATGGATTCAAACTGTCGGCTTAGCTGTTTTGTGCATAGGAACTTTCTAAAGAGGCAAGGATCACACACCTGGTAGCAGTTGTTGAGCTGGGAGTCAAGGAACACATGAAGGTGACATATGCCCAGCTGAAGGGAAGCAGTTAGGAGACCAGTCACAACATCATACTCTGCCTGGTTATTGGTAGCAGTGCCTATGCACATTCCGTCAAGGTGGATCAACTCATGTGAAGGGGAATATAATACCCATGCTGCAGAGGCCAGGTTTGAAGACCAGTGGCTTGCTCCATTGGAGAAGCGAATGTAATGAGGTGGAAGATGGTCCATCTGTGATCATGTAGAAATGATGAATGTAAGGTTGCGGTAAAAAAGTGAAAAACAAAAAGAAAGCAAACTATACAATACGGACCAATGGGGCCGTGGGTTTTTTTAAGGATAAAAGCATTTAAGATACAACCCATTATGGGGGTTGTGCAAGGAGTGGCCTTTTGAGTCAGTTAAAATGTATGCCCCATGTCTGAGGAAAGTCTACACGATGTAAGGGCCTTGCCACATGGATTCTAACTTCCCTTTACCAATCTTGTCGTGGGCTTGGTCATAGGCGAGAATGAGGTCTCCTTCGCGGAAAGTTCGAGGGTGGACATGTTTGTCGTAACCAGCTTTGGAGCAGTTCTTAGTAGCTTCAATGGTTTGGAGGGTGGCACAACGATCTTCGTCAACTTGTTCCAATGATAGCAGACATTTCTTGAGTGGGGAGGTTTCTAGGAGAAGCTTGACGGCAATGTGTAAGGAAGGTATCTGACACTCGATGGGGAGGACAAACTCTACACCGTGAACTAAATGAAACGGGGTAAAACCGGTGGTGGTCTTAGTTGATGTACGGTAAGCCCATAATGCAGGGAAACGCATGTGATGCCAATTGGACTTATGTCGGTCAACAGTGCATTGGAGGATGGTTTTTAAAATCTTGTTAATGGCCTAACCTTGATCGGTCCCTTGGGGGTAGTAAGCAGAGGAATACTGATGTTCGAACTTCAGTAGAGTGGACAACTCGCGCCAAATGGAATCTTCAAAATGTGAACCATGGTCTGAGACCAGCTGTTTGGGGACCCTAAATCTTGTGATAACATGGTTAAAAAAGAAACGGGTAGCAGTGTCAGATTTACAATTGAAGGTGGGCATGGCTTCAGCCCATTTGGTGAAGTAATCGATGATGACAATGATGTACTTATGGCCGTTGGCGGATGAGGGTTTACATTCCATGAAGTCAATGGCCCATTTGCATAAGGGACAAACGGTGAATGGGTGTAGCAGAGCGGGTGGTATCCGAGCCTTAGGGGAAAAAAGTTGGCAATTATGGCAATGTTTGACCACTGTGATGCAGTCGGTAAAGAGTGTAGGCCAGAAGTATCCATCGTGGATGACCTTTTGGGCGGTGGCCATTCCAGATAAATGTCCACCACAGGCACCGCTATGACACTCATTGAGGACTTGTTCGGCTTCCTCGTGTGTAAGACAACGACGGAGGATAGTATCAACCCCTTGCTGGTAAAGGACATCGCCCAAGAGGAGATATCGAGACGCCTAGTGACGGATACGACGGCGTCCATCACGATTTATGTCTGTTCGAAACTTCTGCATGCGAAGGTATAACAAAATATCACCGTACCATGGTTCATCGGACGAGATGGTGAACAAGTGATTGTTGGGTAATTCATCAGAGATTTGTGGGGATGGAAAAAGAGATGGGAGATCGGTGATGAGCTAGGAAAACATGAGGGCTTTAGTGCTCTTAAGGGTTGTGAAAGTTAGGTCATATTCT
Organism: Larix kaempferi; assembly: GCA_027924585.1. Classification (NCBI taxonomy): domain Eukaryota; kingdom Viridiplantae; phylum Streptophyta; class Pinopsida; order Pinales; family Pinaceae; genus Larix; species Larix kaempferi. The sequence goes on along the minus strand of BSBM01002204.1, from coordinate 10,437,022 downwards.
TGGAGGATAGTTACCCATTTAGCAACGTGACCTTGCAGAAGTCGCCAGTTCAAGAGATAGACCATGGGTTTGGATTCAGAGACAACTGTGGTATGACTGAGTAAAATGTAATGTCACAATTTTTGTACGGAAAAGACTACGGCAAGGGCTAGTATTTCCTCATACGGGTAACATAGGGGTGGTACAGACAAGGTCTGGCTGACATAATAAATGACATGCTCCTGGCGAGCAGCGTCTTCTTGGACAAGGACTTCGGACACGGCGTGATCAGATGCCGAGACGTAAAGGATGAAGTCTTGAGAGAAATCCGGAGGGGAGATCAAGGGGCTTGCATGAGAGCTTTTTTAAGGGTTTCGAATGCAGCGTGAGCCTGGTCATCCCAAACAAAGGGTACGTGAGCACGAAGCAGGCATAAAAAACCATGAACTGTGGTGGAATAATCAGGAAAGAAGCGTCAGAGAAAATTAGAGTTCCCCTGCAAACTCTGGAGCTAGCGGAGCGTGCATGGTGTAGGAAGGTCTATGATGGCTTGGACTTTGAGGGGATCAACAACGATTCCTTTATGGGAAACAATGAAACCCAACAACTGGCCTGCTAGAACGCAAAATACACACTTGAGTGGGTTCAAGTGGATTTGATATTTGCGACAACACAGAAAGAATTGCCGGAGGTTGTTAAGGTGGTCTGATCGTTTCTGGGAACGAGCTATAAGATCGTCAAGATAGAATAGTAGGATATGGACCAAGTCATGAAAACAATAGGTCATGGCTTGCTGGAAGATGGCACCAGCATTTTTAAGTCCGAAAGGCATGACACGATAGGCAAAGGTGCCCCATGGGGTGGTAAAGGCAGTCTTGTATTGATCTTCCTTGCGGATCTGAATCTGGTTGTATCCTGAGAAACTGTCCATGAAGGATAGGACTTCATGCCCTGCACACGCATCGATGAGTTTGGTCAATAAATGGAATGGGGAAGTTGTCTTTGGGACATGCTTGGTTTAAATCGCGGAAGTCACTACATACTCGGATGGTGCCTTGTTTCTTGTTTACAGGGACGGGGTTAGAAACCCAAGTGGTGTATGCAATAAGATAAATGAATCCTGCTATGCAAAGTTTCTCAATCTCTTCTTTAATGGTAGGGAGCTTTGATCGATGAATGGGGCACTGTTTCTAGCAAACGGGGGGTACATCTGGCCACGTGTCAATGTGGTGCTCTATGATAGTGGGGTCAAGACTAGGAATTTCTCTATAGGACCAGGAAAAGACATCGCGAAACTCTTGGAAAAGTTTCTTGTACTCTATGATCTCGTGCTTGGTGCAGGAAGCTCCTAAAGAAATGATTTCAGGAGCACCGACCGGGGCAGAGATGTCAATGTGGATTACGGGTGAGATATTGGCCATGTTACCTTCCTCGAAGGCGTTGGGGGTGGGAATGGGATCTTTAAACCAGTCGACTTTGGCGGGAAGGAAATATTTGGACTCAACCGAGAACTGGGTGGCTATGGTGGAGGAGGATTCTTCTGGGAGGAAATAGGAGCGATGGTGCATATCTTCCCAGGGGTAGTCTAGTGCAGTAAGAGCCTCAAGAGTCTCCTCATCATTGTGGAAACTTTGGGTTGTCAAATCGGTTGATGAGGGAGTGATAGAAGAGATGATGTAAATGGTATTAATATATCCGGTTGGCAGGGATGCTGGGGGGTGGATCTCTTCAATGGTGGGGGGAGCCGTCTCGAGGTCCAAATTATTCATCTCATAGAGGGCGGCTCTGTAATCTGGGAGATCTGGACAGTGATGTGAGTAATGGCTGTAAATACCGCATATTGCACAAGGGTGATTGGTACACAGTGATTTATCATCGAGTTGGACAACCGAGATGTTGGGGTCGTCGTCAAGCATTTGCATGTGTTCCTATAATGCGGGTAATTGTGGACATTGATGGGTAGCATGGCCCAATTCATCACACAACGAGCATTTGGGAGGAGAACGAAACACGGGGCAGGGTTTTTAACCATTTTGGACGGGGGTAAAGTAGTGTATGGTTGTGGGCCTCTTTCCCCAGTGTGCTTGATAAGAGGGGATGGATTAGTGGATGAGGAAGGAGTAGTGACACCGGGAGGGGGTTGACTAATAGTGGTGATGGGTTGCACCGGTTATAGGACAACATTTGGTGTCGGAGGGGTAATGGGAGGCGTGATGTACCATACAGGTAATCCTAAAGTTAAACCGGGGAGGCTAAGAGTAGCCATAACTGGGGCGCTTACTACTCCTGAAGGGGGGAATAGGAAGGGGATTGTATGGATGGGTGTAACACCAACATGACTAGGTACCAAAGGTGGTTGGGGTAGCAAGGGCGGTTGATGGTTGGGTGTTGGTGTATTGTGGGAAAGGGTACATAAGTCAGATATTTCGGTCGCTCGTGATGGGGGTGGAATGGATTGGAATGTTGAGGTCATCAACGTATCGGAGTAAACTCTAGGTCCCACTAAGGAAACCAACGAGGTAGATGCACCACTAATAGGTTGTTCAACCATGGGGAGAACATTTTCGGGTGTAGTGGGGGCATTGGGATCGTAATAGGTGAGTTGAGAAACCTTGACCATGCGTCCGTCATGGGGGAAAATCATGGTACGAAAAACGGTTGAGGCAACCGCCTGCATCGCATACATGTAACTGCGGCCAAGTAAGAGGTTATAATCAAGTTGGGCGTTGATGACCTCTATGTCAATGATCACGGTTTTACCAGCCAATTGGATGGGAACGTTAGCTAAAAGACCTTGGGGTTGAGCTGAACAGCCGTCGTAGGCTCGCAACGCAGTGGTGGACTGCTGGAGAGTAGGGGATCCCAACTTCTACCAAACGAATGTGGACATAACGCATGTATAGGCACCTTCATCAATGATGCACCGATGGATGACAAGATTCTGAACGGATACAGAAACTTGGAAAGCTAAAGTGGAAGGTAGGCGTGGTTCGGATTGGTCCAAATCGATGGCCATCATTCATGAATCATTTGGGTCAATAGCACTAATGGCTGAGAGCAAAGTCTTGCGCTATGCAGGACAGTTTTTTAAGACTTCCAACGCAGACATGGCTACAGGAGACTGAGCTAAATCATCTACAATGCTGTAATGAGATGCAGTGTGAGCATTGGGGTTATTGTTGATGCGGTGAAGTGGGAAGTGAGGGGCTTTGGAGGCGCCATCTAGTGGAGCCAAAGGTATTCGTAACGACTGATCGGTGGGAAGAGCGTTGGTGTTTTTGTTGGCGGGAGGGGCTTCAGGGGTGGAGCCATATTGGTTTCAACAGGTTTGAAGGTTGACATATGTGGAGGACATCATTAACAAGTGATGGGTGCCTGATTCTATCATGGGTTGATTAGGAGCGGCATAAGTGATTTTCTATTGTGGAGGCGTATTTCCTTGAGGGGGAGCCAACGGTTGAGTGTTCACTACGCCTTGGGTTGGTAAAGGGTTTTGTAGCACCAAGGGTTGGGTCTGAGGTGGTGGTGGGTTGGGCGGTGCCTGAGGAGACGCGTGCCCTTGGCGGTGGGCATCATCAGTCCAGAGTTTTCGAGCCCGCTCCAAATGTGGGCAAGCATGTGTGTAATGGCCATAGACCCCGCTAATAAAACAAGGATGGTTTGTTTGCAAATTAGGATTTTTGGCTTGCTTGGGCGGCCTGTCAGGGTTTTGGTTGGCAGGTGCCGCGTTATTATTGCTTGGGGGATTAGGAGGTTGGCCAACTTGGTCTAGAGGGGGGTTATTCCCGCAGTTATGTCCTTTGTCGCGGTTTTGTTGGCCTTGTTGGCATTGGTTATTTTGGTTCTGCTGAGGATTTTGTTGCGCATACACTTTCCTTTGGGCAGCAGGTGGGTTCTGGGGTTGTGCAGGCGCGGGAGCAGGCTACGGTGGATAATAAGTGGGTGGAGGCGGTGCAGGTGCTGAACCTTGTGGGGGTTGGTGATATGTTTGTGTGACGGGTTGTGAGTTTTCCCTAGGGGATTCCTGTGGTAAATAATAAGTAGGGGGGGATTGAGAGGATACAGGAGTTTGCACGGCCTGCGGGTGGTAAAATGGCTGAGGTGCGAATGGTGGGACGTAAGCGGGGGAGGCATGGCTGAAGCACTGAGGTGGACATGATGGTCCATGGGAATGGTGGTGATGTGCCATGGGAGCATACGAATTGGTTGCTCCAGAGTGGGATGTATCTCACGAAAGGTCGGGGCCATGGCTAGGACGTGCTATGGAAAAGGGTTGGTTATGTGAGGCTATACGGCCAATGATGCCATCTGCAGCATGGGATGCCCCCGGCGCATCGTGTCGGGAAGAATCGCCATGGGTGGCGTCAGGTATGATGGAATATAGATAACCAGACTAGGCGTAAATGAGGTCAAATTGTTGGGCTTTGAGGATGGCCTCTTCTTCGGACTTGGGTCGCTCGGATGCCACATCCTTGGGAATGACAGGAAGGAGAGATTTTAGAAACCAATCTAAGAAGATACGGTCATCTAACTTGATTTTGCAGAGGCTTTGGTTTGATGCCACTCATGAATGTGGTCAGTGATGTGGGTGGCCATGTTCTGTCTACAAGACAGTAGGATCTCAACTGTCGCGTCATAGCAGACAGGTAACTGAAAGAACTGCAAGAAGTTCAAGGCGAGGGAGGTAAAGGTGGCATGGGTCCCATGGGGCTGCTCGATGTACCACTTAGCTGCAAAGCCAGTGAGGGTACGCTGTAATAGATGGAGGCGGACAGATTCGTCCACTATGGAGTTGGAGGAACACCATAGATGGAAGCACATAGTATGGTTCTGGGGGTCTTCACCTACCTTGCACTCAAACTTAAGGATGTCTGAGGGGATTTTGGTAGGCATGTGAGGCCACGTAGGGTCGTGTCTGATGGGATCGTTAGTCAGTCTGGCTAGGTCAGGAAGGTTGAGACTAGCCATGAATGGAAAACTAGTAGAAGGATGTGACATACTGGTGGTTGTGACCACGTTGGGGCCAATGCCCCCAAGTGGAGGGGTAGGGTTCAGGTTGGGAACATTGCCCCCAGGTGGAGGAACGGAGGTGGTATCAGACGGTCCTGCGCCGCCAAGGGTAGTGTGAGTCACTGATGGAGTTGGGATGGGTATGCTAGCTACTAGAATGGGTATAGTGATCAGAATGGTGAATGTGGGCCCCATCGAGGGCATACCCAAAGTGGGTGTGGTGGATGGGGTGGTGGTGGATGCTCCACCAGTGGTCCCTCCAAAGAAAGGGTTGGAAGTCATGCCAGCCATGGGGTTGGGTTGTGCAGTGTAAGTGGGGTGCTTGGACTCTGCCTCAGAATCAGAGGTAAAATGAGGGGCGTCAGTGCCAGGGGATGGAGCTTTGCGTTGTCGACGAGTGGAGTCGAGTGATGAAACTCTATGTCTATGACGGGTGATGTCAAGTGAATTGTGCTACAGGGGCTCGCCCTGGAGGCACCGAGAATGTCTCGGGGACTCAATGGTGACAGATGGTGTCAAGTATTTGGGGGTTGTGTCGAGTGAAAAACAACTCAAAAACCCTAATGTAGCCGAGTGTGCAAAAGGAGAGCGCAAAAAATATGGCACTTAGGCCAACAACCAGCTCAAAACACTCACTGTAACAGCTGTGCTATCATAAGTGGAGCGTCAACAACAATGGTCAGAATACCAACAAGCAGCAGGTTTCCTAAAAAATAAAAATAGTGGACTTGCTAGACCAAAGGGAGGTAATGGAGCATGCAAACACCTAGCTAAATAGTACTTTGACTCAACCCGGCATATCCTCTACAAGGTGATGAAATCCAAGTCAGACAATATGGATAGTAGAGCCAAGTGGCTAAAGATATCCCCCTACCGGGAGGGACACCGGGTAGTCAATCCTAGAAGAAAGGAAACTAAGATACCCCGTTCATGACATGTTCGGTTGGGTGAATCTACAGTTTGGTTCTATCGCTGCTGTACTCCCATACAGGTGGTACAACAAGAACTACGAAAGGTATCATTTGGTTACTGAATGGAGTGCGGTATTCCACTTAGGCTTCCGGAACCAGTCTGGCTACTTCAACCCTCCTAGGGGAGAGGCCTTCTCGATAAATTGGCTTTAAATCGTGTCAAAAAATACTAGGGGATTTTGGTTCCCTAATGGACAACAACTATGTCTCAAGTGTAAGCAACCGAGGGGTGTTATTTGGATGCCTATCCCCCCGACCCTACCTAACTACAATATTCTTATGTGTTCTCCAAGTGGGGTTAGAATTGTTGTTGTGTTAAGTAGTATTTTAGGGCTCACTTGAATTAGGTGACAGAGTGTGTGCGTGTGAGATAATAAACCCAAACAAAAGTGCCACGGGGTCGGAAAATTTCTATCTAATAATAACAATGCATAAATTAAACTTTGAAATGCAAAATTTTCTTTTTTCAATTGAAATGCTTAAACTGGAAAAAAAAAAAAAAAAAAAAAAACCTCTGTAAATGGAACAGAAATCAAACTGTAGAAAAAGGCTGTAGGTAAGTATGGCTGCAGATAGGATAGGTGGCTGTGCAAGTGCAGAAAATATTGCATCAAAGTTCTGGGTTCAAACAGGGAAAAAGTGCAGAAAACAGATCATGGGTCAACAACGACACTGCATGGTCGGATCGCGAGAAAATGGCCAAATGCCGTGGGCGGATCGCAGGAAGATGGTTGAAATCCACAGGCAGATGGCAGGAAAATGGCTGAAGGCCGCAGGAAGATCGCAGGAAACAGGTTGCAACCTGCGGACGGATCGAGGGAAAAAGGATAAAGGCCACCGGTGGATCGCAGGAAACAGGCGGACAGCCGCAGTCGGATCGCAGGAAACAAGTTGAGAGCCGCGGTCAGATTGCAGGAAACAGACTGAAAGCTGCGGGGAGATTGTAGGAAACAGTCTGAGAGTCGCAGTTGGATCGCAGGTAACAGTCTGAAAGCCGCGGTCGGATCACAAATGTGGGGAAAAAATAGGCGATTTACAGCAGCAAACCCAACTGCCGAAAGGGACAGCCAAAAGGGAAAAACAGAAAAATACTGCAGAAACCTAAAAAAATTCTAAAAACTATAACCAGAAATTCAAACAAACACTAGGGGAGTCGCCAAAACTGTAGCTAGGGTTTTCACCTTATCTTGTGCAAATGGGAACCTACTAAGGAGAAGGGACTCCTTAGTAGCAGTTCAGTAAAAATAGTAAAAATATGATAGTAAATTACTCTAAGCATGTGCATAAAATAACAGAAAGATAATAAAAATGGGTTTTGTATCTAGTATACCTCAAATGTGAAGTTGGTGGAGCCTTTGCAGTAGTCCAGGGGCTACTCCAATGCTGCAGTGTTGTTCCTTCTCCTTCTTCCAAGGTGTTTTGGACATGGGCCAAAGGGGTTCTCAAGTGGGAAATTAGCTCCAAGTGGGGAGCTAGGGTTTCAAGAGAATTTTTGGCAGCATAAGGATGGAGAAATTGGGGATGTGAAATGGGGAGCCTCCATCACCTATTTATAGGTTTTTAGTGGTGGACTGCTGACCCATGGTTTTGGGCACCATATGGTTTAGGTCAGCTGTATAGGGTTTTTGCTTCCTTTTTTCCTTCTTTTTCCTCTTTTTTGTATTTTTTATTCCTTTTTTACAGGGTTTTTGTTATTTTTGGAGGAATTTACATTATTTTGGGGAAAAAATGGGGTTTTTGGCCTTTTGGCGACTTTTTTAATGGTTTTTGTGTAAGCTGTAACAGAGCACTGAGACTCATGATTTTCCATCATTAATATGAGAGAAGAGTTCTTCATTTCCGTGTCTTAATTTGCTGTGATTCTCAGCGTCTCGGTTAGAAGGCCAGGGCTGCCTTCTCACAGAGATAGCCAGTTTAAGTAGGTAGAGTAGTTTAGTTTTACTTCCCTTGTGTGGTGTGGAATTATTGCAGATGTTACTGGTAGCTGTAACAGAGATTAGCTTTCCTTTCTGGTAGTTTATAATTGCATCTTGAATAGCTATAACAGAGTTGTGTGACAGTCGACTATGTAGGATAATTTATTTAATTGCAGGTGTGTTTTAATCAGCTGTGATAGCCAGACTCAATTCCAATATCTTTCAGTTGTTTATGCTTTCTATGATTTCCAGTAATTATCAGTTAGAGTTCAAGCTTGTATTTTAATTCTGGTTGTTGTTGTATCTTCAATTACATTCATAGATCAGACAGATAATGGTAGAGTTACAATAGCCACTAGATAGATCATTTTGGTAAAGATTGAATGTTGTAGTTTGATAATTATAGGATTTAACTTCTTGCAAAAGTAATCTAGTTCTATTTCATTATTAGATCATTAACTTGCTGGGTTGATTTATGTAGGAAGGTTGTTTCACTTTGGATTCGTAGATGTATGAATTAGATTAGTTTCTTTATGGAATGAGTTGGATGAGCATATAGGTAGGGTCATTATCTGCACTTAAGTAAATCAACAGCTTGATCTGTTTATGCATAGATTGTGCTTATTGCCTTTGAAATAAAAGACCTTCTTGGGTTTGACAATTTATATTGACCATCCTGTGTGTTAGCTTTAATTAACTGACATATAGGGTGACCAACATTTTGGCGCCGTTGCTGGGGATGGTAATAGATAGACAAAGTTAGTAGTTGGTTTCATTTGATTTTATTTTAGTTCAATTATTTACAGCATGCATGAATACAAGAAAAACAAATCAGGAACCCCCTTTGAATACTAACATTGCAAGTGGAAGAGGTCAAGGTCGTAATGCAGGTCAGGGAAGACACACATACATTGATGAGATAATTGCTAGAGATGATTCTTCCACTAGACCACCATGAAATTCTATAGGTAGGGGAAATTATGTTCCTCCCAATCTTGAACATTCAGCATCCACAGTGGAGAATACAACAGGACCTTCAACTCTTGTTGCAGAAAGTAAACCTCCTGAAGATAAGGGAAGTGTTGTAGGTGCACTAGATAGAGAGGAGATCTATCATATCGATGGAACCAGATTTACTAAGGAAGTGTGGTTGGAGACTCTCTGAATAGCAAAGGAAGGAAGAAGGCGAGAAGGAGAGAGGAGAAGAAAAGAAGAAGCTAAAGAAGAGGAAGAACGTATAAAGGAAGTTGTTGGATTCTGAACCAGAACCATGGCTGGTAGAGAATAGGATGGCGAGAATGAACATGGGAATCACCAGGAAGAAGAAGGAGAAAATAATCACCTGGAAATACTGTGGCTACATTAGAATTCCCTATCCTCCAGATACCTGGAGCAGCTCCTATGAAGAACATCTCACCAACAGTTCTCCTGAATTTTCATGGTAAGTCCTCTCAGGATCCTGATGAGTTTCTTTTTGAGTTTGACATCCTCTATCGCAGCTATGATTACACCTCTAGTGCTCAGAAGTTGAAGTTATTCCCAGCCACCTTGAAGGGAAATGCTCTACGCTGGTTCATGAGTCTAGGTTGTGAGACCATTACTACTTGGGACCAAATGAAAAACACCTTTCTTTATAAGTACCAAGAATATTGTAGAACTAGAGATAGAAAGGAAGAGTTGTCTAAAATGGTTCAGAAGGATGAAGAAAGTTTGGAAGACTTTATGGAAAGATTGCTATACAATTTACAAAGATTTGGTCATGCTGATATTGGCAAGGATGTTTTCAAGATTATCTTACTAAGAGGAATTAGAAAAGATTTCCTTGATATGTTGAACCTGCTGGGGAAAGGGGATATCTCGAAGCAACCTTTTGAAAAGATCGTTGAATTATGTCGAAGGTACTCTAGGGGATATTCCAGAACCAACAAACAAGACAAAGACTAAGACTAGGAGGTCTTCACTAGGACTTAGAAGTCAGCTAGTGGAGGGCCCAGTCGAGCAGAAATAGGCAACTTAATGGAGAACTTTAAAACAGACATGATGAGCTCCATTTCCTCAGAGTTGGATGTCATGAGGGAAAAAAAAAACAAGTGGTATAAGATCTTACACTTGGGGTATTCTGTCCTAAATGTAGGAAGAAGCATCCATTGAAGGAATGCTCGTTGGACAAAGCAGAGGTATGTACGATTTGTGAACACGAACATGATACTAAGGAGTTTCCATCATTACCTAAGGTTAAAGTAGTCCTGCAGGCATCTATTCCAGATGTAGATCCAGCATACTTTATGGCACAGAAGAAACCATGGAAGCCTAGAAACCAAGGTATGAATCCCGATCCAACATTGTTTCTGCATAATATGAATACACAATTCCCTTCACATTATTCCAACAACCAGTGGCATCCATCCCAGAATCCAATGCAAAATCCTAATTCATGGACACCATGGCTACAACAGTCGAACCAAGTTCCTTGAAATTCCAACTGGAGAAATTCTTACAAAGGAAATAAATTTCCCCATCACCAGACTTAGTATCAATAGTACCCTCCTCAACAGTATCAGCATCAGCAGTATCAACAACCACAGCTCCCTTTCCAAAATAATGCCACACCTATGAATGCACCACTTCGACAACAACTACCTGCACAACCTAACCCAAACCCAAACAATAAACCAATCCATCAATTTGAGGCTGCCAACATGCCTGCGTATTCCATTACTCAGATTCCCTGCAATGATATACAACTACGATCAGGGACGGTAGTGGAGCCTATTATCACTGAGGATGTGTCACCCCCAATGATTGAAACTGGAGTAAATCAGCACTATGAGAACATGGTTAATTCAGCAAGCCCCATTATTGAGGATGCTGATACTCCTACTGAAGCAGCAGCTAAGACTCAGGAAGCGACACACGATGTGTCACAGCCTACACAGTTGAATAGAGAACCACCATACCTTGAATGATTGCAACTGCAGAAAATAGTGGAATATCCCCGATTTGATCTCGTTGGAGAGTTGAAAAATTTGTATGTTAAAATTCCACTGTTACTGGCCCTCCATGATGTGCCCATTTATGCTAAGACGGTTAAAGATTTGTGTGTCAAGAAACCAGGAAGAAGGCCCAGGGATCCCCCCACTATCCACATGTTGGGAAAGCTTTCAAAATTATTTATGGGGAAGGCCCCTGTGGCAAAGTACGATGACCCTGGGAACCCGACTATTATAGTTCACATAGGGAACACACAAATTCCAAATGTCTTGGTGGATTTGGGCGCAGCTATTAACGTTATGACCATAGAAACTGTGAAGAAATTGGGACTCACTAACGTTCGGTCAATCCCTATTGTTTTGGAACTTGCTGATAGATCAACGATCAAGCCTGAAGGGATCCTAGATGACCTCGTGATCTTAGTCGACTCGTGGGAATACCCTGCAGATTTCCTGGTGTTACAGCCGAAATCTCAGTTCGGGGGACACCCACTAATCCTCGAAAGACCATGGTTGGCCACAATATATGCCTGTATTAGCTGTCGGTCAGGATCTATGACCATTTCAGACGAAACTGAGATCAAGAACCTAACCCTGTACCCTCCAGCTCGACCAAGCACAGAAGCTGAGACTCCATTATGGGAAGATTTGGAGGAGGAGGAGGGTGTGCAACCACTACTAACCTTAGGGAGATCCTTAATGTTTAAGGATGAAACAGAGGATGATGCCATTAATAGTTTCATCAGTGAGCCCACGTCAGTCAATCAAAGTGTCTATCAGATCTTGGATAGTACTCTAGATGCAATAGAATAAGTGAATCTTACAGAAGAAACTCTAATCGGTGATGACAGCATAATTCCAGTACTTAAGAATTCGAAGTGTGTTCCAGTAGAAATTGGTCCAGGAAAAACATTGAATATCAATGCTAATATGGCACCTAATGAGCTGGAACAGTTAATCACTCTGCTAAAACAGCGCAGGGGAGCTTTTTCCTGGGAGTACACAGACATGAAAGGAATTCCTTCTCATATGTGTACCCATAACATTTATATTAAGAGCGACTCCAGGCTTGTATGTCAACCACAATGAAGGATGAACCTGAACTTGAGAGACATAGTGAAAGAAGAAATCCATAAACTTTTGGAAGCAGGATTTATATATCCAATTTCAGACAGTGAGTGGGTTTCCCCACTTGTGATTGTGCCAAAGAAGAATGGGAAATGGAGGGTCTGTGAGGATTACAAATAATTGAACAAGGCAACACAGAAGGACCATTTCCCCTTACCTTTCATCGATCAGGTCCTTGATACTCTGTCTAGGAAAAAGTATTTCTCCTTTCTGGATGGCCTTAGTGGCTATAACTAGATTCAGATTGCTCTAGAAGATGAAGACAAGACCACTTTCACTTGTCCCTGGGGGACCTTTGCATACCGAGTACTTCCTTTTGGGTTGTGCAATGCACCAGCTACATTTCAGAGAATAGTGATTGGAAGATTTTCAGAAATTGTGAGTGATTGCATGGAAATCTTTATGGATGACTTTACTCCATATGGTGATAGTTATGAAGAAGCATTGAAAAATTTAGAAAAGGTTTTGAAACGTTGTGAGCAAAGCCAGCTCTCTTTAAGCAGTGAAAAGTGCCACATGATGATGAGTGAAGGCATAGTGCCGGGGAACTTCATCTCTTCTGATGGTATCCAGGTAGATCCATCCAAAATCAAAGTAATTGAGAATATACCAACTCCTGGGACACAGAAGGATGTACGTAGCTTCTTGGGGCATGCTGGCTATTACAGAAGGTTCATAGAAATTTTTTCCAAACTAGCTTCTCCTTTGTTCACTCTGTTGATGAAGGATGCACAGTTTGTCTGGAATGATGTATGCCAAACAACGTTTACTGAGCTAAAGAAAAGGCCTTCTACAACACCCATCTTAAGAGGGCCCAATTGGGCTCTTCCTTTTCACATTTCTTCATATGCTTTAGATTGTCACGTCCCCATTTTGACCCCCTTTTTCATTAAATCGTAAATGATGTAAATATTGTTATTTAATCATGGTGAGGAGCTCAAGGCCAAGGCCCCACCATTGATTTATCATTTTATGTATCGTCAATTAAAAAAATAGATGCCTATGGTTCTTGTGCTAGATAGGCACAATGTAAATTAAGACATCATGTAAATACAAATTTTAATGAAAAACCCACAACTAGCTATGCAATGCAACAAAGAGATGGAGGCATGATTCTACAAGGAATAGGGAGGGAAATTATTCAAACCCTTGAGCCAATGGTGTTAATCCATGTGTCAATGAGAAAACCCATAAACCCTCAACTACCCATTCTGACTTATGCACCCAATCATTTAATTCTTCCAGAAATTGGTTGAGGCAGTTAATGCCTTGGGAATGAAGAGGCATTGTAGCCAATTTCGTGCATGGGAAAGCCATCAACCTGGGAAAACGTACTTTTGCTTCTAGGGCAAGAAAACACCCATGAAATGGTGCCCGAAGCCATTCGGAACCCAGAGTCTTCCCTCCCTCACGTAGTCTGAGCTAGCTGGGATTTCCCCATCACGTTTTTTACCAATTTCCTACATTTTTCCATAGCTGGGAGTTTGCTTTTGTGTTGCATAGTGGCTGGGAGAAAGGGAGTCATGTTTTGGGGGTTTATAGAGGTCGTTTTTGCCCCTGAAATGCAGAAAAACGTTTTCTAAAAACGAATTTTCTCTCCCAGGGTTTATTCCCCATCTACCAGTTCGTTTTGGTTGCCCACGTTTTTCAGCACTTGTGTTTTGTTGTAGGGTGCATCCCTGCGTTGGTTGGAAATTATGAGCAAGAATTAGGAGTGGAAGTGGACTAGAATTGGCTTGATAAACCTAGTGAGGAGGTAACCTCTCAAGAGTATCAAAAGGGCTGGTTGCTCTTCTATGCACACCTTGAAGAACACTAGAATGGAAGGTATGGCCCGAGGGACTGTGTATTAGTGAAGGGAATACTTCCTTGTGCCAGGTGTGTAGGTATTGTGGGGACCAAGCTAGATAGATCTTGTAGAGGGTGCCCATATCTATATGGATGATCCCACTAGCTTAGCAATTCTTCCTTCCATTGCCTAACAGCTTGATAAACCCAACTGTAGCTTGGCTTGGCTGATTTGGTGTATCTTTGGGCTATGTGTGAGTCTACTGTTCCCTAATTCCTTGTAGAGATCATGCTCAGCTCGGGGGTGGCAGTGTGTTGAGATATTGATGATCACAACTGGCCTATGGTTGGGTGGAACGTTGCAGTTGCATAGCCATTTGCTTGGGACTACTTCGTTATAAGATAAGTATTCTCTTGTGTTAACTTTGCAATTATTTATTTGATGAATATCTTGAATGTATGATGGATGTGTAATTGAAATTACTTCCATTGTGTTTTCTTATAATTATACATTTCCATATGTCTTTTTATATTATGTGAATGCTTATTTAATAAGTTCATGGGGCTAGATGCCCGGTTTAGCATCACGATCCTCTCCATCGCACTAGTATGATGGGAGGGGACGTGACACAGATACTGCCATTGGAGCAGTTTTGGGACAACAGGAAGGTAGTTCTCCTTATGCCATTTACTATATTAGTAAAAATTTGTCTCCTGCTGAACTAAATTATACCGTCACAGAAAAAGAATTTATTGTCGTTGTTTATGCCATCAACAAGTTTAGACATTATATTACTGGATATTCTACTTTTGTGCACACTGATCATTCTGCTATCAAGTACTTAATGAATAAACCAATCACGAATGCTAGAGTTACTAGATGGCTATTACTGTTACAGGAATTTGATATCACAATTATTGATAGACTAGGAAAGGAAAATGTTGTTGCAGATTTTTTATCTCGACTTACTAACAGTGATGACAATTTACCAGTCGAAGACTCCTTCCCTGACGAACATTTGTTTGCAGTATCAGCTCATTCCCCATGGTATGTAGATATTGCTAACTTTTTGGCTACAGGTAAGCTCCTAGCACATCTGTCAAAGAGAGAAAAAAGGAAGATCATACAATAGAGTGCTAGGTACTGCTGGATTGATGGCCATCTTTTGTACACAGGGCTTGATTTAGAAATCAGAAGATGTGTTAGAGAAGATGAAATCTTTAGAATTCTTAAAGCTTGCCATGATGAGCCCTGTGGGGGACATTTTGTTGACAAGAGGACAGGTCATAAAGTTTTGAGAATGGGCTATTTCTGGCCTACATTGTTCAGGGATGCGAAGAAGTATGTTCAGGCATGTGATAGCTATGAAAGGATGGGCCAACCTAACAGATTAGATGAGATTCCTTTACATCCACAACTTGTGGTTGAACCATTTGATAGCTGGGCTCTAGATTTTGTAGGGCCTATCAACCCTCCCTCAAAGCACAAAGTTCACATCTTGGTTTGGACAGACCGCATGACCAAATTGGGTAGAAGATGTAGCCTTGGTTAAGCCTAATGATCAGGCTGTGATTGATTTCCTGTATGAAGAGATTTTTACTCGGTTCAGAGTACCTAAGGAAATCATTACAAACAGTGGACCATAGTTTGTGTCTCACAAGCTGGAAGCACTGTTACAAAAATTTCATATTCAGCATAGAATAACCTCACCATATCATCCACGGGCCAATGGTCAGGTGGAGAGCACAAACAAGGTTATTGAGGCCATTCTGACAAAAACAGTAAAGAGCCATCGTAAAGATTGGGTTGAAAGGCTTCCAGAGGAACTATGGGCCTATCGTACTATGTGGCGTAACACCACTGGTTTTTCCCCATATGAGTTAGTGTATGGAAAGAACGTTGTTTTTCAATTGAATTTGAAATCAGAACCTTGAAAACAGTTGTGGAAGCAAACCTGGATTTATCAAAGGCACAGAGGAATCGACTGAATCAACTCAATGAATTGGATGAGAAGCGCATAGCTGCAGTACATCATATAGCTTTAATCTGATACAAACCGTTACACCAAAACCCCAAGGTGTTAGTGAAGACCGTCCATTAGGATCTTAACATCCCACCACGCTCTGCAGTCCAGACTTTGGGCTGGATGTGCGCCCGTACGGTGGTGTCCCCTTTGCACCGTACGAGCCTCAGGCGAACACTGCAATGCTGACGTTGCCACCCACTCTGTGACTTGAACCTGGGTGGAGGCTTTGATACCAAATGATATAAACCGTTACACCAAAACCCCTAGGTGTTAGTGAAGGCCATCCATTAGGATCTTAACATAATCCAACAACAGCGCTCTAGATGGCATGACAGATTTATAAAAAAAAGGGTCTTCCAGTAAGGAGCCTGGGCCCTGTTGTATGATTCACGGTTTAAGAGGGGCTTTAAAGGCAAATTGCGCACTCATTGGTTGGGACGCTATCATATAGATCGGGTATTTGATAATGGAACAGTCCGGTTGATCACCATTGACGAGAACAAAGTACCATTATTCGCAAATGGTCACCGGCTGCGACTGTATCACAAGCCGATCTCAAGGGATGCTTTTATTTCACAAGTTGCAGCTGATCCAGAGTATCAATTAATGCCAGGGAAGGGATCTTCCTTAAACCCTGTGAATTCCTAAAAGTTGCAATTTCCACACATATTTTTGCACATAAATAATTGGTTTTTCTTTCATTCTGTATTTTATCTATTTTTATTTTTTTTGCATTTGATCGGTTTGTTTTGAAGAATTGTGTGCAGGAACTAATCGGAGGAGCAGCAGCCATGACTGGGCTAGACGCCTAAAGACACCCCATATTCATTCCTGATCTAATAAAGCTCTTTTGGAAAGATGGATAATTCGTAGTCTTCCACAGATAGCTAAAATTTGCTTTTACTGCACTCTGACGCAGCTACGACTCCGCCACTTTTGCTCGTTTTGCCAAATTTTGCATCTGTGACTCCTCCACTTTGCTCATTCGGCCAAATTTCACAGCTGCGACTCCACTATTTCTGGTCACCTTTCTAAAGTTGGCAGTTGCTACTCCACTATTTCCGCTTCATTTTTACTCATTCCCAGCAGCTGGGACTCCGCTACTTTTGTCCATTCCGCTAAACCTCGCAGCTGCGACTCCGCTATCCTTGATTATTCCGCTAAATCTAGCAGCCGTGACTCTGTTCTTTCCACTTCATTCTCCCTCCTTCCATATAGCTGCGACTCCGCCATTTTCGCTTATTTTGCTAAAATTTCGCAGTTGTGACTCCGCTAGTTTGCCTATTCTCCGATTGATGATGCCAATAATGATGTGATTAGGCGTCAGTTTTGTCGCTCGCTCCATAAGATTCAATTATGGTTTGCCACAAAGGAAAATTTTGGGTGTCTTGAGTGGCTGTCAGCCTGAGTGGCAGCAGCCACATCACTTCAACACATGTGCATTCATACCCGCGAGGACGACGACCGGCTGTAATGATTAATCCATGGCTCAAACTCATAAACTCAAGGTACGAATCACATCTTTTACATGATTTGGTAGAAAATTAAATATGGTAATAACGATTATGTCCTTTCGCAATGCTCGATTGATGAACCCTTGAAAATTACACTTTAGGGACTATGTTAAGGTCATAACTGTAATTATTTTTCGTCACCTTACCCAATTTTTCACCTGTTACTCCTATCTGCCAACTTCATCGTTTCAACGGAATGTTCATACTGGCGCAGACTTGACTAAGACCCGATTTTTAAACCCCAACGACCCTTTGCATGTTCGTAAAACTTCAACTTCCATGTCTAGACTGGAGATTGTTGTGTTTATTCTGAACTTTGAGGAGGGATTCAAAATGGTAAACCCAGTCCAACATGAGCCAGTAAATATAGAATTTGTACATGCCAATGCAGCAGTCCTTAATATTTTTACAGCAACAGGATGGATGCAATACTTTGAATGGTTGAACAGTTTCCATACAGAAACCACATTACAATTTTCCCTCAACCTGACTGATACTCACTCCGAGGTCATGGGACTGCGTGTGGATGTTACAGAAGAAATCATAGTCGAGGTTACTAGCTTACCCCTGGTTGGTAAGAAGTTATTTGGATGGAAGGCACATAATGCAAATGCGGTGAGGGAATTTATGGCAGTTGGCGAGCAGGTTATTCCAAAGCGTCGTGGGCTAGATCTGGCATCTTTACCACCACCCTGGAATCAAGTCGCAATCTTTGTGAAAATATATATTTCTTGTGGAGGTAGGTACCAAGTTGTTTCCTTCTCTGAACCTCCCTTACTATCTCATTTACGCCATGGTAATTTAGTAAATATACCATTCTATCTACTCAAAGCCCTACAAACCATGGCCGGATATGCAAGAACTACCCAACACCTAGTTTCCTCCCTTACTAATCATGGATTAATTAAATTACTGGTCTTAAGAGCCATTGTAAATCATAATTTAACTTGGGAGCAATTTTTGGCTGGAGATGTGCCAATCATACAACCTGTATTAGAAATGGAAGGTGTTGGTGAAGATTGTGAGGACCGGCATTCCTCAAACCCAGTTGGGGGGGAGGCTAGAGCATTAGAGAACCAGGCCAATGACGAAAAGGAAGTAAACAAAGGGGAAGCAACAGTAATAGAAAACCCTATAACTAAGGGAATTGTGAAGGAAACCATGGAGAAGGAGGCAGAAAAATTAGAAGCTGTAATTACAGAAGAAGATACTCAATTAAAAGAAGCTAGAACTGAAGCAGTTGTTAAAGTTACGACAATAGAAGCTGCAATTACAGAAACAGGAATTCAAGAGGAAGGATATCAAACAATAGGAGAAGGGACTGTGGAAATTTTGGAGGCTGCATCCTCTCCAGAGATAAGGGATACTATTATTGAAGAAGAAGAGACCAAGGTAAAAACCCCTGTGTCAAAGAAATGAAGAGTAGGATCAGGAAATAGGGGTCAGACACCCAATATAGCAAAGAAAAGGAGGATCAGAACTATGAAAGCGTCAGTAGTAGTAAGCAGTGAGGAACACCCAGTGGGAATGGTGAAGAAAAGAAGGACTCGATCAGTAGCAACAGCAAAAGCAGCTGTGACAGTAGCAGTAGCAGAAGCAACAAAAAAAGTAGCTGTAATAGCAACAAAGTTAGCAGAGACAACAGAAGAAGCTGAGACAGTGGATGCAATCGGGGGTAATACTGAAGCACCCTTAGCAGGGACAACAAGAGTAGTTAGAGAGAATAGGGAGTCACCTGTGTTAGAGAAAACACTTGTAACAGGGGTGGATATAGAGATTCCCATTTTGAACCCCAAATAATTTGTTGCTATGCAGGAACCTTCTAGGGAAGAACCTCAAATAAAAAATCTCCTACTTGAAAATGAATTATTGAAAGAGGAGGTGCAAATATTGCGAAATGAGCTAGAAAGATGGAAGGGAGTAGCTAGAAAATAAGTAGAGAAAAATTTGAACACATTAGCAAATGCTGCAAACTTAGTGGAAAATCCATCTTTTGCATTTGAAAATGAGAAGTATGGGGAGACTGTCTGTCTAGAGCGTGGAGATATATTTTCTGCAGCAGGACACAAAGTTGTTTTGTTGGGACTTGCATCACAAAAGCATGTACAGATAGAGGAGGTGGAAGAAGGAATGCTAGAAATCGAATTGATAGGGGAAAATGAGCCAATAATTGAAGAGATCCCTTATTTGAATTTAGGAGATGAAACAGTACAATCCCAACCATCAGGGGATACCGAGCTTCTTCATGACCAGTCTCATTAGTTAGAAAAATCTGATATAAACCAGAAACAATCTCAGCAATTCAAAGAAATTGAGGAACAAGGGACTGTTACACAAGAACCAGTACCCTTGAAAATGTTTAGTGAAGCTACAACTTAGACAACAACATTTCATATCAAGGACTAGGAGGAAATCAGTGATACATAAGAACCAATGTTTTCAAAATCATTTGCTACAGTGGCAACACAAACTGAGATGGTTGAGATTGAAATGGAGAAGGAGGATGTTGTCACACAAGAACCAGCAGTCCTAAGAATATTGACTGAGACTGTAACATAGACCAAGGAAGCTAGGGTGGATATGGAAATAAAGAATGTTGTTACACAAGAACCAACATCCCTAAAAACCGCGGCTAAGACTGCACTACATGCACAGACCACTGCAACCCCAATAGAAGGTGAAACTATCACAGTGCCAAAGCAAGATAAGGAAGTCATTTATCTGGACTCTGATGATGAAAAGGAGGTAGAAGAAAGAAGAATTCAACGACTGGAGAAGAAGGTTCTCTGGTTAAATCTCGAGTTGGATAAATGGCTCAAGTGGATTGAATAGTTCAGAACAAGTATGATCTCTCTCTAGGAACATAGGAATGTCATTAAGGGAATGAGAGAAAAGTGGGCCGAGGAGTTATTCTTTAAGAAACTCCGGTGGGAGAAAATTCAAGAAAAAATGGAAGGACTGAAGAAACTTAAGTCCCTGCAACAAGAAAAAGAAAAGATGTACACTCTTTCCATAGAGTTGTTGAGTTGCAGGGCTCCATCCCCCTCTTACTCTGTCTTTCTCCATGAGCAAACAACTTTATTTCAATTAAGAGCTCTCAAGGAAGGGAGATCATTTGATTTGTCAACAGCTACTCAGTTTTTGGATACTTTTTTGAAGAGTGATTTCGAGGATCAACATTTGTTATGTGAATTGTATTTACATGACAGGGCTTGTTATATTGACTTTCCATCTAATCCTTTACCTCTTCTAGGGGATGTTCAGCTGAGGGAATTTGCCTCTTTTGTCATTAACCATGTAAGATGGCGAGATGCTTTCCAAACCATACTCGGGAATGAGGAAAATTCTACTCTATATATTAGGGGGGAACCTCAGAATCCACCAGCATTCATAGAAAATCATGCTAAATCTCTCAAGGTTCCTTCAATTGCCTGATATTTTGAGAGCCTGCGAGATAAACTCCTTACCACATGTGTCCCAATGATTCTTAATATGCAATAGGATGCCCTAGAAGGTAGTGAGTAAAGATGGTTGTACTCTTCCTCATCCCTGAAGGAAAAGGATCCATATGGCTTTGAAAATTTCAGGCAATCTTTGACAAGGATTCCTAGATATGTGCAGTGCATGAAACGGTGTGGGTCTTGGTGGATTGGTTTAAGATTCAAATTTCCTCTCATTTGGTTTCCTGTGAGCAATTCTTATAGAAACAACTGTGCTTTGGCATTAGAAGAAGAAGAGTTGTGGTGGGAGCATTGGATATCCTGCTATGGGTTTGTCCCTTGAGGGGAGGCACCAGAACTTGCCTATAATCTTACAAATCTCCACAGATTCCACTCAGACTCAAATTCAGACTAGGGGAGGTTGTTGCATGAGGACATGCAATCGGATAGTTGGGGGGAGATGTTGGGTCTAGGAAATGTCCCTTTTTGGCCATCCTTATTACATCATTTTGCCATGATTTCATCCTACTTTTATAAGCTATATCCATGTCTTTTTCCAGACCAATCAATAATATTGACAGGTATAATTGTTATTGATTTATTTATTTTATGCCTAAGATTGTTAAAGATTATGGATCTTAGTCCTTGGTTTATACTGATCTGTGTGATTTCATTTAGCCAAGGTCTAAAGCGCAGGTGTATCAGCCAAGTGGCGCTAGCTATTACTCTTCAAAGCACAATCTACCCATACTCCAAGGGACAGCGCATCCTCCACGCAAGTTGTAACAAATCCTCACTGTAACAGATTCCACTGAAACAGAGCCTAGCTGCGACAAACAGGTTGCATTCCAATTGTTGAGTCAGTTGATCCATTAATTATCAGAGCAACAACATTCTTCACAATTAACAGCCTTGTTTAATACGACTGTATCAGTTAGCTATAACTCCGCAGCATGAAGATCATAGATCTTCATTGCTACACGATTTTAGTGGATATGAAACTGTATTTTCCTTGTATAAATTCCAGAAGGCTCTCATAGCCTGGGGTTGGACAATTACCACTTGTGTAAGCTATAATAGAGCACTGAGACTTGCGATTTTCCATCATTAATATGAGAGCAGAGTTCTTCATTTCTGTGTCTTAATTTGCTATGACTCTCGGCGTCTCTGTTAGAAGGATGTTACACAGAAATATTCCACCCTGTGAGCATCAACATTCTTTGGCCTCTAGGATCCATTTCAGTGACTCAGATCCATTTTTATCCTTCAGTGATACCAGTTTTCCCTATTTTTGTTCCTACACGCATGTTGCATCACTATAGCATGCGTACCCGTGAGTTGCAGAACTATAGCCCGCGGGTATCAAGTAAAATGGTAAAAACCACTGTTTTATTACTTTTTACTCCCAAAAAGCGGTCATTGGGTGACCTTTGGCTCTCCATCTTCCCAAGTAACGTCTCGATTAGTCCTTTCACCTACCTTTGAGAGGACTATATATTGAGCACATATGGTTTATGGACGGGAGGAGGAAGAGAATAGTAAAGGCACTCTAGTGGATTTTTGCCCTATCTTGAGTATGCACTCATTGATCCTTGTAGTTGTGAACCAGTTATGTTCATCTTCCAAACTCCTTGGTAGTTTGAGTTTGCCTTTCATGGAGGATTGAAGTGGTGGAGGCACAAGTGGATTGATCTAGATCTTGTTTCAGATTGGTTGCCGGCAAGAGGTCGTATCACTTTGTACTTCTTCTTCTTCATTAATAGAAATACTCATATTCTCGTCCATTCATGGTGTGAATGTCATTTATTATACATTGGGTTACATTTGCTTATGATATTATGGACCATTGTTATTGATAATGTTAATGTCATTTGTAATGTCCCCAGTTTGGCCCCATGGCATTAACATTATAAATGATGTAATATTGTTAGGAAATCATGGTGAGGAGCTCAAGGCCAAGGCCCCACCATCGATTTCGTGATGCATATGGTTTGCGTGCTAGCAATGCACAGTGGAAATTCAAATATCATGTAATATGCATTTTAATAAAATACCCACAACTAGCTATGCGATGCAACAAAGAGATGGGGGCATGATTTCACAAGGAATGGGGAGAGAAAACATTCAAACCCTTGAGCCACTAGAGTCAAGCCAAGTGTCAATGAGAGAACCCATCAAACCCTCAACTACCCATGTTGACTTTTGTACCCAACCATTGATTTCTCCCAAGAGTTGGTTGGGGAAGTTAATGCCTTGGGAAGGGAGAGGTATGGCTGTCCAAATTCGGGTATGGGCAAGCCACCCCTCATGGAAAATCGTGTTGGTCTCCTTGGGCAAGGAGAGAGCCACGAAATTGCTCTCCAAGCCAGAATCCATGACCATTCTTCCTCCCTCACGAGTTCAGAACTACCTGGGCGTTTTCCAGGCATGTGGAAAAAAAAAACGTTTTCTTCATTTCCCCAGCAGAGAAGGGCATTTTTCTGTGTTGTATACCAGTGGGGAAGAGGGGAAAACGAATGGGGGGTTCAATAGAGACCGTTTTGGGTTGCTGAAGGTGGGGAATATTGGGGAATGAAATCGTTTTTCCTCCTGGGGATTGTTTGCCCCATCCCACAATCCGTTTTTATTGGGAACGTTTTTGGGAATACCCATGGCCATTTTATTTGTAATTCCCATTGTCTAAAATGAGTATCCCTGCCCCTGTTTGTGCTCACTGTGTGAATGAAGAGTGTGTTGGGTATGGGTATCCATGGCTTGAGCCTGAGTGTAAGCCTCCAGGGTTCAATTGTAGCTTGATAAACCCAGTTGGACTGGCTTGGCTAAAATGAATCGGTTAATGGACTGTGTGTGAGCGTGAATGTCCCTCTTTTCCTTGTGAGAATCATGCCCAACTCGGGGGTGGCCTTCGGATGGACTCAGTATAAGCTATCGAAGAGCCTATGGCTGGGTGGAACGTTGCAGCGACATAGCTAGTTGCTTGGGTAGTTGCAAAAAACAAAGATAAGTATTTTGATGTCTATGTATTTACTTCTGCATTGTTTTAATTAATTCATGACTGATATTGATATGGTGAATGCATATGAAGATTGTGTGGATGTTGTTTCCGCTGTGCATAATTGATTGTTTACATCTGCACACCCACTTATTAATTATATGAATCTAGTATTGGGATGAGATCATGTAAAGCCCTGAGTTTGGCATCATGTTTCCTACCTTGCATTGGGTCAGCAGGTGGGTACATGACATCATTTATATATCACATGTACTTGTTAGATATTGGTTTGCAAATTACAAGTGCTTGGATGTGCGTGGATTGAAAGCTCCAACGAGGATCTACATCAAACGTTGGATCGAGGTTGGTTACATTTCTCCATTATTTTAACATTGTCATTTATAATAACATTGTTTTGAGAATTGAGTAGATTTCTGGTAGTCATCTGTCTGTTGTGGTATTCCCAAGCCATAACGAGTTTTTTCCAATACAAAAATGGCGACTCCGCTGGGGAAAACATCCGTGTTTGGGAAACATTTTTAGCATTAGTCCATAATTAGAGTGATTGTTTATAGAAGCTCTTTGTCACTGATTGGCCGTTAAGATACACTGTAGAAAATTTTCTTTTTCTAAGCCTCTAGACTCTTTATTTGACCATTTGCATTTCCTCACCCACGGGATGGCTTAGTTCTGCCCACGTATACCTGCATCTGTTTACATTACTGCTCATGGGTACCCACAGGTATTTAGAGTTCATGTTGGAATGGTTCCTTAAGTATTTACTCCCATACATTGCTATGGATGTTTCGATGTTCGGCATTGTGATTGAGGAACAAGCTATCTTGAAAGTCTAGCAGTTAGATCTACTTTATTCTCAGTCTGGCATCTTGTATGACATTATTCCTAACGCACCGAGAACAAGACATGAGCCCATGTCAGTTCCTGGACCACATGCCAATGGCATCGTGGGATCCGCATGCACTTTCCCTGTAGACTTGGTATCTAATCAAATGCAAAATTTATCGCTAAACCAGTCTGCTCTCGACCAGGTTCACACCTTGTCCACTTCCACTCCGTCGTCTGATGTACACAATGTGCAATCAACGAAACCGTTGGGTAACCAGCAGCCTGGTGGTAAGAAAAAGGGGAGAAATAATCATAGGGGGTGGAAACAATGGAAGTAACAACAATAGCAATCGTAATACTCCTCGTAAAGAGAATGCCAACCCTCCTCGGGAAGGCGGTAATGCTGGCGAGGATCGTAAACCTAGGCGTAAGGTGAAATTCCCTTGCAAGCTTTGTGGGGAGGATCATCTTACTCACTTATGTCCTCGTATTGAAGAAGCATCGAAGCATTTGGCACAGAGCCCAGCTGTGCTGAAGGATCCCCTACCTAATCACTAGAACATGGCTTCGCATGCTCCCACCACTGGTTATGGTACTAATGAAATGACAACGTCTTCTTCCTATACTAGTGGTTATGGATGTGTGAATATGGTTCAATTGTAGGTTTGTGTTCCTACTCGTCAACTTGATTATGGTGCACCACAACCAAATTTGGGGAATGAGCCTCCCCCTCCTGATAATTCCTTGCATATCAAGAATGCTTCTATTATGCCGCGGATGACGAAAGGTGTTCTCAAGTGCTCCACACATAATCCAAATGCTCGAGCCACCCATAACTACTCCATCGTAGAATATTTGGCCCAAACTCTATGTGACATGTCGGCTCTTGAATTTTTGCAAGCTTGTCCTTCTGAAAAGCATGTCGTTTTGAGTGTGTTAGGAGTTCAGGATGGGGGAAGTCCTAGTGTTATAAAGTTTGATACTACTGATGTCCAACCTCACTTGCCTTACCACGTGGCTTTTCAAATCTAGGTGGTTTTCCTTAAGAGCTTCGTCAAACGTACTATGGTTGATGAAGGTGCTTCCGCGTCGGTAATGTCGTTAACTTGTTGGAAAGATCTTGGCTCTCCTCCTCTAGTTGCATATAGAACTACACTCACTGCATTCGACGGCAGATCTTTTACGCCGCATGGAATTATCCCTTCCCTTGTTGATTCCTTGGGAGGTAAGTCCGTGCCTATTGAATTCGAAGTGGTTGATGTGCCCATCAACTACAACCTTTTATTGGGTCAGAACAAGATGTAAGCTATGAAGGTTGTCACGTCTACTGTATTTCGAGTTATTTGCTTTCCCCATGAAGGAAATATTGTGACGATCGATCAGCTGGATTATGTTGGCACTCCTTCCACAGCATCCATGGGTTCAGTAGTCCCACAAGTTTCAGATTCTCAGTCGGCAATTGGGAACATAGGTGTTGGAATGTACCCCTTGTTGATGGGAACTTTTAACCATTCTGCGCCTGTGAATTTTATTGGAACCATTTTCGACACTGTGCCTCCTCCTTCGAATAGTATGCCATTCTAGACTTCCTAATGTGGTGATCCATGGATTTTTCCATCCACGGATTCTATGTCTAGAGACATTGCGCACGTCGGGATGTATATTCCTTTATCTGTAGTGGAGCTCACTTACGATCACATCCAAAAAACCACTGCAGATCCAGATCTCTCTTTTTCCTAGATAATTGAAGAAGATACCGTTACGCTCCCAGTTTGGGAAACCAACTCATCTTGTTCACATGATTGCCTCGATGGTATTCTACCTTCTAATGAAGTTTTTATTGAGGCCATGAGTGGTGATGACAAGCCGTGGGGGGGTATTTATCATAGATCTCATTCCCCTCCTCCCCTTGATCTTATTGAACAAGATGAGCCTATAGTACAACTTGCCATGCATTTGGATTTTGATCCTGGAATAGTTTTTTCTAGCCCCAGTTTGACATTAGAGTCTGATCTCCCTAGTGATGAGTCTGTAGACTCTCCTATAGATCCGCAAATCGGTGATCCTGATGAGTTCGATTCTACTTCTAGAATTTCCAACTCCCATGATGATGAATTTGCTCTTGCAGATTCCTTCACATCTTTCATCTTAGCTCTTCATTTTGAAGATGATCATTTTGATCACTTAGGTATTGGTACTATGGCACCTTCAGTGGTTAGCTCTACCTGCATTATGTCTGAGGCTAACAATAGTGAAGTTGAAAATGTTTATACCGCAGTGACTTGTATCAGATTTTTCTTTATGTATGTTTTAGAGATGATCTTGGTAATTATGTTTCTTGGAGACAGGATTCTTAGCTAGATTTATACTTGTTTACTGGTCCTTTTTGACATTTGTTTCGGCCATGGTAGGAATATTCGGAACCTTGCATATAGGTTTGGGCCTCCCCATTGTTATGATGCATTTGAGCCTATTACTATCCGAATTTGTAGACACCCCTTGACTGTCCTTATCTTGCTCATGTTCCTTGCATTATGCATAGCTTTGTCCCATGCACTTGGAACTAGTCTCACATGTCTCTGATACTCATCTGTTCTCATTACGAGCATTCTTCCATATCTCCTTTGAGCTCGTTAAAAATAGTAAGGAGGTCACGAGTTTACTTTTTCGGGCTCGTTAAAGTCCTTTTTAAGCCCTTGTTAGAATTTTTCAAATCAAATAAGATTACCGAGTATACTTGTCATTTCAAACTCGTTAAAGGATTTGAAGCAACATTCACTTAGGTATAAGTTTACCCCTTTTCCGTACCTTTGTGGATTAATTATGAAAAATGTATACTCTAGTCATACGTGACTAGACGAGTTCTTCTCTCATTGTTTTACACTTTTTCGGGTGAGGAGAATAACTTTACGAAAAAGGACTTCTCAGTTATATCATGTTGTGATTGTATTGCATCATCCTGCTTGCCGCTTGAGCCTTGTGTCGGCTCCTGCTTACTCAGTTGATAGCCTAGTGCCTGAGCACTTTTCCCTGTCGAGCCCTGCAGAGCTTATATATTTTCCCTTCACAATTTGATACCCTTTGACCCTGAGGGAACATACCCCCGAGTGTCCACATCCTGCACGCACTTCCTTGCATTGAGCATAGGTATGTTCCACTGCTTGGGACTAGTCTGCTAGCTATTTGACACTCATTCCCTCACTTGTTGTACTATAAGCAATTTTATTATTTTTCAAGCTTTTCCCAAATATGAAAAAGACCAAAAAAATCAGATATTCCAAAAAGCCGGACGGGATTATGGTCACTATTTATTGTTGGCAGTTGTTGTGTCACCTTTGAATAGAGCATTCATTCCACTTCGTACATTATGAGTCAGGACTATAGTTGGGCCTTAGGAGCTGTACTTGTTTCTAAGTTTTCTCCACCGATTGGTTAAGCTTCTAGTCATTATGGAGCCCTCTGTAATGCCTCCTGCATTGCACAGTTTATGTAAGGTCTATGTTGCCTGAGTCTATCCATCTGTTCATGCTGTTGTTCAAAGGAAGTCCTGAAACCAATGTCAGCCACTCCTCATATATCTTGACTATTGCATGTCGGCCATCCTTATTGAGTCAGTCTGTTTCACCTGAGATCTTCGAAATCTTTCAACATTGTTGGTACCTAGTGCTGGTTGAGGGGGGATGCCTAATGCCCTCCTTCCAGCGAGTCTCGTTCCGTCGACTTCAACTCATTTATTCCGAGACTTGAGGCTTAGACTTCGGTTGAGTACCTTGAGGCTTGTAGTCATTAAAGGCAGGTTCTCTCGCCATCGAAATTTTTGGGAATACATCAATGTCCCCTGATCGATGGATTCATCCTAGTGTTCGACTTCAACCCATTTATTCACACTCTGATGATTGTGCTTTGTGCCTTGATGACCATTTTCATTATTGGTGGGTCATCTCACGTCGGTTAACGGTATAGATCATTGACCGGTAATCAGACGATGTCTCATCAGGTTTGACCCCAACTCCTTTATTCACTTGATGGGACTTGCACCGTCGAAGACTTGTGTAGAAGATCCCAGGCGATTGTGGCATTCAGTATGCTACATATGAATTTGACTTTACATATGAGATATCACCTCTCAGATTTAAGTAGTTTGTACCTCCAGTTTTGCACAAGTTGTCTTCTTTTTAGCAGAAGACCATATCTTACTGTAGAGGGATCATGGCTATGATCACTTATGACATGTATTTAGTTATGTACTACCTATTCATGGCCATTGTATTAGATTGTTGTACTATACCGACATGTATTCAGAGACATTATTGTATTATGACGAGTGAACCGTTCTTTCCACTTGTGTCTCCATCACTCCACTTATGAGTTTTATAATGTATTTCGGCCATCGTAGCACATTTCAGTCTCTGACCTCACACATTATAGGGCATCTGTTACAAAGAAATATTCCACCCTGTGAGCATCAACATTCTTTGGCCTGTAGGATCCATTTCAGTGACTCAGATCCATTTTTATCCTTCAGTGATACCAGTTTGCCTTATTTTTGTTCCTACCCACATGTTGCATCACTATAGCATGCATACCCGCGAGTTGCAGCACTATAGCCCACGGGTATCAAGTAAAATGGTAAAAACCACTGTTTTAATACTTTTTACTCCCAAAAAGTGGTCATTGGGTCACCTTTGGCTCTCCATCTTCCCAAGTAACGTCTAGATGAGTCCTTTCACCTACCTTTGAGAGGACTATATATTGAGCACATATAGCTTATGGATAGGAGGAAGAAGAGAATAGGAAAGGCACTCTAGTGTATTTTTGCCCTATCTTGAGTCTGCACTCATTGATCCTTGTAGTTGTGAACCAGTTATGTTCACCTTCCAAACTCCTTGCTAGTTTGAGTTTGCCTTTCATGGAGGATTGAAGTGGTGGAGGCACAAGTGGATTGATCTAGATCTTGGTTCAGATGGTTGCCGGCAAGAGGTCGTATCACTTTGTACTTCTTCTTGTTCATTAATAGAAATACTCATATTCTCGTCCATTCATGGTCTGAATGTCATTTATTATACATTGGGTTACATTTGCTTACGATATTATGGACCATTGTTATTGATAATTTTAATGTCGTTTATATATCACATGTACTTGTTAAATATTGTTTGTCAAGACTAATTTGCAGATTACAAGTGCTTGGATGTGTGTGGATTGAAAGCTCTAACGGGGATCTACATCAAACGTTGGATCGAAGTTGGTTACATTTCTCCATTATTTTAACATTGTCATTTATAATAGCATTGTTTTGAGAATTGAGTAGATTTATAGTAGTCATCTGTCTGTTGTGGTATTCCCAAGCCATAATGAGTTTTCTCCAATACAGAAATGGCGACTCCGCTGGGGAAAACATCCGTGTTTGGGAAAAATTTTGAGCATTAGTCCGTAATTAGAGTTGTTGTTTATCGAAGCTCTGTGTCACTGATTGGCCGTTAAGATACACTGTAGAAAACTTGCTTTTTCTGAGCCTCTGGATTCTTTAGTTGACCATTTTCTTTTCCTCACCCGCGGGCTGGCTTAGTTTTGCCCGCGTATACCTGCATCTATTTACACTACTGGTCACGGATACCCGCAGTTATTCCTTCGACAGTAGCGTGTAACTCTGGCTTTTGTTGGTTTATGGTTATTGGTTGTTGCTGGGTGAGTTTGGTTGGTTCCTGAGTCTTTGTTGGCCTCTTTCTTGACTGCTTCATGCCTTGGTTGTGACCAGATCTCTTGGTTTCTCTTGGTTGATCCTTCTTGGTTTTTTACCAATCTTTGGTTTTAGCCTCTTGGTTTCTTCCTTTTGAGCTCATTCTTTTGGCTGAGTCTTGCTGTTTAATATCTGTTGGATTGTCTTAGTGATCTTTTTCGCACTTCAGTGACTGAATAGTAGGATTTTGCTTACATTTTTTCATTCCATATATATTGAAAAAATAAAAAATATTCATTTAGTTCTTTTGCATTTTCCTTTTTGTTTATAAGAGAAAATACAAAAATATTTTATTTCCATGTACTGCATTTTTCATTGAGTGCTTATTGAGGAGATATCCCTCTGATACCAGCTGAACGTGGGAGATATATCCAGGATTTGTTCGTATCTTGGGGTACCAGAGCTTCATCCTCTTGTGCTTCGGGCTTAGCTACCCTGCCCATACGACGGGTCCTACCTGTGGCTGTCCCCCTGAGCATTGGTTATATTGCGATAAACATAGTTTCCTTACCTAGGTACCTCATAGGGTACTTCAAGTGGTTATGTTGTTTGTGTCCTGAGTCAGATAGGGATTGGATAGCACAGTTGTGTTCGTGAAGTGGACTTGACCCTGTCGACACAGTGAAGCTTGGGTGTCTCTATAACTGATTTTGTTACCTCCAGCTATAGTTTGGGAGTCTCAAGCCTCTCCTAGGTGATACATACCGGCTCTAGTGTCGGGAGCTCATTTAGCCACTCTGTTTGTCTACTCTTGGCTGTAGTTTCTCTAGGTGTGTGCTTTTGATTTATTGTTTTTGATCGATAGTTGGCCTTTAGGAGACGTTGTGTGTCTCTCTAGAGAGAACATGGTGCAGAGCCCTACTCTCCGCCGGTCCCATCATTTTGTTGGTTTAAAGCCACTTGAGGTTACACGTCGTATTGCTAGAGGATGCCAGAGGGATCCCTCTAAGTCTTTGGATTCTTACGAGACTTACGTTGAGGACTACATGGCTGCACATCCCGATATCGGGCAAGACCTTTCTACTCCTTCGGGTAGAGTTGAACATACTTCCGATCCCCAGACTCCTCGTGAGGATTGGGGAGGTGATCCACCTAAGACTCAACCTAGTTCTATTTGGCCTAATACACTTGACCGGGATCCTTTTGATCCTTCGAATCCGGATAATTATCTTTACGAGATGCCCGACTTACCCGAGGAGGAAGAACAGGATGAGCCTTTTGTTCCTTCGTTTCCACGCGATTTTAGATATAGGAGGCCTGACACTCATAATGATTCCGGCCCTATGGTCAACCCCACCGCACTCTCTTTTGGTATGCCTAATCACAATACTGTCGAACCTTCCACTATGGTTGGTAGTCATGCTAGCACTAGTCAAAGTGTTAGCCATACTATACCCACTGGGGGCACTATCCTAGTTGGGGGCACTACGTTGTCCACCCACTCACATAGTATGGGGACTGGTTAGATTCCTAACCATGCTAATTTTGGAATGCGACCACCTCCTAGGAATACCCAACCTAGTCAGAAAGCTGTTCGAAACATAACTCGCCATCCACCACCTAATACAAATGTCGCTACTCGTCAACCCAGGATTGCTTTTGCACATGATACCATTCCTCCCAACCACGGGGGTGGACACATACTGCATACTTTTGTGTCCACAACCACCACTAGTAATAGCAATGTAGGGGGTGGGAATATTTCCTATCCACATGGACATCACACCACCAACCTTGGTACTTGTCACACCCATATTGGACCTGGGAATACTTCCCATGCTTATGGTCATCACACGACTGCTCAAGCTAATCCTAATATTGAGGGTGGGAACATACCATACCATTACGGTCAATACAAGACGGTTCCCACTATGAATAGTACATACATGCCCCATACCCATGGTGGTAACCCTTACTACAACACAGTTGGTGTTGGCCACCAGTATCACCCACCACCCCAATATGGTGCTCAAAACGCACATATACCTACTGACTCTCAAATGGTTCAGGAAGGGGGAGGTTATCCATCTTATGGCCATGGGAAATCTTATGGGCAGTCAGGTCCTCATTATCAGCAGTTTAACCCTCATGGTCAAGCTTTTGGTCCATCTTACAACAGAGTTCTGTTTAACCAAAATTTTATGGGGGCTTATAATCAATCTTTCCAGCCGCAACTCCCGTTCATTGCACGCCTGAATATCCTAGATCTTTCCAAGCTCATGAATGATCTGGTGTGTCACGACCCTAGTTGGCCCCTGGTCCCTACCAAGCTCCCTTCGGACATTCCAAAGTTTGAAGGGAAAGGTGGTGAGGACCCGGGATATCATGTCATGACATTTCACCTTTGGTGCTCCTCCAACTCTTTGAATCATGATTCCATTCGATTACGACTATTTCAATGCACCCTCATAGGGGTAGCCGCGAAGTGGTATGTGGAGTTTCCTGGAAACACCTATAGGGGATTCAACAAGATTTCTTTGGTTTTCTTAGACCATTTCCAGTTGTCGATTCGTTATGATACTGGTACTGAGTTGTTGTCCACCTTCCGTCATAATAAGGCCAAACATATTTCTGACCACGTTCAAGAGTGGCATCGGCGGAAGAGATTAGTGAAAGCCAACATTCCTCCAGAGTTCCTCTTGGAATTTTTCCTCAACTCTTTACTCCCATACATTACTAAGGATGTTTCAATGTTCACCATTGTGATTGAGGAAAAAGTTATCTTGAAAGTCCAACAGTTAGATCTACTTTATTCTCAGTCGGGCATCTTGTATGACATTATTCCTAACGCACTGAGAAAACGACATGAGCCCACATCAGTTCCTAGACCACATGTCGATGGCATCGTGGGGTCCGCATGCACTTGCCCTATAGACTTGGTAGCGAATCAAATGCAAAATTTGTCGCTAAACCAGTCTGCTCCCGGACAGGTTCACACCTTGTCCACTTCCACTCCATCGTCTGATGTACACAATGTGCAAACAACAAAACCGTCGGGTAACCAGCAGCCTGGTGGTAAGAAAAAGGGGAGAAATAATCGTAGGGGTGGAAACAATGGAATTAACAACAATAGAAATCGTAATACTCCTCGTAAAGAGAATGACAACCCTCCTAACAAAGGAGGTAATGCTGGTGAGGATCGTAAGCCTAAGCGTAAGGTGAAATTCCCTTGCAAGCTTTATGGGGAGGATCATCTTACTCACTTATGTCCTCGTATTGAAGAAGCATCGAAGCATCTCGCACAGATCCTAGCTGTACTAAAGAATCCCCTACCTCATTACCAGAACATGGCTTCGCATGCTCCAACCACTGGTTATGGTACTAATGAAACTATAACGTCTTCATCCAGTACTAGTGGTTATGTATGTGTGAATATGGTTCAGTCGGAGGTTTGTGTTGCTACTCGTCAACCTGATTATGGTGCACCACAACCGAATTTGGGGAATGATCCTCCCCCTCCTCCTGATAATTCCTTGCATATCAAAAAGCCTTCTATTATGCCGCGTATACCGAAAGGTGTTATCAAGCACTCCACACATAATCCTAATGCTCGAGATGCCCAGAACTACTCCATCATAGAATATTTGGGCCAAACTCCGTGTGCCATGTCGGCTCTTGAAGTTTTGCAAGCTTGTCCTTCTCAGAAGCATGCCCTTTTCAGTGCGTTAGGAGTTCAGGATGGGGGAAGTCCTAGTGTTATAAAGTTCAATACTACTGATGTCCAACCTTGCTTTCCTTACCACGTGGCTTTTCAAATCCAGGTGGTTTTCCTTAAGAGATTCGCCAAACGTACTATGGTTGATGAAGGTGCTTCCGCGTCAGTAATGTCGTCAACTTGTTGGAAAGCTCTTTGCTCTCCTCCTCTACTCGCGTCTAGAACTACACTCACTGCATTCGATTGTAGATCTTTTACGCCGCATGGAATTATCCCTTCCCTTGTTGTCTCCTTGGGAGGTAAGTCCGTACCTATTGAATTCGAAGTGGTTGATGCGCCCATCGACTAGAACCTTTTACTGGGTCGGAACTGGATGTATGCTATGAAGGCTGCCGCATCTACTCTATTTCTAGTTATTTTCTTTCCCCGTGAAGGAAAGATTGTGACGATCGATCAGCTGGATTATGTTGGCACTTCTTCCATAACATCCATGAGATCAATAGTCTCGCAGGTTTCTGATTCACAGTCAGAAACTGGGAACATAGGTGTTGGAATGTACCCCTCGTTGATGGGAACTTTTAACAATTCTGTACCTCTGAATTTTATTTGAACCATTTCCGATAGTGTGCCTCCTCCTTCGAATAGTATCCCATTCCGTACTTCCTATTATGGTGATCCATGGATTTTTCCATCCACAAATTCTATGTCTGAAGACATTGCACGCGTCGGGATGTCTATGCCTTTATATGTAGTGGAGCTCACTTACTATCATATCCACCAAACCACTGCAGATCCGGATCTCTCTTCTTCCCAGACAGTTGAAGAAGATCCCGTTATGCTGCCAGTTTGGGAAGCCAACTCATCTTGTTCACATGATTGCCTTGATGGTATTCTACCTTCAGATGAAGTTTTTATTGTGGCCATGAGTGGTGATGACAAGACAGGGGGGGATCTTTATCATAGATCTCATTACCCTCCTCTCCGTGATCTTATTGAACAAGATGAGCCTATAGTACAACCTGCCATGCATTTGGATTTTGGTCCTAGAATAGTTTTGTCTAGCCCCAGTTTGACTTTAAAGTTTGGTTAAGGAGATATCCCTCTGATACCAGCTGAACGTGGGAGATATATCCAGGATTTGTTCGTATCTTGGGGTACCGGAGCTTCATCCTCTTGTGCTTCGGGCTTAGCTACCCTGCCCATACGACGGGTCCCACCTATGACTGTCCCCCTGAGCATTGGTTATATTGCGATAAACATAGTTTCCTTACCTAGGTACCACACAGGGTACTTGCAGCGGTTATGTTGTTTGTGTCCTGAGTCAGATAGGGATTGGATAGCACAGTTGTGTTCGTGAAGTGGACTTGACCCTGTCGACACAGCGAAACTTGGGTGTCTCTATAAATTATTTTGTTACCTCCAGCTATAGTTTGGGAGTCTCAAGCCTCTCCTAGGTGATACATACCGGCTCTAGTGTCAGGAGCTCATTTAGCCACTCTGTTTGTCTACTCTTGGCTGTAGTTTCTCTAGGTGTGTGCTTTTGATTTATTGTTTTTGATCGATAGTTGGCCTTTAGGAGACGTTGTGTGTCTCTCTAGAGAGAACATGGCGCGGAGCCCTACTCTCCGTCGGTCCCGTCATTTCGCTGGTTTAAAGCTACTTGAGGTTACACGTCGTATTGCTAGAGGATGCCAGAGGGATCCCTTTAAGTCTTTGGATTCTTACGAGACTTACGTTGAGGACGATATGGCTGCACATCCCAATATCGGGCAAGACCTTTCTACTCCTTTGGGTAGAGTTGAACATACTTCCGATCCCCAGACTCCTCGTGAGGATTGGGGAGGTGATCCACCTAAGACTCAACCCGGTTCTATTTGGCCTAATACACTTGACCAGGATCCTTTTGATCCTTCGAATCTGGATAATTATCTTTACGGGATGCCCGACTTACCCGAGGAGGAAGAACAGGATGAGGCTTTTGTTCCTTCGTTTCCACGTGATTTTAGATATAGGAGGCCTAAGACTCATGATGATTCCGGCCCTATGGTCAACCCCACCGCACTCTCTTTTTGTATGCCTAATCACAATACTGTCGAACCTTCCGCTATGGTTAGTACTCATGCTGGCACTAGTCAAAGTGTTAGCCATACTATACCCACTGGGGGCACTATCCTAGT
Source organism: Larix kaempferi (assembly GCA_027924585.1). NCBI lineage: Eukaryota > Viridiplantae > Streptophyta > Pinopsida > Pinales > Pinaceae > Larix > Larix kaempferi. The sequence continues at coordinate 10,400,849 of BSBM01002204.1, read as the reverse complement.
TGGGGGCACTACGTTGTCCACCCACTCACATAGCATGGGGACTGGTTAGATTCCTAACCGTGCTAATTTTGGAATGCGACCACCTCCTAGGAATACCCAACCTAGTCAAAAAGCTGTTCGAAACATGAATCGCCATCCACCAGCTAATACACATGTCGCTAGTCGTCAACCCAGGATTGCTTTTGCACATGATACCATTCCTCCCAAACATGGGGGTGGACACATACCGCATAATTTTGCGTCCACAACCGCCACTAGTAATAGCAATGTAGGGGGTGGGAATATTTCCTATCCACATGGACATCACACCACCAACCTTGGTACTTGTCACACCCATATTGGACCTAGGAATACTTCTCATGCTTATGGTCATCACACGACTGCTCAAGCTAATCCTAATATTGAGGGTGGGAACATACCATACAATTACGGTCAATACAAGATGGTTCCCACTATGAATAGTACATACATGCCCCATACCCATGGTAGTAACCCTTACTACAACACAGTTGGTGGTTGCCACGAGTATCATCCACCACCCCAATATGGTGCTCAAAACGCACATATACCTGCTGACTCTCAAATGGTTCAGGCAGGGGGAGGTTATCCATCTTATGGCCATGGGAAAGATTATGGGCTGTCAGGTCCTCATTATCAGCAGTTTAACCCTCATGGTCAAGCTTTTGGTCCATCTTACAACAGAGTTTTGTTTAACCAAACTTTTATGGGGGCTTATAATCAATCTTTCTAGCCGCAACTACCGTTCATTGCACGCCTGAATCTCCTGGATCTTTCCAAGCTCATGAATGATCTGGTGTGTCACGACCCTACTTGGCCCCTGGTCCCTACCAAGCTCCCTTTGGACATTTCAAAGTTTGAAGGGAAAGGTGGTGAGGACCCGGGATATCATGTCACGCCATTTCACCTTTGGTGCTCCTCCAACTCTTTGAATCATGATTCCATTCGATTACGACTATTTCAATGCACCCTGATGGGGGTAGCCGCGAAGTGGTATGTGGAGTTTCCCGGAAAAACCTATAGGGGATTCAACGAGATTTCTTTGGTTTTCTTAGACCATTTCCAGTTGTCGGTTCATTATGATACTGGTACTGAGTTGTTGTCCACCTTCCGTCAGAATAAGGCCACACATATTTCTGACCACGTTCAAGAGTGGTGTAGGCAAAAGAGATTAGTGAAAGCCAACATTCCTCCAGAGTTCCTCTTGGAATTGTTCCTCAATTCTTTACTCCCATACATTGCTAAGGATGTTTCGATGTTCGCCATTGTTACTGAGGAAAAAGCTATCTTGAAAGTCCAACAGTTAGATCTACTTTATTCTCAGTCGGCCATCTTGTATGACATTATTCCTAACGCACTGAGAAAACGACATGAGCCCACATCAGTTCCTGGACCACATGCCGATGGTATCGTGGGGTCCGCATGCACTTGCCCTATAGACTTGGTAGTGAATCAAATGCAAAATTTGTCGCTAAACCAGTCTGCTCCCGGACAGGTTCACACCTTGTCCACTTCCACTCCATCATCTGATGTACACAATGTGCAATCAATAAAACCGTCAGGTAACCAGCAGCCTGGTGGTAAGAAAAAGGGGAGAAATAATTGTAGGGGTGGAAACAATGGAATTAACAACAATAGCAATCGTAATACTCCTCGTAAAGAGAATGCCAACCCTCCTAAGGAAGGAGGTAATACTGGCGAGGATTGTAAACCTAAGCGTAAGGTGAAATTCCCTTGCAAGCTTTGTGGGGAGGATGATATTACTCACTTATGTCCTCGTATTGAAGAAGCATCGAAGCATTTGGCACAGATCCTAGTTGTACTAAAGGATCCCCTACCTCATTACCAGAACATGGCTTCACATGCTCCAACCACTGGTTACGGTACTAATGAAACTATAATGTCTTCATCCAGTACTAGTGGTTATGTATGTGTGAATATGGTTCAGTCGGAGGTTTTTGTTGCTACTCGTCAACCTGATTATGGTGCACCACAACTGAATTTGGGGAATTAGCCTCCCCTTCCTCCTGATAATTCCTTGCATATCAAAAATCCTTCTATTATGCCGTGGATACCAAAAGGTGTTATCAAGCACTCCACGCATAATCCTAATGCTCGAGCCGCCCAGAACTACTCCATCATAGAATATTTGGGCCAAACTCCGTGTGCCATGTCGGCTCTTGAAGTTTTGCAAGCTTGTCCTTCTCAGAAGCATTCCCTTTTCAGTGCGTTAGGAGTTCAAGATGGGGGAAGTCCTAGTGTTATAAAGTTCGATACTACTGATGTCCAACCTTGCTTGCCTTATCACGTGGCTTTTCAAATCCAGGTGGTTTTCCTTAAGAGCTTCATCAAACGTACTATGGTTGATGAAGTTGCTTCCGCGTCAGTAATGTCATCAACTTGTTGCAAAGCTCTTGGCTCTCCTCCTCTACTCGCGTCTAGAACTACACTCACTGCATTCGATTGTAGATCTTTTACGCAGCATGGAATTATCCCTTCCCTTGTTGTCTCCTTCAGAGGTAAGTCCGTACCTATTGGAGTCGAAGTGGTTGATGCGCCCATCGACTACAACCTTTTACTAGGTCGGAACTGGATGTATGCTATGAAGGCTGCCGCATCTACTCTATTTCTAGTTATTTTCTTTCCCCGTGAAGGAAAGATTGTGACGATCGATCAGCTGGATTATGTTGGCACTCCTTCCACAGCATCCATGAGATCAATAGTCTCGCAAGTTTCTGATTCTCGCTCAGAAACTAGGAACATAGGTGTTGGAATGTACCCCTCGTTGATGGGAACTTTTAACAATTCTGCACCTCTGAATTTTATTTGAACCATTTCCGATAGTGTGTCTCCTCCTTCGAATAGTATGCCATTCCGTACTTCCTATTATGGTGATCCATGGATTTTTCCATCCACGAATTCTATGTCTAAAGACATTGCACGTGTGGGGATGTCTATGCCTTTATCTGTAGCAGAGCTCACTTACGATCATATCCAACAAACCACTGCAGATCTGGATCTCTCTTCTTCCCAGATAGTTGAAGAAGATCCCTTTATGCTGCCAGTTTGGGAAGCCAACTCATCTTGTTCACATGATTGCCTTGATGGTATTCTACCTTCAGATGAAGTTTTTATTGAGGCCATGAGTGGCGATGACAAGACAGGGGGGGATCTTTATCATAGATCTCATTACCCTCCTCTCCTTGATCTTATTGAACAAGATGAGCCTATAGTACAACCTGCCATGCATTTGGATTTTGATCTTGGAATAGTTTTGTATAGCCCCGGTTTGACTTTAAAGTTTGGTTGAGGAGATATCCCTATGATATCGGCTGAACGTGGAAGATATATCCAATATTTGTTGATATCTTGGGGTACCGGAGCTTCATCCTCTTGTGCTTCGGGCTTAGCTACCCTGCCCATACGACGGGTCCCACCTGTGACTGTCCCCTTGAGCATTGGTTATATTGCGATAAACATAGTTTCCTTACCTAGGTACCGCACAGGGTACTTGTAGTGGTTATGTTGTTTGTGTCCTGAGTCAGATAGGGATTTGATAGCACAGTTGTGTTCGTGAAGTGGACTTGACCCTGTCGACACAGTGAGGCTTGGGTGTCTCTATAAATTATTTTGTTACCTCCAACTATAGTTTGGGAGTCTCAAGCCTCTCCTAGGTGATACATACCGGCTCTAGTGTCGGGAGCTCATTTAGCCACTCTTTTTGTCTACTCTTGGCTGTAGTTTCTCTAGGTGTGTGCTTTTGATTTATTGTTTTTGATCGATAGTTGGCCTTTAGGAGACGTTGTGTGTCTCTCTAGAGAGAACATGGCGCAGATCCCTACACTCCGTCGGTCCCGTCATTTCGCTGGTTTAAAGCCACTTGAGGTTACACGTCGTATTGCTAGAGGATGCCAGAGGGATCCCTCTAAGTCTTTGGATTCTTACGAGACTTACGTTGAGGACTACATGGCTGCACATCTCGATATCGGGCAAGACCTTTCTACTCCTTTGGGTAGAGTTGAACATACTTCCGATCCCTAGACTCCTCATGAGGATTGGGGAGGTGATCCACCTGAGACTCAACCTGGTTCTATTTGGCCTAATACACTTGACCGGGATCCTTTTGATCCTTCGAATCTGGATAATTATCTTTAAGGGATGCCCGACTTACCCGAGGAGGAAGAACAGGATGAGCCTTTTGTTCCTTCGTTTCCACGCGATTTTAGATATAGGAGGCCTGAGACTCATGATGATTCCGGCCCTATGGTCAACCCCACCGCACTCTCTTTTGGTATGCCTAATATCAATACTGTCGAACCTTCCACTATGGTTGGTACTTATGCTGGCACTAGTCAAAGTGTTAGCCATACTATACCCACTGGGGGCACTATCCTAGTTGGGGGCACTACGTTGTCCACCCACTCACATAGTATGGGGACTGGTTAGATTCCTAACCGTGCTAATTTTGGAACGCGACCACCTCCTAGGAATACCCAACCTAGTCGGAAAGCTGTTCGAAACTTGACTCGCCATCCACCACCTAATACACATGTCGCTACTCGTCAACCCAGGATTGCTTTTGCACATGATACCATTCCTCCCAACCACGGGGGTGGACACATACCGCATACTTTTGCGTCCACAACTGCCACTAGTAATAGCAATGTAGGGGGTGGGAATATTTCCTATCCACATGGACATCACACCACCAACCTTGGTACTTGTCACACCCATATTGGACCTGGGAATACTTCTCATGCTTATGGTCATCACACGACTGCTCAAGCTAATCCTAATATTGAGGGTGGGAACATACCATACCATTACGGTCAATACAAGACGGTTCCCACTATGAATAGTACATACATGCCCCATACCCATGGTGGTAACCCTTACTACAACACAGTTGGTGTTGGCCACCAGTATCACCCACCACCCCAATATGGTTCTCAAAACGCACATATACCTGCTGACTCTCAAATGGGTCAGGCAGGGGGAGGTTATCCATCTTATGGCCATGGGAAAACTTATGGGCCGTCAGGTCCTCATTATCAGCAGTTTAACCCTCATGGTTAAGCTTTTGGTCCATCTTACAACAGAGTTCTGTTTAACCAAACTTTTATGGGGGCTTATAATCAAGCTTTCCAGCCGCAACTCCTGTTCATTGCACGCCTGAATCTCCCGGATCTTTCCATGCTCACGAATGATCTGGTGTGTCACGACCCTACTTGGCCCCTAGTCCCTACCAATCTCCCTTCGGACATTCCAAAGTTTGAAGGGAAATGTGGTGAGGTGCCGGGATATCATGTCATGACATTTCACCTTTGGTGCTCCTCCAACTCTTTGAATCATGATTCCATTCGATTACGACTATTTCAATGCACCCTGACGGGGGTAGCCGTGAAGTGGTATGTTGTCACGTCCCCTCCCATCCTACCAGCTAGATGGAGAGGATCGTGAGGTTAAACCGGGCATCCAGTCCCATACATTAATAAGTGAAAAATTCAATTTAAAAGAAGATGAACATATACAAGTGCATAACCATTTGAAAATACAGCGGAAGTAACTTCATATAACACATCCCCATACATTCAGATATCCATCAATTAAATAATTTCAAATTTAGCACAAGAGGATACTTATCTTAATGAAGTAGTCCCAAGCAACCAGCTACGCTTCTGCAACGTTCCACCCAACCGTAGGCCAGTGTGCTCCTCGATCTCTCAGCACCACTGCCACCCTCGAGCTGGGCATGATGTCCACAAGGAGAAAGGGGAAAACAGGCTCTCACATAGCCAAAGATACACCAGAATCAGCCAAGCCAATCAGCAATTGGGTTTCTCAGGCTGTAAGAGATGGACAGAGGTGGATTACTAAGCTAGTGGCTCACCCATTAAGCTATGGATACTTCATTGGGCTCATCAAGCCAAATCTGTCCTCTTCCACTAGCTCAGAAAAATGTGGGGAGACTAGAAAACGAAATGGAGAAACGGGAATAAACCATGGAAGGCAGAATTCGTTTTCAGAAAATGTTTAGGGGCAACCCAGGAGCAAAAACGACCTCCATTAAACCCCCAATTCGCGGCTTGCTTCTCCCAGCCACTGTGCTATCCAAAAACGAGTTTCCAGGCATGGGAAAAATGCAGGAAATGGTGAAAAACGTGAAGGATAAAAACCCCACAAGCTCAGACTGCGTGAGAGCATGAATGCCATGGGTGGAGAATGGCTTTTGGGCCAATTTCGTGGGGGTTTTCTTGCCCAGCAAGCCAAAACTCGATTTCCCAGGTTGCTGTCTTGCCCATAAACAAAAATTGACAGCCATACCTTTCCCATCCCAAGGCATTAATTGTCTCAACCAATTATTGGAAGAATTAAATGATTGGGTGCATGAGGCCAAATGGGTATTTGAGAGTTCATGGGTCTCCTAAATGAAATGGCTTAACACCATGACTCAAGGGTTTGGTTATTTTCCCTCCCTATTCCTTGTAAAGATCATGCCCCCATCTCTTTGTTGCATTGCGTAGCTGGTTGTGGGTATCTTTCATTAATTTCGTATTTACATGATGTCTTATTTACATCGTGCCCTTCTAGCACAAGAACCATAGGCACCTATTCTAATTGCCGATACATAAAATGATAAATCAGTGGCGGGGCCTTGGGCTTGAGCTCCTCACCATGACTAAATGACAATATTTACATAATTCACGATTTAATGCAAGGGGGTCAAAATGGGGATGTGACATATGTGGAGTTTCCTGGAAACACCTATAGGGGATTCAACGAGATTTCTTTGGTTTTCTTAGACCATTTCCAGTTGTCGGTTCGTTATGATACTGGTACTGAGTTGTTGTCTACCTTCCGTCAGAATAAGGCCACACATATTTCCGACCACGTTCAAGAGTGGCATCGGCGGAAGAGATTAGTGAAATCCAACATTCCTCCAGAGTTCCTCTTGGAATTGTTCCTCAATTCTTTACTCCCATACATTGCTAAGGATGTTTCGATGTTCGCCATTGTGACTGAGGAAAAAGATATCTTTAAAGTCCAATAGTTAGATCTACTTTATTCTCAGTCGGGCATCTTGTATGACATTATTCCTAACACATTGAGAAAACGACATGAGCCCACATCAGTTCCTGGACCACATGCCGATGGCATCGTGGGGTCCGCATGCACTTGCCCTGTAGACTTGGTAGCGAATCAAATGCAAAATTTGTCGCTAAACCAGTCTGCTCCCGGACAGGTTCACACCTTGTCCACTTCCACTCCATTGTCTGATGTACACAATGTGCAATCAACAAAACCATCGGGTAACCAGCAGCCTGGTGGTAAGAAAAAGGGGAGAAATAATCGTAGGGGTGGAAACAATGGAATTAACAACAATAGCAATCGTAATACTCCTCTTAAAGAGAATGCCAATCCTCCTAAGGAAGGAGGTAATGCTGGCGAGGATCGTAAACCTAAGCGTAAGGTGAAATTCCCTTGCAAGCTTTGTGGGGAGGATCATCTTACTCACTTATGTCCTCGTATTGAAGAAGCATCGAAGCATTTGGCACAGATCCTAGCTGTACTGAAGGATCCCCTACCTCATTACCAGAACATGGCTTCGCATGATCCAACCACTGGTTATGGTACTAATGAAACTATAACGTCTTCATCCAGTACTAGTGGTTATGTATGTGTGAATATGGTTCAGTCGGAGGTTTGTGTTGCTACTCGTCAACCTGATTATGGTGCACCACAACCGAATTTGGGGAATGAGCCTCCCCCTCCTCCTGATAATTCCTTGCATATCAAAAAGCCTTCTATTATGCCGCGGATACCAAAAGGTGTTATCAAGCACTCCACGCATAATCCTAATGCTTGAGCCGCCCAGAACTACTCCATCATAGAATATTTGGGCCAAACTCCGTGTGCCATGTCGGCTCTTGAAGTTTTGCAAGCTTGTCCTTCTCAGAAGCATGCCCTTTTCAGTGCGTTACGAGTTCAGGATGGGGGAAATCCTAGTGTTATAAAGTTCGATACTATTGATGTCCAACCTTGCTTGCCTTACCACGTGGCTTTTCAAATCCAGGTGGTTTTCCTTAAGAGCTTCATCAAACGTACTATGTTTGATGAAGGTGCTTCCGCGTCAGTAATGTCGTCAACTTGTTGGAAAGCTCTTGGCTCTCCTCCTCTACTCGCGTCTAGAACTACACTCACTGCATTCGATTGTAGATCTTTTACGCCGCATGGAATTATCCCTTCCCTTGTTGTCTCCTTGGGAGGTAAGTCCATACCTATTAGAGTCGAAGTGGTTGATGCGCCCATCGACTACAACCTTTTACTGGGTCGGAACTGGATGTATTCTATGAAGGCTGCCGCATCTACAATATTTCTAGTTATTTTCTTTCCCCATGAAGGAAAGATTGTGACGATCGATCAGCTGGATTATGTTGGCACTCCTTCCACAGCATCCATGAGATCAGTAGTCTCGCAAGTTTCTTATTCTCAGTCAGAAACTGGGAACATAGGTCTTGGAATGTACCCCTCGTTGATGAGAACTTTTAACAATTCTGCACCTCTGAATTTTATTTGAACCATTTCTAATAGTGTGCCTCCTCCTTCGAATAGTATGCCATTTCGTACTTCCTATTATGGTGATCCATGGTTTTTTCCATCCACGAATTCTATGTCTGAAGACATTGCACGCGTCGGAATTTCTATGCCTTTATCTGTAGCGGAGCTCACTTACGATCATATCCAACAAACCACTGCAGATCCGGATCTCTCTTCTTCCCAGACAGTTGAAGAAGATCCCGTTATGCTGCCAGTTTGGGAAGCCAACTCATCTTGTTCACATGATTGCCTTGATGGTATTCTACCTTCAGATGAAGTTTTTATTGAGGCCATGAGTGGTGATGACAAGACAGGGGGGGATCTTTATCATAGATCTCATTACCCTCCTCTCCTTGATCTTATTGAACAAGATGATCCTATAGTACAACCTGCCATGCATTTGGATTTTGATCCTGGAATAGTTTTGTCTAGCCCCAGTTTGACTTTAAAGTTTGATCTCCCTAGTGATGAGTCTGTAGACTCTACTATAGATCTGCAAATTGGTGATCCTAATGAGTTTGATTCTACTTCTACAATTTCCAACTCCTGTGATGATGAATTTGCTCTTGCAGATTCCTTCACATCTTTCAGCTTTGCTCTTCATTTTGGAGATGATCATTTTGATCCCTCAGGCATTGGTAATATGCCATCTTCAGTGGTTAGCTCTACCTGCATTATGTCTGAGGTTAACAATAGTGAAGTTGAAAATGTTTCTACCGCAGTGACTTGTATCAAATTTTTCTTTATGTACATTTTAGAGATGATCTTGGTACTTATGTTTCTTGGAGACAGGATTCTCAGCTAGACTTATACTTGTTTGCTGGTCCTTTTCGACAATTGCTTCGACCATGGTAGGAATATTCAGAACCTTGCATATAAGTTTGGGCCTCCCCATTGTTATGATGCATTTGAGCTTATTACTATCTGAATTTGCAGACACCCCTTGATTGTCCTTATCTTGCTCATGTTCCTTGCATTATGCATAGCTTTGTCCCATGCGCTTGGAACTAGTCTCGCATGTCCCTGACACTCGTCTGCTCTCATTATGAGCATTCTTCCATATGTCCTTTGAGCTCGTTAAAAACAGTAAGGAGGTCACGAGTTTACTTTTTCGGGCTCGTTAAACCTTTACAAAAAATATTTTTATAAAGTCTTTTTTAAGCCCTTGTTAGACTTTTTCAAATCAAACAAGATTGCCGAGTATACTTGTCATTTCAAACTCGTTAAAGGATTTGAAGCGACATTCAAATAGGTATAAGTTTACCCCTTTTCCAGACCTTTGTGGATTAATTACAAAAAAGGTATACTTTAGTCATACGTGACTAGAAGAGTTCTTCTCTCATTGTTTTACACTTTTTCGGGTGAGGAGACTAACTTTTCGAAAAAGGACTTCTCAGTTACATCATGTTGTGATTGCATTGCATCATCCTGCTTGCCACTTGATCCTTGTGTCAGCTCCCGCTTACTCAGTTGATAGCCTGGTGCCTGAGCACTTTTCCCTGTCGAGCCCTGTAGAGCTTATATATTTTCCCTTCACAATTTGATGATCCTTTGACCCTAAGGGAACATACCCCCGAGTGTCCACATCCTACACACACTTCCTTGCATTGAGCATAGGTATGTTCCACTGCTTGGGACTAGTCTGCTAGCTATTTGACACTCGTTCCCTCACTTGTTGTACTATAAGCAATTTTATTATTTTCCAAGCTTTTCCCAAATATGAAAAAGACCAAAAAAATCAAATAGTCCAAACAATCGGATGGGATTATGGTCACTATTTATTGTTGGCAGCTGTTGTGTCGCGTTTGAACAGAGCATTCATTTTACTCCGTACATTATGAGTCGGGACTATAGTTGGGCCTTAGGAGCTGTACTTGTTTCTTAGTTTTCTCCATCGATTGGTTAAGCTTTCAGTCATTATGGAGCCCTCTGTAATGCCTCCTACATTGCACCATTTATTTCAAGTCTATGCTGCCTGAGTCTATCCATCTGCTCATGCTCTTGTTCAAAGGAAGTCCTGAAACCAGTGTCGGCCACTCCTAAAATATCTTGACTATTGCATGTCGTCCATCCTTATTGCGTCAGTCCATTTCACTTGAGTCAGTCAGCATTGTTGGTACCTAGTGCTGGTAAGTGGGGGATGCCTTAATGCCCTCCTTCCAGCAAGTCTTGTTCCATTGACTTGAACTCATTTATTCCGGGAATTGAGGCTTAGAGTTCGTTTGAGTACCTTGAGGCTTGCAGTCATTAGTGGTAGGTTCTGTCGCCATCGACAGTATTGGGAATACATCAATGTCCCCTGATCGATGGATTCATCCTAGTGTTCCACTTCAACCCATTTATTCACACTCTGATGATTGTGCTCTGTGCCTTGATTCCCATTTTCATTATTGGTGGGTCATCTCACGTCTGTTCACGGTATACATCATTGACCGGTAATCAGACGATGTCTCATCAGGTTCGACCCCAACTCCTTTTTTCCCTTGATGGGACTTGCACCGTCGAAGACTTGTGTAGAAGACCCCAGGCGATTGTGGCATTCAGTATGCTACATATGACTTTGACTTTACATCTGAGATATCACCTCTCAGATTTAAGCAATTTGTACCTCCAGTTTTGCACCAATTGTCTTCTTTTCAGTAGAATACCATATCTTACTGTAGAGGGATCATGGCTGACATGTATTTACTTATGTACTGCCTATTCATGGCCATTGTATCAGATTGTTGTACTATACCGACATGTATTCAGAGAAATTATTGTTTTATGACGAGTGAACCGTTCTTTCCACTTGTGTCTCCATCACTCCACTTCTGAGTTTTATAATGTATTTCGACCATCGTAGCACATTTTAGTCTCTGACCTCACACATTAGGGGGCATCTGTTATACAGAAATCTTCCACCCTGTGAGCATCAGCATTCTTTGGCTTGTAGGATCCATTTCAGTGACTCAGATCCATTTTTATCCTTCAGTGATACCAGTTTTCCCTATTTTTGTTTCTACCCGCATGTTGCATCACTATAGCATGCGTACCCACGAGTTGCAGCACTATAGCCCGCGGGTATCAAGTAAAATGGTAAAAACCACTGTTTTATTACTTTTTACTCCCAAAAAGTGGTCATTGGGTGACCTTTGGCTCTCCATCTTCCCAAGTAACGTCTCGATGAGTCCTTTCACCTACCTTTGAGAGGACTATATATTGAGCACATATGGCTTATGGACGAGTGGAAGAAGAGAATAGTAAAGGCACTCTAGTGGATTTTTGCCCTATCTTGCGTCTGCACTCATTGATACTTGTAGTTTCGAACTAGTTATGTTCACCTTCCAAACTCCTTGCTAGTTTGAGTTTGCCTTTCATGGAGGATTGAAGTGGTGGAGGCACAAGTGGATTGATATAGATCTTGGTTCAGATTGGTTGACGGCAAGAGGTCGTATCACTTTGTACTTCTTCTTGTTCATTAATAGAAATACGCATATTCTCGTCCATTCATGGTGTGAATGTCATTTATTATAGATTGGGTTACATTTGCTTATGATATTATGGACCATTGTTATTGATAATGTTAATGTCATTTATATATCACATGTACTTGTTAGATATTGGTTGTCAAGACTAATTTGCAGATTACAAGTGCTTGGATGTGTGCGAATTGAAAGCTTCAACGGGGATCTACATCAAATGTTGGATCGAGGTTGGTTACATCTCTCCATTATTTTAACATTGTCATTTATAATAGCATTGTTTTGAGAATTGAGTAGATTCCTGGTAGTCATTTGTCTATTGTGGTATTCCCAAGCCATAGTGAGTTTTCTCCAATACAGAAATGGCGACTCCACTGGGGAAAACATCCGTGTTTGGAAAAAATTTTGAGCATTAGTCCATAATTAGAGTTGTTGTTTATCGAAGCTCTATGTCATTGATTGGCCGTTAAGATACACTGTAGAAAAATTGTTTTTTTCTGAGCCTTTGGACTCTTTATTTGACCATTTGCTTTTACTCACCCGCAGGCTGGCTTAGTTCTTCCCGCATATACCCGCATCTATTTACACTACTGCTCACGAGTACCTGCAGGTATTCCTTCAACAGTAGCGTGTAACTCCGGCTTTTGTTGGTTTATGGCTATTGGTTGTTGCTGGGTGAGTTTGGTTGGTTCCTGAGTCTTTGTTGGCCTCTTTCTTGACTGTTTCATGCCTTGGTTGTGACTAGATCTCTTCATTTCTCTTGGTTGAGCCTTCTTGGATTTTTACCAATCTTTTGTTTTAGCCTCTTGGTTTCTTCCTTTTGAGCTCTTTCTTTTGGGAGAGTCTTACTATTTAGGATCCACTGGGTTGTCTTAGTGATCTTCTTGGCACTTCAGTGACTGAATAGTAGGATTTTTCTTGCATTTTTTCATTCCATATATATTGAAAAAATACAAAAATATTCATTTAGTTTTTTTGCATTTTCCTTTTTGTTTATAAGAGAAAATACAAAAATATTTTATTTCCATGTACTGTATTTTGCATTAAGTGCTTGTTGCCTTCATTTTAGGTTCTGCTTGTTCATTGAAAAGATAAAATTTTGCATATTTATTTCGGAATTGTTGGTTGATTTTGCATATTAGTGATATTGTTTTATTGGATAGATGAGTCTAGGATTGGACGATGTTGCATACTATTGAGTCTACACATCACTAGTTTCACAACCATATCCCTTGAGTAATCACAACCACTAAAATTAACACTTAAACATAAAATTGATTAGACTTATTTTATTTATAGGGTATACCAACTAGCATAGGTTTAGAGTCTTGGAATAGATCATTGTGAATTAAAAATCCAAGACTACTAAACGAAACATTAGGTGTCTGACTAGGGAGTGGAGGAATCCATGGTATAGATCGGTGTTCTTAGGAAAGCTCTACTTAATCCAGAGTTAAGCACGAGGTCACGGGAGGTTGGTTGAGGAGATATCCCTCTGATACCGGCTGAACATGGGAGATATATCCAGGATTTGTTCGTATCTGGGGGTACTGGAGGTTCATCCTCTTGTGCTTCGGGCTTAGCTACCCTACCCATACGACGGGTCCCACCTGCGACTGTCCCCCTGAGCATTGGTTATATTGCGATAAACATAGTTTCCTTACCTAGGTACCACATAGGGTACTTGCAGTGGTTATGTTGTTTGTGTCTCGAGTTAGATAGGGATTGGACAACACAGTTGTGTTCATGTAGTGGACTTGACCCTGTCGACACAGTGAAGCCTGGGTGTCTCTATAACTAATTCTGTTACCTCCGACTATATTTTGGGAGTCTCAAGCCTCTCCTAGGCGAGACATACCGGCTCTAGTGTCGGGAGCTCATTTAGCCACTCTATTTGTCTTCTCTTGGCTATAGTTTATCTAGGTGTGTGCTTTTGAGTTACTGTTTTTGATCAATATTTGGCCTTTAGGAGACGTTGTGTCTCCCTCCGGAGAGAACGTGGTGCAGAGTGCTACTCTCTGCCGGTCCCGTCATTTGGATGGTTTAAAGCCACTCGAGGTTACACGTCGTATTGCTAGAGGACGCTGGAGGGATCCCTCTGAGTCTTCAGATTCTTACGAGACTTACATTGAGGACTACATGGCTGCACATCCCGATATCAGGAAAGACCTTTCTACTCCTTCGGGTAGAGTTGAACATACTTCCGATCCCCAGACTCCTCGTGAGGATTAGGGAGGTGGTCCACCTGAGACTCAACCTGGTTCTATTTGGCCTAATCTACTTGACCGGGATCCGTTTGATCCTTCGAATCCGGATAATTATATTTATGGGATGCTCGACTTACCTGAGGAGGAAGAACAGGATGATCCTTTCGTTCCTTCATTTCCACGCGATTTTATATATAGGAGGCATGAGACTCATGATGATTCTGGCCCTATGGTCAACCCCACCGCACTCTCTTTTTGTATGCCTAGTCATAATACTGTCCAACCTTCCACTATGGTTGGTACTAATGCTAGCCCTAGTCAAAGTGTTAGCCATATTATATCCACTAGGGGCACTACCCTAGCTGGGGGCACTACGTTGTCCACCCATTCACATAGTATGGGGATTGGTCAAATTCCTAACCATGCTAGTGTTGGAACGCAACCACCTCCTAGGAATACCCAACCTAGTCGAAATGTGGTTTGAAACACGACTCACCATCCACCACCTAATACACATGTCACTAGTCGTCAACCCATGATTCCTTTTGCACATGATACCGTTCCTCCCAACCACGGGGGTGGACACATACCACATACTTTTGCGTCCACTGTAGCCGCTAGTAATAGTAATGTAGGGGGTGGGAATATTTCCTATCCACATGGACATCACGCCACCAACCCTGCTACTGGTCACACCCATATTGGACCTGGAAATACTTCTCATGCTTATGGCAATCACACGACTGCTCAAGCTAATCCTAATATTGGGGGTGGGAACATACCATACCATTACGGTCAATTCAACACGGTTCCCACTATGAATTGTACATACATGCCCCATACCCATGCTGGAAACCCTTACTACAACATAGTCGGTGCTGGCCACCAGTATCACCCACCACCCCAATATGGTGCTCAAAATGCACATATATCTGCTTACTCTCAAATGGGTCAGGCAGGGAGAGGTTATCCACCTTATGGCCATGGGAAAGCTTATGGGCCGTCAGGTCCTCATTATCAACAGTTTAACACTCATGGTTAAGCTTTTGGTCCATCTTACAACACAATTCCATTTAACCAACCTTTTATGGGGGCTTATAATCAAGCTTTCCAGCCGCAACTTCCGTTCCTTGTACGCTTGAATCTCTCAGATATTTCCAAGCTCACGAATGATCCGGTGTGTCACAGCCCTACTTGTCCCCCGGTCCCTACCAAGCTCCCTTCGGACATTCCAAAGTTTGAAGGGAAAGGTGGTGAGGACCCGGGAGATCATGTCATGACATTTCACCTTTGGTGCTCCTCCAACTCTTTGAATCATGATTCCATTTGATTACGACTATTTCAACGCACCCTCACGGGGGAAGCCGCGAAGTGGTATGTGGAGTTTCCCTAAAACACCTATAGGGGATTCAACGAGATTGCTTTGGTTTTATTAGACCATTTCCAGTTGCCGGTTCGTTATGATACTGGTATGGAGTTGTTGTCCACCTTCCGTCAGAATAAGGCCACACATATTTTTGACCACGTTCAAGAGTGACATCAGTGGAAGAGATTAGTAAAAGCCAACATTCCTCCAGAGTTCCTGTTAGAATGGTTCCTTAGGTCTTTACTCCCATACATTGCTAAGGATGTTTCGATGTTCGGCATTATGACTGAGGAACAAGCTATCTTGAAAGTCCAACAGTTAGATCTACTTTATTCTCAGTCTGGCATCTTGTATGACATTATTCCTGACGCACTGAGAACAAGACATGAGCCGACGTCAGTTCCTGGACCACATGCCAATGGAATCGTTGGGTCCACATGCACTCGCCCTGTAGACTTGGTAGCGAATCAAATGCAAAATTTATCGCTAAACCAGTTTTCTCCCGGACAGGTTCACACGTTGTCCACTTCCACTCCATCGTCTGATATATAGAATGTGCAATCAACAAAACCATCGGGTAACCAGCAGCCTGGTGGTAAGAAAAAGGGGAGAAATAATTGTAGTCGTGGAAACAATGGAAGTAACAACAATAATGCCAACCCTCCTTGGGAAGGCGTTAATGCTGGCGAGGATCGTAAACCTAGGCGTAAGGTGGAATTCCCTTGCAGGCTTTATGGGCAGGATCATCTTACTCACTTATTTCCTCGTATTGAAGAAGCATCGAAGCATTTGGCACAGAGCCCAGCTGTGTTGAAGGATACCCTACGTTATCACCAGAACATGGCTTCACATGCTCCCACCACTAGTTATGGTACTAATGAAACAACAATGTGTTCTTCCAATACTAGTGGTTATGGTTGTGTGAATATGGTTCAGTCGAAGGTTTGTGTTGCTACTCGTCAACGTGATTATGGTGCACCACAACCGAATTTGGGGAATGAGCCTCCCCCTCCTCCTGATAATTCCTTGCATATCGAGAAGCCTTCTATTATGCCTCAGATACCGAAAGGTGTTCTCAAGCGCTCCAGGCATAATCCTAAAGCTCGAGCCTCCCAGAACTACTCCATCATAGAAGATTTGGGCCAAACTCCGTGTGCCATGTCGGCTCTCGAAGTTTTGCAAGCTTGTCCTTCTCAGAAGCATGCCCTTTTCAGTGCATTAGGAGTTCAAGATGGGGGAAGTCCTAGTTTTATCAGGTTTGATACTACTGATGTCCAACCTCGCTTTCCTTACCACGTGGCTTTTCAAATCAAGGTGGTTTTCCTTAAGAGCTTCGTCAAACGTACTATGGTTGATGAAGGTATTTTCGCGTCAGTAATGTCGTTAACTTGTTGGAAAGCTCTTGGCTCTCCTCCTCTACTCGCATCTAGAACTACACTCACTGCATTCGATGGTAGATCTTTTACGATGCATGGAATTATCCCTTCCCTTGTTGTCTCCTTGGGAGGTAAGTTCATTCCTATTGAATTCGAAGTGGTTAATGCGCCCATCAACTACAACCTTTTACTGGGTCGGAAATGGATGTACGCTATGAAGGCTGTCGCGTCTACTGTATTTCGCGTTATTTGCTTTCCCCATGAAGGAAAGATTGTGATGATCGATCAGCTGGATTATGTTGGCACTCCTTCCACAGCATCCACGGGATCAGTAGTCCCATAAGTTTCTGATTCTCAGTTGGAAATGGGAACATAGGTGTTGGAATGTACCCCTCGTTGATGGGAACTTTTAACCATTCTGCACCTGTGAATTTTATTGGAACCATTTCCGACAGTGTGCCTCCTCCTTCGAATAGTATGCCATTCTGGACTTCCTATTGTGGTGATCCATGGATTTTCCATCCACAGATTCTATGTCTGGAGACATTACACGTGTCGGGATGTCTATGCCTTTATCTGTAGCGGAGCTCACTTACTATCACATCCAACAAACCACTACAGATCCGGATCTCTCTTCTTCCCAGACAGTTGAAGAGGATCATGTTACGCTGCCAGTTTGGGCAGCCAACTCATCTTGTTCACATTATTGCCTCAATGGTATTCTACCTTAATATGAAGTTTTTATTGAGGCCATGAGTGGTGATGACAAGCTGTGGGGGGATCTTTATCATAGATCTCATTCCCCTCCTCCCCTTGATCTTATTGAACAAGATGATCCTATAGTACAACCTACCATGCATTTGGATTTTGATCCTGGAATAGTTTTGTCTAGACCCGGTTTGACATTAGAGTCTAATCTCCCTAGTGATGAGTCTGTAGACTATCCTATAGATCTGCAAATCGGTGATCCTGATGAGTTCAATTCTACTTCTAGAATTTTCAACTCCCGTGATGATGAATTTGCTCTTGCAGATTCCTTCACATCTTTCATCTTTGCTCTTTATTTTGAAGATGATCATTTTGATCCCTTAGTTATTGGTACTATGGCACCTTCAGTGGTTACCTCTACCTGCGTTATGTCTGACGTTAACAATAGTGAAGTTGAAAATATTTCTACCGCAGTGACTTGTATCAGATTTTTCTTTATGTATGTTTTAGAAATGATCTTGGTACTTATGTTTCTTGGAGACAGGATTCTTAGCTGGACTTATACTTGTTTACTGGTCCTTTTCAACATTTGCTTCGGCCATGGTAGGAATATTCGGAACCTTGCATATAGGTTTGGGCCTCCCCATTGTTATGATGCATTTGAGCCTATTACTATCCAAATTTGCAGACACCCCTTGACTGTCCTTATCTTGGTCATGTTCCTTGCATTATGCATAGCTTTGTCCCATGCGCTCGGAACTAGTCTCGCATGTCCCTAACACTCATCTGCTCTCATTACGAGTATTCTTACATATCTCCTTTGAGCTCGTTAAAAACAGTAAGGAGGTCACAAGTTTACTTTTTCGGGCTCGTTAAACCTTTACGGAAAAGATTTTTATAAAGTCTTTTTTAAGCCCTTGTTAGACTTTTTCAAATCGAACAAGATTGCCGAGTATACTTGTCATTTCAAACTCATTAAAGGATTTGAAGTGACATTCACTTACGTATAAGTTTACCCCTTTTCCGGACCTTTGTGGATTAATTACGAAAAAGGTATACTCTATTCATACGTGACTAGAAGAGTTCTTGTCTCATTGTTTTACACTTTTTCGGGTGAGGAGACTAACTTTACGAAAAAGGACTTCTCGGTTATATCATGTTGTGATTGCATTGCATCATCCTGCTTGTTCCTTGAGCCTTATGCCAGCTCCCGCTTACTCAGTTGATAACCTAGTTCCTGAGCACTTTTCCCTTTCGAGCCCTGCAGAGCTTATATATTTTCCCTTCACAATTTGATGACCCTTTGACCCTAAGGGAACATACCCCCGAGTGTCCACATCCTGCACGCACTTCCTTGCATTGAGCATAGGTATGTTCCACTGTTTGGGACTAGTCTGCTAGCTATTTGACACTCATTCCCTCACTTGTTCTACTATAAGCAATTTTATTCTTTTTCAAGCTTTTCCCAAATATGAAAAAGACCAAAAAAATCAAATATTCGAAAAAGCCGGACGGGATTATGGTCACTATTTCTTGTTGGCAGCTGTTGTGTCGCCTTTGAATAGAGCATTCATTCCACTCCGTACATTATGATTCGGGACTATAGTTGGGCCTTAGGAGCTGTACTTGTTTCTTAGTTTTCTTCACCGATTGGTTAAGCTTCCAGTCATTATGGAGCCCTCTGTAATGCCTCCTGCATTGCACAGTTTATGTCAAGTCTATGCTGCCTGAGTCTATCCATCTGCTCATGCTCTTATTCAAAGGAAGTCCTGAAACCAGTGTTGGCCACTCCTCATATATCTTGACTGTTGCATGTCGGCCATCCTTATTGAGTCTATCCGTTTCACCTGAGATCTTCCAAATATTTTAGCATTGCTGGTACCTCATGTTGGTTGATGGGGGATGCTTTAATGCCCTCCTTCCAGCGAGTCACATTCCGTCAACTTCAACTCAGTTATTTCGGGACTTGAGGCTTAGAGTTCAGTTGATTACCTTGAGCCTTGCAGTCATTAGTGGCAGGTTCTCTCACCATCGACAATTTTGGGAATACATCAATGTCCCCTGATCGATGGATTCATCCTAGTGTTCGACTTCAACCCATTTATTCACACTCTTATGATTGTGCTCTGTGCCTTGATGCCCATTTTCATTATGGGTGGGTCATCTCACGTCTGTTGATAGTATACATCATTGACCGGTAATCAAATGATGTCTCATCAGGTTCGACCCCAACTCCTTTATTCACTTGATGGGACTTGCACCATCGAAGACTTGTGTAGAAGACCCCAGGCGATTGTGGCATTCAGTATGCTACATATGACTTTGAATTTACATATGAGATATCACCTCTCAGATTTCAGCTGTTTGTACCTCTAGTTTTGCACCAGTTGTCTTCTTTTCAGCAAAAGACCATATCTTACTGTAGAGGGATCATGTCTATGATCACTTATGACATGTATTTACTTATGTGCTGCCTATTCATGGCCATTGTATTAGATTGTTGTACTATAACGACATGTATTTAGAGACATTATTGTATGATGATGAGTGAACCTTTGTTTCCACTTGTGTCTCCATCACTCCACTTCTGAGTTTTATAATGTATTTCGGCCATCATAGCACATTTCAGTCTCTGACCTCACACATTGGGGGGCATCTGTTACACAGAAATATTCCACCCTCTGAGCCTCAGCATTCTTTGGCCTGTAGGATCCATTTCAGTGACTCAGATCCATTCTTATCCTTCAGTGATACCAGTTTTCCCTACTTTTGTTCCTACCCGCATGTTGCATCACTATATCATGCGTACCCACGAGTTGCAACACTATAGCCCGCGGGTATCAAGTAAAATGGTAAAAATCACTGTTTTATTACTTTTTACTCCCAAAAAGCGGTCATTGGGTGACCTTTGGCTCTCCATCTGCCCAAGTAACATCTCGATGAGCCCTTTCACCTACCTTTGAGAGGACTATATATTGAGCACATATGTCTTATGGACGGGAGGAAGAAGAGAATAGTAAAGGCACTCTAGTGGATTTTTCCCTATCTTGAGTCTGCACTCATTGATCCTTGTAGTTGTGAACCAGTTATGTTCACCTTCCAAACTCCTTGCTAGTTTGAGTTTGCCTTTCATGGAGGATTCAAGTGGTGGAGGCACAAGTGGATTGATCTAGATCTTGGTTCAGATTGGTTTCCGGCAAGAGGTCGTATCACTTTGTACTTCTTCTTGTTTATTAATAGAAATACTCATATTCTCATCCATTCATGGCATGAATGTCATTTATTATACATTGGGTTACATTTGCTTATGATATTATGGAGCATTGTTATTGATAATGTTAATGCCATTTATATATCACATGTACTTGTTAGATATTGGTTGTCAAGACTAATTTGCAGATTACAAGTGATTGGATGTGCGTGGATTGAAAGCTCCAACGGGGATCTACATCAAACGTTGGATCGAGGTTGGTTATATTTCTCCATTATTTTAACATTTTCATTTATAATAGCATTGTTTTGAGAATTGAGTAGATTTCTGGTAGTCATCTATCTGTTGTGGTATTCCCAAGCCATACTGAGTTTTATCCAATACAAAGGCCAAGGACCGCCTTCTCACAGAGATAGTCGATTTAAGTAGGTAGAGTAGTTTAGTTTTATTTCCATTGTGTGGTGTGGAATTATTGCAGATGTTATTAGTAGTTGTAACATAGATTATCTTTGCTTTCTCGTAGTTTATACTTGCATCTTGAAGAGTTGTAACAGAGTGGGGTGACAGTCGACTGTGTAGGATAATTTATTTAATTGCATGTGTTTTTTAATCAGCTGTGACAGCCAGACTCAATTCCAATATGTTTCAGTTGTTTATGCTTTCTAGGATTTCCAGTAATTATCAGTTAGAGTTCAAGCTTGTTTTTTAGTTTTGGTTGTTGTTGTATATCTTAAATTACATTCAATGATCAGACAGATAATGGTAGATTTACAGTAGCCACTGGATAGATCATTTTGGTAAAGATTGAATGCTGTAGTTTGATAATTATAGGATTTAACTTCTTGCAAAAGTGATCTAGTTCTATTTCATTATTAGATCATTAACTTGTTGGGTTGATTTCTGTAGGAAGGTTGTTTCACTTTGGATTCTTAGATGTATGAATTAGATTAGTTTCCTTATGGAATGAGTTGGCTAAGCATATAGGTAGGGTCATTATCTGCACTTAAGTAAATCAACTGCTTGATCTGTTTATGCATAGATTGTGCTTATTGCCTTTTAAATAAAAGAACTTCCTAGGTTTGACAATTTATATTGACCATCCTGTGTGTTAGCTTTAATTAACTGACATATAGGGTGACCGGCACAGGTCTAGGTACCACTTCTTCGGAATAGGTTCCTTTAGCGTGTGCACAAACAGATGTACCCATTCTGTATGTGGCCTTTCCACCCAAGCTTGTGAGCAAGCTTCAATATGATCCCTTGGATCCGTCTGACCATTATATTTTGCAAAAGGTAGTGTAACCTTCTCAGCAAACCTGATTTTCATCTTCATTTTGCACTGATCCCAAGTTGTCAGTGTCTGCTTATGCGCAGCCCACCATCTGGAAGGTGTCTCGTGCAGTGCCATGTCTAATGCTGATACGCGGTATTCATATGTAACTGCTACAGTATATTCTTTGATAAAGAAATAGACACTAGATAAACCATCATAGGTAGGGACTGGAGTTACCTTTTTTCTATTCCAGCGGAGCGACTTTGTGATCGTCTCGCATCTCCTGGCAGATACTTCATGTAATCGGCTTTGCCAATTTTTCAGTCCTGCATCAGAGTCTGAAATGCAAGAGCTGTCACAACGCCAGCTGAGGGTTCCATCTGCAGTTGTATTAGTATAATCAACAGCATCGGTTGTCATCTTGTAAATACAGTCCAAGTCTTGGGCTCTAGATTCCTCCTGAATCGGTTCAACATATCGTTCACCCTGCGAAGGGTCCAATGGCGCGATGACCCTGATATCATTGCCTTCAAATATCATTTTCATAGTCTTCAAATAAATAATGGCAAAGTTATTCATTTCCCAATCAATACCCAGCAGTGATGGATAAGGATGATTGTTATCCATGATTTCAATCACTTCAAAATCTGCATAGCTGCGCACTCCATCAATGTCAACAATGGTGTTGGGTAACCTCCCTAAAGGTATAACTATCCCTTGATTAGCCATTCTTAATTGTAGTGGTGACCACTGTAACTTTAGTTTGCCCATCTGATGCCATGTCTACTTGGTCAAGACATTTACTTCGGATCCAAGATCAAGAATGATCTCATACATATCATAGTCCCCAATCTATGCAGTGAGCCTCATTTCCCTTCCTGTTCTTTTAGGACTCCTAATGTTATGGACTGCACCATGGGCAGCCCCCTTCTCATTACGTGGCTCATACTGCCTAAGTAGTTTTTCAAATTCCATGAAAGCATCTGCGCTCTTCGATAAATTCATGCAGCTCCATGGCTCCATCCCTTCTTGTATCAGGGCCACTGTGCGTTACCATGTTTACACTTGGATCTGCAGTTCTTCTCTCTGCTACGATCAACTGAATGTTGGGATTTGGCGGTTTTGTCCTTCTTCGTTTCTGTATTTCTACCTCCAGTATAGGGCATTCTTCAATAACATGCTCAAATGATTTACAGTAATTGCACGTAGTGCATCGATTTGTACAATCTCTAGATACATGACTTGACTGGCCACAGTTATAGAAAATTACCTAGCCTCGACCTCTTCCTTGGGTTGGGCTGGCATTTCTTCCTCTCCCGCGGTATCCACCACCACGGCCTCTATATCCACCTTGATCATAGTGGGTGTTCTCTTGTTTTGGTTGATTTTCTTCTTGAACGCGGTACATTCTAGCACCTCCCATCGCTTCCATATCTCACTTTCTTTCATTCATCAGCTCATATGCGTGACAGTTGGATTCGTGATGTCCAACTGACTTACAAAAATTGCAGTATAATTTTTTAGGTGTTTTTACATATTTCTGTATTAGATAACAGTCCTCAGGTCTATGTCCTCTGCTTCTACAGATTTCACACCACGACATCTAATTGTGATTCATATTCATTGGGTTTGGTGCACCACTATTAAGAAAATATTGAAATAGAGGGCAATGTTCTCTGGTGTGGCCCTCTCCTTTGCATCCTGTGCACCAAACTTCGTGTCTTTGTTCATAGCTATTTTATTTTCCATTCTTCACAACTTGCAATTATAATGTTAAGGTGGTCAACTGATTTTGGATCTGTGACATCCCAGAACTACTCTCTCCAATCGGTGAAGCCTACAACTTCATTGCGATCTCTAATGCCTCTTCCTGCGACGCAACATTATGTTGCATCAATGGTTGTCTTATGTGGGGCAATAATGCAGTGATGAACCACTCCTTATGTTGTTGCGGAGCTATCTCAAAGCTCACTTGATCCATCAATGTCTTAAATTTTTGGTCAAATTCCCAGACCATTTCGGTAGGTTTCTACTTGATTTCCTTTAATTCTGTTATGCACTGCGATTCTGATTTCGGCTTCTTAAACTCTATTGCGAGCGCAGCCTTGATTTCTGTTAGGGTTCTCGGTTGTGCCTGAGAATATTTTATAAACCAATGCAATGCTCTATCTCTGAAAGTAATGATGAGCTTCACTCTCTTCACAGCATCATCCTGAACTTGCTTTACACTCCATACGGCTTCTCATAGAAACCAGTGCTAATCAGGGTCTTCTAGACCCGTTCCTTTGAATATCGACAGTTTTATATCGTTCTCTGTCATTCTCCTTTCTGGTTGTGTAGCACCTTGAGGAATAACAATATTCTGCACGGGGTTTTGAGAGGAAACGGTAAATGTAGTATTCGGAATAGTGCTAGGAATACTACTCTGTAGAATATTCTGAGACTGGGTATTCTGAACTGGACTAGTCTGATTCGAAATGGTCTGAGCACCCGCTCCTATGGTGCTACCAATATTGATGTTCTGCAGACTGGGTTACGCTACACTCATATCAGGTGGGTTTTGAGATAGGGGTGGTGCGGTCTCTGCAACCGGCGGGTTCTGAGGTGTAATAGGGTGGATAGTGGCTGATGATGGTGCGGTCTAATTGTTAAGGTCACATGGGAGTTCGGTATTCACGTGGAGTCCAGGTCCTCCGAGATTCTTCTCTTTATTAAACTTATATCTCTTTCCACTTCTTAGATTATGGTTTTCTTGGTCAGAGTCACTAAATATACTTTCTACCATAACAGATTCAAAAATATTACTGCATTCTTAAAACGCCATTCTCAACTAAAAGCACTTTAATTTTTAGACTAAGATTGTTCAGGTACTTACCTCTGAATCCTTCGAAAAAGTATGCTTCAGCTTGGCTGTAGGATTTCAGCATCTCTACAACAAATTATGTTACAAATCCTTCAAGTATGCTATCAACACAGAAGTCGACTGCTCGTGACAGTGGGCTATCTATTTCTTTGAGTTGCACTATGAGCTCTGGAGTCCACTCTATAGGTACTCCTCCTTGAAAATAGGTTTTCTTTTATGCGAGTCATGATATCCACTCGTGCAGCTCGTTTCCAAACGAAGCCTAGAATATCTCGTGAATATCTTTCCACAAATATCTGTTCAACCACTCTACGTCAGAGAGACGTGGGTGTCTGTTCTCT
This sequence comes from Larix kaempferi, assembly GCA_027924585.1. Classification (NCBI taxonomy): domain Eukaryota; kingdom Viridiplantae; phylum Streptophyta; class Pinopsida; order Pinales; family Pinaceae; genus Larix; species Larix kaempferi. Next base: position 10,375,424 of record BSBM01002204.1, on the reverse strand, counting down.
TTCTTTGCAAAATCTCTTTCATTCTTATTACACCAGTCCCAGATTTCTTTCTTCTCGGGATGCCAATTATCTGAACCCAACTGGAACTGGTATTCTTCGTCACACATTACTTTCCAAACACAGTACCGCATCATTGATTCTTAGCCGAGCAACTGAACCATTTGTTGGCATATATAACTGAGCTAGAGGTTTCCAATGTAGACCCAGGTACTTCACAGTTCAAGGGACCAAAAAAACCCCTATTCACTGGCCCTTTCGGCAACAGATTGCGTGCAGCCTAAGGTCTCACCCAAGGCGAAGCTGAGGGGGTGGTTGTAGAATCACGTTTCCACAACCTGGTGATGCGAGTGTAGAAGGAACTAATGGGCAGCGCGGTAAAGGACTCTTATTGCGGACAAAGATTGCGTGAAGTCTGTACTTTGTGTCAGATACTTCAGCAAGCTGCGGCTCTTGCGCAACCAGCACAACCAAGGAATATGTGGTATTGTGTACTTCCCGTGTTATTATGATAAGCTATCAAAAACTTATCTCCCGGCACTCTCGAAGGGGGTCAGCGTGTCGACTAGACCGCGTGTCTACTTCAAGACTTGATTAACTCTGACCAATCTTACTTAATGTTCTTTATCCATTCAACAACACTTAGGTTATTATCTTTATGGCATATGTAAATGAATGAAGTATATAATACTATGCACTCCAACGCTGTGCTCAAATCCAGTGTTCAACTATGTGATTAACCACAGATTCATACATTTAAAGACTTATAAGTTTTGAATACTTAACATTCATCCACACATGTAGTACTTAACATATTATTCCCACCATTCCTGCAGTGAATACATATAAAAGAAATCACATAATATATAATTGCGGTATTAAACATCCATACTAAGAAAATGAATAGTTGCAAACACAAACAATCACACTACACAGGATTTAACGTGGTTCACCCCCCGGATGGAGGCTACGTCTACAAGAACTGTTGTTAAATTAGTCTTTGGGAAGGGTAAAACAGTTCTTAGTCTACGCACTCAGTTGCAGACTCTCTTCTCTCTCAATTAGATCTCCGTGCACTCAGCTTGCAGAGTCTTTACAATAGCACTTAAGCTTAAAAGATGAAACAATATTCAAGCTTAACAAAACAAAGAGTTAACCCTTTCCCATACAAAATCATGCCTTATTTATAGATCATTCACGTAGGTCATGTCTTTACAATTTGCAGGAAAAAACTCTTAAGGTTACAAAACTGTCATGGTTTCCCCAAAACCGAACTTTTGGCTCCTGGTAGCGAATATTCCATTGTGGTGGTCTTCCATGCATGCTTCACGTCACTATCGGTCTTTCTGTTGCGCATGTGCCAACAGGTCGATTTCACCAAGCGGTTCTTCCTCTAACAGTTTCATGCCACTGGCTCAAGTAGTGGCATCTTCTGCATGTGCGACCAGTCACTGTCTTCTTGATTTGCTCCTGCCCACCGCTTAGCACTCCTGGAGCATCTTTACCAAAAATAGACTGTCGACTGTCTAACCAGAACATGTTCCATCCTCCGTCCAACACTCTGCTTTGTTGGAATCCCGTGGACTGGACACTTCATAGCACTGCCTCCTCGCAGCTTCCTCTAACGCTGCGCTGCATGCAACTTCGCAGCACCCAAAAATTATACCAAAAATTGTTTCGGCCAAACTGCGCTCAACTTTGCAGTTCCAAAACACCCTCTTACTCAAAATTGCCCCACTTGGGCCAGGCCCAACAATTGTGTAGCCATATGAAAGGTTTTGATTTGAAATTCAATAGGTAGAAGAACTTGTTTACCATAAATGAGTTCATAAGGTGTGTGGCCAGTGGTGTTCCTCCATGTTATTATGTAAGTCCACAAGGCTTCTAAGAGCCTATCTGCCTAGTCCTTGTGGTGGAACTGAATAGTCTTAGTCATGATTCTTCTAATATTTTGTTAGTGGATTCTACCTGACCATTGGCTTGCGGGTGATATGGTGAAGATTTACACTGTCTAATTCCATATTTTTCAGTAAGATCTTTCATTAACTTAGAGGTAAACTGAGATCCTTGATCGGTTACAATTTCCCTAGGTACACCAAATCGAGTGAAGATTTCTTCATATATGAATTCTACCACAGATTTCTCTGTGGCTCGGAATAAAGCTTTGGCTTCTAGCCATTTGGTGACATAATCTATACAGACTAGAATGTACTTCTTCTTGCGAGACATAGGGGAGATTGGACCAACAAAATCTAGAGCCCATTTTTCAAAAGGCTCAATCATAACTTGAGGTTGTAAAGGAATCTCATCGGATGGCATAGGTCTACCCATTCTTTAGCAACTGTCACACCCCTTGACATACTTGGCAGCATCTTTGAAAATGCTTGGCCAATAATACCCAGAGTGTAACACTTTGTATGTTGTTCTCTTATCAGAAAAATGCCTACGACAAGGTCCACCATGACATGCATGAAGGATCTATGCCATCTCATCCTCTTGTACACATCGTATAATAATAATATCAGGGAAGCTATCATCGTCAGGACTAGAATTATTGTCAGTTTGAATCCGAGAGAGAAAATCAGCTACCACATTCTCTCGACCGGGACGATCAACAATGGTGATATTAAGTTCTTGTAACAAAAGAAGCTATCGAGTTACTCTGCAATTGGTGATAGATTTATTCATTAAAAACCTGATGGAAGAATGGTCAGTGTGTATAAAAATCTCATATCCTGTGATGTAATGACGAAACTTGTTGATGGCATAGACTACTGCTAGAAACTCTTTTTCAGTAACAGTATATTTTGATTCTGCAGGAGTCATATTTTTACTAGCAAAGTAAATGGCATGTGATGTTTGTCCCTGTTTTTGACCTAATACTTCCCCTATAGCTATGTTGGAGGCATGAGTGGATATATGGAAAGGAAGGGACCAAATTGGGCCCCTAAGTATTGGTGCCACTGATAGCTTTGCCTCTAGAGTTTCGAAGGCATGTTGACATGGTTCAGTCCATTGGAATTTTGTGTCTTTCATGAGTAGTTTGAACATAGGTGCGGCTATCTTAGTGAAATTTTCAATGAAATGTTTATAATAGCCTGCATGGCCAAGAAAACTTCTTACTTCCTTCGGATTTTTTGGAGGAGGAAGATTAACAATTATTTCTGTCTTGGCGGGATCCACCTTGATACCTTGAAGAGAGACATGATGTCCCAAAACTATGCCCTCAGTCAGTAGCATTTTACATTTTTCATGAATAAGAGATAAGTTCATTTCTTGGCACTGAATAAGAACTATTTCAAGGTTATCAAGGGCTTCTTGGAAGGTATTACCATAAACTCTAAAAGCATCCATATAAACTTCTACACAGACGTGTATAAGGTCAGCAAAGATTCCTAGAACTGCTCGCTGGAAAGTAGCAGGTGCATTACATAGGCCAAACGGTAACACTCGATAGGCATATGTCCCCTTAGAACAACTAAAGGTTGTCTTGTCTTGATCCTCAGGCGCTATTAGTATTTGATTGTATCCACTATACCCAGCAAGGAATGAAAAATGTTGTTTCCCTAATAAGGTGTCTAACACCTGATCGATTAAAGGAAATGTAAAGTAGTCCTTAAGAGTGGCCTTGTTCAGTTCTCGAAAGTCGACACAAATACACCATTTCCCTGTGACGTTCTTTGGAACTACCACCAGAGGAGACACCCATTTACTGTTGGAAATTGGGTAAATGAAACCGGCGTTAAGGAGTTTTTGTAATTCATCCTTTACTATATCCTTTAGGGCTGGATTCATTATTCTCTAGGGCTTCCTAATAGGAGGTATGTTTGAGTCTATGTAAATGTGGTGGATACATGTATCTGTTTGGATATCCACATCATCTTTTTCAGGATCTTGCATGCAATTAGGGTTTGCATGCACCTGCATGCACTTGCATGCATCCCAGTCACCAGTTTGATGACTCCAGCACCTTATCCACTTCATTCTAGCACCCGGGAGCCACTTACCACAGAGTTTTATCCCTCCTAGGCTGAAAGGTGCCCACTTCTCACCTACTGCCAGAGAAGGGCGCACTTGTTCACCTACCACTGCAGTTCCACTTCAGTTACATTCAGTTAGCTCTGATTCTCCCTGATTTGAGGCTAGTTTCACTCCCGACTGACTGTTTCACTTCCGTTGGACCTCCAGATTGACTAGATGACTTGTTCTGACTTCAGTTAGCCTCCCATGCACCCCCACTGAGCCTCCTGATCCTTAATCAGTGCTACACACTTCAGTTACACTTATTACACTCAGTTAGACTCAGATTGACACCTGGATGACTGGTTGTTGTGCATTGATGAGCACCACCGATTGATTGATGAGGACTCCTAGTTGGAGTCAAGCTACTCCATTCAGTGATTCGAATGACCTCCTTAGGCAATTCGAATTGCTCTGTCATAGTGACAGTTTGTATTGTAATTCATTCACCCTTTCTGGGATATTGAGCACTGCTGCATGTTTTGCACAGTTTTGCACCATATTTTCTATGTTCATCTGTTGTGATTGATTTACTTGTTCATTAGATCTGCTGTGACTAATTTTACATGGTATCAGAGCCATTGCAGGGACAAGATCTCTTTTCTACAGGTGTTTGTACAAGAAGATTTGACTGAATTGCTAAAAATTGCAAAAAGTTTGGCATGAGATATCTCAAGGGCATTCGCTCCTGTGCATGCAAAGCTTGAAAATTATTCCAATACCACTCCAGAAGCTTGAGTTACCACATAATTCCTGGATCTGATACATTGGACCCATTCAACATTGCTTGAAATCCAATCCCAGGTGTGATGCAACTCTCAAAGGGTGGATTGTTCGACCTTACGGTTCTTGGTTTTATGTGATTTGCAGGTTTATTGTCTCCATCAATTGCACTCGCTCCATTTTGCATGCAAGCTTCCCTACAGCAATTGCATTCGCTATAGTGTGCATGAAAGCTTCCTCTTCATCAGTTGACTCGCTCCTAGCAATGGAATACTCTTCAAAGCCTATCCTCACCCCATTCAATTATTTTGATTGGAAAGATGATATGGAGATCATATTACGTTCAAAAGGTTACTACCGAGTCACTATTGGTCTTGAATTGGAGCCAAGCAATCTATCAGATAGAACCAAACACTACAACAAGCTTGATGAAGCTTATGGTCTTCTTTGTCTCTCCATCTCCAAAGATCTTCACTTCCATCTCAACGGATTGAAGACTCCAAAAGCCATATGGGAGCAACTTGAAACACTATTCGGCAAGCAGGATGAGCTTAGGGCTTTTCAATTAAAGAATGAATTGATTGGCCTTAATCCTGAGAATTTCGAGACCATCAATGAATTCTTCACAAAATTCAAGAACTTGAACTTGAAATTGAAGAACAGTGGTGTTATCAAAGAGGATAAACAGTTGATCCTCTCCATTCTAAGCAAGCTTGGGAAAGATTATTCAGTATTTGTCTCTACTTTCAATTCCGGTCGGCTAACTACCCCGAATTGGAAGATGCCTACCTTGAATGCCTTCATTGAGTCTGTTACAAAAGAGCATGACAAGTTGATTCAAATGGGGTCCATAAGCTCCAAAGATTCAGCCCTATTTGTTCAAGGACCCAAGATCTCAAATGGTAAAGGAAAGCAAAAGAAGGAGAAGCCCAAATTCGATCCTCACAAGCAAGAAGACAAAGGCAAGCAAACGGATGCACCATCCAGTTTGAAATCCAAGCAAAAGGGCAAAGAAGGTAACCAAAAATCTAAATGTACTTATTGTAACCGTGGGTTTCATCCCGAAAGTTCATGTATGAAGAAGACTATAGATCAAATGGCCCTCCTTTTGGAAAAGAACAACATAACCCTTCCTGACGGTGCAAGGAAGAAGGATAGGAATGATGATCATGAAAGAGGACAAGCACTCATGGCAACGGTTTCGAAGCCCACTACTCTCTTGATAGATTCGGGTGCATCAAATCATATGGCTGCAAATATTGATTCTTTTTCCTCATTCGATCCAAACAGCTCCATCCCCATCCATTTGGGAGATGACTCAAAAATTTCTTCAAAGGGCAAAGGTACGATTCATGTAGAACATGGAAGCTTTCAGAATGTTCTCTATGTGCCTTCCTTGGCTTCAAATCTCCTTTCTGTGTATCAAATGACACATACTGGTGAACCAAAGCAAGTCACATTCAGCCCTAATACAGTTGAAATTTCTGATATCAAAAGTGGAAGACTAGTTGCGGTTGGAAAGGCAAACCACACTGCAAAATGCTATGAGTTTTCGCACTTTATTCCGCTTGCAAATCCCACTGCTCTTCACACACATGGTAATGAGGTTAGTAGGATTTGGCATGAAATATTTGGACATCTAAATTATAAGTATTTGCTGCTGCTATCAAATAAATCCATGGTAGATGGGCTTCCATAACTCCGTTCCTCGAAGGGAATATGCACTGGTTGCATTATTGGGAAGCACCCCGAGCACAGATTCGACCGCGGCAAAGCTAGCAGAGCTTCTACTATTTTGGGATTGATCCATTCTGATATCAGTGGTCCGCTGCCCCATATTTCATTAAATGGTTCAAGGTATGTTTTGACATCTATTGATGATTTTTCTCGCTTTACATGGGTATTCTTTCTCAAAAACAAGTCAGAAGTGCTTGGAAAATTCAAGGATTTTAAGGCTTCTGTTGAGACCACCACTGAGAGCAAGATCAAAGCTCTTAGATCTAATAATGGTGGGGAATATATCAAGTCCGAGTTGCTGCAACTTTGTGCCCAAAGCGGAATTAAGATCCAACATACAGTTCCCTACACACCCCAGCAGAACGGTGTAGCGGAAAGGAAAAATCGGTCACTGAAAGAGATGGCTACATGCATGATTGAATCGAAAGGTTTGGCTGCAAATATTTGGGATGAAGCAATCAATGTTGCTGCATATATACAGAACCGTGTTCCACATTCATCCGTGAAAGGTATGACTCCATTCGAAGCATTCTTTGGTCACAAACCGGATGTGTCAAATTTGAGAGTTTTTGGCTCTACTGCATGGGCTAGAATTCCTTCTGAGAAGAGACGAGCTTTGGATCCACAAAGTATCGAGTGCATATTGATAGGATATGGGGAAGAGTCAAAAGCATATAAACTCATGGATATCAGATCTAAAAAGATATTCATAGAGCGCAGTGTGCAATTTGAAGAACCGCTTCAAGAATTGCAACTAGTCGAGGAGAAGACTACCGATTCACCGCCTTCACAAGAAGAAGATCCGAGCAGCGATAATGAAGGTATGAGTTCTGATATTTCTGATATTGTAGCAGCATATGATGATCATGACATATCAGGTTTGGAATCCGATCATTATGATCCTCCTCAGTTACCAAAGTGGGCCCAAAATACTCTACATTCTGCTGGTTCGAATCTTGGAAATCCTGCTGATCCGAGACGAACAAGAGGAGACTTTCAAAGAGTAGGTATGGCTCTTTCTATTGCTGATCCATTTCTTCCTGAGATTTGTTATTTGATGGCTGGTTCAGATCCTACATCATACTATTCATCCCATCGAGATCCGAGATGGAAAAGTGCCATGGACGAAGAGTACAGTTCTCTTCAAAAGAACAACACATGGGAGCTAGTTTCTCATCCACCTGGAAGAAAATTAGTGAAGTGTAAATGGGTCTACCGTACTAAAGTTGCTGCTGATGGCACTATCAGCAAATATAAAGCAAGGTTGGTGGCAAAAGTTTTTTCCCAAGTCCAAGGAGTGGACTACACTGAGACCTTTGCACCGGTTGCAAAGATGGATTCCATCCGCCTTGTTTTAGCTATTGCCGCATCCAAGCACTGGGAAGTGCACCACATGGATGTGAAGAGTGCATTTTTACATGGAGACCTTGCTGAAGAGGTCTATATGCAGCATCTAGAGGGTTATACATCAGATCCATCATTGGTTTGTAGATTGAAAAAATCTTTGTACGGGTTAAAACAGGCCCCAAGAGCTTGGTACGCAAAGATGGACTCCTTCCTTCTTTCTCAGAATTTCCAAAGGTGCAAATCTGATCCAAATGTTTATATTCAGCGAGTTAAAGGTAATTTGTTGGTTATTGTACTTTATGTTGATGATCTGCTTATTACTGGTAGCACACTTACTTCAATAAACAAGCTAAAATCTGCCTTAAATCTAGCTTTTGACATGAGCGATTTGGGCTTGCTGAGTCATTTTTTGGGCTTGGAGATAGCTCAAAATTTTGATGGGATCACTATACCTCAGCAAAAATATGCTTCCGACCTGTTATTGAAGTTTAATATGGCTGAATGTAAGGCAGCCCCATTCCCATTCCTCAGGAATCAGTCTTGAGGAGGGAGATTCCACACCGCTTGCAGATTGCAGTATGTATCGACAGTTGATTGGTTCACTACTTTATTTGACACACTCACGGCCTGATATCTCATATGCCGTGAGTGCCGTGTCAAGATATATGCAGCAGCCTCATGAGCTTCATTGGCGAGCAGCCAAGCCGATCTTGCAGTATGTGCAAGGTACGAAACAGTTTGGCATACGTTATGCTACAGATTCTGAGCTAGATTTCATTGGTTTTACTGATTCAGATTGGGAAGGTGATAGCATTGATCGGAAGTCCACTTCCGGTTATTTTTTCATGATTGGTCATGGTGCTATTTGCTGGTCCAGCAAAAAGCAAGCAGCCATTGCACTTTCTTCAGCAGAGGCAGAGTATCGAGGGGCAGTCAATGCCTGCATTCAGGCAGTTTGGTTGCAGGGTATTCTTTCCGAGTTTGGTTTTGGTGGCACTACTTCGACTGTCCTATTTTGTGACAATCAAAGTGCTATCAAGATCTCCACAGATCCAGTTCAGCGGCAGAGGACCAAACACATTGAGATTCATATGCATTACATTCGACAGTTGGTGCATGACCGCACCATCATTCTGCAATATTGCCCTACTGATGAGCAAATTGCAGACATCTTCACCAAGAGCTTCACTGAGAAGAAGTTCTCTTACCTCCGTTCACTGTTGGGGGTGAGTTCCATCATGGTGGAGACAGATTGATTCATTATTATGCTTTAGCTTGAGGGGGGGCTTTCTTCCCACTGGGTTTTCCCTCTTTCCTCACTTAGTTTATTTTCAGCATTTTTTGGATTATTGTATTGGGGTGACCTTTGGTCTTAGTTACCAGGGCCCCACATTATTTTTGTTGGCACATCATAGTCTAGCTTGAGGGGGGGTGTTCGGATATCCACATCATCTTTTTCAGGATCTTGCATGCAATTAGGGTTTGCATGCAGAATCTAGGGTTTGCATGCACCTGCATGCACTTGCATGCATCCCAGTCACCAGTTTGATGCCTCCAGCACCTTATCCACTTCATTCTAGCACCCGGGAGCCACTTACCACAGAGTTTTAGCCCTCCTAGGCTGAAAGGCGCCCACTTCTCACCTACTGCCAGAGAAGGGTGCACTTGTTCACCTACCACTGCAGTTCCACTTCAGTTACATTCAGTTAGCTCCGATTCTCCCTGATTTGAGGCTAGTTTCACTCCCGACTGACTGTTTCACTTCCGTTGGACCTCCAAATTGACTAGATGACTTGTTCTAACTTCAGTTAGCCTCCCATGCACCCCCACTGAGCCTCCTAATCCTTAATCAGTGCTACACACTTCAGTTACACTTATTACACTCAGTTAGACTCAGATTGACACCTGGATGACTGGTTGTTGTGCATTGATGAGCACCACCGATTGATTGATGAGGACTCCTAGTTGGAGTCAAGCTACTCCATTCAGTGATTCGAATGACCTCCTTAGGCAATTCGAATTGCTCTGTCATAGTGACAGTTTGTATTGTAATTCATTCACCCTTTCTGGGATATTGAGCACTGCTGCATGTTTTGCACAGTTTTGCACCATATTTTCTATGTTCATCTGTTGTGATTGATTTACTTGTTCATTAGATCTGCTGTGACTAATTTTACAGTATCTGGGTGTATACCTTTCATATCAGTATATTCCCATGCAGATGCTCCAGTTTGACTCTTGAGAACTTTTAGTAATTGTTTTTGCTGACTCTCATCTAAACCTACATTTATATGTAGAAATTTGTCGGTACTAACCTCACAAGGTATGGTAGAGGATCCTAGGCATTCTTCGATTGTGAAGACATAGGGTGTACTCATAAATGTTGAGAGGCTCATGTTTTCTTGAAATTCATCTCCAAATATTTGGTCAAGTTGGGAAAAAGAATGAGGAAAGTCTACACATGTTGTTGAAGAGATAAATTGGTTCAACACATTCTCGGTATTTTGCTCTTGAAGTGCCCGAGAGAAATCACTAACAAGGGAAAGTTCTTCCAAGTTCTCATCTCTAAAAGGACAATCTAACCAAAACAGGTTTTCAATTACTAGCTGAGCTGGTGGGTATAAAGCTAGTTTTCTTGTAGCTAACCCATTAGAGATAATCATCTCTCCATCCCTACATCCTATAAATGCATTCGTAGTATCCAACCAAGGTCTTCCTAAAATAATGGGGTGACCATTGGAAGGATCTTTTGACTTTATGACCATGAAGTCCACAGGATATTCCCATGAGGCTATTGATACAGTGATGTCATATAAGATCCCGGTAGGTTGAACCATAGTGCGATCTACTAATTCTAGCATCGTTAGGGTAGGGCAGAGGAAGTGTCCTAAATTGAGAGTTTCTAAATATGTGGTAGTCATCAGGTTGATAGCAGCTCCTAGATCAATAAGTGTGTCTCCTATGGCGGTGTTATTGATGATAACAGTCACCACAGGGTTCCCTGAGTTTGAATACTTTGGGATTCTAGGCTGGTTTTCTATGCAATCTAAAATTTCTCCTATTACATGAATGGTTGGAGGGTCTTTTTGCTTTCTCCCTGGTCTTTTAATACAGAGTTCCTTTATTACTTTACTATAGATTGGGATATCCTTAATGGCTTGTAATAAAGGGATCTTAATACAAATATTTTTCAATTCGTTAATGATATCATACTCTAGATAAGTTACAGGTTTTCTATTACTAGACGCTCTGGATATGGAGGTGATTTTTCCCTTGGAATTAATTCTTTATGTGCATGGTTGTTTGTTGAAGATTTAGGAATAACCACATCTTCAATAATGGCATCATTTAAAAGTTCGATATGTATGTTTTTTTGTTCGTTTTCTTCTTGGATAACAACTGATGACTTGGGCTAGTTCCGTAGAACTCTTCCAGACCGCAGTTGAATCTTGTGTATTGGTGCAGTCGAAATGGCATATGATGGAAGAGGTAACAACCCAATGTTGTTGAGAGCTTGGGTTGTTTGTTGTTAGGATTCGGTATCGGTTGTGCAGGTAATATTGTGGATCTTGGAGGATTCATGTTCTGGAAATGGTGAGGTTGATTCAGGATAGGGAGTAGTGAAGGAGGTGTAAATCCAGGAAAAAGTTTTTGAATATTAGGTGGGTAACGATAGTTAGGCATAGGAGGAGGTGTTTGAGCATAAGCTTGTCCTCTCCAACCATGTGGCCGTTGTTGCTGTTGGGTATTCTGAGGAGCATACTGCGGAGGCCAATTCTGCCAACCTGAAGTGTTCCATTGTTTAGGGGGTTTATAAGGATAGTAATAGGGTGGAATTTGTGATGGATCTTGATATGATGGTTGATCTCTAGGTTGCCAAGGCCTCCTAGATGATTCACCAAAGTTTCCACTCTAATACACAGCTTGCAATCCCATTAATGATGGAAAATTACCAGTTGGATGTTCTTCTGTGCAGAGGTGACAAACTGAAACATTATTCAATATAAATTCTCGTTGAGGATGTTTAGTTCTAAACCTAGGACATAAAACACTCATTGCTGCACGTTCTTCATCTTGCCTCTTTTTAGCTTGTAGTACATCTAGTTGAGAACCCATGGCTCCTAAGATGTCTATTTTGAAATTTTCCAATAGGTTTCCCAACTCTACCCTTGTAACTCCACCAAGACTGGTTGTGACCCCTTTTGGGTTCCTACCATAAGATTCTCGAAAATGTCTTCCACCTTTCCCTCTGCTCCTAGAGTAATTCCTACATAGTTCACAAATCTGTGTAAAAGGATGATGAGAAATATCTCCTGCTGCCATGAGATTAAGGTTCTCTAAGAGTTCTTCCAAAATTCCCTTGAGGAAGAGTGTTCTTATTGCATCTTCCTGAAGATCAGTATATTTAGATTTATGCAACACATAGTTAAATCTCTCGAGATAGTCTTCTAGGATCTCATCTTCAAGTTGTTGAATTTTAAAGATATCATTACGAGAGTCCTTAGGTCTACAGTAATCCTGATATTTCCGTAGAAATGCATTCTTCATGTCTTCCCAAGTTCTAATACTAGACTCTCCTAATCCCATAAACCATCGAAGAGCAGAATCTTTCAATGTGGTAGGAAAGAGTTTTAGTTTTTGGCCATCTTGTAGATAATTATAACTCCTACACAAAATGTCGAACTCGATTAAGAATGTATCTGGATCCTCACTAATCTTCCCATAGAAGGTTGGTAGTGAGGAGGGAGGAATATTTTTCATAGTTACATCTTGTGCAGTGTTTAAGATAGGGAATCCAAAAGTACCTTCGGTCCTAACCTCTCCTTCTCCTTCATCTTGTTGGACACGATCTTCATTTTCATCCTCTATGAAGATTCGATTGCCAAAGAGAGAATACCTAGGTAGATTCTTTCTTGGTGAATATGGGATGTCCCAACATTCTGTTTTAGGAAGAGTACTCTTCTTTTTAGGAGGAGAATTACCAGATACGTGGGTATCCAGTTTTGAAGGTCCTACTGTTGTTGTCTCAATCTGTGAGATGACGATGTTCAGATAATTCTCAAAAAGAGCGTCTACTTGTGTAGGATCGACAAAGTCTACTAAATTTGTACCACCTACTATTGAAAAAGTAGTGTCTTTGGGATTTTGGACTAATGGAGAGTTGGAGGGTTCTAAAGTTTTATCCTTTGGAGTTTCCTCTTGTCTATGTTCAATCTCAATATGAGCTTGAGGTTCCTGTGGAATTTCTTTATGAACAGATTTTTCTGATGTCCCTATGGTTATCGTAATTGATTTCCAGAAAGGATTTTCTTCACTTTCCAGGTGGGGCTGTCCCCTTTAGGTGTCTTTCGATACCTTTCTACTAAGTTAGTAGTTCGGGTGGCACACCCCCCATATAAGTTAGTATAAATTTTAGTGGGAATTTTAGTTTTAATAAATCTACCTTGAGAGTCTCTAGACCTATTCATGAAAAACAAACTATAACTGAAACAAATTCTAACTGCATCACTACTACTGTTGGGTTTTGGGAATGCCTGTTATAATAGATGCACAGGTTCTTACCTCTCGTCTTACCACTCACCCACCACCAGCCTATTTCAAAAGAAGAGAATTCAAATCTATCCTTAAGTTTTTAAGAGAAGGTCCTATTTATCTACGATTGAATTCTACCTATCTATCTACAACTCCTTGGCAACGGTGCCAAAATGTTGAGGTGTGTGAGTTGTCTGAAAGAAAACACCTAAATATTTAATTATCGACCAGGGTTGGTATTCTTAGAGTTGAGGCAAAGTATATGCAAAGGTAGAATGGCACCTAAGCTTCGGCTTGTCAGACCTTAGAAATGCTTTAATAAAGAAAATATCAAAAGATCTTTCAAAATGAAAAACCAAGTCAAACTTCAGAAAAAGATAACAAATGAACTAACAGATCATAATAGTATTAAATCATACTACTCTACTTTATGATTAAACAATGGAAATTACTGATTAAAAATCGAACTATTTTTGTAAGAATGGAAACTACTTAATCAATTCTTCTGATTCTAATCTAGGAATTAGAGACAACTGTAAATGAAATTAAAGACCTATCTATGAAATGACCTAATAGTAAATTACATAACCATAAAGCTAAATTAATTCAAAGAAAAAATACAAACTATTAATAAATTCAATAACTACTTATGCATTCAGTTAATACTTCAAAACTATACTAAAGCATCTAATTCTATTTCCATTCTCCTTGATGTTTTACGTCAAAAGTAATAGGAACTCGAGTGAATGAATCGTAATGACTTTCAAATGTAACAGCAAAACTACAAAGAGATGTAAACTACAAAGAATCCAATTACAATTAACTTTAAACATTATGATCTATCTTCCATCCATAAACAAAATGATATAAAACTAATGAAAATATAGAAGCAAGTAGAAAACTTGATAAATATATTTACTTCTGATCCAAATTATATTTCATGAACATCTTCATTATTTGAGTGAACGAGAAACTGATTCTATACTTAACAAATAAACTGTCGAAATTTAGATAACTTGGAGAATGAAATTATTAACTCTAATCTAAACTAAATCTGAAGAACATGTAATAAACTATACTAAGAATAAAACTGATAAATTCTGAAACAACAACATATTAGTAAATCAATTATAAAAGACATAATTCAAAAAAACAGTTAAAATGAAGTGAAGGAAAATGAGAAGGAGATTAAGAGTAATGACAAAATTTAATTAAAAAATATTATAGAATATAAAGTAAAGGCCTAATTATGGTTAAGAAGGCTAATTAGAAGAGAGAAAGATTACAATTAAAGAACCTAAGAAACTAAATTCAAAATAAGCATAAAATAGTGCAGAAAGAATAAAAGTCTGAACGACGATCTGGATGATTGTCCGAACGACAATCCGAATGACAATCCAAATGGAGGAAAAGTGAATTAAACTAAGGAAAAGGAGCCGTTTTGATGATCTTAACGTCAACTGGCGAATGTAGATGAACCTAAAATGCAAGGAAGTTAGTGAGAAGACTTGTTGAGAAGCTACGATAATAGGAAGCAACCTATTCTAATTATTGTTTGGAAGATGAACTATTTCTATTATATGCTAAAGCAAGACTCAGGAGAGAGAGAGAGAAAATTAACCTACAGCTACAGAACATAAACTAATTCTAACTATTAACAGAACTTGAAACAGAAACTAATTAAGTTCTACTTAATTGCAGAAAACTAGAAAACAAACTATCTAATTAAGAAAGACTGAAATCAAACTATGAATACTATGCTTGGTCGACCATTTATTAATTCTTGAAACAGAGACTAAGTTAGCAGAGACATACAAATTACAGAGAGGAAAGAAATGACATATACAAGAAAATGAAATTAATTACATTTACTGGAAAATAAACTAACTATTTACTGAAAAGAAAATACAGAAAACATAAACAAAACCTCCGGTTAATGAGGGGGCCTTCCCAGCAATCAGAGATAGAAACTAAATCACTTAGTTACTAACAGCAGAGCATCAATGAACTGAAACTTCCATTAACTGGTGAAAATTACACAATATTTATGCAAAAGTAATTGCTATCTTTTGTCTATTCTCTATGCTATCTAATCCTCGTTTTCTCCATAAGAGGCATCTATTTATAAGTTTGCAGTGGGAGATAAGGTTGACGTAGTCGATCTCTCTAAAAATAGAGGTCTTTAAGACTATCAAACAGCTTCCTGGTAATTCATGACAACGCAGAGGGAATTTGCCTGCTTTCACATTGTCGACCCTACCTGACGCGAATAGCTGCGTGTTCGTTTCCTTCAACTGTGGGCAAGGTAATTTTTAAGGGCGAAATTTCGCCAATTGGCTATTTTTCGGGCTTTTTTTCAAAAAATAAATTCGATATTTGGTCATTTTTAGTCTCTAATATCGCCTATATTTACATAAAATATGTTTATTTATCATAATATTCGCCAAAATTTACACATTTTAGTAGTAAACTGTATGTTTCATATTTAATATTCGCCTACCTATCTATATACATGTTTTTTTCAATCCAAAATAATCGCCTAGGATACTATACTTAAGTCTAATAGTAGAATCCTTAAAAAATACCCTGACTATGGGCAGAGTGTATGTTGGAGAGATGAATGGATGGAGGAGAGGGTTGCTCGAGCGTCGACGTGGGAAAAGACTTGTGTTGGCAGACTGAGTGTGGGTGGACTGGACTCCTCTAGAACATTGGCATGAGCAGGTACGCGTGATATCAGGCTGAACGAATAGGAAATTCGGAGCGCTGGAGTGTTGACGTGGGAAGTAGGTGTGTTGTCGAGCTCAAGAGGAAAGGAGGAAAATATTCTACAACCAAGGCTCATCAATCATAACCACCACGTAGCTAACCGAACCCATGAGTCTGTTTCTTCCTTTAATGGCCAAGAATATGTCAACCAATGATTCTGCAGACTGAACGCAAGGATGAATGACAGGCTGGACGTGGCTGAACATTAGAAACATAAACACGCAGTCTGAATGGAACATCATTTGAAAAACCGCAGCCTGTAGATCAAAACTAAATGCCAAGCATATCGATAAATGTTACTTTAAACATTAATAAATCATAATATGGTGAGATTTCACCAAAATTCATACAATAACTGAATACATGCATACCTGGTCTATTTGATGGTCTGAATGGCAGAAAGAATAACTTATTATATCAAAAATGATAAGAATGACGCCACTCAGAGTAGATTTGATGATAAAAAATAGTGACAAAATGGACACCAACACCATGTGGACCAGCACATTAATGAGATGGGAGTCACAATACTTTAAGGTTTGGAGGGAAAATGCCACTTAATAATAAGAAGAATAAATTATTATTGGAGAGAAAAGGGCGAACCCTAAAGAAGAGATTTGAGAAGCTAATAAATTAAAAGAATTCATAAAATGAGAAATTCCACACCTAAGAGAATAAAAGGTGAAAACTCATTGGAACACATATAATTCATTATCACATTCACTATTCACAAGCTAGAGAGCTAAATACACAAGAGACATGAAAATACACATGAACCTGAGACAAACCAAGACTAGTGAAGGAGAACATATTTGGGAGAACCAAACTATTAATGTCCCCACCCTTGGACCCAATGCAAGGAAGGGAACCGGATTCCGTTCTATGGGGCTTTTCAAAAAAATTAGCCAATTCACTAGATTCACAGCCATAAAAGAGATGTGTGCAGATGGAAGTCAAACATACATGCAAAGTGGAAATGAACTCATCCACACACATATTACATGATTGTTATTCAATTTAACACAGTCAACAAATTAACACATTTGCAGAAGTAATTACATAAGAAAATACTCATCTTGATGTAATCATGTCCTAACAACTAGCTATGTTGCTGCAACGTTCCTCCCAACTGTAGGTCTCTGCTCAGCCTGTATTATTTCAGGACTCAGAGACCACACCCGAGTTGGGCATGATATCTACAAGGAACTTGAGACTCTCAAACCCTGCATGGCCAAAGCAATGGATAACCATCTAAACCCCAACATTCTTTTACACACAGTAGCTCAAAACTGGCATGGATACACAATTCAACCATGGATTCACAGAATAGGGTCTATGGGTTTTCCCCAAAATGTGGGCACACCAAAAATGGATTGTGGGGAGAGGGAATCAACCCCCAGGGAAGAAAACCAATTTCCCCCACAAATGTATGAGCATTCAGTGGGCCAAAACGGCCTCAATAAAACCCCAAATCATTTCCCCTTCTTCCCCACTGTTAGCCACAATACAAACGCCCTTCCCAGCTAGGAAAATGAAGGTAAACACAGTAAAACCAGTGAGGAAAATGCCCAAGTAGCTCCAAACTCGTGAGAGGGAAAATTTGGTTGATGGGTAATGTCTTGGAGAGCAATTCATGGCTCTTTTATTGCCCAAGAAGCCAAACATGAATTTCCATGCAGGGTGGCTTGCCCATACCCGAATTTGGATAGCCATACCTCCCATTCTCCAAGGCATTAACTACCTCAACCAACTCTTGGGAAAAATCAATGATTGGGTACAAAAGTCAACATGGTTAGTTGAGGGTTTGATTGGTTCTCTCATTGACACTTGGATTGGCTTGATTGGCTCCAAGGGTTTGAATGTTTTCCCTCCCAATTCCTTGTAAACATCATGCCCTCATCTCTTGTTGCATTGCATAACTAGTTGTGGGCATTTATATTAAAATGGATATTTACAATTCCCATGGTTCACTAGCACATGGGTAGCATAATATCAAATACTTGCCTCTTTTAGATCGAGTGTTCACTAGCAAGGCCTTGGCCTTAAGATCCACGCTAGGAATCATACATAATATGCATACATTATTTACATTATAGACCAAAATATTATAAGGGTCAAAATGGGGGACGTGACAAAACTTGTCCTAAAGCCAAGTGATTGAGGGCAGATTTGGGAGAACCAAACTGGTCCAGATCCTTAGGGAAGATTTGGGAGGACCAAAATGGCCCAGATTAAGAGGAATCATACAGTTTGGTAAGGGTTTGGGCACTTAATTGTGTGTAGGTAGGAGAACTACCCCAAGCTAAGCAGGAATATTGTATTTACCTAAATAGACTTTGATATATTGATTCTCTTAATGGCCTAGGCTTAAAAGGCCTTGGAGCATCCTGGAACTCAAGAGTACTGAGTTGGATGTTGGGTTTCCTATTGCCACTGTCACATCCTTAAATAACTTGACTTAAAAAGATAAGGGTGACTTAAAGACTATACTCTGACCTGGTGGACTATCTCATCTCGGGGGTGACCTGAAAGCAAGGAGTACTTGCTAGTCAAAGGCTGGGAGGTTTGTGCTTGGTTCCACTGGTCATCTGAATCCATATAAGTATCTGTTGAACCTATCTGTTTATATTATGGATAGTATTGGAATGTGTTTCTATTGTTTCTGAAAAAGTACTGTTAAATGATCTATTATTTCAGATCTGTTCTTATGTAAATTCTATATGAATTTTTGAGCATAGATCTGCTATTTAAATTATTAGATCTCTGCCATCTATTTTCTGTTTCATATGTTGAAAGGAATACCTGAAGTGTTCATGGTTGAAATGCGGTAAAAGAAGCAAAGGCTGATACAGCTATGAGAACATAAATATGGTTGAATCTGGAGTGAAATCTTGAGAAATACATCCTATAATGATTTCAATGCATCTGCTAACCTATGTGGTTGTGTGTGAATTTTTATACAGAGTATATATATATTCATTTATAGGTGAATGCCAGAACTAAGGTATATGCATTTCATTATATATTGCAATATGTATTTCATTAATACATTTCAATATACATTTCAATATGCATTTCATTGTGCACTCCATTATGTATAGCATGATGTGTTTCATTATGTATTTCAGGCAGACCTATCAACCTAAAGGTTTACATGTCTAGCCTTAAGAAAATTACAAATCTATCACCTATTGCATAGATCAGAATGAACAAGGCAGTTTCCTAAATGTCCTTAATGAAATGCTCATTCTGAATCTAACCCTATATTTCACCTACAGATATTATACAGTAATTTCATTTCCAGTTTGAGCAACATATTTGATTTCTGGACTATATGTGCGAATACATGGCATGCATGTGTTACAACACAGAATGCATATATCTATATTAAGTGCGGTAACATTTAAACTTAGGGTTTCTTCCTAATGATATGTTTAAGTATGTTACCATTTCCTGAGATGCATGCTATACATAAACATCTCATATTATGCTTTAGAATGGTTTATTTATCATTGGTGCAAATCATTTAAATAATTGTGCCCTCATTCCAAGCTAAGTATGGACACGGATTCGTTGTGAGAATCGAATCATGGTCCATGGCTGGATGATCACATAAATCATATTATATTACAGAGTTAAAATGTAATGCATATAAACAAAAATATTGCATCGACAGCCCAACCATTCTCATTTACGAATTGAATACATAAAATATTTGTTTTACCTATGACATCTATCTTATGCATTTCCATAGATTTACATAGCATATGTGAAACAACATTCAAGCTGCATAAATGTAAATACAGTCGAAACCTGAATCGATTATCCTGTACATTCAGGTATATGTTTAAGAATATATATATGTATGCATCTAACTTAATATCGTATATATATTTAGGTATGCTATTCAGAGTCGTAACCCTAACCATTTAAACATAAATAACGATGCATATCATATTGCCATATGAAGTCTTGAACATCAGCATTGTAAATAGTAGATTGAAATGCAAAGCAGAGACCCTGTATGGAATGTGGCAAAATTATCCCTTTAATGCAGTAAGCGTAAAACGAAATCACGCATGTAAATCCCAGATACACAAAGTTGACATTTTATATTATGAAGTCGAAAACGTATACATTGTCATTCCATACACTGTGCATTTAATCATTTAAACGAGACAGAGGTCGTAGGCACTCGTTGGGCAAGCCCTTATAGTTCCAAAACTAAGCAAAAGACTAAACGTAAGCAATTTCAATGTATTCATTATTTACAAACCCAAAACGATGGTTTAGAGCGAATGCTTTCCATCCAAGGTATTTTTTAAGGATTATAAAAGTATACTTAAGTATAGTATTCTAGGCGATTTTTTGGATGGAAAAAAACATATATATAGATTGGTAGGCGAATATTAAATATGAAACCTACAATTTACTCCTGAAACTAGTGAATTTTGGCGAATATTATGATAAAAAAACATACTTTATGTAAATATAGGCGATATTAGAGACTAAAAATGACCAAAAAGCACATTTATTTTTCGAAAAAATCCCCTGAAAATAGCCAATTCGCGAAATTTTGCCCCTAAAAATTTTCCTGTCTCCATCCCTTTCCAAACCTTTCAAGGGTCAAATAGAACAGTGTCTAAACCACCGACAACACTATGTGGCCAAGCATACGGTCACATGGACCAGCGGTCATGAGAAGCAAGCTAATGCTTCTGTGTATGAGGCCAAAGGCCACAACCTTTTATCAACAACGAAAACCACAACAACCCAGCAAGTAACCTTCAACGCATGAGTGGCTCAACCATGAGCCACAGGGTGAGACCACCGAGGCTACAAGAACGGTGAATTACCTGGTGGGTTGGGATGTTTATTTCCCACGATCAGCATCGACCGAAGAGATTTTCCACCCTTGCTGTAGCTTTCACCACTTGTGTGAACCGGTGAACTTGCATGCGGTTACAAGAGATTAAACCACGTAATCATTTCACATTTGCGAAGTAACAACTGAAAACAACACCATGAATTTACCAAAGTATAATGAGGAAGTACTTTCAACATCACTTGTTAAGTGGAGCGTAACAACGTCATGCCCCATACTCTGCAAAACAACGACAATGCAAGAGTTATTCACTGGCCGAAAGGTTTGGTAGAAATTACAACATCACAGGGTTAATGCAAGAGTTGTTTTATTGACTAGAGCAAGTTGTGTAGTAACACCGGTGTCGTAATGTTCCCTTCTAAGCTTCTACAAGGCGTCGTAGCCTCCCACTAAACCACGGTGGATAGTTTCTTCTGCGCATGGAAGAAGGCCCTCTGCGTAGGACTCCGGTGCAACAACCTGAAACCCTTCGAACTCCAATTTTTTCTCGAATATGGGCACCGGGTATTGAAGGTAGCGACTACCACTTACCTCGGTATCCAGGGAAGTTATGGCGAAGGCCATGGATCACTAGTGCGAAGTTCACAAGAATATGGATGGACGGTGATGGAGCCATCTTGTTTATCAATAAACCAACCATGCATAAGATCAACGATGATGATCATCCTACACATTTATGGAGCCACGTAGAGTATGCAATAGTGGAAGCGATTTGATAGCATGTCGTGTTGGGCTAAAGACGCATTAATGGTGGACCAAACCACAACAGCTGCCATGTGATTCTTCCATGCAAGTTCGGTAGTCCACGTACTTGCCAAATGTCGACGGTTGGGGGTCATAACGTTGTAAGGATTTGGCTGAGCCGACCACTCGTAAAGATTACAGTATCAACAGGTTGGCATTTGAGCCTTCCTACGTGTGTTGTCCACGCCATGTGTGACAGCAGTGTCAATCGTCAAACCCCGATGCAGTTGGTTCAAACAATAACGCATAACATATAAAATCCATGAGGTTTAACAATAAGAAATACCAATCACATTTAGTGTTACGAATTTATGTCATAGCACGACCTTGGTTATAATCGTCGCTTAAGGTGAAAGCCATACTCTATGGTGCATTGGATGGATTTTCATGTTTGGCTTATTTAAGCCTTAGTCCAAGGTTAGGACGGGGTAATAATATATATATATATATATATATATATATATATATATATATTATTTAGAATTTAATTGTTTAAGTTTTAATTTTTCAATTAAAAAAGTTATAATGTGCTTACATTACAATACTTTGGCTCTTAAGCGATAGTTCGACTTAGCCCTAGTTTATAATATATATATATATATATTTATGCAATTTTATATTGTGATTACATTATTTGGAAATTTAAGCCCTCCTCTTATATGTACGTTAAAATGACGTAAATGTCACATAGGGTTAAAATCATAGGATATATATGTGATCACTTCTGGATTAAATTATTATACGCACGTAACCATTTTTTTAGACTTCATGCTGCATCAGTCACCGGTTACTTACCATAAGGGTGTAGTAGTCCCTTTTGGACGGACATAGGTATGTCTAGACGGTGCAATTACTAATGACAGTCGCCTAGTAGTGTTACAAGTACCACTTAGCATCTTTAACGCAACCGCATAGGTTATTTGTGGGGCACACATAACTATGCCTCGGGAGTTTAATTATCATTTAATGCTATGGCAAGTGGAAGTGTGTAATGATGCATTAATGTAGTTACTATTGCTATTTATTGTATATCATTTTATGGTCGTAAGCATTTAGACTGTAGCGGCAGTTAGTGTTGGTATCTTTCCGCATTTTTAAGTGTTTAGAGTTTTATTCAAAAAAAATCACGTAGAAGAGATGTGACATGGATGTCCTGAGCTCCGCAAGCATCTGAGCCGAATACTTCAGGGCGTCCCGGAGATTATTCGAGTCCTTCAAAAAGAATAACTGTAAATTATTGGATCTGGACATAAATAAATAAACAATGGCCGAATTCAAGCTCTGATAAATTTAACATACCAGGGCTCGATGAAGGGCTCGATGAATATAAAAGGCGTTCTGCTAGAGGCCTGCAATTCCTTCGGCCAACCATTTATCACGTTCCTCTGCGCTGCTCATCGATTTGTTCTGCTTTATCGGGGGTCTTTGGATTTCCAAACCCTTGGATTTCTCCTCCTCAGCTTCTTCGTCGTATTCTACTGCCCCTCTCGATCTCTCTGGTCACATGACCTCCAATAAAAACATAAAATGTGAAACATGTATCGCTTACTTTTATTTTTTCCATTGTAATGCTTTCGTAATGCTTTCCTAACTTCATTGAGAGTGTAATAAAAACAAAAGAAAAACACACATTGTGAAAAAGTTGAATGTGCATGAGAGAAAGAGCATACTAATATATGAGAGAAGGAACAATCAAAGTCTAAAGAGTAATAAAACTAAAGAAGTAGATTTAACATAAAGTTTTAGAGGAATATGGAAAGTTTGGAGGAATTGGATTATCATCTAAATAAATAAAAATGTTCTTATTTGAATTGGTTTAGTTACTAAGAAGGGTAAAAGGGATTTAAAGTTGTAGAAAGTGATCCAAGAACTTATAATAGGTATTTAAAGCCTAATTGTAATTTTGTATTCATATTCCAATGTTCACATAATAAGAATAAATATACTTATTTTACATTGAGTATGAATTTGTTTATATATTATCTCTTTGAGTTTAAGGATCATTTAATGTTGGGAGTTGTCAATTTACTTGAACCCAATTTATTGTAGACCATAGTGCACAATCTACAAAATTTTATGATTAATGTTGAATTGGATCTTAATAGTGCAACTTGATATCAAAGGAAGGTTATGAAGCTCTAAGAGAGAGAACTACATAAATTGTTCACATTCAGTGTTAAGAATTTTGAAGTATAAATGGGACATTCTGAAGTAAGAGAATGAAAAAAAATGCATATTAATTTTAAAAATGACAAAAAGCATGATAAATTGATGGATGTTGAACAGGTAGTTCTTTGGAGTTGAAAATTTACATTGTTATCATACCAAGTGAGAGACACATTGAATTCATCCGAGATGTTACCTTCCATGAGGAAGTTGCTTTCAAAAGATCGAAAGAGAATCAATGTCATTCAATGAGGAAGTTGCTTTCAAAAGATCGAAAGAGATTCATTAACTTCTAGCACCACTCCAGATGAGATATGGACCAATTCATCATCATTTACATCTTTCATCATTTTTATTTTCTTAGGATAACATTCCCTTCCCTTGTTGTCGGTCCCTACAAAACATTCAACATATGTAAAATAGATTGTGTGAAACATATTAGTGAATATTCTTAAGTACATTGTTATTGAAAATTCAAAGAAAAAAATCATATTTATAACTAAAAATTCTAATTAACTTGAAAACTTTCCAAATTAATGTAAAAAATTTGTAAAAAATAAAAATTCAAACTTTGTATATAGTGTATATACCCATATATACACCTAGTATATACACTAGTGTATATATTAGTGCATAGATGGGCCTCCTTCACTTGTTCGTAGAATGAATCATGCATGTTTAGTTTCCATCCTTCTCCTACACAAGCGAGAAGCACATTGACAAAGGTCATCTCTTCTTTGGCATACCAAGTTAGGGGTGTCTTCTTCTGGACGTTGGTTTTTCCCGCTTTCTTTTTCTTAGTCCTAGATTTTGATCTGTGGGCATTGTTGCAGTTATAGTGACAACCGCTTGCAAGCTTCATTATAATTTGACAGTAGTCCCACTCCCTTGGAAATCGATGGAGTCAATGACTCCAATCGTTAGAAAATACATCCAACTGTGAATAACCCAGATAATACATCCAACTCACCTAAACTAGAAAACCAACTATTTAGTAAAATATTTTTAATTTTCCCCAAAAAAGTTTAGTCTCGAGATAAAACTTTGATATATTTTAATTAGGACAATTACCTAGTAAAATACCTCCAAAATTCTTAATCTTCGATTGAAACTTTAAACTAAGTTGGGTTGACTCCTTTTATTCAAATGCCTCTCAAGTTATAGTATATTAGAAGAAAGCACCACTTTTATCGAGCTATAACCATCAAGAATTATTTGAATATGAATAGGGTTTAAATCCTCATATTGGCTATGATGGTATTCCCTAGGCTTGGGTGCTCTCCAACCGAATAAGGATCAAACCCTGTTGTTTCCTTTGTTCTACGTTTTGTGTTGCCATGACCCAAACTAGAGGGTGAAAATGAAATCAATGGGTCAAAATATTGTATATCACTTTGACCACTATGTATATTTGATGGAAGAAGAAGAGGATTCAAAAGGACCTTCCCTTGGTAACTAGTGATGGAAATTAACAAGTAATGGTTGCATCAATGCCCTAATATGAGCAATAGTAAAACAAGATGTTTATGAAAGACAATATACCCTAGCTAGTCAGAGCTAGGTATGTTTCCCTTGTTGTTATATCCATAGGGGTCATCCCATAGATTTTTCATCTTATGAAATGGTACTATGTATTGGTGGCCTACATAGTGGCACTTTTTATGGGATTCTGTAATGCATATGAATGTGGGATCACTAATTGGAGCATTGTGTCTACTTATGGGAAATTAGTCATCTTCGTCATCAAGGAATGGATAGGGAAGGATGGCAACAGTGTCCTAACATGATTAATTTATTATGGAGTGATGAAGTCAATAGTCTTTACTACTTTAGATCTAATGCAATGTTTTAAGACTAGATATCTAACCATTTCATCCCAAATATCTATTTTGTTGAGTCAAGTAATTGGGACCACCATGGGATGCATAATAGCACCTTGTATGTTCCATATATTCTACAAGAAATTCAATTTGGGAGCTCCATATTAATGGATAACATCTTTCCCCTTATCATTGATTTACAAAAAAATGTCCATTCTAGGAGTAGATCTATTTGGTTCCCTTCCCAACATTTTATTTCTATCTCTTATTGTTTCTTTCCTGAGGGGGTGACAGGGAGGACTAGGGTGGAAAAACCAATGCATTGAATAGCATTTTCACCCACCCACTAAATAGTTCTCGAAGATTATGCATCGTGAAAGAAAGGGTCTTGTGAGAGCTTGTATTGGAGAGTCGATTTACAACAATCCATGATTGAGGAAACAACATCATGCAAATGAAATGATGAGGCACTGCCGCTGTTGTGGTGAAAAAGCACCTATAGTTCAGGGGATAAACTACCAACTTATGGTGATAAAGACAGACTTACAAGCATTCTGCAGATACAACAAATAAATGAAGAGATTAGGGTTTACAGATGTAGGCACCTCATTCAGAAGGTTGATCCTAGCTTTGCCTCCCTCGCTCTTCAATGCTTATCCAGTGTCGCAATGCCCAGACCAGCAAAACAACTTGATACCTTTCTCAAACACATTTGACTACATATATAATACTGATATCCATGACATAACAAGACATCAAACTATAATTAAACAGTAATCAAATCAGAGACACATTAATAGGTCATATTTGGAAAGAGAAGAACGTCTGATCTTTATTAATGAATGAAAGCAAGTACATAAAGTTATACCTTCCTTCAAGCTTGGCACTTCACGAAACCTAGATTCAAGATCTCCTACTTCCGTTCTCCAAGGATTCCATCCTCTAATCAACTGTGCTAGGGTTTACCAAAACTGAAGCACAAGAGAGGGGGATGAGGGTCTCCATTCCTCCAGCATAACTTTGTAATTGGGCTTGGTCCTCTCACATGACCCTTCTACCCTCCTTATATAGTCAGTGAGGAAGAGGAAAAGAAGTTATAACCACTCAAGAGGTTTCCCAACCAACTTAACTTACTCAAATTTCAAGATTTTGACCAAAACAAGGGTGTACGCTACTCTACAATAGACAAAGTCACGTACACACGCTACTATTTCAACAGTGGAGTCGTGCTCAGTAGGATATACACGCTACTATCATGCCTATGTACCAGCGCTCATATTGAAAAAAGGCCAAAAACAGGCTTTTCTGCTCATTTTCAGGAGATGGTTTGGTCTGGAAAAATGTTCCTAAGGGTCATATACATCAAATGGGTCAAGAATGAGGCAATTTCAACCATTTTTAGTGTCCCAAATGACTCCTCCATCCACAAATGTCCTGTTGTGTGACTGAACTTCATCTCAAGAAGTGTCGTCATGCGACCAAGGGAAGCAAGTGTCGGCACGGATGGAGAGGTGTCATTTCAAGCTATAACAGATGCCCCCTAATGTATGAGGTCAGAGGGAGTACGGGAAACGATGGATGAAATACATTATAAATAACAAAGAGTTGAATCATGGAGGAATGGAGAAACCAAGAATCATAGGCTCAAATGAAGTACCTGAAAGCAAAGGCAATGTCAGACAAACTTATGCATAGGGTAACTGTCCACGTTCAAATGATGGAACATGACCTCCAAGAGGATACAATAATGATCCAAAATACTGATGCATATATCATGGCCACTAGAATACAAGCGTGGATCCATGAGGATCAAAAGTGTAAACATAGCCACATAAATACAAGGTGGATCTATGTCAAAACTGGAGAACATAGCCATAGAGAACAAGCTGGATCTATGTCTCATCAAGAGCCCAAAAAAAGAGTGTGGCTCAGTCTTGCGCAACTTGGGCGATAACATAAATGAGGTGATGCTATCAAGGATCCCAAGGTCTTCATCCAAAAACAACCCAAGGTACAAACCTATCCATGTGAATAAATGAGTTGATGTCGAACATGGGAGGTATCATTTGATTACCAGTCATTGGTGTATACTGTTAACAAATGCGAGGGTGTCCACCAATAATGAAAATGGAACCCAAGGTACCTAGTACATTCAAGCAAGTGCGAATAAGTGGTCTTGCCGTCGAACACTTGAAGAATCCATCGGATAGGAGACATTGATGTATTCCCATATATCCAATAGCAAGGGAAACTGCCACTAATGACTGCAATCCCCAAGGTACTAATCGAAACTCTAAACATCATTCCCAAAGCACAATAAGTTGAAGTCGATGGGAAGAAGTCCGTTGGAAGGGAGGCCTTAATGCATCCTCCATCATCCAACACGAGGGACACTCAAAAGGTATGAGCTGATTTGGAGTAGGACTAAACACATGATGAAACATAAGGACACCAAGGAATGGCCGACACATGAGGTCAAGGCAACTGCAGAATGGCCGACACAGGTTTTATCCTTGAACAGTGAGCACGACACAAGAGTGACTTAGGCAGCTTTGAACACAAAGAGACCACAATGCAAATCTGCAATGTAGGATACATTAACAGATTCTCCATATGATAGGAAGACTAACCAAATGGAGGAGTAAGAAATCTGAGATCAGGTTTATCCTAAGGCCAACGCTAGAACCCAACTTGTTTGATAGACTCAAAACAGGTGCTTTGTTCAAGGAGATAGTTGACTTGCTGTCATCGTATTGAAAGATATTTTGACATTCTTCCCTTCCCTTTCGTTTTTCATTTTTTAACGAGCTTGACAAAGAACTAAAACATGCTCGACGGTATTTTCATATAAGAAGAAAACTCCATACACATATCCGTGGATTTTATATCGAGCCCGGATTGGTCTGTGCTCGGCGGTGTTTTCTTGCTTATAGAGTTGAAAAACTTAAACAGTCCTCTATACACCTATCCGTGGATTTTATATCGAGCCCAGATTGGTATGTGCTCGGCGGTGTTTTCTTGTTTATAGAGTTGAAAAACTTAAACAGTCCTCTATCAACCATCTTGTGGATTTCAAATCGAGCCCGAGTAGGTGAATGCTCGCTTGGTGTTTTCACATTTTGAGAGTCTGAAAACCCTAAAGACGACTCCAAAGGTCCTTTTTCGTAAAGTTAGTCTCCTTCCCCGAAAAAGTGTAAATGATGGAAGAAGAACTCTTCTAGCGCATACAAGAGTATACCTAGAGCATACCTTTTCCGTAAATTATCCACCAAGGCCCAGAAAAGGGGTAATTCTATACCTAAGTGGATGTCGGTTCAGTTATTTTAACGGGCCCGAAAAGACAACTATGCTCGACAAACTTTTCCTATTTAAGGAGTCTGAAAAGGGCTTAAAAGAACTCCATAGGGATCTTTTTCGTAAAGGTTTAACGAGTCCGGAAAAGTAAACTCATGACCTCCTTACTGTTTTTAATGAGCTCAAAGGAGATAGGAAAATGCTCATAACTGCCTTACTATTTTTAACGAGCTCGAAGCGAAGATGAAAGAAATGCACGTAGCCTCCTTACTGTTTTTAATGAGCTCGAAGGAAAGGTGAAAGAAATGCTCGAAACCTACTTACTGTTTTTAACGACCTTGAAGTGAAGGCAGAAGACTGCTCGTTATGGGAGGAGACAAGTGTCAGGGACATGCGGAACTAGCTCCAAGTGCATGGAACAAAGCTATGCCTAATGCAAGGAACATGAGCAAGATAAGGACACTCAGGGTGTGTCTCCTCCAGGTAAAAGGTGTCAAATTGTGAAGGCAAAATGATACAGGGCTTAGCAGAAATGAGATCAGAGATGGAGGCTTATATAACGAGCTAAAAGCGTGGAAGCCGACTTCAGGCTCATTAGCTCAAGTGGGATCATAACAGATGCATATGCAATTTGAACACAAAGATGGGAGCCTTATCAGGGATGGCCAAAAATATATGAGAAAGAAAGATATGAGGCTTCTTCTCAAAGTCATGGTAAATCTAAAAAGGATCCCAAGCATATGAGAAAAACTCAGCATGGGCACCAGAATGGCATAAGGGTGTTGACTAGGGTGGCCCATGTTAGGTAGGCTCTGCTGTTGGACTGGTGCACGATGCATAAAGAGATGGCTAACACACCAATATCCAACAGGTTCGACCCTATGGCGAATTCGGATGGAAAAAGGTTCAAATGCAACATAATAGAAGGGAAGCCTAAACCTATATGCAAGGTTCCGAATATACCTGACATGGTCGCATAAGGTGTCGAAAATGACCAGTAAACAAGTATACATCCAGCTAAGAATCCTGTCTCCAAGAAACATTAGTACCAGGATCATATCTAAAACATATGTAAGGAAAGACCCGATACAAGTCACTGTGGTAGAAATAATTTCAACTTCACTATCATCAACAATAGGCATAAACAAGGTAGAGTTTTCAAATGAAGACTCTATGGTACCCAAGCCCGAGGACTTACAATCAACAAGATCAATTTCAGGATGAAGATCAAAGTTGAAGAACATGATGGAATCTGCAGAAAAAAATTCATCATCACGGGAGTTGAAAATTCTAGAAGCATAATCAAACTCAGTAGGAACACCGATTTGCGGATCTATAGGAGAGTCCAAAGACTCAACAGTAGGAAGATCAGACTTTAAGGTCAAACCAGGGCTGGACATAACTGCGACTGGATCAACATCCAAATGAATGGAAGACTGTACTATGGAATCTAGGAAAACTTCATCAGAAGGAAGTATATCATCCCAGATAGAAAACATATCTAAATATTCAGATGGAGGTGTCACTTGGTCAAAAGCTGGGACCAAGTCCCGAGAAGGTAAGCATGAATTCAGAGACTTCTTCTCAGTAGCATTTGAACTTAAGGAACAATATGCCACAACATCCCCATGTGACATAGTAGTGCCTAATGACGAGGGATCTGAATGGTCTACAGTTGGGTAATAAGGAGGATCAATGAATGCAAGCTGGTCGATGGTGACAATGTTTTCGTTATGAGGGAAATGCATCACACGAAAAAGCGTAGACACCACAACATTCATAGCATAAACGTAATCACGTCCGATGATCATATCAAAGTCCATAGGGTCCTTTAAAACCATAAAATCAACTAAGACTATTTTTCCACCCAAAGTAACAGGTGCCTGACGGAGGAATCCAAACGGTTCACTAGGTCTTTTATCGAAGGTCAACGGCCAATTAACAGCTAGAATAACATTAGGGAAACCCAAATCTCTCCAATCATAAGTGGATAAGATACTAAAAGAAGCACGTTCATCAACAATGCATCGATTAACCGTATGGTTCCCGATATCAACCTTTATCTGGAAAGGTGTCGAAGAAGGAAGACGAGGCTTGGCTAGACTATTCCAATCAAAGGAAACAATCCTAGGGCTTGGTAGGGGTTCACATGGCACAGATGAAGTGCCCCCTTTTTCAGGAATATCCAAACTGGTAATGCAGAAGACTTCAGCAGTAGGTGCATCAATCTCCGAAGGACTAATGGGATCGGTCGAAGATTGCATCGATTCAATCACTTCACTCTCCGAAGGAAGAGTGGGGTCAACCAAATATTGCATTGGTTCAACCACTTTATCAACCAAAGGTTGATCTGACTGCAGGGAATCTATAAACAACTCAGGAACAGAGATTCCTTCAGACATGGACCACACTCTTCGTGCCTCTGGAATGGCAGGGCATCGGTGAGTAAGGTGATTTCCCTTACAAAGTTTATAAGGGAACTTTGGTTTCCGTCCTATAGGTTTATACTCCTTTACAACGTCAGTACTCTTAGCATGACTAGCATTGGCTGACAGCTTGCCCCCAGCATGACTCACATGGGCTGGTTTCTCAAAAGCATCAGACTTTTGAACTAAGGACCACACTTTTTGCACTTCTGGAAGTACAGGGCACAAGTAAGTAAGCTGATCTCCCTCGCAAAACTTACAAGGGAACTTAAGCTTCTGTTTGTTTGGTTTGTCGACAATGTCAACTCCCTTAGCATGACTTGCAGTGGCTGATCTGGTGTCTCCAGTATGACTCAGAAGAACTGGTGACTTGTCATTAATATGACTAGCAGTGATCAATGACGTGTCCTCAACATGACTGACAGTGGTTGAATACAAACTTTTAGTATGATTTTCAGTGACTAAAAGTTTTCTCCCAGCATGAACTCCAGAGGCTGGGTAGGTGCCCCCTGCATGACTTGTAGAGGTAGGGTGCTTGCCCCCAGCATGACCTACAAAGGCTGGGTTGCTTCCCCCTTGTTTTGGCATCTTCTTCCTATTCTTCCTCCGTCTATTCCTTTTAGACTGCTGGCTACTAGTATTGCTACTTTCGCCACATGAGGTAGAAGGAGGAGGAGAAGATGTTACTGGGAAAGGAGGCACAAGGTTCTGATGCTCTTGATTTGAGGTGCTCACAAAAGGAGCGTTAGGAGCATGCAAGGCATTTAGAGTGGAAAACAACCAAACCGGCAGCCCTAAAGTGAATCCAAGAAGATTCAGAGTAGCCATTAAGGGAGCACCAATGTTTCCAATGAATGGAACAACACAAGGATCCCCCAGAACAGGGGTACCTTGATTGGCACTCGCCGGAATGCTAGACATGGTTTCCTGCTCAAATGAACAAGAAGTTCTCTAAGGAAAACTAAAACAAGTAGCACAAAGAGCACACCACTAAAAAAGGTCCTAGGTAAATCAAACCAGGCAAACAGATGCCTTCCGGAGAAGAGTTTGGGATGATGAGGGCCCATAACAGATCAACGAAGGATGAAGGATAGTTACCCGGGGTCCACAATACAATGACTAAGGGTGCAAGCGCTGGAATCACCCAACTACCCTCCAAAAGACCTGCAAGGGATTTCCTCCCACGTCTGTCCTAGGTACAACAAATATACCCTCCGCTGTCACCTGTGTATGAACCTATGGTCAGATACTAAGGATACCACAACACCGAAAACTCCCAAGGGAATAGTCACCGGTCGAATCAGAAGGCGTGGGCAGGGTAACTGAGCCCGAAACTCGAAAGAGTCCCCAAACGCGATCCAATCCTAGCGTATGCTCGAAACAGAAAGTAGGAGGAGTATTCCCAACAATCTGATCTCGCAATGACCTACTGCATAGATCCCAGGAAAGCTTTGAGTGAAATGGATTTACCTGTGATAGTCGAACTACGACTTTTGCGTAATGCGTGATCTTGAGTTGTTTAAGGTGATTTAAACTCAAGATCCTAACCAAGACTAGTTGGTGTAGTGTAACCTAGAAAAGAAAATTTTACTAGTACATTTTATTAGAGTTCATTTTAAAGGTTACTTGCTTACTCAAAAAGGTAGTGGGTGTGTGAGAGTGGTTATAATAGAGATAGAGTACTGAAAATGAAATATTTACCACCAAACAAATCTTTTTCTTTTCAATGCAAGTCTTAAAATTCTGGTCTAGAATGCATGTGCAAATGCAATTTTTTAATCTTTCAAATGCAAAAAAGGTAAAAATAAAGTCTAAATGTACAAAAATAAACTCAAAACCTAAGAATGCAGCTACTCAAGCAACTAGGTATGCAAAAGAAAACTTGTTCTTTTTTATGCAAAGCACTCTAAAATCTTTTAAGCCACTTGCAAGGTACTCTATTCAGAAGATAAATCAAAATTCTTTATGCTTTTCAAAGGTAAGAAACAAAACTGAAACTAACCTACTATCAAAGCAAAGCAAAGAAACTTTCAGGTTCTCTTTATGAAACAGTAAAAGCTACCAAATATGACTTTCAAATTCTTATTGATGTAAGCATGCCAACCATTGGGAAAAGAGTACAAAAACTACTTTTAGACCCAAATGAAGCAAATGACCTACGAAGAAGTATGGTTTGGTAAAGTCAGGTCTGCACATAAACAATGCAAACAAGGTCTTGAACAACAGCCAAAACACTTGAACTTTCACTACAAAAGAAAAACTAAAAGCATAATGGGGGATAAGAAACCAACCTAAAAGAGAAATTTCACTCAAATAGATACAAACAGGGTCAAGAAGACTCAAGAGATTTCAAATCCAGTGGAAATGGGGCAAGCAAGTTCAGTCAGACTCAAATTAGGGTACAAAACACCAAATAGGTCCACAACCCCCCAACTTGGGTCAACAAACCCCAAAACTTCCCAAACAAGCCCAAATTGATCAAAAGAGGTTCAAATGATGAATGTAAGATCAGTACAAGGATGGGAGACCACTTACATGGGTTTAAATCAGACCTAGGGTCATCAGGGACCCCAAAAAATGCAGCCACAGCCCCCAGATTTGGGTCCACAACCCAAAAACTCAAAAAAAATCAAACCCATATTTTGAGCGCTACTGTGTATGAAGGAAACTAGCGCCCATAGCAGTATGGGTGCTACTGTGTAGAGGCAAAGTAGCGTATGGGCGCTACTGTGTGGTACAAACAGTAGCGTACAGGTGGAAAAAGTTGGAAAAATGGGGTTAAAACCACCACACCCGGGTCCACAAGGGTTTGCAAGGGCTGGGAAGGGTCTGTAAGAGCCCAGCAGGATCAAACAGAGCCTACTAACTGATCCTAATCAATAAAATGAACAAAGAACATCAAACAAGACTGAAGAAATGACCTTGGATACCCCTAAGCAGTTAGGCTTTCCCCAGAGGAGTCACCATTCTGTTGTGGGGAAAAAGCACCTATAGTTCAGGGGAGAAACTACCAACTTATGGTGATAAAGATAGAATTACAAGCATTCTGCAGATGCAACAAATAAATGAAGAGATTAGGGTTTAAAGATGTAGGCACCTCATTCAGAAGGTTGATCCTAGCTTTGCCTCCCTCGCTCTTCAATGCTTATCTAGTGTCGCAATGCCCAGACCTACAAAACAACTTGATACCTTTCTCAAACACCTTTGACTAAATATATAATACTGATATCCATGACATAACAAGACATCAAACTATAATTAAACAGAAATCAAATCAGAGACACTTTAATAGGTCATATTTGGAAAGAGAAGAACGTCTGATCTTTATTAATGAATGAAAGCAAGTACATAAATTTATACCTTCCTTCAAGCTTGGCACTTCACGAAACCTAGATTCAAGATCTCCTGCTTCCGTTCTCCAAGGATTCCAGCCTCTAATCAACTGTGCTAGGGTTTACCAAAATTGAAGCACAAGAGAGGGGGATGAGGGTCTCCATTCCTCCAGCATAACTTTGTAATTGGGCTTGGTCCTCTCACATGACCCTTCTACCCTCCTTATATATTCAGTGAGGAAGAGTAAAAGAAGTTATAACCGCTCAAGAGGTTTCCCAACCAACTTAACTTACTCGAATTTCGAGATTTTGACCAAAACAGGGGTGTACGCTACTCTACAATAGACAAAGTCGCGTACACATGCTACTATTTCAATAGTGGAGTCGCGCTCAGTAGGATATACACGCTACTATCATGCCTGTGTACCAGCGCTCATATTGAAAAATGGCCAAAAACAGGCTTTTCTGCTCATTTTCAGGAGATGGTTTGGTCTGGAAAAATGTTCCTAAGGGTCATATACATCAAATGGGTCAAGAATGAGGTAATTTCAACCATTTTTAGTGTCCCAAATGACTCCTCCATCCAAAAATGTCCTGTTGTGTGACTGAACTTGATCTCAAGAAGTGTCATCATGCGACCAAGGGAGGCAAGTGTCGTCACGGACGAAGAGGTGTCATTTCAAGCTATAACAGCCGCCATCAATGAATCCATTCACATGGGTCGTAGTCATCTCCTACCCCACATCTTAGTTGGATCCAACCTCCTACACCCACCAACTGATGCGAATGGCGAGGCACCACCGCCCACAACAAAGCCGAACTCATGGGTCGTGCAACTATTCCCCATCCCACAAAAGGGTGTCCTTTGATACTTGCTTGTTAATGATCCTACTATAGATTCACCTATGGTAACCTTGCTATGAATTCTCCTTCCTATAAATGATAAGGTTCATTAAACTTCTCATGACGTTGAAGGTAGTGAGCCACCTTCATTGACATGATCCAAACACTTCACCAAATCATTCAATCAATAGGAGAAATGAGCGATGTGAACAAAGGGTAGGGACATAGTCAACATGATCTGATGATGCACACTTACTAGGAATTCCTTATTGAATACCAATAATTTCAATGGTCTAAGAATATTTCCCAATCCTCTCAAACCAGGGAGAAAACCCATTGGCTGCATCAGTGGAGCACGCGTGCAACCCATAACATCTAAGATATCACATACTTGTTATTGGCTCAAACTTCCATGGCATAAATGGCCTTAATCCCTCTAAGAAGCTATCCATGAAGGGGAACCTTCGCGTATTTAGTTAGCAAGTTAGTCTCATTCATTATTGGAATTAGTAGACTTGATTATGTCTTAAATAATAAGGTTCCTACACATACTAGTGGAAGTTCATCTAAAGGGAAATTTCTAGTGATAAACCTAAGAGGATTGAGTCATGTGTTAACTCAAAGGCCAACTAAGTAATTCTCATTACTTGAGGGAAATGATACCCCTCATGTCACTGATAAAATTGAAGAAACAAATCAAAGAAATGAAGACATAATAGATAAACATCATTTTGATGGAAAGTATTATGTTTATCAAAATGGAAGGCATTTTCTTGTTAACATAAGTGAGAAAGAAACTAATAAAATTATAGTGTCTAATGAACAAATAATGGATAATGTCCCATGTAGTGAAGCTGTCAAAAACCCCAACCTTGACATCATTTATGGAAAAGTGACAAGTAAAATAAGTAGGAAACAGACTTATAAGCTACAGATTGTCAAGAACGCCTAACAAACAATTCAAAATTTAGTGGCATTTGTTCTCATGAGAATATATTGGATAGTCCAAACATGGAAGCTGAATTGCAGAAAATATTGAATGTAAAAGTAGTGGAAGCAACAAGTGATATTCATAAATGTCACACTTAAGCCATGGACATAAGTGATACACATAACTATCACACTTAACCCCCCAAAATAAGTGATATTGCACCTAATACCATTGACACACTAACTTATTAAGAAATTGATTGACTCTAACCTCTATGACCTTGGACACATAATGAAAACGACTCCATAGCAGTGGTGTTAAACCACTATCTTTTGTCAAAAACTATAGAGACGGTCATATGACGTCATCAAAAACTCGTTAGAATGATCAATTGTCACGTCTCCTCTATGCGAATTTTTTTGTTTGTTTTTAAAGAAACCTAACCAAAAGCACAAATTCAGAAATTAACCTACTTGCTGTCGTCACAACCTGATTAGCGAGACTCTGAAAGTATGTGCAATAAATGCCATTAACATTTTATTAATATTTATGTCACTTTCCAAAACAAGAGTCGACAATGACAGCATGACTACATGTCACTGCGTTATCCATCAGTGTAAATAGTGTAATAGTCCACTGGAATTTAAGATGGTAGCATTTTGCATAAATGCGACACTAAGGGGCCTACCTCAGCATAATTAATGCTACAATTAATAACCATATTAACACTATTGAAATGCTATTAATTATTGATGACAACTCATCGAAGTATTAATGTGGATGCCATTAATGTCGGCATGGTTACATGTCGTGCCAAGGTATCAACCTACAGCCTAAACATTAATATGCCATAGTCCTTTATAATTTAACTATGCACATGAAGCATCAATGATAATGCAAATGAAAATCAAATTATCAAGTTATTACCAAAAACATTATATGTATATATATTACATTCCTAATAATTATATATATATATAGTTATATCTTAAAGTATTTGTAACTATACAATGTTATCATATTGAATAATTCATTAGAACTTAATGCAATGTGTGATAGGATTTGCTACATTACAATATGTACATATATTATAACATAATATATATATGTTACCAATGATAATCCTAATCGCTAACCAACTATCATAAACCAACCTTAATATGAAGCATGCCATTGAAGGGACTTAGAGCCTCAACGAAGAAATCAATGTGCCAACATACAATGCAATGTAATATAATGTGCTTTATCAAAATGTGACATAAAACAAAGGAGCTTATGGTTAATTCAAATGGCTTGGCCAACGCCTCGTTGGACCAAGGCACATGCGATTTCCATGTCACTTGCCACGTAAACCAACCACCGTTCCCAAACCTTAGGCGCTCGGGGTGATAACATAAGCCATGGTATAATGTGGAAATCGTAATGGATTTTAGTATTAATGTTGAGTTTTATATAGCCTAACTTGTAAAGTTGTGATGACTGTATCTAACATCACCTTGCCACGCAGAATAAGCTTGATTTGAACCAAGTTTTAAACCCTATGTTGCTTTCATGGCAAGTAACAAACTCCACTCGGCATTGATGTGGTTCAGCACTTATTCCACAGAACGACCTTCATTCGTGCTCCATCTTAGCTAGGTTGGCTCTTCACACGAAATACCATCTCCCGAGGTTGATGCATTAAAGTTTGACTACATAATGACATAAGTGATGGAGGAATTAAGACCATCGATCATGATCCAAGTATCTCTCTTGGGAGTTGTGATGGCATGACCATTGTTGATTCTCGTTGTGGTTGTTTCTGCCAGTCTACGATGTACTATGCAACTTAATAAACCCGGGACCGGTTTCAGTGGTCTCTAACCTTCCTATTGGTAAGGTAGTGATATACCAAACTTACCATGTATCGTAGTTTCTCATTTGGCCATCGGTGAGCTCCTACGAGCTCTCCTTCTCCGGGCATGGCGATTTCTCCAGATTCAGGGAGGAAATACTACCAAACCATACCACCACTCAGCGTGAGGTGGCTCACGTCATCGTTGTTGAGTTACAAGGGTTGGAGGTAAGAACGGTTTGTCCTTTTCACGCATTAACAGGTTAATACTTCACTGTTGCATTGGTAGAATTATTAATGGGTCGCAACAACTAACTTACTGTATTGTGTGTGTAGGGTGGTGCGATTCCATCTTAGCCTTGCGTCGGTTCCACTTGATGGTAAGTGGTTGTGTTACCACTACCCTCGTTAGCATATTTACATTTTATGGAAAGATTTTTTTTACCAAAGTTCTAACTGCTTGCTTCGTTGATGTAATCTCCACGCAGGAGAGTCGGGACCATGGCTCACTAGGTTGCTCTGCAGTGTCTTCGTGGCAAAGGACGGATAACCTCTTCGCTACGTGTCCAGGTAACCCTACATCCCTAGTCCTTTCGGGTGCAACTACCCAATGGTTGGATGGGTTACTTAAAACTCGAGTTCTCAATCGGCTCATACTACAAATGGGCCTTCGTCCATCCTTTCTTGTTGCATGCAACTTTCATTTTTTGAAAGAAAGGATTACCCCAGCCTGTACAGAAAGTTGTGTTTGTCTTTTGACTTGTAAAGTGATCATAGCTTCGTCAAACTCGAACGCTGGTGCCTTAGCCACGCTGGGCGTTGCTGCGTAGTGCTAGCCTTTTTCAGGGCTCGACCTGGGAAGAGAATAACAATGTTTAAGGGAGAGCTTCGTTCTCGGGACTGTACTATTTCATTTTTGTAAATAATGAATGCAGTTGATAAATGAAACCTTAAGTGTGAGATTGATGTAGAACAATGTGGAAACACTGTAGGTTATTTTGGCCTCTGTTGCCTATATTTTTACAATGAATCAATGTTTAAGTGTGAATCTCTTTGCAAACATTTAAATTCAAGTGAATACATTTAACATCAAAGCACCACCTGAAATGGGC
This sequence comes from Larix kaempferi, assembly GCA_027924585.1. Classification (NCBI taxonomy): domain Eukaryota; kingdom Viridiplantae; phylum Streptophyta; class Pinopsida; order Pinales; family Pinaceae; genus Larix; species Larix kaempferi. Next base: position 10,335,912 of record BSBM01002204.1, on the reverse strand, counting down.
TTGGTCGTTTCGTTTTTGTCATTCCAACTGCGCATAAATTAAATGGATTAAAAAAGGTAGAAGAATATTTACAGTATACCATGCTTTGTGAAAAGGCTTGCTCCTCCATGTATAAATGTTTTATGAAATACTCTTCTCTTTATTGCATAAATGTATAGGCATACGCAGTTGTTTAAGGAAGTAGCCATGCATCAATTCGCACTTATGATGCTTTCATCAATTTATACAGCATAGGTAAACATGGATGGCAAGTCCAACATCTGTAATAATGCATAATAATTAGTATTGGGGCTATAATTCCATAAACATTGTAATATAAATGCATTTGATTACAAAAGTGATATTCGTTATTCTTTTCAAGGGTTACCAAGGTTGTATTCCATGCATATTGTAGCTTCATATATATATCATTTTGGCAGCATGGATTCATTGTTCAAATGTGCAAAGGTTAAAATCGCAGCTATGCATACATTGTTTAAACTTAGATGCTATCAGTATTAAGCAATCCAGTCAATGCCAACGTTTAAACTCGTAGGTTGTGAACCCTTATTTGCACAACACCATTAAACTGTATTTTAATATATATATATAAACATGGATTCAAACCACATACCATGATTGCTTCTGAGAGGCATATCGTGTCTCTACCCTGACCCATATCGAGGTCATTGAATTTACTCAAATGCCTCAGCGTTGATCAGATGGAATGCAGTTCTTAACTTGAAGTATAACTAAATAATTAATAACAAGTGCAAACAGAACGTTGGGTAACCCTAACTGTACATTGTGGCTAGGGTTTTAGCCCATGCCTATGCAAGTGAGCCCCTGTTAAGGATTATGGAATCCTTAACAGCAATGTGGAAGTAATTAACAGTAAACTAAATACAAATGATGGAAGCAAACAACATTAAATAGTAAACCTGAGCTCAATCATGTGCATGAAATAAAATATAATTTGGAACAACAAATGATACACTTGCAAAAACTGTAAAATAAAGAATTTTTTTTTTATTACAGGAAAGCAAAGGGCTTGCAAAAAATATATTTACCTCAAAGATGAGACTGGTGGAGTTATGGCGGTGTGCTCCGAAGCTCCTTAGTTTGGTACTCTTCTCTCCAATGCTTGGAAGGTGGCTAAAATTTTTATCTCAAGGGAGGCCAAAAAGCACAAAGATGGATGGCTTAAGGCTTTGAAAAAATTCAGCAACATGAGGGTAGAGTGATTGGGGATTATGAAATGAGGGGCCTCCACCCCTATTTATAAACTTGGATTAGGGTTTTAGGTATTTTTTAGGGTTTTTTCCCTATTTTTTTTTCTTTTTTTTTCTTTTGGGTTTTATTCCTTATTTGTTTGATTTTGACCTTCTTTTCGGGTTTTTTATGTTTTTGAGGGATTTTTTGGGTATTTTTAATATCCATTTGGGTTTTATGGGATTTTGGAGGCGAGGTTGGTAAGAAATTTGGTCGACAGAGGTGTATGTCCAAAGGGATGAGTTAGTGAGCACTTTTTTGGTGTTAACATATTGCCCCCTGATGTGTGAGGGCAGGAGCTCATTGTATGGCCGATGGACATCATAAGTACTATGGTTTTCCTAGGTGATGAGCATTGGGATAGAGAATAGCACGAACTTGTTGGAGACCAGAATACAGGGTCTGTATTGACTACCAAGAACTAAAAATACATGTCTTACTGATGAGTATCCCAACATATGGACGAGGAGGGCATACCCATGCTCGTTGTAAAAATATAATATTGGGGTCCATGTAGGAGGACCATAACAATACATGAGAAAACTGTTGTGTACATCATATTGGTCCAAAGGGGATGCAAATATGGGACATACCCATGGCCTAACCATGATTGATGTGAAAAACTGATATACTAAAAAACATTCGTCACTCTGATTGTGGTACCAGAATGACTGATAAAAATGTTGAATCTGAAGGTGTCCAATAACCTTGAGTCAAAGAAGCATCTTACTGGGGTACTTTCATGAAACTGTTGCCATGTGCAGCCCAGATATCTACAGGAACATATGCCTGGTTGTTGTTGATGTATATGTAACTTTGGAATGTATTTCATATATGTATGTTGTATGTACTCTTATAGAGATGGTATTATTCCTCTATATGGAAGTGTCGTCATTTATATTGTAAGTGTCGCAACATATACTTGATGGGTTATTAGACCACCTTGTTGGGGTCGGCCCTGTATAAGTCATGTGGGTCAAAGGGTTATGAGACCACCCTATTGGGGGTCGGCCATGTGGGTCAAAGGGTTATTAGACCACCCTATTGGGGGTCGGCCCAGTCAACATTATGTTATGTGGTTAAGTTCGAGCCTACATGATTTATGTAAAAGGCAAGTCAAGTCAAGTATAAATAGAGTGCGGGAGGCACTCTATTTGTTCACTCACTTCTCACTCATGCACTCAAGGAGGAGTGGCGCACTTATGGAGGAGGATTTGATGCTAGGTTATGTCTATCTCTTATGGTTGGGTTGTATCATTGCTCTATCTATCTCTGAGGAAGTTATTGGGGTTTTTCACCTTTATGGTTTTCCCCAAGTAAATCTTTGTGTCTCTTGTGTGCTTGCATTATTGTCTCCATGATTGATATGCTGTAGATATGCTGTACATGTTGTTCTCTCAGTTAAGATCCTAGATCAGATTGAAGTAAATTCTGAAAATTTAACATGGTATCAGAGCTAGCCTGAAAGAAGGCATGATATGGCATGTATGACACTTGTTGCACTTACGATGCTAGGGCTTGATATAGCAAAAACCAGTCATCGTAGCACTTTCGCTATAAATCCGTTTTGGCGATGTTTTTGGATCTAAAATATTTACAGGTCGAATATTAAATCCCCATGTACCTTGTGTCTAAAGGACAACCTTTAATTCATTGTACTTTGTGATTTATGATCTGTACAATATAGGGTTTCTGCCTCTTCTAGATCTGAGTCAAAATCAGGTGACCTTGGGAAAAAGGTCATAACTTTGGCTAGGAAGATCCAAATGAAATTTCGTAAAAAGTGACAGATAGTACACAGACTGTAATATCTTAGAAAAAGATTTCAGAAGCCGAAGTTGAACCAGTGACACGTGGCACGCCGTACAAGTTTTCTCTCCTGTATTATCCCATAAACAGGTCACGTTGTGACACTTGTCATAAATCTCTCTAAGAGAGTCCAATTGAGGTCAGACCTATCAGGATGGAAAGATAATAGGGAGAGATATCTCAGGAAAAATGTTCAGAGGCCGAAGTTGGAACAGTGACACGTGGCATGCCGTACAAGTTCGCTCTCTTGTATTATCCCATAAACAGGTCATGTTGCGACACTTGACATAACTCTCTCTCAGAGAATCCAATTGAGGTCAGAACTATCAGGATGGAAAGATAACAGGTCGGGCTATCTCAAGAAACTTTTTCAGACCTTGTGGATTGAAAAGTTTGGAGGTACACTAGAAACAATCAGGTACATATTTCTGTCAAAAACAGAATTATTTTTTAGTACCTTCATTCATGGCTTCTGGAATTTAGCGCTTCAGAAAAAGTTGGAATTTTTGTAATCAAAGACCACGGCTGGATGCTACTCATCAAAATCGAAATTTAGAGACCAATATCAAAAAATTTGGTTGGGAAGAAGGCCGGGCTTGATCAGACCCTACTTCGGGACTTTGATCAGAAAAGTAGAAAATTAGGGCTTCTGTAAAAATGGAAAATTTTGAAATCTGTGACCACGGATGGAAGCTCCTCAGAAAAATAGAAGCTTAGAGCTTTGGATCAAACCTTTTGATTGGGAAGAAGAGTGGGCTTCATCAAACACCAGTTCAGGGTCGCGTTCAGTGAATCTGGAAGTTTCAAAGGAAAAATTGAGGAGTGAAACTTTGCAGTTTTCAAATTCTGAATATACCAGCTTGATCAACTCATCAAGGCACATATTTCTATCCTTTCGGAAGTTTGAAATTCAAAGTTTGAATTTTTGGGGTTTCTCTAACAAACCCATATCTAGCTCCAGGTCCGATTCTTGCAAATCAAGTGGATTGGGTTAATCCTAGAAGAAGATGGATTGGTCACCTGCATAAGTGAAGAAGTTCCTGTTTCAGAGGGAGATGAGGCTAAGGCCTTACATAAGAATATTACAAGCGATCTCGACAGGTATGACTCATTGAGGTATGTTTTGATATTTGTTCATGATTACGTTTATGGTATGTTTTACGGTTAGTACAATCTTGATTTTAGATTTGTCGTATCACCTTAACAAAATTATGAATGCACGATAGAAAATATTCATTGATTAGGGTGTTGACACTTATGATTGTACTAATGCATTATGGTGTTGTATGAGGTTTATATTGTCTACTAACATGAAAGGTACACCAAGAAAGACAAATCATGTTCTGGTTCAAGAACATATGATCACGATGACATGAGGACAAAGATTCATCCATTGTCATGGATCTCATAGAATATCCATTTACGAGGTATGTATAACTTTGTTTCATAATGGTTAACCTATGAGATATATAGGTTACTAGCACAAGTCATTGAAGAGAACAATAAGACATCATGTGAGTATGTTAGACATAACTAGCTAGCATGCTAATCCAGGTATGTTTTTCCTATATCAAGCTAGAATCCTACCTTGTGTTAGGATCTTATACTGTTGTGTTGTTGATAATGATTATCCATGAAGTCATAGGTTTGAATAGTCATGGTTGTATGCATATTATGTTTCTTACCATAATTGATGATATGACTAAACCAAAGAGTCATAGGTTTGAGTAATTATAGGTTTAGACATGTTATGTTTCTTATGATTTGACTAACCATAAGAATCCTACATAAACCTTGAATGCTAATGCTTATTATTTCTGTTTGAAATGATCATGACTATACATGCTTGAGATTATTGTGTTTTAATAATATACTAATGAATGTATGATTTTATATGAGATCACAAGGATAACACAATCATGATACTAATAAGCATGCATAGGGACCAAGGATGAATATGAGTTCAAGAACAGGTAATCCAGGAAGCAAGATCAAGAGGGAGCACATTCCAGTTGTTCCTGCAAGAAAGCAAAGGAGTACACTTCAGTAGTTTCTGCAAGGATGCAGATATTCAGAGGGACTTGACTACTTCTCACAATCCACATAAGAATGGAGTTGCAGAAAAGAAGCAAAGACTGAGAGGGAGTCAACCCAACAAACAAACAAAGATAAGTATTTGAACTGTCATTACTTGCATATTTTATTGTTTAAATAATACTGTTCAATAATGTATATACTGATGTTCCTAGAATTTGGTTGTGTATTATGCATATTAGAATAGTTGCATTGATGAACAGTATACTACTAATTTGCATGGGTAAGTGGCCTATGGCACTATACAACATTCCATTGCTACTTATCTAGAATGAAACCTCTTTGCTGACATGTTGAGAGTTGTGCACACTCTTAACAATGTTCTGGTAGAGATTGGAAGGCATCTAGAAAGTTACGGAATATGGATAAATGTTGTATTGAAGCATTGGCTAAGATAATTGCATGACTGTATGACATATTTATTTATGTGTAAGAATTTGTTCTGAAAACTATGAGATGTTTTCTAATCATGCAATTTAACTTGTTATGTAGGAAAGATCGTATGCCATCTCCTACAAAAGAAGAACTACAACATTTGTTCCAGCAACAAAGATATCTATTGAAGATATTTAAGATATTGAAGTTCCCAGGATCTGGGATGAAGAAATGGAATTCCATGATCCGTCGATCATGAAGAATGATGTTTGGGGTGTAGTCCCAAGACGTGAAAGGAAGTTTGTATGACTTCCAAATGGAACTATCAGATCAAGCATGTTGCAGATGGCAGCATTGAGAAATATAAAAGTGATGAAATAGAAGATGCACCAGATGGATTTCAAGGCAGCATGGTGTAGTCATATATGTGTGCAGAACTTGGTATGGTAGGATAGACAGCTTTCTATCCAGTTTGGGCTTTACCAAGAATAAAGCGGATTCCAACTTTTTCTACAAGGTTGAGGAAGGCAATCCAGTGATACTACTTTTGTATGCGGATAACCTGTTTGTATCAGGTGAGGATAGATTGATAACCGACACACAGCGGAAGCTTGCTGCCGAGTTCGAGTTGAGGAACTTGGGGATGATGCACTATTTGTTTTTGGCATGGAGGTGTGGCAGAGTAATGGAATCTTCCTTGGACAAGGGAAGTATGCAGTAGAGATCCTGAAGAGGTTCGAGATGATGGACTGCAAGGCTATGGCCACACCTATGGCATCGAATCTGAAGCTTCTATGTGATGCTTCATCCGAGTCGGTTGATGTCTCTATGTATCGTCAGATGATTGGGTCCTTGATGTACCTGACGAACACGAGACCAGACATTTGCTTTGCTGTGAACACATTGAGTCAGTTCCTGACAGATCCGAGGAGTGTTCACCTGATTGCTGTAAAGCATGTTCTGAGGTACCTGAAGGGTACAGTGGATTATGGGCTCAAGTATGAAGCGAATCAAAAGCTTAAACTGCAGGGTTATGTTGATTCAAATTGGGATGGCAGTGCTACAGATAGGGAGAGCACATCCGGATGCTGCTTCAGTATGGGATCAGGTGTGATCTCTTGGTTTAGCAGGAAGCAGTCCTGCGTAGCACTGAGTACAGCTAAGGCAGAGTATGTTGCAGCCTGTTCAGCGAGTTGTGAGGCAGTATGGCTACGACAGCTACTGTCTGAGTTATTTGATCTCCCGTTGGATGCCACTGGTATCTTCTATGATAACCAGAGTTGTGTGAAGCTATCCGAGAACCCAGTGTTTCATGACAGGTCGAAACACATAGAGATCAAATATCACTATATCAGGGATATGGTGCAGAGAGGAGCTGTGAAGCTCCTGTATATTGCGACGGACAAGCAGATTGCAGATGTACTGACGAAGCCACTAGCCAGAGTGAAGTTCGAGTACTTCAGAGAGAGGCTTGGCATTCTTCAGATCGAGGACACTTTGAGGAAGAAGTGATGGACACATTTGCTGAAGCCATTCCAGGCATGATGGAAGGAGGATCCTTCACATGGCTGTGGATGTGAGCGCTAGATGATGAGCATCAGGATGATGTTCTGGTTTCTGCTAGATATGATCAGTTGGATCATTCTTATGTATGTATGTATGCATCATGTTGGAAGCTGGATATGATCAGTTGGATCATTTATATGTATATATGCATCATGTTGGATGCTTGGACCATGTGTCTGTATATGTATCAGGTGGATACATTGTATGATCAGGTAGATCATATATATTGATATGTATCAGATATGATCAGGTAGATCATGTATGTTGATGGATACATTGTGTGGATCATGTATCTATGTATCAGGTGGATACACTATATATGATAATATGTATCCGATAGATACGTGGTGTGCATCAAATGGATGCATTGTATGATCAGGATGATCGTGGATGACGAGCTTCTCCAGATGACATGCAGCAAGATGTTGCAGTGATGATAATCAGGGTGATCATGTGTACATCAGTATGATGTATGATGAGTATCAGATGATACTTTGTGGTCGTGGATCAGGTTGTGTAGGTAAGCATGTAATTTGTGCCCTAGGAGATTTGCAGATGGTCTTTCGAGGTTTTTCCTATGGCATGTAATTCGGTGCCCTGGGACATCTGGCAAATGCTCTTTCGAGGTTTTGCTTGGGAGGACATATAATTTGTGCCTTGGGAGATCTGCAGATAGTCTTACGAGGTTTTGCCTATGGCATGTAATTCGGTGCCCTGGGATATCTGGCAGTTGCTTTTTCGAGGTTTTGTCCTATGGCTTGTAATTTTCTCCTGGGAGATCTGGACAAGATGAAAAAGGCCCCAGATGCTTCAGCTAGGTTTTGCCATGACCACATATAATTTGCTCCTGGGAGATCTGGACAGGATGAAAAAGTCCTTAGATGCTTCAGCCAGGTTTTGTGGTGGACCACATGTAATGTGCTCCTGGGAGATCCAACAGGTAGAGCTGTGTGCTCGTAACATCTTGGGATGCTTCAGCTAGGTTTTGTGGTGAGATCACATGTAATGTGCTCCTAGGAGATCCGACAGGTAGAGCCGTGTGCTCGTAACAACCTGGGATGCTTCAGCCAGGTTTTGTGATGGGTCACATGTAATTTTCTCCTGGGAGATCCTATAGGTAGATCTGTGTGCTCGTAATAGCCTGGGATGCTGCAGCCACGTTTTGTGACGCATGTAATAAGTCCTGAGGATTCCACAGTATGGCTAGTGATGACGAAGACCTGCAGGTGGTGGGCCTACATCCAGTATGAAAAAGGACTGGCTCTGTAGAACTTCCTATGACGAGTAGATTCAAAGATTGATTGAGATAGCAACAGCAGTGACGATGATGATGACTCGATGACGATGATCCAGTGACGATGATCCAGAGAAGATGACTTATGCTAGAAGACCTGTGCTGAGAAATACCTTCCTAGTTAAGAGGGAGTGTTGATGTATATGTAACTTCAGAATGTATTTCATATATGTATGTTGTATGTACTCCTATAGAGATGGTATTATTCCTCTATACGAAAGTGTCATCATTTATATTGTAAGTGTCGTAACTTATACTTGATGGGTTATTAGACCACCTTGTTGGGGTCGGCCCTGTATAAGTCATGTGGGTCGAAGGGTTATTAGACCACCCTATTGGGGGTCATCCATGTGTGTCAAAGGGTTATTAGACCACCCTATTGGGGGTCGCCCCAGTCAGCATTATGTTATGTGGTTAAGTTTGAGCCTACATGATTTATGTAAAAGGAAAGTCAAGTCAAGTATAAATAGAGTGCGGGAGGCACTCTATTTGTTCACTCACTTCTCACTCATGCACTCAAGGAGGAGTGGCACACTGATGGAGGAGGAGTATTTGCTACTAGGTTATGTCTATCTCTTATGGTTGGGTTGTATCATTGCTATATCTATCTCTAAGGAAGTTATTGGGGTTTTTCACCTTTATGGTTTTCCCCAAGTAAATCTTTGTGTCTCTTGTGTGCTTGCATTATTGTCTCCATGATTGATATGATGTAGATATGCTGTACATGTTTTTCTCTCAGTTAAGATCCTAGATCAGATTGAAGTAAATTCTGAAAATTTAACAGTTGTTTCCCCTAGTAGACTCATAGATGTGCTGGAGTCCGCTAATATTCGGGGTCTTCTACTAATAACTGAAATGACCGATACCCTGTACGAATCTCAATGATGCGATAAAGGTGTTTGGTGTCGAGCATGTGAGAAACAATCATCTGGAGAGGCACTAAGGACTCATTTCCAAATGATCCATAGGCACTCACTGTTGATGGCGGTGAGTCCAAGGCATAGGGACCTTTGGGTCTATCCTCTGGAATAGATTGGTTGGCATCAATAGAGGAAGACCTTGCAACTACCAAGGCAATGATGTTTCCTTGATAGGAGCGCGAGGTGTACAACTGAGATGTGCTAGTACTAATGGCGGGATTGACGTACTGTGGGGATGGGGAATAACTGGGGTCAATGGAGTGGGAGGACTCAAACTTTCTTTATTCAGAGCATGATGAAATGGATGACATGGCAGCTTATGAAACTAACTTTTAGGTATGGGAATCATAGCTTAAGGGATAAGGGGTAAGTACTGCAGGGAGAAAGACTCAAGGGGATCTACTGAAGGATCATATCTGGAGACTCTGAAGGTGGCATTTTGCAAAATGCTCTCAACAAAGGCGACCAAGTTGGAGGAGCTATCGTAACAGTGCAATTATATATATGCTTTGGTGTGGCGCCGAGAGGCATTGTTGGGGCCTTCTTCATGGTTTAAGGGGCTCGAAGAAGGGGTTAAAGTATGCTCAAAAAATGGTACTGTCGTGTGGATTTGTGTGATCCCAGGATAGTTAATGCTCGTAAGTGCTTTCAATTTTAAGGAGTCTGAAAGCGATAAGAAAACTTTGAAATGGTGGATATGTACCATCTTGTGGATTTGCACGAGCCTAGGATGATGATTACTCGTGGTTGCTTTCACTTTTAGAGAGTTTGAAAGTAGTAATGGGACTCCAAGGGGGTGCTTTTTCGTGTGTTAATCTTCAAAGCCCAAAAATGTGTAAAAGGATGCAGTGAATAACTCTTCTAGCCAGTGTGACTAGAGTATTCCTTTTTTGTAATTAGTCTACAATGTCCAGAAAAGGGGTAAACTTATACCAGGTAGATGCCCTTTCAGATACTTTTAGCGAGCATGAAAGGAAGCAAGATTGCTCCGTGATCTTTTCATTGTTTTAGAAGTCAGAAAATAGCTTAACAAAAACTCCCTAAGTGTCTTTTTCGTAGAGGAATTGGTCGGCCTGAAAAAGGGATAAAATTATACCGAACAAAAGTGATGGTGAGGCAAGGAGGAAGTGTTCGATCAAGGGAAAAATATGGGTATCCAGCAGAGTGATAGGGGGGGGGGACACTGATGGGGCCTCCTTGTGGGTTGATTAATGACAACAAAACAACATCATAATTGCACTATGGATGGAGTGGATGTCTCATGGATAGGTTGTGATTCACGAACTCGTAAAGATTCAGCAGTGGCCGATGTGGCACGCAAATCGAGGTCACAAGGTGTAGGGACACAATGTAAAAAAAAAATTCAGGTGATGGCGAGAAATGATCTCAAGCATCGTCACAAGTGCAGAAAACTGAATCCAGCAGTATAAAGAATGTCAAAAATGAGGGACAGCCAAAGTGGCACGCAAACTGAGGTAACGAGGGGCATGTAAAAAATGTCAGAAAATTTAGGGGTAAGAGCGAGAAATAATCTCAAGCATCATCACGAGCGTGAAAAACTGAACCCGACGATATAAAGAACTTCAAAAATGGACAACGACCTAAGTGGCACGCAAACAGAGGTGATGAGGGACATGTGAAAAATGCCCGAACGATTTTGAGGTGAGAGTGAGAAATGATCTCAAGCGTCATCACGAGCGCAGAAAACTAAATCCGGTGATATAAAGAACATAAAAAATAGACAACAACCAAAGTGGCATGCAAACCGAGGTAACGAGGGACATTAGAAAAATGCCCGGAAGATTTTGGGGTGAGAGCGAGAAATGATCTCAAGCATCACCACGAGCACGAAAAACTGAATCCGGCGATATAAAGAACATCGGAAACAGAAAACGGCCGAAGTGGCATGCAAACCGAGGCGACGAGGGACATTAAAATAGGCCCTAACAGGGTGCCGGTGAAAAATGGAAACTGACCAGACCATCGCGAAGTTCTAGCTACGCTAAGTGCATTGGTATCAACGGTTTGAGAAACGGGTCTCGGATGATCCCGTAATGGAAAAAGGAAAATAAGGCCAATGTCTATAAATAGTAAGTGGTCCCCATAATAGGTGTCATTTGTGTGTGGTGAATTTGATAGAGCAATAGAGGAGGTCAGAGGTAAAAGTTGAGTTTGTGGGAGATTTCACTGGTAGATTTGCATTCCGGGAGTTGCAGGTAAGAGCCCATGTCCTTAGCTTTGTCATTTAAGAGTTTTTGTATTTTTTCAAGTCTCTGGGGGGTCATACCAGCCATAAATGGGAACCTACATGGAATAGCGCGGGTTCCAGATGGTTTGGTGCGGTCTAGACCGCGACAATGGGGGGGATAGTTGCGCTGCAAAGCGTGGTTTTCTTCACCAAAGGTGTAGTTTAGGCCGCACCGGGGTATCCGAAACATTGTGGTGTGCTCCGCGGGTTGACCCATGATGGTTGCGCTCTGAAGTGCGGCTTTCGAAGGGGAAAATGCACTTCAGGGCGCAACCAGGGGGTGGTTCAGTTTGCGGTGTGGACCGCGACTTTCCGGGAGGAAAGCGCAATGTGAAGCACAGGGGAATGGGTGGTGTATGCGTTCTGGAACGCACGTTTCAAAGGAGAAAGTGCGCTCCAGAGGGTTGTGTTTTTTTTGTTTTTTTGTTTTTAAATGGGGATGTAATGAGTTTTATTGATGTCATTGCTAGGATGCCAGAGGTTGGATGGTGAGAGCAGGAGATTCCTCCCAACATCCAGAGGAACATCCATACTAACCGGGGGGTTTGGGATGCACTAGCTGATAGTGGGCTCCTGAAGTTTGCATAGATCCCATATATGTGTTTAGCACCTCTATTGCTGAACAAGTTAGTTGAGTTCTGGGATTCTGAGATCGAGGCTTTCATGATCCAGGGCGAGCGGTTAGATCTGACCCTAGCTTATGTATATTTCTTGATTGGATTGCCTCGGTTAGGTATGGTTGCTGAAACTCAGCCGAGGAGGCCGGCGAACATCTCGATGGAGACTTTACTGGAGAGATATTGTTTTTCCTGTGGAGGTGGTGAGTGGGTCTTCACTCATGTTATGTGACATAGAGATCCCGATTACACAGGCTATTGCAGTGGCCGTGGTACGGGTTTTGGGTTCCCATGGCCCTAACCGCGGCACGGGAGGGCATATGTTATTGATCAAGAGCGTCCTTAACAGGACGTACTATGCATGGGGACATATGTATTTGACTGCTGTCCGGAAAGAGCTGAGCAAGGTCTGACACCTAGGGAAGGAGTTTTGTTACCCGTCTTCTCTGTGTGCCTTTTTCTTTGAGCGGGTTCAGACGCTTCGGCCTCACAGAGCGATATGAGAGGTGTCCCCATTCAAGCCACAGATGCAGTGATGGGGAGAGATGATGACTCGTAGGGGTGGAGGGCTAGTGGGCCATTTTTTCACCTTTAAGTTGTTTCTATAGTGGATGCAGATACCGGTATTTCTCGAGGATTATCCATACGCTGGGATGGACATTTGTGGGGATCCCAAGATGCTGAGACCTCCTGGCCAGGCTTGGGGCCGAGATGGTATGTTTGCTTTATTTCAGTTCGACAGGTTTTGTGTATGATATCATTTTGTAGTTGCTGGACTTGTATTGACCTTTTGGTGTTTTTGTTTGGCATATGTGGGACCATTACCACCGCCAGGTTATAGGCTACAGTGAGGGCATGTGGAGGGGGTGGACCTAGTCGGGAGTGGACAGGGTCATCACCGGAGTGTTGTTGTTACTCTGGATGTTTTGAGGTAGGGGATTGATCGGCTTCTAGAGGGGATCGTGAGTGATGGTTGGCAGCATTTGGATCAGAAGCTGATGGATATTTGTTATGATGCTCCACACGAGTGGAGGTCTATTATGCGGCGCATTGCGATGGTCACATAGACCGTGAGAGCATTTTCTCAAGGGGATGCATATTATTTTGGGGAGGATGAGGAGGATGAGGAGCCCAAGGAGGAGGCTCCTAAAGAGGGGATGCATGAGGAGGAGTTCAGAGTGGATGAGGAGGCAGCACGAGCAGCTGCGGCTACTACCGCTGAGGAAGGGGGGTCCGTAGGTGATGATGATGATGAGGACTACCAGGAGGAATCTGACTAGGAAGTTGACAGCGCTGACCCCACTGTGATGATCATGTGGGGTTTTTGTATATACGGCTTACAATATTTACCTAGGATGTTGTTGGGGCTCCTTGCTGTGTTTATATGTATATTTTAGTACAGTGGGTAATTATGACATTTTCATGATGATATATATATATATATATATATATATATATATATATATATATATATATATATATTGATGGAACTTGGATGCCTTTTGTGATGATGTTTTTCTTTCTATGCATGTGGATGCACCTAGCATGATGTTTGTGTTATATGCACATGCATGCAATTTATGGTTATGCACATGGATGCACTTATGGTTGATTTTCGTTTTTTTTATATTGAAATGATATTGTTATATACATGTGGATGGTATGTATGATTGGTGCCCTACATATGGTGATTCATGTGCCAGTCTAGAATATTATTAGCCATTTGGTCTGCTACTCTATTTTGATTGCATGGGACATGAGTGAATGTAATGGATTTAAAATTTTTGATCATTTGTTTAGTGCGCGGGAACTTTCTAAAAAGGAAGGGATCCCATACCCGGTAACAATTGTTGAGTTAAGCGACAAGCAGCTGGGAGTCAAGAAACACACAGAGATGAGTGATGCCTGTGGCTAGGGTTTTACCCCTAGCTTGTGCAAATGAGCACCTACTAAGGAGAATGGACTCCTTAGTAGCAGTTCAGTAAATGTAAATAATTAAGCTAAAACAGAAATAGAAAAAACTACTCTAAAACATGTGCATGAAACATAGACAACAAATTTAAATAATGGTTTTGTATTGATATTACCTCCAATGTGGAGGTTGATGAAGCCCTTGCAATGTCCAAGAGGGTTGCTCCAAGCTCCAATGTGCTCCTTCTCTTTCTCCAATGGTGGAAATGGGCCAAAAGGGGCTCTCAAGGTGAAAGTAGTTTGATGGTGAACTAGGGTTTCGAGAGAGATTTTGGCAGAGTAAGGGTATACTTGATTGTGGATATGGAATAAGGGATCTCCATCACCTATTTATAGTTTTTTGGTGGTGGAGTGCTGACCCATGGTTTTAGAAAACACATGGTTTAGGGCAGTTGTATAGGGTTTTTTCCTCCTTTTCCTCATTATTTTATATTTTTTATTCCCTTTTTAGGGTATTTTGCTATTTTTGGAGGAAAAGGGGTTTTTTAGCCTTTTTGAGGCTATTTTGATGGTTTTGTGGCCTTTTGGAGGCATTTTAGGCCTTTTGGAGGCTTTTTAGTGGGATTTTTTGTGTTTTTAAGGGAAATATGGTAGGAAAATGGACAAATGAGCCATATAATGTGGTAGATGAGGTAGTGAACACTTTTTGGGTGTTAACAGATTGCCCCCTGATGTGCGAGGGCAGGAGCTCATCGTATGGCCGATGGACATCATAAGTCATGAATAGTTTTCCTGGGTGTGGAGAGAAGAGAAGAAACAAACTGAAGCCCGGAACAACGATCCCGAACAACTGCAAGAACTAAAAGTACATAACCTCAATAATGGATGAGGAATCATCTGATCATATGGACGAGGCGGGCATTCCCATGCTCGTATCAAGATATAACATAACCATAACAAGGGGGTCCAAAAAATGGGGACCTGACATATACATGACCTCAAATAATGACTGAGGAATAATCTCAATATATGGACGAGGCGGGCATACCCATGCTCGTATCAAGATACATAAACAGAACTGTGAGGCCCGAAAAGGGGGACCTGTAAGATACATAGCCACTGTGTACATCATAAGAGTCCAGAGGGGACACAAAATCTGGGACATACTGCGGGGATGATCATGTGGTAACTGAAGAACTGGTGCACTGGAACATCAACAGTGCAGCTGACTGGGGTACCAGAGGAACTGATGAGCTGCTGGATCATAATGACTGGGGGCCATAACCTCGATGGTACACTGAGCTGGAACTGAAATGGGTACTCAGGGAAGCATGTAACTGGATGGCTTCCGACTACAAACACCAACGCAGCCCGGACATCCACAGGAACATATAACTGGGTGTTCCGAAGTGACTCACCAATGTGCTAGAGTCGGGGGAAATCCGGGGTCTTCGACACATAATGTAAAGGATGTAACCCTACGCGATCCTCAACGATGCGATCAAGGTGCTGAAGTCGAGCATGTGAGGAACAACCACTCGGAAAGGCAATGATGACTCCTCTCAGAATGATCCGTAGGCACTTACCACAGATGGTGATAAGTCCAAGGCGTAGGGACCTCTGGGCCTATCCTCTGGAATAGAGGAGCTGTCGTCGACAGAGGGTGACCTGCAACTATCAAGGCAATGATGTTTCCTTGACAGGAGCGCGAGGTACAGGACCGAAATGTGATAGTACTGATGGCAGGACTGACAAAACTGTGGGGGGACAACTGGGCAAGTAGAGTGGGTGAACTCAAACTTCCTTTGTTCAGAGTATGATAAGGGGGATGATCTGGCATCATATGAAACTGGCTGAGGGGAAAGGGATCATAGCTGTATTGGATCTGGGAAGGTTACTGGGCTGAGGGAGACTCAAACTGTGGTACAATGGCAGGAGATTGCAGAATACTCTGAACAAAGGCGACCTGATTGGGGGTGCTGCCGAGATGATGGATCAAAGTGCCAGGAGGCACGGGAGGGGACTTCTTCAAGGGTTAAGGAACTAGAAGAAGTGTGTGTAAAATGATACTGTCGTGTGGATTTTTACGAGCCCAGGACAGTTCATGCTCGTGGTTTCTTTCAATTTTAAGGAGTCTGAAAGCGATAAGACGACTCTGAAATGATGGAATGTTACTGTCGTGTGGATTTTACGAGCCCAGGATAGTTCATGCTCGTGGTTTCTTTCAATTTTAGAGAGTCTGAAAGCAAGTAAGAAGACTCCAGGGGGTTTCTTTTTTGTAGATTTAGTCTCCAAGGCCCAAAGAAGCATAAAAGGATGCAATGAAGAACTCTTCTAGCTGGTGTGACTAGAGTATTCCTTTTTCGTAATTAGTCTACCAGGTCCGGAAAAGGGTTAAACTTATACCAGATAGATGCCCTTTCAGGTACTTTAATGATCATGAAAGGAAGCAAGATTGCTTGGCGATCTTTTCATTCTTTTAGGAGTCAGAAAAGAGCTTAACGGAAACTCCCTAAGTGCCTTTTTCGTAAAGGACTTGTCCGGCCCGAAAAAGGGATAAAATTATACCGAACAAAAGGAACGGCCAGGCAAGGAGGAAGTGTTCAATCAAGGATCAGTAAGGATGACCAAAAACGAGGGTAGGGGGAACACTGGTGGGCCTCCTTGCGGGGTAGATGAAATGGTGGCAAAATAATGAAACATTTGCAGTATGTCAGGAGTGAATGGCTCATGTAAAAATGTGAAACAATCCGATAGCGGTGATGTGGCGCGCAAACCGAGGCAGCAAGGTGTCGGGACACAATGTTGAAATTGTACTAAGTGAGAGCGAGAAATGATCTCAAGCATCATCACGAGCTCGGAAAAATGAATCCGGCGATATAAAGGGTGTCAAAAATGGATAACGGCCGATGTGGCACACAAACCGAGGCGACGAGGGTGTTTTGAAAAAATACCCAAAAAATCGGGGGGTGAGAGCGAGAAATGATCTCAAGCATCATCACCAGCTCAGAAAAATGAATCCGATGATATAAAACATGTAAAAAATGGAGAACAGCCGATGTGGCACGCAAACCGAGGTGACTAGTGGCATCTGAAAAAATGGGCAAAAAATGACGGGGTAAAAATGATGCAACGAGGTGACTATCATGACGGTCTCATCGTGCTGATTCCAGTGGTGGAAACGGTTCGTAAAACGGACTCCGTATGAGGTCAGAATGGCCAAAACAAGAAAAAGTCAACTGACTATAAATAGTGGTGGGTCCAACATGACATGTGTCAGTTGTACGTTTTGACTTTGACTTGTGATCAGAGTGGACCAGAGCTTAGGTGGCATTTTTGGACGATCCGACCGGCCGATTTCAGATCCGGGAGATACAGGTATTCCGTCAAACTCATACCTGCATGTTTTTTAGGGTCGGGGGTTGGGTAGTGGGTCCCAGGGCTTATTTGTACGGTCCACGTGGGGTGGACCTCGGGTTAGGGGGTCGAAACCGCGGTTGGCACCCGCGAGTTTCGGGGTGAACCACGCGGTTGGAGACCGCGTGTTTCTTGGTGAACCACGCGGTTGGAGACCGCATGTTTCCTTGATGGATATGCGAGTACCGCGAGTTCCAAGGAGGAACACGCGGTTCCAAACCATGGGGTTAGGGCTAACAGGTGCGGTTAAGAACTGCGACCTTAGCCCTGACAGCCGCGGCAGGAAGCCCGAAAGCCGCGGTTTTGGGCCGAGCTAAGAGGGTCTTCCGGGAGAGGGAAAAATACTTATTTATTTGACATGAGTCTGATGAGTTTATTTTGTGTGATTGACAGGATGCCGCAGGTGCTCTGGAGAGAGCGGGAGATCCCTGATGAGATCATGGCTGTGATCCGAGGGGAGCGCCATGTGCGATCTGTGCTGGGACTGTGCGGACTACTGAAGTTCGCACAGATACCCATGATACGGTCAGCAGCATTGCTGCTGAACCGGCTGATCAGCTTCTGGGAGCCGGATATACAGGCTTTCCGGGTACAGGGTGAGAGGGTGGACCTCACCCTGACCTATGTATACTTTCTGATGGGGTTGCCCTGTCTAGGCAGGGTAGCAGACACACAGCCGCGGGTTTCCGCGGACGTCGACATGGAGGACATGTTGGAGAGATACTGTGGTCCTGAGGCGAGGGTGCATAGGAATGCACTCCTGGTGAGGGACCTACAGGAGCCAGCAGTGCAGGCCATGGCAGCATGTGTGGTCCGGGTATTGGGGTCCTAGTCACCTGAGAAGGTGTCTGGGGGTCAGATGCAGATGATAGAGCGCGTACTGGATGGGGTGTACTACGCGTGGGGCCAGATGTTCCTAACCTGCGTTCAGCGGCAGCTGACGGCAGCGAAGGAAGAGGGCAAGGGCTTTTGCTTTGGTTCCTTCTTGTGTGCCTTCTTTATGGAGAGGGTACCCACACTGCGGCCACAGGTGCCGATCAGGGCAGGAGGTATGAGGGAACCGCGGATGGTGCGGTGGGGCGAGATGATGCGCCGCCGTGGTGGCGGCGATGTGGGAAGGTATTTTACGCAGGAGTTGTACCTGCAGTGGCTCCAGATACCATTGACACTGGACGACTTCCCGTATCGGGACATGGACTTCACGGGAGATCCGGAGGCGCCACGAGCACCAGGACAGGCATGGGGTCCCGACGGTATGTATGTGTTTTTGTTGCATGTTATGTATGTCAAGTTTTATTTATATGATAGGAGATTGATATACTGTGACTGACATATGTGTGATCTTGCAGATGTGGGCCCGAGGCCGCCTCCAGGACATGTGGCACGGAGGGGTATTGTGGCCGTCCCAGCTCTGCCTGGGCGAGGTGAGGTCCGTCGTCGTGATGCGGAGGGGACACTGGAGTCGGTGCGGGCATTACTAGACCGGTTGCTGATAGGGGTGACCGACGAGGGATGGCGGGATATCGATCCTGATGTAGTTCAGGATTGCATGATGGCACCTCGAGAGTTCAGATCCATCGCGATCCGGGTGGCGGTCCTAGTGGACCGGGTACGGGCACAGGAGGCCGGAGGAGAGGAGGACTTGCCGGAGGAGGAGCGAGGGGAGGACTCAGAGGCAGCCGATGCAGGCAGTGATGCAGGATACGACTCCCATTAGGGAGTGCAGGGGACTCCCCTCAAGTTTTGTAGCTACGACATGTATGTTGATGAGGCTTTAGGGATGTATAGCCATTTTTTGTATAGCTGAGTACAGGGGTACGCAGGACATGTATAGCACTAAACATGTATTTTTTGATATATATATATATACGCATGTGGATGCACCTTTTTGTATGATGTTGGTTTATTTGTAGGCACGTGGATGCGCTTTATAATTTGTGATATGTTTACATTGCACGTGGATGCAAGTAGGCTAGGAGTTTATGCACGTGGATGCCCCTTGTGTATTTTATGTGATGTAACATGATATATGTATGTTTAGGCACATGGATGCCCCTATGGATTATGAATGTGGTGTATGTACATGGATACAAATGTGGATGCGATGCAATCTTTTTGGGTTTTTATATATTTTTATGAGATGCTATGGGATTGTGATGCATGATGTTACATGGTGTGATTGATATGCCAATCTAGGATGTTGTTTGCCATTTGGCCTGCGACACTATTTTGGGTTCGTGGGACATGTGTGAATGTTATGGATTCAAACTGCCGGCTGAGTTGTTTTGCGCGCAGGAATTTTCTAAAAAGGCATGGATCACGCACCTGGTAGCAGTTGTTGAGCTGGGAGACAAGTAGCTGGGAGTCAAGGAACACATGAAGGTGACATATTCCCATCTGGAGGGCAGCATTCAGGAGACCAGTCACAGCATCATACTCCGCCTGGTTATTGGTAGCAGCGCCTATACATATTCCGTCCAGGTGAATCATCTCGTTGGAAGGGGAGTATAAAATCCATGCTGCAGAAGCCAGGTTGGGAGACCAGCGGCTTGCGCCGTCAGCAAAGCCAGTGTAACAAGGTGGAAGATGGCCCATCTGTGATCATGCAAGAATGATGAATGTAAGATGATGGTACAAAAAGGTGAAAAACAAAAAAGAGAGCAAACTGTACAATGTGGACCAATGAGGCCGCAGTTTCATTTATGGGTAAAAACGCTTAAGATACAACCCATTACGGGGGTTGCGCAAAGGATGGCCTTCAGAGTCAGCTAGGATGTATGCCCCCTTGCCGAGGCAGGTCTGCACAATGTAAGGGCCTTGCCACATGGATTCAAAGTTCCCTTTGCCGGTTTTATCGTGGGCTTGGTCATATGCGAGGACAAGGTCCCCTTCGTGGAAAGTTCGAGGGTGAAAATGTTTATCATAACCGGCTTTGGAGTGGTTCTTGGCAGCTTCGACGTTCTGGAGAGTGGCCCGACGGTCTTCATCAGCTTGTTCGAGTGTCAGCAAACGCTGCTCGAGGGGGGAGGTGTCAGGGAGAAGCTCAACGACGATCTGTAAGGCAGGGATCTGACATTCGATGGGGAGGACAGACTCTACACCGTGAACTAAATGGAATGGGGTAAAACCAGTGGCGGTCTTAGTGGATGTGCGGTAAGCCCATAAGGCAGGGAACAACATGTGGTGCCAATTGGACTTATGCTTGTCAACAGTTCATTGGAGGATGGTTTTTAGGATTTTGTTGATGGCCTCTACTTGGCCGTTTCCTTGGGGGTAGTAAGCAGAGGAAAATTGGTGTTCAAATTTGAGGAGGGTGGATAACTCACGCCAGACGGCATCTTCGAAGTGTGAACCATGGTCAGAGACTAACTGCTTAGGAACCCTGAATCGAGCGATGACATGGTTGAAAAAGAAGTGGGCAGCAGTGTCGGCGGTACAATTGAAGGTAGGCATGGCTTCCGCCCATTTGGTGAAGTAATCAACAGCGACAATAATATATTTGTGGCCGTTGGCAGACTAGGGTCTACATTCCATGAAGTCTATGGCCCACTTACAAAAGGGACCAACAGTGACGACTGGGTGTAACGGAGCAGGAGGTGTCCGGGCCTTGGGGGCAAAAAGTTGGCAGTTATGGCAGTGTTTGATCGCAGTGATGCAGTCGGTGAAAAGTGTGGGCCAGAAGTATCCGGCGTGGACGACCTTTTGGGCGGTGGCCATCCCTGAGAAATGGCCTCCGCAGGCACCGCTATGACAGTCATTAAGGACATGTTCAGCTTCCGCGTGTGTAAGGCAACGACGAAGAATTGTGTCAACCCCGCGCCAGTAAAGGACATCGCCTAAGAGGAGATATCGAGAAGCCTGGTGACGGATACGACGGCGTCCATTACGGGTAACTTTGGGTTTGAACTTCTGCGTGCGCAGGTATAACAAGATATCACCGTACCATGGGTCATCGGACGAGACAGTGAACAGGTGATTGTCGGGTAACTCATCGGAGACTGGTTTGGCCGGGAGAAGGGAAGGGAGATCAGAAATGAGCTGGGAAAGCGCGAGGGCTTTGGTGCTCTTAGGTGTTTTGAAGGTAAGGTCATATTCCTGGAGGATAATGACCCATTTAGCAACACGACCTTGCAGGAGTCGCCGGTTTAAAAGGTATACCATGGGGTTAGAGTCGGCGACGACTGTGGTGTGACTCATTAGGATATAGTGTCGCAATTTTTGGACCGAAAAGACCACTGCTAGGGCAAGTCTCTCCTCATATGGGTAACGTAGGGGTGGACCAGACAAGGTCTGGCTGACGAAGTAAATGACGTGCTCCTAGTGAGAAGCATCTTCTTGAACCAAGACTCCAGATATGGCATGTTCGGATGCCGAAACATAAAGGATGAAGTCTTGTGTGAAATCCGGAGGGGAAATCAGAGGAGCGTGTGTGAGAGCCTTCTTGAGGGCTTCGAATGCAGCTTCGGCTTGCTCATCCTAGACGAAGGGTATGTGGGTACGAAGCAGGCGCAAGAAACCGTGAACGGTAGTGGCGTAATCAGGGACAAAACGTCGAAGGAAATTGGCTGGCCCCTGCAAACTTTGGAGCTGCCGGAGCGTGCGAGGAGAGGGAAGGTCTAAGATGGCTTGGAATTTTAGAGGTTCAACAGTAATTCCTTTCTGGGAAACAATGAAACCCAACAATCGGCCTGCCGGAACGCAAAAGACACACTTGTGTGGGTTCAAGCGGATTTGGTATTTGCAACAACGCAGAAAAACTTGCCGAAGGTCGTTGAGGTGGTCTGATCGTTTCCAGGAACGAGCTGTAAGGTCATCAAGATAGACTAACAGGATATGGACCAAGTCGTGAAAGCAATAGGTCATGGCCCGCTGGAAAGTGGCACCAGCATTCTTGAGGCCGAAAGGCATGACGCGATAGGCAAAGGTGCCCCATGGGGTAGTAAAGGCAGTTTTGTACTGGTCTTCCTTACGGATCTGAATCTGGTTGTATCCAGAAAAACCATCCATGAAGGAGAGGACTTCATGCCCCGCACACGCATCGATGAGATGGTCAATAAATGGCGTGGGGAAATTGTCCTTGGGACAAGCGCGGTTTAAATCGCGGAAGTCAGTGCATACTCGAATGGTGCCTTGTTTTTTATCAACGGGAACGGGGTTTGAAACCCAACTGGTATAGGCAATAGGATAAATGAACCCTGCCTTGCGCAGCTTCTCAATCTCGGCTTTGACAGCTGGGAGCTTTGAGGGATGAATGGGGCGCTGTTTCTGACGAACGGGGGGTACATCAGGCCATGTGTCAATGTGGTGCTCTATAATGGTGGGGTCAAGACCGGGCATTTCGGTATAGGACCAGGAAAAGACATCACGGAATTCTTGGAAGAGTTTTCTGTACTCCTCAATCTCTTGTTCACTGCAGGAGACCCCTAAGGCAATGCATTCATTGACACCAGGGGGGTTAGAGATATATATATGGATGACGGGTGAGATGTTGGCCATGTTACCCTCCTCGAAAGCGTCAGGAGCAGGAATAGGGTCCTTGAACCAGTCAACCTTGGTGGGGAGGAAGTCTTTGGACTCAACTGTGAATTGGGTAGCTGTGCTAGAGGAGGATTCTTCTGGTATAAAATAGGAACGGTGGTTCATGTCATCCCAGGGGTAATCCGGGGCAGTAAGGGCCTCAGGAACTTCCTCATCAGTACGGAAAGTTTGCGTCGTCAAATCGGTTGACGAGGGGATAATGGTTGAAGAGATCATATAAATGGTGTTAACCTCTTCTGAAGGGGAGGAGACCGGAGGGTGGATCTCCTCAATGGTGGGTGGTGCCGTCTCAAGATCCAGATTGTTCACCTCATAGAGAGCCGCTCGGTAATCCGGGAGATCGGGACAATGATGTGAGTAATGCCCGTAAATACCGCATATGGCGCAGGGGTGGTTGGTACATAGGGACTTATCTTTAGGCTTGGGAGTGGGGTTGAGTTCGACAGTTGGGATGTTGGGGTCATCGTCGAGCATCTGCATGTGCTTCTGCAATGCTGGTAACTGTGGGCATTGGTGGGTCGCATGGCCCAACTCGTCGCACAGCGAGCATTTGGGAGGAGCACGAAATACTGGAGGATTTTTTACTGTCTTGGGAGGTGGTACAGCAATGTAAGGTTGTGGACCTCTGCCCCCAGTGGGTTTGGGAGTAGGAGGGGGAGTCATGGAGGACGAAGGGGTAGAGACACTGGGAGGTGGCTGAGTGGTAGTAGCCATGGGTTGCACCGGTTGGAGGACGACATCTGGTGTCGGCGGGCGAACGGGAGGCGAAAGATACCATACGGGTAATCCCAAAGTTAACCCAGGGAGGATAAGGGTAGCCATGACCGGGGCGCTTACTACTCCTGATGGAGGGACTAAGAAGGGGATCGTATGGATAGGTGTAACACCAATGTGGTTAGGTACCAATGGTGGTTTAGGAAACAAGGGTGGTTGATTGTTAGGTGGTTGGTTGTCGTGGGACAAGGTACATAAGTCAGACACTTCGGGCGTAGATGATGGGGGAGGAATGGATTGAAAGGTGGAGGTCATCGGTGCATCTGAGTAGACTCCAGGCCCCGTAGAGGAAACAAACGAGGTGGTGGCACGAGAAACAGGTTGTTCAACCATGGGGAGAACATTTTCAGGTGCCGCGGGAGCACTGGGATCATAGTAGGTGAGCTGGTCAACCTTGACCACGCGTCCCTCATGGGGGAACATCATGGTGCGAAAGACGGAAGAAGCAACCGCCCGCATGGCATACATGTAGCTGCGGCCAAGTAAAAGGTTATAATCCAATTGAGCATTGATTACCTCAATGTCAATGAGTACAATTTTGCCACCTAACTGGACGGGGACATTGGCTAGGAGGCCTTGGGGCTGAGCCGAATGACCGTCGTAGGCGGGTAATGCAGTGGTGGACTGCTGGAGAGTGGGGGATCCCAACTTCTGCCACACAAACGTAGACATGATGCATGTGGAGGCACCTTCATCGATGATGCATCGATGGATGACAAGATTCCGAATGGAAACAAAAACTTGGAATGCTAGGGTGGAAGGCAGGCGAGGTTCAGACTGGTCTAAATCAAATGCCATCAAATTCGAATCATTTGGGTCAGTCCCCCCAATGGCGGAGAGTAAAGTCTTACGCTGGGAAGGGCAGTTCTTCAAGACTTCTAACGTAGACATGGCTGCGGGAGATTGGGCTAGGTCGTCTACACTGTTGTAGTTTGACACAGCGCGTGCATTGGGGTTATTGTTGATACGACAAAGTGGGAAACGAGGTGCCTTGGGAGCACCATCAAGTGGAGGTGGAGGTATACGTAACGCTTGATCGGTGGGATGGGCGTTAGTAGGTTTATCAGTGGGAGGTATGTCAGTGGTGGAGCCATACTGGTTCCGATGAGTCTGGAGGTTGACGTCAGTGGATGACATCATCAACAAGTGGTGAGTTCCTGAGTCAAACATGGGTTGATCGGGAGCAGCGTACGTGATCTGCTATTGGGGTTGCACGTTGGCTTGAGGGGGAGCCAACGGCTGAGTGTTCACGACGCCTTGGGTTGGTAATGGGTTTTGCAGCACTAAAGGTGGCTGCTGAGGTTGAGGGGGGTTAGGAGGCGCCTGTGGAGCTGCCTGCCCTTGGCGGTGGGCATCGTCAACCCAGAGCTGCCGAGCTCGCTCTAAGTGTGGGAAAGCATGCGTGTAGTGTCCATAGACCCCGCAAATAGAACAAGGGTGATTCGCTCGTAAATTGGGGTTTCTAGCCTGCTTGGGCGGGCGATCAGGATTTTGGTTAGGAGGGGATGCATTATTATTGTCGGGGGGATTCGTCGGTTGACCAGCTTGGTCTGCAGGTTGGTTGTTCCCCTGATTATGGCCCTTGCCTCGGTTTTGTTGACCCTGGTTGCGTTGGTTGTTTTGGTTTTGCTGCGGGTTTTGTTGGGCGTAAACTTTCCCTTGGGCAGCAGGTGGATTTTGAGGTTGCACAGGTGCGGGAGCAGGCTGCGGGGGATGATATGTAGGTTGAGGCTGAGCAGGTGTAGCAACTTGAGGGGGTTGCTGATATGGCTGTGGAGCGGGTTGTGGGTTTTCCGCAGGGGCTGCCTGTGGCGGATAATAAACGGGTTGGGCTTGTGAAGGCGCAGGAGCTGGGGAAGCCTGCTGATGGTAGTAAGGCGGAGGTGCGACTGGGGGGGCATAAGCGGGAGTCGCATGACCGAAACACTGAGGAGGACATGAGGGTCCATGGTGGTGGTGATGTGTCATGGGAGCATACGAGTTGGTTGCTCCAGACTGTGAGGTAGCCCGCGAAAGGTCGGGGCCAGGGGAAGGACGTGTAATAGAAAATGGTTGGGGATGTGAAGAAACACGGCCAATGATACGGTCTGCAGCGTGGGATGCCCCCGGCGCATCATGCTGGGAGGACTCGCCGCGAGGGGCGTCAGGTATAATGGTATAAAGGTAACCCGACTGGGCGTAAATGAGGTCGAACTGTTGGGCCTTAAGGATGGCCTCTTCTTCAGAATGGGGTCTTTCTGATGCCACATCCTTAGCAATAACAGGGAGAAGGGATTTGAGGAACCAATCTAGGAAGATACGGTCGTCTAGTTTGATCTTGCATAAGCTACGGTGTCGACGCCACTCATGGATGTGGTCCGTGATATGGGTAGCCGTATTTTGTCTACAAGATAGGAGGATCTCAACGCCCGCATCGTAGAGGACAGGAAACTGGAAGAACTACAGAAAGGTCGAGGCAAGGGAAGCAAAGGTGGCATGGGTCCCGTGGGGTTGCTCGATATACCACTTGGCTGCAGAGCCAGTGAAGGTGCGCTGTAAGAGACAGAGGCGAACAGAGTCATCCATTATGGAATTGGAGGAACACCATAGGTGGAAAGACATGATATGGTTTTGTGGGTCCTCACCGGCCTTGCCCTCGAACTTAGGGATGTCAGAGGGAAGCTTGGTAGGCATATGAAGCCATGCAGGGTCGTGTTGGATAGGGTCGTTGGTCAATCTGGCCAGGTCAGGTAGGTTGAGGCTAGCCATGAATGGCAAACTGGAGGAAGGATGTGACACAGTAGTGGGTTGGACCAAGTTGGGGCCAATGCCCCCAAGTGGAGGGACAGGATTTGGGATGGTACCCCCAAGTGGGGGAACGAAGGTAGTATAGGAGGGGTCTACACCACCATGTGTAGTGTGAACCACTGATGTAGTGGGGATAGGGATTCCCGCTGCGGGAATAGATACCGTGAGGGGAACGGTAAATGGGGGTCCCATGGAGGGCATACCCAAAACAGGTGTAGTAACTGGTGTAGTGGTGGATGTGCCACCAATGGTTCCTATAACAAAAGGAGTGGAAGTCGTGCCAGCCATGGGGCTAGTAGGGGCAGTGTAAATAGGGTTCTCAGACTCTTCGTCAGAATCGGAGGTAAAGTAAGGAGCGTCAATATCTGGTGACGGAGTCCTATGTCGCTGACGAGTGGAGTCAAGTGACAAGGCTCTAGATCTGTGATGAGTGGTATCCACGGATGATGATCGGAATCTATAACGGGTGGTGTCAAGAGAACCGTGCTGTGGGGGCTCGCCCCTGAGGCGCCGAGAATGTCTCGGGGACTCAATGGTGACAGATGGTGTCAAATCTATGTGGGCTGAGGTGAGTTATAAAAATAGCTCAAAAAATCCTAATGCAACCGAGTGTGCAGAAGGAGAGCTCAAAAACAAGGCACTCAGGCCAACAACCAACTCAAAACACCCACTGCAACAGCTGTGCTACAATGGGTGGAGTAACAACAAAGATGGTCAGAATACCAACAAGCAGCAGGTTTCCTAGAAACATAAAATGGTGGACTCACTAGACCAAAGGGAGGTAAAGGAGTATGCAAACACCTAACTAAAATTATTATGACTCAACTAAACATATCCTCTGCAAGGTGATGAAATCCAAGTCAGACAATATGAGTAGGAAAGCCAAGTGGCTATGATATCCCCCTACCGGGAGGGACACCGGGTAGTCAATCCTAGAAGAATGGCAACTAAGATACCCCGTTCATGACACGTCCAGAAAGGTGAATCTGTCGTTTAGTCCGTTTACCGCAATACCCCTATATAGGGATATCCCGCGAACCGCGAAAGGTAGCCCTTCGGTTACTGAATGGAGTGCGGTATTCCACTCAGGCCTCCGGAACCAGTCTCCCGACTTCAACCCTCCTAAGGGAGAGGCCCTCTGATAAACTGGTCGTGACCGTGCCAAAAAGTACTAGGGGATTTTGGTTCCCTATTTGGACAGCAACTATGTCTCAAGTGAAAGTGACCGAGGGGTGTTATTGGAAGCCTATCCCCCCGACCCTACCTAACTACAAAGATTCTTTTGTGTTCCCCAAGTGGGGTTAGAATGTTGGTTTAGTTAGGTACGTTTTAAGGCTCACTTGAATTATGTGACAGAGTGTGTGCTCGTGAGGTGATGAACCTGTTAAGTCAGTAAATTTTTCTCCATTTTTGATTTATTTTCTCCAGTTTTGGTTTGTTTTTCAATCCAGTTTTGGTTTGTTTTTCAATCTACCTCGGTTAAATTTTTGGTTTTAAGTTTTAGTTTTAGTCTCCTTAGAAACTCTATGGGTGATTGAATAAGTTTTGAGCCATTCTTTTTAGATTTTATTTGATTTTTGTTGATCTTTTATATTTTAAAGGGGGTTAAAGAAGGTCATATTTTCAAAAGTTGATTCATTAATGTGTTTAGAGACCAGTTAGACTTGTTTCTTACACCAAGTAACTTTTAAAACCTCCGACAAATTAGCAGAAAGTTGAAAAACTGTGAAATTCTGGCATGACAGCTATTCCTGTAGCGCTAGACAAAATTTTAACAAAGGGCGCGCTACAAGAATATCGCGTTTTTCCTTTTTTGAGTGATTGAAGTCAAATGCAGACCGTGAGCTGATGGAGCAGAATTTTTTAAAACTGAAGGAGGTTTTTGTTCCTAAGATACCCATCTACAAAAACCTCTCTCAGTTTTGCAACAGATATCAAGGATTGAAAGATTCAGTTTAATCTTTGCAGCCTATTTTTCAGGGATTTTAAAGATTTAATATTTTCCTGTTTTAGTGTTCATCTTGCGGGGCAGATTCTGATTGACTGGAGATGAATTTTTAAAAACCCAGAGAGTTTTTTGTCCATCACGGACCCATTTACAAAAACCTATCTCAGTTTTTACACAGGTGTCACCAATTGAGAGATATGTAAGCTTCTTTGACACCTATTTTCCAGAAATTCGCCATATTTGCCAGGAATCCAATTTACTATTTTTAGTTAATTAGTTGAGTTAGTTAGTTAATGTAACTGCTTAGTGGTTTCAATTTCGACCCAATGAAGGGGAAATAGAACCACTTATTTGTAATTATAAAAGAGGGGACAAAGGGTCATTGAGAGGGTTCTGATTTTTGGGAGCATCAGGAGGTCTGCTAGCTGCTTGTACTTTCAGACTTATTCAGTGATAGGTACTGTAAACTCTTATATGCATTTATTGATGAAACTATGAATATATGACTCTATACCCTTTATTTGATCTGTGCTGGCTTCATTTTGAACTTATTTAGTTTCATGAATGACAAATTCATTGCTGGTTGATGTGTAATTTCTAGTGGTGCTTGTCCTTTATGTGTGAACTTCATTACAGTCTTTTGTTGGATTCTGTGATATATATACATCTTCATCGATATGTGTGTATGATTTAGTTGTTGCTTATTTTCTAAATGTATTCCCTTTATGCTCTTGAAGTTTGTGACCAAAAACATATAAAACAAAACCCTAAACCCTAGTTTGATTTGAATTTTACTCTTGAGATTGTGTTGTCTTGTTACCCTAGCCTTAGTAACAATTTCTGGCACAAACATCTTTGGCGCTGTTGCCGGGGACGAAGCTGAAGCATATCTTCCCTGGGATACTTATCATTTTTCTAGTTTAAGAGGTGGACTTGAACCAACACTTTTTCAAACGTTATTTTCACCAAAAAGAAGTCACAGTGGCTTCTAAAGGGATTGGGACCAGGAATAGGCCTGTTTCTCCATTGAAACTGGGTGTGACAGACCCTGAGCAGATTTTGAAAACAACAAATAAACTCAGAAAATCTCAATCTTTGCTAGCTTCCTATGACCCTGACCAGTTGGGCATATCATTAAGTTCAACTGAAACTTTACCTTGGATAAAACCTACCATCCCTGAAAGTACTTTCCAGGTCTTTACTAATCCCCAAAGTTTTTTGAAAGCTAAGATTTCCTCTCCTGATAAAATACCTATCTTTCAGCTGAAATTAGGAAAGAACCCTTTTTAGAAAGGTTCTAGTCAAGTTTCCACATCTTCACAATCAGTCAATACAAAAATGGCAGGTCAAAACCCACCCATGGATATGATGGACCACATGGTTGCAGCTAGGTATGCACCATTAGTTTTACCTCAGCCTCTACATGCATTGCCTGGAGGTGATTACCAGAAATATATGCCTAGATTCAATGGACAGGGGGAAATCACTGCTGAGGAACATTGGGAGGCTTTCCTAAGTTATGCTGATAATCAGAACATTGAGATTAAAGATGTGTGGATGAGGGTATTTGTTCAGAGTCTTGATGGGGATGTAAGAAAATGGTTTAGAGACTTGCCTGCTAATTCAATTACTATCATTGAAGAACTCCATGATCTTTTCATGAGACAATGGGGAGACACAAAGGATCACACATACTATATAATTGAGTTTGGAGCGCTCAGAAGAAAGAAAGATGAGACTGTTGCAGATTTTTCCAAAAGGTTTAATAAGATGTATAGTAGAATTCCAGCAGAAATCAAACCTATAGAAACATCAGCTAAGCTAACTTATGCAAATGCTTTTGATCATGAATTTTATTTGTTGCTGAGAGAAAGAGGACCTATCACCCTGTTAAACATGCAAGATGCAGCTTTAGAGGTAGAGTCTAATTTGCTAGCTTCAAACAGACTTAAGAATGAAACAACTCAACAGCTCTATGAAAGAAAAGGAAAGAAAGAAGCTGTCACAGCAGGTTCTGCTTCTCAGTCTGCTGAGACCAAGATAGATGAGATGGCTAAAATGGTTAAGATCCTTACTGCAAAGTTGAATAAACTAGAGCTTGAAAAGAATTATGCTAAACCTGCTCCAGAAGCTCAGAGGAACCCAAATAACCAAAATCAGTTTAGAAGACAGTTTGCTCCTAGATTCATGCCAAGGGAGCGAAGAAATAATGACATCTAGCAAGAAAGGAGGGAAAATGAATATCAAAAAGTGCCCCCACCCTTTCAAAATAATTTGGTTGATGAAGAAGAAATCGATCAACAACTGCTCTTTGAAGAAACTGAGACTGATCAGGACATGAATCACATTGGAGATAGATTGTTTACAGGTTTTGTTACTGAAGAAGATTTTTTGAATTCTGAATGTTACACTGCTGGCATGTTTGAAACTGAAGATGATGTAGATGTGGAGAATATTCCTATAACTGCTGCTATTCATTAGAATGGAGCACCTAAAAAGACCCTAAATCTTAGATCAGGTCCAAAACAAGTGGCTCAAGCTCCAAAGAAGAGGGCACTTGTTCCTGCTGCACCTGTTCCTGCTAAACAAATAGCTGATCTTGTTATTGAGAAGAAGCAGTCTGCTGAAAAATCAAAGAGGAATGCTAAAGTTGAAGAGGTAAACAAATCTGTCCAAAATTTTAGTTTGGAGAATGAACTGGGAAAGTTAAAGATTCCTGTACCTTTGACTGAGTTAATAAAGAATCCATCATATAAGAATACAGTTTTGAAAGTGATGAATATACCCAGTAATCAGCCAGTTTCAGATACAGTTAATTTGCAGGAAGAAAACCCTAGAATTTTCATTGGGTCAGCTTTGGCTGAAAAGACTGAAAACGAAGCTGGTGCTTCTCCTCCTTTCTATATAACTTTGACTGTACACGAGCAGATGATTCATAATTGCCTGCTAGATTTAGCAGCATCCCATAACTTGATGCCAAAAGCTGTGATGGAAGCTCTGGGCCTTAATGTCACCAAGCCTTATCATGATTTATATGCCTTTGACTCCCGAGCTTTAAAGTGTTTAGGAGTGATAAAAGACATGGTTGTCAACCTTACTCAGTTGCCCATGAAAAGTGTAATAATGGATGTTGTGGTAGCTAACATCACACCAAAATTTGGCTTGCTTCTGTCTAGGTCATGGGCTAAGAAGGTTGGGGGAACATTACAGATGGACCTCTCTTATGCCACCATTCTTGTTTTTGGTGGAGAAAATAGGAGACTTTACAGAGAGCTACAGCTTGCTTACATAGTCACAGATGATAAAAATCCTACAAATCACCCAATGTACTTTGTGGATAAAGACCTTGGTTCATGCATATTACAGTTTAGTGAAGAGGAGAATTCTGCTGGTCTGTTACAAGTACAAAAAGAACAGCATGTAAAACGCAGCAGAGAAGATGAAGATGTATTGTGGCAGTTGTACTTTGATGGATCCTCGTGCAAAGAAGGTGCTGGAGCTGGAGTTCTGCTCATTTCTCCTGGAGGTGAGACAGTCAAACTCATGTATAAGCTAGAATTTGTCACTACTAACCACACTGCTGAGTATGAAGCACTTTTACTGGGATTGAAAGCTGCAAAAGACTTAGGCATTCAGCAAATTGCTGCATATGGCGACTCCGACTTGGTTGTTCAACAGGTGAAGAACAACTATCAAGTAAAGCAGGGTTTGCTGAAGAGTTACAGAAATGAGGTATGGGATATGCTGGAAAATTACTTCATAGCATTTAATATTACTCATATTCCAAGGAATCATAATGAAACAGCTGATTCATTGGCTCTAGCAGCCTCATATTTCAGAATTCCTAAGACTACTCAGTTAAGGTATCCTACATAAGTGAGGTACAGGCCTTGTGTACCTGATAATGTTAAGCATTGGAGGGTCTTCAAAGAGGACATTGAAATAAAAAAATTCCTTGAGCTTATAGATGAGTTTTCAAATGCTCAGATTGATCAGGATGAAGGAAAAGATGAACCTTTAGCATTATCATTCAAAATTTCTCAGAATACTCCTTGCTATGATGAAGAGATTAGGCTTCCAAGACAAGAATTCTGTGATGAATTAGACTCTATCCCTTTTGGTTTTGATATTAAATTTGATGAAGGCCAGGCTGTTCAAAAAATTTCAGAAGTTGCTTACATTCATGGTTATGATAAATCTGCTGTTCAAAATCATTATGAAGATGGTCTAATTTTTAATAAATATGATGATGAAATTGAAAAGAAAGACCCAGAAATCTGTGAGGAGTGTGATATGTCACAATCTGATCAGCAGATTCAAGAATGCATTCAGTCTATTATCCTTGAACAACAAAAGCCAATGCCTGATAGTCATTTATTTGAAGACAGTGTGGAAAAGGAGGTTCAAAGTGTTGACATTATTGGTGATACTGTTCAAAAATTTACAGAGCAAATTCAGGCTGATCCTGATGTCTTTTATCGCCAATGCCTGATTGAAATTCATGGAACAAAATATTCTTTTGGACAGCTTGTCTTTTTCATAGAGCAGGAAGAAGTAACTTGTGGAAGTTTTATTGATCCAGTAGCAGATTATAAATCTGTCATTTCAGAGACATTATTTGATGAAAGTGAGTATAATTGGTTAAATCTCTGCTCTTCATGTTTTCCAACATTTCTGATTATATATATATTTGGAGTTGGAAACAAGTTTTGGTGGGTTGACCAAATTTTTTCTTGGTTACATTGGAAATCAGATTTCGATTTGATTCAGTAAATGGAAGGTTCCTCAGAGAAAGAGATTTGATTTTCATTGTACATATATCAATGTGTGAAGGATTGAATAAAGACTCCATAGCCCAATGGAAGTTTTTCAGGCAGGCAGTTAGATTGAAGACAGAAGGCACTAGTCTACAGGTTCTTGAAGCCTCACAGGGAGGACTTCATCCCGTAGCTGGAGCCAGATGTTAAGTCTGTAAATTTTTCTCCATTTTTTATTTATTTTCTCCAGTTTTGGTTTGTTTTTCAATCTAGTTTTGGTTTGTTTTTCAATCTACCTCGGTTAAATTTTTGGTTTTAAGTTTTAGTTTTAGTCTCCTTAGAAACTCTATGGGTGATTGAATAAGTTTTGAGCCATTCTTTTTACTTTTTATTTGATTTTTGTTGATCTTTTATATTTTAAAGGGGTTTAAAGAAGGTCATATTTTCAAAAGTTGATTCATTAATGTGTTTAGAGACCAGTTAGACTTGTTTCTTACACCAAGTAACTTTTAAAACCTCCGACAAATTAGCAGAAAGTTGAAAAACTGCGAAATTCTGGCATGACAACTATTCCTGTAGCGCTAGACAAAATTTTAACAAAGGGCGCGCTACAAGAATATCGTGTTTTTCCTGTTTTGAGTGATTGAAGTCAAATGCATACCGCGAGCTGATGGAGAGGAATTTTTGAAAACTGAAGGAGGTTTTTGTTCCTAATATACCCATCTACAAAAACCTCTCTCAGTTTTGCAACAGCTATCAAGGATTGAAAGATTCAGTTTAATCTTTGCAGCCTATTTTCCAGGGATTTTAAAGATTTAATATTTTCCTGTTTTAGTGTTCATCTTGCGGGGCAGATTCTGATTGACTGGAGATGAATTTTTAAAAACCCAGAGAGTTTTTTGTCCATCACGGACCCATTTACGAAAATCTCTCTCATTTTGTACACAGGTGTCACCAATTGAGAGATATGGAAGCTTCTTTGACACCTATTTTCCAGAAATTCGCCATATTTGCCAGGAATCCGATTTACTATTTTTAGTTAATTAGTTGAGTTAGTTAGTTAATGTAACTGCTCAGTGGTTTCAATTTCGACCCAATGAAGGGGAAATAGAACCACTTCTTTGTAATTATAAAAGAGGGACAAAGGGTCATTGAGAGGGTTCTGATTTTTGGGAGCATCAGGAGGTCTGCTAGCTGCTTGTACTTTCAGACTTATTCAGTGATAGGTACTGTAAACTCTTATATGCATTTATTGATGAAACTATGAATATATGACTCTATACCCTTCATTTGATCTGTGTTGGCTTCATTTTGAACTTATTTAGTTTCATGAATGACAAATTCATTGCTGGTTGATGTGTAATTTCTAGTGGTGCTTGTCCTTTATGTGTGAACTTCATTACAGTCTTTTGTTGGATTCTGTGATATATATACATCTTCATCGATATGTGTGTATGATTTAGTTGTTGCTTATTTGCTGAATGTATTCCCTTTATGCTCTTGACGTTTGTGACAAAAAACATATAAAACAAAACCCTAAACCCTAGTTTGATTTGAATTTTACTCTTGAGATTGTGTTGGCTTGTTACCCTAGCCTTAGTAACAATTTCTGGCACAAACAGAACCCAAAATAGAAGTGCCACAAGGGGGGCAACTTCCAACTGTCAATAATGCTGGAATTGAAACTTTAACTTGCAAAATTTTCTGAATTAAAAATACTGAAATTTTAAAAAGATTCTGTAAAGGGAACAGAAATTATGTTGCAGAAAGGCTGTAGGGAAGTGAGGCTGCAGGTAGGACAGAGGGCTGTTTAAATGTAGAAAATATTGCAGCAAAAGGGGTTGGGCTCAAATTAGGGAAAAAGTACAGAGATCAGACCGCGGGTCGGTGGCAAATCGGAACAGGCGGACCGCGGGTTTGAGGGAAACAGACGCGGTCAGGTCACGGCTTTCGGACCAACAGATGTGGTCGGGACGCAGGAAATAGGGAAAAAGACGCAGTCGGGTTGCGGCAAAAAGCCTAACAGACGCAGTCGGGACGCGGGAAAGAGGCTGAAAGCCGTAGTCGGGATGCGGGAAAATGGCCGACAGGCGCAGTCAGATCGCAGCAAACAGGCTGATTAGCCACGGTCGGATCGCAGGTAACAAACTTGCATCCGCCGGCAGGGCGTCGGAAACAGTCTGAGAGCCGCGGTCGGGTCGCAGGTAAAGGCCTGAAAGACACGGTCGGGACGCAACTGCAGAGGGAAAAAACGCGATGTGCGGCGGCCGAAAGGGACAGCCGAAAGGAAAATTTTTTCTAAACTGAAACCAGAAATTCAAAATCTAGGGGAGTCGCCAAAACTGTGGCTAGCGTTTTACCCCTAGCTTGTGCAAATGAGCACCTACTAAGGAGAATGGACTCCTTAGTAGCAGTTCAGTAAATGTAAATAATTAAGCTAAAACAGAAATAGAGAAAACTACTCTAAAACATGTGCATGAAACATAGACAACAAATTTAAATAATGGTTTTATATTGATATTACCTCCAATGTGGAGGTTGATGAAGCCCTTGCAATGTCCAAGAGGGTTGCTCCAAGCTCCAATGTGCTCCTTCTCTTTCTCCAATGGTGGAAATGGGCCAAAAGGGGCTCTCAAGGTGAAAGTAGTTCGATGGTGAACTAGGGTTTCGAGAGAGATTTTGGCAGAGTAAGGGTATACTTGATTGTGGATATGGAATAAGGGATCTCCATCACCTATTTATAGTTTTTTGGTGGTGGAGTGCTGATCCATGGTTTTAGGAAACACATGGTTTAGGGCAGCTGTATAGGGTTTTTTCCTCCTTTTCCTCATTATTTTATATTTTTTATTCCCTTTTTAGGGTATTTTGCTATTTTTGGAGGAAAAGGGGTTTTTTAGCCTTTTTGAGGCTATTTTGAGGGTTTTGTGGCCTTTTGGAGGCATTTTAGGCCCTTTGGAGGCTTTTTAGTGGGATTTTTTGGGTTTCTAAGGGAAATATGGTAGGAAAATGGACAAATGAGCCATATAATGTGGTAGATGAGGTAGTGAACAATTTTTGGGTGTTAACAATGCCCATATGGAGGGAAGCGGTCAGTAGACTAGCACGACATTGTACTCAACCTGGTTGTTGGTAGCAACTCCTATGCACACTCCATCAAGGTGGATGAGCTCATGTGACGAGGAATATAAGACACAAGCTACAGAGGCGAGGTTCGAGGACCAACGACTTGCGCCATCGGCAAAGCCAATGTATTGTAGTGGGAGGGAGCCCATCCGTGATCATGTAGGGTAATCAAAATGTAAGGTCATAGATAAAAAAAGGGTGGGAAACAAAAAGGGGAATGAAACTGTACAAAAGGGGACTAGTGGGTCCTCAAAAAGGGTGTTATGGATAGAAGTGTCTAAGGTACAACCCATTCTGAGGGTTGTGCAAAGGGGTCCCTTCAGAATCGGTGAGGATGTATGCCCCATCTCCCAAACAGGTATGCACAATGTATGGTCCTTTCCACATGGATTCAAATTTTCCTTTCTCGGTCTTATCGTGTGCTTGGTCATAGACTAGGACAAGGTCTCCTTCCCTGAAATTGCGTGGGTGAACGTGTTTATCATAACCTACTTTGGAGCAATTTTTTGTGGCTTTGATGGTTTGAAGGGCCGTCCGACAATCCTCGTTAACCTGTTCCAAAAGGATTAGGCACTGCTCAAGTGGGGAGGTGTCAGGAACGAGTTCTATGGCTATGTGCAGGGAGGGAATCTAGCACTCTATGGAGAGAACCGATTCGACACCGTGGACCAAGTGAAAAGGGGTGAACCCTGTGGCGATCTTAGTGGAAGTGCGATAAGCCCAAAGTACTGGAAATAACATATGGTGCCAATTGGACTTATGGCGATTTACGGTACGTTGAAGAATGATCTTCAATATTTAATTGATGGCCTCGATCTGACCATTCCCTTGAGGGTAATAGGTGGAAGAGTATTGATGCTTGAATTTAAGAAGGATGGACAATTCCTTCCAGATGGAGTCTTCAAAGTTGCCACCATGGTCAGACACTAGTTGTTGGGGGACACCGACTCGCGTAATGACATGATTAAAGAAGAAACGAGTTGCGGTGTCGACTTTGCAGTTGAATGTGGGCAGGGATTCATCCCATTTGGTGAAGTAATCCACAGCGACAATGATGTACTTATGGCCACTTGCCGAGGTTGGGTTGCATTCCATGAAATCGATGGCCCATTTGCAAAAGGGGCCAACAGTGACGACTGGGTGAAGGGGGGCGGGTGGGGTCCTTGCCTTGGGTGCAAAGAGTTGGCAGTTGTGGAAATGTTTTACATGTTCTTTCCGTGCACTATCTTCTTGGATGAGCACCCCAAAGATGACGTATTCGGATGCCGAAACGTACAGGATAAAATCCTTGGTGAAATCCAGTGGGGAGATCAAAGGGGCATTAGTTAGGGTTGTTTTGAGGGCTGTAAAGGCTGCTTGAGCTTGCTCATCCCAAACAAAGGGGCTACAGGTGTGGAGTAAGTGGAGGAAGTCTTGGATCGTCATGGCATATTTAGGAACAAAGCGGCGGAGAAAGTTGGCTTTCCCTTGTAGAATTTGTAACTGACGTACGGTGCGAGGGGGGGGTAGGTCCAAGATGGATTGGAATTTTAAGGGGTCGACCGTTATCCCTTTCTGTGACATGATAAATCCTAAAAACTATCCTGCAGGGACGAAAAAGACACACTTGGGAGGGTTGAAGCGGATTATGTATTTACAACACCAGAGAAAAACTTGTCGGAGGTCATTTAGGTGGTTAGATCGTTCTTTGGAGTGAGCAGTAAGGTCATATAGGTAAACCAGGATGATATGGGTTAGGTCGTGAAAGCATTATGTCATGGCTCATTAGAAAGTGGCACCCGCGTTCTTTAGACCAAATGGCATGACCCGGTAGGAAAATGTGCCCCATGGGGTGGTGAATGCGGTTTTATATTGGTCTTCTTTCTGAATATGTATTTGGTTGTACTCGAAAAAGCCGTCCATAAAGGAGAGGACTTCATGTCCGGCACAAGCATCAACAACCTGGTCGATGAAAGGTGTGGGAAAGTTGTCTTTGGGACTTGCTTGATTGAGATCTCAAAAATCTGTGTAAACACGGAGAGTGCCCTATTTTTTGTTGACAGGTACAGGGTTGGACACCCAGGTGGTGTAAGCGATGGGATAGATGAATCCAGCTTTCTGGAGCTTCTCAATTTCAATTTTGACTGCAGGGAATTTGGAGGGGTGAATTGGTCTCTGCTTCTTGCAAACAGGTTGGACCTTAGGCCATGTGTCGATGTGGTGTTCTATGATAGTAGGATCTAGGTCGGGCATCTCAATGTAGGACCAAGTAAAGACATCACGGAACTCCTATATTTTTTTTTTGGCTTCCCTTATTTTGTATTCCGTACAAGTGGCCCCTAAGGTGATGATCTCGGGTTGGCCACTCGGGCGAGCAATGTCTACTTGTGTGATGGGAGAAATATTTTCCATGTTTCCTTCCTCGAAGGCGTCAGGGGCAGGAATAGGATTCTTGAACCAATCGACCTTCTCGGGCAGGAAGTCTTTTGTTTCAATTGCTAGTTGGTTGGCTACGATAGGGGTGGACTCACCGGGGATGAAATATGATCGATGGTGCATGTCATCCCATGTGTAGTCTGGTTTCGTAAGGGCTTCAAGGATTTCCTTGTCGTTGCGGAAGTGCTGAGTAATCAATTCATATGAGGGAGGGGTAGCTGTTGAAGGAGAGTCATCCCTATTGACTGTAGAGATCATGTATATGGTATTGACTTCTTTCGAGGGGGAAGGTGTTGGAGGTTGAATTTCTTCAATGGTAGGAGGGGATGTATCTAGGTCGGCATTATTCAACTCGTAGAGAGCTGCTCTGTAATTCGGGAGGTCGGGACAGTGGTGTGAGTAGTGACCATATATTTCGCAGATGGCCCAAGCATGATTAGTACGTAATCCCTTGTTGCGCTGATGGGATGGGGGGTTTAGTATGACTACGGGGATGTTGGGGTCATTGTCCAAGGTCTGCATGTGTTTTTGGAGATTGGGTAACTGCAGACAGTTGTGGGTAGCATGGCCAATATCGTCACACAAGGAGCACTTAGGGGGTGCTCGGGGGGGGTGGTTGGGGTGCCACTAGTTTTCTTGTCGGTGGGGCAGTATAGTTTTGCAGGCCTCTGCCCCAAGTGTTTTTTGGTGGTGGTGGAGGTTGTGTAGCATATGTGGATGCTGCACTAGAAGGGGGATGGTTGGGCATGTTCGCCACTCCTGGTAGTGGGCGGTTGGAAGTGTTAATAGGTTGAACTGGCTGAAGAACGACCTGTGGTGTTGGTGTAGGATTAGGGGCGGGTAAGTACCACACGGGAAGTCCTAGGGTTAATCCAGGGAGGTTCAAAGTGGCCATCACCGGTGAAATTATCACTCCAGATGGTGGAAATAAAAATGGGATCGTATCGATAGGTGTCACCCCAATGTAATTTGGTACCAATTGTGGTTGCGGTAGTAAAGACGGTTGCTGGTTGGGCGTTGTGTGGTTGGAGGAAATTGTGCAAAGATCTGATATCTCAGTTATCTTTAGAGGGGGTGGAATGGATTGGAACGTCGAAGTCATGGGTGACTCCAAGTATAATCCGGGTCCAACTATGGAGACTAACGATGTAGGAGCATTGTGCACGGGTTGCTCGATCATGGGGAGAACATTCTTGGGAGTAGCGGGGGCGTTGGGATCATAGTATGTTATTTGGTCAATCTTGACCACACGTCCCTCATGCGGGAACATCATGATGCAAAAGACGGATGAAGCAATGGCCTTCATAGCATACATGTAACTAGGACCAAGTAAGAGGTTGTAATCAAGCTGTGCATTGATAACCTCTATATCGATTAGGACCGTTTTGCCGACTAAATGGACAAGAACATTGGTCAAAAGGCCCTCAGGTTGGGCTGCGCGACCATCATAAGCTCTTAATGTGGTTGTTGATGGATGTAGAGTGGGGGATCCGAGCTTCTGCCAAACAAACGTTGACATAACGTAGGTGGAGGCCCCTTCATCGATGATACATCGATGGATGACTAAGTTCCGAACTGATACAGAGACTTGAAAGGCTAATGTTGAAGGAAAATGTGGTTCAACTTGGTCTAAGTCAAATGCCATCAGTCAAGAGTCGTTAGGGTCTGTCGCGTCGATGGAGGATAATAATAGTTTCCTTTGTGCAGGGAAGTTTTTCAAGACTTCCAATGCAGACATAGCCGCAGGGGATTCTGCTAGATCTTCTATGATATTATAATTTGTTGCGGCATGAGCGTTATGATTGTTGTTGATCCGTCATAGTGGGAAACGAGAGGCTTTATGGGCCCCATTGCCGTGTGGTGGGGGTAGTAGTATTAATGGGGGGGGTTTCGGGATTAGGCCCGTATTGATTTCGACACTTTTGAAGGTTGACGTATGTTGATGACATCATGAGGAGATGGTGAGTACTCGAATCCGTGGGTTGGTTTGTCTATGTAGCATATTTGATTTGCGGAGGTGGTTGTACGGTTCCTCGAGGAGGAGGTAGTGGTTGAGCGTTTACTACTCCTTGCGTGGGAAAGGGATTTTGTAGCACCATGGGGGGTGGCTAGGGGTTGGGTTGTGTCGGGGTAGCAGCTTGTCCTTGGTGTTGGGCATTGTATGTCCAAAGTTGACGAGCACGATCTAAATGCGGACAATTGTGCATATAGTGACTGTATACCCCACATATGGAACAAGGATGATTCGTTCGTCGGTTGGGAATCTTGCCCTGAAGAGGTGGTCTGTCAGAGTTTTGTTCAGGTGGGGTGGCGTTGTTGTTATTCGGGGGATTTGGTTGTTGACCACCCTAGTCCTGAGGTTGGTTATTCCTCCTGTTCCGTCCTCTGCCCCTATTTTTTTGGCCTTGCTGGTTGCGTTGAGCAGGCTGATTTTGCTATGGGTGTTATTACGTGTAAACTTGGCCTTGGGGATTGGGAGGATTCTGTGGTTGAGCAGGTGGTGAAGGTGTCGGCGTTGGGTAGTAACTGAGATGTGCTGTGGGTTGGGTTGGAGTTGGTGGGGTCGGTTGTGGATGATAAGCTGGAGGAACTGGTGGTTGTACAATTGGGGCTTGCGGGGGGTAGTAAGCTTGTTGGACTTGGGGGTGTGAATGGGTGGGCGGAGTTGGGTGTTGATAAAATGTAGGTTGTCCCATAGGAGAATCATAAGGTGGGGGTGCATGGCCATAACACTGCGGTGGGCATGATGGTCCATGGATATGAGGAGGTCTAAGACCGGGGCGTATGAAGTAGTCGCTCCAGAATGGGACATGGCGTGTGAGAGGTCGGGTCCGCTAGTAGCAGGCATAGCTATGTACGGTTGAGGGCGTGATGCCACATGCCCAATGATACCATCAGCAGCATGGGATGACCTAGGCTGAGTCGGCACGGGGGGCATAAGGTAAAATAGAATATAGATAACCGGACTGGGCATTGATGAGGTCAAACTATTGAGCTTTGAGAATTGCTTCTTCCTCAGAATGGGGTCACTCAGATGCCACATCCTTCGCGATGGTTGGTATGATAGATTTGAGGAACTAGTCTAAAAAGATCCTATCATACAACTTGATCTTGCATAATGTACGTCGTTTACACCATTCATGGATGTGGTATGTGATGTGTGTGGCGGTGTTCTGTTTGCAAGACAAGAGGATCTCTACACCGGCATCGTAACGAATGGGTAGTTGGAAGATATGCAGGAAAGTGGAGGCAAGGGATGTGAATGCAAGGTGGGTCCCATGAGGTTGGTCAATATACCACTTGGCTGCAGCTCTAGTAAGGGTTCTCTGTAGTAGTCGAAGGTGAATGGAGTCGTCCACGATGGAGTTAGAGGAACACCATAGGTGGAAAGATATGATATGATTTTGAGGGTCTTCTCCTCCCTTTGCCTCAAATTTGGGTACATCCAAGGGGAGTTTGGTGGGAATAGGAGGCCACATAGGATCATGTCGTATTGGATCATTAGTCAACTTGGCCAAGTTGGGGAGGTTCAGACTAGCCATGAATGGAAAACTAGCGGGAAGGTGAGTTGGAGTTGGTGGGGGAAGTGTGTTTGCCGCGGTGGTGATGGTATGGCCACTACCCCGAATGTGTGGGGCAATGGTGTGGGACATAGCGGCCATTGTGGAGGTGATGCCCCCAATGTGTGGGGCGACGGTGTGGGCCATGGAAGCCATGG
Organism: Larix kaempferi; assembly: GCA_027924585.1. Classification (NCBI taxonomy): domain Eukaryota; kingdom Viridiplantae; phylum Streptophyta; class Pinopsida; order Pinales; family Pinaceae; genus Larix; species Larix kaempferi. The sequence continues at coordinate 10,293,350 of BSBM01002204.1, read as the reverse complement.
TGGAGGTGCTACCCCAATGTGTGGGGTGACAGTGTGGGCCATGGAAGCCATGGTGGAGGTGCTAACCCCAATGTGTGGGGCAATGGTGTGTGTCATGGAAGCCATGGTGGAGGTGCTTCCCCAATGTGTGGGGTCACGGTGTGGGCCATGGAAGCCATGGTGGAGGTGCTGCCCCCAATGTGTGGGGTGACGTTGTGGGCCATAGCAGCCATGGTGGAGGTGCTTCCCCCAATGTGTGGGGCAACGGTGTGGGCCATCGCAGCCATGGTGGAGGTGCTGCCCCCAAGCATGACACTAGTCATTGCTGGATTTGTACTAGTAACTAAGACACTACCCATTGGGATGGATGTAGTGGCATTGATGGTAGGCATAGGGCCTGTTGACAGTGTGACTATTGAGGTGGTATCTGGATGAGTGGTGGGTCCTCCGCCAACCATCCCACAGAAAAAGGGGTTGGAATTCATGCCGACTAAGGGGCTAGATGGAGCCAACTGTGTGGTGTGTTCTGGTTCTGAATCAGATGTGGTATAACGGGCGTCTGTGACGGGGAGAGCCAAGTAGACCGTGCTGTGTGGGTTGGCCCCGTTCGCACCGAGACTGTCTTTGGGACTTAATGATGACAATGAGGGTATTCCGAGTGAAATGTGATGAATGAAAAGCTCAAAAAATACTAGTGCAACCATGTGTGCAGAAGGACAGCATAAAAAAGGCGGTGCTCAGGCCAACAACAATGCTCAAAATGCGCATTGCAACAGCTGTGCTGCAATCACACAGAGCAGTAAAAAATGGTCAGAATACCAACAGACAAAGGCTCCTAAAAAGAGAAAAAGGTGTACTCACTAGAGTCAGGGGAGGTAAGGGAGCATGTAAACACCTAATCTAGAAGGTATGTTGATTCGAACTCTATGTATCCTCTGTAGGGTGATGAAATCCTGGTCAGATAATACGAAAAGTGGAATCAAAGGCCAATGATATCCCCCTACCGGGAGCGACACCGAGTAGACAATCCTAGAAGAAAGGCAACTAAGATACCCCGTTCATGACACGTTTGGTTGGGTGAATATGCAGTATTGTTGTATCACCGCTGTAGTGGCATAAGGGTGGTACAATGAGAACTATGAAAGGTATCCTTCGGTTATTGAATGGATTGCGGTATTCCACTCAGGCTTCTGGAACCAATCTGGCTACTTCAACCCTCCTAAGGGAGAGGCCTTCCCGATAAATTGGTTTTAAACTGTGTCAACAAATACTAAGGGATTTTGGCACCCTAGATGACAACAACTATGTCTCAGATGTAAGTGGCAAAGGGGTGTTATTTGGATACCTATCCCCCTTGCCCTACCTAGCTACCAAATTCTTCTGTGTTCCCCAAGTGGGGTTAAAAGTTGGTTGAGTTAAGTAGTTTTTTAAGGCTCACTTGAGTTAGGTGTTAGAGTATGTGCAATGATAATGTTGGCAGTTAACTAGTAAATAAAAATATGGCTTTTAAATGCTATTAAAATGGAAACAATGCTAGAAATTGAATGTTGATTCAAAGACTTAAAACAATATGTATATATATATGTATATATATTTTAAAACAACTAAAAGAGAAAAAAGTAAAAATCAAAGCATGGCTAAGGGCTTGCTCAGTGTGGTGTGTAGCGCGACTATGGCACCGAAAGATCTGGTGTACAGCACAATGTTCAGGAATTTGGGTGCGGTGCAGCGCGGGTACTAGCGAGAAAGTCTTCGTTTGCAGTGCAAATTATGGGTTGGAGGATGTGGTGTGCAGGGCACTGTTTGTGGAGATTTTTGCGGTGCAGGCGGGGTGTGGCAGCGCACAGGTAGCAAGGAATGTTGCCTTTTGCAGCACAATTCACGTGGGGGTTACTATGGTGGAAACCACAGTAGTGGTTGGTCTGGCCTGCGGCGCTTATCGTGTATACGTCGCGGTAGTGAGCGGCGCCACTCTAGTGAAGGGACGAGGCTGTGGGAAAGTTGGTGTGAGTCGCGGTGTGGTCTGCGAGCAGGACAGGGGATTTACGCGGTGCAGTCCAATTGAAAGTGGCAAATAATCGCAGTTGAGACCGCAAACTGGTAAGCCTCAGTCACGTTTTAAGTTGCAGCAAGAGGCTAAGAAGCCAATGTGCAGACCGTGCAAAGATGAGGAAAATATGCGGTGTGGACCGCTAATAGATAACAAAAAACTTGCGTTTTGGGTCGCGGCAAAAGGCTAAAGAGCCGATGTGCTAACCGCACAAAGGTGAGGAACAAATGCGGTGGGGACTCCGAACAGATCAGGAAAGCTTGCGTTTTGGGTCGCAAAAAAAGTCTAAGGAGTTGTTGTGCAAACCGTGCGAAGGTGAGGAACAACTGCGGTTTGGACCGTAGTTATCAGTGAAAAACACACGGTTTTCTGCCCGACTGCAAACTGGTTGCAACCGTACAGGAAAACCCAAAAGACTAATAAACTAAGCAAGTAAAACTAGAAAACAGGACTGGAAAGGGAAATATCAATAAAACTAAACTTGTTAGAGAGGGGTTTAGACATTGGAGTCGCCAAACTGTGGCTGGGGTTTTAGTCCCTGCCTGTGCAAGTGAGCACCTGTTAAGGATTATGTAATCCTTAACAACAGTGTGGAAGTAATTAACAGTAAACTAAATACAAATGATGGAAGCAAACGACATTAAACAGTAAACCTGAGCTCAAACATGTGCATGAAATAAAATATAACTTGGAACAACAAACGATAAACTTGCAAAAACTGTAAAATAAAGAATCTTTTTTTTATTATAGGCGAGCAAAGGGCTTGCAAAAAATATATTTACCTCAAAGATGAGACTGGCGGAGTTCTGGCGGTGTGCTCTGGAGCTCCTTACTTTGGTACTCTTCTCTCCAATGCTTGGAAGCTGGCTAAAATTTTTATCTCAAGGGAGGCCAAAAAGCACAAAGATGGATGGCTTAAGGCTTTGAAAAACTTCAGCAGCATGAGGGTAGAGTGATTGGGGATTATGAAATGAGGGGCCTCCACCCCTATTTATAAACATGGATTAGGGTTTTAGGGCTTTTTCTCTATTTTTGTTTCTTTTTTTTCTTTTGGGTTTTATTCCCTATTTGTTTGATTTTGACCCTCTTTTGGGGTTTTGGTATGTTTCTGAGGGAATTTTTGGGTATTTTTAATATCCATTTGGGTTTTATGGGGTTTTGGAGGTGAGGTTGGTAGGAAATTTGGTCGACAAAGGTGTATGTCCAAAGGGATGAGTTAGTGAGCACTTTTTTGGTGTTAACATACATCCTACTTAACGTAGTAATATATGACTGTACATTTTGTATCCAATGCATAAGCAGATTCTGCAAATAAATACACCCTTTTTAATTAATCAGGAATAGATCCTAATTGTCTTTTATCCCCATCTGCGTGGACACATAAAGAATATGGGACTTAAGGGTTTATAAAAAAATTTATGGCATGACATGTAAACACTTGGTTTACATGTTTTCCTGCCTCTCTCAAGCTGATACCCATCAATTAAATCATATTTTTGTCCAGTTGCAAATACCAGAACTAGGTTTAACCACACAGTAGATATAGACCATAAATATTTCAGGCATTTACACTTAGATCATAACACTGTATAATGTTACAAAGATCTAGAATTTTAAAGTAGAACTATACTCATAAATCAGTCTAACCAAAGACATATAAAAAGATCTCAAATAATGAAGCATTTAACAGTAGACCAGAAATGAACATAAACAAATTGATGTATTATACATAGAATTATCCAATAGGGTAGCAGATAGACTTAGCTGAAATTTGTAGACCATTGGAACCAAGCACAAACCTCCCAGCTTTAGACCAGCAAGTACTCCTTGCTTTTAGGTCACCCCCAAGCTGAGTTCATAATCCCCTAGGTCAATGTATAGATTTTAAGTTACCCTTAACTTGTTTTTGTTGATTAAATTGTCATTGATGCCAACAATTGAATCTTGGTGCGCCCTCATAGAGCCCCTAAGGGTTAGTGTTTGGTTTGTGGTTGTCTGTGTCAAGAGGAGACCTTTTGACTTTGTCCAAGCCCAAGCTTGAAGCCCTTGGAAGCCTTGGGACAATGCCAAAAGCCCTGGCTAGCCATTAACTCAGTTGAGCACTCCTACATTGTATCCTTGCTCCTGGTTGTATTTTCATGGATGGTCTTTGGATTGCTTGCACTTGTTCTAGTCTCTTGATTGGTTGTTGATAGATGGTATGGTCATACTTGATGCTTGTTGATCTTTGATTGTGTACTTGTATCCTTGTCCATACACTTGTTGAGAAGTCTAAGCACTTACATTTGATGATATTTGTCCTTAAGCCCACATACCTAGGCCTTGGAGCCCTCACCTTCCATCAAGTAAACCTTGAAGCATTTGTCTTGTTTGTATCATGATGATGCCCTAATATAGATGGTTTTGAAACCCCTAACATTGTAATGGAGCCCATGGAACCCTTGCACATGGTTGAAACAATATTAAACCTAATAATGATACCCCCCCAAAATAATAATAATAATAAAAGACAATGTACCATTGAAAAAAGTCTTGAACCCACACATGTGGTAACCTTGTATCCTTGATGATAATGGTCATGATGATAATCTTGATGTGGTCATGAAGCCCTTGGACGTGGTAGTATGTCCTTGATATCCTTAATGATGACCTAGGATGATAGAACCCACGTAGCCTTCAAAGAATACCTCTCGCTTGATAATAATGAAGTCATATAACCCTTGTGCATGGCCTTAAAGCCCTTATAAGTGCTTAAAGAAACATTCCATAAGTTATCAAGTCAAATCTGACGTCCTGTACAAATTGAATAATTTAAGAATGAAGGACCTTTTATTTGCAAATAATCCCCTCATAAGATGACAGCCCTTGTCATGCCGTTTCCAATGGTAGGTGGCACGTCACATGGTTCCTCACGGTTGAAGAAATATAAATTTTTGAAGTTGAAGTATTTTCACCCTTATTGTGAAGTCGGCCAGCCTTGAAAGATATTTTTAATTAATCAAAATTATATATTTATAATATCAGGTCAGCCCAATCAAACTCCACGTTGGAATATATATAAATACACACTCATTCCATTCATTTAATACACAACATTTTCAAGAATCAAGCTCTGAAATTTTCGGATTGTCTGAGGCAGCTACAGAGAAAAAGCAGTGAAATTTGTTTTAGAATTCTTCTATGAAATTCGGCGGTGAATTAGAGCACTAATTTTTGGCTGATAAACTGAAGACTGTGGCAGCGAAGGAGCAGGAGAAGGGTCTTAAAATTCGGGCATACTATCCACAGGAGCAGCAGCAAATTTAGACTGTCTAAACCTCTGCAAAAATTCGGACTATGTTTTTTCCCTGTGAATTTCGGACTGTTTCTCTACATAATTTTGGGGCTACCTTTTCTCCAAAAATATGAACTGTCTGCCCCTGTAAAATTTCAGACTGTCTCAGCACCAAAAGAAAAAATTCAGACTGTGTCTCCTCTCTGCAATTTCGGGATGCTTCTGTGTTCTATTCTGGACTGTCTCTATAATATTTTCGGGTTGCTTCCATGATGAACTCGGACAACACAATCTCTGATTTCTCATAAGCCCAGTAAGTTAATTAATTTTAAAACCTTGAGTATGATGTGAATGTTGTACATACAAAGTTGGATTGCACAGAGTTTTTGTATATTGTTGAATTGCTAAGTATGTTGTTGTTTAATTAAGTACAGAGTTGTCAAGATAATTGATCTATGAAGTACTTAGCATTACTCTCATAGCAATTTCTTAGTAGTGTTGGTAAAATTGAAAAATTGAGTAAGCCAAGTTGATGCAGATCTGACATGATGTCATTGAATCAGAAGTATGATAAGATGACCTTGGAGTGACTGTGACAATCCTTATAAATCTTGTGCAAGTGGGATATAATAGACCTTGACATTTTGAATTGACAGACGTTAGTAAGTGTGATGAAAAACCTGATTGAACAGAGCTTGCATAAATACCGACTTGACAGTCTTAGAATGACCTTGTACATGGTATACAAAGTGACGTTGTCAAAGGACAGCCTTTGAATTTGTATGATTCTGATTTTTCTTGCGTTAAGAATTTTTACTATAGTACCTTGAGAGTGCTGTGGCTGTGACCAAAAATTGCTCTTGTAAAATGTTGGATAGATGAATGAAGTTGTTAACTTTAGATGTTTGCTGGTTGTTGAAGCTTGACTTAATTTGAGTTGACCATATTTGGATTCTTGATTTAATTTGACTTGTGTGTGCACTATGTGATGACCTAAGTGGAGTTAAGACTTGATCAATCAAGTAGCTAAGACTTGTGATGACTGAACCATTGACAAGACTAAGCCTTGTTTTGTGTTCTTTGACAAGTACTCCTTTTTGCAAGTTTTATTAAGCAAGGTTGATTGATTTGACAATATTGACATGTGACTGAAATGGTAACACTTCTTGATTGAAGTTGAAATTGATTTGTGATTGACTAAGTTTGACATTGTTGATTAAGTGTGTCTTAGGTTTTTTTATTGTTTGTTTGAAGTTGTTTGTCAAGATCTGCTTGACTAAGTTGTTTGTCAATTTGAGAGATTGGTTATGATGTCATTGGACTAAGTATGATTGGGTGAGTTAAGTCATGATCGTGTTGTAACTGTACTATCTTGAGTTGATATTGACCAAGCAAGAAAACAGGAGTAGTTGTGGTTAGGTATTTGATTAGATTGACACAGGTACATATTTAATTTTTCATAGGTTTAATTGAGCAGGATTAGCACAAGTTGCTATATGTGCAGTTGGTCTGACTCAGATTGGCTGAGTTGTATGAGCAGTTGGTTTGACCTAGGTGGTATGGTATATAGTTGATTGAACTCAGATTTATTGGTTCAAATAATGTGAACAGATAGATTGATTGGTACAGCTAGATCAGACAGATTGATGTGTACAGCCAGATTGGACAGGTTGATTGCACAGGTTGATAAGCAGTGTTACACAGTTTTGGTGTAGTTCTTAGTGGACAGTTGATGAGAAGTGGTCAGTTCATGAGCAGTGACAGTGGTTGTGCATTGTGGTACAGATTGTACAGTGTGGTACAAGTGTTGGATAGCAGGTCCACAGGATCAGTGCGGTTTGTGGTTCACTAGTTTAGTTTCTATCTTCATATCAGGGTGGCAGGATGGGGCAAGGAAATCTAGGGAGTTAAGGTTTCCTTCAGGTTGTAGCCTGTAAACCAGGGGGTTGTAGCCTCCTTCCAGTTGTAGCTGGAGAATTGAAGTCTTTGTAACAAAGGGGGTTGTTGCCTCCTTCTAGTTGTTGCTGGTAAATTATTATTATTAAGGCTTCCGTGGTTTTTCCCCCAAGACTTGGGTTTCCACGTAAAAATCTTGTGTACTGTGTTTTGCTATGCTTCCTATGTGATGATGATATGATGATATGTGATGATGAGCTGTAATTGTTAATAATGCTGATGATATAATGATAATGTGATAATACATTAATGAATGATGTATTGAATAGGAATTTGATGATTGTTAAAGTTGAAAAAGTAATAAAAAGCTATACACATTGTTCACCCCCCCCCCTCTCAGTGTGCTCGGTGTGTCCAACAATTGGTATCAGAGCGAGTCCTTCACAAAAATTTTTACTAGCTTGAAGGAGATCCTTGACACACCATGGGGTTTTCAGTGAATGGATTGTCTTGTGGGACAAATTACTTGATTTGGAAAATAAGAATGCAGGCTTATCTTGAAGGAGAAGGCAGGTGGGCATGGCAGTAAGTGCTTATTGGGTACAATCATCCGAAGAAAGTGAAAACAACAGCTTAGAAGAAAGAAAGGAAAAATAATTCAATGGATATGGAATCCATTCTTGAAGGCTTATCAGATTCCATAAAAGAGAAGATTGGAAAGTGCAACACTGCTAGGGAACTATGGCTCAAAATAGAACATCTCTACTCCTCTAAGGAACATGAAGAAGAAGTTATGAAACTCATGACTGCAAATCTGACGGATCTCCAAAAGAAGAAAATAGGAAAGTGCAACTCAATTGAATAATTGTCACTGAAGTTAGATCAAATCTACTCCATTGAAGAACAGAAAGTAGAAGACAACTCCATAGAAAGGTCAGTACAAGATCCAGGTAAGTATGAAGGTAAGTCTCCTGAGCACCCTATTTTTAATGTTTCCAAAGAGATATGTTTATCAGGTATAGAAGATAAGAGCCATCTTGAATTCATAGAATGTAATACCTCGGAATGTGATGAATCTCATTGTTCCCCGATAAATGATGAAAATGAAAGTCTAAACAATGATATTACTAATGCTTTGCAAAAGGTTGAGAAACTTTGTGAACAGAACCAGGTATTGCAAGAGCAATTGGACAGATCTGAGAAGAGGAATCAAGAAGATTGTGAGAAGGCCACACAGACTATAGTTGATCTAAACCTCCAAGTTGAAGAAGCTATCAGAATCAAAGAAGCTATATCTAACTCTCTGAAGGATCAACTTGAGAAGTCAACTGCTGAAAATAAAAGGCAATCAGAAGAAATTGACAAGCTCAAAAGACAGCTAGAAGATAAGGAGAAAGAATTGACTCGCAAGCTTCAAGACAAAGATAGTGAGATCAATACCTTTTTTGAAAAATTGCAGAAGGAAAGTACTGCCAGTCAAAAAGGTGATTTAAGTGACAAAAAGGGAATTCATTTTAGTCATGAGATTGAAGAGAAACTAAGAAGAAAACAAGAAGTTGAAATCAAATCCTTGAAGATAGAATTACGAAAGGTATGTTTGACGAATTTTGAATTTGAAAAGGAACTCTCAGAACTCAGAAAAGAAAATCAAGAAATAAAAGGACAACTGCAAAAATCTCATGAGAAAGATCAGAACTCAAAAGGACAAATGAAAGACAGTATTGTCGTTGATCTGAAAGAACAGATAGAAGAAGTCAATAAAATTGAAGAAGACCTAACAAGACAACTCCAAGAAAAGATAGAAATTTGTCAAAAGCAAGAATTGAAGATTCTCTCTCTAAAGGAAGATCTGAACAAGATAGATGCTCAATTGAAAACAAATTCAAAGATCGAAAAGAACATTGAAGAAAGTGAAAGTAACTGGGAAAAAGAAGAAAAGGCTAATAGTTATACAGCTATTTTCAGTAGATTCCATGATCAGCAAGATTCAAGGAAGAATAGAAACAGAGAAGCTAAATCACAAAGAAAATCCTTTGCTCAGGGATATCCCATGATGTTCAGTGGTCACTTCTACAAGTGTAACAACTATGGTCACAAAGCCATCCATTGCATAGCTCATGAAAAAATCACTCTAGAAAGTAATCAAGTTACATCTTTTGTTCAATGTTATAGCTGCCATCATTATGGTCATTTTGCAAAGCATTGCAGAATGCAGGGAGAAGTTAAATTTTGGAGAAGAAAGCAAATTCAATCGAATATCATGAACAACAATCAGTCTACCAAAGTATGGATAATAAGGTCAATAGATTTCCCCATTGATCAAAACAAAAATGATGAAATTTTTGGAAAAAAACCAATACCATTTTGAATAATATCGATCAGTAACGTGAACTATACAAAGAATGTGTAAAAGGAGCTATGTACCTGATTATCATGGATTGATATCAATGATCACACTCTTCTCAGTATCCTATAGCAGTTGGTTCCAGCATACAAGTAGCAGTAGTGCCCAGTGTTGAATATTGTAACTTCTAAGAATATTATATTTGTACATTATTATTCCGGAGATGTTTTGTCCCTCCAAGGTGACTCTATTATGTATCCGGAGATGTTTATTCCTCCGATGGTTTGTGGTAACTAGGGTTATTAGACCCACCATGTGGGGGTCGGCCCTGAGTTTATATTTTAGGGGTTATTAGACTTATCCAGGAGAGGTCGACCCCATTAGGGATTTTTGGTCAGTCGGGAACTAATATAAATAGAGGAGGAGAGATCCTCATTTGACACACCTCCACAACTCAGAAAGTGGCGCACTTGTGTCTGGGAGATCTGCATGTAAGGTAGAGAAGAAGGAGAAGTCTTGGAGCACATCTTGTATTTTGGTTGATCATCTTATTGAGGAAATATTTGTTGGGTTTTCTACCCCATGAGGGTTTCCCAGGGTAATTTCTGTGTCTATCTTGTGATTATGTTTCTTTCAGTGATCTTGCTAGTATATTTGGTTTAAACTTAACATGGTATCAGAGCTAGTCTGAATAGACAATCTTTCACAAGGTGAAATTATATTTCTCTCTCTCTCCCAAAATTAGGGTTTCTGCAAAAGTCAGTATTTTTGGATTCTGGTTGCATGGCTGAATAGCCCTTCTAAAGATCTATCTTTTGATCCCTTGATCGAGGTTTTTGGTTGGGTAGAACTCCGGGAAAGTCAAACCCTAGTTTTACCAAAAGTGCGATAAACCAGAAATTCTGTTGCAGATCCGAAAAAAGTGAAAAGTTAAAGTTTCTGGGTAAGTACTACTCTATCTCTTATCTCTTGGACTCCCCCAAGAGAATATGGCTCCAAACACTAAGCTTGAAGACAAGATAGAAGGTATAGAAAATTTCCGAGCATGGAAATACAGAATTGGTCTCATTCTTGAAGAAAATGACCTTGCTCATTATATCAAGGATGAAGTTGCAGAACCTAAAGGAGATGAAGCCAAAGAGAAGCATAGGAAGGATTTGATTAGGGAAAAGAGAATCATAGCTGATTCTATTAAATACCACTTGATTCCCCAAGTGGCTTCCAAGAAGACTCCAAAGGAAATGTATGATGCCCTAGGAAGGATGTATGAAGGAAAGAACATCAATAGGAAGATGAACCTAAGAACCCAGTTAAAGAGTACCAAGATGCACAAAGGAGAATCCATTCATGACTACTTCTCAAGGGTCTCCCAAATCAAGGAGAAACTAGATTCCATTGGTGATACTCTTGATGAAGATGAACTTGTGATGACAGCTCTAAATGGTCTCACTAGACCTTGGGAGTCATTCATACAAACTATGTGTGCCAGAAAAGAAAGTATGAAGTTTGATGTAGTTTGGGAGGATTGTGTACAAGAAGAGGCTAGGGTTGCAAACCGAGAAGCCTTGCTCAAAGAAGATTACCAAGCCTTGGCCACCCACACCAAGAGAAGAAGGAATCAATCCTACTCCAAAAGGAATAGTCACAAGGAGTCTCATTCTCCACATAGATTTCAAAAGAAGAGAGGAACTATTCAAAGAAGAGATTACTCCTCTTTCCAATGTTTATCTTGTCACAAAATAGGACACCTTGCTAGAGATTGCCCTCTAAAGAAGAAAAAGGGTTCTCATTACAAAAGACATCAGGCACATCTTGCAGAAGATGATAGTGAAGAAGAAGTAGAAGAGGAAGAAAGGCCTCACAATAAAAGACCTAGAAGTGAAGAAGAAGAAGAAGAAAGGACCTTCTTCAAAAGAAGATCTAGGAGAAATAAAGAAGAAAATGCAGAAGAATATGTTCTTTTCTCCGCACTCTCTGGATCTATAACTCCTGGAGAAGATACATGGCTTATTGACAGTGGTGCTTCAAAGCACATGACAGGTCAGAAAAAGACTCTCTCAAGACTTGAAGAAAATACTTCTCCACAAAAGGTATCTCTAGGAGATGACTTTCAATATCCCATCAAGGGAATTGGTGAAGCAAGCTACAAGCTTGATTCTGCTACCTCCATGAAAATGAAAGAAATATTGTATGTACCAGGATTGAAGAAGAACTTGTTATCCATCTCGGCATTGGATAAGAAAGGATATAGGGTTGCATTCATGGATGGACAAGTATTAATGTGGTCCAAAGGAAAATCTATCAAGGATGCAATTATCATTGGTGAAGAAGAAGGAGGTTTGTACAAGCTTAAGGGCCTTCCAGAAGCAGCTCTTGTTCATGAAACCATTAGCCCAAATGAACTATGGCATAGGAGACTTGCTCACATTAACTACAAGGCACTACCTTATGTAAGCAAGGTAGTTATAGGTTTTCCAGACTTAAAGATTGATCATGATGGCACATGCAAAGGATGAGCAAAAGGGAAGAATATCAAGAACCCATTTCCTAGGAGTGAAACAAAGAATAAAAGTACCTTGGAGTTAATACACTCTGATGTATGTGGACCTATGCCCTCCACATCTTTGAGTGGATATGAATACTATGTCACATTCATTGATGACTATTCAAGGAAAACTTGGATATTATTTCTAAAAGGTAAGAATGAAGTTTTTGGAAAATTCAAAGAGTTCAAGGCCTTAATAGAAAATATCTCAGAAAAGAAAATCAAGATTCTCAGAACAGATAATGGTGGAGAATATACTTCAAAGGAATTTGAAGACTTTTGTAGAGAAGCTGGAATCAAGAGGGAACTAACCACTCCCTACAATCCCCAACAAAATGGGGTTGCTGAAAGAAAGAATAGAACTATCATGGAAGCTGTAAATACTATGATACATGATCAAGATCTTCCCATGTATCTATGGGCTGAAGCAGCCAGGACAACTGTCTATGTACAAAATAGACTTTCTCATAGTGCTCTTGAATTTAAGACTCCAGAAGAAGTGTTCACAAGAAAGAATCCCGAGGTAAGTCATCTCAAAATATTTGGATGTCCTGTGTATATTCACATTCCAAAAGAAAAGAGAACCAAGTTGGATCCCTCTGGTAAGAAAGGAATATTTGTTGGATATTGTGAAACATCCAAAGCTTTTAGAATCTACATACCTGGTTTTCATCATATGGAGATAAGTAGAGATGTAACATTTGATGAAGAAGCAGCTATCAAGAAATCTAGGAAGTGCCAACTTGAAGAAATCTATGAAGAAGATTCACCTCCTAGAGTTACAAAAGTTGTACCCATCCCTGAATATGATACACCAGAAGACCATGACATGATAGAACCTCAAGAACCCCCCATTGCAAATCTATCTAGAAAAAGAAGACCAGCATGGGCTAGAGACATTATTCAAGGAGCTGAAAAATATGGAGCTCCTGAAGGTTCCACTAGAGAAAGGAAAAAACCCAAGTTAGTATCCAACTATGTGGCCTTAATGTGTGATCTTGTGGATCATCAACCCACCAGCTATGAGGAGGCAGCTCAAGAAAAAGAGTGGGTAGAAGCTATGACAGAAGAGTACCAATCCATAATGAAAATGATGTTTGGGATATAGTTCCCAAACCAAAGGATAAAAGTGTGGTTTCTTCCAAATGGATATTCAAGATAAAACATGCTGCGGATGGTAGCATTGAAAAAATATAAGGCAAGATTTGTAGCCAGAGGTTTCTCTCAAAAGGAGGGAATAGACTATGAAGAAACATTTGCACCAGTTGCTAGGTACACATCAAGTAGAACTATCATGGCACTTGCATCTATGATGAAGTGGAAATTACAACAGATGGATATTAAAACAGCTTTCCTGAATGGTATCATTGAAGAAGAAGTGTACATAGAACAACCACAAGGATTTGAGGTTAAAGATAGAAGAACTCATGTATGCAAGCTGGAAAAGGCTTTGTATGGATTGAAGCAAGCTCCCAGAGCTTGGTACGAAAGGATTGACAGTTTCTTAACAAGTATGGGATTTACCAAGAGTAAAGCTAATCCAAATCTTTATCTCAAAGTTATGGATGATGAACCTGTTATAGTACTATTGTATGTAGATGATCTATTTCTAACAGGAAATGAGAACCAAATTATCGAATGTAAGAAGAAGCTTTCTTCAAAATTTGAAATGAAGGATCTAGGATTAATGCACTACTTCTTAGGTCTAGAAGTATGGCAAGAACCAAAAGGAATCTTTTTAAATCAAGGTAAGTATGCTGTGGAGATTTTGAAAAGATTTGATATGTTGGAGTGTAAGGCCATGGCTACTCCCATGGACTCCAACTTGAAATTATTAGTTGATGACTCATCAGAATTAGTGGATGTAACTCTATATAGACAAATCATTGAGTCATTGATGTATTTAACAAATACCAGACCAGACATATGCTTTGCTGTAAATACCCTGAGTCAATATCTAGTAGAACCAAGGAAGGTTCACCTAATAGCTGCAAAGCATGTAATGAGGTATCTAAAAGGTACATTAGATTTTGGTCTTTACTACCTTGGAAATCATGAACTTAGATTACATGGTTACTCAGATTCCGATTGGGTAGGAAGTGTTTCAGATAGGAAGAGTACATCAGGTGGATGTTATGGACTTGGATCTACCATGATCTCTTGGTTCAGCAAGAAACAATCTAGTGTGGCTCTCAGTACTGCTGAAGCATAATATATAGCTGCCTGCTCTGCTAGCTGTGAAGCAGTATGGCTTCGGAAACTACTATCTGGAGTATTTGACTTAGAATTGGATCCCACTGTGATTATGTGTGACAATCAAAGCTGTATCAAGATGACAGAAAATCCTGTATTTCACGATAAGTCAAAACACATAGAGATCCGATACTTTTATACACGAGATATGGTGCAGAGGGGAGCTATTAAGCTCGAGTATGTGAGCACTGAGGATCAAATTGCTGATATTTTGACCAAACCTTTGTCTCGAGTGAAATTTGAATACTTCCGAGACAAACTTGGTGTGGTTCAAAATGACCCTTGTCGAAAGGGGGAGTAGTGTAGTCATTGATGATGAGATTGCCTCATAGACAACAAGGTCAATGATGTGGATACCTGTTTTAGATACTTAGACTTAGGACTCTTATACTTAGAATACTTATTTTCTCTTACTTACTTTTACATGCTTTATTGATGTATTGATGAGGATACATGTTTTATTGATGTATCCGTGAGGATACATGTCTTATTGATGTATTGATGAAGATACATGTCTTATTGATGTATTGATGAGGATACATGTTTTATTGATGTATCAGTGAGCATACATGTCTTATTGATGTATTGCTGAGAATACATGTTTTGATGATATCTGTATTGATAAGGATATAGATGGGGATTGTATCATCCCCAAACTTCAGTCCATTGAATTCATCCGTAGACGTATGGTCTCCGAGAATGAATTCCTTAGTGGACAGATGGGGATTGTATCATCCCCGGACTTTGGTCCCTTGAATTCATCCGTAGACGTATGGTCTCCGAGAATGAAGTCCTTAGTGGACAGATGGGGATTGTATCATCCCCGGACTTTGGTCCCTTGAATTGATCCGTAGACGTATGGTCTCCGAGAATGAAGTCCTTAGTGGACAGATGGGGATTGTATCATCCCCGTACTTTGGTCCCTTGAATTGATCTGTAGACGTATGGTCTCCGAGAATGAAGTCCCGAGTGGACAGATAGGGATTGTATCATCCCCGGACTTTGGTCCCTTGAATTGATCCGTAGACGTATGGTCTCCGAGAATGAATTCCTTAATGGACAGATGGGGATTGTATCATCCTCGAACTTCGGTCCCTTGAATTGATCCGTAGATGTATGGTCTCCGAGAATGAAGTCCTTAGTGGATAGATGGGGATTGTATCATCCTCGGAATTTGGTCCCTTGAATTGATCCGTAGACGTATGGTCTCTAAGAATGAAGTCCTTAGGGACAGATGGGGATTGTATCATCCCCGGACTTTGGTCCCTTGAATTGATCCGTAGACGTATGGTCTCCGAGAATGAATTCCTTAGTGGACAGATGGGGATTGTATCATCCCCGGACTTTGGTCCCTTGAATTGATCCGTAGATGTATGGTCTCCGAGAATGAAGTCCTTAGTGGACTGATGGGGATTGCATCATCCCGGAACCACTGGTTCAAAATGTATGTGATGGGGATTGCATCATCCCGGAACCACTAGTTCAAAATGTACGTGATGGGGATTGCATCATCCCGGAACCACTAGTTCAAAATGTACGTGATGGGGATTGTATCATCCCAGAACCACTGGTTCAAAATGTACGTGATGGGGATTGCATCATCCCGGAACCACTAGTTCAAAATGTATGTGATGGGGATTGCATCATCCCGGAACCACTAGTTCAAAAAGTACATGATGGGGATTGTATCATACTTGGACTTCGGTCCCTGAATTGATCTGTAGACATATGTCTCCGAGAAAGTGGTCCTTAGATTTTGTCTAAGTTGACGAGTGGACTGTATCGTCCCTAGACATGTTATGGTGTCTTAAATGATGATGTGGATACTTGTATTGGTATGGATACTTGTACTGATGATGTGTATACTTGTATTGGTATGGATAGTTGTACTGATGATGGGGATACTTGTATTGGTATGGATACTTGTATTGATGATGTGTATACTTGTATTGGTATGGATACTTGTATTGATGATATGTATACTTGTATTGGTATGGATACTTGTATTGATGATGGGGATACTTGTATTGCTATGGATACTTGTATTAATGATGTACATACTTGTATTGATGACAATGCTAATGATCGTGTAATGACAATGCTGTTGATCGTGAGATGATGATGCTGAAGGTCGTGTGATGACGATGCTGAAGGTCGTGTAATGATGATGCTGCAGATCGTGTGATGACGATACTGATGATTGTGTGATGACGATGATGATGACGCTGATGATCATGTGATGACGATGCTGATGATCGTATGATGACGATGCTGAAGATCATGTGATGACGATGCTGATGATCGTGTGATGACGATGCTGATGATTGTATGACAATGATGATGTTGATGTTCCAGTAATTGGTCAAGTTACTGAAGATGATGTATTAAAGAAAGCTTCCGATGATATACAGATGTATCATGTGTGATGTAGTCGATGACTCCTTGCTCCTGCAGATGTTGTTATAATATCCTTCTCGTTAAGGGGGAGTGTTGAATATTGTAACTTCTAAGAATATTATATTTGTACATTATTATTCCGGAGATGTTTTGTCCCTCCGAGGTGACTCTATTATGTATCCGAAGATGTTTATTCCTCCGATTGTTTGTGGTAACTAGGGTTATTAGACCCACCATGTGGGGGTCGTCCCTGAGTTTATATTTTAGGGGTTATTAGACTTCTCCAGGAGAGGTCGGCCCCATTAGGGATTTTTGGTTAGTCGGGAACTAATATAAATAGAGGAGGAGAGCTCCTCATTTGAAACACCTCCACAACTCAGAAAGTGGTGCACTTGTGTCCGGGAGATCTACATGTAAGGTAGAGAAGAAGGACAAGTCTTGGAGCACATCTTGTATTTTTGTTGATCATCTTATTGAGGAAAGCTTTGCTGGGTTTTCTACACCATGAGGGTTTCCCAGGGTAATTTCTGTGTCTATCTTGTGATTATGTTTCTTTCAGTGATCTTGCTAGTATATTTGGTTTAAACTTAACACCTAGTGATAGGGGTAGCAGTATTGCTAAAGAAAGTTCTCGTTGCAATTTGATGCAAAAAGAAAGAGAAGTTGTTGACAGGGGGAGCTATATTGTCAAAGGATGTTCCCTTTGCCATTGATGCCAAAGGGGGAGAGAAACTGTGACAGGGAGAGATTGTTTTGAAAAGGAGTTTGAGTGTTGTCATAAATGACAAAGGGAGAGATTGTTGATTAGGTTGTCATTGATGCCAACAATTGAATCTTGGTGCCCCTCGTAGAGCCCCTAAGGGTTAGTGTTTGGTTTGTGGTTCTCCGTGTCAAGAGGAGACCTTTTGACTTTTTCCAAGCCAAAGCTTGAAGCCCTTGGAGGCCTTGGGACAATTCCAAAATCCCTGGCTACCCATTAACTCGGTTGAGAACTCCTAAATTGTCTCCTTGCTCCTGGTTGTATTTTCATTGATGGTCTTTGGATTACTTGCACTTGTTCTGGTCTCTTGATTGGTTGTTGACAGATGGTATGGTCATACTTGATGCTTGTTGATCGTTGATTGTGTACTTGTATCCTTGTCCATACACTTGTTGAGAAGTCTAAGCACTTACATTTGATGATATTTGTCATTAAGCCCACATACCTAGGTCTTGGAGCCCTCACCTTGCATCAAGTAAACCTTGAAGCATTTGTCTTGTTTGTATCATGATGATGCCCTAATATAGATGGTTTTGAAACCCCTAACATTGTAATGGAGCCCATGGAACCCTTGCACATGGTTGAAACAATCTTGAACCCAATAATGATACCCCCCCAAAATAATAATAACAATAATAATAAAAGAATGTGTACCATTGAAAAAAGTCTTGAACCCACACATGTGGTAACCTTTTATCCTTGATGGTAATGGTCATGATGATAATCTTGATGTGGTCATGAAGCCCTTGGACATGGTAGTAT
Organism: Larix kaempferi; assembly: GCA_027924585.1. Classification (NCBI taxonomy): domain Eukaryota; kingdom Viridiplantae; phylum Streptophyta; class Pinopsida; order Pinales; family Pinaceae; genus Larix; species Larix kaempferi. Next base: position 10,275,090 of record BSBM01002204.1, on the reverse strand, counting down.
GTCCTTGATATCCTTAATGATTCCCTATGATGATAGAACCCACATATCCCTCAAAGAAGACCTCTCGCTTGATAATAATGAAGTCATATAACCCTTGTGCATGGCCTTAAAGCCCTTATAACTGCTTAAAGAAACATTCCAAAAGTTATCAAGTCAAATCTGACGTCCTGCACAAATTGAAGAATTTAAGAATGAAGGACCTTGTATTTGCAAATAAGCCCCTCATAAGATGATAGCCCTCGTCATGTCGTTTCCAACAGTAGGTGGCACATCACATGGTTCCTCACGGTTGAAGAAATATAAATTTTTGAAGTTGAAGTATTTTCACCCTTCTTGTGAAGTCGGCCAGCCTTGAAAGATATTTTTAATTAATAAAAATTATATATTTATAATAGCAGGTCGTCCTAATCAAACTCCACGTTGGAATATATATATAAATACACACTCATTCCATTCATTTAATACACAACTTTTTCAAGAATCAAGCTCTGAAATTTTCATATTGACTGAGGCAGCTACTGAGAAAAAGCAGTGAAATTTTTTTTTAGAATTCTTCTATGAAATTCGGTGGTGAATTAGAGCACTAATTTTTCGGTGATAAACTGAAGACTCTGATAGTGAAGGAGCAGGAGAAGGGTCTGAAAAATTCAGGCATACTATCCACAGGAGCAGCAACAAATTCATACTGTCTAAACCTCTGCAAAAGTTCAGACTATGTTTTTTCCCTGTGAATTTCGGACTGTTTCTTTGCATAATTTTCAGGCTACCTTTTCTCCAAAAATCTGAACTGTTTGCCCCTATAAAATTTTAGACTATCTCTGCAACAATAAAAAAATTCAGACTGTGTCTCCTCTCTGCAATTTTGGGTTGCTTCTGTGTCATATTCTGGACTGTCTCTATAAGATTTTTGGGTTGCTTCCATGATGAACTCAGACAACACAATCTCTGATTTCTTATAAGCCCAGTAAGTTAATTAATTTTAAAACCTTGAGTATGATGTGAATGTTGTACATACAAATTTGGATTGCACAGATTTGTTGTATATTGTTGAATTGCTAAGTATGTTGTTGTTGAATTAAGTACAGAGTTGTCAAGATAATTGATCTATGAAGTACTTAGCATTACTCTCATAGAAATTTCTTAGTAGTGTTGGTAAACTTGAAAAATTGAGTAAGCCAAGTTGATGCAGATCTGACATGATGTCATTGAATCAGAAGTATGATAAGATGACCTTGGAGTGATTGTGACAATCCTTATAAACCTTGTGCAAGTGTGATATAACAGACCTTGACATTATGAATTGATAGACGTTAGTAAGTGTGATGAAAAACTTGATTGAACAGGCGTTGCATAAATACCGACTTGACAGTCTTAGAATGACCTTGTACATGGTATACAAAGTGACGTTGTCAAATGACAGCCTTTGAATTTGTATGATTCTGATTTTGCTTGCCTTAAGAATGTTTACTATAGTAACTTGAGAGTGTTGTGTCCGTGACCAAAAATTGCTCTTGTAAAATGTTGGATAGATGAATGAAGTTGTTAACTTTAGATGTTTGCTGGTTGTTGAAGCTTGACTTGATTTGAGTTTACCATATTTGGATTCTTGATTTAAGTTGACTTGTGTGTGCACTATGTGATGACCTAAGTGGCGTTAAGACTTGATCAATCAAGTAGCTAAGACTTGTGATGGCTAAACCCTTGACAAGTCTAAGCCTTGTTTTGTATTCTTTGACAAGTACTCCTTTTGGCAAGTTTGATTAAGCAAGGTTGATTGATTTGACAATATTGACATGTGACTGAAATGGTAAGGCTTCTTGATTGAAGTTGAAATTGATTTGTGATTGACTAAGTTTGACATTGTTGATTAAGTGTGTCTAGGGTTTTTGATTGTTTGTTTGAAGTTGTTTGTCAAGATCTGCTTGACTAAGTTGTTTGTCAATTTGAGAGATTGGTTATGATGTCATTGGACTAAGTATGATTGGGTGAGTTAATTCATGATCGTGTTGTAACTGTACTATCTTGAGTCAATCTTGACCAAGCAAGAAAGCAGGAGCAGTTGTGATTAGGTATTTGATTAGACTGACACATGTACATATTTGATTTGTCACAGGTTCAATTGAGCAGTATTAGCACAAGTTGCTATATGTGCAGTTGGTCTGACTCAAATTGGTTGAGTTGTATGAGCAGTTGGTTTGACCCAAGTGGTATGGTATACAGTTGATTGAACTCAGATTTACTAGTTCAAATAATGTGAATAGATAGATTGATTGGTATAGATAGATCAGACAGATTAATGTGTACAACCAGATTGGACAGGTTGATTGCACAGGTTGACAAGTAGTGTTGCACATTTGTGGTGTAGTTTTCAGTGGATAGTTGATGAGCAGTGGTTAGTTGATGAGCAGTGACAGTGGTTATGCATTGTGGTACAGACTGTACAATTTGGTACAAGTGTTGGATAGCAGGTCCGTAGGATCAGTGCGGTTTGTGGTTCGGGAGTTCAGTTTCTATCTTCATATCAGGGTGGCAGGACGGGGCAAGGAAATCTATGGAGCTAAGGCTCCTTCAGGTTGTAGCTAGTAAACCAGGGGGCTGTAGCCTCCTTCCAGTTGTAGCTGGAGAATTGAAGTCTTTGTAACAAAGGGGGTTGTTGCCTCCTTCCAGTTGTTGCTGGTAAATTATTATTATAAAGGCTTCCGTGGTTTTTCCCCCAGGACTTGGGTTTCCACGTAAGAATCTTGTGTACTATGTTTTGCTATGCTTCCTATGTGATGATGATATGATGATATGTGATGATGAGCTGTAATTGTTAATAATGCTGATGATATAATGATAATGTGATAATACATTAATGAATGATGTATTGAATAAGCAGTTGATGATTGTTAAAGTTGAAAAAGTAATAAAAATCTATACACACTGTTCAACCCCCTCCCTCTCAGTGTGCTCAGTGTGTCCAACAGTTTTACCCAAGTTTTTCAAGATATTCAGTGGCAACAGGAAACCCAACATCCAACTCAGTACTCCTGAGCTCCAGGATGCTTCAGGGGATTTTAAGCCTTAGCCCTTAAGAGAATCAATGTAACACAGCATATTCAGGTAAATGTAGTACTCCTCCTAGCTTGGGGTAGTTCTCCTACTTGCACACAATTAAGTGGCCAAGCTCATACCAATCTATATGATTCCTCTTAATCTGGACCAATTTGGTTCTCCCAAATCTGTCCTCTTAATCACTTGGATTCAGGATCAGTTTTGTTCTCCCAAATATGTCCTCCCTCACCAGTCTTCATTTGTCTCAGGTTCATGTGTCTTCCCCATTTCCATTTCTCTCTTGTGTGTTCCTCTCATGAGATTGTGAATTATGAAAGTCATAATGTGTGTGTCTCAAAGAGTTTTCACTTTTTATTCTCTTAGGTGAAAGATTCCTCATTTTATGAATTCTATTAATTCATTAGTTTCTCAATTCTCTTCTTTAGGGTTTGCCATTTTTTCTCCAATAATAATTTCTTATGATTATTATTAAGTGGCATTTTCCCTCAAAATATTAGGGGACTGTGACTCCCATCTGATTAATGTGCTGGTCCACATGGTCAATAGAAATCAATTCATCATATTTCTAATGTCAACTAAGTAAACTGAAATAATACTTAGAAAAAATATAATAGGGGTTCAAAGTCCAAAATTGGGGTATTACATTTCCCCTCCCCTTAAGTTTTCACCATCCTCGGTGTTAAACAGTTTTGCAAAACAACAAATAACATAATAAGCAAATTCAGTTTGTGTCATGTACTTCTTTGAACAAGAAAGAGTATGATGCTTGCACTTCCCTTTCCAATTCCTAGGTAGCCTCTTCAGGCTTATATTGCTCCCATTGCACTTTTACATGAACGATGGTTCGATTTTGAAGTACCACCTCTTTCCGATCCAGTATGCATATAGGGTATGTCTGGAAGTCTCCTTCTGATTCCACCTGAATCACATGCCAGTTTACAATAGGCTTAGGATCATATACATATTTCTTCAACAATGAAACATGAAACACATCATGTACTTTAAAATTTGCTGGTAAAGCTAATTGATAAGCAACATGTCCTACTATAGCAAGTATTTGGAAAGGACTACAAAATATTGGTGCAAGTTTGGAAACCTTGCCCAAGCTGAAAGAAATTTTCTTTGCTTTCACTCTTAGGAATACATGATCCCCAACTTCAAAGTCTTTATGTTCTCTATGCTGATTAGCATAGCTTTTCTACTTGTCTTGGGATGTTTTTAAGTTTGTTCTAACTTTCTTAACAATGTTTTCTATTTCAACCAACATTTCGGGACCCATCACAATCTGATTTACTGGATCAACCCAAGTCATAGGGGTTTTACACTTTCTACCATACAACACTTCGAAAGGGCTCATTCCTGCAAAATTTTGGTAACAATTGTTGTAAGCAAACTCAGCTAAGTGTAGGTAGTTTTCCCACTACTTCGGATTGTCCATGACATACAAGTGAAGCATGTCCTTAAGGACTTGGTTCACCCTTTCAGTCTTCCCATCGGTTTGCGGATGGTAGCTTGTACTAAAACACAGTTTAGTCCCCAAACCTGCAAACAGATCCTTCCAAAAGTGTGAGGTGAATTTGGTGTCCCTATCAGAAATAATCACCTTGGGAATCCCATGAAGTCGAAAGACCTCTTTCATGAATACCTCTGCAATGTTTATTACCTTGGAAGTGGATTTTACGGCTATGAAGTGAGCTTCCTTAACCAACTTATCCACTACAACCATGATTGCATCATGTTGCTTATTGTTCTTAGGCAATCCGGTGATAAAATCCATAGAAAGAGCCTCCCATTTCCATTGCGATATAGGTATGGGATGCAACAAACCAGCCGGATGTTGATGTTCTATTTTCAGTCGCTGACAGTCCATGCATTTTGCAATATATTTAGCAATTTCTGATTTCAGTCTAGGCCAATAATGTTGGTTTTTAACCGCTGTCATCATTTTTTGATAGTCGGGATGACCAGAATATGGTCTCTTGTGAAATTCGTCCATAACCAATTGTTTGAATTCTGGCTGTACATCCTGTTTTTAAACAATAGCAGTCCCTCTTGGGAGATGCTGTAATCAGTTGCTTGCTGATATGAAATTTCTACAAGACATTTTTGTCTTAAATTCAGATATTTTTGGTCTATTTTAGCTGTTGTTCGGATCTGCGATATTAAATCAGACTGAAAATGGTTGACTGATGCCATAGTTAGTAGGTGTATGCGTCTACTAAGTGGGTCAACAATTTTATTTTCTTTGCCTTTAATGTGTTGAATCTCAAATTCAAACTCGCTTAAGAAAGCCATCCACCTTGCTTTCCTTCCGTTCATATTTGGCTGTTCAAAAAGATACTTCAGCCCAATGTGGTCAGTTTTCAAGACAAACCTTTTCCCAAGAAGGTAATGTCCCCACATTCTTAAAGTATGAATGCTGGAAGCCAGTTCTAAATCATGCATCGCATAGTTTACTTCATGTGTTTTCAGCTTTCTAGATTCGTACCCAATTATTGAACTATCTTACGTTAAGACGCCTCCCAAGCCATCTTTCCATGCATCAGTGCATACCAAAAAATCGCCATATGGATCAGCCAATTTCAGAATAGGAGATGAGGTGAGCAACTATTTCAGCTTTACGAAACTTTCTTCACACTTGGATGTCCAAATAAACTTAACTTCTTTCTCTGCAAAGAGGTAATGGGATGGGCTACTTTAGAAAATCCTTCAATGAATTTTTGGTATTACTCGACCAATCCCATGAAAGAGCGGACATCCCTTACATTCTGGGGAGTAGGCCATCTCATAATGGCCTTGATTTTGTCGAGATCCACCGCAATACCTTGCGCTGAGATAATGTGACCAAAGTATTGTATTTGGTCCTTGTAGAAGTCACACTTGGATAACTTGGCATAAAGCTGATTTTCTCTTAGAAATTGTAGCACCAACCTTAGGTGTTCCTCATGCTCTTTCTTGTTCTTCGAATAGATGAGTATGTCATCAATGAACACCACGACAAATTTATTCAAGTACTTGCTGAAAACGTTATTCATTATGCACATAAACATGGCTGGTGCATTCGTCAAACCGAATGGTATCACCACAAATTCATAATGTCCAGAGCGAGTACGAAAATATGTTTTATGCACAACTTCTTCTTTAATTCTGATTTGATGATAACCCGAACTTAGATCAAATTTTGAAAAGAGAGTATCACCCCCAACCTGATTGAGCAGATCGTCTATCCTTGGCAAGGGATACTAATTTTTAATGGTTACCTTGTTCAGCTGTCTATAATTAATATATAGTCGGAATATAATGGTTACCTTGTTTAGTTGTCTATAATGGTTACCTTGGACGAATATAACCCTTTTCCAACAACTCCTGCAATTATGCTTTCAGCTCAATCAATTCAGGTGTACTCATCCTATAAGGTACCTTATTATTTGGTACTGTTCCCGGGGACAGGTCTATGGTAAAATCTAGTTCTCATCTAGGAGGTAACTTGGGAATCTCCCCGGGAAACACATCCTCAAATTGAGCCAAAACAGGATGTTTTGTAAAATCTGAACTTTCATTTTGCTAATTTTCTGTCATGTGGACAGCGTAAAGTTTGCACCCTTTCTGTGCATTTCTTTTCAATTGCAGAGCAGAAATTTCCCTTAATTTCACTGCTCTTACTATCCCTTGGATATTTTCAGGTTGTCCCACATCAGTAAATGTAATAGATTTTTGATAGCAGTCTATAACAGCCCTATGTTTTTCCAGCCAATCCATACCGATGAGAAAATTGTATGATCCTAATGGCAAAACATTTATATCTACACTAGTGTAGGTTTCATTCATCTTCAAGGGACACTAGTTTACTACTTTAGCGGCTTTCCTTTTTGTCCATGTTTCTATTTGCACCAGCCAAGGCTGCTTGTACTTGTTTTTACTAAGTTTGCATGAATCACACAGTTTTGGGTCTATATAACTTTTACAAGCGCCAGAATCAATCAACATAGACACGGTCGTCCCAGAAAGCATACCTTCGACTTCGATTACCGAAGCTTGATGTTTTGCTTGAAGGTTGTTCAGTGAAGCATAGATTTTTGGAGTCTTGCTGTGTCTTGGACCGTAGAATCCTCTTGAAGGTTGTGCACAGGTTTTCTTATGTCCTTTTTATGAGGACAATCATACCATCGGTGGTTTTCTCCACAACCCTAGCACTTGAGTGGTGGCTTCAATAGTGTAGGTTCCAGTTTTTTGGTGCCTTCTGTGTTAAAATTCTTAGTGGGAAGAACAAATTTGGATTGTAGCTTGACGCCCTCAATCTTGTTGTTGAAAGGTGCCCTTGAAACTTGGTTTCTGAACTGATTGGGCTTGTGTCCTTTCTTCCTATTCTCATATTTGGTTTTCTTCTTTTAGTTCCACCTTTTTGACACTTCAACTTTGTTCTGCCCCTGCTCAAAGAATTGTCTTTCTTTTCTGAAAGCATATTCTAAGGTTTTAGGATCGTCAAATTCTATCCGATCCTTCTACCCAAATGACAAATAGTTCAGAAAATGATGAATTCTTACTTTCTCGTTTTGAATGTAAGGAACATACTTGAGCAAGTCAAGAAATTTATTGATTAAATCCTCCATGGTTTGTTGTCCCAGCTTAAGGTGTAGAAGTCTTTTACCTTTTTATCAAAGTACCTTTCAGACAGGTACTTTTGTTTGCAGAATGTTGTGAATGTTTTCCACTTTATCTTCTATTCTTTGATCTAGCGGGTCAGCTTGAGATCGTTCCACCAAGCCGAAGCTTTACCCTGCAGATTGAAAACAACAATCCTTGCCTTGATGGTGCTGGAATAATTGAACATGCATAAATTTTTCTCCATGTATCTCAGCCACAGTTTTGCTTCTTCTCCGGTTTTAACTTCTCCGTTAAAAGTAGGAGGCTTGATTTTTCTCAATTATGAATGTAGGTGATGTACTTTTCCAGTCTTCCTTTTCTTCTTGGGAACATACTCTTCAGAATCTTCGCCCGGTGACTGTCCATCATTAACGTACATGTTATAACTCGTAGAATATCTTGGAGGTGTAATCTAAAATTTTGAATTTCATTTTGTGAGGGATTTTTCTGCATGTTGCTTCTCTCGTGTTGGGAGGTGACTTTTTTTTTTCTCTGTCAACTTTTCCAGCAGGATAGCATTTATTTCTCGTTGTTCTTCAAATTTCTTAATAATGTATTCTTTGATGATTATTAGCTTAGCTTTTAGGCTTTTGACCATTTCCAACATCTCGTTGGATGTTGTTGCTCCTTGTGGAGAATTCTGGTTTCTCCCATGCCTGCTGGCCATTTCTCCTCGTTGGCTGGATGTTTCTACAACCAACCATCCTTCTTGTTCTGCATAATTTATTTCTTCCATTTATTGTTTCAGCCACTGTATTGTCTAAGTGTGGTCAACAACTGTTTGTTAGAAGTTAGCATAGCAATGTAATTACAAAAAAAAATATAGAACAGTATGCTACATGAATTTTTAGTTATTTAACTCAAAATAAAACACAGTAGTAGTGCAAAAGAGCCTAAGGTCCTAGTGTAGTGACCGTGCTCTTATACCAATTTGTCATGTTTCCTCTACCCAATTTTTTGTTTTTGGTTTTTAAGGAAACCTAACCAAAAGCACAAATGAGGAAATTAACCTACTTGCTGTCGTCACATCCTATTTAGCGATACTCTGAAATTATGTGCAATAAATGTCATTAACATTTTATGAATATTTCTGTCGCTTTCTGAAACAAGAGTCAACAATGAAAGCATGACTACATGTCACTGCGTTAGCCATTAGTGTAAATAGTGTAATAGTCCACTAGAATTTAAGATGATAACATTTTGCATAAATGCAACACTAAGGGGCTTACCTCAGCATAATTAATGCTACAATTAATAACCATATTAACACTATTAAAATGCTATTAATTATTGATGACAACTCATTGGAGTATTAATGTGGATGCCATTAATGTCGGTATGGTTACATGCCATTCCAAGGTATCAACCTATAGCCTAAACATTAATATGCCATAGTCCTTTATAATTTAACTATGTACATGAAGCATAAATGATAATTCTAATGCAAATGAAATTAAGAAGTTATTACCACAAACGTTATATATATATATATATATATATATTACATTCCTAATATATATATATATAGTTATATCTTAAAGTATTTGTAACTATACAATGTTATCATATTGAATAATTCATTAGAACTTAATGCAATGTGTGATAGGATTTGCTACATTACAATATGTACATATATTATAACATAATATATATATGTTACCAATGATAGTCCTAATCGCTAACCAACTATCATAAACCAACCTTAATACGAAGCATGCCATTGAAGGGACTTAGAACCTCAACGAAGAAATCAATGTGACCAACATAAATGCAATGTAATATAAGGTGCTTTATTAAAATGTGACATAAAACAAAGGAGCTTATGGTTAATTCGCATTGCTTGGCCAACGCCTTGTTGGACCAAGGAACATGCAATTTACATGTCGCTTTCCACGTAAACAAACCACTGGCCCCAAACCTTAGGTGCTCGCGGTGATAACATAAGCCATGGTATACTATTGAAATCGTAATGGATTTTAGTATTAACGTTAAGTTTTACGTAGCCTAAATTGTAAAGTTGTGATGACTGTATCTAACATTACCTTTCCACGTAGACTAAGCTTAATTCGAACCAAGTTTTAAACCCTATGCTGATTTCATGGCAAGTAACAAACTGCACTTGGCATTGATGTGGTTCAACACTTATTCCACAGAACGACCTTCATTCGTGCTCCAGCTTAGCCAGGCTAGCTCTTCGCATGAACTACCATCTCCCAAGGTTGTTGCATTAAATTTTTACTGCAGAATGACATAAGTAATGGAGGAATTAAGACCGCCGATCGTGATCTGAGTAACTAGCTTGGGATTTTTGATGGCCTGACCATTCTTGATTCTCGTTGTGGATGTTGGTGCCAATCTATGATGTACTCTACAACTTAATGAACCCGGGACTGGTTTCAGTGGCCTCTAACCTTCCTGTTGGTAAGGTAGTGATATACCAAACTTACTATGTAACGTAGTTGCTCATTTGGCCGTCATTGAGCTCTTGCGATCTCTCCTGCTCCGAGGATGGTGATTTCTCCAGACTCAGGGAGGAAATACTCCCAAAAAATACCACTACTCAGCGTGAGGTGGCTTGCGGCATCATTGCTGAGTTACAAGGGTTTAAGGTAAGAGTGGTTCTTCCTTTTCACACAGTAACAGGTTGATACTTCATTGTTACGTTGGTAGAATTATTAATGGGTTGCAACAACTAACTTACTGTATTGTGTGTGCAGGGTGGTGTGATTCCAGCTTGGCCTCACGTCGGTTCCACTTGCTGGTAAGTGGTTGCATTACCACTACCCTCGTTAGCATATTTACTTTTTATGCAAAGAGTGTTTTTACCAAAGTTCTAACTGCTTGTTGTGTTGTTGTAATATCCACGCAGGAGATTCAGGACTGTGGCTAGCTGGGTCGCTTTGCACTGTCTTCACGGCAAAGGACGGATAACCACTTCGCTATGTGTCCAGGTAACCCTACATCCCTGGTCCATTCAGGTGCAACTTCCCGATGGTTGGATGGGTTACTTAAAATTCGATTTCTCAGTCGGCTCATACTGCAAATTGGCCTTCGACCATCCTTGCTTGTTGCATGTGACTTTCGTTTTATGAAAGAAAGGCTTACCCTAGCCTATAGGGGAAGTCGTGTTTGTCTTTTGACTTGTAAGGTGATCAGAGCTTCGTCGAACTCGAACCCTGGTGGCTTAGACACGCTGGGTGTCGCTGCATAGTGCTAGCCTGTTTCGGGGCTCGACCTAGGAAGAGAATAACAATGTTTAAGCGAGAGCTTCGCTCTCGAGAATGTACTATTTCATTTTTGTAAATAATGAATGTAGTTGATAAATGAAACCTTAAGTGTGAGTTTGATGTAGAATAATGTGGAAATGTCATAGATGCTTTCGGCCTCTATTGGCTATATTTTTACAATGAATCAGTGTTTAAGTGTGAATCTCTTTGCAAACGTTTAAATGCAAGTGAATACATTTAACTTCAAAGCACCACCCGAAATGGGCTTGGCCATTTCGTTTTTGTCATTCCAATTGTGCATAAATTAAATGGATTCGAAAAGGTAGAAAAATATTTACAGTATACAATGTTTTGTAAAAAGGCTTGCTCCTCCATGTATAAATTTTTTATGAAATACTCTGCTCTTTATTTCATAAATGTATAGGCATACACAGTTGTTTAAGGAAGTAACCATGCATCAATTCGCACTTATGATGCTTTCGTCAATTTATACAGCATAGGTAAACATGGATGGCAAGTCCAACATCTATATAATGCATAATAATTAGTATTTCGACTATAATGCCATAAAAATTGTAATATAAATGCATTCGATGACAACAGTGATATTCGTTATTCTTTGCAAGGGTTACCAAGGTCGTATTCCATGAATACTTTAGCTTCATCTTTATATATCATTTTTGCAGCATGGATTCACTATTCAAATGTGCAAAGGTTAAAATCGCAGCCTATGCATACGTTTTTTAAACTTAGATGCTATCGAGATTAAGCAATCCAGTCAATGCCAATGCTTAAACTCGTAGGTTGTGAACCCTTATTTGCATAGCACCATTAAACTGTATTTATATATATATATATATATAAAAACGTGGATTCAAACCACAGACCATGATTGCTTCTAAGAGGCATATCGTGTCTCTACCCTGACCCATATCGAGGTCATTGAATTTACTCAAATGCCTCAACATTGATCAGATGGAATGCAGTTCTTAACTTGAAGTATAACTCAGTAATTAATAACAAGTGCGAATAGAACATTGGGAAATCCTAACTATACATCCTACTTAACGTAGTAATATATGACTGTACATTTTGTATCCAATGCATCAGCAGATTTCACAAATAAACACACCCTTTTTAATTAATCAAGAATAGATCCTAATTGTCTTTTATCCCCATCTAGGTGGACACATAAAGAATATGGGACTTAAGGTTTTATAAATTTTTTTATGGCATGACATGTAAACCCTTGGTTTGCATGTCTTCCTGCTTGCATGATGATACATAAACAATCATAGTTCTGTTCATAAGATGGAAATAAAGTATTCTGTGTAAGATACATTCACATGAAAAGTAGATAGTAAATGCACAATAACTATTGTGTGATGCCTCTCTCAGGCTGATACCCATCAATTAAATCATATTTCTATCCAGTTGCAAATACCAGAACTAGATTTAATCACACAGTAGATTTAGACCATAAATCTTTCAGGCATTTACACTTAGATCATAATGATGTATAATGTTACAAAGATATATAATTTTAAAGCAGATCTATACTCATAAATCAGTCTAACCAAATACATATAAACAGATCTGAAGTAATGAAATATTTAACAGCTGTCCTCAAATGAGTATAAACAAATTGTTGTACTGTACATAGAAATATTATCCAATAGGGTAGCAGATAGACTTATCTTAAATCTGTAGACCAGTGGAACCAAGCACAAACCTCCCAACCTTAGACCAACAAGTACTCCTTGCTTTCAGGTCACCCTCGAGGTGAGTTCATAGTCCCCTAGGTCAAAGTATATATTTTAAGTTACCCTTAACTTGTATTACCCAAGTTTTTGAGGATATTTAGTGGCAGCAGTGTTAACAATCAATTTAACACCTTTAACCAAGTGAGGGTGGAAGCATACTTTTACCATTCACCCGCAACATGAAGACAAAAACAAGTCCTAGAGAGAACAATCCTCTCTAATTTGATCATTACTTCTATAACTGGAAAGATTGAGTAAAGAATGAAGGATATTAATAGAGACAAAGTTCAGTGATTGAACTGCTCACCAAAATCTCAAATCAACGCTCTAATAGTCATATAGTGAGAAAAAATGCACAAAAATGCATTAAAAGGTACTTAAATATGTTCGGATATCCACATCATCTTTTTCAGGATCTTGCATGCAATTAGGGTTTGCATGCAAATTCTAGGGTTTGCATGCACTTTGCATGCATCCCAGTCCCCAGGTTGATTCCTCCAGCACCTTAGCCACCTTATTCTAGCACCCGGGAGACACTTACTTCAAAGTTTTAGCCCTCCTAGTCAGGAAGGAACCCACTTCTCACCTACTGCCAGAGAAGGGCGCACTTCTTCACCGACCACTATAGTTCCACTTCAGTTACACTCAGTTAGCTCTGATTCTCCCTGATTTGAGGCTAGTTTCACTCCCGACTAACTGTTTCACTTACGTTGGACCTCCATATTGACTAGATGACTTGTTCTGACTTCACTTAGCCTTCCATGCGCCCTCCAATGAGCCTCCTTCCCTTAATCAGTGCTACACACTTCAGTTACACTTGTTACACTCAATTAGACTCAGATTGACACCTGGATGACTGGTTATTTTGCATTGATGACCACCACCAATTGATGATGAGGACTCCTAGTTGGAGTCAAGCTACTCCATTCAATGATTCGAATGACCTCCTTAGGCAATTCGAATTGCTCAGTCATTGTTACTGTATTCTATTGTAATCATTCACCCTTACTGGGATATTGTGCACTGATGCATGTTTTGCACAGTTTTACACCATATTTTCTATGTTCATCTGTTGTGATTGATTTACTTGTTCATTAGATCTTCTGTGACTAATTTTACATGGTATCAGAGCCATTGCAGGGACAAGATCTCTTTTCTACAGGTGTTTTTACAAGAAGATTTGAGTGAATTGCTCAAAAATTGCAAAAAGTTTTGGCATGAAACATCTCAAGGGCATTCGCTCTTGTGCATGCAAAGCTTGAAAATACATCCAATACCACTCTAGAAGCTTGAGTTTCCACATAATTCCTGGATCTGATACATTGGACCCATTCAACATTGTTTGATCTCCAATCCCAGGTGTGATGCAACTATAAAAGGGTGGATTGTTCGACCTCATTGTTCTTGGTTTTTATTGTGATTTGCAGGTTGTTGTCTCCATCATTTGCATTCACTACTCTACCCTTGCAAGCTTCTCTACATCAGTGTGCACTCGCTCCTAGCAATGGAATACTCTTCTTCAAAGCCTATCCTCACCCCATTCATTTTGATTGGAAAGATGATATGGAGATCATATTACGTTCAAAAGGTTACTACTGAGTCACTCTTGGTCTTGAATTGGAGCCAAACAACTTGTCAGATAGAACCAAACACTACAACAAGCTTGATGAAGCTTATGGTCTTCTTTGTCTCTCCGTCTCCAAAGATCTTCACTTCCATCTCAGCAAATTGAAGACTCCAAAAGCTATATGGGAGCAACTTGAAATACTATTTGGCAAGTAGGACGAGCTGAGGGATTTTCAATTAGAGAATGAATTGATTGCCCTTAGTCCTAAGAATTTCGAGACCATTAATGAATTCTTCACAAAATTCAAGAACTTGAACTTGCAGTTGAAGAACAGTGGAGTTATCAAAGAGGATAAACAATTGATCCTCTCCATTCTCAGCAAGCTTGGTAAAGATTATTCGTTATTTGTCTCTACTTTCAATTCCGGTTAGCTAACTACCCCGAATTGGAAGATGCCTACCTTGAATGCCTTCATTGAGTCCGTCACAAAAGAGCATGACAAGTTGATTCAAATGGGGTCCATAAGCTCCAAATATTCAGCCCTATATGTTCAAGGACCCAAGATCTCGAATGGTAAAGGAAAGCAAAAGAAGGAGAAGCCCAAATTTGAGCCTCACAAGCAAAGAGAGAAAGGCAAATAGACAGATGCACCATCCAATTCAAAGTTCAAGCAAAAGGGCAAAGAAGATAACCAAAAATCTAAATGTACTTATTGCAAACGTGGCTTTCATCCCGAAAGTTCATGTATGAATAAAACTATAGATCAAATGGCCCTCCTTTTGGAAAAGAACAACATAACTCTTCCTGACGGTGCAAGGAAGAAGGATAGGAATGATGATCATGAAAGAGGACAAGCACTCATGGCAACTGTTTCGAAGCCCACTACTCTCTTGATAGATTTGGGTGCATCGAATCATATGGCTGCCAATATTGATTATTTTTCTTCATTCGATCCAAACAACTCCATCCCCATCCATTTGGGAGATGACACAAAAATTTCTTCAAAGGGAAAAGGTACGATTCATGTAGATCATGGAAGCTTTCAGAATGTTCTTTATGTGCCTTCCTTGGCTTCAAATCTTCTTTCTGTGTATCAAATGACACACACTAGTGAACCAAAGCAAGTTACATTCAGCCCTAATACAGTTGAAATTTCTGATATCAAAAGTGGAAGACTTGTTGCAGTCGGAAAGGCAAACCACACTGCAAAATGCTATGAGTTTTCACACTATATTCCGCTTGCAAAGCCCACTGCTCTTCGCACACATGGTAATGAGGTTAGTAGGCTTTGGCATGAAATATTTGGACATCTTAATTATAAGTATTTTCTACTGCTATCAAACAAATCCATGGTAGATGGTCTTCCACAACTCCGTTCCTCGAAGGGAATATGCACTGGTTGCATTATTGGGAAGCACCCCGAGCACAGATTTGACCGCAACAAAGCTAGCAGAGCTTCTACAGTTTTGGGGTGGATACATTCTGATATCAGTGGTCCGCTGCCCCATACGTCATTAAATGGTTCAAGGTATTTTTTGACATTTATTGATGATTTTTCCCGCTTTACATGGGTATTCTTTCTCAAAAACAAGTCAAAAGTGCTTGGAAAATTCAAGGATTTTAAGGCTTCTGTTGAGACCACCACTGAGAGCAATATCAAAGCTCTTAGATATGATAATGGTTGAGAATATATCAAGGCCACGTTGCTGCAACTTTGTGCCCAAAGCGGAATTCAGATCCAACATACAGTTCCCTACACACCCCAGCAGAACAGTGTAGCAGAAAGGAAAAATCGGTCACTGAAAGAGATGGATACATGCATGATTGAATCAAAAGGTTTGGCTACAATTATTTGGGCTCAAGCAATCAATGTTGCTGCATACATACAGAACCGTGTTCCACATTCATCCATGAAAGGTATGACTCCTTTTGAAGCATTCTTTGGTCACAAACCGGATGTGTCAAATTTGAGAGTTTTTGGCTCTACTGCATGGGCTAGAATTCCTTCCAAGAAGAGACGAGCTTTGGATCCACAAAGTATTGAGTGCATACTGATAGGATATGGGGAAGAATCAAAAGCATATAAACTCATGGATATCAGATCTAAAAATATATTCATAGAGCACAGTGTGCAATTTGAAGAACCGCTTCAAGAATTGCAACTAGTCGAGGAAGAGATTGCCGATTCACCGCCTTCACCAGAAGAAGATCCGTGTAGCGATAATGAAGGTATGAGTTCTGATATTTCTGATATTTTAGTAGCATATGATGATCATGACATATCAGGTTCAAAATCTGACCGTTATGATCCTCCTCAGTTACCAAAGTGGGCCCAAAACACTCTTCAATCTGCTGGTTCAAACCTTGGAAATCCTGCTGATCCAAGATGAACAAGAGCAGACTTTCAAAGAGCAGGTATGGATCTTTCTATTGCTAATCCATTACTTCCTGAGATTTTTTATTTGATGGCTGTTTCATATCCCACATCATACTATTCTTCCCACCGAGTTCCGAGATGGCAAAGTGCCATGGATGAAGAGTACAGTTCTCTTCAAAAGAACAACACATGGGAGCTAGTTTCTCTTCCACCTGGAAGAAAATTAGTAAAGTGTAAATGGGTCTATCGCACGAAAGTTGCTGCTGATGGCTCTATCAGAAAATAAAAAGCAATTTTGGTGGCAAAATGTTTCTCCCAAGTCCAAGGAGTGGACTACACTGAGACCTTTGCACCGGTTGCAAAGATGGATTCCATCCGCCTTGTTTTGGCTATTTCCGCATCCAAGCACTGGGAAGTGCACCACATGGATGTGAAGAGTGCATTTCTACATGGAGACCTTACTGAAGAGGTATATATGCAGCAGCCATAGGGCTACACATCAGATCCATCATTAGTTTGCAGATTGAAGAAATCTTTGTATGGGTTAAAACAGGCCCCAAGAGCTTGATATGCAAAGATGGACTCCTTCCTTCTTTCTCAGAATTTCCAAAGATGCAAATCTGATCCGAATGTGTATCTTCAGCGAGTTAAAGGCAATTTGTTGGTTATTGTACTTTATGTTGATGATATTCTCATTACTGGTAGCACTCTTACTTCAATAAACAAGCTAAAAACTGCCTTCAATCTAGCTTTTGACATGAGCGATTTGGGCTTGCTGAGTCACTTTTTGGGCTTGGAGATAGCTCAAAATTTTGATGGGATCACTATATCTCAGAAAAAATATGCTTCCGACCTGTTATTGAAGTTTAATATGGCTGAATGTAAGGCAGCCCCATTCCCATTCCTCTCAGGAATCAGTCTTGAGGAGGGAGATTCTACACCACTTGCAGATTGCAGTATGTATCGACAGTTGATTGGTTCACTACTTTATTTGACACACTCAAGGCCTGATATTTCATATGTCGTGAGTGCCGTGTCAAGGTATATGCAACAGCCACATGAGCTTCATTGGAGAGAAGCCAAGCGGATCTTGCAGTATGTGCAAGGTACGAGACAGTTTGGCATACATTATGCTGCAGATTCTGAGCTTGATTTCATTGGTTTTACTGATTCAGATTGGGAAGGTGATAGCATTGATCGGAATTCCACTTCTGGTTATGTTTTCATGATTGGTCATGGTGCTATTTGCTGGTCCAGCAAAAATCAAGCAGCCATTTCACTTTCTTCAGCAGAGGTAGAGTATCGAGGGGCAGTCAATGCCTGCATTCAGGCAGTTTGGTTGCAGGGTATTCTTTCCGAGTTTGGTTTTGGTGGCACTACTTCGACTGTCCTATTTTGTGACAATCAAAGTGCTATCAAGATCTCCATAGATCCAGTTCAGCGGCAGAGGACCAAACACATTGAGATTCATATGCATTACATTCGATAGTTGGTACATGATCGCACCATCATTCTGCAATATTGCCCTACTGATGAGCAAATTGCAGACATCTTCACCAAGAGCTTCACTGAGAAGAAGTTCTCTTACCTCCATTCACTGTTGGGGGTGAGTTCCATCATGGTGGAGACAGATTGATCCATTATTATGCTTTAGCTTGAGGGGGGGCTTTCTTCCCACTGGGTTTTCCCTCTTTCCTCACTTAGTTTATTTTCAGCATTTTTTGGATTATTGTATTGGGGTGACCTTTGGTCTTAGTTACCAGGGCCCCACATTATTTTCTTTTGCACATCATAGTCTAGCTTGAGGGGGGTTATTCAGATATCCACATCATCTTTTTCAGGATCTTCCATGCGATTAGGGTTTGCATGCAAATTCTAGGGTTTGCATGCACTTTGCATGCATCCCAGTCACCAGGTTGATGCCTCCAGCACCTTAGCCACCTTATTCTAGCACCCGGGAGCCACTTACTTCAGAGTTTTAGCCCTCCTAGTCAGGAAGGCACCCACTTCTCACCTACTTCTACAGAAGGGTGCACTTCTTGACCTACCACTGCAGTTCCACTTCAGTTACACTCAGTTAGCTCCGATTCTCCCTGATTTGAGGCTAGTTTCACTCCCGACTGACTGTTTCACTTCCGTTGGACCTCCAAATTGACTAGATGACTTGTTCTGACTTCAGTTAGCCTCCCATGCGCCCTCCAGTGATCCTCCTTCCCTTAATCAGTGCTACACACTTTAGTTACACTTGTTACACTCAGTTAGACTCAGATTGACACCTGGATGACTGGTTATTTTGCATTGATGACCACCACCGATTGATGATGAGGACTCCTAGTTGGAGTCAAGATACTCCATTCAATGATTCAAATGACATCCTTAGTCAATTCTAATTGCTCAGTCATTGTTACTGTATTCTATTGTAATCATTCACCCTTACTGGGATATTGAGCACTGATGCATGTTTTGCACAGTTTTACACCATATTTTCTATGTTCAACTGTTGTGATTGATTTACTTGTTCATTAGATCTGATGTGACTAATTTTACAAAATATGCTAAGTTGTGAAAAAATCCTAATAAACTATGGAAAGTGGGTTTTTTAAGAGAAAATAATAAAAAATGATTATCAGACATTGAAAAGAGTAACTTGAAATCCCATTTCCCAATGCTATAAAAGAAAGGCATGTGGGGCATGGTAAAGGGAGGCAAAAGGGGAGCAAAGGCATGCTGGAGAGATTCTGAAGAAAGGAGAGCTCATCTTCATCAAAGGCAAGGGTGGTTAAAGGATAGTTCATGGCAATGGAGGAAGGATGCACATCAATATCCATGGTAATTATGTATATTCTTCCTTGTTTTAATATGAAATTATTCAATTTTTTTCCATTCAAGGGTTTGAATTTTGCTTATTATGCTTGAGTTGAATCCTCAAATGGCTTTAGATCTTAATGAATGTTTAATGGATGAATATAGATCTTAAGAAATTTGTATCAATCATTTCATTTCTGAAATAGAAACTTACCACTTCTTAGTAAGATAGCATATTTAGAGTAGACACGTCCCTGCGCTATTTGCTATTATCAGACTCACGACTCTGCTTGTTGAAATCTCTTGAAATTTCTTGATTTTTCTTCCTTTTTTAGGTGTTCTTTCTTCAGATCTGCTCCTATATGTTCTTTCTTTATGATCAGGCTGATGAACCTATGAACTTAGAGTATTAGACCTCCTTTAGAACCTCCTTTACTCTAAGTTTTTGTGGTTATTTATTCAAAAAATTTGTTTCCAATTTGCATTCCATTAAAACCAGTTTTCAGATCTCTATTTTTGGCACCTTTTGGATACTTGTTTTGTGCATTTGCAGGTCATAAATTGCTCCCTTAAGTCTATGTGCAAATCCATTCCTTTGGCAATTCCTAAATTTACAAAACGATTTGTATCTTCTTGTGTGGATAGAAATCGTCCTGTGATAACATCTCACCCTGATTACTGAATCTGCATTTTACTTCTAGCAACTTTGTGCATTGCTTTATAATGATATCTATATTTTATTCAAAAATCAATGATGATCTGGAAATTTATTAATTGTAACTTTAATCTTTAAAGATCTCTGTCAAGATATATCAAAGATTATTTTAAATTCGCCCATGCATGAAGTTTGCAAACTGATTTTGAATCCCTGTCAAGACTCGTAATGCACCCAGCTCTAGGCTCTATAGCTCTGTCTCTCCTGTGAACCCAGTTCACATCAAATCATTTGGTATTGGTCCATCAATTTACAATAATCATGTTCTCTCATTTCCGATCCTTGTGGCAATCGTCGTGACGTCTCAATCTTCTTAGCAAATCGCTACGCCCTCAACGCTGTCGAACGACTTAATTATATTTCTTTTTTTTTAGATCAGTTGGCATGCTCAGAGAGTGGAACCCTAAACTCAGTCAAATGTTTGCTTGAAATGCAAAGGAACTTTAGGGTAACACTCAGTTGTAGTCACGGTACACGTTATATAAATTTATGCATGTATGTTGGATATGTAGGAAAGCTACCTCCGAACATGAATTTGATTGACACATGATCTTAGCAAGTGTTGAGAATTTATTTGACTCCACAAGAACTAGTTGTTAGACCTACACATAATGATTTATGATAGAAATTAGGGGTCGGCGTGTTATTTAACTCACAGTTTGCACCACAGTCGCTGAGGGGTTCGTTGAATGTTGGTTTAATGTCTGTATGAAATAATGGTGACACACAGAATTTCTAGTTCTTACTTAACTCACAGATTGCACCACATCCACTGAGGGGTTCGTTGAAGATCCTCGTGTTTGTGATGGTGCAATTGAGATTTCTAGAAACATAAGAGGTCAGGATCCAGGGGCTGAAATAACTCCAGTGGAAGGTACTGAAACCCATCCTAAGGTTTTGAGTCAACTCATTGTTTGTACTTGCACATTAAATTTATTTGGTGGCCCATATGTTTCTCATCAAATTCTTCCTGAACAAAATGTGAGAACTGATATTGGCAGTAGTATTACTTCAAAAATTGGATATATAAGTCAAAGTGCTTACTGTGTGCTACCTGTTCAAACTTAGAAGACACAATTGAATAAACTCACACTAGGGTAAGAACAAAACAGAAGTCGAGATGGATATCCTTCCATGGACCTCCTGTATCCAACCTCAAGTTGTTGGATTCGAGTAGATATAAACCTCAGTGAATTTTTTCTCACAGTCTCTTCTCGTGAAGTCCTTATTTAAGAGGCAATGCCAAAATTATATGGGAGCAAAAGAATGCATGCTTTAGTTGTAGTTGGAAAAGGATTTCAAATTGTCTCGGGATGGAAGATCGTCTCAGATTTTTGTTAGA
Source organism: Larix kaempferi (assembly GCA_027924585.1). Lineage (NCBI taxonomy): Eukaryota > Viridiplantae > Streptophyta > Pinopsida > Pinales > Pinaceae > Larix > Larix kaempferi. The sequence continues at coordinate 10,253,596 of BSBM01002204.1, read as the reverse complement.
TACCTTTTGTGAAAATCTAGCTACAACAAGAGATGCATACTGTTTCCATGAATTGCATGCTGATTGGAAACATTAAACCAAATACCAAGCAAAACCATATTGAAAAGATCATTTAACCACATTTGCATTGAAAAAAAAACTTTGAACATCACATTTTGAGTTAATTTGAGAATAATTTCTTTCCAAGGACAAAAACAAGCTTTATTCGTTCCATTTTGTTTTGGATTTAGAATAATTTCATGATTTTCATGCACAATTAGAGAGAATTGCACCTTTAGAGGTCAATTTTTCTTGTGATAAGTTGTGTATGAGCCACTGTATCCTATTCACTCACACCTTATGGCAATCTTGTGAATGAGAAAGTGGATCTCACTTGTAATAAGTTTAACATTTGATTTTTAAAGCATCTTATTTGATTTTCATTGATCATTGAAATCATTTATTTCAGAAGAACTGTGCATCAAGATACGAAATCTATCAAAACTTTGCATATTTGAAAGACACATGAACCTCTAACTTTTCATTAGACTAGAACATTCATCGAATTGAAAGGTAGAGTAGTGAGCATGTTGCATTGTTTGGTTCATTTTTCTTGAGTTGACACACCACCAGTTTCACGTCCATCCCTGAAACTAAGAAAACTACCATTAAAATTGGCGCTTAATATAAAATTGACCAACTTTTGATTTTCATATCACCAACAAGATTAGGTTAGTGCCCTGGATTAGGTTTGGAGAGTTAACACTCTTGGGCTGCAAAACTTTCGAAACTAGCATTGATTAAAGAGAGTAAATCCATTAGTAGCAAAAAACGCTTGTCGGGAAAGTGCTTCTTAAACATGCGTTAAGCACGAGTTCAATCTAGATAAGTAAGAGCGGTTCCCCCCTCTTGTTTATTTAGTGGGACATGAGCTCATTAGGGGATTCTATGTTAAGTGACAAGTCCTCGGGGTGACATCACTGTTTCTAGAGATCCTGGTTATGAGACTTCTCCTCGACTTACAACAGTTCCACCCTACCGTCGATTGTGAAGTGGTAACTTTAGTGGCTATTCCTAGGATATCGCATAGGCTATTGTGAGTGGGGGACATTTGCAATATCTGAGACAGACTTTGGACCTCTTACTCCTTGGGATGGTGATTGGTCAGGAACCAATGCTTGCACCCATGGCGATTAAAGTTTATTGTAACTGTTTCTCATACCTTAGCTGCTAGCAATTGTTTAAGGCTTGATATCCCTTAATAGATACTAGTTTCAGAAGGCTCTCTAATCCATCTTTTCACTGAACTTTGGTTCTTTGGAAAAGTAGTTTGATTGCTTGGATCTATAGGAATTTTTACTGAGTGGACACTTTTATTTTCGTTGAGTCTAGACTACTTTAGGATTGTGTGATTCTATTTTTTCAAATCAAAAGTATTTTTAAAACACATCATTTTATCAAATTCTTCAAAGTGGCTACTCTCCCGATCCGCCAATCACGGTGGTAGCAAGGTGACTCACCAGAATTTGAAGGCCCCGCTACATTGCGGAAACGAATACAAAACACCCAACCTTGTGACTTGGAAACTGAACAACTTCTAGATTCAATTAACAACAATAGAGAAGAAAAACATAAAACAAATACTGAAACATTACCTACCAAGGAGAACACAGAAATTGTTGATCCTCTTGCTCCATTTGAAATTGAAACACTATAAAACAACACAGCTAATCACGTAAACCCACCTTTGACAAATCTTTCAGGCCCAGTGGTACTTCACACCAGTGATCCACTTGATTACATCAATCCTATTATTGGATATTGGGTTAGTATGCAAAATTCCACAACTAACCCTATGGCTTCATTAGGAGTGCAAGGGACTACATCAACACAACAACAAATAGTTGCAGGAGGTAGCAATACTTCCAATGTGACCACTACATAAATCCTACCAGTCAATATACCTGTCATTATCACAAGTTCAACCAACACTTCAGTGCCAGTTGGTACAATTTCGGGTTCCAATCCCAGAAGTATATCCACTTCGTCTGCAGGAATCCCTACTAGAGAGTGTGCCTTACCAAACATGGGTTTCCCATATGGTTTGGCTAATCAAGGTCAAAATAATCAAGGAGTGAACCAAAATCCTCTTGGTATACCAAACATTTTTCCTAGTTCCACTTCTCGGGGAATCCTTTACTATGGAATCTTAATATCCCTAACGGAATTAATCAACCTTGGAACAATAATGCCAATTGGGGTCCTACTCCACAAGGGAGTGGAAGTGCTTCGCGAAGTCATCATCCAAACTTTCCTAACATGAATCCTGGGGGCAATGCCATACCCCCCACAGGTAGTGCACCAGAAGGTAACCCACCTAACAACCCCATTCCTCCATGGAGTGGGCAAGTCCCAGGAAGTAACCAATCTTCTTGGGTACCACTTCCGCAAGGGGGAAACCAACCTTGGAACGCTTATCCAAACCAAGGAAACAATCAATGGAGTGGTCAGATTCTGACAAGTAACCAATCTTATTGGGGCCCACCTCCGCAAGGGGGAAATCCACCCATTAATCCTATGCCGCAATGGAGTGGTAATGTTCCACCAAGTAACCAATCTTAGGAACATACCTCCGCAAGGGGGAAATCCATACATGCAACCTGTTCCACAATGGAGTGGACAACATCCAGGAAGTAACCAGTCTTTTTGGATGCAACCTCCACAAAAGGGTAATCCTCCCTGGAATGCTTTTCAAGCCCAAGGACAACAACAATGGGACCATCAAGCTTCACCTGCATATCAATCATTTTCTACGGCACTGGTCAAATCACCATTTCTGGCCACGGTGAATCTACCGGATTTATCCCGCCTGACTAATGATCTTGTTCTACATATGCATGGATGGCCAACTATTCCAACTAAACTACCCTTAGACATACCCAAGTTTGACAGAAAACCAAGGGAGGATCCATCAAATCACGTAATGACATTTCATTTGTGGTGTTCATCCAATTCCCTAGTTGATCATAGTATTAGGTTGATATTGTTTCAGCAAACCCTAACGGGAACTGATACGAAATGGTACATTGAACTTCCACGCAATACATTCATGGAATTTTCATCTTTAGCTATGGTCTTTCTGACACATTTTCAATTACCTATCCGCTATGAGACGGGAACCGAACTTTTGACTTCACTTAGGAAATCCACCACTACTCATATATGGGATCATATCCACAAGTGGAGGAGGCGCCGAAGGCTTATTAAAGCTGAAATCCCTAATAAATGATTAGCAGATTGGTTCATAAAATCACTATTACCTACTCTTGCCAAATATGTAGCCATGTCGGGAGCCATGACCAAAGAACAACTCATTTAGAGTGCTCAACAGATGGATTTGATATATTCCCAATCGGGCACACTTTATGATTTAATACCACATGTTGTAAGACCTGCGTATGATCCAGCTAGGACACTAAAAGGACTCATACCGACGGTGTGATTGGATCCGTCAACCAACTTGAAAAAATTACACAACAATTGGGACAAATATCAGTTCAAACTTTGCAACCCACAACTGACTAGGCAACACAGCAACCCATAAATTCCACCCAAACTTCTGAAGTGCTTACAGTTCAAACTACAGACCCCAAAGGAAAAAAGAAGAAGCAGAAGAAGAAGCCCGATGCCAATTCTAGGACAGGAGATGCACCTAAGGTGAATAATCCTACTGGAGGAAATCATGAAAACCGGAAAAACAAATACCCATGCAAAATTTTCCAAATACCCATGCAAAATCATCCGACTCATCTTTGTCCTCATATGGATGATAGTCATCGAATGTTGGCACAATGAGGAGGGAAACAAAAACCTTCCATCCTAACTCAACCCTTCCCCCAGCAACAATAGATGGTTGCTACGGCGCCAACACCTCCACCTGGAGTAAATCAAGCGAACCCCCCACAAGGGGGCAATCCACCCAATGCTAATATCTTCACAATTGGTGAACATGAAATAAACATTCAAAAAAGGGCTCATTCTTATGACATACCTTCAAAACAGACAAAAACACCTGGATTTAAGCCTAGTGGTTCTCTCACCATTGAGAAACCAGCCATAGACATAGTACCTAGACCTTCAAAAGGGGTTATCCGTAGAACAACACACAATCCTAACGCATGATTTGCTCAAAACTACAATGTGGTTGAAGAGTTAGCTCAAGCTCCTTGTGCAATGTCTGCCTTGGAAGTATTGCAAAGTTGTCCTACTCAATGAAAGGCACTATTGGCTGCTATCAACACTATTGATCCATCTAACACCAATTTCATAACTTTTGACTTACAATAGCCCGCATGTAGGCTTCCATCACAAATTGCATTTCAGATCAAAGTGATTGCACATGGAAAGAAAATTTTTCGAACCGTCGTGGATGAAGGAGCCTCAACTTGTGTCATGTCATTAACATGTTGGAAAGATTTGGGATCACCCACCTTAGTACCATCCCATAAAATACTCAAAGCATTTGATGGTCATTCGTTCCCACCTCATGGACTTATCATGGCTTTCCCAGTTGAACTAGGGGGGAAAACAGTTCAAGTAGATGTTGAGGTAGTGGATGCACCCATAGATTACAATTTTCTATTGGGACGTAGTGGGATACATAAGATGATGGCTGTAGTGTCTTCAGTATTCTGATTTATTCGGTTCCCCCACCAAGGGAATATTATCACAATCGATCAACTAGATTACTGCACACCTGAAACTGGTCTCCACTCGAATGTACCTTTTGTAGGGGATTCGAAGAATGTGATTCAAGATGTTGGGGTAGGAATGTTCAAAGATTCGTCCCTCATGGGAACTTTCGCAATTCCACCACCAGTATCAACCCCTAACACTGCTCCAATTTTCATGATTACATCAGAAGTATACTTTCCATTATTTTTTTTTCTAATTCCAAATAAGAAGTTGGCTCCACCTCATTAGAGGTAGCCTCCCAAAAGTACATATTAGTTGAAAATAATAATGGAAATGTACCAACTTCTATGCAAAATAATGAAACAGAGAGTAGTGTTCCCCTTTCTATTGTACAACTTTCTTATCAAGCTATTCAAATGGCTTCGTCAGACCCGGATCAAAACCCTTCCAAGATGGAGGAATATGATCCTTATACTTCACCTATCTGGACCATGAACTCTCATAGTACTCAGGACATCTTGGATTAGAATTTTTCTACAGATGAAGCCATCCTTGAAGTCATGAACATCTCTGAACGAACTTGGGAGGATATGCATCACAAATCCTTATTTCTTCCAAAGATCTATTCATTAGAATTCAAACCTGAAAATCTTTACTTCGATGATGACATGAAAAAATACCAATGCCCTATCCAAACAAACAATGTGAGTTCAAAAGGAAATTTGGTAAACATTTCGAAAACCATACCCATTGATTTTTCCATCAAGCCTGGCATCGTTGAAAACATTAAAATAGGTGCAGATTGCTCTCCAGAGGAAATCACACTTTATACTGCTATATTTAGGGAGTTTCGAGATGTGTTCACATGGTCTTACGAAGAAATGCCAGGCATGGATCCCATCATTGTCGAACATGAGATAAAAACATATAGCAATGTCAAACCAGTGCGACAGAAACTACATTCGGTTAACCCTAAGAAATCAGCTGCCATCAAAGCAGAGGTCGAGAAGTTAATGAAAGTTGGATTCATCTATCCTATTCCTTTAACTGAATGGATATCCAATTTTATTCAAGTTAATAAAAAACAAGGAACTATCCGGGTTTGTACTGACTTTAGGGATTTAAATTTGGTTTGTCCCAAAGATAACTATCCCACACCCTTCATCGATCAGATTATAGACAAATGTGTCGGGAACGAAATATTTTCATTTATGGATGGATTTTCCAGTTACAACCAAATCCAGATAAAAAAGGAGGATCAACATAAAATGACTTTCATATGCCCATGGGGGAATTTTTCCTATCGTAAAATTCCTTTCGACCTTAAAAATGTTGGGGCTACTTTTCAATGAGCCATGTCATATGCATTTCATGACATTAAGAAAATTGTTGAGGTTTATCTTGATGATTTGGAAGCCAAATCTAAAAGAAGAGCAAAACATAGTGCACATTTACGAGCTGTCTTCGTTAGCTGTCACAAGTACAACATTAGGTTGAATCCACACAAATGCATGTTTTGTGTGGACTCCAAGGGATTACTTGTTTTCATAGTGTCGAAAAAGGGGATTATGGTGGATCCCATCAAGGTTGAGTCGATACTTCAGTTTCCTTCCCTGAAAACAATCAAACAACTTTAAATCCTTCAAGGGAAAGCTAACTACTTAAGAAGATTTGTTGAAGATTTCACTGAAAAAGCTAAAGGTTTCATGCGTCTCCTAAAAAAAGATGCACTATTCATATGGGATGACCAAGCTCAACGCTCATTTGATACCATAAAGAAAACTTCGGTCTTTGCCCCAGTACGTAGTCCACCAAACTATAGGAGTGACTTTCTGCTATATTTAGCAGCGTCTAGTTCCACCATAGGAATGGTATTGGTGCAAGAAGACGAATCTTCATAAAAGCACGTTATTTACTATCTTAGCAAGGGCCTTGCAGATCCAGAGTTGAGATATTCCCAGGTTGAAAAGTTGGCCTTGGCGACAGTTCATGCCATCCAATGACTTAGACATTACATACTTCCAAGAAAAATGACCATAGTGGCTGAAATGAACCCCATGAAACACATTTTGTCCCTCCATATCATTGGTGGCAAATATTCAAAATGGATAGTAATTTTGCAAGAATTTGACATCAAATTCAAAAATGATAAAGCCAAAAATCATTGGCATTTGCCGAATTGATGTCTGAGTTACCATCTGAGAAGGAGGATACTACATATGTTGAAACTTGGGCAGATGAACATGTATTCCTCATTGAAACTTCTGATCCCTAGTATGGAACATTCATCATATATCTCAAAACCCAAAGGATCAACCCTCAGTTTTCTAGCATTGAACGACATCGCATTCGACACCAATCATGAAGATACCTTATTATAGGAGATACTTTGTGCCATCGAGGAATAGACATGATCCTAAGACATTGTTTAGTACATGAGGAAGTTGAACAAGTTCTGAATGATTGCCACACTGGGGCATGTGGTGGTCACCTTTCTAGGTTGGCAACTGCCCATAAAATATTGCGTGCAGGATACTTTTGGCCTACAATATTCAAAGATTGCATTAATTTGGTTAAAATGTCTCACCCTTTCCAAATATACACAAGAAAAATGCGCGCACATCCTACTCCCTTACATTTTGTAGTAACCATGGGTCCATTTTCCAAATGGGTTATTGATTTTATGACAATCAACCTTCCTTTAGTTGATGGACACCACTACATCATCGTAGCAATGGACTTCTTCACCAAGTGGGCTGAGGCGATGCCTACATTCAATTGCAAGAGTAAAACTGGAGCGTATTTTCTTTTCAATCATGTGATAGAAAGGTTTGGTGTACCCAAAGAAATCATTACTGATAACGGAAGTTATTTTCATAATTCCTTCATGGATGAACTTACCGATCGGTTAGGATTGCGGCAGGAATTTTCCTCGCCATATTACCCTCAAGCTAATGGACAAGTCGAAGCCATCAACAAGGTTTTGAAAACGATGCTGCAGAGGACAATTGATAAGAACAAATATAACTGGAACTTAATGTTGTTTACCGCTCTTTGGGCTTATCGTACCAGTGCTAAAACTGCAACTGGATTCACTCCTTTCCAATTGGTTTATGGAGAGGAAGTTGTGTTTCCAATTGAATGTGAAATCCCATCATTAAAAATATCAGTCGAACTCCTACCTAACACTTATGCAGAAGAAGAAAGGATTCTCCATCTTCATTCTCTTAACGAAACTAGAAGGGAAGCCTCTCTAAATGTAGAAGCACACAAGAAAAGGGTTAAAATGCAATATGACAAGTCTACCCATCCCCGAGTATTTTCTGAAGGCAATATCGTTTTAGTTTATGACCAAAACCAAGACAAAATAGGAGAAGGGAAGTTTGTACCAAAATGGTTTGGCCCACATGTAGTCAAAACTGTATTACCAAGAGGAGCTTATGAATTGATCAATTATGATGGGGAACCTATGTCGGAGATCAGAAATGGTCTCTATCTGAAGAAATACTTCGCATACGCATTGATGCCTCGCACCCTTTGTTGTATTATGTTGTATTTTTGTATAAACATTTGTACATTAGTTATTTCGGGCACACACTTATCTTGCTTGGCATTGTCACTTTGGCAGATGGCACAAGAAACCTTCACATATTTGGAATATGCGGATGGCGCCAACCGTAGTTCTCGAAACATTGCTTCTACCGCATGGGTGATTTTCACACCTAATAATGAATTTTTGAGTTCGGGAGGAACTTTTCTCAGATATGCAACCAACAATGTTGTATAATATAGTACAATCATTCAGCTTCTTGTCGAGGCTATCACCCTTGGCATCAGACGAATAATAGTAAAACTGGACTCAGAATTAGTTGTATCTCAGTTAAATGGTCAATACCATATTCGAAATCCTACACTGTTTAGAAAGTTTCTATAGGTACGTCTTTTAGAATGTCAATTTGAGTACATTGAATATACCCACGTTCTTAGAAGTCTAAATAGTTTGGTTGATTCCTTAGCCAACTATGTACTTGACTGGCATCTAAGTCATTAACATCACACCAAATACGCACGCATGTACATTATTCATGGCATTTTAATTGAACATATAATTTAAAGACACAAGTAAAAGCTGAAATAATCTAGCTTACATCATAACCCAAAAAGTTGGTAACTTTATGCACACCAAAAAGAATAGTGTTAATACTTTTCTCTTTTTGTTTCTTTTTCTTCAAGATAAAAGCCAAAAACTTTCACAAAAAACAATGAAAATATTTGGAAAATTCAAAAACATGTAAAATTGTTTCAAAGTTTCCTATTCTGGCATTAGAACTCACCCACAACTCGCAGATCACTAAGTAAAGGTTCACACCTTCTAGAAATTCATGCTGAAAGGAGATGCATCCTCTCATCCATCGGCTACACCTACAACGAATATGGTAAAAAATGAGTAGTTTTACTTATTTTTTATCCATACAGGTATGACACATCCTTTTGAATAATAGAAAGATGCATTGTTCCTCATTTTTAGCTATCTTTTTAGATATTAAATGCACATGTGAACTTGTTTCTGACTAAACCGTTGGGTAGTGAAATGGTTTTTGATTACAGGACTTGGAGACTTTGACAGTTCGAACTATTTGATTCAGGTAGTTGGAGATAGACCATGATTCATGATGATTTATGACTTTGGCATTTTTCACGAGACTCAATATGAAGTACACCATATAAACCCATTTCCTACTTGGCCATTCTACCAAATTAAATACCCTCAGTCACATGGTATTACTTCACCATCCGTCGACACATAATCCTGCTTCAGATAGCCTACCTATGGAGGGAACATCTGTAAGAGTGTGCACAACTAGCTCAGCCCTTGTTTGCAATATGATTATTTTCCTTCGCCTAACCCATGCCCTTGAAGAATAGGTGTACTCCCATGCAACATTCGTTCCCTCCCATGTATTATAGCACTCTTTATTCTTTTTCAACATGATAAAATGAAAAAGCATAAAAATAAAAAAACAAAAAAATCCGAAAAGGGAAAGACTTGAATCATTTCATAGTATAATATTGAAGAAAATGTCAACAGTCAGTCCTTGTTACCCTTGAACATGGCACATAATTTGGTCTCCGCTGTTAGTACACCATCTACATTTGCCTTAGGAAACTGTACCAGTATTTTGAGCAATCCTCCACCAATGGGTTATCCTTTTCGTCACCTATGGAGCTTTCGTTAATGCATCTGGCGTTGGAGGATTTCATTAAAGTCAGTTACTCAAAGTATTATGTTTCCAAGTGTCCATTCTGCGTCGTGTTATGTGTTCAAGGGAAGTTCAAACAGAGTCGGCCATTCCTCAAATATTCCTGACCAATCATGTCGGCCTTCCTTGTGTCAGTATACAGTGTTGGATCTCGTAGTTATACTAAATTATATCATACTATTGATCTTTGTTTCGTATCGGTTTAGGTGGGATGCATTGATTCCCTCCTTCCGATGGATCTACTCCTATTGACACTAAATCATCATCTAGGAAATGGATCTAGAAACCCAAGAGTACCTTGGATCTTGCAGTCATTAGTGGCGGGTTTCCTCGAAAATGACAGTGGGTATACATTAATGACCCCTGATTATTTGATTCTACAAGTGTTTGAATTCAGAACATCTATTCACACTTGCTAGTTTGTACTTTGTACCTTAGAGTCCATCATCATTATCAGTGGGTCTCTTCACATCTATTAATGGTATACATCAATGACCGGTAATCAAAAGGTGTTTTATTATGCTCGACATCAGCTCATTTATTCACATGATATAAACTCATACTTGTCAAGCACTCTAATTGCAGATAATTAAATATCAAACATACAGAGCGTATGAAATTTATTGTCAACCCGAGGAAGTCTTTTTATTTCAAAGGACAAGTGCACAATATATGCTTAAACACTAAACCATTAGCAATAAATACTTCTATATTCTATCATTCATGTTCATCCCCAGAATCTTATGCAATCCAAAGCCTTCTCACTGCTATAATTCAAATCCTCTCTATCATGCATCAACTAAGAATTAACATCAGATCTAATGAACAATAGGAAGGAATCTCCTTTATATCCTAGAACGATCACTTGCCTGATCTAATCAACCTGGAAATCGTAAAGCAAAAACTGAGCAGTAATCTAGAAATCCAATTGCGAAATAATTGAGTTAACTGTTCTAAGAATATTGAATTGCAGAATGGAAATCAAGCAACACACAATCAGAACGATAAATTGTAAGAACTCAGGGGATCGCAACTCAGCTGTAAGATGAACACAAGTGTGTATGATCTGTACTTGAAATGTATATAAAGCAAACCTTACTCAGTCGACTGTTATTCTACACCATCTACCAAACTCACAGAAATATGATCCTTAACTATACTGAAAATTCACACGATAAATATTGCTGCTGCGTACAAAAGGAAGAATAAAGCATCACACAACAAGAAAGATGAAATCCTAAATTAACACAGCAATCTCTGTGGAAGACGGGCCCAGTCTTCACACAGAGACGCTGGTTGAACAACACTCTCTTTAACTCAGAAGCAACTCAGTATATTAACAGAAGGATGAGTACACAGTTTTGGCTCGACTGCTAATACAAGATAAATTAATTAATTGCTGTCCAACCCCTTAGTCGAGGCAATTCCCCATACTTATACATACAATTGCAACATCTAAAACCTATAATTGGGCAGCCATGAAGATCTCTGATCTTCAGGCGCCCTAAATAATCTAGCTGTTACAATGCGTGGCAGAACTGAAATATGAGAGAAGTATAAATTGTCCCAAGAGTGACGGTCATTCCAGCTCACAGCGGGATTTGAGCAGCGACATACTTAATATAGTTCTTCTGTTACAGCTGCCCTGCCACGACTGTGCCTTGATTGACGAATTGAGCCCCAAGGAACCTTCCACAAGCGATGAACGTTCCTTCATGACTTGTTCAGCTCCGATCTTCCTGCAGTCTATTGTCTTACTACCTTCATAAATCGCATCATGTTAGCACAGATTAAGAGATGCACAGCTTTAATCATCACAATCATAAGTATTAACACAATAAAACAATAATCGGCCATACCTTGGTAATTGGGGAATAGATAAGGACAATAAGTTGAATTGCCAAGGTAATTGGTGTAAGACAAGGGAAGGGAAGATGATAAATGATGGTCAAAAAGGGCCAATTCTGGGCTCAACATCTCCCCCCAACTATCCTGTTGCATGTCCTCATGCAACAACCTGCATCTGAATATTGCACTGAACTTTGCCCAGGCAAGAGGAAAGAATGTAGATAAATCAGGCATCCCTTCTATCTTTTTGGAAAGCTTCTGTGAGCAGCCCGGCATCTTCCAACTTCACTGTTCCCCTTCCACTGCTACTTACTAATATCTGAGAATGCACTTGATGTGGTGGGGACCTTTCTGCAGTTCTCTTATGCTATGCCTGGGGAAGTTGAAAAGACACACTCAATCTGAATCCAACTCAATGACACCTGTAGGAGGTGGAAGCACTGGTTCTTGTGGGACAGTGTCTTCCAGCGCATCTGATCTTAACAAGGGAGTTGCTGGTTCTTGTGTAACAGCAACATCCCTTAAACCTTCTTCAGCAGCTGCCTTTATTGCTTTTGGAGACACTGGTTCTTGTGTAACAGTGTCTTCTTTGTCATTTGGCTGCTGAGATTGGATATCCTTTTCAATTTGCAGCTACTCCTCCAGGATTTCAGTGTCACCTGAGCAGGGTGTCTGTACCTGTTCATCATCACTCCATTGTGTATCAGGAATGATATCTACTCCCGGGTTATCTCCCAACTGCAATTCAGGGGTTCTTGCTACAGTATCCAAGGACGTTGGTTCTTGTGTGACAACATCCTGGCTTACCTCTTCATCCTTATTTTGCTGCAGCTCCTCTTCTATGAGTTCTGTATCATGAGAGCTTTCTAGGGTCACTACCCAGAGTTCATCGTTGAATGCCAGAATATTCTCTGTCCCAGCTTCTTCTCCTGTCTGCTCAGTCGGTTGGGCGGTCAAATTCAGGATTGCTGGTTCTTGTGTTGCAGCATCTTGTTCCAACTTATCACTGTCTTGCCTTTCCGTTTCTTCTTCTAAAATTATTGTGTCCTGGGAACGTTCTGGGGTTACAGCACAAAATTCTTCACTATCCTCCAGGGTATCCTTTGGCTCCATGATCTTTGTATCAAGGGAACATTCTGGAGTCTCACCATATTCTTTTATAAGCTCCAGAGCATCCTTCATTTCCTGTTCTTCTCCCATCTGTTCTATGATTTCTGTGTTGTGGGAGCAATTTGGGATTTCCATACATTCCTCATAAATTTCCAGGGCATCCTCCACTCCCTGTTCTTCTCCCATCTGTTCTATGACTTCTGCATCATGGGAAGTAGCAGCTGTAGCAAGGATGTTTAAAGATGCTGGTTCTTGTGTTGCAGCATCCTCTTTCTCCACTGCTTTCCCTTCTGTGGCTACAGGCTGTTGTGCCGAATAGGTGCTAAGCAAAATTTTATGGCCTGCTTCCTCAAAGATCTCCCCACAGGTGGGGCAGAGTATTCGCTCATCCTTTTCTCCAGCTCCAGCAGAAGCTGATTCCTCCACTTGGTCTGCAGCCTCTATTAATGTATACATCTTCCTTCCACCCTGCTTTCTGCAGACTTCCTTCCATGTTTCCAGCTCCCTTCTAAGTGCTTGGAGGTCCTCTTTCAGCATTGCATTTTCATACAAGAGTCCCTCAACTCCAGGTTCTTCCTCCGCTGGTCCTTGTGGGGTATCCCTCGGTTTTGGTGTAAGGACTGGGGGTTCAACCTGTGTCTCCAAGGTTGCCCATTTTGTTCTAGTTGCCTCTGCTGCTGTAATTGACCGAGTTCGCTTCCTTCTAATTGGTGCCACTAAATCAAACTCATTGGTGGCCCTCTTCCTTTTCTGTGGCGTTTTCTTTTGTGACTTCCCTTTCTGTAATGTTTCTTCTCGTGGAGCTGGAATATAGGGAGGTAAAACTGAAGTTAAAGGAACATTTCCCTGCCCCCCATGCTGTTATTCTTCAATCACAGCTCCTCCTCCTACCCACTCCGGTGAAGACTCGATTGTGACCAGCTCAATATCGTCTTCCATTGCTCTGGCTCCGTCATCTTCAGGTTCCATTGTCGCAGCATTTGATGCTGCTCCAATTTCACCTTCTGCTGTCGGAGCTGCCCTGTTATCTAGGTTTTCCGTGAGGGTTTCATCTACATTGTCACTTGACAGCTCTGTTTGTGCTTCCCCTCGCTCTCCTTCAAATGCAGGGTCATCCCCCACTGGTTCTGCTTGTGCTGGGGATTCATACACTTCAAATGGCTCTGCCTGTGCCCCTGTTTGTTCTTCCTCTGTGGTTTTGTCCATCCCGGATGGTCCTGCCTGTGCCCCCTGTTTATCCACCCCAGACGGTCCTGCCTGTGCCCCCTGTTGTTCTTCTTCCATTTCATCCCTCCCCCCAACTTCACTGGAGGAACTCCGGTCCTCCTGTTGTGGCGGAACTGGTATTTGCTGTAATGGAATGACCCTCAAGGGAACAGGTTGATGTGGTCGGGTAATGAATTGCTCCCATGTTATATTATGTTGGGCCAGGGTTCTTATAATAATTAACTTAATAAGGCCATGGTGAGTGAGGGAGGATAATGGGTGCTTTGCAGATTGAACAAATGTTGCCATATGGCGCAAATCATGCAATAGATAAAATGGAATATTTAACAAAATGCCATGACGGAGATGAGAAAGCAAAGGAAGTTCAGAGTTGTACACAGTTTGGTATCTACCTTCGCAAGTTATGTATTTCTTGAGGAAGATAGCAACCTGGTCCCATGGCTGCGACAGTGACTTCAATGCAATCCCTCGCCTGGATGCTTCAACTTGCTCCCCTGGAAGTAAAAATTCCTCCCGTGCAACTGTTGCAGGGACTCGACGGTTAAACCAAGGTTTTCCCACCAACGGGATAGCTGTAACCTCGGATATAATGACCTCCGAAACATCTATACACAGCCCCCACACCGTGGAGTGTGTTTTAGTAAGATTCAATGCGAATTGCAGGGCTGTGTCCCGATCGAACCCGTCCAATCGTTCAAAGAACTCGACCCAGCCAGCAGCTTGAAAAATGGCCAGAACCCGCGGATTCCGTCTAAGTTCCCGGGTATTGAAAGGTTCATGGCGAACTGGAATGCCCATGGTCCTGGATGCAAGATGAAACTACTGTTCGACAGAGTACAGGATCCCAGAATGGAAGTTGCAGCACAGGAAATGCACGAATTGTTGAGCGGAGACGTTGAGCGAATGAACTAATTCGAAAAGTTAAGCGCAGAGAAGAGTTTGAACTTTGCATGCCGAATTGGAGAAGGTGGCAGTTATTAGTATTACGTCGTTCGAGGGAAAGGTTCAATCAGGTATAAATGGTGGTACGAGTGAAGGTACGGCCAATCTCGTTTAAATGATATCAATACTTAATCACGTGATAAATGAAAGCCATACCTCATAGAACTGTGCGTCGGAAGGCTGCGGAAACTGGTGGAGCATGGAGTTGGTAACGTCACAGAGCCGAACGCGTGCACAGTCACGTGATAAATCAAAGCCAGAATGGAAGTTGCAGCACAGGAAATGCACGAATTGTTGAGCGAAGACGTTGAGCGAATGAACTAAATTCGAAAAGTTAAGCGCAGAGAAGAGTTTGAACTTTGCATGCCGAATTGGAGAAGGTGGCAGTTATTAGTATTACGTCGTTTGAGGGAAAGGTTCAATCAGGTATAAATGGTGGTACGAGTGAAGGTACGGCCAATCTCGTTTAAATGATATCAATACTTAATCACGTGATAAATGAAAGCCATACCTCATAGAACTGTGCGTCGGAAGGCTGCGGAAACTGGTGGAGCATGGAGTTGGTAACGTCACAGAGCCGAACGCGTGCACAGTCAGCCATGGGATCATGATGACTCGGATAAGGCACAAATTTCCTCCGCCGGTAGAACACAAGGCGTCGCATCCTCCGGGTTAAAATGATGAGTTCGCCGGCAGGACTGGGGTGAATCAGCATCATAATTAGCAGATTGAACAATCCTTCTGTTAACACGGGATTTACCACTGCAAGTTGCCAAAGAAATGATCACACAGCCGATGAAAAAGCTTGTTGCAGCTGGAAGGAAAGAAGTTACAGCCACCGGAAAGGAATTGGCGGCAACCAGAAAAAGATTTAGGATATCAGGGAAAATTATGGCTGTCACGGGAAAATTTTACGGCGGCGGGAAAAAGCTTACAGCTGGCGGGAAAATTTTTTTACGACTATGGGAAATATATGGCAGCCGCTAAAAAGAAATGGCAGCTATGTGGAAATGATGTGGAGGTGACTTGGTCAATGAGGTGGCAGCCGTCGAGAAAGAAGGTGGCAGCCGAGAAATGATGTTGCGGCTGCGGGAAAATGATGTTGCAGCCTCCAAAGTTGCAGCTGCCGGAGTTGCAGCTGCCGGAATTGCAGCTGCCGGAGTTGCAGCTGCCGGAAAAGATTTGACGGCAGGCGGAAAAAACATTACGGCTACCGGGAAGTGAAATGGCCGTGGCTGGTAAGTGGAGTGGGAGCTGTGGAAAATGAGATGGCAGTCGTGGGAGATGAGGTGGCCATAGTTGGTGAATGAGGTGGCAACCATGGGGACGATGAAGTGGCAGCCGCGGAAACTGGAGTTGCAGCCGACGATGTTGCAGCCGCAAATGTTGCAGCCACCGATGTTGCAGCCGCAAATGTTGCAGCCGCAAATGTTGCAGCCGCCGATGTTGCAGCCGCAAAAGATTGATGGCTGACGGAAAGGGCATTATGGCTACCGGGAAATGGAGAATATGGTTGCCGGAAAAAGGATATACGGCTGCCGGAAAATATGTTGCAGCTGCCGGAAAATATGTTGCCGCTGCCGGAAAATATGTTGCCGCTGCCGGAAAATATGTTGCAGCTGCCGAATTTTTTTTTTTTTTTTTTTTTTTTTTTTTTTTTTTTTTAACACAAGGACAGCACAGAGAGATTTTCATTACGGGCCCCAAACTGATCGTTCTCCTGGCGCTTCCCTGAAATTTTTTTTTTAAAAGACAACAGCAAGCAAAGAGAAAGAAAATGACAACTATACGCTACAGCAAGAAATTATTTATGTACAGCGAATATAATTTTCATTTTAAGATTTGGCAAAGGTAGAGAAATGTTCCTGCTCTGGTGCCAATTGGTAGTTTGGATCAGCAGCAATCTGTGAAATAAATGCATCTTTCGAAATAGGCTTTCGATACAGTCGCAGTCTGTGGCCATTAGCAAGTAATGGTATACGGTTTTCATCAATGGTGACCAGGCGAACAGTGCCATTGTCAAATACCCTGTCAACCAAATATGGACCCAGCCATCTTGTGCGTAATTTCCCCTTGAAATCCTTCTTGAATCTGGAATCGTATAATAGTGCCCAATCTCCTTCATGGAAGATTTTCTTTTTGATGAATCGGTCATGCCAATTAGATCTCTGTTGCTGAAGCAGCCCAGTCTGGTCTACCGCAGCTAACCGTTTCTCATCCAATTCATTCAATTGATTCAATCTTCTTTTCTGGGCTTCTGTTACATCCAGGTTCATTTCAATGGCTGTTTTCAGGGTCTTGATCTCAAATTCAATTGGAAAGATGGCACTCTTACCATACACCAGATCATAGGGAGAAAAGCCCGTGGTGTTGTGCCAAGTCGTGCGATATGCCCACAGCGCTTCTGGAAGTCTGTCAGCCCAATCCCTTCGATGGCTTTTAACTGTTTTAGTAAGGATTGCTTCGATGACTTTATTAGTGCTTTCCACCTGGCCATTGGCCTGGGGATGATAAGGTGAAGCTATCTTGTGCTGCACATGATACTTCCGGAGCAAGGATTCAAATTGGTGTGAAATAAATTGTGGTCCCCCATCGGTGACTACTTCCTTTGGTACTCCAAAACGGGTAAAAACTTCACTGTACAGGAAATCAATCACCGCCTGATCATTTGCTTTAGCCAAAGCTACAGCTTCTACCCACTTAGTCATGTAATCTGTACACACCAAGATGTAAACCTTCTGTTTGGAAGGAGGGTTGATAGGACCAACAAAGTCCAATGCCCATCTATCAAACGGTTCCAGTACCACTTGGGGCTGTAAAGGCATCTGATCTGTCTTATTAGGTTGGCCCATCCTTTGGCAGTTGTCACAGGACTGAACATATTTTTTAGCATCTCTGAACAATGTCGGCCAATAATAGCCCATCCGCAACGCCTTATGTCCTGTTCTTTTATCTGCAAAGTGTCCTCCGCAAGGTTCATCGTGACAGGCCTTCAGTATATGAAAGATCTCATCTTCCCTTACACATCTTCTAATTTCAAGATCAGGTCCTGTGTAAAAGAGATGGCCTTTGAGCCAACAATACCTGGCACTTTGCTGAATAATTTTTCTTTTCTCTCGTTTAGACATATGTGGCGGAAGCTTCCCTGCAGCCAAATAATTAGCAACGTCTGCATACCAGGGTGAATGAGCTGAGAGTGCGAATAAATGTTCATCCGGGAAAGCATCCTCAACAGGTGAACTGTCATCACTGTTAGTAAATCGTGATAAAAAATCAGCAACAACATTTTCTTTTCCAGGTTTATCTATAATAGTAATATCAAATTCCTGTAATAATAAAAGCCACCTGGTTACTCTGGCATTAGTGACAGGTTTATTCATTAAATACTTAATGGCAGAGTGATCAGTATGCACAAATGTAGGATACCCAGTAATGTAATGCCGAAACTTATTAATAGAATAAACAATAGCAAGGAATTCTTTTTCAGTAACAGTATAATTTAGTTCAGCAGGGGCTAAGTTTTTACTAACATAATAAATAGCATAAGGTACTTGACCATCCTGCTGTCCTAGCACTGCTCCAATGGCGGTATCAGAGGCATCTGAAGAAATGTGGAAAGGTATGGTCCAATTAGGTCCCCTTAAAATAGGGGCTGTGGACAGTTTCTCTTTAAGCTCATCAAATGCTGTCTGGCATGTTGTACTCCATGCAAACTGTGCGTCGTTCATTAACAATGAGAACAAAGGAGAAGCAAGTTTGGAGAAGTTTTCTATGAATCTTCTGTAATACCCAGCATGACCCAGAAAACTTCGCACTTCTTTCTGAGTTGAAGGGGTTGGTATATTCTTTATCACCTTAATTTTTGAAGGATCCACTTGAATACCGTCAGTAGAGATGAAATGTCCTAATACCACCCCCTCACTCATCATCATGTGGCATTTTTCAGTGCTCAGTGAGAGGCGAGCCTGTTCACAGCGAATTAAAACTTTCTTCAAATTTTCTAGTGCTTCCTCAAAATCCCTGCCATAAGGAGTAAAATCATCCATAAAAATTTCCATGCTATCATTAACCAATTCAGAAAATATGCCAATCACAGCTCTTTGAAACGTTGCAGGTGCATTGCACAATCCAAAGGGAAGCACCCTGTAGGCGAACGTTCCCCAGGGGCAGGTGAAGGTGGTCTTATCCTGATCCTCTGGAGCAATCTGAATTTGATTGTACCCACTGAACCCATCCAGGAAGGAGAAGAACTTCTTCCCAGATAGGTTATCAAGTACCTGGTCAATAAAGGGCAGAGGAAAGTGATCCTTCTGTGTAGCCTTGTTCAGCTCCCTATAATCGACACAGACTCTCCATTTACCATTTTTCTTGGGTACAATTACAAGTGGGGAAACCCACTCACTGTCTGAGATAGGATAGATGAATCCTGCTTCCAAGAGTTTCTGGATTTCTTCCTTCACTATATCCCTCAGATTGGGGTTCATGCGTCGTTGGGGTTGACATACAGGCCGGGAGTCGTTTTTAATATAAATATGATGAGTGCATAGACTAGAGGGAATACCCTTCATGTCTGTATACTCCCAGGCGAATGCCCCCTTACGTTCCTTCAAGAGATTGGTTAGGCGCTTTTGTTCTTCTGAGGAGAGACCAGGATTGATGTTCAAAGTTCTCCCAGGCTCTACCTCAATAGGAATGCTTTTCGAGTTTTTCAATACTGGGATTACGTTTGTGTCATTTGCTAGTGCTTCCTCCGTAAGCTGTTCTTGTTCTTCTTTACCGAGGGTACTGTTCAGGAGTTGATAAACTTCCTTGTTTACTGAAGCAGGTTCGCTAATGAAATTATTAATGGCATCGTCCTCTGTTTCGTTTTTGAAGGTTAGTGCCTTCCCTATTGTTAGTAATGGCTGAACATCTTCCTCTTCTTCCTGTTCTATCCAAAGGGAGGTTTCAGTTTCTAGACTCGGCCGTGCTGGAGGGTACAGGGTGAGGTTTTTGGTTTCCATGCCATCAGATATAGTCATAGATCCTGATCGGCAGCTGATACAAGCATCGGCTGTAGCCAACCAGGGCCTCCCCAAAATCAATGGATGTCCCCCCAGCTGTGATTTTGGTTGTAATACCAGAAAATCGGCAGGGTATTCCCATGAGTCTACTGAAATAACAAGGTCGTCCAAAATCCCTTCAGGTCTGATAGTGGATCTGTCTACCAATTCTAAGATAGTAGGGGTCGGTCTAATATTGGTGAATCCGAGCTTCTTTACAGTCTCCATTGTTATAACATTGATCGCAGCTCCTAAATCTACTAGTACGTTGGGTATCTGTGTTTGTCCTATGTGTACAGTAACAGTAGGATTGCCGGGATCCTCATACTTGGTTATAGGGGTTTTTCCAGTCATTAAAGAGGATAAATTCCCTATAACATGAACAGTAGGAGGATCTCTGGGTTTCCTTCCCGGTCTTTTAGTGCACAGATCCCGAACAGGTCTAGCATAGATAGGTACATCTTGAAGAGCTTGTAAAAGGGGAATCTTAACATAAAGGTTCTTCAATTCTCCTAAGAGATTGAATTGAGGTTGCCCCCCTCTTTGTGGAAGCATCAATCTCTCAGGGTAAGGTGGTTGCCTTACCAACTGGGTAGGCTGCGTGTTATCCACTTCATCGTTTAATGTTTCAGCACTCCCATCTGAGGGATGCTCAGCATCTTCAATGATAGGAACCGGATCAAAAGGATGCTGGGAACTCTCTCCTTTGTCATACACAGTTGGTGGAATATTTTCTGCAGTTCCACGTTCTACTATCTTTCCAGACCGTAAGTGAATATCATTACAAGGTACAGGGGAGAGAGAGTAGGCTGGCATATTGAGAGCTTCCAATTGCTGGACTGTTTTATTGTTTGGGTTAGGGTTAGGTTGGGCAGGCAGCTGAGGCCGTATTGGTATGTTAGGCACAGGATTATTTTGCAGCTGCAGCTGCGACTGCTGAGGTGGGTATTGAGGATATTGATGAAATTGAGGATATGGAGGATACGGTAACTGTTGAGGTGGAGGTGGTTGAGGAAACTGGTTCCCAGGATGGAAGTTCCTCCATCCAGGAGACCATGAAGTAGGTTGGTGTGGAGGCTGTGTCCAAGGACTCCATGAATTATATCCTTGCATCGCAGGTTGAGGGGAATTCCACTGAGCATAATTTGAAGGGAATTGTGTATTCACATTTTGCATATTAGTATTCCAATTATTCAAATTATTCAAAAATGGAAATGAATCGGGAGACATACCTTGATTCCGGGGTTGCCAGGGTTTCTTCTGTGCAATGAAGTAGGCTGAATCCGCCTCTGGAGTTGATGCCTGCAGAACAGCCTTCACTTGGGGCAACGTGGGGCATTCTTTCATATCATGATTCAGCTCACACAGCTGACACACTTGTACTTTGTCAAGAGGGCATTCCTTCAGTGGATGAGTCTTTCTACATCGGGGACAAAACACCCCTAGTTCGAGATCCTCCACTACCTGTCTTTGCTTGGCCTTCAAGACGTCAATCTCTGAAGAGATAGAGCTCATCATTTCTGTTTTAAAGTTTTCAAGAAGATTGCCTATCTCTGCACGTGTAGCTCCCCCATTGGATGACTTCTGAGTTCTGTCGAAGACATCACGTTCCAGGTTATTTCGTTTATGCTGCTTATTATGCCTAGAAGATCCCCTGGAATATCTCTTACATAATTCCACAATTGTCTCAAAAGATTCTTTAGAGATATCCCCCTTTCCTAATAAATTTAGCATGTCTAAACAATCGTCCCTGATTCCTCGAAGCAGGATTATCTTAAGCACATCTAGTCCCATATTCGTCTGTCCAGCTCTCTGCACATTGTACAGCAACCTCTCCACAAAGTCCTCCAAACTTTCATCCTCCTTCTGTACCATCCTGAATAACTCCTCCCTTTTGTCCCTGGTGTTACAATATTCTTGATATTTTTCCAGGAATACTTGCTTCATCTCATTCCAATTAGCAACAGTTCCTCCCCCAAGGCTCATGAACCATCGTAATGCATTGTCCTTCAGGGTGGCAGGAAAAAGCTTCAACTTTTGAGCATCTGTAACATAATCATAGCTGCGACAGAGGATATCGAATTCAAATAGGAATTCGTCTGGATCCTCTGC
The DNA here is from genome assembly GCA_027924585.1 of Larix kaempferi. Taxonomy (NCBI): domain Eukaryota; kingdom Viridiplantae; phylum Streptophyta; class Pinopsida; order Pinales; family Pinaceae; genus Larix; species Larix kaempferi. The sequence goes on along the minus strand of BSBM01002204.1, from coordinate 10,231,380 downwards.
CGCCCTGCCATGGAAGCGGGGTAACACCGACGGTGAAATGTTTTTCATAGGAGCTGTCCCCTCTAGCTGCTGTATTGGGAATTGCAATGTAGCCATAGTTTCTGGCGGGGAATTGTCTTCATGATGGTATTGTACCACTGCTTCTTCCTCTTCGTTCTCATGTCTATTATTCATCTTTTCTTCTGTATCTTCTCCTTCGATTGTTCCTCCGTCCCTTACCTCAATTGTAACAGCTGCGTATTCTTCGGTTGTAACAGCTGCGTATTCTTCAGTTGTAACAGCTGCGTATTCTTCAGTTGTAACAGCTGCGTATTCTTCAGTTGTAACAGCTGGATCAGATGTTCCTTCTTTAGCAGGAGTATATGCAGGAATCACAGCTGCTCCTGTATCTTCCACTGTAGATCCTGATGCTGGCGCTCCAGGATCAGCAGGGCCTCTTTTGATAGGAGTCTCCCGTTGACGAGATCTGACAGCTGAATCCGTTTTGTCAACAAGGTCGTCGATGAATGTTCTTCTGCCCAGCGGTGGACCTCGACCACGACCCGAACCACCTGCACTGTTAGTAATTTGTGGAGTTTTGGGGGTTGGGAGGTGATCGCGTTTTACCCTCCTCGTATTCATGCGAAGCAGATCATTTCAAAAACAACCCAAAAGACTGGCTAAAAGCAAATATCAAATACGACTAATGACTAGTGTTTAATTTTCATCCTTCCCCGGCAACGGCGCCAAAATGTCAAGCACTCTAATTGCAGATAATTAAATATCAAACATACAGAGCGTATGAAATTTATTGTCAACCCGAGGAAGTCTTTTTATTTCAAAGGACAAGTGCACAATATATGCTTAAACACTAAACCATTAGCAATAAATACTTCTATATTCTATCATTCATGTTCATCCCCAGAATCTTATGCAATCCAAAGCCTTCTCACTGCTATAATTCAAATCCTCTCTATCATGCATCAACTAAGAATTAACATCAGATCTAATGAACAATAGGAAGGAATCTCCTTTATATCCTAGAACGATCACTTGCCTGATCTAATCAACCTGGAAATCGTAAAGCAAAAACTGAGCAGTAATCTAGAAATCCAATTGCGAAATAATTGAGTTAACTGTTCTAAGAATATTGAATTGCAGAATGGAAATCAAGCAACACACAATCAGAACGATAAATTGTAAGAACTCAGGGGATCGCAACTCAGCTGTAAGATGAACACAAGTGTGTATGATCTGTACTTGAAATGTATATAAAGCAAACCTTACTCAGTCGACTGTTATTCTACACCATCTACCAAACTCACAGAAATATGATCCTTAACTATACTGAAAATTCACACGATAAATATTGCTGCTGCGTACAAAAGGAAGAACAAAGCATCACACAACAAGAAAGATGAAATCCTAAATTAACACAGCAATCTCTGTGGAAGACGGGCCCAGTCTTCACACAGAGACGCTGGTTGAACAACACTCTCTTTAACTCAGAAGCAACTCAGTATATTAACAGAAGGACGAGTACACAGTTTTGGCTCGACTGCTAATACAAGATAAATTAATTAATTGCTGTCCAACCCCTTAGTCGAGGCAATTCCCCATACTTATACATACAATTGCAACATCTAAAACCTATAATTGGGCAGCCATGAAGATCTCTGATCTTCAGGCGCCCTAAATAATCTAGCTGTTACAATGCGTGGCAGAACTGAAATATGAGAGAAGTATAAATTGTCCCAAGAGTGACGGTCATTCCAGCTCACAGCGGGATTTGAGCAGCGACATACTTAATATAGTTCTTCTGTTACAGCTGCCCTGCCACGACTGTGCCTTGATTGACGAATTGAGCCCCAAGGAACCTTCCACAAGCGATGAACGTTCCTTCATGACTTGTTCAGCTCCGATCTTCCTGCAGTCTATTGTCTTACTACCTTCATAAATCGCATCATGTTAGCACAGATTAAGAGATGCACAGCTTTAATCATCACAATCATAAGTATTAACACAATAAAACAATAATCGGCCATACCTTGGTAATTGGGGAATAGATAAGGACAATAAGTTGAATTGCCAAGGTAATTGGTGTAAGACAAGGGAAGGGAAGATGATAAATGATGGTCAAAAAGGGCCAATTCTGGGCTCAACATCTCCCCCCAACTATCCTGTTGCATGTCCTCATGCAACAACCTGCATCTGAATATTGCACTGAACTTTGCCCAGGCAAGAGGAAAGAATGTAGATAAATCAGGCATCCCTTCTATCTTTTTGGAAAGCTTCTGTGAGCAGCCCGGCATCTTCCAACTTCACTGTTCCCCTTCCACTGCTACTTACTAATATCTGAGAATGCACTTGATGTGGTGGGGACCTTTCTGCAGTTCTCTTATGCTATGCCTGGGGAAGTTGAAAAGACACACTCAATCTGAATCCAACTCAATGACACCTGTAGGAGGTGGAAGCACTGGTTCTTGTGGGACAGTGTCTTCCAGCGCATCTGATCTTAACAAGGGAGTTGCTGGTTCTTGTGTAACAGCAACATCCCTTAAACCTTCTTCAGCAGCTGCCTTTATTGCTTTTGGAGACACTGGTTCTTGTGTAACAGTGTCTTCTTTGTCATTTGGCTGCTGAGATTGGATATCCTTTTCAATTTGCAGCTCCTCCTCCAGGATTTCAGTGTCACCTGAGCAGGGTGTCTGTACCTGTTCATCATCACTCCATTGTGTATCAGGAATGATATCTACTCCCGGGTTATCTCCCAACTGCAATTCAGGGGTTCTTGCTGCAGTATCCAAGGACGTTGGTTCTTGTGTGACAACATCCTGGCTTACCTCTTCATCCTTCTTTTGCTGCAGCTCCTCTTCTATGAGTTCTGTATCATGAGAGCTTTCTGGGGTCACTACCCAGAGTTCATCGTTGAATGCCAGAATATTCTCTGTCCCAGCTTCTTCTCCTGTCTGCTCAGTCGGTTGGGCGGTCAAATTCAGGATTGCTGGTTCTTGTGTTGCAGCATCTTGTTCCAACTTATCACTGTCTTGCCTTTCCGTTTCTTCTTCTAAAATTATTGTGTCCTGGGAACGTTCTGGGGTTACAGCACAAAATTCTTCACTATCCTCCAGGGTATCCTTTGGCTCCATGATCTATGTATCAAGGGAACATTCTGGAGTCTCACCATATTCTTTTATAAGCTCCAGAGCATCCTTCATTTCCTGTTCTTCTCCCATCTGTTCTATGATTTCTGTGTTGTGGGAGCAATTTGGGATTGCCATACATTCCTCATAAATTTCCAGGGCATCCTCCACTCCCTGTTCTTCTCCCATCTGTTCTATGACTTCTGCATCATGGGAAGTAGCAGCTGTAGCAAGGATGTTTAAAGATGCTGGTTCTTGTGTTGCAGCATCCTCTTTCTCCACTGCTTTCCCTTCTGTGGCTACAGGCTGTTGTGCCGAATAGGTGCTAAGAAAAATTTTATGGCCTGCTTCCTCAAAGATCTCCCCATAGGTGGGGCAGAGTATTCGCTCATCCTTTTCTCCAGCTCCAGCAGAAGCTGATTCCTCCACTTGGTCTGCAGCCTCTATTAATGTATACATCTTCCTTCCACCCTGCTTTCTGCAGACTTCCTTCCATGTTTCCAGCTCCCTTCTAAGTGCTTGGAGTTCCTCTTTCAGCATTGCATTTTCATACAAGAGTCCCTCAACTCCAGGTTCTTCCTCCGCTGGTCCTTGTGGGGTATCCCTCGGTTTTGGTGTAAGGACTGGGGGTTCAACCTGTGTCTCTAAGGTTGCCCATTTTGTTCTAGTTGCCTCTGCTGCTGTAATTGACCGAGTTCGCTTCCTTCTAATTGGTGCCACTAAATCAAACTCATTGGTGGCCCTCTTCCTTTTCTGTGGCGTTTTCTTTTGTGACTTCCCTTTCTGTAATGTTTCTTCTCGTGGAGCTGGAATATAGGGAGGTAAAACTGAAGTTAAAGGAACATTTCCCTGCCCCCCATGCTGTTATTCTTCAATCACAGCTCCTCCTCCTACCCACTCCGGTGAAGACTCGATTGTGACCAGCTCAATATCGTCTTCCATTGCTCTGGCTCCGTCATCTTCAGGTTCCATTGTCGCAGCATTTGATGCTGCTCCAATTTCACCTTCTGCTGTCGGAGCTGCCCTGTTATCTAGGTTTTCCGCGAGGGTTTCATCTACATTGTCACCTGACAGCTCTGTTTGTGCTTCCCCTCGCTCTCCTTCAAATGCAGGGTCATCCCCCACTGGTTCTGCTTGTGCTGGGGATTCATACACTTCAAATGGCTCTGCCTGTGCCCCTGTTTGTTCTTCCTCTGTGGTTTTGTCCATCCCGGATGGTCCTGCCTGTGCCCCCTGTTTATCCACCCCAGACGGTCCTGCCTGTGCCCCCTGTTGTTCTTCTTCCATTTCATCCCTCCCCCCAACTTCACTGGAGGAACTCCGGTCCTCCTGTTGTGGCGGAACTGGTATTTGCTGTAATGGAATGACCCTCAAGGGAACAGGTTGATGTGGTCGGGTAATGAATTGCTCCCATGTTATATTATGTTGGGCCAGGGTTCTTATAATAATTAACTTAATAAGGCCATGGTGAGTGAGGGAGGATAATGGGTGCTTTGCAGATTGAACAAATGTTGCCATATGGCGCAAATCATGCAATAGATAAAATGGAATATTTAACAAAATGCCATGACGGAGATGAGAAAGCAAAGGAAGTTCAGAGTTGTACACAGTTTGGTATCTACCTTCGCAAGTTATGTATTTCTTGAGGAAGATAGAAACCTGGTCCCATGGCTGCGGCAGTGACTTCAATGCAATCCCTCGCCTGGATGCTTCAACTTGCTCCCCTGGAAGTAAAAATTCTTCCCGTGCAACTGTTGCAGGGACTCGACGGTTAAACCAAGGTTTTCCCACCAACGGGATAGCTGTAACCTCGGATATAATGACCTCCGAAACATCTATACACAGCCCCCACACCGTGGAGTGTGTTTTAGTAAGATTCAATGCGAATTGCAGGGCTGTGTCCCGATCGAACCCGTCCAATCGTTCAAAGAACTCGACCCAGCCAGCAGCTTGAAAAATGGCCAGAACCCGCGGATTCCGTCTAAGTTCCCGGGTATTGAAAGGTTCATGGCGAACTGGAATGCCCATGGTCCTGGATGCAAGATGAAACTACTGTTCGACAGAGTACAGGATCCCAGAATGGAAGTTGCAGCACAGGAAATGCACGAATTGTTGAGCGGAGACGTTGAGCGAATGAACTAATTCGAAAAGTTAAGCGCAGAGAAGAGTTTGAACTTTGCATGCCGAATTGGAGAAGGTGGCAGTTATTAGTATTACGTCGCTCGAGGGAAAGGTTCAATCAGGTATAAATGGTGGTACGAGTGAAGGTACGGCCAATCTCGTTTAAATGATATCAATACTTAATCACGTGATAAATGAAAGCCATACCTCATAGAACTGTGTGTCGGAAGGCTGTGGAAACTGGTGGAGCATGGAGTTGGTAACGTCACAGAGCCGAACGCGTGCACAGTCACGTGATAAATCAAAGCCAGAATGGAAGTTGCAGCACAGGAAATGCACGAATTGTTGAGCGGAGACGTTGAGCGAATGAACTAAATTCGAAAAGTTAAGCGCAGAGAAGAGTTTGAACTTTGCATGTCGAATTGGAGAAGGTGGCAGTTATTAGTATTACGTCGTTCGAGGGAAAGGTTCAATCAGGTATAAATGGTGGTACGAGTGAAGGTACGGCCAATCTCGTTTAAATGATATCAATACTTAATCACGTGATAAATGAAAGCCATACCTCATAGAACTGTGTGTCGGAAGGCTGCGGAAACTGGTGGAGCATGGAGTTGGTAACGTCACAGAGCCGAACGCGTGCACAGTCAGCCGTGGGATCATGATGACTCGGATAAGGCACGAATTTCCTCCGCCGGTAGAACACAAGGCGTCGCATCCTCCGGGTTAAAATGATGAGTTCGCCGGCAGGACTGGGGTGAATTAGCATCATAATTAGCAGATTGAACAATCCTTCTGTTAACACGGGATTTACCACTGCAAGTTGCCAAAGAAATGATCACACAGCCGATGAAAAAGCTTGTTGCAGCTGGCAGGAAAGAAGTTACAGCCACCGGAAAGGAATTGGCGGCAACCAGAAAAAGATTTAGGATATCAGGGAAAATTATGGCTGTCATGGGAAAATTTTACGGCGGCGGGAAAAAGCTTACAGCTGGCGGGAAAATTTTTTTACGACTATGGGAAATATATGGCAGCCGCTAAAAAGAAATGGCAGCTATGTGGAAATGATGTGGAGGTGACTTGGTCAATGAGGTGGCAGCCGTCGAGAAAGAAGGTGGCAGCCGAGAAATGATGTTGCGGCTGCGGGAAAAAGATGTTGCAGCCTCCGAAGTTGCAGCTGCCGGAGTTGCAGCTGCCGGAATTGCAGCTGCCGGAGTTGCAGCTGCCGGAAAAGATTTGACGGCAGGCGGAAAAAACATTACGGCTACCGGGAAGTGAAATGGCCGTGGCTGGTAAGTGGAGTGGGAGCTGTGGAAAATGAGATGGCAGTCGTGGGAGATGAGGTGGCCATAGCTCGTGAATGAGGTGGCAACCATGGGGACGATGAAGTGGCAGCCGCGGAAACTGGAGTTGCAGCCGACGATGTTGCAGCCGCAAATGTTGCAGCCACCGATGTTGCAGCCGCAAATGTTGCAGCCGCAAATGTTGCAGCCGCCGATGTTGCAGCCGCAAAAGATTGACGGCTGACGGAAAGGGCATTATTGCTACCGGGAAATGGAGAATATGGTTGCCGGAAAAAGGATATACGGCTGCCGGAAAATATGTTGCAGCTGCCGGAAAATATGTTGCCGCTGCCGGAAAATATGTTGCCGCTGCCGGAAAATATGTTGCAGCTGCCGGAAAATATGTTGCCGCTGCCGGAAAATATGTTGCAGCTGCCGAATTTTTTTTTTTTTTTTTTTTTTTTTTTTTTTTTTTTTAACACAAGGACAGCACAGAGAGATTTTCATTACGGGCCCTAAACTGATCGTTCTCCTGGCGCTTCCCTGAATTTTTTTTTTTAAAAGACAACAGCAAGCAAAGAGATCAAATGCAAAGAGAAAGAAAATGACAACTATACGCTACAGCAAGAAATTATTTATGTACAGCGAATATAATTTTCATTTTAAGATTTGGCAAAGGTAGAGAAATGTTCCTGCTCTGGTGCCAATTGTTAGTTTGGATCAGCAGCAATCTGTGAAATGAATGCATCTTTCGAAATAGGCTTTCGATATAGTCGCAGTCTGTGGCCATTAGCAAGTAATGGTATACGGTTTTCATCAATGGTGACCAGGCGAACAGTGCCATTGTCAAATACCCTGTCAACCAAATATGGACCCAGCCATCTTGTGCGTAATTTCCCCTTGAAATCCTTCTTGAATCTGGAATCGTATAATAGTGCCCAATCTCCTTCATGGAAGATTTTCTTTTTGATGAATCGGTCATGCCAATTAGATCTCTGTTGCTGAAGCAGCCCAGTCTGGTCTACCGCAGCTAACCGTTTCTCATCCAATTCATTCAATTGATTCAATCTTCTTTTCTGGGCTTCTGTTACATCCGGGTTCATTTCAATGGCTGTTTTCAGGGTCTTGATCTCAAATTCAATTGGAAAGATGGCACTCTTACCATACACCAGATCATAGGGAGAAAAGCCCGTGGTGTTGCGCCAAGTCGTGCGATATGCCCACAGCGCTTCTGGAAATCTGTCAGCCCAATCCCTTCGATGCCTTTTAACTGTTTTAGTAAGGATTGCTTCGATGACTTTATTAGTGCTTTCCACCTGGCCATTGGCCTGGGGATGATAAGGTGAAGCTATCTTGTGCTGCACATGATACTTCCGGAGCAAGGATTCAAATTGGTGTGAAATAAATTGTGGTCCCCCATCGGTGACTACTTCCTTTGGTACTCCAAAACGGGTAAAAACTTCACTGTACAGGAAATCAATCACCGCCTGATCATTTGCTTTAGCCAAAGCTACAGCTTCTACCCACTTAGTCATGTAATCTGTACACACCAAGATGTAAACCTTCTGTTTGGAAGGAGGGTTGATAGGACCAACAAAGTCCAATGCCCATCTATCAAACGGTTCCAGTACCACTTGGGGCTGTAAAGGCATCTGATCTGTCTTATTAGGTTGGCCCATCCTTTGGCAGCTGTCACAGGACTGAACATATTTTTTAGCATCTCTGAACAATGTCGGCCAATAATAGCCCATCCGCAACGCCTTATGTCCTGTTCTTTTATCTGCAAAGTGTCCTCCGCAAGGTTCATCGTGACAGGCCTTCAGTATATGAAAGATCTCATCTTCCCTTACACATCTTCTAATTTCAAGATCAGGTCCTGTGTAAAAGAGATGGCCTTTGAGCCAACAATACCTGGCACTTTGCTGAATAATTTTTCTTTTCTCTCGTTTAGACATATGTGGCGGAAGCTTCCCTGCAGCCAAATAATTAGCAACGTCTGCATACCAGGGTGAATGAGCTGAGAGTGCGAATAAATGTTCATCCGGGAAAGCATCCTCAACAGGTGAACTGTCATCACTGTTAGTAAATCGTGATAAAAAATCAGCAACAACATTTTCTTTTCCAGGTTTATCTATAATAGTAATATCAAATTCCTGTAATAATAAAAGCCACCTGGTTACTCTGGCATTAGTGACAGGTTTATTCATTAAATACTTAATGGCAGAGTGATCAGTATGCACAAATGTAGGATACCCAGTAATGTAATGCCGAAACTTATTAATAGAATAAACAATAGCAAGGAACTCTTTTTCAGTAACAGTATAATTTAGTTCAGCAGGGGCTAAGTTTTTACTAACATAATAAATAGCATAAGGTACTTGACCATCCTGCTGTCCTAGCACTGCTCCAATGGCGGTATCAGAGGCATCTGAAGAAATGTGGAAAGGTATGGTCCAATTAGGTCCCCTTAAAATAGGGGCTGTGGACAGTTTCTCTTTAAGCTCATCAAATGCTGTCTGGCATGCTGTACTCCATGCAAACTGTGCGTCGTTCATTAACAATGAGAACAAAGGAGAAGCAAGTTTGGAGAAGTTTTCTATGAATCTTCTGTAATACCCAGCATGACCCAGAAAACTTCGCACTTCTTTCTGAGTTGAAGGGGTTGGTATATTCTTTATCACCTTAATTTTTGAAGGATCCACTTGAATACCGTCAGTAGAGATGAAATGTCCTAATACCACCCCCTCACTCATCATCATGTGGCATTTTTCAGTGCTCAGTGAGAGGCGAGCCTGTTCACAGCGAATTAAAACTTTCTTCAAATTTTCCAGTGCTTCCTCAAAATCCCTTCCATAAGGAGTAAAATCATCCATAAAAATTTCCATGCTATCATTAACCAATTCAGAAAATATGCCAATCACAGCTCTTTGAAACGTTGCAGGTGCATTGCACAATCCAAAGGGAAGCACCCTGTAGGCGAACGTTCCTCAGGGGCAGGTGAAGGTGGTCTTATCCTGATCCTCTGGAGCAATCTGAATTTGATTGTACCCACTGAACCCATCCAGGAAGGAGAAGAACTTCTTCCCAGATAGGTTATCAAGTACCTGGTCAATAAAGGGCAGAGGAAAGTGATCCTTCTGTGTAGCCTTGTTCAGCTCCCTATAATCGACACAGACTCTCCATTTACCATTTTTCTTGGGTACAATTACAAGTGGGGAAACCCACTCACTGTCTGAGATAGGATAGATGAATCCTGCTTCCAAGAGTTTCTGGATTTCTTCCTTCACTATATCCCTCAGATTGGGGTTCATGCGTCGTTGGGGTTGACATACAGGCCGGGAGTCGTTTTTAATATAAATATGATGAGTGCATAGACTAGAGGGAATACCCTTCATGTCTGTATACTCCCAGGCGAATGCCCCCTTACGTTCCTTCAAGAGATTGGTTAGGCACTTTTGTTCTTCTGAGGAGAGACCAGGATTGATGTTCAAAGTTCTCCCAGGCTCTACCTCAATAGGAATGCTTTTCGAGTTTTTCAATACTGGGATTACGTTTGTGTCATTTGCTAGTGCTTCCTCCGTAAGCTGTTCTTGTTCTTCTTTACCGAGGGTACTGTTCAGGAGTTGATAAACTTCCTTGTTTACTGAAGCAGGTTCGCTAATGAAATTATTAATGGCATCGTCCTCTGTTTCGTTTTTGAAGGTTAGTGCCTTCCCTATTGTTAGTAATGGCTGAACATCTTCCTCTTCTTCCTGTTCTATCCAAAGGGAGGTTTCAGTTTCTAGACTCGGCCGTGCTGGAGGGTACAGGGTGAGGTTTTTGGTTTCCATGCCATCAGATATAGTCATAGATCCTGATCGGCAGCTGATACAAGCATCGGCTGTAGCCAACCAGGGCCTCCCCAAAATCAATGGATGTCCCCCCAGCTGTGATTTTGGTTGTAATACCAGAAAATCGGCAGGGTATTCCCATGAGTCTACTGAAATAACAAGGTCGTCCAAAATCCCTTCAGGTCTGATAGTGGATCTGTCTGCCAATTCTAAGATAGTAGGGGTCGGTCTAATATTGGTGAATCCGAGCTTCTTTACAGTCTCCATTGTTATAACATTGATCGCAGCTCCTAAATCTACTAGTACGTTGGGTATCTGTGTTTGTCCTATGTGTACAGTAACAGTAGGATTGCCGGGATCCTCATACTTGGTTATAGGGGTTTTTCCAGTCATTAAAGCGGATAAATTCCCTATAACATGAACAGTAGGAGGATCTCTGGGTTTCCTTCCCGGTCTTTTAGTGCACAGGTCCCAAACAGTTCTAGCGTAGATAGGTACATCTTGAAGAGCTTGTAAAAGGGGAATCTTAACATAAAGGTTCTTCAATTCTCCTAAGAGATTGAATTGAGGTTGCCCCCCTCTTTGTGGCAGCATCAATCTCTCAGGGTAAGGTGGTTGCCTTACCAACTGGGTAGGCTGCGTGTTATCCACTTCATCGTTTAATGTTTCAGCCCTCCCATCTGAGGGATGCTCAGCATCTTCAATGATAGGAACCGGATCAAAAGGATGCTGGGAACTCTCTCCTTTGTCATACACAGTTGGTGGAATATTTTCTGCAGTTCCACGTTCTACTATCTTTCCAGACCGTAAGTGAATATCATTACAAGGTACAGGGGAGAGAGAGTAGGCTGGCATATTGAGAGCTTCCAATTGCTGGACTATTTTATTGTTTGGGTTAGGGTTAGGTTGGGCAGGCAGCTGAGGCCGTATTGGTATGTTAGGCACAGGATTATTTTGCAGCTGCAGCTGCGACTGCTGAGGTGGGTATTGAGGATATTGATGAAATTGAGGATATGGAGGATACGGTAACTGTTGAGGTGGAGGTGGTTGAGGAAACTGGTTCCCAGGATGGAAGTTCCTCCATCCAGGAGACCATGAAGTAGGTTGGTGTGGAGGCTGTGTCCAAGGACTCCATGAATTATATCCTTGCATCGCAGGTTGAGGGGAATTCCACTGAGCATAATTTGAAGGGAATTGTGTATTCACATTTTGCATATTAGTATTCCAATTATTCAAATTATTCAAAAATGGAAATGAATCGGGAGACATACCTTGATTCCGGGGTTGCCAGGGTTTCTTCTGTGCAATGAAGTAGGCTGAATCCGCCTCTGGAGTTGATGCCTGCAGAACAGCCTTCACTTGGGGCAACGTGGGGCATTCTTTCATATCATGATTCAGCTCACACAGCTGACACACTTGTACTTTGTCAAGAGGGCATTCCTTCAGTGGATGAGTCTTTCTACATCGGGGACAAAACACCCCTAGTGTGAGATCCTCCACTGCCTGTCTTTGCTTGGCCTTCAAGACGTCAATCTATGAAGAGATAGAGCTCATCATTTCTGTTTTAAAGTTTTCAAGAAGATTGCCTATCTCTGCACGTGTAGCTCCCCCATTGGATGACTTCTGAGTTCTGTCGAAGACATCACGTTCCAGGTTATTTCGTTTATGCTGCTTATTATGCCTAGAAGATCCCCTGGAATATCTCTTACATAATTCCACAATTGTCTCAAAAGATTCTTTAGAGATATCCCCCTTTCCTAATAAATTTAGCATGTCTAAACAATCGTCCCTGATTCCTCGAAGCAGGATTATCTTAAGCACATCTAGTCCCATATTCGTCTGTCCAGCTCTCTGCACATTGTACAGCAACCTCTCCACAAAGTCCTCCAAACTTTCATCCTCCTTCTGTACCATCTTGAATAACTCCTCCCTTTTGTCCCTGGTGTTACAATATTCTTGATATTTTTCCAGGAATACTTGCTTCATCTCATTCCAATTAGCAACAGTTCCTCCCCCAAGGCTCATGAACCATCGTAATGCATTGTCCTTCAGGGTGGCAGGAAAAAGCTTCAACTTTTGAGCATCTGTAACATAATCATAGCTGCGACAGAGGATATCGAATTCAAACAGGAATTCGTCTGGATCCTCTGCCGCCCTGCCATGGAAGCGGGGTAACACCGACGGTGAAATGTTTTTCATAGGAGCTGTCCCCTCTAGCTGCTGTATTGGGAATTGCAATGTAGCCATAGTTTCTGGCGGGGAATTGTCTTCATGATGGTATTGTACCACTGCTTCTTCCTCTTCGTTCTCATGTCTATTATTCATCTTTTCTTCTGTATCTTCTCCTTCGATTGTTCCTCCGTCCCTTACCTCAATTGTAACAGCTGCGTATTCTTCGGTTGTAACAGCTGCGTATTCTTCAGTTGTAACAGCTGCGTATTCTTCAGTTGTAACAGCTGCGTATTCTTCAGTTGTAACAGCTGGATCAGATGTTCCTTCTTTAGCAGGAGTATATGCAGGAATCACAGCTGCTCCTGTATATTCCACTGTAGATCCTGATGCTGGCGCTCCAGGATCAGCAGGGCCTCTTTTGATAGGAGTCTCCCGTTGACGAGATCTGACAGCTGAATCCGTTTTGTCAACAAGGTCGTCGATGAATGTTCTTCTGCCCAGCGGTGGACCTCGACCACGACCCGAACCACCTGCACTGTTAGTAATTTGTGGAGTTTTGGGGGTTGGGAGGTGATCGCGTTTTACCCTCCTCGTATTCATGCGAAGCAGATCATTTCAAAAACAACCCAAAAGACTGGCTAAAAGCAAATATCAAATACGACTAATGACTAGTGTTTAATTTTCATCCTTCCCCGGCAACGGCGCCAAAATGTCAAGCACTCTAATTGCAGATAATTAAATATCAAACATACAGAGCGTATGAAATTTATTGTCAACCCGAGGAAGTCTTTTTATTTCAAAGGACAAGTGCACAATATATGCTTAAACACTAAACCATTAGCAATAAATACTTCTATATTCTATCATTCATGTTCATCCCCAGAATCTTATGCAATCCAAAGCCTTCTCACTGCTATAATTCAAATCCTCTCTATCATGCATCAACTAAGAATTAACATCAGATCTAATGAACAATAGGAAGGAATCTCCTTTATATCCTAGAACGATCACTTGCCTGATCTAATCAACCTGGAAATCGTAAAGCAAAAACTGAGCAGTAATCTAGAAATCCAATTGCGAAATAATTGAGTTAACTGTTCTAAGAATATTGAATTGCAGAATGGAAATCAAGCAACACACAATCAGAACGATAAATTGTAAGAACTCAGGGGATCGCAACTCAGCTGTAAGATGAACACAAGTGTGTATGATCTGTACTTGAAATGTATATAAAGCAAACCTTACTCAGTCGACTGTTATTCTACACCATCTACCAAACTCACAGAAATATGATCCTTAACTATACTGAAAATTCACACGATAAATATTGCTGCTGCGTACAAAAGGAAGAACAAAGCATCACACAACAAGAAAGATGAAATCCTAAATTAACACAGCAATCTCTGTGGAAGACGGGCCCAGTCTTCACACAGAGACGCTGGTTGAACAACACTCTCTTTAACTCAGAAGCAACTCAGTATATTAACAGAAGGATGAGTACACAGTTTTGGCTCGACTGCTAATACAAGATAAATTAATTAATTGCTGTCCAACCCCTTAGTCGAGGCAATTCCCCATACTTATACATACAATTGCAACATCTAAAACCTATAATTGGGCAGCCATGAAGATCTCTGATCTTAAGGCGCCCTAAATAATCTAGCTGTTACAATGCGTGGCAGAACTGAAATATGAGAGAAGTATAAATTGTCCCAAGAGTGACGGTCATTCCAGCTCACAGCGGGATTTGAGCAGCGACATACTTAATATAGTTCTTCTGTTACAGCTGCCCTACCACGACTGTGCCTTGATTGACGAATTGAGCCCCAAGGAACCTTCCACAAGCGATGAACGTTCCTTCATGACTTGTTCAGCTCCGATCTTCCTGCAGTCTATTGTCTTACTACCTTCATAAATCGCATCATGTTAGCACAGATTAAGAGATGCACAGCTTTAATCATCACAATCATAAGTATTAACACAATAAAACAATAATCGGCGATACCTTGGTAATTGGGGAATAGATAAGGACAATAAGTTGAACTGCCAAGGTAATTGGTGTAAGACAAGGGAAGGGAAGATGATAAATGATGGTCAAAAAGGGCCAATTCTGGGCTCAACAATACTATCATCGGTTTGTATTGAAGACCTTGGGAAAAACAGTTGTATCACTCATTGATGCACTGCCCGAGCTGCGCAAGATTAAACTACCATGTCAGAAGTCCAATGAAGACCTTGTTCTCGCACTCACTAAAGTGCATGTTTACACTTCTGAAAAAATTACTTTTGACATGGATCCACTATGTATTGTTTGTGGCCATGCTTGTTTACTTCTGAGCATGGGTATGCCCACCTCAGGAAGATATTATATATATTTGAGAAATTGCCATGTTTGACTTGTAGGTGTGATCCTAAATCCTACGTCCATGAGATTATCCTTTCCTCATCCTTGCTTTGATTGATAAAGAGTATCACTCTGAAGAGTATCAGTACAAAATTAATGTAATGTATTTCAGCCCTTAGCTCTACTTCGGACCTCACACATTAGGGGGCATATGTTAACAATCAAGTTAAAACCTTTAACCATGTGAGGGTGGAATCATACTTTTACCATTCGCTCGCAACATGAAGACAAAAACAAGTACTATAGATAACAATCCTCTTTGATCTGATCACTACTTCTATAATTGGAAAGATTGAGTAAAGAATGAAGGAGGTTAATAGAGACAAAGTTCAGTGATTGAACTGCTCACCAAAAGCTCAAATCAAAGCTCTAATAGTCAAATATTGAGAAGAAATGCACAAAAATGCATTAAAAGGTACTTAAATATGCTAAGTTGTGAAAAAAACCCAATAAACTATGGAAAGTGGGTTTTTAAAGAGAAAATAATAAAAAATGATTATCCCACATTGAAAAGAGTAACTTGAAATCCCATTTCCCAATGCTATAAAAGAAAGGCATGTGGGGCATGGTAAAGGGAGGCAAAAGAGGAGCAAAGGCATGCTGGAGAGATTCTGAAGAAATGAGAGCTCATCTTCATCAAAGGCAAGGGTGGAGAAAGGATAGTTCATGGCAATGGAGGAAGGATGCACACCAAGATCCATGGTAAATATGTATCTTATTCCTTGTTTTAATATGAAATGATTCAAGTTTTTTCCATTCAAGGGTTTGAATTTTGCTTATTATGCTTGAGTTGAATCCTCAAATGGCTTTAGATCTTAATGAATGTTTAATGGAAGAATATAGATGTTAAGAAATTTGTATTAATCATTTCATTTCTAACATAGAAACTCACCACTTCTTAGTAAGATAGCATATTTAGAGTAGACATGTCCCTATGCTATTTGCTATTATCAAGCAGGAAACCCAACATCCAACTCAGTACTCCTGAGCTCGAGGGTGCTCCAGGGGCTTTTAAGCCTTAGCCCTTAAGGGAATCAATGTAACACAACCTATTCAAGTAAATGCAGTAATCCTGCTAGCTTGGGATAGTTCTCCTACGTGCAGACAATTATGTGGCCAAGCTCATACCAAGCTATATGATTCCTCTTAGTCTGGACTAGTTTGGTTCTCCCAAATCTATCCTCTTAATCACTTTGCTTCATGACCAGTTTGGTTTTCCCAAATATATCCTCCCTCACCAGTCTTCATTTGTCTCAGGTTCATGTGTCTTCCCCATTTCCATTTCTCTCTTGTGTGTTCAGCTTATGAGATTGTGAATAATGAATGTCATAATGTGTGTGTTTCAAAGAGTTTTCACCATTTTATTCTCTTAGGTGAAAATTTCCTCATTTTATGAATTCTTTTAATTCTTTAGTTTCTCAAATCTCTTATTTAGCGTTTTCCATTTTTTCTCCAATAATAATTTCTTATGATTATTATTAAGTGCCATTTTCCCTCCAAACCTTAGGGGAATGTGACTGCCATCTCATTAATGTGTTGTTCTGCATGGTCAATAGAAATCAATTCATCATATTTCTAATGTCAACTAAGTGAAATGAAATAATACTTAGCAAAAATATAATAGCGGTTCAAAGTCCAAAATTGGGGTATTGTAATGTCCCTTGTTAGGAATTTTATTAAAATGGCAATTTTCCACTTTTTTTTCCTAGTTCGACCTTTGACTAGTTTGATCTCTAGGTCCCAAATTTGCCCCAAATGATTTCAAATCTTCTGAGAAGGTATATGAATGAGATTAGAACATAAATATGTGTTTTAAGGATGCCTTTGGACCTTTAAAATACTTCTGCAAATACTCTTTCAATTCTGGCCAATGTAGGGAACTTTACTAGTAATTTGCCTTTGACTAGTATTGGTCTCTATGTCTCGAATTGACTCCAAATGCCTTCAAATATTCAAGGAAGGTGTATGAATGATATTAAGACTTGAATATGATGTTCAGGGATGATATATGGCCACCAAAATACCTCTGTAAACTCTCTTAAGATTCTGGACCAAGTATGCAATTTTACTAGTAATTTGGGGTTCAAATCCCCCTGGGGTAAGTATTGAAAATGGCTTCCCAAATGCCTCCAAAGCCACTCAAATTTATGAACAGAGGTAGGAAATGTATTAAGGATGTTATTAAGGTCTCATGTGCACCATTAATTTATTATTATATCTGTTCCAACCCTCTCCCATTCAACTGTAAAAATCACCAATTCGACCCTTGGGGAAATGGCACTATTTCTTCTCCCAGTGCAATTAAACTAAGTAAAAATACTTCAAATTCTCAAGTACAGTACATGAAACTTGTATAAGACATCCATGGAATTATATTTACCACAAATATATCAGATAATCATCCATCCATTCGAAATCATCATCAATACATTGGCTCACAACAAGGTAGTGGGGAAATGGCATTGTTCTTCCATTAAAAATGAGATTTATACATTTCTACTTGGAATTTCGACCTGAAACTTTTTGGAGATGAAGAACAGAGTATTTAGTTCATATTACAAAAGAAATGGGGCATTAAAAGCTTCCCCAAAGAGTACAATAGCTCACCAAAAACGCCCTCCCTCAAGGATCAAGAATATGCCATCAAAACCGGAAATGGTTGAAGGAGTGAGCTGCAATAGAAGAAACCATGAGCTGCCCTGTAGCTTACACCTGCAAATAAAGACTCCATTAAAGCTCCAAATGAAAGGTCTGAATGGCCTTTCCAATTACCAACTTGGATGGGAATCTTTCACCCTCGAAATTGGCTAAGGCAAGAAACTAGTCATCCACTAGCTCTCCCTCTTCACAAATGCTATTACAAATTCTACAAATGATCAAAAGCTGGTTTCATTCTTTGTTATTGACATTTATAAAGTTTTAATGGCCTCCATGGGTCGAATTCCTTCCAAGAGACTCATGCCAACTCAAGTTGGGAAGAGATTCCAAAGAACGCCACTTGTACAACAATTCCTAGTCTCCCACTTCCACCAAATCACATGTGGAAGCATCTTAGCTTCCCTAACACCCTTGAGCGCCCTCTTGGAGTCTATTTTTATCCCTGACATGTCATATATGTCATATGTCAGCCTTCAGGTCTGATTTGTGTCATAGGTGTCATAGCATCTTCATCATTGTTGTCATAGAGCTAGGGAATCTAGCCCAAGTGTCTCACTAGCTCCAAATTGCCTCTTCCTCTTCCATGGGAGTTACTCTTCCTCTATATTTCGACCTTGGATGAGTTATGCCATGAATAATACCTTTTGGACTTCCCCAAGTATGTTACCATTCACCTTGAATTCGAATTGGTGAGAGAATGATGCCAAATGTAGTGGGGAAATCTAGCCATATGTGGGTCCCACTTCCTCCATGTGTCTTCATGATGAAATGCCACTTTGATTTTCACTTGTATATATTTATTTAGCTCCTTTATTAAATATTTATGCAATTCTAATGTTCAAACATCATTTATTATCCCCATTATTCCAAATCCCAAAGCTTCCACCCCAAACCTAGGAAACTAGTAATTTTCCTCCTTGGCAATTATTTAACCCTTAACATCAACTTTGCAAACTCTAATGAATATGGCTAATGTGATTAGGCCATTGTGACCCAATTCCAAATTTGGGACATGACAGGTATTACATCAATGGTGACAAACATTTTTCTACAGTCACCAAAAGCATCCAAAAAGAGTATTGGTGAGGGCCAATAAAAGATCGTCACTAGAAGTGTCACCAAAGAGAAAATTAGCAACGGACCTTTGACAACCCTCACCAAAATTTTCAGTGAAAATGGATTTGGTGATGAACCTTAAAGGACCATCGTAAAAGGCACTTATATTGACGATGTTTTAAGGAACGTTGTCATATGTGACATTGGTGATGACCCTTAAAGGCCTGTCATAGGCATGACCCTCACTAATGACCTTTTTTCTTGTAGTGAATAGAGCACTCTAGTTTCCCATCAAACACAACTACCTTCTTCATGAAAAAGCTTTCCCCATAGAATCTTATGAAAGGACCTTAGAATTCTTAACAATTATACTATTTCATCTATTATCTAGTTTCTATGAAATGTACACCATAGCCATGCATCCACACAATGCATATTAACATATATGTAACCATACATATGCATGCATAATTAACAAGACCTACATAATATCTTAATGTGCATTCATTCTATGCACTCAATGCACTACAACATTGGTCTAAAATATTTTTGTGCCTATACATGTGCCCTACCGTGGTAAGTTTGGAATCTTAGTCAATGCTTCAACAAAATACCAAGCCACCCCCCAATTACTTGGTTAACTATCTTGGTGCCTTCTTCTTCATCCAATCACAACACATCATGATTTCTCTCACTCCTTAGTTATTGGCAAGGACATTTCATCTGAATTAACACCAATAGGTAGTTCATGGGATACTTTTTGAGCAATGCAGGCTTCACAACCCAACATTCTCATGGCTTCTGATGAAGGAGCATCGGGGCCTAGGAAGATCAGTCGAAGTTGATCGACCAAAGGGAACCGACCAGCGGGAGTGCCGATGACCACTAGTGCGGGGAGCAGGTTGACTTGTCAAAGTCAACAAGTCGAGTAGAAGTAGTCGGGGTGCATCCAACTGAAAGAACAACAGATATCGTGGGAGGTCGAGGATCGATAAGAAAGGGTCGATAGATGACGAGCGATGTAAGAGGTCGGGTAGTTGACAAGTGGTCGAACTATGACACGACAGAGTTTGGCGAAGTCAAGCGTGTTGGGAAAGGAATGAACCAATAGGACAGTCGAGATGTGACTGATTGCTGTAGCAGGTTTGGAAGGACATAAAAGTCAAGGGACTGTACCAGTAGTTGTTCGGGGTTGCTGAGGAAGTTATGACAGTTATTGCAAGTTGGTGAAGGACATGACAGAGGACGTCATGGAAAAAGGCTGTACAACACGGCTAGAAGCTGACAGTGCAGATTCGCAGGATTTGGATAGGATTGGCGAATGGAGGGAACGCGTGTTTTGGGATTGTAATAATCTTGGAAATAGCACCCGCAGAGTAGAAGAGGAGGAGAAGGCCTTTAGTCTAGACACTGTTGGACAGAGCATAGCAGAGCCAAGCGCAGAGCCGAGAAAGTTGTGAAGAGTCACACTTGCCGAGTGCAGAGTTGAGATCGAACCATAGCTCAGAGTTCCGTGGTGAACCAGGAGAGGGTGAGGTCAACACACAGGGAGAACACACCACAATTACTTCTAAGTTGTAATGGCTGAGGCTGATTGTAATTAGTTATTTGCTTACAGTTATTTTACATTGTAACCAATTTCAGAGAAGTAATATAAGCCAATCCAGGCATCTTGTTCTACACCTTGTTTGTGTGAGCATTGTGGTTTGTGTCGTGTGTATAGTTAAGAAAGAAAGTATCCTGTAGGGTGACTTGCGTTAGTTGGTATCAGAGCCTGGAAGCGAGTTCGGCTGGAGAGAAGACTATACCAACCTGACTTGCGTCAGTGGTATCAGTGCCCGGAAGGCAAGCCGGTTGAAGGTGTGAGAATTTTCAGTGGAAGTTGGAAATGGCTCATAGAGGCGTTAATGTCCGAGGATGAAGAACACGTGGCACAACAGCCGTCACAGTAGATCGTGAGATGTTCGATGAATGCATCCGAACAATGCAGACTTTGACAAATGAAGTCACAGCGATCAAAGAAAACCAGAGGCATGGTTGTATTTTTTAAGCGTTGGACCACAGCGATGAGGAAGTCGAGGAAGTGGAAGCTTGGGAAGCTGCATCAGAAGAACCAGAGGAAAAAATCATCAAGCTTTTGACAGACATGAGAGGTTGGGAGAAGATAGATGTGTGTACGTACTCGAAAAGCCTGGACCCAGAAGACTTGATCGACTGGCTTAGAAAGATGGAGAAATATTTCGATGTGGAGCAGATTGAGGATCCTAAACGGGTTAAGACTGCATGTCTAAGGTTGAAGGGTCATGCCTCCTTGTGGTGGGACAATGTACAGGCTGACAGACTCAAGAAAGGAAAGGACAAAATCAAGTCTTGGGATAGGATGGTTGCCAAGTTGAAGGGGAAGTTCTTGCCAAATGACTATGTGATTTCCTTGTTCAAGAAGTTACAGAACTTTCGACAAAAAGAGATGATCGTGAAAGAGTACACAGAGGAGTTCTACTGATTGTCGATTCGGTCAGGATAGACTGATGAAGGAGAAGAAGCTGTCGCCAGATATGTAAATGGCTTGAAATACGCTGTTCAGGATGAACTCAGCATGTCAAGATTTAGAACAGTCGGAGAAGCATATAAGTTAGCTCTGAAGGCAGAAGAGAAACTGTTGAGGAAGTCCACAGTGACCAGAGGCAGGATGACTGGTTGGGGTGGAAAGACTGTATTCGTGAAAGGTCAAGGTAGTGGCTACAAGAAGGAAGGTGTTGAAGATAGTCAACACACGGAAGGGACATCAACAAAAGAAAGAGAGCAAGAAAACTCATGTGATGGTCGTGAGAACTGTGTTCGAGGCACGTATAGTCAAAGTGGTCTATCCGATAAAAAAGGAGCTAACAGACCAACCATAATTTTTTACAAGTGCCGAGGAATAGGTCGTAAGGCATATGAATGCCCAAAAAACCTACATGCTGCAGAAGAGTCGAATCCCAGACGTCAAAAGGATGAGCAAGTTGACGAGAGGGAAGAGTCGGAATCAGATAGCAGTGGAGGTGAGAAAAAGAAGAACCGGAATCTGACGGTTCAGAGAGCTTTGATCCAAGAAGATCAACGTGATCCGATGGAGCCGGCACAATGGAAGGCTATCTTTCGAACAAAGGTGCGGATCGGAGAATGGCGTTGCAAGACCATAGTTGATGGTGGAAGTACAGAGAATCTTGTGTCGACAGAAGTCATTGACAAGATCGGGTTGAAGTGTCGAGAACACCCACACCCTTACAATATCTCATGGTTGTAGAAAAGACATGATGTTAAGGTGACCAAACAGTGCCTGATCAACTTCAGAGTTGAAGGATTGGAGGACAGTGTACTGTGCGATGTAGTTCCCATGGATGCATGCCATCTGTTGTTTGGGAGGCCATGGAAATATGATCGGAACATGATCTATGATGGTCGAGCTAACACAGTCACAGTGTGGAAGAATGGTGTGAAAAGAACTCTTAAGCCGAGGCGAGGAGAGCCAGCCGACAGCAAGGACGGTGAGAGCAATATTTGGGAGAAGCGAGTGTTGATGAGCACCGCTAAGGAATTCCTCGCAGAGGAGGAAAAGGAGTTGGGATGTTATGAAATCATTCCAAAAGGACCATATGTCGAAGGGACGACCAACATGGAGAGCATTCTGGTCGAATTCGAGGAGTTGCTCGAGGACTTTAGGGACATAATGGCTGATGATAAATCGACGGGATTGTCGCTGATAAGGAGTATATCCCATCAGATCGACTTGATTCCAGGGTTGAGTCTGCCAAACAAAGCACCATATAGGATGAGTCTAGCAGAGGGACAGGAGCTCAACCAACAAGTCCAAGAGTTGTTGGACAGAGGGTTGATTTGAGAAAGTCTGAGCCCATGTGCAGTACCAACAGTATTGACACCAAAGAAAGGTGGGGAATGGAGGATGTCTACCGACTCCAGAGCCATCAACAGGATCACGATCAAGTATTGATTTCCATTGCCAAGGATGGATGACTTGATGGATTGCCTGAGTGGAGCGACATACTTCATGAAGTTAGACCTGAAGAGTGGATATTACCATATCAGGGTTAGAGAAGGAGATGAATGGAAGACAACATTCAAGACAAGGGAAGGGTTGTATGAGTGGTTAGTCATGCCATTCGGATTGGCTAATGCACCCAGTACATTCATGAGATTGATGAATGAAGTGTTGAAACCATTCTTAGCAAAGTTTGTCGTAGTCTATTTGTTAAATTTTCAGAATTTACTTCAATCTGATCTAGGAGCTTAACTGAGAGAACAACATGTACAACATATCTACAGCATATCAATCATGGATACAATAATGCAAGCACACAAGAGACACAAATATTTACTTGGGGAAAACAATAAAGGTGAAAAACCCCAATAACTTCCTCAGAGATAGATAGAGCAATGATACAACCCAAACATAAGAGATAAACATATCCTAGCAGCAGATCCTCCTCCTCCATAAGTGCGCCACTCCTCCTTGAGTGC
Organism: Larix kaempferi; assembly: GCA_027924585.1. Lineage (NCBI taxonomy): Eukaryota > Viridiplantae > Streptophyta > Pinopsida > Pinales > Pinaceae > Larix > Larix kaempferi. The sequence continues at coordinate 10,208,219 of BSBM01002204.1, read as the reverse complement.
ATGAGTGAGAAGTGAGTGATCAAATAGAGTGCCTCCCGCACTCTATTTATACTTGACTTGACTTGCCTTTTACATAAATCATGTAGGCTCGAACTTAACCACATAACATAATGCTGACTGGGCCGACCCCCAATAGGGTGGTCTAATAACCCTTCGATCCACATGGCCGACCCCCAATAGGGTGGTCTAATAACCCTTTGACCCACATGAATTATACAGGGCCGACCCCACCAAGGTGGTCTAATAACCCATCAAGTATAAGTTATGACATTTACAATATAAATGATGACACTTCCGTATAGAGGAATAATAGCATCTCTATAGGAGTACATACAACATACATATATGAAATACATTCCAAAGTTACATATACATCAACACTCCCTCTTAACTAGGAAGGTATTTCTCAGCACAGGTCTTCTAGCACAAGTCTTCTTCTCTGGATCATCGTCACTGGATAATCGTCATCGAGATATCATTGTCGTCACTGCTGCTGCTATCTCAATCAATCTCTGAATCTACTCGTCATAGGAAGTTCTACAGAGCCAGTCCTTTTTCATACTGGATGTAGGCCCACCACCTGCAGGTCTTCGTCATCACTAGCCATACTATGGAATCCTCAGGACTTATTACGTGTGTCACAAAACCTCGAAAGAGCATCTTCCAGATATCCTAGGGTAACGAATTAGATGCCATAGGAAAAACCTCGAAAGACTATCTGCAGATCTCCTAGGGCCATATTATATGTGACCTCACCACAAAACCTCGCAAGAGCATCCCAGGCTGTTACGAGCACACAGCTCTACCTATAGGATCTCCCAGGGCACGAATTATATGTGGTCACCACAAAACCTCGCAAGAGAATCCCAGGATGTTACAAGCACGCAACTCTACCTATAGGATCTCCCAGGGCACGAATTACATGTGGTCATGGAAAAACCTCGCAAGAGCATCCGAGGACTGATTACGAGCACACAGCCCAACCTATCGGATCTCCCAGGGACAGATTATATGCCATAGGACAAAACCTTGAAAGAGCATCTGCCAGATATCCCAGGGCAATGAATTACATGCCATAGGAAAAACCTCGAAAGACTATCTGCAGATCTCCCAGGGCCAAATTATATGTCCTCCCAGAGCAAAACCTTGAAAGAGCATTTGCCAAATATCCCAGGGCAACGAATTACATGCCATAGGCAAAACCTCGAAAGACTATCTACAAATATCTCAGGGCCAAATTATATGCTCATCAGCATAACCTAATCCACGGCCATAGAGTATCAACCTGATACTCACCATACATCATGCTGATGTACACATCATCATCCTGATCATCATCACTGCAACATCCTGCTGCATGTCATTTGGAGCAACATCCTGAATCTCGTCATCCACGATCATCCTGATCATATAATGCATCTACCTAATGCATACCAAGTATCTACCTGATACATATCATCATACATCATCCACCTGATCATACAATGTATCCACCTGATACAAATACATGATACATATCACCATACATGATCCACCTGATCATACAATGTATCCACCTGATACATATACAGATACATGGTCCAAGCATCCAACATGATGCATACAAAATACATACAAATGATCCTACTGATCATATCCAGCATCCAACATGATGCGTGCATACATATACATATAAATGATCTAACTGATCATATCCAGCATCCAACATGATGCGTACATACATATACATATAAATGATCCAACTAGTCATATCTAGCATCCAACATGATGCGTACATACATATACATATAAATGATCCAACTGATCATATCCAGCATCCAACATGATGCATACATATAAAAATGATCCAACTGATCATGCAGAGCAGAAACCAGAACATCATCCTGATGTTCATCATCCAGTGCTTACATCCATAGCCATGTGAAGGATCCTCCTTCCATCATGCTTGGAATGGCTTTAGCAAATGTGTCCATCACTTCTTCCTCGAAGTGTCCTCAATCTGAAGAACACCAAAACTCTCCTTGAAGTACTCGAACTTCACCCTAGCTAGTGGCTTCGTCAGCACATCTGCAATCTGCTCGTCCGTCGCAACATACAGGAGATTCAGAGCTCCTCTCTGCACCATATCCCTAATATAGTGATATTTGATCTCTATGTGTTTCGACCTGTCATGAAACACCGGATTCTCGGACAGCTTCACACAACTCTGGTTATCACAGAAGATACCAGTAGCATCCAATGGGAGATCAAATAACTCATACAGTATCTTCCGTAGCCATACTGCCTCACAACTAGCTGAACAGGCTGCAACATACTCTGCCTCAGCTATACTCAGTGCTACGTAGAACTGCTTCCTAATAATCCAAGAGATCACACCTGATCCCATACTGAAGCAACACCCATATGTGCTCTTCCTATCTGCAGCACTGCCTGCCCAATCTAAATCAACATAACCCTGCAGGTTAATATTTTGATTCACCTCATACTTGAGCCCATAATCCACTGTACCCTTCAGGTACCTCAGAACATGCTTTACAGCAACGAGGTGAACACTCCTCGGATCTGTCAGGAACTGACTCAATGTGTTCACAGCAAAGCAAATGCCTGGTCTCATGTTCGTCAGGTACATCAAGGACCCAATCATCTGACAATACATAGAGACATCAACCGGCTCAAATGAAGCATCACATAGAAGCTTCAGATTCGATGCCATAGGTGTGGCCATAGCCTTGCAGTCCATCATCCCTAACCTCTTCAGGATCTCTACTGCATACTTCCCTTGTCCAAGCAAGATTCCATCTGCATTTTGCCACACCTCCATGCCAAAAACAAATAGTGCATCATCCCCAAGTTCCTCAACTCGAACTCGGCAACAAACATCCACTGCATGTCGGCAATCAATCTATCTTCACCTGTAACAAACAGGTTATCCGCATACAAAAGTAGTATCACTAGATTGCCTTCCTCAACCTTGTAGTAAAGGTTGGAATCTGCTTTACTCTTGGTAAAGACCAAACTGGATAGAAAGCTACCTATCCTACCATACCAAGTTCTGCACATATATGATTTCCTGTCATGTGTCTCAGAACCAAGTGGCTGCTCCACATACACTTCTTCTTCAACTACACCATTCAAGAAGACTGTCTTGAAATCCATCTGGTGTATCTTCTATTTCATCACTTTTATATTTCTCTATGCTGCCATCTGCAGCATGCTTGATCTTGATAGATCCATATGGAAGTCATAACAAACTTCCCTTTAGGTCTTGGGACTACATCCCAAACATCATTCTTCATGATCGACGGATCATGGCATTCTTCCCGTATCCTGGGAACTTCAATATCTTCAATAGATAATTTTGTTGCTGAACAAATGTTGTAGTCCTTCTTTTGTAGGTGATGGTATATGATCTTTCCTACACAACAAGTTAAATTGCATGATTAGAAAACATCTCATAGTTTTCAGACAAATTCTTACACGTAAATAAATATGTCATACAGTTATGCAATTATCTTAGCCAATGCTTCAATACAACATTTATCCATATTCCGTAATTTTCTAGATGCCTTCCAATCTCTACCAGAACATTGTTAAGAGTGAGCACAACTCCTAACATGTCAGCAAAGAGGTTTCATTCTAGATAAGTAGCAATGGAATGTTGTACAGTGCCATAGGCCACTTACCCATGTATATTAGTAGTATACTGTTCATCAATGCAACTATTCTAATATGCATAATACACAACCTAATTCTAGGAACATAAGCATATACATCATTGAATAATATTATTTAAACAAACAAGTATGTGAGGAATGGTAATTAAAATACTTATCTTTGTTTGTTTGTTGGGTGAACTCCCTTTGAGTCTTTGCTTCTTTCCTGCAACTCCATTCTTTTGTGAGAAGTGGTCAACTCCCTCTGAATATCTGCATCCTTGCAGAAACTACTGAAGTGTGCTCCTTCGCTTTCTTGTAGGAACAACTGGAGTGTACTCCCTCTTGATCTTTGATTCCTGGATTACCTGTCCTTGAACTTACATCCATCCTTAATCACTATGCATGCTTATTAGTATCATCATTGTGTTATCCTTGAGGTCTCATACATAATCACACATTTATTAGTATAATCTTAATACTTATCAAAACACAATAATCTTAAACATGTATATTTATGATCATTCACAGATAATAAACATTATTATTCAAGGTTTCAGGGAAGTCTTCTTTTACTCATACATATTCTTATTTGATCATAGGACTCTTCTGGTTAGTTGAATCATCAATCAAGATAAGAGATATAATATGCATAAAACCCGTGATTATTCAAACCTATACCTTCATGATTCTTCTGGTTAGTCATATCATCAATTATGGTAATAAACATAATATGCATACAACCATGATTATTCAAACCTATACCTTCATGATTCTTCTGGTTAGTCATATCATCAATTATGGTAAGAAACATAATATGCATACAACCATGATTAATCAAACCTATGACTTCATGAATAATCATTATCAACAACACAACAGTATAAGATCCTAACCCAAGGTAGGATTCTAGCTTGATATAGGAAAAACATACCTGGATTAGCATGCTAGCTAGTTATGTCTAACATACCCGTATAATTTATTTTGGTTCTCTTCAGTGACTTGTGCTAGTAACCTACATGTCTCATAAGTTAACCATTGTAGAACCAAGTTATACATACCTCGAAAGTAGATCTTCTATGTGATCTATGACAATGGATGAATCTTTGTCTTCATGTCACCATGAGCATATGTTCTTGAAGTAGAACATGATTTGACTTTCTTGGTGTACCTTTTGTGTTAGCAAACAACATAAACCTCATACAACATCACAATGCATTAGTACAATCATAAGTGTCAAACCCTTAATCAATGAATATCTTCTATTAAGGTGATACAACAAGTCCAGTAATTAATCAAGATTGTACTGTAATGATATGAAGACAAACATATGATAAACTTAACCATGAAACATACCTGTGAGCCATACTTGTCAAGATTGCTTGTAATCTTCTTATGGAAGGCCTTAGCCTCATCTCCCTCTGAGACAGGAACTTCTTCACTTATGCAGATGACCATTCCATCTTCTTCTAGGATTAACCCAATCCACTGGACCTGGAGCTTGATGAGCTGATCAAGCTGGTATATTCAGAATTTGAAAACTGCAAAGTTTCACTCCTCAATTTTGCCTTTGAAACTTTCAGATTCACTGGACGTGACCTCGAACTAGTGTTTGATGAAGCCCATTCTTCTGCCCAATCAAAAGATTTGATCCAAGGCTCTAAGCTTTTATTTTTATGATGAGCTTCCAGCCGTGGTCACAGATTTCAAAAATTTCCATTTTTGCAGAAGCCCTAATTTTCCACTTTTCTGATCATAGTCCCGAACTAGGGTCTGATCAAGCCTGGCCTTCTATCCAACCAAAAATTCTGATCTTGGTCTCTAAATTTTGATTTTGATGAGTAGCATTCAGCCGTGGTCTCCGATTACAAAAATTTCAACTTTCTCCGAAGCCCTAAATTCCGGAAGCCATGAATGAAGGTGCTAAAAAATAATTCTGATTTGACAGAAATATGTACCTGATTGTTTCTGGTGTAACTCTGAACTTTTCAATCCACAGGATCTGAAAATTTTTCTTGAGATAGCCTGACCTGTTATCTTTCCATCTTGACAAGTCTGACCTCAATTGGATTCTCTGAGAGAGAGTTATGCCAAGTGTCGTAACATGACCTGTTTATGGGATAATACAGGAGAGCGAAGTTGTAGGGCATTCCACGTGTCACTGGTTCAACTTCAGCTTCTAAAATTTTTTCTTGAGATAGCCCGACCTGTTATATTTCCATCCCAATAGGTATTACCTCAATTGGATTTTCTGAGAGAGATTTATTCCAAGTGTCGCAACGTCACCTGTTTATGGGATAATACAGGAGAGCAAACTTGTACGACATGCCATGTGTCAGTGGTTCAACTTCGGCGTCTGAAATTTTTTCTTGAGATAGTACTGTCTGTGTACTACCTGTAATGTTTTATGAAATTTCATTTGGAGCTTCCTATCCCAAGTTATGACCTTTTTCCCAAGGTCACTTGATTTTGACTCAGATCTGGAAGAGGCCGAAACCCTATATTGTACAGATCATAAATCACAAAGTACAATGAATTAGAGGTTTTCCTTTGGACACAAGGTACATGGGGATCTGATATTCGACCTATAAAGGTTTCAGATCCGAAACCTTTGCCAAAACAGATTTATAGTGAAAGTTCTACGACGACTGGTTTTTGCTATATCATGCCCTAGCATCGTAAGTGCAACAAGTGTCATACATGCCATATCATGCCTTCTTTCAGGCTAGCTCTGATACCATGTTAAATTTTCAGAATTTACTTCAATCTGATCTAGGATATTAACTGAGAGAACAACATGTATAGCATATCTACAGCATATCAGTCATGGAGACAATAATGCAAGCACACAAGAGACACAAAGATTTACTTGGGGAAAACCATAAAGGTGAAAAACCCCAATAACTTCCTCAGAGATAGATAGAGCAATGATACAACCCAAACATAAGAGATAGACATATCCTAGCAGCAAATCCTCCTCCTCCATAAGTGCACCACTCCTCCTTGATTGCATGAGTGAGAAGTGAGTGATCAAATAGAGTGCCTCCCGCACTCTATTTATACTTGACTTGACTTGCCTTTTACATAAATCATGTAGGCTCGAACTTAACCACATAACATAATGCTGACTGGGCCGACCCCCAATAGGGTGGTCTAATAGCCCTTCGATCCACATGGCCGACCCCCAATAGGGTGGTCTAATAACCCTTTGACCCACATGACTTATACAGGGCCGACCCCAACAAGGTGGTCTAATAACCCATCAAGTATAAGTTACGACATTTACAATATAAATGACGACACTTCCGTATAGAGGAATAATAGCATCTCTATAGGAGTACATACAACATACATATATGAAATACATTCCGAAGTTACATATACATCAACACTATTTAGACGACATTCTGATTTTCAGTCGGACCAAGTCAGAACATTTGGAGCATGTTCGACAAGTATTGCAGAAATTGCAAGAAGAAAAGTTGATGATTAACCTACAAAAGTGTTTCTTCATGAAGAAGGAATTGGTGTACTTGGGATTTTTAATTTCAGGTAAAGGGTTGGAGATGGACCCCGAGAAGGTGAAGGAAATAGTAGATTGGCCGGAACCAACAAGTATGACTGCAGTGAGAAGTTTCCATGGACTTGCTAGTTTCTACCGGAAGTTCATTTGGATTTGTGCACCATTGATAGAATGCATGAGAAAGGGCATGTTCAAGTGGACCAGAAAGCTTTCGACAAATTGAAGGAAAAGGTCACCGAGAGCCCAGTATTGGCGCTCCCAGACTTTGACAAAGTTTTCTAGGTCGATTGTGATGCAAGTGGAACAACAATTGGAGCAGTGTTGAGCCAGGAAGGCCGACCAATTGCATTCTTCAGTGAAAAACTAAATGGAGCGAAGCATAAATATTTGGTCTATGACCAGGAATTTTATGCGATCATCCAAGCATTGAAAAAATGGAGGCATTATTTGTTGCCGCAGGAATTTGTGTTATACACAGATCACCAAGCACTGAGGCATCTGAATACTCAGTCGAAGTTCGATCAGATACACATGAAGTGGGTGGAGCTACTTCAGAGATATACATTCGTGTTGCGGCATAGGTCAAGTAAGTCGAACAAAATTTCCAACGCGTTGAGCAGGAGAGTTGCGCTGTTGAGCACAATGACTATTCAGGCAACAAGAATAGAGTCAATAAAGATGGAGTATGAGACCGATGAAGATTTTGCAAAGGCATGGAAGGCTTGTCGAGAGCCTTGGAGCATCGACAGAACTCCATATTTGAGTTATTTCATTCAAGAATATTACCTGTTCAAGGGAAGTCAGTTGTGTATTTCAAGAGGATCAGTGAGACAGAACCTAATCTGAGAATTTCATAATGGAGAATTAGCAAGGCACTTTGGGATCGACAAGACCAAAGCACTGATTGATGAAAAGTATTTCTGGCCAAGGATGTCGACAGATGTCATAAAATGGGTTCGACAATGTCAAGTTTTCCAGTTGGCAAAAGAAAGGAGCCAGAACACGGGGTTGTATACACCATTGCCAGTACCATAGAACCCGTGGGAGCATCTTAGCATGGATTTTGTGTTAGGATTACCAAGGACACAACAGGGGAACGAATCAATATTTGTTGTAGTCGACAAGTTTTCGAAGATGGCACATTTCATACCATGTAAGAAAACAAGTGATGCCACAAGAATCGTTATACTATTCTTTAAGGAAATAGTCAGGTTGCATGGGTTGCCAAAGAGTATCATGTCGGATTGGGATACGAAGTTCATGGGGCATTTCTGGAGGACCCTATGGAAGAAACTCGACACGAAGTTAGAGTTTAGTTCGGAATATCATCCGCAGATAGACGGATAGACCAAGGTTGTAAACAGAAGTTTGGGAAACCTTCTGAGATGTTTAGCAGCCGATAGACCCAAGCAGTGGGAGAATGTGTTGGCATAGGTAGAGTTTGCATATAAAAATTCTGTGAATCGATCAACAGGATTAATCCCATTCCAGATTGTTCAAGGGAGGAGTCCACATGTAGTGGCAGATTTGGTCAAATTGCCGACAGAAACCAGGAAGAGCGTGGATGCAGAATCATTCACAGAACATATGCATGAAGTTCATGAAAATGTGCGAAAGCGCATCGAGAAGAGTAACGTGGCCTACAAGTTGAGAGCTGACTGGAGGAAGAGTTTATTGTCATTCCAAGAAGGGGACTTAGTCTATGCATATTTGCAGAAGGAGCGATTTCCGACAGGAACATACCACAAGCTAAAGTTGAAGAAGATAGGACCATGCAAGATTCTGAAGAAGATTTCAGACAATTCCTATGTGTTGGAATTGCCGGAAGACTTGAACATTTCAGCAACGTTCAACATCTCAGACCTGTATAAATTTGAAGAAGGATCAAGCAGCAGTAAGGGGGAAGGAACAAGTATCGACTGGATAGAACAGATTCCAGACCGACATAAAGAAGGGATCGCAGAAGTAATCGACGAGTGCGAAGTGGGGCGTACTCGTAGATCGCGCATGAAAGAACACTTGGTGTGATGGACCAATAATGAGTTGCAGGAAGCGATGTGGATTTTAGAAGAGGAGTTCAAGAGACTGACGGAGCAGTCGAATTCTTTTTCACCTGGGGAGTCTGATGCAGGAGCATCGGGGCCTAGGAAGATATGTCAAAGTTGATCGACCGAAGGGAACCGACCAGTAGGAGTGCCGATGACCACTAGTGCGGGGAGCAGGTTGACTTGTCGAAGTCAACAGGTCGAGCAGAAGCAGTCGAGGTGCATCCGACTGAAGGAACAACAGATATTGCGGGAGGTCGAGGATAGACAAGAAAGGGTCGTCAGATGACGAGCGATGTAAGAGGTCGGGTAGTCGACAAGTGGTTGAACTACGACATGACAGAGTTTGGAAAAGTCAAGCATTTTGGGAAAGGAATGAACTGACAGGACAGTTGAGATGTGCCTGACTGCTATAGCAGGGTTGGAAGGACAAAAAAGTCAAGGGACTGTACGAATAGTTGTTCGGGGTTGCTGAGGAAGTTATGAAAGTTATTGCGAGTTAGTGAAGGACATGATAGAGGATGTCATGGATAGAAGCTGTACAGGACGGCTAGAAGCTAACAGTGCAGATTCGTAGGATTTGGATAGGATCGACGAATGGAGGGAACGCATGTCTTGGGATTGTAATAATCTTGGAAATAGCACCCACAGAGTAGAAGAGAAGGAGAAGGCCTTCAGTCTAGACACTGTTGGACAGAGCAGAGCAGAGCCGAGCATAGAGCCGAAAAAGTTGTGAAGAGTCACACTGGCTGAGTGCCGAGTTGAGATCGAACCATAGCTCAGAGTTCTGTGGTGAACCAGGAGAGGGTGAGGTCGACACACAGGGAGAACACACCACAGTTACTTCTAAGTTGTAATGGTTGAGGCCGATTGTAGTTAGTTATTTGCTTAAAGTTATTTTACACTGTAACCAATTTTAGAGAAGTAATATAAGCCAATCCAGGCATCTTGTTCTACACCTTGTTTGTGTGAGCATTGTGGTTTGTGTTGTGTGTATTTTTAAGCAAGAAAGTATCCCGTAGGGTGACTTGCGTCAGCTTCACACATTGCATGCTCTTATTTCTTATGGATGCATTAAATTTTTTAAACAATCACATGGTATAATGTTCATTTCCTTTACTACTACATACCCCATCATACCTTGTGGGATTTATTTTACATAAATGCATTCATCCTTACATGCATACCATTTTATGATGATTAAAAGAATATATGGTTAAAGGATTCTTACCCATCCTTTCTCAACTCTTGTACAATCAACAGAAATAAGCATTACCTGCATGGATGCCATCAACATACCACATGATGTTACCTGGTCAATTTCCCTCTTACCAAGGACTACACAATCCTTCCATCAACTTCTTGATCATGGATTTTTGCTCCAGCCTGTCTTCACAAGGCTACTGGTCACATGCAATATCATTATCAACATCTTCAGCCATGCTTCTGTTATCTTGGTCCTTTTTGTTTTGGTTTCCTACAAACTTGGATATCTTGGTCCTCTTGCTAAAATGAAGAATCTTAGAAACAAAATTTTTGTCAGTTCTCAAAGAAAAGTGTAAGCAAGGCATCTCAAAAATATTTTCTCCATATCCTTGTTAGGTGTGCATTCAAATTGTAATGCAATGTGCTCATTAACAACTTTTATCAATAGGAAATACCCTATACAAGCACACATAAGTTTACATGCAATATGCATTATCTCTTGATATGCCTAATAGTGCATATGCAATTCAACTACCTAATCTCTTACATTTTCAACATTTTTATGCCACAATTTCATATATATATAACTCAGAAAATGTAGTTATATTAGCAAGGGAAGAGTTAAGGAGTTCTCCCTTTCCAATTCCTCATCATAGCATGTAATTCCTCTTCCACATCATGGCTTGTCCCAAGTAGCCCCAGGGATGCAACCTTGGGCTCTGATACCATTTTGTCACATCCCTAATCCCCTTGGTACCTTGTTGTAGGTACAACAGATCCCATGTTTTATTAAAACATGGAAGCCCCAAATTTTTTGTATGCAAAGGTAATGATCAAATTCCAGGGTCATTTTGGGGTTTTCATCATGTTTTCATTGCTTTGCTTTGATTTGATTAAGTTAGTGAATTTTACCTTTGAAAATTGCTTTGATTTTTTGTATTTTGGGAGTTGCGGAAAGTTTTGATTTTCCCCAAAAAAAAATCAAGTCATTCCGCAACCGGCAATGCGGGCTGCAGAAGCTGGGCCTTCATTTTTGCAAAGTTTTTGTTCCGCAACCCGCAATGCGGATTTGCGTATGCAGAACCTTTTTAAATAATCACGGTTGTTTGTGCCCACAGCCCGCAACCTTCAATTGTGGATTGCGGGAATACCTTTGTTTTCATTTTTTTCACTGTGCGTCCCCGCAACCCGCAACCCGCAATTGCGGATTGCGGAGTGAGTTTTAATAATGAGTTCGCGTTTTGTGTTTCCGCAATCCACAACCCGCAATTGCTTATTGTGGACTGTGAAGAGGTTATATTTTTATATTATGTAGTTTGTGTTTCCGCAACCCGCAATTGCAGATTGCGGATTGCGAAAAGAATGTATAAAATTGCAAAATAAACGGTCGCAATACCTTTTCCGCACCTTGCTTAATTAGATCTCAGTCGTTGATCTGTTTTCATCTTGCAGCCCATATTTTACCCGGTGAAGTTAATAAATATGTCCATATTTTCTATTTTCTTTTATCATTTATATTTTCTCAAATTTACCTGCTACTTGGATTTTACTGTGAGTTTTTACCAGGGGTCATTTTCACCATTTTGCAGTTTGCACAGGTTGGTTTCGTGTCACTCTCCTATTCAATTTGCTTACGGTTTCTGTTAGTTTTAATTGTTGTTGATTTGTGTTTATTCATTTATTAGAATTCACCAATTTTTCAATCATGTCTTGCAACACTCGATCTAAATCTGCATAGAAAGACTCTTTGAATAAGGACCCAAACTTCATCATTTTTTCCGACACCAGTGACAAGGTTTCAGAAACTTACCAGCTTGATTGGTCCAAGATTTACTCTATTTTTGACAATGATGATATATCCGATATTCAAAATGAACGTCTTGCTTATGAAAAAATTAGGGATTCCCAAATCCATTCTATAGGAGCCAGACCACCCATACTTCCCTATACTGACGTGGTCAAATGGATTATCGACCATGCTAACCCTAAGGACCGGTCTTTTAATGATAGTGCAAGGTTTCAACTGACTACATTCCGCCCTGAGGTTTTTATAAGAGCATACACCCTAAAAACAGTTGTTCAACCCCTTAATTTGCATTCCTAAATTCGGAAGAAACTAGGTATAATTTCAATGAAATGTTGAAGTCATGGATGCACAAACTGGCGACTTTCATGCCTAGGGATGATAATTTATATCATGTTTCATGGTTTAAGGAACCTTACTCCCTGCTGGAAGCCATGCTTAGCAGGATTTATGGCCTTCCAAATTGCAATGGGCACCCGTAGCTCATCATGTCTTAACAACCGGGGACTCATTTCCCTGGGCTTCAATTTTGCCATCTGAATTGAAGACGGCCATTGAGAAATACCAGAAATCACCAACTTCAAGGAAGCCACATTTCTTCTTCTTGGATTATGTGATCGATGTATTCTGCACAGAATTCCAATATCCCAATATGGGATGGAATTAAACTCTATCATTCCCTCCTATTCATATGTACTGTTCAACACTATGGGAAAATAATTATGTGCCCTTGTTATATGATATTTGTGACTACTTCTTTGGAGTTGTCTACTTCCATATATTCAGAGAAGAAGCACCTTCTTTCTCAACTAATGCCAGAAATTTGATTGCTACAATTGGGGATTGGTATGTTGGAGAGTCCTTCTCATATATCAGAGTATGGGGAAGTAGTACTATTCATCTACTACCTAGGATAGTTCCAGGCAGGTTGGTAATTTAGGAATTTTCTTATCAAACTGTTACTGATGGGGTTTAACTCAAGCTTACTGGTCGCAAAAGGAGAGGATAGCCTAAGTTTCCTTTAAATATAGGGCCTTTGGTTATCCCAAACTCAACCTAGGCTATAGTTCTGGGAGACAAGATTGCTTCTCTGAAATTGGGGTATGCTTTTAAAAAGATGCATGACCCTAAAGGATTTCTAGATGCTCATTTTAAGCAGTATCATACAAATATTGGCTATGCACATCAAGATGTTCCTGATGATTCTATCTATCAAGGGGTCAATACTTTCTCTGAAGTCCTGGCAAGGGCCAAAAGCAGAGATGAACAAAATCATATACTTCAGTATCAGAATGAACTTAAGACCAAGGTGTTGAGCTACATAAGTATGGAACTTAAAATTGTTGAAACAACAAGAAGAGATAGGGAGGAAAAAGAAGCTCAAAAAGAAAAAGCTCCATTGATGCTCACTGGTCTGGATGGGGACAAAGGAAAAGGCCCTATGGAAGATCCTCCTAAGTTAAGCACTGTTGCAGAATTAAAGGTATTAATGCAAACATCTCAGCAATCAAAGCAGAGATTGGCACATATGACTTCGATGCTGGACACCAAGCAGTTGCAGCAACCAAACCCACTACTGATGTTCAAGTGGCTGCTGCAGCCAAATTAATTGATGATGTTAAAGTGATGGCTATGAACAAGCCATCTAAAAGACAAAAGATTCAAGTTCCTCCCTCTCAAATAACTAAATTAAACATTGAAGATAGTGATGTGGAAGATGAGATTCCTCCTTCTGTGCCTGTGACAGAAGAAGTAACTGAAAGTTCTCAAGCAATGGAATATTTGTTGGATACCATAACAATGGATGATCGTTTTCTAGAGAAAGATTTTCTTGAAACCACCATTGTTGTTGATACCACAACTTCATCACTCTTACTTTCATCCATACAAGCTCTTTCAACTTTATCAGCTGGAGCAACACCACCATCTGCCATGTCCCAACTATTTCATGCACTAACCACCCTCACTGTTCCATTTCCAAAACTGTCAGTTCCATTTCACATTCCACCATCAATAGTGGTAGAGACCCAGTCTTCGACTATCCCTCTGCCATCACCATCTTCTACTTTACCACCAGCAGCCGATGTTTTCCAAGTCCAAGTTGTTCCTTCCTTAACACCTGTTGATGGCACATCTATTCCACTTTCTGAATTTTTTACTTTGATTCCTATTCCAACCTCTATACTACCAGTCCTAGAAGGTATCCCTTCTTCACCAACCACTTATCAAATCATTACACCAATTCCTAGCTCCACTGTCACCCAGACCGCTTCATTGGTTTCAACACCAAGTGTGACCACGTCTTTCACTGAGTTGGTGGCTGATTTTGAAGAAGATATTGTAGTTCCCCTTGGTGACTAATTTTATAGTAGAGCAGCAAAGGCAGTGGTGAGGAAAGGTAAAAAGAGAGCCAGAGATCAAGGTGTCTTGGAGGCACATGTTCCTAATCAAATCATTTGGGATAAGCAATCATATGACATACACCATGAAGTAGTGGATTCTGCTGCTACCTTGGGTGCCTTTGCAAACGCTAATTTCGATTCATTGAAAACACTGAATAAAGAAATTGATGACCAGAAAGAAGAGCTCAGGAAACTTCAAGAGCAGTTGGTTAAATCCAAAGAATATCATGAAATTGATATTCGTGAACTCATAAGAGAATTTGGAGATAAGGTGGAAGATCTTCAAGGGCAGAACACCTCTCTACAGACCCAATTACAGGATGTAGAAGCCTTGAATGATGCTAATGAAGAAAAGATAGTTGTCTTGAAAAAGAAGCTTGAGGATGCAACTGCAAGTGCAACCTCTTATTCCTTTTCCAAATTCTCTCAGTAGGAGTTTAAGGACTTGGCCATCTAGGTTAATGAAGAGCATTACAAGTTGCTAACTGAGTTGTTTGATACTCTGAATGAGATCCAAGAGGCTCACATTGCCTTTGGAAAGATGTCTGTTATTCTTAATGCACAGATAGATAAAAGAGAGCAATCCTCTAAGTCCAATGATGATATTGTTGAATGGCAGAGATATATTAAAGATAAACCAGAAGATATTCCTGTTCTAACTAGTTTCCAATCCAGGAAAATCAGAACTATTTTGCGTGCTTGGCATGATCTCAATGATATGGTTGAAGATACCATCCATAAGGCACAGGCTATTTGTGGGAGGAGATGGTATGCTATGGACAACATTATGGAAAAATTGCA
This sequence comes from Larix kaempferi, assembly GCA_027924585.1. Classification (NCBI taxonomy): domain Eukaryota; kingdom Viridiplantae; phylum Streptophyta; class Pinopsida; order Pinales; family Pinaceae; genus Larix; species Larix kaempferi. The sequence goes on along the minus strand of BSBM01002204.1, from coordinate 10,192,785 downwards.
GTTCCCTACCATGGACCTCATTGAAAATGATTTCCCACCGAAATTGATGATCGAACAGGTTGAAATTCGATGCGAGGAGGTCAAACAAAAGATCCAACAGCTTGAGCATATCCAAATTGTACACATGTGTATCAATTCGTCAGGAAAGCTATCGCTATGGAAGGGAAGATCCACATTTTCATGTGGATCTAGAATAAATTGGCAAAGAATGAAATGGAAGGTTTCACGTGTGATGCCCAGTTGTGGCTTGACTCAGCAAATTATCTATATTTAGATGAAGTATTAGAGATAGCGGCCAAGTGGCAGAATTTTCTTGGTTAGTAGTCTAATTCAATTTTGTAATCCTTGTTTTAGGGGAATTTAACCTTTTGTAACAATATTGTAATTATTATTTAAAGGGGTAGATGTCTCGTAGGAGGGGGATTTTAAATTTTGAGCATTAATTCACAATACTTTAGGATCTTTATAGAGAGAATAACATGTACAGTATATCAATGCATATCAATCATAACAAGCATCTCAATCATCACAAGAAGCAAAAGCATGAGAGACAATAGACACACATAATTTCCATGGGGAAAACCCTAAGGTGAAAAACCCCACAACTTCCTCAGAGATAGATAGAGAAATACCTCAACCAAAGTACAACCAAAGTACAAGAGATAGACTCCTCTTAGCAGTTGATCCTTCTCCTCACAAGTGCGCCACTTTTCGAGTGAAGGAAGAATGAGTTTCTGAGTGATCCAAATACAGATCTTCCGATCTCTATTTATACTTGTTTTGTTTTCCCAATAACCTTATGGGGCCGACTTGTCCAGCTAGGTACATCAATCACATATTACATAAATCAGAGCCGACCCCACACATGGTGGTCTAATAACCCATCGACAAGTTAACACACTTGCAACACTTGTCATTACACATGACGACACTTCTATATAGAGGAATGTCACATCTCTATAGGAGTACAATAATATATAAATGAAATACATGGATGAAATACATTCTGAAGTTACATATACATCAACACTCCCTCTTAACTAGAAAGGTATTTCTCGACACAGATCTGCTAGCACAAGTCTTCTTCTTTGGATCATTGTCATCGATGCATCGTCATCATCATTGTCACTACTGCTTCTATCTCAACCAATCTCTAAATCTACTCGTCATAGGAAGATCTACAGAGCCAGTCCATTTTCATACTGGATGTAGGCCCACTACCTGTAGGTATTCATCATCTGTGCGAACGGTCTGATAGAGGTGGTCTCTCAGGACTAATTTTATGTGCTGATGCAATACCTGACAAGAGCATCCCGGGAACATTTATTTTCCTAAGAAAGACCTGAAAGATCTCCCAGGACTGATTAGATGCATCCCCTTCACAATACCTTTAAAGAGCATCCCAAGAACATTTATGTGCCGCAGCACGATCAGCAAGATCTCTAAAGAGCATCCCAGGACTTATTACGAGCACACGGCTCAACCTATAGGATCTCTAGGACTGATTACATGTGAATAGACAATACCTTTAAAGAGCATCCCAGGAACATATATGTGCCGCAACACGACCGACAAGATCTCTAAAGAGAATCCCAGAACTTATTACGAGCACACGGCTCAACCTATCGGATCTCCAGGACTGATTACATGTCTTCGTAGTAATACCTCATCCCAAGACTGATTATGAGCACATAGCTCAACCTATCGGATCTCTGAGGACTGATTACAATCTACATAGCAATACCTCATCATAGGACTGATTACGAGCACATAGCTCAACCTATCATATTTCTGAGGACTGATTACATGCTATTTGCACAACTTGCCACATATCATCTCTGACCTCCAAGTATCAACCTGATACTCATGATCTGACTGATCATCATCTCACGAAGCATCATCCTGATGCTCATGATCATCCTGATCATTATCACTGTACCGTCCTGATACATATCATCTGGAGCAACATCCTAAAGCTCGTCATCATGATCATCCTAATCATACAATGCATCCACCTAATGCCTACCAAGTATCTACTTGATACATATCATCATACATGATCTACCTGATCATATAATGTATCCACCTGATATATATCAACATACATGATCTACCTGATCATACAACGTATCCACCTGATACATATACAGATACATGGTCCAAGCATCCAACATGATGCATATACCAAATACTTACAAATGATCCAACTGATCATATCCAGCATCCAACATGATGCGTACATACATATACATATAAATTATCCAGCTAATCATATCCAGCATCCAACATGATGCGTACATCCATATACATATAAATGATCCAACTGATCATATCCAGCATCATCCTGATGCATATACAGAGCAGTAACTGGAGCATCATCCTGATGCTCATCATCCAGCACTTACATCCACAACCATGTGAAGGATCCTCCTTCCAACATGCTTGGAATGGATTCAGCAAATGTGTCCATCACTTCTTCCTCGAAGTGTCATCAATCTGAAGAACACCAAGCCTCTCTCTGAAGTACTCGAACTTCACTCTGGATAGTGGCTTCATCAGAACATCTGCAATCTGCTCATTCATCGCAACATACATGAGCTTTACTGCTCCTCTCTACACCATATCCCTGATATAGTGATATTTGATCTCAATGTGTTTCGACCTGTTGTGGAACACCGGGTTCTCAGATAGCTTAACACAACTCTGGTTATCACAGAAGATACCAGTAGCATCCAATAGGAGATCAAATAACTCAGACAGTAGCTTCTGAAGCCATACTGCCTCACAACTAGCCGAACATGCTGCAACATACTCTGCCTCGGCTGTACTCAGTGCTACGCAGGACTGCTTCCTGCTAAACCAAGAGATCACACCTAATCCCATACTAAAGCAGCACCCAGATGTGCTCTTCCTATCTGCAGCACTGCCTGCCCAATCTGAATCAACATAACCCTGCAGGTTAAACTTTTGATTCACATCATACTTGAGCCCATAATCAACTGTATCCTTCACGTACCTCAGAATATGCTTTACAGCAACCAGGTGAACACTCCTCGGATCCATCAGGAACTAGCTCAATGTGTTCACCGCAAAGCAAATATCTGATCTCGTATTCGTCAGGTACATCAAGGACCCAATCATCTGACGATACATAGAGACATCAACTGGCTCAGATGAAGCATCACACGGAAGCTTCAAGTTATATGCCATAGGTGTGGCCATGGCCTTGCAATCCATCATCCTGAACCTCTTCAGGATATCTACTGCATACTTCCATTGTCCAAGGAAGATCCCATCTGCACTCTGCCACACCTCCATACCTAGGAAATAATGCATCATCCCTAAGTCCTTCATATCGAACTCGGCAGCAAGCTTCCTCTTTGTATCGGCAATCAATCTGTCATCTCCTGTTACAAACAGGTCATCTACATATAGGAGTAGTATCACAGGATTTCCTTCCTCAACCTTGTAGTAAAGGTTGGAATCTGCTTTACTCTTGGTAAATCCCAAACTAGATAGGAAACTGTCCATACTACCATACCAAGTCCTAGGAGCTTGCTTCAAGCCATACAAGGCTTTCTTCAATCTGCACACATATGACTCCCCGTCATGTGTTTCAAAACTGAGTGGCTGCTCCACATATACTTCCTCTTCAACTATACCATTCAAGAAGGCAGTCTTGACATCCATCTAGTGTATCTTCCATTTCATCGTTGCATCCAGGGCAAGTACTGTTCTGATGGAAGTGTACCTGGCTACAGGAGCAAAAGTTTCTTCATAATCTATTCCCTCTTTCTGAGAGAAGCCACGAGCTATGAATATTGCCTTGTATTTCTCTATGCTACCATCTGCAGCATGTTTGATCTTGTAGATCTATTTGGAAATCACAATAGACTTCCCTTTAGGTCTTGGGATAACATCCCAAACATCATTCTTCATTATTGATTGGCATTCTTCGACCATGGCATCCTTCCATTTTTTCTTTTCCACTGCTTCTTCATAACTGGAAGGTTCTTTGTTCATTATACACAGAGTAAAGAAACATAGCTAGTATGTGATTTGGTTCTCTTCTTTGCTCTGTGTTCTTCTTCTGGAATGCCATATCTTTCTGCATCCTGAATGAGCTCTCTAGCCCATGCAGGTTTCCTCTTGTGAGAGTTGTTCTCACGTGGTGGATCTACATATTTTTGTGGATCTTCAATTTCACGATCAACATCTGGAATTGCTTCAGTCATGGTAGTGTCTTGAAATCTAGTTTCCTTAGGTTCTTCGTAAACTTCAACAGGTGTCTTCCTTGATTTGATGAATGTTGAGTTTTCATCAAATGTTACATCCCTACTGACATCAATCTTCTTGAACCCTGGAAAGTATATTCTGTAAGCCTTCGAGCTTTCACTGTAACCCACAAAGATACCCTTCTTTCCTGAAGGATCTAGCTTAGTCCAGTTTTCCTTTGGGACATGGGTATATATTAGACAACCAAATATTCTGAGATGGCTGACTTCAAGTTTCTTACCAGAGAAGACCTCTTCTGGTGTTTTATTGTCCAATATCTTGTGGGGTGTTCTGTTCTGCACATATACAGCTGTCCTAGTTGCTTCTGCCCATATATGCATAGGTAGATCCTGGTCATGCAGCATTTCCCTTGCTGCTTCTATGATTGTTCTATTCTTTCTTTCTGCAACTCCATTTTGTTGTGGATTGTAAGAAGCAGTCAACTCCCTCTTAATCCCTGAATCACTGCAGAGCTTCTTGAAGTCACCTGAAGTAAATTCTGCACCATTGTCAGATCTGAATGTTTTGATCTTCTTATCATTTTGGTTTTCCATCAAGGTTTTGAATTCCTTGAATTTATCAAACACTTCATCTTTATTCTTTAAGAAGTAAACCCAAGTCTTGTCATCAATGAAAAAGACATAGTAAACATACCCACTTAGAGAACTGGATGACATCGAACCACATACATCGGAGTGGATAATTTCCAAGATATTTTTTGCCTTGTTTTCACTGCTTGGAAATGCCTTCTTTATGTTCTTTCCTTTTGAACATCCTTTGTAAACACCTTCATGCTTGGTCTTGATTTCAGGAAGACCTTTTACATCCTTACTTGCAATTGGTAATGCTCTGTAGTGCATATGTGCAAGTCTTCTATGCCAAAGTTCACTTGGCTCCATGGAATCATGCACCATGGCATGTTCAGGTTGTCCCTTCAATTTATACAATCATCCCTCTTGCTCTCCAATCACTACTACATCATCGATAGTTTTACCTTTTGGCCACATTAGAACTTGGCCATCTACAAATGCAACCCTCATACCTTTTGCATCCAATGCAGATATGGAGAGTAGGTTCTTCTTGAGCTCAGGTACATAAAGGACTTATTTCATCTTCAAATATTTTCCAGAATCTAGGTTGTAGGAGGCTTCACCATTTCCTTTGATGGGGTATTGATAATCATCCCCAAGTTTCACTTTATGGGGTGATTCATGTTCAGATAGATTTACAAAATATTCTTTAAACCCAGTCATGTATTTGGAAGCTCCACTTTCAATAATCCAATCATTACAACCATGAGAGATAGTACCTGTGAGAGTAGAGATTAGAACATACTCTTCTTCACTTGATGAGTCATCATCACTTTCTTCCCTAGCTTTCTTCTTTGGAGGTTCATCATCTTCGGCAGCATAAGCATGGTACCTTCTTTTGCTACCCTTCTTCCTTTTGCTAGAGTTATTGTTGTTGTTGTTATCCCTTCTGTTCTTGAGACATTCTGAAGCAAAGTGACCATTCTCATTGCAATTGAAGCACCTCAGATCTTTCTTTTCCTTGTGATAAGGATGAGAAGATTTCTTCTTGTGATGGGATGGATCCCTCTTGAACTTGCCTTTCTTTGTGTGTGTTGTGAGAGCTTGATCTTCGTTCCCCATCTTTTCTTCTCGTGCCACAACCCTTGCTTCTTCTTGAGAGCATTCCTCCCGCAGTTTACTGAAGGAGATCAATTTCTTTCTTGCACAAATCCCTTGGATAAAGGAGTCCCATGACCTAGGTAGGCCATTCATGGTTGTCATAACAATTTCACCATTCTCCACCATTTTATCTATAGCTTCAAGTTGTTCCTTGATCTAAGAGACCTTGGAGAAATAGGATTGAATGGTCTCTCCATTTGACATCTTGACCCCTTTAAATTGATTCTGCAGAGTCATCTTTCGATTTATGTTCTTCCCTTCGAATAGCTTGGTCAGGGAGTCAAACATCTCCTTGGGTGTCTTCGAAGATGACACATGTGGTATGAGATGGTCTTTGATAGAATCAGAAATGATTCTCTTTGCCTTGACCAAGTTCTTCTTATGCAATATCTTAGCCTCTTCATCCTCTGGGATAGGGATGTCTTCTTTTACATATGATTCCAACTCATTCTCTTCTAGGATTAACCCAATCCTATACTTCAAAGGTCGGAAGTTATCTGCCCCTTCAAGCTTATCCTCAAGCTTGGTGTGGTGAGACATCTTAAAGAGTACTTCAAATGGAAATAGAAAAGATTTAGGTCTTACCACTTGATTTGCTCAAAACTAGATCTGGTCCCGGATTAGAGTTTGTTACAGAAACCCTAAAAGTTCAAAATGTGAATTTCAACTTTCTGAAAGGATAGAAAGATGCGCCTTGATGAGTTGATCAACCTGGTATATTCAAAATTTGAGATCTTCAAGGCTTCACCCTTCATAAATGCCTTTTTGTCTTCCCGATTTCACTAGGGAGGACCCTGAATTAGGGTTTGAGTTTCTAGGAGATTTATCCAGCCAAAAATCTCGATACAAAGCTCTAAACTTCAATTTTTCCAAGGCGCTTCCAGCTATGTCTTCAGATTTTAGAAATTCCTATTTTTTTAGGAAACCCTAATTTTTAGGGCCAAATCTGAAAATGCTCAGAATTGAATTCTGATTGGATAGATAGATTCTCGTTGATGAGTAGATTCAAACTACTATACTGCTTTTCCAAAATCTGTGGAGAGAAACCCAATAAACAAGAAACCCTTGGTTTCCATCACTGCACAATGTCTTCTTCTCAGGTTAGCTCTGATACCATGTTAAATTTTGAGCATTAATTCACAATACTCTAGGATCTTTACAGAGAGAATAACATGTACAGTATATCAATGCATATCAATCATAACAAGCATGTCAATCATCACAAGAAGCAAAAGTGTGAGAGACAATAGACACACAGAGTTTCTGTGGGGAAAACTCTAAGGTGAAAAACACCACAACTTCCTCAGAGATAGATAGAGCAATAGATCAACCAAAGTACAAGAGATAGAATCCTCTTAGCAGCTGATCCTCCTCCTCACAAGTGTGCCACTTTCTGAGTGAAGGAAGAATGAGTTTCTGAGTGATCCAAATAGAGATCTCTCGATCTCTATTTATACTTCTTCTATTTTCCCAATAACCTTATGGGTCCGACTTGTCTAGCTAGATACATCAATCACATATTACATAAATCAGGGCTGACCCCGCACATGGTGGTCTAATAACCCATTGGCAAGTTAACACACTTGCGACACTTGTCAATACATATGACGACACTTTTGTATAGATGAATGACACATCTCTATAGGAGTACAGTAATATATAAATGAAATACATGGATGAAATACATTCCGAAGTTACATATACATCAACAGGGGATTATTTATTTTGGTGAGAAAATCGCCAGTGAAGGATTGGAGAAACCTTATTTCACATAAGATCTTGTAATTTCTTGCAGACTTGGTGAATCAAATAGTTTCTTTTGGTATCTTCTTTGTTCATGTTGTTAAATTTCTTTAATGATATTTGATTTTCCCACCTTGATCATTAGATTGAATACTATTGAAGTTTGCAGCTAATCATTAATGCATTGATCGATGATTCAGATTTCTCTTAATTCATAGTCTTTGTGTATTCATGTTTTAATTGAATTTATTTAATTAAAATATTTATCTATTTCTGCAAATGATTCACATTAATCATTAATATATGTTAATTTTTCAATTGACATTCAAATTACGGGGTAAATTTGTATGTGTTTGATCCTCAGATTGTTATGAGTTAATTTTCATTATCTGATTATGCTTTGAGTTGATAAGTGTTGATCCTTTTTCATATTTCTGTCAAAATTGGTGATAAGGCTTATTAAACTTTCAAAACAAGTTATCCTGCACACAAACAAGACACTTTTATTTAGATTAGATTTGACTTAACCTAGATTTATTCTTAGTTAGCTTAGATTTGTTTTTAGGTAGATCCTTGTCTAGAGTTATAATACTTTCTTCTTCCATCACAGGAAGACAGATACTTCTAGGATCAAACCACATAAGTGCCTGTGGAGGCCTTTGCATCCGTGGGAGATTACTATTCCAAACAGGCTGGGGGTAGAACTGTCTTTGAGCAGGACCTTTTGAAGCCTTTCAATCTGGGTTTTCACCCTTTGTTGTTATCCTTAGAACCCATTCCAACAACCCACACATTCGAGGCTCCAAAATACCTTTAGAGTGATGGGGGGACAACATTGAAACAACCTGATATTTTTTGTCTCCAACTATGCATTTTTACATAGCCGCAATGGTCTCAGTCCGCAATCCGCAATTCCGTAGGAAGCAATCTACAGCCGCAACTCGGAAGTCAGAAATTGGAAAACCAATAACACAGCATTGAAAACACCTCTCTGACTTTTGCAGTTCCTCAATCCGCGATGTGAGACTCGAAAGTCAGAGCTCCAATTACATGACATCGAAAACACCTCTCCTACTTCCACAGTTCCACAATTCGCAATACGGGACTTGCACTAGTACAAAATGAGGAATTAATGACTAAAATTCGACTATAAATGACTATTTTTTAGTCGACAACTAATAGTAGCTAATTTCCACTATCTTATAGCTAGTCGTATTTCACTTAGTCATTAATTGGTTGACTTATTAGTCACTGATTTAGTCATTGATAGTCATTGATTTAGTCATTAATTGCCACAATTAATGACCAAATATACAACTAAATAAACTACTACATGATAACATATTAATGACTAAGCTAAATATGACTAAACGTTAGTTGCACTAAAAGATGCTAGAAATTAGCTACTAATAGTCGTATATATGCAAATTTAGTCATTTTCTTAGTCACTAATTTATGATAGAGTACGAAGGAATTGAACCACCAATCTCCTACCTATAATTAGGCAGGTACTCTACCATTGAGCTAGCACCCTTTAAGAAGTTGTTATTGCTTGACAATGATGATATTCAAACATATTTTGCATTATTAAAGCATACAAAATAATGATTACCAAGTTACTATAGATCCATAATGGCTTACCTTGTACTAGTCCTTCAAGTCTTTCAACTGCATTTATTAAGTGCAAATATATTTTTGCACTTAATAAAAGCAGTTGAAGAACTTGAAGGATTAGTACAAGGTAAGCCATTATGGATCTATAGTAACTTGGTAATCATTATTTTGTATGCTTGAATGATGCAAAATGCAAAAATCCCAAAAATTTATAGGAATGACAAGCATGCATCCATTGTTAAACTATCTACTGAGTGATCTAGAGTCATGCCAAGATATCTGAATTTGACTGAAAATACATAAGTAACTTGAAGATAATGGTGGATGATGCCATGGAAAGGATAATTTTAGTTTATATAGAAGTAAAGGATGAGAAAATGGTGTCCCAAACTCATCTTCCTCCAATGTGCGACAAGCCACCATCCCTTGTAAAATGAACACAGGTGCATGTTTCTCTCAGGTTCCGTGAACATATTACACAACCTTCAAATAGTTTCAATCATATTTGGATGTCCATCTTAACTTCAAAGGACCAAAACTTGAACTAGTAAATTTGGAATATTTAGAATATATGTACAAAAAATCTCCACATCTAATAAACCAATATGTCATTTACTTATTGCATGATATTAGAATGGATGGACATATTGTTAGACAACATTTGGAGAGTTTTTATCAGATTTCGATGTTCATTCCTAGGATGTATATGCCCATCCTAAGAAAACATAACCTCTAAAATATTTTTAAAAAATCAGATAGTAATTTTGGAATCAACAAGATAGGATCCCTTGTAATTTTCTTTAGTCACCAATGGAGCAACTTGTCACAGTCCCTCCTGTGGACCCAATTCAAGGAAGGGAACATGATGCCAAATTCTGGGCTTTCACATAATCTCAGCCCAAGTCATTAGCTTCATACAATTAAAAACAGAGTGTGCAGATGCAAATTAAGCAATTTAAACACAGCGGAATTAAAACTCATCCACACACACATTTCATATGCATACAACATATCCAAAAATAGTCATCAATTTAAATATTGTAGAAGTAAATCCATAGACAGATAAACACTTACCTTTATGGTGAAGGCCCCAAACAACTAGCTATGTCGCTGCAACATTCCACCCAACCATAGGCCAGTTGTGTTCATCAATTCTCTCAACACAACTGCCACCCCCGAGCTGGGCATAATTCTTACAAGGAAAAGGGGACATTCAGGCTTAGGCACAGCCAAACAAACATTGCTTCTAAGCCAATCTAGTCCACTGCTGGGTTTATCAGGCTAAAGTTGAACCTTGGATGCTTGCACTCACTCAAACTCAAGCCAAAGCAATGGACACCCATAACCCAAACCCCAATATACTCTTACACACATCAACTCCAAAAAATGGATTGGGCATGGATACACATTTCCAGCAATAGGATTTACAAATGAGATGGCCATGGACTTTACCAAATCTTGGGCACACCAAAAACGGACTAGGGAAAGGGAAAACGTCCACAAGAGACCAACCCGATTTTCCATGGGTATCTTGGGCTTCTAAATGGCCAAAACGGCCCCAATGAAACCACAATTCAATATCCCATACTCCCAGCCACTCTGCAACATAAAAATTCCCTCTTCCCCACTAAAAAACCAAGAAAACACAGGAAAACATGGAGGAAAAATGCCCAGGCAGCTCCAAAAACGTGAGAGAGGCAAAACTGCTTGATGGGCTATGGCTTGAGAGGAAAATTCATGGCTCTTTTCTTGCCAAGGAAGCCAAACACGTTTTTCCATGCAAGGTGGTTTCCCATACTCAAATTTTGGACAACCATACCTCTCATTCCCCAAGGCATTAACTACCTCAACCAACTTTTGGGAGAAATGAATGATTGGGTACAAAACTTAACATGGGCAGTTGAGGGTTTTATAGGTTCTCTCATTGACACTTGGGTTGAATTGATTGGCTCAATGGTTTGAATGTTTTCCCTCCCAATTCCTTGTAAAATCATGCCCCCATCTCTTATTGCATTGCATAACTAGTCGTGGGTATCTTATTAAAATGCATATTTACAATTCCAATGTGTCTGACTAGTACGTAAACCATATGCATCAATAAATCAATGGTGGGGCCTTGGCCTTGATCTCCTCACCATGATTTTATAACAATATTACATTATTTACATTTTAATGCAATGGGGTCAAAATCGGGGCATTACAATCCCCTCTCCCTTGGAATAACACCGTCCTCGGTGTTCCAACACTTAGGAATGAATACCCACTTTACACATGCCTCAGAATTCACAAATGGTGGCAGATCTGTCTTGCATTTCATCTCTTGAATTTGAACTTTCAGGATCAAGTCCTTTTGCTTCCTCAAGCTGCTCCTGCTGGCTTTGATCTTCCAGCTCTGCAGGAGGGCATCACTCCACATCAATCCCTTCCTTTTGTTCACCTTCCAGCAGATCTACAAGTCTAGAATTTTCATGGCTACCATCTTTCTTGTTGTCCTGACATCTATTTGAGGAGGATTCTCAACCAAAACAATTAGCTTTCGGTCTGCTTCCATGATCAATGTGCACAACTAGCCCTCACTTTTCTCACTAGAAACACTTGGCTGGTAACAGCTGCAATCGATGGATTTCAATCTCTCACCTGTGAGATTCATCATGGAAATTCTTGTTGGGACAAGCATAGTACAATATTAAAATTAGTCAATTATTCTCCCAATTGACATGGAACATCCATGCTTTACTCATGAGACTTCCACACATTTCATGCCTTTCCAACATACACATGAACTCATTCATGTTCATCGTTTCACAAGAAAAATAACTATTTCAGCATTCACAATTCATTTCAAGCAATTAAACACAGTGTATTTTCAGCCATGTCATGCACTCAACAATCCTTTGTTTTTAAGATGCATTAGTCAAAAAGGAAAGAGAAGAGTAAGAGTTTCTCCCTCTTAGTATTGTTCCAATCTGGAGTCACACCATCACGGTGGTTTCGTGCTCCTTATCCTCTTTCACTTCAATGTGAATGCTTGACTTGCCCTTTCTTGGCTACGACACATAGTGTCTAAGTTTTGTCTGAGGATTTTCAACTAGAGAACCCTTTCCCATTGTTGCTTATAGAACCTTTGGCTGCTAGGACCTACACATGTCCACTAGCACCATCTTTCATTACTGCTCATATTGAACTCTTTAGGACAGTCATATGTCCACATGCATCCTCCAGATGCTTTCATAGTCCTTGCTTCCAACAATACCTACACTCAAACATTGAATCAATTCACATGTTCAGTTTAGTCTCATAGGGTTTATTTCTAAACAAGAGTTTAAGAAATCATAATCAATTCATATACACATGTATATTCATAAGCAAGAAGCTGCAAGATAACCAAATACTTATCTGTATGGGATGTATTCACTTTATTCCACAGGATCCTTCTTTGCTTTACAAGCCTTGGATTTCCCGTGGACACAATAATGAATGTTGGGCTAGCATGCAGACTACTCCACAACCATTCGAATAGGAAATGCCAGGCCAGTACGCCGACTGGTTCTATCAATCATCTCATTTAGAAATATGCTAGGCCAGTGCTCTGACTACTTTTATTATATAATTAAGGAATGTTTGGCCAGCACGCCGTCTGCTCCACAACATCAAGGGTTTAGTTCCCCCCCACCATCTACTCTCTGAATTTATCAAGTATTTGTAGCGCCCAACCAGTTACTCCCTGGATTTATCAAGAATTTATAGCGCCTGACCAGTTACTCTCCGGTTTAACCAAGAATTATGGTTCTTTTAGGGTCCTTGCTTTCCTGCAATGACCAAGGTTTCCAACAAAGAAACAATAGTGTATCAACTTAGCTATTAGAAGACTTATACCTGAATCTTCATTATTCCAAACAAGAAAATAAATGAAAATGAATACTTATATGTATTGTGCGTTTTCCTTGCTACTCCATAGGTTTCCTTCTCTGCTTTACAAGCCTTGGATCACCTGTGGGGTGGATGCTTGGCCAACACACATGCTGCTTCCACAACATCATCCGAATAAGCAATGCCAAGCCAGTACGCCGACTGGGTTTATCAGGCATCCCAAAAAATCAGTATGCTAAGAGAGTACACTGACTGGGTTTATCAAGCATTTCAAAAATCGGTATGCTAAGCCAGTATGCCGACTGGGTTTATGAAGCATACAACGGCCATTTCCAAGCCAATTCTCCGACTGGGTTTGTCAGGAAATAACACCCTTCACCAATACCTCCTCAACATGTAAATAGCCAATGCCAAGCCAGTACACCGACTAGGTTTGTCAGGCATCCAACAACCATTAATCACAACTTCCAAATAACCAATTCCAAGCCAGTACACCGACTGGGTTTATCAGGCATACAACAACATAATATGATTACGTGGCTCCTTCTCTTATGCAAACTAGTGGTTCCCTCCAGGAACTCCATAGGTGACTCACTTGACTATAGGATAGCATGGCCCCCCACAATACCCACTCACACTACACAAGGATGATACCCCTTTTCTGCTACACAACTCCTCGGTCCTATCCATCTCTTCTAGTGTCCTTTAGTGTGAGCGTAGAAAGGTTACCACTGCCCATACAGTCCTCTTGAGTACTTCCTCTTCACATTGCCCTTAACGTACAAAACCAAATTGCATTCGTTAAAAAGATGACAACACAAGAAGGATAAGCAGGCTCATTAGTATTACTGCTCAAAAATTGTAATCATATTTCATAAAATTTGCTATCAAGTATTGAAACACCAGGAATGCATCCATTCCCTTAGGGTGTAGTCAATATTGACAACCCCCAACAAAACCCAGCACTCGAAAGGTATGCATCCCTTTCTGATGTGAGTCATGTAGGCCCTAATCATACTCAAGTAGTCTGGAATAATAATAAAACATGCTCTGCATTTTGAATCTAATAACCAGACATGTATATTCTTAGTTAGGGTTACATAATACTCATTTGTTTCACGGATGTATCTTTTCCGCATTGGCAAAGAATCGGGGCTCCCTTCTCTAAGTCAACAGTCCTTCGGGTTGCCACCCCAATCTTTTCATGTTCCATAACTCGCACATGCCTTCTTGGCATAACTTTACTGTCTCACTCACATGCTTTACCAACATGTAGTTCGGTTGAGACATTATCAATATGGCGTTTCACTCGAAACCCATTTCCAAAGCATGGGATCCTCCCCATTTAGTTTGGCTTTTGTAGGCCATCACACATGGTCTTCCTGCAATGTGTCATCCCGGCACACTTATCAAATAGCCAAACAGTCAGCAACATTTAACAATTCAAATCTGATTGTTCCATAACCAATCAGTGTCATTAATAATTAAATTCAATATGAATTTTCAATTCTATCTACTACAGAAATTAGACTTGCAACCATGAGATGGTTAAATCAGACAATTTTCAAATTTGTTTCATGCATAAGTTACACCCATGAGAACCTTCTCATAACCTTTGGCTTCTTCACATGGTAGATCCCGGTCTTTACTATGGACTTATCCTCATTGCCATACGTAAGACTTTTCCACCTGAAAACTAAAACTTCAATCAGCCAAACACATTGTGAGTATCTATGCATATGATCCTTTCATTGCCACAATAGTCACTGAAGTGATCTCAGAATTATAACACTCAATAATTCAAACACCTTCAGCTGTTAACATTTGAAATGAAATGAAATATATACATTCCTATATATGCATCATTATCACAATAAAATTGCAAGACACAGTCACACTATCCATGCAATTTAAATAAACTGTAAATACTCATTACTTCACATTTCATGCAATTCTATCCTTCCAACAAGGTGCCCTGGTAGCCCATCACATGTCTACCTTCTTCATGCAATCATTCTCTTGCATTCACAGCCGCTCATGAAATGGTCTCAGTATTAAAAATGGTTCACCATTTCATCGATTATCTAATTGCATTGAAACATATATATCACAACCATGTATTTACACAATGCATCTCAACATGTGCACCCACACCTATGCACGCACATTCACAACATTTACATAATATTTAATGTGCATTCACTCAATGCATAACCCCTCAATACAACCTTGCATTAATCCATGCATACTATGCATTCACGCCTATTATGGCCTGACCATGACTGCCACTTGTAGCATGCACTACCACAACAAGGTCATAAGTCCTCATTTGCTTTGGTTGTTCAACTTACAACCAACATATACAAATGGCATGATATAATTTCATATGAATGCATTGAGATTTCTAAGAAATTATACGGTGTAAGGATCATTGCCTTCACTTACCCACACCTCACCATACTTAGTAGGTGAACATTCCCATTCGGGCACTCAATACCACATGTAAACCAAATCATCACAGTTCAAACATAGTTGAAGGGATCTTACCAAATCCTCTTTCAACATTCATGCAATTAAGCACCAATAATCATTACCTGCATGGCTTTCATTAACTAACATCACCTGATGTTACCTGATCAGTCGGCCTCTTACCAAGGCTACACAGTCCTTTTTCCAACCTCATGATCATAGATTTGTTGCACCGTCCTTTCTTCATAAGGTCGTTGGTCACATGCAACAACATCATCAGCTTCTTTAGCCATGCTTCGGTTTTCTTTGGTCCTACAACCAATGCAAACACAACTAATTATTAGCAACCACAATAATTATCTCAAGTGGCTCATTGCATATGTAAACCTCACTATTTTACCAATATGCAATATCGCATTCATGCACAAGCTTTTTCACATGCATTGTGCAAGGTTTGTTAATATGCCATAGTTTATATGCATGGCAATTCCATAATTATAAATATGATAGAAAAAAGGGGTTAAGGAATTCTCCCTTTTCAATCTCTCATCGTAGCATGGAATCCCTCTTCCATATCATAGTTGGTCCGGTTTCCTTCCAGTCATGCAATTATAGAAATTGCTCATATTGACAACAATTTGTTTTTGTCAAAACAACCATCGACACTCTTCTGCACCAAATATCTATGATATATGTAGACCTCATTCAAATTCTAGTCATGCATCCCTATTCTCCTCTGGATAATCTTTCCAATGCCTATCCTCATGCTCCATTCTGATCCAGGACATGGAATTTACATTCTTCCAAAAATGCAAATTTCTGCCCTTTTACACAACTGCAATTTTATTCTGGAAGGCTAACTTCAACTGCTTGTAGAAGTAAATTTAGGAGGAATCATGAAAACTTATCTATCGAGCGAAGGTATTCCATATAACAAGGAACACTTAGCAATCTTCAAATCCCTGTTCCGATGCACCAGTCAACTTCTATAAAATTCGGGGTTTGGCTACTTTTAACTTTTCACTTTTCCCCCAAAATCTCAAAATTTAGCCAAAAATGGCTATCTCCCAATCTATGCATTTTTGGAAAATATTCGTCTAACGAAAATTGTCTGTATTGATGAGAAGATGAAATGTCTAGTTCAGTAAAAAAAATTATTCCAACATCTAGGGTCATTTTTACTGTCCACAAGCTTTTCAAAATCCAAAAAAAGTGGCCCAGAACAGTGCTTTTTGGCCTTCTGGTTCACCCTAACTCCACATCCTTTGGAGTTCAGCTCCAAGATTCCAAACTTAACACTGTTCCTGCTCCATGGCCGCTCCATATCAATTTTAGCTCAATCCGACCTTCCGTCAAGCCTCGAGACACCATCTTACAAAAGTCATTATTCTCCATTTTCTGTCAAATTGGAGCATACTGGATTCGGGACTCTCTCTGGTTCTTTCATGGACTTCGTTAATGGCCTCCGAGCCCCACAGGAATCATCCCATTCTGAGCCTGAATGCTCCTTCTATCCAAAAATCAAGTTTTGGGCTCCTCCAAGTGCTGGTCACGGCTCAACCTCTGTGACCATCGCTGGTCTTAATCTTAACTCCGCCGACCTTGGCACTGGATTTAACCCTAAAACGGCCGCTGCATCGCAGGTTTTAACCTTAACTTTTGCGACTGTTTCGCTAGTCCTGGCCTTATCTCCGCCGCCCGCAAGCCTCCGTCGTTGTGACCACATCCCAATTTTTATGGCTAGAATTGCCGCCCGCGTCGTAGATTTTATGGTTAAAATTGCCGACCACGTCGCAACTTTTAAGCCTAAAATTGCCGCCGCGCCGCAATTTTTACGCCTAAAATCGTCGCTGCGTCGCAAATTTTAAGCTTAAAATCGTCGCCGTTGTCATGGATTTTAACGTTATTTTCACCGCATGCGTCACAGATTTTTACATGAATTTCGCCGCGGTGTCATGGATCTTAACGTTAAAATTGTCGTTGGTGTTCACTGATCTTAACATTAATTTTGTCACGTGTGTGCGTCGCAAAATTTCACATTAATTTCACCACCGCGTCGTAGAAATTAACATTAAGTTCGCCGCCACAGCCTTAGCAAAATTTCCAAAAACACTCAGAAAAAAAAATTTTCAAATTTTCAAAAAAACAGTTAGAAAATTTTCTGAAATATTTTTGTCTCTTCTGATGTTTAGTGCTGGACAGGAGACATACCTACCTCTACAACTGTGATAGGTATCCCATGAAGGCCCAATGCTGCAACTAGTAGCTCTGATACCATTCTGTCACAGTCCCTCCCGTGGACCCATTTCAAGGAAGGGAACATCATGCCAAATTCTGGGCTTTCACATAATCTCAGCCCAAGTCATTAGCTTCATACAATTAAAAATAGAGTGTGCAGATGCAAAATAATCAATTTAAGCAAAGCGGAATTAAAACTCATCCACGCACACATTTCATATGCATACAACATATCCAAAAACCATCATCAATTTAAACATTGTAAAGTAAATGCATAGACAGATAAACACTTATCTTTATGGTGAACTGGCCCCAAAGAACTAGCTATGTCACTGCAACGTTCCACCCAACCATAGGCCAGTTGTGTTCTTCAATTCTCTCAACACAACTGCCACCCCCGAGATGGGCATGATTCTTACAAGGAAAAGTGGACATTCAAGCTTAGGCACAACGAAACAAACATTGCTTCTAAGCCAAGCCAGTGCACTGCTGGGTTTATCAGGCTAAAGTTGAACCTTCGATGCTTGCACTCACTCAAACTCAAGCCAAAGCAATGGACACCCATAACGCAAACCCCAATATACTCTTACACACAGCAACTCCAAAAAATGGATTGGGCATGGATACACATTTCCAGCAATAGGATTTACAAATGAGATGGCCATGGACTTTCCCAAATCGTGGGCACACCAAAAATGAACTGGGGAAAGGGAAAACGTCCACAAGAGACCAACCCGATTTTCCATGGGTATCTTGGGCTTCTAAATGGCCAAAACGGACCCAATGAAACCATAAATCAAGCTCTCATACTCCCAGCCACTATGCAACACAAAAACGCCCTCTTCCCCACTGAAAAACCAGGAAAACACAGGAAAACATGGAGAAAAAACGCCCAGGCAGCTCCAAAAACGTGAGAGGCAAAACTACTTGATGGGTTATGGCTTGGGAGGGAAATTCATGTCTCTATTCTTACCAAGGAATCCAAACACGTTTTTCCATGCAGGGTGGTTTCCCATACTCAAATTTTGGATAGCCATACCTCTCATTCCCTAAGGCATTAACTACCTCAACCAACTTTTGGGAGAAATGAATGATTGGGTACAAAAGTCAACATGGGTAGTTGAGGGTTTGATGGGTTCTCTCATTGACACTTGGCTTGACTTGATTGGCTCAAGGGTTTTAATGTTTTCTCTCCCAATTCCTTATAAAATCATGCCCCCATCTCTTATTGCATTGCATAGCTAGTTGTGGGTATTTTATTAAAATGCATATTTATAATTCCAATGTGCCTAGCTAGTACGTAAACCATATGCATCAATAAATCGATGGTGGGTCCTTGGCCTTGAGCTCCTCACCATGATTTTATAACAATATTACATTATTTACATTTTAATGCAATGGGGTCAAAATCAGGGCATTACACAACTTATTACCCAAAATGTATATAGAATAGTAAAAGGAAATATACTACTAATTCCATTTCACATCAAGAAGAATGGGCATTAGCTCTAAGTACTCTTAGCCACTAGATAAATGGAAATGAAATGAGATGAAATATTAGCAAAAATACCTTTGAGTTTGATTGCTGACAATAAGTATGAATACTTATGTGATCATTTTATTCAGAGGTGACTTAAACAACCACTAACCTGCAATCAAAGAAAGAAACCATGTTAAGATTGATATATAAATAAAACAAAATAAATGTTAAAGATAGACTATGCCAATCCCACTATCATATATACCTCGAAAGAGAACTAGCAAATATCCCACAACTATTCAACTTTGTCCAAAATTCCCACATGGAATGCCACTGTTTAAACAAAACAAAAATAAATTTAAAACATGAAAGTAGTAATTTACTCTACCTGTCTATTGATAAATCTATTGAAAGGGTGAAATGATTACAAGAAGATGCTTTGCTTTTGCTACTTCCCCTTCAGTCTCCAAAACTGTCTACTTTGGTCTGCAACCAAAAAGAGTAAACAAGCAGATGTTACTAACACGATTTGATTAAGAAACAGGCCACCCATACCTAAAATATAAAACACAACCTTTTATAGCCTATAACTGTCCACCTAACAATTGAAAACTAAATCTCTGAGAAAGCCAGGAACTGTCCACCTAATAATTGGAAACTAAAAAATTAAGGTTGCTTTGACTTAATGGGTAGTGAAATGGTATACAACTTAAACTTGAAGAAAATGTGTCATGTGCTAAATTTGACCAATAAATAAATATTAAGGCTCGTCTTGTGAAGTGCAACAATCTTGGTATGTGGGTTTAAGATTTGATCTTTGCAGTTAGATTGAGTTGCATTGGGATGAATGTTGATCATACTTTTGGGACATGCTTTTTTCTTCAATGGAATGTAGACCTAAAGTTGAATTAGGGATTGATGATGTGAACATTATTTTATGGGATTTTGTGTGAAATCAAGTTCCTATCTATCTAGATGATTGGTTGAATATTTTTAATAGTTGTCATTTTTATTGGCGAAACTAGTTTTCAATCCCTAGAGGTTGAGATGGAAACCTATAAGGGGCCTCTAGGATGTCTTAGCCTACCTACAGGTCCCTTGTAAGCTTCCATCTTAGCCTATAGGGGGTATGTAGGTATGATGTGACAACCTACAGGAGGTCCTGCCTCTTAGACTACAAGGGTGGGGGACTATAGGCTTCCATCCAAGGTACCAGTAGGATGTCTCAACCTACTTGCAAGCCCCACTATAGGATTTCATATCAACCTACATGGGGGCTTGTAAGCAAGATGAGACAACCTACAGGCCCCATAGATAGAATCCTACAAGGGTTCAACTATAGGCTAATATACTGTCACTTTTAGACTTTAACTCAATCATATTCTCTTGGCAGAACAAATATGTAGGTCTGTACCTCTTGGCACTTAGTAGATCCAGGGTTAAGGTCAACTTATGCTAGAGTGTGCAGCTAGCCCTCTTTTATGTGGGTAAGAGCATTGCATGAAGACACACATGAAATAAATCGATATCTTCCCCCACTTGGACTATAGAACACAATGATTCTCTCTACACAATTACTACTATCTAACTGGAATGGAATAAATGAATGACTATTTTGATGTTATACAAGATTCATTTGAATGCTAGTTTATTCAAAAAGATGGTGCAAAACCACACTATGCCCTTGTCCTTGTGGAATTTTTATGAAAATCTGAAGCATCCATAAATTGGAACTAGATTTACTAGTGAGGGAGGATTCCATTTCAATACTAAAACATAAGGGCTTGCATTGTCATGACTCAAAAACAATCTTCTGTTATAGAAGAAACTTCCAAATTTGGAATTTGCATTTTGATTCAGTAAACATTTTCATGTAGCACTTGCATATTATAGAAAGTTATCTTTACATTTAAGGGCCTGTTGGGCCTGGCCCAAGTGGGGCATTTTGAGCAAGATAGATTTTGGAACTGCGGAGCTAAGCATAGTTCAGCAAAATAATTTTTGAATAAGTCTATTTTGGATGCTGTGAAGTTGCACGCAGCGCAACGTTGGAAGAGCTGCGAAGTTCAGTACTGCAAGGAGACAACGCTGCGATGTGTCCAGTCTATGTGGATCCGACAAAGCAGAGTGTTGGATGGAAGACGACACAGATTCTGGTTAGACTAGCAGTGGTCTATTTTTGGTAAGATGCTCCATGTTTTCCAGGTGACAGGTAAGGAGCAAAGCGAATGGTTGCACATGCGAAAGAACCACTACCTGAACTAGTCGCACAAGACTGTTAGAGGAAGAATGGCTCAGTGAAAGCGACCTATTGGCATGCTTGTGTTGAATATTGTAATTTCTAAGAATATTATAATTTGTACATTATTATTCCGGAGATGTTTCATCCCTCCGAGGTAACCCTATCATGTATCCGGAGATGATTATTCCTCCGGGGGTTTGTGGTAACTAGGGTTATTAGACCCACCATGTGGGGGTCGGCCCTGATCTTATATTTTAGGGTTTATTAGACTTCTCCAGTAGAGGTCGGCCCCATTAGCTATTTTGGTCAGTCGGGAGTTAGTATAAATAGAGGAGGTGAAATCCTCATTAGACATACTTGCACAACTCAGAAAAGTAGCGCACTTGTCTGGGAGATCTGCTAAGGAGGTAGAGAAGGAAGGAGCACATATTGTATTTTGGTTGATCATCTTATTGAGGAAAGCTTTGCTGGGTTTTCTACCCCATGAAGGTTTCACAGGGTAAATTCTGTGTCTATCTTGTGATTATGTTTCTTTCAGTGATCTTGCTAGTCTATTTGGTTTAAACTTAACATGGTATCAGAGCCAGGTTGAATAGGACATCTTTCACAAGGTAAGAATACCTCTCTCTCTCTCTCTCCGGTGAAAGTTAGGGTTTCAGCACAAAGTTGGTATTATTGAATTCTGGTTACATGGCTGGATAGCCCTTCTCAATACCAATCTTTTAAGCCCTAGATCAAACTTTTTGGTTGGGTAGAACTCCGGGACATCCAAACCCTAGTTTTACCAAAAGTGCGATAAGTCAGAAATTGGTTTCAGAAATAAAAAAAAAGTTGGCATTTTTTAATTCTGATTACATGGCTGGATAGCCCTTCTCAGTACCAATCGTTTGAGCCCTAGATCGAACTTTTTGGTTGGGTAGAACTCCAGAAAAGTCAAACCCTAGTTTTACCAAAAGTGCGATCATCCAGAAATTCTGTCCTAGGATCCAGAAAGGTAAAAAGGTAAATATTTCCGGGTAAGTACTACTCTGTCTCTTATCTCTTGGACTCCCCAAAGAGAAGATGGCTCCAAACACTAAGATGAAGTTGCAGAACCGGAAGGAGATGAAGCCAAAGAGAATCATAGGAAGGATTTGATTAGGGCAAAGAGAATCATAGCTGATTCTATTAAAGACCACTTGATTCCCCAAGTGGCTTCCAAGAAGACTCCAAAGGAAATGTATGATGCCCTAGGAAGAATGTATGAAGAAAAGAACATCAATAGGAAGATGAACTTAAGGACTCAATTGAAGAGTACCAAGATGCACAAAGGAGAGTCCATTCAAGACTACTTCTCAAGAGTCTCTCTAATCAAGGAGCAACTAGATGCCATTGGTGATACTCTTGATGAAGATGAACTGGTGATGACTGCCCTAAATGGTCTCACTAGACCTTGGGAATCTTTCATACAAACCATGTGTGCCAAAAAAGAAAGCATGAAGTTTGATGTAGTATGGGAGGATTGTGTTCAAGAAGAGGCTAGGGTAGCCAACAGAGAAGCTCTTCTCAAAGAAGATGACCAAGCGTTGGCCACCCACACCAAAAGAGGAAAGAGAGGCCATTTCAAGAAAGTGAACTACAAGAGGTCTCAACCCTCTCATAGATTCAAAAGGAAAGGAGGAACAAACTCAGAAAGAGACCTCTCCACAATCCAATGTTATAGTTGTTTTAAACTAGGACACTACGCTAAAGACTGTACTTTTCCAGGAAAGAAGAAGAAGAAGTTTGTTCACAAAAGACATCATGCACATATGGCAGAAGATGATAGTGAATAAGAAGAAGGAGAAGAAGAAGAAGAGGAGGAGGAGGAAAGGCCTCAAAGGAAAAGATCTAAAGTAAAGAAAGAAGATCCGGAAGAATATGTCCTATTTTCTGCACTCTCTGGATCTGTGTCCCCTGGTGAAGATACATGGCCCATTGACAGTGGTGCTTCAAAGCACATGACAGGTCAAAAGAAAACTTTCTCAAGAATTGAAGAAAAGTCCTCACCCCAAAAGGTATCTCTAGGAGATGATTATCAATATCCCATCAAGGGAATTGGTGAAGCAAGCTACAAGCTTGATTCTGGAACACCCTTGCAAATGAAAGAAGTCTTATATGTACCAGGTTTAAAGAAGAACCTTCTCTCTATCTCAGCACTAGATAAGAAAGGCTTTAGGGTGGCTTTCATAGATGGTCAAGTACTCATGTGGTCTAAAGGAAAATCAATTAAAGATGCAGTTTTCATTGGTGAAGAAGAAGGAGGTCTCTATAAGCTCAAGGGTCATCCAGAAACTGCCCTTGCTCATGAAATCTCTAGCCCCAGTGAGCTATGGCATAGAAGATTAGCTCACATTGACTACAAAGCCTTACCCTATGTAAGCAAGGTGGTCATAGGATTACCAGACTTGAAGGTTGATCATGATGGCTCATGTAAAGGGTGTAAGAAAGGGAAGAATGTCAAGAACCCCTTTCCAAAGAGTGAAACAAAGACTAAGATCATTTTGGAGCTAATACACTCAGATGTATGTGGTCCAATGCCCACCACTTCTCTAAGTGGGTTTGAATACTATCTTTCATTCATTGATGACCATTCAAGGAAAACTTGGATATACTTTCTAAAAGGTAAGAACGAAGTCTTTGGAAAGTTCAAAGAGTTCAAGGCTCTAATATAAAATCTCTCAGAAAAGAGAATCAAGATTCTCAGAACAGATAATGGTGGAGAATATACTTCAAAAGACTTTGAAGACTTTTGTAAAGAAGCCGGAATTAAGAGAGAACTAACCACTCCCTACAATCCCCAACAGAATGGGGTTGTTGAGAGGAAAAATAGAACAATCATGGAAGCTGTAAAGACTATGATACATGACCAAGATCTTCCCATGTATCTATGGGTTGAAGCAGCTAAGACAACAGTATATGTGCAAAATAGACTATCACATAGTGCTCTTGATTTCAAAACTCCAGAAGAAGTGTTTACATGAAAGAAGCCCGAGGTAAGTCATCTTAAAATATTTGGGTGTCCTGTGTACATCCACATTCCAAAAGAAAAGAGAACCAAGTTAGATCCTTCTGGTAAGAAGGGAATATTTATTGGTTATTGTGAATCATCCAAAGCCTTCAGAATTTACATACCAGGTTTTCATCATATAGAAATAAGTAGAGATGTAACATTTGATAAAGAAGTAGCTCTCAAGAAATCTAGGAAGTGCCAACTTGAAGAAATCTATGAAGAAGATCCATCTCCTAGAATCATAGAGGCTGTACACATCCCTGAATATGATTCACCAGAGGATCATGACATGTTGGAGCCACAAGAACCTCCTATTACAGATTTATCTAAGAAAAGAAGGCCAGCATGGGCTAGAGATATTATTCAAGGAGCTGGAAGATATGGATCTCCTGAAGGCTCCACTAGAGAAAGAAAGAAACCAAAGCTAGTGTCCAACTATATGGCCCTGATGTGTGATCTTGTGGATCAATAACCTACTAGCTATGAAGACGCATCTCAGAAGAAAGAATGGATAGAAGCAATGACAGAAGAATATCAGTCAATAATCAAAAATGATGTCTGGGATATAGTTCCCAAACCAAAAGATAAAAGTGTGGTTTCTTCCAAATGGATTTTCAAGATAAAACATGCTGCAGATGGTAGCATTGAAAAATATAAGGCAAGATTTGTAGCTAGAGGATTCTCTCAGAAGGAGGGAATTGACTATGAAGAAACATTTGCACCTGTTGCCAGGTATACTTCAATTAGAACTATCATGGCACTTGCATCTATGATGAAGTGGAAGTTACACCAAATGGATGTTAAGACAGCTTTTCTGAATGGTGTAATTGAAGAAGAAGTGTACATAGAACAACCACAAGGGTTTGAGGTTAAAGACGGAAGAACTCATGTATGCAAACTGAAAAAGGAATTATATGGGTTGAAGCAAGCTCCCAGGGCTTGGTATGGAAGGATTGACAATTTCTTAACTAGCATGGGTTTTACCAAGAGTAAATCTGACCCAAATCTTTATCTCAACGTGATGGATGATGAACCAGTTATACTATTGTTATATGTAGACGATCTATTTCTAACCGAAAATGAGAAACAAATTATTGAAATCAAGAAGAAGCTTTCTTCAGAATTTGAGATGAAATATCTCGGATTAATGCACTACTTCTTAGGTCTAGAAGTATGGCAAGAACCAAAAGGAATCTTTTTTAATCAAGGTAAGTATGCTGTGGAGATTCTAAAAAGGTTAGATATGTTGGAATGTAAACCCATGGCCACTCCCATGGAGTCCAACCTGAAGTTATTAGTTGATTACTCATTGGAACTAGTAGACCTAACTATATATAGACAAATCATTGGGTCATTGATGTATTTAACAAATACTAGGCCAGATATATGCTTTGGTGTAAATACTCTAAGCCAGTATCTAGTAGAACCTAGAAAGGTTTATTTAATAGTTGCAAAGCATGTGATGAGATACCCAAAAGGTACATTGGATTTTGGTCTATATTATCTTGGAGGTCATGAACTCCAGTTACATGGTTACTCAGATTCTGATTGGGCAGGAAGTGTCTCAGACAGAAAGAGTACATCAGGTGGATGTTATGGTCTTGGATTTGCCATGATCTCATGGTTCAGTAAGAAACAATCTAGTGTGGCCCTCAGTACTGCTGAAGCAGAATATATAGCTACCTGCTCTGCCAGCTGTGAAGCAGTATGGCTTCGGAAGCTATTATCTGGAGTGTTTGACTTAGAAATGGATCCCACTGTGATTATGTGTGACAATCAAAGATGCATTAAGATGACAGAAAATCCTGTATTCCACGATAAGTTAAAACACATAGAGATACGATACTTTTATATACGAGATATGGTGTAAAGAGGAGCTATCAAGCTCGAGTATGTAAGCACTGAGGATCAAATTGTTGATATCTTGACCAAACCTTTGTCTCGAGTGAAATTTGAATACTTCCGAGACAAGCTTGGTGTGGTTCAAAAGGACCCTTCTCGAAAGGGGGAGTAGTATAGTCACTGATGATGAGATTGCCTCATCGAACACAAGGTCGATGATAAGGTTACCTGCTCACCACACCTAGATACTTAGAAATATTTAGATTTAGGACTCTTATGCTTAGAATACTTAGTTTTTACAAATACATGCTTTTGATGTTAGATGTATTAGTGAGAATACATGCTTTTGATGTTAGATGTATTAGTGAGAATACATGCTTTTGATGTTAGATGTATTAGTGAGAATACATGTTTTGATGATAGATGTATTAGTGAGAATACATGCTTTTGATGTTAGATGTATTAGTGAGAATACATGCTTTTGATGTTAGATGTATTAGTGAGAATACATGTTTTTTATGATAGATGTATTAGTGAGAATGCATGCTTTTGATGTTAAATGTATTAGTGAGAATACATACTTTTTTATGATACATGTATTGATTAAATGTACTTGTATGGTTGAGGATACTTGTACCTGTATTGATGAGAATACATGTGAGGATTGGATCATCCTTGAACTTAAGTTCTAAAGAGAGTCGTAGACATGATGTCTCCGAGAATGAAGTCCTTGGTGGACATGATAGGATTGCATCATCCTTGAACTCAAGTTCTAAAGTGAGCCGTAGACAGGTGTCTCCGAGAAAGAAAAAGGATTGGATCATCCCTGGACGTCAGTCCTAAAGTGAGCCGTAGACAGGTGTCTCCGAGAAAGAAAAAGGATTGGATCATCCCTGGACTTCAGTCCTAAAGTGAGCCATAGACAGGTGTCTCCGAGAAAAAAAAAGGATTGGATCATCCCTGGACTTCAGTCCTAAAGTGAGCCATAGACAGGTGTCTTCGAGAATGGAAGATAGGACTGCATTGTCCTTGGACCTCGGTTCAAAATGTACGTTATGGGATTGCATAGTCCCTAGACATGAGACTTGTTTTAAATTGATAAGGACTGATTATCCTGGAACTGGATCGGGATTGCATCGTCCCTAGACATGAGACTTGTCTTAAATTGATAAGGACTGATCATCCTAGAACTGGATTGGGATTGCATCATCCCTAGACATGAGACTTGTCTTAAATTGATAAGGACTGATCATCCTGGAACTAGATCGGGATTGCATCGTCCCTAGACATGAGACTTGTCTTAAATTGATAAGGACTGATCATCCTGGAACTAGATCGGGATTGCATCATCCCTAGACATGAGACTTGTCTTAAATTGATAAGGACTGATCATCCTGGAACTGGATCGGGATTGCATCATCCCTAGACATGATACTTGTCTCAAATTGATAAGGACTGATCATCCTGGAACTGGACCGGGATTGCATCGTCCCTAGACATGAGACTTGTCTTAAATTGATAATGACTGATCATCCTGGAACTGGATCGGGATTGCATCGTCCCTAGACATGAGACTTGTCTTAAAGTGATAAGGACTGATCATCCTAGAACTTGATCTGGATTGTATCATCCATGGACCTATGTCCTAAAGAGAGCAGGATTGATCATCCTGTAAATTGATTGGATGCTGATGATCGTGTGATGACGATGCTGATGATCGTGTGATGACGATGCTGATGATCGTGTGATGACGATGCTGATGATCGTGTGATGACGATGCTGATGATCATATGATGACGATGCTGATGATCGTGCAATGACGACCCTAATAACATTGATGTTCTAGTAACTGGTTGAGTTACTGATAATGATGAATTGAAGAAAGCTTCCGATGATTTATAGATCTATCATGTATGATGTAGTCGATGACTCCTTGCTCCTGCAGATGTTGTTATAATATCCTTCTCATTAAGGGGAAGTGTTGAATATTGTAACTTCTAAGAATATTATAATTTGTACATTATTATTCCGGAGATGTTTCATCCCTCCGAGGTAACCCTATCATGTATCCAGAGATGATTATTCCTCCGGGGGTTTTTGGTAACTAGGTTTATTAGACCCACCATGTGGGGGTCGGCCCTGATCTTATATTTTAGGGGTTATTAGACTTCTCTAGGAGAGGTCGGCCCCATTAGGTATTTTGGTCAGTCGGGAGTTAGTATAAATAGAGGAGGTGAACTCCTCATTAGACATACTTGCACAACTCAGAAAAGTAGCGCACTTGTCTGGGAGATCTGCTAAGGAGGTAGAGAAGGAAGGAGCACATCTTGTATTTTGGTTGATCATCTTATTGAGGAAATCTTTGTTGGGTTTTCTACCCCATGAGGGTTTCCCAGGGTAAATTCTGTGTCTATTTTGTGATTATGTTTCTTTCAGTGATCTTGCTAGTCTATTTGGTTTAAACTTAACAGCTTGCGACAGGAAGGCCGATAACGATGTGAGGCATGCGCTAAAGGTGGCCATGACAGAATATTTGCTACCAGAAGCCAACAAGTTCGGTTAAGCTGAAAATTGTGACAATTTTGTAAAACCTAAGGGTTTTTGCCTTCAAATTGTAAAGACATGACCTACGGGCATGATCTATAAATAAGGAACATTTTGTATGGGAAAGGGTTACTCTTCATTTTTTGTTGTTCTCATTGTTGATTGAATAGATCTCTGTTAAGAGACATTTTGTAAAGGCTCTGCAAGTTGTGTGCACAGAGGCCGACTGAGAGAGAAGAGAGTCTGTAGTTGAGTGCGCAGACAAAGAACTGTTGTACCCTTACCAAAGAATAATACAACAACATTTATTGTGGTTGTAGCTCCCATCCTGGGGGTGAACCACATTAAATCCTATGCAGTGTGATTGGTTATGTTTGCACTTATCTGTTTGCTTACAAATGAATGCTTGTATTCTCATTGATCAGTTGTTATGTTAAATGTTTTTATATGTATTCGACATAGGAGAAAGATGGGAATGATATGTTAAGTATTACGTGTATGGATGAATGATGAATAAGCAGTAGTCTCAATCTGTGGAAGTATCAGTTTATTGAATAATCACATGTGCATGTAGAGTTGGGTTGTATAACTCTTTCAATGCGTTGCGCCATAAGTGCGTAGTATTGTGTTTCCCGTCTATTTACATTGGTTATAAGGTTAATCGTCTAAGGCAGTAGATGAATGTATAAAAACTAAGTAAAGTCATAAGTATCTATTAAGCCCGTAGAGGAAGCGTATAATTCAGTTGCGCTGTCTTGTTATTTGCATCCGGTCCGAACCTCGCAGTCCTTAGATGCGCTGGATGTGCAGGTATCTTAGTTTGTAAGCGAGGACCGCAACGCAATCTATTGTCGCGCTGTCTTCAGTACACAGTGTGAGTCCTGCACTGCACTATGTAGTAGATTTGTTCAAACAACTCATCACATCACTGTGGAAACTTGATTCCGTGGTGCCCCCATAGCTACACCTTGGGTGAGACCTCATCCTGTTCGCAGGCTGTTGCCGAAAGGGCCGGTGAGAAGGGGTTTTGTTGGTTCCTTGAAACCGAGAAGAACCTAGGTCTACATTGGAAATCTCTATATCAATATATAAGCCAACAAATGGTTCTGTTTCCATGCTAAGAATCCATGATGAGTTGAATCCGTGATGTGCGAAGTAGAAGAAGTTGAGCTGGGTGTCGACTTTTGGTATCCAGACAAGACATAAATCTGGGCTTGGTGTGACAAGACAGAGAGAGATTTCACAAGAAAGGAAAATAGACACCCCCATATCTCTGACATCCAGTGGTTGAACAAATATCTGTGGAAAGACATGCACGAAGTTTTCTGGGCGTCTTTTGGAAACGAGCTACATGAGTGGTTTTCAAGGCTCGTAGAACACAGAAACTGTACACTGCGAGATGTACTGACCAAGTGGACACCGGATCTTATTGAAAGGCTCAAAGCACTAGATAGTCCATTTGCAAGAGCAGTCGATTTCTAGGTTGAAAGTACACTACATATTTTTGTGATGCAATTTGCTGTGGACATGCTAAAGTCCTATAGCACAGCTGAAGAGAGAGTTTTTCGAGGGATTCAAAGGTAAGTACTTGAACAACCTCAGTTTATACATTAAAATGTTGTTGGCAGAGAAAGGTGTTTTTAGAATGCAGTGAAATTTTGTTTAAAATCTATCATGGTAGATAGTACATATAGTGGGTCTTACGAAGAAACCCATAACCTGAGAAGTGAAAAAAGATACAAGTTCGTTGCTGAGACAAATCTTGGACCACATGGAATCCGCGTAGATACCCAGATACCATGTGAGCCTGATAATCAAATTGTACCTCTGTCAGACACGTATCATCCTATTATGCCACAGAACCCACTGGTTGCAGAAACTGTGCCTCCCCTGTCTTAGAATCCGTTAGTTCAGAACCCATCGGTTGTGAGCACCATGCAACCCACACTGCAGAACATCGGTATTGGTAACACCGTAGGAGTGGTTTCCCAGCCTATTCCGACTCAGCCTTTTTCAACTCAGCCTACCCCATCTCAGGCGGTACCACTTCAGAGCGTTCAACCTCAGGTCATTCCTCAGAGTCTTATCCCTAGCACCACTCAGAGAACTGTGCCACTTAGAAGGAGGATGGTTGATGATATCAAATTGCTGATATTCAAAGGAATAGCTCTAGAAGACCCTGATCATCATTGGTTTCTATGTGAAGCCATGTGGAGTGTAAAGCAAGTACATGATGACTCTATGAAGCAAGCACAGCTCGCCACCACCTTTAGTGACAGAGCCTTGCATTGGTTCATGAAATACTCACAGGGACAGCAGAGAACCCTGGTAGAAATCAAGGCTGCGCTCTTAGCAGAATTTAAGAAGCCAAAGTCAGAGTCGCAGTGTATAACAGAATTGAAAGAGATCAAACAGAAGCCTAATGAAACATTTTGGGAGTTTGATCAGAAACTTAAGACGTTGTTGGACCAAGTAAGCTTCGTTATACCACCGCAATAGCACAAGGAATGGTTTATAGTTGCGTTGTTGCCCCATATCAGATAGTCATTGATGCAACAGAAGGTAGCTTCGCAGGAAGAAGCCATGGAAATCGTGATGAAGTTGGAAGCTTCACCGATTGGAGAAAGTAGCACTGGGATGTCTAAGATTCAGAACCAGTTGGCTACCCTGAGACTACAATTACAGGATATCAAGAAAGGAAAGTAGTAAAGACAGGAAGTCTGGTGTACAGGTTGTAAGGGAGAAGGACACACTAAGGACCATTATCCTTTATTCCAAGATTTCCTTAACATGGGTGGACCAAACCCGTTGAATCTGAACCTAGGGCCATGGTGTGAAATTTGTAGAACCAGAGGACACCGACCAGAAGACTGCCAAATGATACATAAATACATAAGAACACCTAAAAACTTATATTGTAATTTATGTAAATCAGTAGGGCATGATGAATCCAATTGTCGCGCATATGAGCTCATGCTAGAAAGAAAGAAAGATATTGAGCATATGTATGGAGGAATGTATAGAGTCCAAGGAGAGGCTCCGCATAAACAAGAAAATGCTCAGTGTGATCAGGGAGCATACAGAGGCCGCGGAGGATACCGTGGGAGAGCAAGGAATAATCGCTCGACGCAAGTACGAGACCGAGGTCAAGTAATTTGTTTTAATTGTGCCCAAGCAGGCCATGTATCTAGAGATTGTACTAACCCATGCACTACATGTAGTTATTGTAAATCATTTTATCATGTTATTGAAGACTGTCCAGTGTTAGAGGTAGAAATGCAGAAAAGAAAATGGCCAGAGGCACTGAACCTAAATATTCAGTTGATTGCAGCAAAGAGGAGAACTGCATATCCAAGTATCAACGTAGTGACGTGAAGTGGCGCTACGATAGGGAGAGATAGAGGAGTAGGAGCTTTGACTTCAGGAGAGATTAACAGTCAACAAACTCCTCTTGAAACAATATGGATCATGAAAGCTACTGGGAAGGCACCTGCTTTCGACTTGAAGAAAAACAGATAAGTCTTTTAAGAAGCACGGGATATCTTCAAAGAATCAAGACCCGAGTCACCAATAATCCCGTTGTGCAATGAAATACCGCATATGGAATATATGTCGGCTTCTTATGACAGAACGAGCGCCGCAACAGAGACATGCACCTCTGTTGCGCAGTTCCTTAGGAGCTACATGAAGTTGTTGAAGAGTCCAAATGCTATAGCAGAGTTGCATAAGTTGTTAGACCAGTATCAACCGTGCAACGAAAGTGAAACTACCAATAGCACAATTCATCACATCAAGAAACACAAGAGAATGGGAAGAGAAATGAGACTCATTGCACATATAGGAGATTACGAAATGGATGAGATCATTCTTGATCTCGGATCTGAAGTAAATGTCTTAACCAAACAGACATGGCAGCAGATGGGGAGACCAAAGTTGTTATGGTCACCTATCCAGTTGAGAATGGCCAACCAGGAGAAGGTCATACCCTTTGGACGGTTAGCCAACATGATTGTTGGCATTGATGGAGTGTAGAGTTACACAGATTTCGAGGTTATCGAGATTGTGGATGATAGTTAGCCTTTTCCTGCATTGTTGGGAATTGACTGGGCTATAGATAACCTCACCATCATAAAATTGAAGACAAAGAAGATGATCTTTGAAGGAAAGCATCTCAGGGTCATCACACCACTCGACCCTGCAGATGGAGACAGATACAGCGAGTTGATTCAGGAAGAATCCAGGGCTCAAGATTTGGACCAACTTTACAAGATGACTACGAACCAAGAAGATTACATTAATCCTACTGCCAATGGAACACTCAGCTGGAGATGCGACAGTTCTTACATCTCAGACTCTGATGCAGGATTGGAGAACTGGCAAAGCCGCATGCATGAAGTATCTGCAAGGAGATGTTCGCAGGTTACAAAGTCATTGTGCTGGATTGGAAAGGAGGTAAGCGCAATCCCAACTTATGATGGTTTATCTAATGTTTATTCCTTTATCAAAGACTATACTGTAGAAATTGCAGATGAACATCACTTACCAACACTAGATATGGCACTACGTGAGACACCTGCCAGATGGTGGGCTGCGCATAAGCAGACATAGACCACATGGGATCAATGCAGAATCAAGATGCAGATCAGGTTTACTGACAAGGTTACCCTACCCTTTGAGAAATACAATGGACAGATAGATCCAAAGCAGCATATTGAGATTTGTTCACAAGCATGGCAAGAGAGACCATAGACATAATGGGTGCATTTGTTTGTGCACATGTTGGAGGAAGAAATTCCAAAGAAATGGTACTTAGATATGGAGTTGTGCAGAGAAACTACGGATTGGCCTACTCTTACTGCGAACTTCCAGAAGAGTTTCAATTTTGAGGATGAGAGTCCTACCATAAATGACGCACTACAGATTATTAAGGAAAGAATATTTAGACCAGAATGTTGACATAAGAACATGACATTAGAGGAATTCTTTGGAGCTAACAGTGTACCTACAAGCCTACAGACAGAATGGAAGGAATAGGTAGAACATCTTGTGGAATGTTATAACCTAGCTGAAGAGGTTGAAGATAAAGAAGGAAGTGATGAGGAGGACCCACACAACATAAACATTCCTGAGTCAAAAGGAGTGCGCGACGTAGAGGGACCTCCGCTGGAAATCCCAGACATGAGTGGACCTGTGAAAACGCGGAAAGTAAACATTGGCACCAGTGAAGAGCCGAAGTTCGCAAGTATTGGAGACTACT
Source organism: Larix kaempferi (assembly GCA_027924585.1). NCBI lineage: Eukaryota > Viridiplantae > Streptophyta > Pinopsida > Pinales > Pinaceae > Larix > Larix kaempferi. The sequence continues at coordinate 10,158,489 of BSBM01002204.1, read as the reverse complement.
GGGATGAACAGACTATTATGAAGATCACAGATCTACTATATGAATATTAGGAATTATTCCCCCAAAAGTTACAGAGATGAAGGGAATTTTGGGAGACTTAAGGATTATGAAGATACCTCTTAAGCCAGGTGCAAATCCTGTTAAGCAGAGAACCTATAGACTGAACCCGCGATACAAAGAACGAGTTAGGGAAGAACTTGATAAAATGCTCGACGCAGGGATCATCGAACCAGTCGAAGAGTGCGAGTGGATAATCCCTATGGTTGTCCAAGATAAGAAGACAAAAGGTGAGATCAAGATTTGTGTGGATCTCATAAAACTGAATGATGCTTCAATGCATGACCCATTTCCTACTCCTTTCACTGATGAGGTACTTGATAATGTTGGAGGAAATGAGGCCTATTTCTTTACTGATGGATTTTCGGGATACCATCAGATAAGAATTGATCCCGTAGATAGACACAAGACCACTTTTTCCACCTAATGGGGGTCGTTCCAGTACACATTCATGGCGTTTGGTCTGAAGAATGCACCTACCATATTTTCCATAGTTATGGTCACAGCATTCAAAGATTTCATGCATAAGTTTTTAGAAGCTTATTTCGATGATTGGACAATGTTCGGGTTGTTGAAGGACCATTGCGCAAATCTGCGACTGATGATAGAAAAGTGCAAATGGTATCAAATGTTGCTCAACCTAAAGAAGTGTATTTTTCGTGTACCGTACGAAATTTTCTTGGAACATATTGTGTGCAAACAGGGCTTGATGGTTGATCCTGTGAAGATCACAGTTATTGTAAACTTGTCGACACCAAATTCGGTCAAGCAGTTGCGCACTACATTGGGGCATACCAGTTACTACAGGAAATTTATAAAGGGGTATGCGCAGATAACCGCAGCAATGGAGAAGCTTTTGAAGAAAGATGTGTTGTTCATTTGGAACGCAGAGTGTGAACAAGGCTTTGACACCTTTAAAGAAAAAATAGTCACTGTGTCGATCCTAGTTTTTCTAGACTGGGAGAATCCATTTCATGTCCATGTTGATGCATCATGTATAGCATTGGGGGTTGTCTTAGCACAACTTGGAGAGGGAGGCATTGAAAACCCCATCTCATTTTCAAGCAGGAAGCTCTCATCTGCAGAGAAGAATTATACCACCACTGAGAGAGAAGGCCTAGCTATGGTCTATGCACTGCAGAATTTCAGGCACTACTTGCTTGGTGTGCACTTCTCTATGTTCACTGACCATTCTACTTTGAAATACCTGGTCAACAAGCCAGTGTTAGGTGGGCGAATATGCAGATGGTTGTTACTCTTTCAGGAGTATGACTTTGAGATAATAGTTAAACCTGGCAGATTGAACTTGGGACCTGATCATCTATCAAGGATCGAGTCAGGAGAAGAGCCTACGAATATTTAAGACAATCTGCCTGACGCGCAGTTGTTTTCTATCCAGATAGTTGATGATTATTATAAAGACATAATAGAATTTTTGATTACTGGGTTAGCACCCATAGAGTTTACTACGCAGTAAAAGAAGCAGCTGGTAGTGCGAGCAGCAGACTTCACCATTATCACAGATCATTTATACAAATTGGGACCAGATGAAGTACTGCACAGGTGTGTGTTAGAGCATGAGAAACCATTTATATTAGTAGATGCACACTTAGGAGCAGTAGGAGGTCACTACACAAGAAGAGCCACTGCGCAGAAGATATTGCGGTCAGGGATATGGTGGCCTACAATTCACAAAGACGCAAAGGAGCATTGTCAGAGCTGTGATGTCTGTCAGAGGACAAGAAGGACATTGAGAAGAGATGAGATGCGATTGAATCCACAGTTGAAATTACAGGAATTTGAAAAATGGGAAATTGATTTTGTGGGACCTATAAACCCACCAGGAAATAGAACCGGTGCGAGGTACATTATTACTGCAACGGATTACCTCACTAGATGGGAAGAAGTGAATCCAATGAAGGACTATAGCACAGGTACTACCACACGGTTCATATTCAAAGACATCCTTACAAGGTTTGAATGCCCAAAAATTTTGATTAGTGATCAAGGCACTCACTTTCTGAACATAACCATTGAGGCATTGACAGAAGAGTTCCGCATTCATCATCAGTGAAGCATGCCTTATCACCCGCAAGCAAATGGAATTGTTGAAGCGTTCAATAAAGTACTGGATAATGCGCTGACTAAGGTATATTGCAATGTAAATAGGGACGATTGGGAGCTGTGCATTCCCGCTATGTTATGGGCATATAGGAACACATGCAAGAAGTTGACTGGCCACACACCTTTTAGGATGGCCTATGGACAGGAAGCAATAATTGCCAATGGAGTACATTGTTCCCAGCTTGATAATAGTTGCTTTTACAGGCATGGCAGATCGTGATGCACTAGAAGAAAGGATTCTACAATTGGTTGGTCTGGAGGAGGATCATTTCATTGTAGGATTTCACCAACAAGTGCAAAAGGAAAGAGAAAAAGCATGGCATGATCGCCACATTAAGAACAAGTCTTTCCATGTAGGTGACCTAGTCCTCCTGTATGATAGCAAATTCATGAAATTTCCTGGAAAGTTTAAAATGCATTGGCTTGGTCCATACACTATTGTACATGTAACTAATGGTGGCATAGTCCAGTTAGCCGCATTAGTAGGAGATAACTTGCCAGGTCTAGTCAATGGAGGAAGACTAAAACCCTATCAGGATAGTCCTACTTCGCAAAACATGTGATGACCAAAAAGAGGGAAATTTCTGAGTGCCAAGTACAATTGAAATTGGGCACTAAAAAGGGGAAAGAGTATGTACACAATGTATGATGAAGAAATGTATATATACTATGCATCACTATTAAGATGTGTCACTACGCCAAAAAAAAAAAAGCAGAAAAGAAAAGAAAAGAAAAAGGAAAGAGGAACCACACAGTTGCGAAGTCCAAAAGGCAATTGCGAAGATCAAGTTGAAGGAGGAGGAGACTGTGAAGGTATTCCAATACGGAGGGATCAAAAGGTTAATGAGAACCCCAGAGAAGAAGGTTGTCTTAGAACCAGGTCAAGCATCCAAAAGATCACCAAAACACCGTCCAACGATGTAGAACAAAGGCAAAGATCCAGTGGGGCTGAGAATGAAGCAACCAAATATGAGTTCGACTATGTTGAAGCTGCCGATAGTTGATAAGGAGATACCGTTGACAATGACCCCACACTATATCTCACTGCGTGCACTGGACGCACTGGTCTACAAGCTAATGAATAATTCCAAATATGACATTCCGCTATCACCAATATCAAATCATGTCGAAGTGGACAAAAATTTGTTGGGTAAAATTCTAGAGTGTAAATAGGAAGACTATGATTTGATTCAGATGCCGAAGGAGCCCAATGAACCTAGGTTCCCACAATTCCAACCCAACCAGTACATGTGCTGGAAGAAAGATGTGAAGGGTGGCCTCAGCTTGGTCATGGAAAGCTGGTTATCTGGAGTAGTCAAGTCGGGACTGCTCAATCTGCTCAGACTCCCGCATTTTGATAGATCTACGAAGTTGAATGTGGTGGTGAAAACACTGATGGCACGCATTCACCACGGATATTTGTGGCTTGACCACAATGTCGACCTGACTATTGACATTATCCACTGCATCACTAGGTTGAGCAAAAGGGGTAAAGATCCGAAGCAGTTTTTCCAAGGGAAAAGCAAAGATAAAGAAGTGGCGGCGAAGATGAAGAAAACACAAGCGGTCGTCAAAGGAAAGAGAGGCTTTCAGACGGACGACATATAGGATAAAGCAACAAGGTTTGTCACGCAACTGTTAGCTGGAAAGATTCCATAAAATGCATACCTTTGGAGGTACCTACGGACGTAGTACTACTTGGTGCCGCAACCGCGGAGGGCGAGCAATTTAACTGGTGTCAATACCTATTGAATGAGTTCCTGGAGGAACTAAATGACACACAACTCAAAGATGGAAATTTGCATTTTACATGGTTAATAGTGTTGATCGCCTTCGTAGGGTGGAAGGAGCCAAAGGATTACGTTGGCATACTCACCCATACCAATGACTGCAGAGGGGCCCGTTACTCAAATCTTTCAGAAAATTTGAACTCACGGAGACAGCACGTGACAGCTGAGGTTTTCTATGCCTATTATAACCAGCTGCACGCAGCAATCATGCTCATGCCGCAGATAACAAAGAAGTTAACGAGTAACTATATTCGCACTGTTGATTTTAATTATGCTGACATGCGTTGCATTCACATTTCAGCCAAAGCACAGAAGAAGAACACTGAATGGTTGACAGGAAACTACCACATGTATGAAGAAGATATTGATAATATCATGAAGGAATGGCCTGCCGAGTTTCGATTCAAAATTGTAGATGTCCAAAGCGACTCCGGCGAGGACAACCCCATTCCATGTCCCATTGTTGAAGAAAAAGAAACAACAAAAAGGAAGGAATTCGAGAGCCCAACACCGAAAAAGGGGGCACGGAAGAAGCAGAGAGTCGTTAAAGACGTATCAGACACAGTACTCCATGATGATGATTATGAAATGATCACGGAAAGGGTCACGGAGCAAATGGGAGATATGATGAATGAGAAGGAGAAGGAGGACAAAGCAATTTAGGAAAGTCTACATAAGAATCTGACCACGCTGCAGGGGATTATAGAGAAAATTGAATAAGTACACAAAAGATTACCCTTGCCACGGGAGTTAGAGTCTGAAGGAAAGTCCGAAGGAACTTCGCAGCAGAAGACGTTGTGGCTAACCATGACCGTGCTTGTGAAGTCTTGCATTATCCATCTGGATCCCTTAACATTAACGCTGCCACTACCAGAACAACTACTGTTGGACACAAAGGATGTAGAGCGTGTGGAGCTCAATATTGCAAAGATACCACTGCCTGGTGTACACTATTTTCATCTGCAAATTGTTGAAGAAATGCATGAGAGAACTATCGACACACTGAAAGGATAGGTTGAACTGCAAGAAGCTAATAAGCAGTTGGAGGAATCTAGCTCGCGAAGAGATATGGAACTGCAGGATGAGCATGATCGTCGAAAAAGACTAGAGTCCATGACAATCACTGCTGTCGCAGATGATATATTAGAATTTGAATTACAAATGGACCCTGCGGATACTGACGTGAAGATCGATGAACTGGTTAACGATCTTAAGGAGGAGGTGGGAGATATGGAGATCATCCACGAAACTAAGGTTGTTGCCTTAGAGGCACAGATTAAGCCATAGACTCCACTAGATCAGCAACAGATAAGAATGAAGGAAGTGAAGGCCACAGCAGAAAGCATAGCCACCGAGGTGGCTAAGTGGAAAAGTCTGTTAGAGGAGGCATCAAAGGCATTCACTTCCCTCGAAGAGGATCCAGGGTTGCTCGAAGTAAAGAATGCTGTGAAAAATAAGGAGACAACATTAGAACAGTTGGATGCAGAAGTTAAAGCACTGCTACCAAGAGAAAGACTTCATAGGTACAAGTCTAGAGCCTGAAGAAAGAAATTCAAGCATTAAGAGAAAAAGAGAGTGAAATGACAGACAAATCTCATCCTTTGCTGGAGGCATCCCACATGATCTTGCAAGAGATCGAAGTAAAGTTACAAGAGTTGCGCAAAAGTCAAGAACAGGTGGAAGGACAAGCCGAGGATGATGAAATAACACCTGAGATGGTAGAAATAGTGAAACAATTTGAACAAGACACTAAGGAGACAATCGAGAAATTGATTGTCACATACAATGAGTTCCCTGCGAAGCTCGCTCTGCAGTCGGAGGGACAACTTGGAGAAGTTACAGATGGATCGGGGACAAGCCACATGTAAGTGTTAGGGGCCTGGCCCAAGTGGGGCATTTTGAGCAAGATATGTTTTGGAACTGCGGAGCTAAGTGCAGTTCAGCAAAAGGCTTTCTAAACAAGTCTATTTTGGAAGCTGCAAAGTTGCACGCAGCGCAGCATCGAAAGAGCTACAAAGTTCAGTATTGTGAGGAGACAACGCTGCGATGTGTCTAGTCTAAGTTGATCCGAAAGAGCAGAGTGTTGGACGGAAGACAACACAAATTCCGGTTAGACTAGCGGTGGTCTATTTTTGGTAAGATGCTCCATGTTTGCAAGGCGACATGTAAGGAGCAATGCGGAGGAAAGCGACTGGTCGCACATGCGAAAGAGCCACTACCTGAACCAGTTGTACACGACCATTAGAGGAAGAACGAATCAATGAAAGTGAACTGTTGGAATGCATGCGATAGGAAGGCCGATAGCGATGTGAGGCATGCACTGAAGGCAGCCATGACGGAATATTCGCTTCCAGAAGCCAGCAAGTCCGGTTAAGCTGAAAACTGTGATAGTTTTGTAAAGCCTAAGGGTTTTTGCCTTCGAATTGTAAAAACATGACTTACGGGCATGATCTATAAATAAGGCATATTTGGTATGGGAAAGGGTTACTCTTCATTTTGTGTTGTTCTCATTGTTGATTGAATAGATCTTTGTTAAGAGACATTTCGTAAAGGCTCTGCAAGTTGTGTGCATAGAGGTTGACTGAGAGAGAAGAGAGTCTGTAGCTGAGTGCACAGACAAAGAACTATTGTATCCTTCCCAAAGAATAATACAAAAAAAGTTCTTGTGGACATAGCTCCCATCCTGGGGGTGAACAACATTAAATCCTATGCAGTCTGATTGGTTATGTTTGCACTTATCTGTTTGCTTACAAATGAATGCGTGTATTCTCATTGATTAGTTGTTATGTTAAATGATTTTATATGTATTCGTCATAGGAGAAAGATGGGAATGATATGTTAAGTATTACATGTATGGATGAATGATGAATACACAGTAGTCTAAGTCTGTGGAAGTATTTGTTTATTGAATAATGACATGTGCATGTAGAGTTGGGTTGTGTAACTCTTTCGATGTGCAGCACCGGAAGTGCATAGTATTGTGTTTCCTGTCTATTTACATTGGTTATAAGGTTAATCATCTAAGGCAGTAGATGAATGGATAAACAATAAGTAAAGTCATCAGTATCTGTTAAGCCCACAGAGGAAGCATATAAGTTAGTTGCATTGTCTTGTTATTTGCATCTAGTTCGAACAGCGCAATCCTTGGATGCACTGGTTGTACAAGTATCTTAGTTGGTAAGGCGAGGACCGCGACGCAGTCTATTGTCATGCAGTCTTTAGTTCGCAGCGTGAGTCCTGCACTGCGCTGTGCAGTAGAGATGTCCGAACAACTCATCACATTGATTTGGAAACCTGATTCCATAGTGTCCCCATAGCTACACCATGGGTAAGACCTCATCCTGTTCGCAGGCTGTTGCCGAAAGGGGCGGTGAGAAGGGGTTTTGTTGGTTCCTTGAAACTACGAAGAACCTGGGTCTACATTGGAAACCTCTAGATCAGTATATAATCCAACATATTGAGGCTCAGCAATAAATATTTTGTCCATTTTGAACTTCAGTAAACACATGCATTGTTTAAAAATACCATAAAATTGGCAAGTTGTCCAATAGTACTTATCTTCAAGATGAATCATATGTTTTGGTTGCATGGATAATAGTGAATTGTCTTATTGCATGTTAGATGGAAAACCTTCAAGTGTTCTGCTTTCCAAGTTGTTACCACCCATCTTGTATGGGTGTCCATTAAGGGATGTTGGAAAAATTCAAGGGATTGTTCTAGGGCAATTCTAGGCTTGTTGAAGAGCACTTATTGATACCCTAAAGGATTCTAGGTAGTTGTAACAGTAATCAAACCCTTAACTATAGTGTTGGGATAACCCTTAGCTATAGTGTTGGGCAGAAGTGAATTCATGGTTACATTCCATTATCAAACAGTAGTATTCCAAGTCTGAGCTGAGACAAGTTAAGCATCTCTATTTCATCACAACAATAACTTGGATATATGGAAGCCTTGTTATCAGAAACATTTGGAAAACTTTGGCATCTTCTGAGGGTCAATCTCATACTTATATTGAGCAGCAGTAGGTGGATTCTTGAATTCAGATCTCAAAAAACAATTCTGGGCATAATAACATCCCTAAAACATGAAGTCCAGGTAGTCTTGAGTCATGTTTGGACAATTTTGAATCCATCTAGGAACTGAACCCAAAGTTCTAGGAAATCCTTTTGGCATAAACAACCCTAGAAAAGGAATATCTAGGCATAATTTCAGCCCCAAACAATAGTAATGTTCAGCTTTAACGACCCTTAAATGAAATTCAGGGAAAACTTAGATGAAATATGGGCATCAACATTCTTGGCTGTATCTTCATAATAGTAATAAATGCCCCAACAGAAAACCTTCTATAGCAACGGTTTGGTGTTATTTAAAGGTTCTAGAGCTAAAGTATATTGAGGGTGTCTTGAGATGACCCTCCTGTGGAGTTGTAATAGAAGTGGGAAGACTTGGAGAAGGATCTCAGACCCATTTTGTGGGAACCAATCCTCTTACAACATACAACTAGTGCATAGATACCATGAAAGGTGTGGATGATGATAAATGGAGTTAACCAAATGGAAGTAGATGGGAGTAGGATTTTGGTGGTTATGATGAAAAAAAATGAAGCTCCTGATCTCCATAATAGGCCATTTGAAGTTGGACATGATACTTTATAAATGAGCTGGGCCAGCATTTCGAAATTCATTTTCACTTTCTATTTTTTTGACCATCCATTTTGAACTAATTGTTTTGGAACTTGTTGTGGACAAATTGACCACCCAAATTTGATTCCAGGACCATCATTATGATGGAAAAGGTCTTGAATTCTCTTATTTTATCCATTTATTTTCAATATTAGGGGGTTATACGACCCTTATGTTACCCATTAGGTTTTCCATTGAATTGCAAGGTTGTCGACCAAATAGTTGAACAAATGTTTGTGGCTATTCAACCCAAAATTGCACAGCTCATGAGATACAAAAAGTATGGTCATGTAACATTGTTGCAAATATGTCTAGTGAGCTAGTATCCACAAAGTGTGAAACCTTTTTATCATTTGGTTGTGCAACTATGTTGCACGACTGTTTGGTGGGTAGTTGTGTAATGCATGGCTTGCTTATGTTTTGGTCATGAAACTTGTTGCGTGCTTATGTGATGGGAAATTATTTAATGCATGGCTTTCATTTTTTTAGCCAGTGGGAAATTGTACTATCTTACGTCTTGGTTTTGGGTATAGCTGCATAGTTCTGATGCATGGGTGGATGGTTGGAACCCATAAAACTTGTGGGTTCCTTGCCACCTACAAACACAAATGAGTTGCACAAGTTATTGGATGCTATATACACAATTGTCTAAATTGTGGTAGTAAGTACATGATGCAAGTTACTTGGAATCTATTGAATTTGATAAAAACATCAAACAAAATCAAGGATGATATTCAGTAGCACGATCATTTGAGAGTCTTGAGATGAAAAAATTGACCATACTCAAGTTGGTTGAAAGATTGCGTGATTATCACCTTCCCAGTATCTAGTACATAATATTTTTAGAGGCAGAGGATAGGGACCTACACCCAGTAGCCATCATGGAGACAAATATCATTGTTAGAATCTACCTATTGCTTGGAACATGTTCTCCTTCAACAGATATGACACATAGCAGATCCATACCTTGGTGCAGCAGTGCCTTTCCTTGGCATGTGTTTACAACATTCATTATAGAGTGAATGCATAGCATTGGTTGTTTTAGAGGCAAGCTAGAGTTATGTAGGAGAAACTAAGGCTGCATGCATGCACCAGTGTTAACTATCTTCCATTTTTATCTGTTGTTATAAAATTAGAATATCATGCCTTTTCTTGTTTTATATTAGGTTCTAATTTTTCCATTAGTGAACTGTTGTTCCATATTTATATTAGGTGCCTTGTTTAGGAGAGATTCTAGAAATAGGAGAAGGCACTAATCCTTAGACCAGTTGGGCGCTCTGTCCTAGAAGGCTCTCTCATGCATCCTGGGCACTAATCACTAGACAAATTTAGATTAGGGCATGCTTTTCAAATCTGGTTGCACAAAGTGATGGGCTATTTTTTTTATTTTTCCTATCCTTCTTCATCTATAAAAGAAAGGCAGGGTTGAAGTGATTATTCATTGTGTGAGCGTGTTTAGAATATGTGATATTACAACGAGTATCTGTATTAGCAGTGAGTACCCTATTTTTGTTATTCTTGTAAGACTTGGGCCCAAACACTATCCTATCAAGGGTAAATACTAAATAGTCATGGAAGGCAGAGTTTGTAATTGGGGACATCGTTGAATGGTGTTTAAGTACTCCACAGTAGAGCATTTATTGTTGTTGTTGTGGGGATATCAATGTTGGATTTGATATGATCTAATGATCAATCCAATGGTTGATAAACCCCGTAACAACAATAAATGCATTGCTGCAGGGTGCATATTTCTCCCCACGTGGGTCTCAGGAATTATTCTGCACTTTTGGCCAATATGGGATTGGTCATGGGATGAAGGGATAAGATCTAGACATGTATAGATGAATAAATCATACACATGTCAAGCAATGTTTTTAGGATAAGACATGGGCATACCATTCAGGATTTTATTATCCCAGTCATGCTTATTTTCTTGAAGATGCATGCTTGGACTTGAATAAAATTGTTCTCTATAATATTTGAAGGCCTGAACACTAAAGGCTAATTGCCAAAAGAAAAATACATAGTTCAGTGCATTCTTGTGCGGCTGAATGAATTTTCTAAAAAATTGAATATCTACTTAAAATATTAATCTCTTGTGGATATTTTTATAGAAGTCTAGTAGAATTTTAAGCACCTCTATTTCTAGTTAATATCTCGTGGAAGCTCTACTTGCCTCTTTCCCATATAATTGTTTCCTCTTCCACTATGTAATTTTAAAATTTCTTAATGATTAAGGATATGGTATCTTTGGTCACTTTCTTATCATCTTTTAAGTTTTGCACAATATTTTGACATTTTTTTTTTCTAAAAGATTGCTTTTAAGGATAAGATTTTGAGGTTTACAAGAATATTGAAAATCTATGTTCTACCAAGTTTTCGGGACATGGGAGTGGGAAATACACATGGGGAATGTGTGGAGACCATCTCTAAATATGAGGAAAATTCATGGGGATGAGGGACATCAAGGATTCTAACATGGGGGTCATGTCCAAAATTATTAAAAAATTATAAATCCCAACATATTAACACAACAATGCCTCATCCCATCACCATTTAAATACTAAAGACTAAATTCATCATTGTGCAATGTAAACACGATCCCCGATATGATTTATCGTATTTCAGTATTTGAATTTCACATATTGAGATCCTTTTCATTAATAACACCCAGCTCCCCCCTCCTCTTGGCTCTAGCCTTTACCTCTACCTCAAATCTCGAAGTTGATCCTCCAAGGACATTAGTAAAAACCCTACAATTTTTATGAAACCTCTTAATACAAGATTTAAAATAAGGTAGAAAAATAAAAAAGATTCACATGCTTAATAAATGATTTTTGATACATCTCAACAAAATCTGTGTGTCAGTGTAAAAGATCCACTAAGAAATTAGTCACTAGATTAGTAAAATTTGCAATCTGAACCCATGAAGATTGTTTGAGCACCAGAAAATGGTCAAAAGGTTATAGAAGTGAAAGCTAATGTAGGCTATATCTTTTTGTTGAATAACAAGGCATATAGATCTGAATGTTATATCTTTTATGACTGCTAATATTTCCAATATATTTATAATTTCACTTCTTTGCAGGTTGCAGACAAGATCAGAATCTGTCCCATATCATGAAGGATACACTGGCACAAACTACACAATGTAAAAGGTCTACTAAGAAGTTAGTCACTGGCTTAGAAAAACTTGCAATCTGAACCCATGAAGAATGTGTGAGCACAAGAAAATGGTCAAAAGGTTACAGAAGTGAAAGCTACTGTAGGCTATATCTATATGTTGAATAACAAGGCATATAGATCTGAATGTTATATCTTTTATGACTGCTAATATTTCCAATATATTTATAATTTCACTACTTTGCAGGCTGCAGACAAGATCAGAATCTGTCCCATATCATGAAGGATATGCTGGCACAAGATGATCATCAAAACATACCTACTAGCAAAGCATCCAATGAAAGAAAGAATTGTAAATCCCTGGTACAGAAATCTGATGAGCAGAAAAGACAGTTGGAAATTTCAAGCTTCTCAAGAAGCAGCAAAAAGTAACTTAAAAGACGAATTTAAATCACAATTTTTTTTAAGTTCCTTAGACATGCTTGTAGATGCTCTATAAATTATCCAAGAAGACATAACTCAAATAAATAGAACAAAGTTTATTTTGATCCAAATCAAAGGAAAAATATGTTAGATAAAAAATCCATAGCTAGTTACCAAGAAGCATCAGAAATATAAGGGAAACCATGCAGAAACCATTATTTTAATCACTACCACAACTTGTGGCAAGTGACTGTAATGAAACTGGCTAGAAGTGTCTGTCCATGGTAGTGGCTATTTCAGAAAAATAGGTGTTGTGTTGGTCATTTGGGAAGTCCCAGCAATTGTGTGATCATGCAATTCCAAAAAAGTGTATGACTTCTTGTGCATAATCTACTTGGTTTTTGTCATTCAAAAAGGACAGTAAAGGTTCAACGGACTTCTCTGAGCATGCAGGAATCATTTATGATTCAAATGGAAATAGCCATGCGTATAATTCAGAGAAAAAATATATATTTGGTATGTCTGAAACTTGCCAAACATAGGAAAGTGATTACAAAGAAGCGAAGGTAGAAATCAAGTGGGAATGCAGAGGCCATATAGATAGAAAACAGAAATGATGGTAGAGAGTAGCAAAGATGAACAAGCATAAATGAATCCCATGCAAATTTAAAAGACTCCCAGAAAGAAAGGACAGAGAAGATGAAAAAAACAGAAAAAAGAAGCCCGGGCGGAATTAAAAAGACTCCAAGAGGAAGAGGACCATGGTGATAATGTGGGTACCTTAAATGCATGGAGTTAGATTGAGCACTAAGCCTCCCCAATTGAAAATCAAAATAAAAGACAGATCTTCCCACTGTATCTCTAGAAGCAGAGAATACCATATTTTTTACCCTATTTTTTATTTTCTTATATGCTGGTGACACTTGGGGTCCAAACACAATCCTATCAAGGGAGAATGCTAAAAACCCATTAGTCGTTGGACCATGTGTACTTCTAGTCTCTAGAAGGCAGAGTATGCAAATAGAGCGGTGTCCATAGACAAGCCCTGGAAGACATCTCTGAACTGCTCTGAGAAATTATTGCATTGTTCTGTACTTTTGGGAAGTTGCTAGGGTTGGTCATGTGGTGAGGGGAGAGGATCTAAACAAGTATGGAATATAGATGAATAAATCACACGTGAAGTAGTATTTGTGGGGTAAGACATGAGCATTCAATTCAGGAAATTATTTAGTTTCTCAATTCTGCATGTTTCTTTGAAAATTCATGTGAGTACTTAAAATGCATGGAGTTAAGTTTGAGCCCTGAGTTTTCCGAGTTCAAAAAATCAAAATCAAAATGAATCTGCCCGCTGCATATGTATTAGTAGTGAGTACCATGTTTTTGTTATTCTTTTGAGACTTGGTCCCAAACACTATCCTGTCAAAGGTAAATACTAAATAATCATGGAATGCAGAGTGTGTAAGGAATTACATAGTTTAGCCCTTGAATATGAGCAGGATCTTGAGACATCCAAGATCAATTCATCACTGAAAAAGAATTACAACTTCCTGATGGGAAAATTATCATTATTGATGAAGTAGCGTTTTAGATGCCCTGAGGTCTTGTTTCAGCCTTCTCTAATTGGAATGGAAGTTGTTAGCATTCATGAGACAACATACAATTCAGTCACAAGACCAGAATCAAGTTGAAGTGAAATGGGATTCCACTAGCATAGATCCATCTTAATCCCGGATCTGTTAAGCAGCAAGAGGGACTAAAATCTATAGGTGCAAACCTGAATTTTTTTGGGGATTGGAGAGATCAAACTAAACCTGAGTAGTAAACCAAAGAGCATGGAATCTTGACACTATTCTTGATCCTCTCATCACCCCCTTTTTGTAATCCTTTTATAAATCTATTTTGCTAAGGCCACTCTTCAATTTCACCTTAATCCTAATTGCATATGCTTTATCAATCCTAAGTTAGGGAAGGCCCCCTTGTGTTGGATGAGAGCCAGCCTTAAGTGAGTGAGTGCCCTATTGTGGTGGCATTGGGTATCCCCTCACAGTTCCACCAAACTCTTGCTTGTGCTTTACGACTTTATCACAAGTAAAGGTTTAGATGATAACAAAAAACATACCTGAAAGAAGCTCTTTGTGGTTATGATGAGGAGTTGGTAGATGCACAAGGTACACATCATTAAAAAAAGCATGTAATCCTATGTCCAAACTAGTATACATTACCATCTAGACTTTGATTTTACAAATATTGGAAGGCATAATGCCATTCTAAACAAGTGTGGACTTTCTCATTTCTATTTGTAGGATTTATCCCTTCTATTCCCCACCTCTATCCCGTCTTCCCCAATTCTTTGACTTCATCATATTTATATGCTATTTCATGGTGGCTCGTCAATGTGTCGGTGTACCATAGTTATAACAACCGTTCAAGTTAGTCGAGTACTTACAAGTTCTATTCAGCTGAACCAAAAATATAGCATAATCAAAATTGGTTATCAAAAAAATTGGTTATACTGATCAAATTTACCAAGATATGGCAGATTCCAACTCAAAAAACATGACTTACATCTCTAAATATTAGAGAAAAAAATCTCATTCCATGAAAAATTCTTGTTCAGATTTCTACCAAGATTTATGTTGAATGTTTTCCAATTCCAAGTCAAACTCTTATTCTTCATTTTATCAAGTTGTTTTCGAATCTAAGCTATGTAACTTTGTGTCATACTACCAATGCCAACCTTTGATATGGTAAAAGGATTTTATAGTAATACATTAGCCACACATATATCAATATTGGAATAGAAATCAAAGGATGTCTCATGCATATATGTGAAAATTTGTCCATCTTACCTTGCCTTTAGCATATTATGTTCTATAGATTAAATCAAATGGACATATTCTAGAATAATATTGAACTATTCGCTCATGTGAGAAGCTCAAAAAATTTCCTTGTCATTCATTTATGTCATTTCAAAGAGAAATATGCAGAAATGATCCCTGTAGAGCATGGTATTGGTTTGTGAGTAGACCATTGGTTCGTTGGTGAAAGACATAGCATAGAAATGTTGCCAGAATCTCCAATCAACATAAATTACAAGTGACAGAGTGTGGCAATGTTGAAGTTACTCTCTACAGAATTGAGAACCCATAATGGTTCCTTGCAAGTGTGATAATGTTGAGAAAACTAAGGATTCATAACTACATGGGATACAAACTATGGCTCATAACTCTTTACTAACACTTCCCACCTTCCATCCAACCATAGGTTAGCCCTTTTTGGTTACTTTTTTGTGTTTCTGGATAAGCGTTTCTCTTGGGTAGGCTACTTCAGACCATTTTCCATGGAAATGGGATGTGAATTAATCCTCCCTTCATTTCTATCCTCCTAAAAATTATCTCCGGTGGGATTCTGGCCTAATACTTCGCAAGGTAAACCAGGAGACTAGAGCTTGGGAACGCATACTATATTTTTTGTGCAAGTAAATAATTCATGAAATTTTAACTATTAGAGGTAGCAAAAGAGGGTACCTTGCTTGTTTCTGACCGTGAAAATAATGATGTTTGTTTCATCACCAATTAAACATTCAGTGATCCATATTTGACGGTCTTGTCTTCGAGGACGCCCTTTCTGAAGAACAATCTTGGAAATTATTACCTTCACTCTCAAATTATGGCTAGAATTTTTGGGTCAAAGTTGATAAATCTTGGTAAACACGGGCTTACTCAAATTCAATTAGGGATTGGACTTTGGAGACGACATTGTCTCTCTCTTGCTCTTGAACAAAAAACCCTAAAAAAATTCTTGAAAACCCTCTTAGCGGGGTTACGCTTCAAATAGAGAGGAGTGGGGAAAATATACATCTATAGAGATTGAATGAAGTGGGTGATTCCAGTAAGCTATAAAGGATTGATCTCATACCTGTAAAATTGAACTTTCAATTACTTTAGGTTCCAGGTTCCATGGATTTGGATTTGGATTCGGATTTGGATTGGGGTTGCTTCTCGCATAACTTTTTTAATGCAAATGACGATCTGAATGAGCCATGGCCAAGTTATGAAGAATATTTGCATTTTTTTGTTTGAGGCTCTAGGGTTGTCGTCTGAGTCTAATCCCTTCATCGCCTCCCTGTTCGAGCCTCCTCCATTGTTCAAAATAAACCTTCCTCTTCGCCTCCTCCATTGTTCAAAATAAAATAATTTACTTTCTCTTTCTTTTTAAGTTTTGCTAAAATGTGGAAAAAATGTTTTCCCTCTCTTTTTGCTAAAACATTTTCCTTTTCTTTTTGTCTCACAATTTTCCACCAAAATGCTTATTAGTTAGAAAATTGTTCTCGGTATAAACTTATTTTCACCATTTTTTTTTTTTTTTTTTAAACAAATTAACAAAAAATTGTCAATATATCTAAAGTTTTAATTACAACAAAATAATAAAATTCTCTTTAAGGTACAAAATGCTCTTTAAAACTAAATTTTAATGTGAAAAGTTAAAAAAAAATTGGCATAACACAAAGATGACAAATGAAAGGCAATTTTTGTTGCTTACATATCACATCACATTAATTAGGAGCAAAGGGAATATTGCAATTAGTTTTCCACTGTCCATTGGGTTGTGGTTTAGTGGTTGAGATGGGGCATTGTCATGTTATACAGCTAAGTTCAAACTGGCCTAGTGGCCTTGAAGTAGTGTTAAAATTTACTAAATTGTATAAATTGATTGTCAAAATTGTAATTTTTCATTGCCAGGGAGACACAACTAAAAATGAATGACATAAATGACTAATTAATTTTTTTAGACAATGTTAGCTAGTCATATTTGTATTCTTGTGAATAAATTAGTCATTTACATTAGTCATTTTTATTTTAGTTAGTTGTTATCTAGACGTATATTTTATCCTGTGACTAAATTAGTCGTTTATCTTAGTTGTTTTTAGTTGGCTCACTTAAAATTGCTCAAGTTTGGTCATTTATCCCTTGAAAAAACTCTAGTGACTAAATTTTTTAGTCGCCTAGTCACTTATCTCTCATTTTGTACTAGTGTTGGAAAGTCGGAGTGCCAATTACTCGACATCGAAAAATCCTCTCCGACTTCTGCAGTTCCGCAATCCAGAATGTGGGACTCAGAAAGTAGGATCTCCAATTACACAGCATCAAAAACACCTCTGCTACATCCATAGTTCCACAATCTTCAATACGGGACTCGAAAAGTCGAAGCGCCAATTACCCGGCGTCAAAAACACCTCTCCAACTTCCGAAGTTCCGCAATCCACAATGAAGGACTTAGAAATTCGAAGCACCAATCGCACAACATCAAAAACGCCTCTCCGACTTCCGCAGTTCTGCAATCAACAATGTGATGTAATACTCAAAAAGTTGGAGCGCCAATCGCATGGTGTCGAAGAAATGCGCCCCCAACTTCCACACTCCACAATCTGGCTTGGGAGAGTCGGAAGTCGAGACACCAAAATCCCAATTCCGAGAAACTTACCTCCTTTGACTTATGTACTTCGCAATTCGGCTTGTGGGAGTTGGAAGTCGAACCTCCCAAATCACAACTACGAAGAAATTTTCTCCTACGACTTACACACTCCACAATCCGGCTTGCGGGAGTCAGAAGTCGAAATTCTAAAGCACCACACTGAGAGTTCACGCCTCCAGTTTCCGTGATCTGTAATCTGCACTAGAGGTTCGAAAGGTCGAAAGTCATCTAAATGACCTTGTTATAGCCAACTTCCCAAGTCAATATCTTCTTCATCCTAAGTCCATTTTGGGCAAGTATGGTACCATTGGAAAAATATCAGTGAGCCCTATGCAACTGCAAGATCCTCTACCACATTCGATGACTCTGATCCTATCCTTCTTCCAACCTAAAAGGTGGCCCCAAGCTTCCTCGATGCCTCTTATCTACTCTGCAAGGATCTTATACTACTCTGCCATGGCCCCTTTCCTTCATCTGATCCACAAGGGAAGCATGAACACCACAGGGGGGTGTCTATTTCCTTCCCCAAGGCCCTGACTGAACCTTCTGAGTATCCTGCAATGTTCCAACCCAACCATAGGTCTCTGCCCATCCTATAGTATTTCAACACTCAGAGACCACCCCTAACCTAGGGCTATATATCCACTAAGGAGGAACTTCCCAGGTTTGCTCACAGCTTGGTTTCACACCAACAATCATGTTAAGCCAACACACAATTGGGTTTATCAAGCATGTTAAGAGACAAGGAGGAGGAGACTAAGCGGGTGAGATCAACCACATAGCTACAGACTCAATCAAACAGTCTTCACAGGTTTGATCAAGTGGTTCCAAACTCTGCTCTCTCTTCCGAACTGTGTCATCCACGCATGGATCTCCTCAGGGTTATGACCGAAAGGATCTGTCTGCGTCTGCAATTTTGGGCTAACATATCTGGGTTTCTTTATGGGTTCTTGGGAATCTAACACTCTCAAAATCACACTAAGGTTAAACAGTTTTTCCCTTGCCATGCATATTTCTGAGCGATATTGTCTCTGCAAATCGTGGCTCTCTCCCCAAATCATGATTTTGGTTCCCTCCCCTGCTCCCCCTGCGTCCTTCTCCTAACTGTCGCTCCCATGAATCCCATGGCATGAGGATGAGCGAAAACATCCCTCCATGAGGTGGAGTGACTTATGGGACAAGTCAGACAGATCCAATACCCTGCCTTACGAAATCTAGGGTTGCCCATACTCAAATTAGAATTGGTGTAAACTGCAATATTGTTGGCACTGTACTTTTTAGCCTCTTTTAATCCTTCAATAAGGGAAATATAGTATGCCTCGTTATTTTTTGTTCTACCATAAACATATCTCTTTCTTGGGAGAATCGGATTCAATGCATTGTTGTAAAGAACATATATAATCATTGCTTGACCAGGATTCGGACAGCAAGACACTTCTATGCATAATGTCCACTTATGCACCATTTAATAGATCTTTTGACTATTTATGCTTCCAAAGACCTGGAAAAATAGAAAAAAACAAATTTTGATCAGAAAAACTAACATTAACAAATAAACTATTAGCATTGATAAACTTAATGCAATCAAATTGCATGTCTAATATTAATAAAGATTAATGTTGGAACTATAAGCTGATAAACTTGACGTAAAAAACTCACTCTTATTGCCATTGTACTAGTTATAGTTCAACTATATTAAGAACTCCAAAACAACAACATGCTGGAACTAATGCTTCAAAAACAATGGGGGAGATGGCAGTGGGAGGTATCAAAATAAAGAAATACCTATCTCCTAAATGGGGCCACAAAGCACCTGCTTCTATCAATGCAAAAAAAAAATTCTAAGGGTTGTATTTTCTGGTTTAAAAAAAATACTTTTTAGTTTGAGAATGGAAAAATTCAGGCTTGGTGTTATGAGCCTAACTACAAGTTTGATATGATAACTCGTAGGAACAATTTGAAAATCCGATAACTAATATGTAATGTGAGAATAATAGGGCATTGAAATCAACAATTTTTACAGTAGTTACTATAGTAAGTGTTGGAAGGTGGTTTGGTGATTCAACATCGTAACATCACAGATGCTGCGTAAGGCCAAAGGTATCGCGAAAGGAGGAAAGCAACGAGCAAGGCGACAAGTATTTTTGTAGTTTTGGGTCATTTGGACTGTGTCATGTATATTTTGGGTCAATTAGACCGCACTATGGGGGTTTTGGGTCATTTGACAGCATTATGTGGGATTTTGGGTTAGTTTTTGTAGAAGTTTGTTAAGAAGTAGTTAGGCGGTTGCCTAAGTGGACCACAAATGTAAAGGCGTAAGCCTATAAATAGATGTAGGATTGTAAGTGTTGAGATATCATCCTGGTGGATAACATGAATGTAAAATATTGATATTGATCCAAAGCGGAAGACTAAATATCTTGTTGTATATGGATTTTTGCAAAGATAATATGTTGTGACATAGCTTTTGAGTAGAATCCCTGTGTCTTTCCTGTTTATCTGTGGTAATGCTTTTTGCGATATGAATACATGAATGATGCAATGTTTCCTTGCTGTGATTAATGCTTCACTATTATATCTGTTGCAATAATAGATCTGTTCCTGTTGAATGATGTCGTCATTATGATTAATGCATGAGTTGAATGTTTAGAGCTATTTCTGAAATGTTGTAATAAGTTAGTCAATTGATGCACAACATCCTCCTTCATTCGGTGGAAACATGGTTACATCAACTCTCCCTTGAAAATCTCAGGTGAGACCTCATCTTCTCTGCAGGTGTTGCTAGACAAGGTAAAACTTGTCTGGGCCGGTACTCAGGGCAATCGCGGTGGTTTGGGTTTCGACAGTGTCGGGAACCCCTGTCAACTGGGTTTGTGTCAACAAATGGTTCCATTGCCGGGACCGTAGTGAGAAGTGAAAGGAGGATATGTTGTGGCATCCGACAAGACCGAAGATCCAGAATTTGTTCAACCTAAAGCTGCAAGAGTTCGCTGAAAAAGAAAACAAGAACCCTTGGTTGTCGACAGATTGGTGGTTGACAAAATACATTCACAATGGTTCCCACGAATATTTTTTCTGCGAGTTTCCAATCATCTTGTATGAGTGGTTGGAAAAAATGAACTTCCAGAAGAGGAACTTCCAAGATGGTGAGATGACAGCCTGGACCCCATAATTGATCAAGGAGCTACAAGAAGTCAACAACAAAGTGTCACGGGCTGTTGAGGTTTGGGTCGATAGCATACTGGAAGGGCATATCACTGAATTTGCGGTTGATATGAACAAGTCTTACAGTGAGGCTGAAAGGGAGTTCTTCATTGGTCCAAGGGACAGGTTTCTGCTGTCTCTAGAGTTGTCCATTAAAATGCTCATTTGCGAGAAGGGCATATTGAAGATACACCTAGACCAGTAAGAACCCTGGTGGGTGGAGGCCGTGGATACCACGACGGCAGGGGGGCAATAGATGTAATGATAAGGGGTAGATGGGTGCAGGTCATGACGAGACTGTGAAGGAAGCCGAGGAAGAGAGTGATCTTACAAGGGGAGGAGAAAGGTTTCGACAGGAAAAGAGATAGAGGACAGTAGAAGGTCCTACTGTGATCAAAACACAAGGCCGTGAAGGAAGACCACATGGGAAAAAGTGACCTCACAGTCCTGATAAGGACAACTAGTCTACGCCCAAGATAGAGGCAGGACCAAACGCCAGCAGCATTGTATGCACACCTCCGCTCACTATCTATCAACCAGTAAGAAATGCAACTTTAACACCACCTTATTCATCGGGTCCATAGAACTTGATTACTAATAGCTCAACGACTGTAGGAAGGAAGCCTAGGATGGCGAGCGAAGATGCAAAGTTACCGTTGTTACACGGAAATGGAACAGATAATCCTGAGCAGTACTGGTTCTTATGCGAGGTAGTATGGACTATGAAGCAAATTACTGATGATAATGCCAAGAAAGGACAATTGGTGACAACTCTTCAGGGTCGCGCATTAGACTGGTTCATGAAGCTTGTGCAGGTTCCTGTAGGCGCTCCAGAAATGACATTGGATGAAGTTCGAGCTAGATTGATTGCTGAGTTCAAAAAATCCAAGTCTGAAGCACAGTATATTACAGAACTAAAAGAGATTAAGCAGTATCCCAATTAAACTGTGTGGGATTTTGACCAGCGATTCAAAACACTAATGGCGAGGGTCAGTTTTGACATGAGCATTTTCCAGCAAAAAGAATGGTTCATTGCGGCATCTCTCCCACACATTCGACTACCGTTGATGCAACAGAACATTACAACACCAAGTGAAGCCCTAGAAATTGTGATGTGGTTGGAAGCTTGGTGAGAACGCAGCTGGTATGTCGCAGATTCAGACCCAGTTGGCTAACTTGACCATACAGCTGCAAGACGTGAAGAAGGGTAAAGAACAACATGAGGAAGTGTGGTGTACACGGTGTCGCAGAGAGGGGCATACTAAGGATAATTTCCCTGACTTCCACAATTATCTGGTTTCAAGAGCACCAAATCCATTGAACGGCGACGGTATGCCGTGGTGTCGCATCTACCAAGTATATGGAAACCTCCACGAGGAGTGTAAATACATGCAAAAGATGGTCACAAAACCGATGAATTTGTATTGTACATTCTGCAAGTCTGTGGGACATGAAGACAAGGACTGTCGGGCGTATGGGTTACTTCATGAATGAACGTATAATGCATTATATGTGAAGGACGACCAGCGTGCCGTACAACAACATCAACCGCAGCCGGAGGTAGCTCACCCACTACCTCAACTGCGGGTACAGTTTGTATCACAGCAGTTTATGCCACAATATGCTCCGCTGCAAATGGATCCACAACAGCCACAGTACGTTCAACAACCACAGTACATGCAGCAAGGGCAAGGCATCCCACTGCAACCGAATCCTATGCAGCAACAGTTCAATCAGCTACAGTACCATCAGCATGGAGGATTCCATGGAGAATTTCGGGGAGGACGTGTTGGAGGATTTGGTCAGGGAGGAGGACGAGGAGGTCGAGGACCTATTTAGTGTTATCATTCTGGGGTGTGGGAACACTACCAGCGAGATTGCCAACAATTGCAGACACAGTGTACATTTTTTTTTGTTACGGATCACACTGTGGAAAACTTTCTGTAATTGATTGCGCGATGGAAAGCGGGGAATGTTCCGCAACTGTAGAACCAGAATCAAGTACAGCAACCAGTGCAGAATCAAGTGCAACAACCGGCACAGAATTGGAACCAGTGTTCGAATCAGAATGCCAACCAGAATGTGAACCAACCTGGGAATTCACCACTGAATCAAACTCGAGGTGCGACTATTGCGACAAATTCTGCGGAACCAAGGATGCAAGATGCTGCTGTCGCAGTTATCACTCAGGGAGGTACGAAAACAAGAGAGGATAGCCTGCATCCACTCATTCGGTTAGCAGGATAGAAGAAGGTGTCGTTTGACATTGATTCCAAGCGTGATGCATTCTTTTAGGCATGTCGTGTGATGGAAAAAGATCGCGGTAAGGCCATTGTTTGTGACATGCCTCCTGTTTTTTAGGCCACTTTAGAAGTAGGCCCGTCGCAACATTTAGGTACATTACATAATTTTTTTGAAAGTTGTTTATCACTGGAAAGGGATCCATATGCTCTTACCGAGCTCAAAGGGTTATTGCTGCGACCATCCAGGGGATGGCAAGAGTCTGCAGTAAATTCCTTACAGAAGCGGAAGACAGGTAAGGAGATGCATATGAACATTCATATTGGAGACTATGAAGTTGATTCAGTTATTCTGAATCTTGGTTCGGATGTCAACATCTTAACCAAGCAGATCTAGAGGAAAATGGGGAGTCCCACGCTGAGCTGGTCTCCCTTACAGCTTCAGCTGACCAATCAAGCCAAGGTGACACTGATTGGGAGAGTTCCATGCCTGGTTATGGACATTGAGGGAATGAAGACATACATTGATTTCGATGTTATCAAAGTAGTTGAAGGGGGAAGTTCCTATCCCGCGTTGTTGGGGATTGGATGGGCTAACAATAGTGCCACAATCATCAACTTTAAGACACGGATGATGAATTTTGAAAATCGTGACCTCAGAGTCATCACTCTATTGGATCCGGCTGAAGGACGCAGGTATATTAAACCAGTAAAAGATGAATATCCCAGTGGATGGGACCATGCATACAATATTTCAGAAGATTATATTCATCCGACTGCCGACAGTGAGCTTGGGTAGCGTAGCTTTAGCTCTGCATCTTCCAACTCTAATGACGCGTTAGAGAATTGGCAGAACCGCCTGCATGAGGTGTCACTCCGCAAATGTGGGTTAGTCACACAGTCATTATGCTATGTTGGGACTGAGACTGTTGCACTGCCAGTATACGAAGGGTTGCTCAGTTAGTTTGATTTTCTTGTGGCATTCGAGGAAAAGGTCTTAGAACCACAGCGATTGCTGGCATTGGAGGAAGCACTAAAGGTTGCTCCAACATGTTGGTGGGAGACACATAAGAAATCAATTGCTGGATGGCCGCAATGCCGGAGATTGATGACAGTTCGCTATGGCAACACCGAAGTTTCCCACATAGGAAAATATGATGGACGGAATGACCCTGGCAGTCATTTGATGGAATGTCAGATGTTGTGGGCATTGCAACCCAAGGATGAGTGGGTCCATGCATTTGTCCATATGCTAGATGAGATGCCGCGATCATGGTATACTGTAGCCAAATTGCGAGGGTAAATTACCACTTGGTTGGAGTTGACTGTTTGTTTTACTCATACATTCAGCTTCGTGGATGCCAACCCGGATGTCCATAATGCTTTGCAGCTCATCCACGATGTAGTTCTGAAGGTTGTTCCGATGGCATATCTTGTGGATCCGCATACGCAATGCAAGATGCAGTCCATGATGGAATGTTATAATATCACTGGTGGTCCAGAAGATGGTGATGATCCGTGGAATCTCAATATTCTAAAATTCGAAGGAAGTCGCGATGTTGTAGCACCTGATGCACCAACTGATCCGATCAATCAATTGCTGAAGCTCCGGAAGGTCAACATTGGGACAAAGGACAGTCCAAAGTTCGTGAATGTTGGGGACTATTGGGATGATGAGATGATAGGGAAGGTCATAGACTTGTTGCATGAATTCCAAGATTTGTTCCCTACTAAGTTTTCTAAGATGAAGGGAATCTTAGGAAATCTAGGGGAGATAAAGATACCATTGAAACTGGATGCCAAACCAATAAGGCAATGACCCTATCGATTGAATCTGTGCCATAAGGAGAGGGTCAAAGTTGAACTTGATCGCATGTTGGATGCTAGAATTATTGAACCGGTTGAGGAGTCATATTGGATTAGTCCTATGGTGGTGCCTGCTTGCATGATCCCTTTTTGACCCCATTTATTGATGAGTTACTCGAAGGCATGGGTGGCCAAGAGATGTATTCTTCCACGGATGGGTTCTCTAGCTATCATCATATTAGAATTGCGAAAGAAGACCGCCACAAGACAACCTTTGTGATAGAATGGGTTTGTTTTTGGTACACAATGATGTTGTTTGTGTTGAAGAATGCATCAGCGATATTCTATCGAGTAGTTGTTGCTTCCTTTAGGGATTTCATTCAGAAGTTTTTGCAGGTGTACATGGATGATTGGACAGTCTACGGCTTGATCAGTGATCATCTAGCAAATATGTGATTGATGTTGGAGTACTGTCGACAACATCAGATATCGCTAAACTTGAAAAAGTGCATCTTCTATGCACCATTTGTGATATTACTGGGTCACATTGTGTGCAAGCAAGGATTGTTAGTTGACCCAACAAATATTGCGCTCATTCTGAGTTTAACATCACCGACGAATGTCAAGTAGTTGAGAGAAACATTGGGACACACTAGGTATTATCGCAAGTTCATCCGGGGGTATGCAGTGATCACGGCCCCTATGGAGAAGTTGTTGAAGAAAGATGTGGTATTTCAGTGGAGTCCTGAATGTCAAGTTAGTTTTGAAACGCTAAAGTCTAAGATGGCTTCAATGCCCATACTCGTATTTCTGGACTGGAGCAAGGAATTCCATGTCCACGTCGATGCCTCATCGATAGCGCTGGGAGTAGTGCTTGCGCAACAAGGGGAAGGGGATTTGGACCACCCCATTTATTTTGTGATTCAGAAGTTGTCATCTGTAGAGAGGAACTTATGAAAATCCTCACAGCATATCTAAGAGATGATGTGTACCTCACAAGAGTAATTATGATTAAGCAGGAAAATAGAAGAAGAGTGAACAATATAGTATAATGAGCAACAGAATAATATGGTACAGTAGAACTCAGATAGAAGCAATAATACTTCACACACACTAGTTAATTAATCACAATATGGAGAAATAAATAGTACAATGGTAGAGAGGATTCGAATGCCCAAGGTGGAAATTCGAATTAGCCTCTTAGAGTGATCATAAGATCAATAGAGTGTCATCGGAGCACAACTAGGTGTCCTCGTGATCATCGGAGCACAACTGGAAGTCTTCATCATCATCAGTGGAGTCATCAATGCTCAAGTAACTGTCAACCATCAGTCAAACTAACTCTGGTAGGTGTAATTGAGTGTAACTGACTATAGCTAAGTGTAACTGACTGTAACTGACTGTAACTGAGTGACAACTGGACTGGTAGGTGAAGAAGGGCGAGTTGCTCCCTAAAATCAAGGAAGAAGGGCGCATTAAGCAACTGGAGGGATAAAACTGAATAGTGAGAAGCTCCTGGGGGCTGGCTAACTGAGGGATAGGTGATGGACTGATGACTAAGATGCATGCAAAATGCATGCAAGCCCTAGAATGCATGCAAACCCTAAAGGTGCATGCATGACTGAAAATGTAAATGATCAAAATACTGGTGGGACTAGGATGGAGTATAGGAATATCCTAACACCCCCCCTTAATCCATCCTGGGCCCTGGTAACTAAGACCAAATGTCACTTAATACAATCAATAATAACAATCAATAAACCAAGGAAGTGGGAAAATTTCATGGGAAACATACCCCCCTCCTAAAAAAATAGACTGTAAGGCACACATAAAAAATAAATGCTCCAAACTCAAGCATGTGTGATGCTTGGTCATATGTCTGGAGGTATCTTCTTCTTGGGAAGAAGTGGATCATGCTCAAAAGGCATGTGATTGTACTTGCTCTTCAGATCGAATGTGATAAGAACAAATCCAACAGTATGAGAATGATCCTTGAACATGTGATTCGAATCAGCTAAGGTAGGATCAAATCTGTGAAAGTGCATATAGTCTTTTGTCTTCTCCTTCAAACCACCATGGGTGAGATTATGCCAAAAATAACTATTACATGTTTGCTTGAAATCAAAATCAGATTTAAGACTTAAAAAACAGTTTCTTGAGATCTCCTTTGAACCAGCAGGGGTGAGATGAAAACTATCAGATGCATGAGAAATTATCCCAAGCAGTAATTGCTTAGAATCCAAATTAGATCCAAGACTTGAATCATGGTTTCTTGAGATCTCCTTTGAACCATGAGAGGTGAGATCAAAACCAGTAATTGCATGAAAATTTATCCCAAGCGAATGGCAATCGCCATAATCTTCAATAACCTTCTGAAAACATGAATTTATGATCATATAGTAGTATAAAAGAGGAGATAGATGGAGAGGAGAAAATGCATTACCTTCAGTAGCTGTTTTGACCTCTGAAATAATCATGTGATCATGATGCAAACCAACAGACTCTGGTGCAAGAGAGGATTTAGGACCTTCTGCAATATCTAGAGTGTGAACTGGCATAGAAAGAGAAGAAAGTTTGAGCATGAGTGGAGAATCTGCAAGTTCTTTGTCAACAAGTTCAATATGAGATGGCACTGGTTGATGATTTGAGAGACCATCAAGAGGAGCAAATGCATCACTTTGCTTGCTTTCGAATGGGTTAGGACCAAGTCCTTCATTCTTTCTGCCAAATTTTTCATCCAGGTGAGCCCATATCTCTTTTGGAGTCCATAACTCCTTTGGAGTTTCAACACCATTACAATATTTGAATTGGAATCTCTGGCATGCAAACAAAGAAAACATTATTGCTTGAAAGTGCATGTCACTTTTATTTAACTAGTCAATCTTCTCTTCAGGGGATTCGAACTCTCTTTCAAAATAACAATAAAAAAGATCATGGATCTTCAAGTCTACTATCATTCTTGGTTTCCATTCATCATAGTTGAGTGGATCAAGAGGAGTAATGGGTAAAAATGTGAAGGTGGGTAACACTTCCGTGAGAAACAAGTGCAAAAAAGTCTTAGCGGAGGTTATTCGGCCGAATAACAAATGTTATTCGGTCGAAAATTTGTCATTCTTCGGCCGAATAGTGCATAAGTTATTCAGCCAAATACCTAGTAACAGTTCTCCATTTAGGTTAACGGGGACCCTTGAAGTGTGTGCAAAGCACTGCCGGCCGGGAAAAATTTTTGGGTGTTAGTTTATTCGGCTGAATAATTGTTCAGCCAAACAATTATTCGACCGAACAATTAGTCGGCTAAATAATTGTTCGGACGACTAATTGTTTGGCTGAACACATTTCCTGCATAAAAGCCCAGCCTCGTCCGTAGTTTGGCATTATTTGCTGGCAATTTTTGGACCCCGCATGTGGGCCCGCTGTCGATCAGTGCTGCGACTGACGACGTTCACCACCCTGCATGGTTTCCTTGTCAACCCTCGCCCGCTTTGTCGATGCTGCTCGCCCGGTCTCTCGCCACCCCTCGCCCGATCTCCTGCCACTCCTAGCCTGCTCTCTCGTCACTACTCGCCACAGCACTTAGATGCTTTGTTCGTCGACGAGGCTGCTATCTGCGAGCTCGAAATTGGCGTCTGCCATAGGACGGTTGCTCCCTGATGGATCTGCATGGAGTTAACGGCTACGGGGTGAGGTTATATGTTTCATTGTTTCGATTATATGTTCATTTTTTGTTTTCCAATTTGATTTTTGATGTATGCATACGTATTCGTATTTTAATATGTTATCGAAATGTGGTAGTGTGTGCAGGTTAGTTCGTTTGTTGAGTTGGTGGTTGTCATTGGTGCTTCGTTGGTGTTTTGGTTTTCGACGTAGAGTTGATAGTTTCTCATTTTCAGGTATGTTTTGACGATGAGTTGTGTCGCTTTGATTTCGTTTTCATTTTTTTATATTTTTTTGTTGCTAACACAATTTGTTGTTGTACATAGGAAATTTTTTTCGTTTGGCGAGTTGGTGTTCGTATCCGGTGCGGCATTGTGGTTCGACAATCTGTTGACTACGAGTTTGGTTTATAGGTATGTCTCATTTCCCAATCTTTTGGATTGTCAAAAAATATAGTTGTCATTTGAAGAAAATTAAAAAAAATATTTGCATTCAGGTTTAAAATTAGACGGTTTATTTTTTTTACATTTAATTTTATGTTCATTTTGTTGAACAGAGTTTAAGAACTCTGTTCATGAAAAGATAAGAAATATATGTTTTTGGATGTTACATCTATAGGTTTACTTTACGAATACCAATATTCAAATGGCACCTGTTCCTATTGGACAGTCTTGTTCTGGTCAATTTTCTTCCTTCCCTCAACTTGTTTTTGTGTAATAAAAGTTGAAGTTTGCACCTATCTAATTTTTTATACTAAATTAATATAATAAGATATAAAGAGGATAAAAAATTTTACCCTTGAACAGAGTTCTTGAACTCTGTTCATGAACAGAGTTCTTGAACTCTGTTCATGAACAAAATTCTTGAACTCTGTTCATGAACAGAGTTCTTGAACTTTGTTCATGAACAGAGTTCTTGAACTCTATTCATCAACAGAGTCTTTAAAATCTGTACATGAACAGAGTTTAAGAACTTTGTTCATCAATAGAGTTGAAAGACTCTGTTCATGAGCAGAGTTGAAAGACTCTGTTCATGAACAGAGTTTAAAGATTCTGTTCATATAAAGAGTCATAGTGTTGTAAGTCCTTCATTATTTTTTTTCTTATAAATAATAAGTAATGTTTGTTTATTGAGATATATAATGGAATCATATGTGATGGATGAAAAATTTGTAAGGTTACTATACTACTACAATTAACTGCATTATATCTTATATTTGATTATGAAATGATTATTAATTTTATATTTATGTTGCAATAGTAGTGATGGTAGGAATTTCAGTTAATTAATTATGCTAGAGTTAGGAGAGGGACTTACAAAACAAAGATCACTTATACTACTTTAGACACCCCTACATTTGATATGTAGTTCTATATAAGATAAGTGTTTAAGTCTGTAGAATTAACATGTACAACTTTAGTATGTTATGAGTTGACATTTGTGTAAAAAAAAATTTCTTATAAATAAAGTACGATTCTTATAAGAAGTGGATATATATATATATATATTTCGTGAGATGTTTGTTTATTGAGATATATAATGGAATCATATTTGATGGATGAAAAATTTGTAAGGTTACTATACTACTACAATTAACTGCATTATAACTTATATCTGATTATGAAATGATTATTAAATATATCTTTATATTGCAATAGTAGTGATGGTAGGAATTTTAGTTAATTAATTATACTAGAGTTAGGAGAGGGACTTACAAAAAAAAATCACTTATACTACTTTAGACACCCCTACATTTGGTATGTAGTTCTTTATCAGATATGTCTTTAAGTCTGTAGAATTAACATGTACAACTTCAATATGTTATGAGTTGACATTTGTGTAAATTTAGAAATCATATCAAATGGAAAGAGTGGAGTCTTCGAAGTGAAAGCGTAGGAGGTCATCACATTCATCGGGAATTGGTGTCCCAATTGGTAGTCAAAGGTTGTCGAATTCACCTCGGGGTTCGAGTTTATTGTATGGGTCACAGTCATCTGATCACCAACAAGTTGATAGGGGTACAAATGATTCCCCTTTATCATCTGTGGGAGAGCGTCGATCTCAACCTTCTGTCGGTATGAACATTAATGTTTCAATACATGTATAATCTGTATTTTTGTTTGTTTTGAATTTTTGGACAAGGTTAACACTTGACTAAGGCTATATTTGAAGCAGAGCGAGGTTCAGAAGATGTGCATAATTCGACAGAGCGGGAGGAAGATCAAGATAGGATTGTAGATGATGGAATAGGTGCGGGTGCAGAGCAGGGTCGCGAAGATCCTCCTAGAGCTAGGACGACATATGTTCCACTAGCTGAGGGTTGTACACCCATATCAACTTATTCGTATGATTTACCTGATGAGCTTCCATGGGAAGGTGTTGTGCAACAAACTATCCTTGAGAGTTGTAGATCCCACTATGACAGGTTGAACAATGATCTTTGTTCTTTGGATCTCCCTCCAGAGAGCAGACAAAGTCTAGAGATTGTTTTGGGGTCATTGCAAAAATTCATTGATGCATATGAGGAACTCGGGCCAACTACGAATGGTTTTGTTCATTTGATGCAGAGGCAAAGGGACCAAGTTATGGGTCCAGACAAGTGGGAGGTTGTGAAGGAGAGAGTGATTAAAGAACAGGCCAATTCAATGTTTAATTTCAAAAAAGGTCTTAAGCGAAAAATGTTGAAAGTGCAATATTTCAAGCATCCTCAAATTGCACATCTAATATATGATCGGTTCCTTGCAGCTTATGGTCGATTGCCATGGAACGATGAGGTTCCTAATTATTCTGCTAGATTTTTCTATGCGGAGTTTTTTTTAGGTATGAAGCCAAACTATACTGATATTCCTTCTGACTTTTATGGAGTTGGGAAGGGTCGAATATATAATCGAAAAGGTGCTCTTAGAGACCCTACGACTCTTTGACCTCCACCCGAGATACCTCGTCCACCTAGGGTTCTGGATTTAAGATCGAAGATGGAGCCCACATCCCAACTTGGGACAGCTGCAAGGGATTCTGTAGGTGATGGTTTAGCGTCAGCTCTTGTTGGAGTAGAAGTGGGATTGGTTCGAGAGAGGGCTCGTGCTACTATTCGTCAAAAGTTTGTTTACAAGATGAATGATGAGGTAGATGGATTGAGCATCGACGATCTTAGGTATTATGCCAAGTCTTGTCGCGATATAGCTTCAGATGTGTTATCCAATGACACATTGAGTATGGGAGAGGTTTGTTGATTATGCTATAACAATCTATTTGATCTTTTATTATTCATTTTGAATTGAATTTTTTGTTACATAGTAATAAGTATATTAAGCAAATGTATTTTGTTTGCAGTTTTCTAGAATGTTGAATGCACATAATTTTTGAGTCTCCACTAGTCAAAATGAAGAGCTGTAATGTCCCTTGTTAGGAATTTTATTAAAATGGAAACTTTCCACTTTTTTCCCTAGTTAGACCTTTGACTAGTTTTGATCTCTGGGTCCCAAATTTGCCCCAAATGATCCCAAATCTTCTGAGAAGGTATATGAATTATATTAGAATATAAATATGTGTTTTAAGGATGTCTTTGGACCTTTAAAATACCTCTACAAATCCTCTTTCAATTCTGGTCAATGTAGGTAACTTTACTAGTGATTTCCCTTTGACTAGTATTCGTCTCTAGGTCTCAAATTGACTCCAAATGCCTTCAAATCTTCAAGGAAGGTGTATGAATGATATTAGGACTTGAATATGATGTTCAGGGATGACATATGGCCACCAAAATACCTCTGCAAACTCTCTTAATATTTTGGACCAAGTATGCAATTTTACTAGTAATTTGGGGTTCAAATCCCCCTGGGGTAAGTACTGCAAATGGCTTCCCAAATGCCTCCAAACCCACTCAAATTTATGAACAGAGGTAGGGAATGTATTAAGGATGTTATTAAGGTCTCATGTGCACCATTAATTCATTAGTATATCTGTTCCAACCCTCTCCCATTCAACTACAAAAATCACCAATTCGACCCTTGGGGAAATGGCACTATTTCTTCTCCCAATGCAATTAAACTGAGTAAAAATACTTCAAATGCTCTAGTACAGTACATGAAACTTGTAAAATACATCCATGGCAGTCCATTAATCACAAATACATTAGAGAATCATCTATTCATTTGAAATCATCAGCATTACATTGATTCACACAAGGTAGTGGGGAAATGGCACTGTTCTTTCATTAAAATTGAGATTTATACATTTCTACTTGGAATTTCGACCTGAAACTTTTTGTAGATGAAGAAAAGAGTATTTAATTAATATTAGAATAGAAATGGGGCATTTTAATCTCCCCCAAAGAGTACAATAGCTCACCAAAAACGCCCTCCCTCAAGGATCAAGAATATGCCATAAAAAATGGAAATGGTTGAAGGAGTGAGATGGAATAGAAGAAACCATGAGCTTCCCTGTAGATTACACCTGCAAATACAAACTCCATTAAAGCTCTAAATGAAAGGTCTGAATGGCCTTTCCAATTACCAACTTGGATGGGAATCTTTCACCCTCGAAATTGGCTAAGGCAAGAAACTAGTCATTCACTAGCTCTCCCTCTTCACAAATGCAATTGCAAATTATACAAATGATCAAAAGCTGGTTTCATTCTTTGTTATTGACATTTATAAACTTCTAATGTCCTCCATGGGTTGAATTCCTTCCAAGAGACTCATGCCAACTCAAGTTGGGAAGAGATTCCAAAGAACGCCACTTGTACAACAATTCCTAGTCTCCTACTTCCACCAAATCACATGTGGAAGCATCTTAGCTGCCCTAACACCCTTGAGCGCCCTCTTGGAGTCTATTTTTAGCCTTGACATGTCATATATGTCATATGTCATCCTTCAAGTCTGATTTGTCTCATAGGTGTCATAGCATCTTCATCATTGTTGTCATAGAGCTAGGGAATCTAGCCCAAGTGTCTCACTAGCTCCAAATTTCCTCTTCCTCTTCCATGGGAGTTACTCTTCCTCTACATTTAGACCTTGGATGAGTCATGCAATGAATAATACCTTTTGGAATGCCCCAAGTATGTTACCATTCACCCTGAATTCGAATTGGTGAGAGAATGATGCCAAGTGTAGTGGAGAAATCTAGCCATATGTGGGTCCCACTTCCTCCATGTGTCTTCGTGATGAAATTCCACTTTGATTTTCACTTTTATATATTTATTTAGCTCATTTATTAAATATTTATGCCATTCTAATGTTCAAACATCATTTATTATCCCCATTATTCCAAATCCCAAAGCTTCCGCCCCAAACCTAGGAAACCAATAATTTTCCTCCTTAGCAATTATTTGACCTTTAGCATCAATTTGACAAACTCTAATGAATAGGGCCAATGTGATTAGGCCATTGTGACCCAATACAAAATTTGGGACATGACAAATCCTCCCTTCCCAATATTGCTTGTCCTCAAGCAATTTTAAACATAGGTGTTGAAGAACCTGCTTTCTGTATAATTCTTTGAAGTTGCCATTGAATTGCCCAACCTTGAGTCTTTGAGTTTCCATGAAGATTTTAGAGAGGAACCACCATGCTTGTTGCTGCACTACTCTGATAAAAATCACTTTATTAAGTGGGGAAATCCATCTCCCATACTGCTTGTTTCCCCAAAAAAATTGAAACCAATGAGATAAAAATTATTCCAGGGTCCCATTGCTTGTATTGCACCCCAATAATTAAGAGTGCTTTCCAACCCACACCATTAGTTAAGAGGATTCCTGGATCCCATTTTCTTGTATGCATCCTTCCAAACATCATGAGTACCAAATATATATCATCAAAGTACATAACAACATAATGGAAATGTACATCAAGGATATGCTTCATCAAAGAGTCATGAAAGTGCTTATACCTCCAAGCAAGTAGACCACCATTTTCCAAGTGCATACAAGCTTCAAGTGACCAATAAAATCTGCTCCAATGACATAGGTGAGGATCCCATGTCCTATAATGCTTCTCCAAAAGGATATGATATGCATCAAAATATTCAACCATGTATTATTTCATCCAAGAAGTGAATGAAGAATCTCCACTAAAATCTGAACAAAATAATGAGCAGAAAAAACAAAGAGACTTCAAATGACACAAAGAAGTCTCACCCATACATCCCTGAATGTGAGAGTCATAAAGATATAACAAAGTATGTGTCTTGCAAAAAAAATGTTCTCCAATCATAAATCTATTCACCCAAGTGTTGGATGAAGTTCCTCCAACATCAAATGAATCAAGTGTTGAGCAAGAAAAACCATGAGTCTTCAAGTGACTCAAATGCATATCATAGGTGCATTCATGTAGATGTGCATCATCATAAAGTAACAAAGGATGTTGTTGCAAATGTGACTAAGAATGTGCTCCAACCATGTCATCATAAAAGTTAAATCTAGGAGTTCCATACTCCTCATGTGGCACCATAAAAAAGAACCCTTTCACCCATACTTCATTGAGATTAATGCTACAAAACATGGAATTGTAGGATGTAGGATAATGAACTAACTTACCCAAATGATAAAAAAGTGCAGAAGTTTCATCATGGGAAGGATCCATATGGGTAGTATCATGCAGCTCCTTCAAAAGTGTGAAACATTTTTCATAGATTGGTTCTAATGTAGAGGAATCATGCTCTTCTTTAAAAATTGCATAACCTTCATCAAGAGACAATTCAAGTTCCTCTTCCACCACATCAAGTGTTTGGATATCTTCAAGTTCATCTTCAAACACATTAAGCACATTCAAATTTTCACATTTTTCATGATCCACCATGTCATGAGAATCCTCCAAACAATCTACCATTTGACAATCTGAAACATAGGAGGAAAAAAAAGTATCTTGCAACTTTTCAAGAAGTTGTTCATTTTGAATTGTGAGCTTAGGAATATCCTCATTATTCTTCAAGTATGCATCATGTAACAATTCATTAAGCTCAAACAAATGGTTTCTATCAAAAAGAAAAGACATGAAATTACCTTTGATGTGGCACATTGCTCTTTGAATCTTCTCCATGTCTTCAATGAAGGATGTTTCCTCCAATGAAGTAACTCTCCAACAAGAATTTGACACCAATGCTTGAGTGTCATGGAGAATGCTGAGGGACTCTTGGATCTTCTTTTCATTCATCTTTAAGTACCCTTCAAGAAAATGAGGCTCTTGCAAATGAACCTCCTCATCTTCCTCATTTTTGCTTGGACCAACTTCATGAAGCTCAAGTGGTGATGGAGAAGTTGATCTTGGTTCTTCTTCAACTGCTACAAGGTCTTCATTATCATACTTAATAGAACTTGGGCTTACAGCAACACTTTCAAAAGTGATATCTATGTCACCAACATAGAGGTGTGAGCACCCATCAGTAGGTACTCCTTCATAGTTTAAGCATCCATCAGTAGATGCTCTTTGGTTCATGTCTAAGCTAGAAGGTGTCTCGAAATGATCTTCCATATTTTCAATAGAATCTTCTTCATGCTCTTGTGATGTCTCTTCATTTTTCTCCTTCAAGCAAGCTGATGCATTTTTTCCCTTTTTTTCCTTAGGATCAGTATATTTGGAATCTCTTCTTGAATAAATATCAAAAGCTCTCCTCAAGGAGGACATCATTTCATGCACACATATATGATACTCGCTCCAAGGGTTTTTACAAGAAGGGCATAAACCTTTCTTCACTAACTCCGCATCTTCATTTTTGGGCCTATTTTCAAAAATATGTTCAACATAGTACTCAAAAGACATGGCATTTTGTGTATTTTTGCTCTAAGCAAGATATTCTTGATATTTTTGATATTGTTGGGGCAAGGTTTTATATTTTTCTCTCCATCTTTAGAACTCGCTCATAGAATTATCCTTGGTTTGTGTGACACACTCATATTCATCAGATCTAAAGTCATAAGAATAATCTTCATTTCTATTGAAATTGTATGAAGTGTTGCATGATGGCACCTCTTCCTCGTACCATTCACATTCTGCTTCATATTGCTCATAAGCATATGCATATTCCTCATAAGAATTGTACTCATATGATTCATCATAATAGTAAGACATGGATGCCAATTATTCTTGAATGTATGTACCTAATCCACAGGTGCAAGGACCATGCTCTGATACCACTATAATGTCCCTTGTTAGGAATTTTATTAAAATGGCAACTTTTGACTTTTTTCCCTAGTTACACTTTTGACTAGTTTTGATCTCTAGGTCCCAAATTTGCCCCAAATGATCCCAAATATTCTGAGAAGGTATATGAATTATATTAGAACATAAATATGTGTTTCAGGGATGCCTTTGGACCTTTAAAATACCTCTGCAAATCCTCTTTCAATTCTGGTCAATGTAGGTAACTTTACTAGTGATTTCCCTTTAACTAGTATTGGTCTCTAGGTCTCAAATTGAATCCAAATGCCTTCAAATCTCCAAGGAAGGTTCATGAATGATATTAGAACTTGAATATGATTTTCAGGGATGAAATATGGCCACCAAAATACCTCTTCAAATTTTCTTAAGATTCTGGACCAAGTATGCAATTTTACTAGTAATTTGGGGTTCAAATCCCCCTGGGGTAAGTACTGCAAATGGCTTCCCAAATGCCTCCAAACCCACTCAAATTTATGAATAGAGGTAGGTAATGTATTAAGTATTTTATTAAGGTCTCATTTGCTCCATTAATTGATTATTATATCTGTTCCAACCCTCTCCCATTCAACTGCAAAAATCACCAATTCGACCCTTAGGGAAATGTCACTATTTCTTCTCCCAATGCAATTAAATTGAGTAAAATTACTTCAAATGCTCAAGTACAGTACATGAAACTTGTAAAATACATTCATGGCAGTCCATTAATCACAAATTCATTAGATAATCATCCATTCATTCGAAATCATCAGCATTACATTGATTCACACAAGGTAGTGGGAAAATGGCACTATTCTTTCATTAAAATTGAGATTTATACATTTATACTTGTAATTTCGAACTAAAAATTTTTGAAGATGAAGAACAGAGTATTTAATTCATATTAGAATAGAAATGGGGCATTAGAAGCTCCCCCAAAGAGTACAATAGCTCACCAAAAATGCCCTCCCTTAAGGATCAAGAATATGCCATCAAAACTAGAAATGGTTGAAGGAGTGAGATGCAATAGAAGAAACCATGAGATTCCCTGTAGCTTACACCTGCAAATACAGACTCCATTAAAGCTCCAAATGAAAGGTCTGAATGGCCTTTCCAATTACCAACTTGGATGAGAATCTTTCACCCTCGAAATTGGCTAAGGCAAGAAACTAGTCATCCACTAGTTCTCCCTCTTCACAAATGCAATTGCAAATTCTACAAATGATCAAAAGCTGGTTTCATTCTTTGTGATTAACATTTATAAAATTCTAATGTCCTCCATGGGTTGAATTCCTTCCAAGAGACTCATGCCAACTCAAGTTGGCAAGAGATTCTAAAGAACGCCACTTGTACAACAATTCCTAGTCTCCCACTTCCACCAAATCACATGTGGAAGCATCTTAGCTGCCCTAACACCCTTGAGCACCCTCTTGGAGTCTATTTTTAGCCCTGACATGTCATATATGTCATATGTCAGCCTTCAGGTCTGATTTGTGTCATAGGTGTCATAGCATCTTTATCATTGTTGTCATAGAGCTAGGGAATCTAGCCCAAGTGTCTCACTAGCTCCAAATTGCCTCTTCCTCTTCCATGGGAGTTACTCTTCCTCTACATTTCTACCTTGGATGAGTCATGCAATGAATAATACCTTTTGGACTCCCCCAAGTATGTTACCATTCATTTTGAATTCGAATTGGTGAGAGAATGATGCCAAGTGTAGTGGGGAAATCTAGCCATATGTGGGTCCCACTTCCTCCATGTGTCTTCATGATGAAATGCCACTTTGATTTTCACTTGTATATATTTATTTAGCTCCTTTATTAAATATTTATGCCATTCTAATGTTCAAACATCATTTATTATCCCCATTATTCCAAATCCCAAAGCTTCCACCCCAAACCTAGGAAACTAGTAATTTTCCTCCTTGGCAATTATTTGACATTTAGCATCAATTTGACAAACTCTAATGAATAGGGCCAATGTGATTAGGCCATTGTGACCCAATACCAAATTTGGGACATGACAAGAGCATCTTAGTCAAAATGAAGAGCGTCTTGGAGAGGTATATTTATTATAATATTTATGCTTGAACTTGATATTTTATCTTTTTTTTTTTAATTTTAATAAATATCAATGTATCTTATTGTTAATTTGACTTATCCATGCAGGTTTTTTTAGAATCAAACTTTTTAGATGATTTACCATCTCTTGTGAGCTAATGATTTTAATTTTCTTGTTTTGGTTTTAAGTTAATTGCTTAATTTATTTTTTGTTTCTACTATGTTTTATTCATTAACAAAATTTAAATTTTAAGGGACAGACCATATGGAAATTGGGGGTGAAGACGTAGGTTCTTTGATGAATGCGAATATTGACACCGAGGTAATTTTGTTTAACTTGAATTGATCTCTGATATAAGTTTAATATTTTATATTTTTTGGATTTATTTTAAAATTGTTTCAATACTTTAGGATTGATAAATTACTTTTGTACATGTTGCAGCTTGGCTCTCTTAGATCCTTTGGAGCCAAAGGGAAGACTCTGGTGGAAGAAAGTGGTGGACATGCATTCAGAGAATTTGATGTACGACATTTTTAATAATTGAATTGTTCTTTCATATATAAGTTTAATATTTTAATATTTTGAATTTAGTTTAAAATTGTTTAATAATTTATGATACTCATAATTTGTTTTTATACATGTTGTAGGCCGAGTTGAGTCCAAGGGAAGGTCCTAGTGGAAAATAGTGGAAAGATATTGGTCCAGATGAATAGTGGTTCAAACTTTTTTTATTTTTGTTGATATATATATATTGTAGTTGTTTTGGACATCAAGGGTATTTATTTTTTGATTATACATATATGTACATTGAACTCACATGTTCATGAACTTTTTTTTTGGATTATATATGAGTACATGTTAATTATTTGTCATTTGATAAAAATGTTTAGAATATGTTTTGCATGAATGTTTAAAATGTTAAGAATGAATGTTTGAAACTTTTGATAGGTGCAATCTAAAGTTAGGAAATGTTGAATGTTGAGAATGAATGTTATGGAAGAATGAATGTTGGGAAAGAATGAATGGGAGGTGTCAGGAATGTTTAAAATGTTAATCTAAAGTTAGGAAATGTTGAATGTTGAAAATGAATGTTGACAAAAAATGAATGGGAGGTGTCTTTTGGTAAAAGTTTCAATCTTTTGGTCGTTTGATCGATATGATGTCTAGCATATGTAAATTTCAAATTTTAACTAATGTTTTTCATATGTACATTGTTCGATATGATGTTACATATGTAAATTTCAAATTTTAACTAATGTTTTTCATATGTTCATTTTTCAGGTACTTTGTAGTTCATGAATTTCTAAATGTTGCTAAAATCATGGCAAATGGGGATAAATGATTTTTTGTTTTTTAATCACAAGTGAGGATTCCCGGATTGTGAAGTTTATGCTAAGTTAGAGCAATGAATTTTAGACAACAACTCGATGAATTTTTATCGATTTGTTGTAAATAATCATTGCTCTAATTTAGCATAAGCTTCACAATCCAGGAATTCTTGTTTGTGATTAAAAAACAAATAATCATTATCTCCATTTGCCATGATTTCAGTTATGTGAACTTATATGTGAGAGATATATTATCTTTGTGCAACAATCATTTATTTAAAAACTATATAGATTAACAACTTGTTTTAAAAAACTCATCCAGATCATATTTATGGTGAAGTACATTCTAGAGAAACATGTTCAATGGATTAAAAGAATACAAAATTTAGTAGGTTTTTTGGTGATTTCTCATTGGCATCAATCAATCAAAAGTAAAAATTCAGGGCAGAGTGTGGGGATATCCACATCCGTTATCTCATCCCTTAAGTGGTCTAATAGACATATGGGGACCCGAATAAAGTACTTTTGAATTACCAAATAATTTTTGAATTCATTTTTAAGCATGTTAAAATACAACCATTTAAACTCTTATGCTAGTTGTCATTCAAGATAATATTCATAAAAATTCAATGAAAAAATATATTGTTTACAACAGTTGTGACACATGGACAAAAAATATATTGTACACAACAATTGACATGGACAAAAACATAGATCAATTCATTTTTGATATATAGTTTAAAACATCGCAATGGAATGCCATCCTCAATTATCCATTCATGGTCACATATGGATAGTTTCTATTTTTTGGTTTTTAACTCTTTTTTTTATGGAACTTGTATCAACCTTATTCGAGATGCACATACTAAATGACTATATTGACAACATATAACATCGGGCTCATAATCTTGAAAGTAGACATAATTTTTAGTCATATGCATCTGCTGAAAAAAATAACCTTTTAAAATGATGGATCCTCTCTCGTATGTAAATCCGTTGTCATTGTAGTCCTCAATAACTTCATTTTTCCTTCAGTGCATCGCATCAAATAATATTTCACATTTTTCGTTGTTGTCTAAAGGTGCAATTACAGCGAAAACATCTCCTGCACAAATTACAATTGGTGTTAGCGTTTTTAAATCAATTAAATTGACTATACTTATGGCGATGGACAAGAATGAACAATTAACTTAAAAGTCAAGTAAGTTCATTACCTTCTCTAACAAAATCTTAAATTCTATTGCCATCAGATGATATTGTTATTTCTTCTGATTCTAATTCTTCTACACTTGCCAGTGGCATTTTTCCTTTTGGATTAATCTCTGTGTGTTTCCAATCTTTTACGTAGTTGTTTGTTATGTTTTCACAAACTTCTGTAGATTCAACATTTTCCGTGCAAATATGACAAAAGCATGATTGTTTTCTACTGTCAAATGCAAACACGTTTTGGAATGATTTTGTTTGAATAGAGTGAAGATCTCTAGTCCCATGTATGGTGCTAGCATCATATGGTATTGATCTATTTATATCTTAGACCCCAACAAGCCAAAATAACCTACACAATAAATGATGAATCATTTTCAAATACCAACTTTTAATGTTAGTGTACATTTTTTTAAATTTCAAGAAATAATATAAATTA
Organism: Larix kaempferi; assembly: GCA_027924585.1. Taxonomy (NCBI): domain Eukaryota; kingdom Viridiplantae; phylum Streptophyta; class Pinopsida; order Pinales; family Pinaceae; genus Larix; species Larix kaempferi. The sequence goes on along the minus strand of BSBM01002204.1, from coordinate 10,116,751 downwards.
AAAAAATAGTGTACATACCTGCGCACATCTTTTGATTGTTGATTATAATCATGGCTTAGATTTAATTGACACCATTGGACAACCTCTGTAGCTGAATGAAACCATGCAGAAGAATAGTTCATTTGCCATCTTCAAAGTGCTCTTTTTACGCATGTTCCTGCGCCATCATGTTCACCTTTTCCATGTCCAGTTTCAAAGAAATTCCAGCGATATTTAATGTTCAACGCTTTATGAAGTCGACATAACCAAAAAAATGATCATGAAGATTTAAATTGACCCGCACATCCATCAGACCATATCCAATGTTCATTGAATTTAACTTCGCGTCTTTTCAGTGAATCATAGAAAATATTTTATATACAATGTTGAACAAAATGTGTATCGTGTGTACGATCATCACTAATATAGAAGTGATATTCTTTAATCACATCTCGATTGTCACATGTGCTTTCAATGACATCAACATCCTGTTGAGAATGTCTATATACAACATGGACAAATATCGAAACTTGGTCAGAGTGATAGTATTCACTCTGTATCTCCTTTTGTGCGGCAAATGTATAGTTTTCAGCAAAATCAACCACGGACAAAATTGTTCCGGGTGGAAAAATTTCCCGAGACTATTTGAATTGAAGATCTTGCCATCGTGCTCTATGTGAATGCTGGGTGTATTTATCTGAGAAAATATGTCACGCATATCTTGTCTTCTAACAAATCAATTATTTTGGAATGTGAATCACTAGAACTTGTACTATAATTGATGTATTCGTATCTCCTCCAATCAACATTTACATTTGACAACGATTGATCATTATCGATAGGATATTTATTGTGGAATAGCACCAGATTTCCACAATGATGACAATGTTTTCCATTGACACATTTCTTTGAATAAAATACTTCATCGTGATTTCTCTCACATAAAATTTGAGATATGAATTCACGTATTGTGGGAGGAGGTGGTGAATTTGTCCAAAACATTTTACCAAATTCAAGAAACGTGTCATAATATAACTGAAATTGCACATGATAACGGCAACAACATGTATCGCGTATAGTAATAGGTCTAAAATACCATGGTTTTTGTTGCACAAATGTAGTGATTGATATATTAATTCCACGATGATCTTCTTTGAATTTATTGAACAATTGTACTTGTGTTATGTCCATTATATTTTTCGGTTGGCTTTCATATACATTTCGTGATATTCTTTTGCGTATCACATCTCTTGAATTTGGTGAAACTCGAGCATGTTCCAACCAATATTCTCGTGCAATATCGTTAACACCTGCTCCCAATCTATCTTTGTAAGGTTGTCTAAAAATAATTGCCCAGCAAGCAAGTTCATTATTTTCATCTATTTGCATTCTGAATTTGCTATGTTTGTATAATGTATTTCTTGATATTCCAACTGCTTTTACTAGTTCTGTTGTCAAATGCTTTTGTTTTGTACTAGCTAAAAGAATTGCTGTATGAATTACTTTACGTGCAGCACTGATATATTTCTTCCTGGATTTTCTAAATTTTTTATTGAATCACTTATATTTTTCATCACATTTTGTTTCAATTTCGACTCTTTTGTCGCCTTGTGAATACCCAATAATGATGTAGCACCTTCTAACTTCTTGGACACTAATAAACATCTCAAAATTTGTGCTTGTCCTACTATTGAGTAATCCTTGAGAACTTCATCATAAAATTTTGTAGCACGATATCGTGCAACATGTATTGGTAGTTTTTCTCCATATTTGTCGTAATCAATGTCTTCTAACATTTCATCATCAATGGTGAAAGTACCTATACATTAAGTTAAATTTAATTTAACATATATCCAAAAATAAAATTCATTATAAAAAAATGAATTTGAAAAATATATGATATATACATACCAGGTCCAATTTTTGGATCTTGAACTTGATCTTCAATATTGACTTCATCGACATTAGCATGTAAATCACTATTTACATCTTTTACAATAGTCTCTTCAACTTCAATTTGTTCTTCTTGTACTCTATTTTCAATTTTCATTTCCTCAACATTATCATGTAAATCTGTATTTATATCTTCAATAATTCTCTCTTCCGTTTCGGCAACCCTTTGTTTTTTGGCAATATATCTGAGTTTTTGTTTTTCTCTATTACCATCATCATCACGTTTACGATCACCTTTTTTTTGACGTTTTCTCTTATTGCCCATGATTGTTTAATCTATAGATGATAAATTAAAGAATCATTACTTTATAGTAAAAATAAATAAATTAAGATTTAAAAACATTTACGGAATTTATAAAAACATGAACTGAAATTTACTTCACCTTATAAAAATCTTGTAAGAGTCTTTTGAAGAAGATCTTTTTGGAATTAAATTTTCTTTGAAAAAACTCTTTGAACAAAAATCATCTTTAAAAAAAAACCTTCTTGGAAAGAAATAAGAAACTCCTTGACAATAAATCACCTACCCATTGGAAAATAATAAGAACACCTTGTAAATAAATCTTCTTTGTAAAAACCATTGGAAAAAAAAAATCTCTTGAAAAAATATCTAGGAAAAAATACTTTGAAAAAAAACTTATTTGTAAACATATCATGGAAAAAACCCTTGTAAAGAAATAACTTATTTGCAAAAATACTTTGAGTAAACAATTCTTTGAAAAAACTCCTTTCAAATAAATAAGAAGTGTAAAACTACCTTGAAAAAAAACATTTTGCAAAATACCTCAATAAAATAATTATTTGAAAAAAACCCTTTCAAATAAATAAGAAGTGCAAAACTAATTTGGGAAAAAACCCTTTGCAAAATACCTTAGCAAAACAACTATTTGAAAAAATCCCTTTCAAAGAAATAAGAAGTGCGAAATTATTTTGGAAAAAAATCATTTGTAAATTACTTTACCAAAACAACTCTTTGAAAAAATCTATTTCAAAGAAATAAGAAGGAAAAATACATTTTTTTTGCAAAAATACTTTGAAATAAACACTCTTTCAATACAACCCTTGGAAAGAACCTCCTTAGAAAGAAACATTCTTTGCATAAACCACTTTGCAAACATGTCTAAGAAAATAAATATTTTGAAAAAAATCCTTGCAAATATTCCTTAGAAAAAAAACTCCTTTACAAAAATGCCTTAGAATAATTATTCGGCAGAACAATTATTCGGCCGAATAATCTCTGAAATATGGAAGCTTCACAATTCTGCAGAATTTTCAGGTTTCTCCATTTTCGGAAGGGAAACACCACCTCTTACACAACAAAATGAATGTCGGACTTGATACCATTAGGTTCATCATTGAATCTACTTTACATGGGTATATATTTTGTTGTATATAGATAAGAACTGATATTTTTTATGTTTTATTTTCGTAACATGTGTTGAGTTTGGATTCATCTCTTTAAAAAAATGATGAAAAGAAAAATCCATAACTTTAAAAATACACCACCAAAAAAATTGAAAAAAATGTGGAAATCTTAATTGGTGTGTCTACTTCAAAAGGGTGTTTGTAGATTTTTTATTTTTAGAGTCGATTGAGAGAAAAGTGGCGCAACAAAAAAGATGTTGAAAATCGACTGAGTTTCCCCATTGATCGACTTTAAAAAAATATAATAATTAGTATATAGATCCATTGGTTACAAACTTATATTCAAGCACTAGTACATTGTGTGTAGATTGTCGTAGCATTTTCTGTTTTTGCAAAAAACAAGTTTAACAATGATTTTAGTGGCGCAACAAATCATAACTATTTTGTAGTCTTTTCATTTTATAAGAACACACTGTCAAACATTTGCGAAATCGACATATCAAATCTCAATAAAAAAAATTGAAAAAATTATGAATAGAAAGCTAACATAATTCTCTAAAAGTTTTCTTTTTACTACAAAGTGAAATTTTAAACAAAAATATCACTTTTGTTCGCCCGAAGTTGAAAAACATGAAAAAACCAAAATTATTTTCTCACGAGACCCCCCAAAATAGACACCCATCTTCATTTTTTCACCCTAATATGTTTAACCAGATATCTCCATTATGTATGAAAATTTGGAACAATTCAGAATTAGTCTAAGTTTTTAAGTTTTTATTAATGAACAATTAAAATTTGAAAATCAGATTTTAATTATTTAAATACTTTAAAATATAAATAACATTTAATTTCATACCTTTTAAACATTAATCTTTCTCTAGTAAATACATTTTTACTTTCTTATTAAAATAATTATTAATAACTAAATACAGTCTCTCACAGTTTTTTTGTTTTTAAAATAGTAATTTTGGTTATAAATAACATGTGTGAGATGTGGAGGTAAAGTAATTGGCAATGATTAAATAAGATAGGCAGTTGTAAATAGAAGGTCACGGATTCAAATTCTCACTTGAATCACTTGTTTAATTAAATTGGTTTTTGCCAAATTTAAAATTATGTAATAAAATTGATTGATTGATTATTAAAGTACACGTGGTTGATACCACATCTACCAATTATTTTCAGGTTTGATTGTTATAAAATTATGGTGTTTGTTTGCACATCCCATAAACGATAAAGAAGTAATCATATGGTAGATGTCTCGATAACCACCATAGATCCAAATCCTAGGCTCTATCAAGCACCGAGAGGGATCAAATCTCTCAAGGTGAAAACCTCTCCTTGAATAGCTCCTTGAGTGCACTACCTGAGCCACCTAATCCTAAACTCTAAAGTCTCTAGTTTATGTCTCATATTTACTTTTTACTTTGTATTATTCTTTTTTGTTTATGTCCAACATAATATTTATTAAATTTTACTTTGTATTTTTTTTTTTTTTACTTTGTATTATTCTTTTTTGTTTACTTTGTATTATTTTGTTACTCGACAAACACTCTAAAATCTCATATTTACATTTTAATTTGTATTAAAAGTAAAAAGTAAAGTCTCTAGTTTAAGTCTCATATTTACTTTTTACTTTGAATTATTCTTTTTTGTTTATGACCGACATAATATTTATCACTTAATCCTAAGCTCTAAAGTCTCTAGTTTAAGTCTCATATTTACTTTTTACTTTGTATTATTTTTTTTGTTTATGGCCGACATAATATTTATTACTTTTTACTTTATATTATTCTTTTTTGTTTACTTTGTATTATTTTGTTACTAGACAAACACTCGACAAACTCGACAAACACTTGAAAAACACTCACATGTTACAAGATCTCCCTCATACTAAGCTGTAGAGCGCCTCTCGGCACAATTAAGTGTTTTGCTATAGAATTGGACTGTTGACCATTGGATATCCAAATTTCATATATAAATTAGTTCGTTATCAGACAAGTCCTATAAAATTAGGGGGAAATCACACTAATATTTAATGTTTAGTTTGCTGGATTTGAGGCGTTATGGTCATCATTATGTTTGGGTAATTTATTTTAATGATTAATGACACATATTTATGGGGGTGTAGCATTTTTAGAGAATCTTAGAGAAAGATTGAGCAAATCCAGAAGCAGTTTATAACTTATAACCTCAAAATTAAAAGCAACACACCTTATCATATTCTCCTCTTAGAAGTGGGTCTTACCCCCATCGATAGCATGGTTGTGACTAGGTACCTAATGTACAAGCACAAGATAAATAACATGGAAAACAAGAGATGTAGTTTCCTAAAATTGATTTAAATTCAAGTCAAAACCAATTACGCCTCAAGCGGAGTTGGTGTAAATATAGGATAGCTTGGTTAGACCATTGGGGCATTGATGAAAATGACAGTTTGTAGAATATCGATAATATCAAAAATATTATTTCTTCTAAGTTTAGAGAGAAATTGTGATGGGAGGAAAATTTAGCGATTAAGAGAAAACTAAGATACTATAATAGGGTCATTAACCCTAATTTGGAAGATCGGAATTATCTCTCAATAGTAACTAGTTCAAAGAAGAAAATGAATATAGCCAAGATTAAAACGAACTCTCATGAGCTCCATAATGAAACATGGCGTTGGTCTATTCCCAAAACTCTATGGGAGGAAAGGGTTTTCCATATTTGTGAATCTATGAGTGTTGAGGATAAAAATCACTTTCTCTTAGAGTATCCTGCTTACACCCACATTAGATATGAGTTTCATAGTATTAACTACAATACAAACCTTTCTAATCTCCTGACTTGCCAAAACTATAGTGATATTGGAAAGCTTCTTTCTAAGCTTTTTGAGAATAGGAAAAAAAGTTTAAAGCAAATCAAGTAATAACCTTCTTATGCTCTGATAAATCAAAGTTGATCTCAATAGATGTTAATCATCATCATCATGTTTATATATATATAACACATTCTTTAGTTATCTATTGACTTTCTCACGACTCCCGAACAATACATTAATTATGTTATTCAAGTGTACATGAATCCAAAGAAATATTACGTTAGTATTAAACATATCAAATAAATATATTAACAATAATATGGTAAAAAAAAATTGCTTCCACGGAAATCAATGTTATGCAACATATATATGAATATAAATATACACAAATGAATACCATTCTCATAAAGTTTAAATCCCTTACGGTCATTTTTTTTTAAATCCACATTATATATATATAACAATTAAAAAAGAGCAATCTTCGATTTCAACATCTAAGACCACATTAAATTACCTTTGTATACAGGTTAAAAATGACTTAAAAAAATTCATATAGAATACATTGTTCATTGAGATATTTTACAAAGAAAAACTCCTCTTTATGAGAACATAAATAGTTGGAAAGGTATCCATACAACCTATTCTAAATATCCAAATGAGGTAAGAAGTAATTGATAAATTGTTAAAAATTCATCTTAAAAATAAAAACAATGGTTAACATTTATTTATTTCTCTCCATAAATTTTATTTGGTGATTTGATCTAACTAATTATTATGGTCTTCATAATAATTTTAGGAAATGGCCATCCTAGAAATAAAAACAATGGCCAACATTTATTTGGCGAGTGACTTGACCTAACTAACTATTGGGGCCTTCGTAACAATTTGAGGGAATGGTTATGGCACAATTTTAGTTGGTTAATTAAACTGAGGATGCAATTAATTAAAGAGGATGCAAGGAAACAAAGGTTGTTGCATCATGCCATATGTACATCAAAACTTACAAGAAGACATATTTTTCCTATAATTTATGATTTGTACATTTCTTAATAGAGCAACAATTTTGCAAAATATTCATAGTATAATTCCAACATTGATTAACTTAACCAAGTGAACAAGAAACAACATCCATAATGTAGGGTAATCAATTACATAACAAATTAATTAAATGGAATTGGAATGGCAAGCCGTTACTAAACTAACATTGAAAATGTCAATTTACTAGAATTAATTAAACATATCTTAGATCATCAAGCACTAACAAATTAAATGCACAATATACACCATTTTTTTTAACCTTGGGAAATCAAATAAGAAAGCTAACTCCAAGATACTACAAACTACCTTTTGAGATTCTTGGGATAATAAAATCAATTGTATATAAAATTGCATTGCTTATTAACATTAAAGCATAGAAAAAATTTCATGTTTCTTTTTGAATTAATATATGCATGTGATTTTCTTGAGATAATAAGCTCAATTTTATATAGAATTGAATTGCTTATTAACATTAAATCACACAATATGTTTCATGTTTCTTTTTAGAATGAATATATACATGGTTATAATCACTTGATCATGATTTAGGTGAAGAAAAATAGGAGTTTTAAACTATACCTTTATACATTCTTAATAGGAAGTTCACATACTTGACATTTGATTTTATACATAGGTTAAGGACTGGTAAGAAGAATACAAAGTAGATGATCTAACCTAGATAACCTTGGAGAACAGGAAGTTCACATACTTCACATTTGATTTTATACATAGGTTAAGGACTTGTAAGAATACTACAAACTAGATGATCTAACCTAAATAACCTTGGAGATCATGAATGTCATTAGGATAGGGTATGTTAATCCCTAAATTGTATCCCATTCCCCTCTAAATTGGGCACTTTACATTACTTATATTATATTATTGTTGTTGGCTTGAGTCCATTCGGGAAAATGTACCTCTTTGTCTCATATATATATATCAAAGAGATCTTTTCATTTGAATCATCATATCTTGTCTTGTCTTTTGTATTCTGTACATTATATAAGGAGGTTTCCGCCTCAAAGAGGCTTGATATGTATCTCTTTTATTCATTATTAGGGAGTGTATTACTCTTTCTTGTCTATTTATCCCCCTTTGGGGAATTTGTTGCATAACGTTTGGTATCCGAGCTTGGACGCTTCCAAAACTAGTCACCTTGGCATTTTCGCTATAAATTTTTTTCTACGGAGTTTTAGATAGTAAAAATAGGATGGGATGCGGAGGATAGACTAAGCTATCTAAGGTAAAATTTTTGTATCCTAAATCACTATAGGTTCGTAGTTATACCTAGTGTAATTTAGGGTTTCTTACTAGTAAAAAAACTAGTCTCAAATAGGTGTTCTAGGAAAAAATGTTATATATGGAGTATGAGAGATCCAAATTCAGTAATACCTATCGCATCAGAAAAAATATGGACCATAGTATATGTGGTATTAATTTCATATTCATATCCTAAAATTGGACACGTGGCATGCCATACAAGTTTGATCTCTGGAAAAGTTCAAAAATCAGCACATTGGGGAAAGTTGCAGCCATTTCTTCTTGACACATCAGAATTCAACGAAACTTGTGGCATTGGAAAGAGCACATATAAGGATACCGTAGGAAGAAATTTCAGACTCATAGTGGTTGAAATTTCATAGATCTCTTAGGAGGAAGTTTGGACAACAAAGCAGTCTCCAAATCGGGGTTTTAAAAAGGCACGCCATTTGAAATTTGAATAACTTATAGTAGAAGGATCTATTTGGATTGATCTCAAAGGTTTGAAAAAGATCATAGATATATATTTTTATTGTTACACATGGCACCAAAAGGTGGTTGAAAATGCCACACCACTCCACTCAAGCCAACAGAGGATTCATCCCTAACATACAATGAAAGTGAAGACCTATCTTTTTGGGTATCTGAGTTGGAAGATCTTATTAAATGGTATGTGAGAACAATTGATTTATTTAATATGGATAATAAGATGTATGAAAGGATGGGAAACATGATGTTTGAAAATATGGGATAGATGGACAAGAAAATAGAGGAAAATATGGAAAGGATTGCTAAGCTCATACAAAATCTAGAGGAAAAGCTTCATAACGGTGAGGATGTGGCCTAGGGTACTTAAGAAGATAAAGATGGTGTCCATGTTGAGAAACCATCCCTTAATAAGCATACTACAAGAGAATTTGATTCTAATAATGGAATTAATCATGGATATGGTCCCCAAAGGGTATCCAATCCAAGATCGACATGACGAATTGTGATGCCAGGACACCATAACATAGATATTCCAAATGGAACAATTCTTTGAAACACACCAAGTGCCAAATCTACAAAAGGTAACTGCTGCATCTTTGTATTTAGAGCCTCAGTAATTTGTGTGGTACCAATGGCTTTGTGAATGCAAAAATAACTCTTTTATCTATTTGTCCATTTTTATAGAAGAATTGATATCATATCATAATGATATTAAGAGCAATTTATTCATTACACAAATGATAAATCTAAGGAAAAAGGATTTAGTAATCGAGCACATTCAACAATTTCAAAAGTTGAGTCTCAGAGTGAATGACAGACCATATGATAAATTGTTGTATCTCTTTTTGGGAACTTTGAAGGATAACATTCAACATGAGGTGTGTTTATTCGAACCAACATCCTTAAAGAAGGCTTTCATTTTGGCAGGAATGTTGAAACCTCAAAAAATGGATGAAATAAGAGAAAACGTTCTATGCATTAATCATGACAGCAAGTATAGCAAGGGACACAAGTGTGGTGAGAAGAACTTATTCTACATAGATTGTGAAGAAGAAGAAGCAAAAGAAAATTAATCATCTCAAAGCTGAAGGAATAGAAGAGATTACTCCCAACTATATTACTCCCACCATATCTTGTCATGCATTGGCTGGAGTTAGCACTCCTCAAAATATCAAGATCAAAGGATATATAAAAAATAAAGGGGTAATAGTGTTGATTGATTCTATTGGTACTCATAATTTCATCCATTGTAAATTATCCAAATCTCTTAATCGCTTTATATATCTAGCACTAGAGTTTCAAGTAATGATTACAGATGGAGGAACTATCAATTGTTTATGGAAATTCCCATAAGATCACTCTTGCTATGGGGGAATATGTATTGAATAGTCCAATGATTTCTATCCCAATGGGGGTGCTGATGTTGTCTTAGCGGTCCAATGGTTAGAATCATTGGGAACAATGGATTTTAATTTTCAAAACGATTTCATGAAATTTTCTTGGGAAGGAAAATAATTTTAGTTAATGCGTATCACAAGGAAACAAAGCAAGGTGATAAGATCTAATGGAATGAAGAAATTGTTGAAATAGGGAAATCAGGACGTAATTCCACAATTATGCTTAGTAGAGGTTGAAGCATCTAAGCCTTCTACTCCCCTAGATCTCCAAAATGTCATTCATAAGAATTCCAATGTATTTGAATGTATTCCAAAAATTCTTCCACCTACTCATAATGATCATGCTATTCACTTGATTCGAGGAAGTGTTCCTCCTAACATCATACCTTACAAATACCCCTATGGGTAAAAGAGTGAAATTGAGTGTATGGTTGAAGAAATGTTAGAGGATGGCATAATTAGTCCCATCCAAAGTTCTTACTATGCACCAATGGTAATGGTACAAAAGAAGGAGATGTAATGGCATACATGCCCAGATTATAGAGAGATCAATAAGATTACCATTAAAGATAAGTTTCCCATTCCTGATAGTAACACCTCTAACATCCTTATTGAATACGGATTCATTCTCTTGGACTTTGAAGGAAACTCAAGCTTTCAAACAACGTAAAGAGGCAATGTGCAAAGTCCCTATCTTGACCACACCATACTTCACAAAAACCTTTATTGTGGAATGTGATGCCTTAGGAAATGGAATTGGTGTTTTTCTAATACAAGAAGGAAGACCCCTGGCTTTTGAAAGTTGGCCAATAAGGGAAAAGAACTTAAAAAAACCCATTTATGAGAAGGAAATGTTGGCAATACTACACACACTTAAGCAATGTTGTCCTTACCTAATAGGTAGGCATTTTGAGGTCAAAACAGATCATGATAGTCTTAAATACTTCTTGTAACAGATACTATCTTCAGAAGATCAATAAAAATGGGTTTAAAAGAGTAGCTTTTTATGCAGCAACTTTTACTTTTCTTTTAATTTGTTAAGATTGGTGATAGGTACAGGATAAGATATACACAATATATTGCATTGTTTGGTCTGAGAAATTAAATGGATGAGTAAGAATTTTTCTTTAAATTTCAATATAACAATATTTATTATTCATTGTAGTCTTTAACAAGGTTGCATGGCAGTGGATACCTAACGAAAAGCATTGGTTAAAAACGTACCATAGATATAGCATTCAAAAGGCTTTTGTTGTTAGTGTGCAGCATTATATGCATGTGAAGTTGAATCGAGAAAAGATGGTTGAAGCATTTTGTGCTCAGCTCACAAAATCTAAAATTGTTTAAAATAAATAGGATGAACAAAATATACAAATGAAATAAACAAGTTTTTGCATTGGATTGAAATGGGATATGAATAATTGCTATCGTAAAGATAACTTACATTACTAATAGTTCTTATGGAAATCATAAGGATAACTTACATTACTAATGGTTCTTATGGAAATCATTAATTTTCCTATGGGGAATCATAAACTTCGAAAACCTTATTCTTTGAGAGCTCATGAACTTAAAGTTTATAATGTGATAGAGGTACACTATGATTTTCGTTTCAATTTTAATGAGAAGAATTTAATAATCTCAAATTAAATTTGGCGGATATCCTTTGTTAAGCTAAATTTATAGTGATGCATTAGGACATTCTCATTAGCCTTACATTTACTATGAATCAAATAGACATGATGATATTGGATGAACTAAAAGTATACAAAAGCAATCAAACAAAACTTGAAAACTATGTTTAAAATTCATAGCGCAAGCCCTATAAGTTTCGTCCTAGAACAAATGACTCATATTCAAGAAAATTTAATTGATCGAAACCCTAAATTCGAAAGACGAGATGGGAACAACATGCTTATGAATTCATTATGAGCTTGCATAAGGGATGAAAGATAGCGCATAACATGGTAATATTGTTGTGTGCTTTTCCAGGATACGTTGGACTATCGCAATGTTTGCATGAGCAACAATTCTAACATGAATAAAAGAACGAAACCGATGCATTAAGATTCCAAGCAGATGAACTAATAAGAACATGAATCACATCTTGAAAATTCCATTTAGATCAATAGTCCGATGGCCTACATCCTTTATATTCATATTGCTCCTTTATTTCTCAATTCTCAATTCTGATTGACCAAGTTTTGTTCATTGGGGATATTAGTATTAAAGGGACTCGATTAAGTATAGGCTAATAACCATCGATGCACGCAAGGAAAAACACATAGATGGAAATGCTGGCTATTATGTTTATTTGATAGAATCCACGTGGAAATGCAAGAGAGAATGTGGCAGAGGGAAGACATGCAAACACCTGTTGGCATGGTGATCCATCCACTAAGTGAAAATAGAAAATTGATGTAGCACACGTTACAGTCTAGGGTAGCATCGACACAAAGAAAGGCACAACCATTTCAATACCTTGGAAGGTGGTAGGAGATACATATATTTTTTAACAAAAATAGGGGAAATACGTATATAATTGAAAAGGCTGTGCACAGCCATACATTACAAAATTTGAGACAATTTTCTTGTTACAGAGAGAGGAAAATAATAGATTATGAAAGTATTCATGTCTCTGGAAGCTCTATGTCTGTGCTTCCTTTAATTTCTTTTAATAACATTGGGATAAACCCTTACAAACTGTTTTCTTAGCAGTAGGAAAAAAAACATTCAGAGAATGTAAATAAAAAAGAACCTGTATGAAAGGGAGAGATTATCCAAAGTTCTATTGCTGAATCGAGGCCGCATCCACCATTTCCTGGTTGACAGTAGGGGCATCGTGCACATGGCTGCATTGATATTTGCTTGTTAGCATTGAGAGATCCTCCCTGATAATGTCCACCTTGCCCATTAATTCGAAGAGATTTCGCTTGAGATCATCCATCCTGGAATCCTGGCATGAAATATGGGTGGTATTGTATCTAATTTTAGTAGCCAGTTCTTTATTCTGCTTAACACTGGTGCAAATGGCTGAGTATGTCCTGCACAAATACGTCTTGAACTCTTTGGTGGTTCGGCTCAAGGTTGAAATGGCTGCCTTAACACCGTCCATTATGCAGTCAGGCAAGGGGTGGAAGGGATGAAAGGTCATGCAAACACTAGGGGGCAGTAAAGGATCAAGTTCAAGGTCGAAAGTGGAGAGCTGACCGAACACAGAGCTAAGAGTGGGTGAAATGGGAGGACTAACCATTGTGGGAGATAATGAACAGGACGGGATAGGAGAAATAAATGCCGGATCAAGCGAGGTTACAAACAAATCAAGGGCCATGTGAAGGGCACATGGGGGATGGCGTGTCGATAACAAAAGAGTAGGGATAAGACTGTTCCAACGCCCAAGAGAGGGAATGAGTAATAAAAACCTAAGGTGGCTATGCATTAGAAAAAAATTAGGGGATAAATAAGAACCCACAAATTCCATTGTTGTGCTTAACTTGACCACTTTTCATAGAGGCACCTTCATTTGCCGCAGCATCCACTAAGGAATTATTCTCTCAAAATATGGAAATATTGAGTGTCTTTGAGAAGAGAAAGGGAGCTGATTCTTCTTTGAATTCTTTGGCTCTTAGAACCTCTTGTTTTGGCTCCGAGCCTCATTATTTGAATGACATGCCTTGAGTCTCCATAAACCTATAGTTTTCCTATGTTGAGAGTGGAGGCAATTTCGAGGGAATTGTATAGAGCAAGCCATTCGGCTTCATTGTTTGTTCTATTGCCTAATCCCCATGCAAAGTCTACTACTTTGTTTCCTCCGATTTCAAAAATGATCCCCCCCGAACCTGCCTCCCCAAGCAGGAGATATTACACAGTGCGACAATAATCTATAACATGCAGTCAACACACTTGGCAGGTATCAAATAACCTGGAATAATGTTGAATGCATAGATGTAAAAAACATAGGAACATGGGAGAACCTAGCCGGTATAGATTACTTTAGGTTTTTAATCTATGTTCATACTAGCAAGAAGATCAATTGAGTTAACGGAAAAATCCATCTTAACAAGGCTAGCTTATTCACCTCCCTTATCGACGCCAGCTTAATCGACGAGGGACAGAGAGTATGAATAGTGTTTAAACCTTTACTTACTACTTGAATCTCCTTAGCTATGTTGATGTATTTGTAACTTTGAAATATATTCACTTGTATATTGTATGTATTACATTTTTACTTTATTGCATCCCCAATGGAGATGGAAAATCTAGTTTGCAAGTTACATTGTAAGTGTTGTCATTTGTATTTGATGGGTTATTAGACCACCTGTGTGGGGTCGGCCCTGTATGAGTCATGTGGGTTAAAGGGTTATTAGACAACCTTAGAGGAGTCGGCCTAGTGTGGGTTAAAGGGTTATTATACCACCCTAGTGGGGTCGGCCCAGTGACAAGTGGTAATGGGTTATTAGACTCTCCTAAGGGAGGTTGGCCCAGTTAGAGTAAAAGGCAAGTCAAAGTAAGGTATAAATAGAGAGTGTGACTCTCTCATTTATTCATTCATTCAGTCACTCACTCACTTCGCATTAGTGAGAGAGAGGAGGAGTGCGCACAAGTGGAGGAGGAGGAGATAATAGGAGATTATCTCTTGTTTTGTGGTTTGATCTTTGTGATCTTTGTATTGGTGCTCATTCTATCTCTGAGGAAGTTGTAGGGTTTTTCACCTTCTTGGTTTTCACCGGTGAAATGCTTTGTGTCTCTTGTATCTTGTGTTTGATATGTTGTACATGTTGTTCTCTCAGTTAAGATCCTAGGTCATATTGAATTAAATTTTGAAAAACTAACATGGTATCAGATCTAGCCTAAAGGAAGGCATTGTATGGAATTTAAGACACTTGTTGCACTTGCAACAAATTGGAAGCTAGGGCTTGGTATAGTAAAAAATAGTCATTATGGAACTTTTGCTATAAATCAGTTTTGGTGAAGGTTCGGGATTTGAAAATTTTACAGGATGAAGACGAAATGTTCATGTACCCTATGTCTGAAAATCATCCTCAGATTCGTTGTACTTTGTGAGATATGATCCATACAAGTTAGGGTTTCTGCCTCTTCTAGAATACATCCCTAAACAGGTGACCTAGGCACAAAGATCATATATCGGGCTAGGAAGATTCAAATGGAATTCCATAAACAGTGGCAGTTAGGGAATGAGCTATAGTTTCATAGGTCTTCCTTTCAGAGGTCGAAATTGCTTCGTACAAGTTCTCTATGTTGTTTCATCCCATAAACAAGTCATGTTGCGACACTTGGCATATCTATCTCATGGCGAATCCATTGAAGCTCAGATCTATGGGGTTGGAAAGATGACTGGTCATTCTACCAAAGGCCTAAGTTTCAGACCCTGAGGATCCAAAATTTTAGAGATACATCAGAAACAATATGTCATATATTTCTGTCCAAACAGAATTGGATTCTGAGCACTTTCATTTTTTGGCTCATCACTGATGTGGGAAATTAGGGCTTTTGACAGAAGTGGAATTTTGGATTTCTATCACCACAGGATTTATCTCCTCAGCAAAATTGAAATTTAGAGACCAAGATCAAATTTTTTGGTTGGGTAGAACCCTGGGATCTAACAAACCCTAGTTCGGGTTTTGGACCAGAAAACCAGATTTTGACAGAAGTTGTAGATTCGAAATTCGTAGGTCAATTTTGGAGGGTCAATTTTTAAAGTTTTCAAAATATGAGCACACCAGTTTACTCACCTCAATCAAATGCATCTCCTTGTCTAGATAGAAGTTTGAAATTCCAAGTTTGGATTTTTAGGGTTTCTCTATCAAACCCTAGCCAGCTCCAGATCCAGATTCAGCAAATCAAGTGGGGCTGATAGCTTCCGAGCATGAAAGTATAGCATTGGGTTAATCCTAGAATAGAATAAATTGGACATCTACATAAGTGAAGATATTCCAGTTCCAGAGGGAGATGAGGCTAAGGCCTTACAAAAGAAGACTACAAGCAATCGCGACAGGTATGACTTGAGGAGATATAGGTATGTTTTGAAATATGTTCATGATTAAGTTTGTCTTCATATTATTGAGGTTAGTACAATCTCGATTATTTTTTACTTGTCTTATCACCTTAGTAAAAGTATGAATGCATGTGAATGATAGAAGACATTCATTGATTAAGGTTATGACACTTATTATTGTACTAATGCACTATGGTGTTGTATGAGGATGATGTTGTTTGCTAACATGAAAGGTACATCAAGAAAGACAAATCAAGTTCTAGATCAAGAACATATGACCATGGTGACATGAAGACAAAGACTCATCCATAGCCATTAATCACATAGAAGCTCTACTTACGAGGTATGTATAATTTGGTTCTACAATGCTTAACTTATGAGACATGTAGGTTACTAGCACAAGGTCTCTAAATCATTGAAGAGAACAAAGAAGACATTGTTTGGGTATGTTAGACAAGGATGATAATCCAGGTATGTTTTTCCTATATCGAGTTAGAGTCCTACTTTGTGTTAGGATTTTAGATAAGTATATTTTTTGTATGATTGATAATTCATGAAGTTATAAGTTTGAGTAATCATGGGTTTATGCATATTATGCTTCTTAGTTTGATTAATGATATGACAAACTAGAAGAGTCCCATGGTCATATAAGATATGCATAAAAGTACTCCCTGAAACCTTGAATACTAACGCTTGTGATAAATTACCTGTATATGAAATAATCATAACCATACATGTTTAAGATTATTTAGAATCATAATATTTTGATAGTATTGAGATTATACTAATGAATGTATGATTATGTATGAGATCTTGAGGATGACACAATGATGACACTAGTGCACACTTAAGCATGCATAGTGGTCCAGGATGGATATAAGTTCAAGGACAAATAATCCAAGGAAGCAAAGATCAAGAGGGAGCACACTCCAATAGTTCCTGAGGGATCACACTCCAGTAGTTCCTGCAAGGAAGTAAAGATCAAGAGGGAGAACACTCCTGTAATTCCTGTAAGCAAGCAAAGATTGAGAGGGAGTCCTCCCAACAAGCAAACAAATATAAGTATTTGAATTGTCATTTCTTATTACTTAAATGATGTTGTTTAGTCATGTACATACTTATTGTCCTAGATTTAGGATGTATATTATGCATATTATTAGAAAAGTTGCATTAATGAACAAGATACTACTAATATACAAGTAATGGGTAAGTGGCCGATGGTACTGGACAACATTCCATTGCTACTTATCTAGAATGAAACCTCTTTGCTAACATGTTTGGAGTTGTGCACACTCTTAACAATGTTCTGGTAGAGATGGAAGGCATCTAGAAAGTTACGGGATATGGATAAATGTTGTATTGAAGCATTGGCTAAGATAATTGCATGACTGTATGACATATGTCTTTATATGTAAGAATTTGTTCTGAAATCTATGAGATGTTTCTAATCATGCAATTGAACTTGTCTTGTAGGAAATACTGTGTACCATCACCTACAAGAGAGACTTGTTTTGAAGAACAAGCGACGAAGACTCAACAAATACAGAAAACTAACTATTGAATATATTGAAGAATCTGAAGTTCCTAGGATCCGGGATGCAGTAATGGAAGGATGCCATGATCGAGGAGTACCAGTCGATCATGAAGAATGATGTCTGGGATGTGGTGCTGAGACCAAAAGGGAAGTCTATTGTGACTTCCAAGTGGATCTAAAAGATCAAGCATACTACAGATGGTAGCATAGATACAAGTCAAGGTTTGTGGATCATGGCTTCTCCCAGAAAGAAAGGATAGACTAAGAAGAAACTTTTGCACCTATAGCCAGATACACTTCCATCAGAACAGTACTTTCTCTAGCTGTAGTGATGAAGTGGAAGATACACCAGACGGATGTCAAGACAACTTTCTTGAATGGTGTAGTTGAAGAGGAAGTGTATGTGGAGAAGCCACTCGGATTTGAGACACGTGACAGGGAATCACATGTGTGCAACTTAAATAAAGCCTTGTAAGGTTTGAAACAGGCACCCAGGACATGGTACAACAAAATTGACAGCTTCCTGACTAGTTTGGGCTTTACCAAGAGTAAAGAGGATTCCAATATTTACTACAAGGTTGAGGAAGGAAATCCAGTGATACTTCTACTGTATGTAGAAGACTTGTTTGTGACAGGTGAGATTGGGTTGATTTTTGATACGAAGAGGAAGCTTGCTGCCGAGTTCAAGATGAAGAACTTGGGTATGATGCATTACTTTCTAGGTATGGAGGTGTGGCAGAGTGCAGATGGAATCTTCCTTGGACAAGAGAAGTATGCAGTAGAGATCCTGAAGCGTTTCGGGATGATAGACTGCAAGGCCATGGACACACCTATGGCATCGAACCTGAAGCTATTGAGTGATTCTTCATCAGATTCGGTTGATGCCATGATGTATCGTCAAATGATTGGGTCCTTGATGTACCTGACGAACATGAGACCATATATTTTCTTTGCTGTGAACACCTTGAGCTAGTTCCTAATGGGTCCTAGACATGTTCACTTGATTGTTGTAAAGCATATTCTGAGGTACCTGAAGGGTACGGTTGATTATGGGCTCAAGTATGATGCGAATCAAAAGTTTAACCTGGAGGGTTATGTTGATTCAGATTGGGCAGGCAGTGCTGCAGATAGGAAGAGCACTTCAGGGTGTTGCTTCAGTATGGGATCAGGTGTGATCTCTTGGTTTAGCAGGAAGCAATCCTGCATAGTAGTGAGTACATCCGAAGCAGAGTATGTCGCAGCTTGTTCAAGTAGTTGTGAGGCAGTATGGCTAAGGAAGCTACTGTTTGATTTATTTGATCTCTAGTTGGATGCTACTTGTATCTATTGTGACAACCAGAGCTGTGTGAAGTTGTCAGAGAACCCGTTGTTCCATGACAAGTCGAAGCACATCAAGATCAAATATCACTATATCAGGGATATGGTGCAGAGAGGAGCAGTGAATATCCAGTATGTTGCGATGGATGAGAAGATTGCAAATGTGTTGACCAAACCACTAGCTAGACTGAAGTTCGAGTACTTCAAAGAGAGGCTTGGTGTTCTTCAGATAGGAGATACTTCGAGGAAGTGATGGGACACATTTGCAGGATCCATTCCAAGCATGGTGGTAGGAGGATCCTTCCCATGGCTGTGGATGTAAGAGCTATGTGATGAGCATCAGTACGATGCTGATGATGATGTGCATCAGGATGATGTACTGTATGATGATGATCAGGATGATCATGTGATGATGATGTGCATCAGTATGATGTACTGTATGATGATGAGCAGTATGATCATGAGTATTATGATGATACTCTGTGGCCGTGGAAAGGTTGTGCAGGTGCATGTAATCAGTCCTGGAGATCCCGACAGGTTGTGCTAGGCATGTGGAAGTCCTGGGATGCTCTTTAGAGATCTTGCAGGTCGTAAGACACTCTTTTAAGGTTTTGCAAAGATCGCATGTAATCAGTCCTAGAGATTCGGACAGGTTGTGCTAGGCATGCAAAAGTCCTGGGATGCTCTTTAGAGGTCTTGTAGGTTGCAAGACACTCTTTTAAGGTTTTGCGAGTTCACATGTAATCAGTCCTGGAGATTCGGACAAGTTGTGCTAGGAACGCAAAAATTCTAGGATTCTCTTTAGAGATATTGCAGGTCGCAAGACACTCTTTTAAGGTTTTGTGAAGGTCACATGTAAAAGATCCTGGGAGATCCGATAGGTTTAGCAGTAAGCTCGTAAAAGTCCTGGGATGCTATTTCGAGGTTTTGTTGATTCATGTAATCAGCCCTGAGGATTCCACAAGATGGCCAGATATGATGAAGACCTACAGGAGGCTAGGCCTACAACCAACATGAAAAAGGGTTGGCTCTATAGAACTTCCTATGATGAGAAAAATTGAGAGATAGCACCAGTGATCGAGATGACGAGTATAGCAGCAGTGACGATGATGCTCCCTGATCCAGTGACGATGATCCAACTCCAAAATTGAAGACTTGTGCCTATATGTATTGATGACCTATGTCAAGAGAATACCTTCCTAGTTTAGAGGGAGTGTTGATGTATTTTTAACTATAGAAGATATTCACTTGTATATTATATGTATTACATTTGTATTTTATTGTATCTCCAACGGAGATGTATTATTCCTCTGATTGGAAGTGTCGTCATTTTTATTTGCAAGTGTCGCAAGTTACATTGTAAGTGTTGTCATTTGTATTTGATGGGTTATTAGACCACCTTAGAGGGGTCAGCCCAGTGTGGGTTAAAGGGTTATTAAACCACCCTAGTGGGGTCATCCCAAGTGACAAGTGGTAATGGGTTATTAGACTCTCCTAAGGGAGGTCGGCCCAGTTAGAGTAAAAGGAAAGTCAAAGTAAAGTATAAATAGAGAGTGTGAATCTCTCTTTTATTCATTCACTCATTCACTCACTTCGTATTAGTGAGAGAGAGGAGGAGTGCGCACAAGTGGAGGAGGAGAAACTGCTAGGAGACTATCTCTTGTTTTTGGGTTTGATCTTTGTGATCTTTGTATTGGTGCCCATTCTATCTCTGAGGAAGTTGTGGAGTTTTTCACCTCCTTGGTTTTCCCCGGTGAAATGCTTTGTGTCTCTTGTCTCTTGTGTTTGATATGCTGTACATGTTGTTCTCTTAGTTAATATCCTAAATCATAATGAATTAAATGTTGAAAAACTAACAGGATGATCATTTGCTGCTAAAAAAACTCGAAACGGTTCATTTGCAGCTAATCAATATGCACTTGCAACAATTGTCAATGAAATTGGGTATATTTAAAATCTCTACGACCATGAACCTTCACATATATAAGCAACCAATATATTGCATTAGGGCATTTGCATTGTTCAAAGAACGAATTTGATGCAAGGTAGCCCACACAGTAGGTATATATTTTCATGGATCAACTATAGAAACTCTTGTTTTAACTTCACCACCAGAAATTGGAATAAAAATGGATGCAAAAAAGTTTGCATAGCGGCTACCAAACCGATGGTGCCGTAAAATTCCTTGGACTGGTTGTATTTTTTTACTTTGGTCATATGATTCGCAGGTTTACAAGGTACAGAAGTGAACCTGATTATTCTGACCACTTGTCCTACCAAGATCATAGCATCAATGCCACCTCGGGGTTGAGCTACTTCATCAGTAGAACCAGATACCACACCAGTACATGAAGGTATACCCTCTTAGGAAGTTTTGCAACAATGACAGGATTTCACGACCACGATTGGGCTGCGGTCTGTTGAATAAACGGTGCAGGCCTTTCAAGCCTTCTAGAAAGGAAGTGGTCCTACATGTAGGGACGGGGTAACAAAAAAAATTAGAAAAATATAGAAAACTTATTTGCATTGAACTTATATACATCGCTGCCAAGAAACTTCCTTATGTCATTCAAGCAACGAGTGGTTTTTAATGTTGAGGTAATTATATTCATTTCCATTATCTTTCTTTCATTCAAACAATAGAAATTGGAGAATTTTGTTAGTTTTCAGATAATGGTTTTAGTTCAAGGTTGTATTATGTTCATACAACTGACATACAACAAACTTAGCTTTTGTGGGTATTTGTTATATTACTATGATTCCCTCCACCATGTTGTTAGATGTTTTCCTGGGCTGGGACCAGGCTTTTGCTTGGCCCATCAAGCTCTCCAACCCGTGATGAATCCTCTAAGACTAGAACATCCATAACTTCCCTGACCAACTGTCCAAAAGTCATAGTATGCTCACCTACCTCAGCTATGTTATGTCTATTTCACATATTTGGGCAATAACAGTCTTTGAAATATCATGTACAGGTAGGAATCTAAAACCATTTCTCATTAGAAGACATATATAAATTTAAATTTCTGAAATGAATTTGTGTACTATGGCATTTGTAAAAACCAAGAAGAACAAAGGTCTGTAAAAAAAAAAGAACAGAACAATCGATTTAGGCTAGATTGACAAAAAAAGCTCACTGGAAATGTTTATTATGCTTCTTAATTCAAATTCAATTGACAAAGAAAGCTATTTGTGCATACAAATAGCTTCAAACAACAATTTCTTACTCTGTATATGTGTTTATACATGCTTCTAGGTATTCTCTAAGATCACAACTAATTGGAACAAAGCTCCTTCAAAGCATGAGATAGAAGCCTGAAGCATGAAGATTCTTGAAGACAAGTTGTGAGGATTGAAGATTTGAGAGGTAGGATAAAGAAGTTATCATGAAAAATTGTATAAATAGCTACCAGCTAAAGGTTTTTCTATCGATGGTGGTGGTAAGGCGGTCAGCTAGAGGTTCCATGCCAACAACTACCGATTTTCCATTAAGCATCAGCAACTACCCCTATTAATATTAGAGGTAATGTTTTTTTATCATAAGGTGACATTCATGATAACATTGATTTGATATCCTTGGCCCTTGTTTGCAAATGGAGGAGGCGGTGAAAGAGTGGCAGCGAAGGCGGCCAAGGACAAGCGAAGGACAAGCGGTGAAGGTTGTGATGTGAAGGAAAATAAAGAATTAAAAGAATTAAAAAAATATGCAATAAAATATAAAAATTCCTCAAATGTGTAATGTAGGGGTTAGGAAAATTGTTTAAAATTTTTAGTCAAACTAAGAAGTAATAGTGTTTGACTTATTATCGAAAACAATATACATGAGTGTAATATAGGGGTTAGGAAAATTGTTTGAAATTTTTAGTAAAACTAAGAAGTAATAGTGTTTGACTTATTATCGAAAACAATATACATGAGCCTTCGGCAGTTATAATAAGTTAAAAGCATCAATATTACAATAGTAGCTCTTTCTTATATCATTTTGGTTGAAATGAGAGAGAAAAAAGTTACATCCACCCAATTATTTAAACATTTTCATCAAAACAATAACAAATATTACATTATATTTTTATTTATTTCAATGATTTTCATTTCCATTGAAATCAGCAAACTATACCACATCCGTTCCATGGTTTGGGATCATTTTTATTGAAACCCGTACATTCATTCCATATGAATAACAACAAGTTGAAGTTCAACAAGTTGAAGTTTATAAATTTTAAAAGTTGAAATTTTGAAATTGCTATAGTCATATTTAAATCAGAATCGTACCAAAAAGCTAAATATTAAATTAGAGCATTTTAAATCGTGAGTATTTTTCATTCTTCAGAATATTATAATTGAGATGATCGAAATTGTGCCAAAAAGATACCTGGCGTTTCTAACGTTTCATATTTCAATATGTTTATATTTTTCAATATTGTATGCATTCAAAATATTTTAGTTTTTATATGTTTTCAATACATGTATTCAAATCTTTTAGTTTCTATGTTTAGGTTTATATAAATATATTTTATATTTTTAATTTTTTTAGTGTTTAATATATTTATTTGTTAATTTATATCTATATTTTTAATTTAATAGTTTTAATTTAAATTTTTAGTTTTTAATATATTTATTTGTTAATTTATATATATATTTTTAATTTAGTAGTTTTAATTTTTAAAGTGTGTAAATAATTTTAATTTTTAATTTAATAAATTAATTATTTTTAATATTAATATTAATATTAATCATAAACATTAATATTAATATTATACATTAATCATATTTATGCATAACATAGTTAATCATAAATAAATATGCTCAACCAAGTTAACCAAGTTTAATTAATGTTTACCATCTCAACTATGTCAACACAATCAACCATGGTTCACATGTTGAATCAAAATCAAACATTATTAATTTTGGAAAACTAAATGTCAAATGCTAAATTAAATATTCTCAACTATAGTTAACCATTGGTAACCATGATCACCATAGTCAACCAAGGTCAACTACACTTAATCATGGTCAACCAAATCAACCATAATCAAATACACCCAACCAAAGTCAAACATATTCAAGCAAAGGTCAACCATAATGAAACATACTCAACCTTGGACAATATTATTCAAACACACTAAACCATAATCAATCACGGTTGACCTAAGTTAATCATAGTCAACCATAGTAACACATGATCAACCATAGTTAACAATGTCTAACCAAAGTCAATGATAGTCAAACATCATCGAACATGATCAACAACAGTTAACCATGGTTTATTATGTGCACTTAAGTCAACCTTGGTTTACTATGTGCACTTAAGTCAACCTTGGTTAACCAAAATCAACCATTGTCCACTAAAGTCAACCTTGGTTTTAACCAACATTAACCATAGTCAAGCACGGTTAACCAAAGTAAATCGTGGTTAACAATGTGATGTCATCAACCATGGGTAGACATAGTTAACCATGGTTAACCAAAGTCAATCATGATGCACTAACTTCAACCAAAGACAACCATGATGCACTAAAGTCAACCATGGTTTAATGTAATCAAAGTTAGCTTAAAGTCAACAAAGCCTAAATAATGGTCAACCATGGTTCAAAGTCAACCTTGGTTCAAAGTAAGCTATAGATTGAAGTTAACCATACCCAAACATTGGTCAACCATGTTTTTTACCACGATTAGCCTAAGTCGACGATAGTCAACCACGGTTAACCTAACCTAAGTCAACCATAATCAACCATGAGATGTGGTTAACTAGGGTTAAATATAGTTAATTAATGTCAACCGTAGTCAACTGTGATGCCACCATAGTCAACCATATTTAACCATGAAGCAACCATAGTCCACTATACCACTATACCATCATGTTGTTCACTATGTCATTGTATTGGTGATGTGAATCCCTTGACCCTATTATATACCAAGAGATGTGATGGAATTACTCTCACATATTGCATGTGGGGTAATATAATTCTCCATAATAACATCTCTTTATATAATGATGGATATCAAGAGTATACTTTACCATAATGAGTATGGGATATAATGTATTACTCTTTTACATAAGATTGTGGATATATTCCAACATAATACAAAGATATTATTACCTTCCAAGGAATATAATTAATATATTCCAACATGGAAGAAGGAAGAATGTTTCTATAGCTTTGGATGGAAGAGATGTATCCAATGTTTGTATCAATATGTATAAATAAATTCATTCCCAATTTAAAAAGAATCTATGCATTACCACTAGACTGGACCACATTTTATTGTTCATTACTCATGATAAGTTCAAACAATAGCTAGGAAGTTATGCATTAAAGCACATAACCAATGTACCTTCACTACTCTAGATAAATCTCACAACCATCGACTAGTGTACCTTTACCTTCACCAGTCCGATAAAGGTACACTAGTTAACATTGGACAGCTACTCCAAATACCAAATCCCACCAATCTAGATACTATTGTTTGAAATCCAAATCAACAAGCCCAAATTCTTACACAATCACTCAATCCACCCCTATATAACGAAGACTCAGAGGACCACATCAGCCTGACCAAGGACAGTGTAGACCTACATTAAAGAATACTCCACAAACTGAAAAAAGAATACTCCAAAGACCTCAAATTAAAAGAGAGTGCACAGACCTCGACCTATAGACTCTGATTATTTCAAATAGGTGCAACTCTAATTCACTGTTGCAACTCTAACATGCCCTATAAATCTCACAAGGTACTTCTCAAGAGCAAATTCTAGACCATGAAACCAATTAGAAAATTACGACTAACAGACATGCCTAGTGCATTTATATAAAAATGTTCTCTTGAACAAAGCTCTAGCATGGAAAATCCATTGTAAAAACCCGGTTAGTGAAATTTGGGATCGATGGGCAGGGCTGAAACATCAAACTCCATGACAGCAACAACCCAACTTAATTCGGGGCTGAAACTTTAAACTCCAAGGTAAATCATGGTTAACAATGTGATGTCATCAACCATGGGTAGACATAGTTAACCATGGTTAACCAAAGTCAATCATGATGCACTAACTTCAACCATAGACAACCATGATGCACTAAAGTCAACCATGGTTTAATGTAATCAAACTTAGCTTAAAGTCAACAATGCCTAAATAATGGTCAACCATGGTTCAAAGTCAACCTTGGTTCAAAGTAAGCTATTGATTGAAGTTAACCATACCCAAACATTGGTCAACCATGTTTTTACAACAATTAGCCTAAGTCAACGATAGTCAACCACGGTTAACCTAACCTAAGTCAACCATAATCAACCATGAGATGTGGTTAACCAGGGTTAAACATAGTTAATTAATGTCAACCATAGTCACTGTCAACCGTAGTCAATTGTGATGATAGTCAACCATATTTAACCATGAAGCAACCATAGTCCACTATACCACTATACCATCATGTTGTTCACTATGTCATTGTACTGGTGATGTGACTCCCTTGACCCTATTATATACCAGGAGATGTGATGGAATTACTCTCACATATTGCATGTGGGGTAATATAATTCTCCATAATAACATCTCTTTATATAATGATGGATATCAAGAGTATACTTTACCATAATGAGTATGGGATATAATGTATTACTCTTTTACATAAGATTGTGGATATATTCCAACATCATACAAAGACATTATTACCTTCCAAGGAATATAATTAATATATTCCGACATGGAAGAAGGAAGAATGTTTCTATAGCTTTGGATGGAAGAGATGTATCCAATGTTTGTATCAATATGTATAAATAAATTCATTCCCAATTTAAAAAGAATCTATGCATTACCACTAGACTGGACCACATTGTATTGTTCGCTACTCATGATAAGTTCAAACAATAGCTAGGAAGTTATGCATTAAAGCACATAACCAATGTACCTTCACTACTCTAGATAAATCTCACAACCATCGACCAGTGTACCTTTACCTTCACCAGCTTGATAAAGGTATACTAGTTAATACTGGACAGCTACTCCAAATACCAAATCCCACCAATCTAGATACTATTGTTTAAAATCCAAATCAACAAGCCCGAGTTCTTACACAATCACTCAATCCACCCCTATATAACGAAGACTCAGAGGACCACATCAGCCTGACTGAGGACAGTGTAGACCTACATTAAAGAATACTGCACAAACTGAAAAAAGAATTCTGCAAAGACCTCAAATTAAAAGAGAGTGCACAGACCTCAACCTATAGACTCTGATTATTTCAAATAGGTACAACTCTAATTCACTGCTCCAACTCTGACATGCCCTATAAATCTCACAAGGTACTTCTGAAGAGCAAATTCTAGACCATGAAACCAATTAGAAAATTACGACTAACAGACATGCCTAGTGCATTTAATAAAAACGTTCTCTTGAACAAAGCTTTGGCATGGAAAACCCATTGTAAAAACCCGGTTAGTGAAATTTGGGATCGATGGGTAGGGCTGAAACTTCAAACTCCATGACAGCAATAACCCAACTTAATTCAGGTCTAAAACTTTAAACTCCATGACAACAATAGCCCAACTTAATTTTTAATGCACAAATTTGAGCAGAGTACTTTGCACCAAATGTAATAAATCAAATGATGGGATCACATTTATTTGGCTCTGTGCTCATTTCAAACATTAGAGTAATTGAAAAGTTATATTTTATGAGAGGACCTGCATTTGAACCAGATTCAACAAAGACACGGAAATCCCAGAAGTATAGAGATTTTTTCATGGCTAAGTACATGTTAGTGATGTTAGTATCCAAAGGGAATTGAAAATGAATAGGATCATATGACAAACTATAGGATTTATGAAGATAGAGGATGTAGAGTCTTTACGAACCATTCATGGTAGTATACCTATTGGAATGAAATCCAAGGCATCCAAAGAGGCCCTATCTGTAGGGGTGAAATGCATTTCTTCTAGGGAGAAATGTCTTTCTTCTCAGCTCTTCCGCTTGGGATTTGTTTGATGTTTAGTGAAGGTCATGGGCCGAGATGGGGTCTCCCCTCCCGGAAGGGCCGCCCTTGGTTGTATTCAAGTTTTGGCTTGTGCTTGTCTTCTTGACTCCTATGGGCTTTGGATTTTCAACTTGTTTAAGCATCTTTGTTTCTCTGAGGAGTGTTTTGCAGGTCTGGAAAAGGATAGATTCTAGTGTCGCTCTCTAGTGTGGCCTTTGCCTTTGCTTTTACTTCTATACTAGAGCATATCTTTCAAACTCGATCTCTTTGAGCCTCTTCATTTTGTGGAGCTAGACGAAGAAGAAGAATATGCAATATGCTTAGACATAGCATTCATGTCTCTTCCTTCCTTGTCCTCTAATTTGGGGTTCTCTTCTTCTACGCATTGAGTCGAGCTCTTGATAGGAAATAGTGATCTAGTTCTACGATGTCAGGATTTTTCGTGACACAATCGGTCTCGGATCCTTTTACCAAAAGCCTCCTGAATTGCAAAACTAGATCCGACCTTGTTCTAATCCTCTTCCCCTTCAAAGTCTATCAATGGAACCAACAGTTGCATCTTCTGGATATGGTTGGAGAGCTTCAATGGCCAAATCCGGCCATTGTAGGAAAGCTCATCGGCCGATGACATGGTGGGCTCAGTCGACATGGAAAAAACCACATCGATCTTTGTGCATTTAAAGAAAAATAACCTAGCACAATGCATAGAAATTTGAAACCACCTCCACACTCGCCATTCCAAGCCATAGAATAATGCATGCAGGACCTGACATCAGCCCGCCGCACCCTCCTGGGCACCAAAAAACGAGGACAGCATCAGTATCATCCAACCAATAAAATTTAAAAAAATTCAATTTTAAAATTTATTTTTATAAAAATCAAATCAACCTTTGTCCAAACTATAGGCAAAGGGAAAAAATTTATAGGCTACTATAACTTCTAGCCTAGATTAATAGGCATTCAACGATCCATATATTTCCCATGTCGTGGACATAATAAATTGACTTTCTTTCAATCATAAATGGAATAAGGATTTGATGTAAATTTTAGATATATGTAAATTTTTATTATGATCCAAGGAAAATACATCAACTTGAGAAAATTTGTTCCAATAATAAAACCCAATTTAAAGTTGTCCCAATTTGGCCCATTTTCAAACCTTGGACTAGTGAAACTCCAATCTGTCCCAAATGATCCCAAGTGGTTTCGAATTATGTATAGAGTGGATTGAGGTGTATTAGGAAACATTAATTCATATATTATATTTTTGGACACTTTCTAAATACTTCAGCAACTTGCATTTACGATTAGAGAATGAAAGGCATAATTACTAGGAAAATCGATGTTGAAACCCCCAAGGGTAGATGGCTCCAAAAGACTCCTAAGGATTTCGAATTGGGACTGAGAGTGTTTGAATGGTATTAGGACCTAAAATTGAACCTAATGGGTGCTTATAAACTATCAATATACTTCTACAACATTCATTTAAATTTAGGAGAAAATAGGGAAATTTGCTAGTAAATTCGAGGTTCAAATCCCTAAGGGTAGAGGTCACTAATGGCTTCCCAAATGCAGTAATAACATACAAAATTTCAGAACAGAGACATGGATTAGTTATATGACTTCAATGGGCACCAAAATGCATCATTAATCAATTCCTAAAGGCTGTTTCAACTCCCATAAATCAAAGATTTGTAAACATGTCTTAACATAGGGGGAAATGAGAGAAAAATGCTATAACTTGCTATGACATTTGAGAGAAATGTTAAAAGGAATTGCATAAGGTGTATGAAACTTCTTTATCATATTCATGGCTCTCCAAAAATCAATAAAACCACATATATTTAATAATACAAGTCGATACCAAACAACTTCAAGCTCTCTCAACAAGATATATGGGAAAATGGCACCATTCATACATAGTTTGGCATTTTTACATGGTTTTACTTGGAGTTTCGATCTGAGGTATATCTGAGCATAAAATTTAGAGTGTGGACATCATATTACAAATAAATGGGTCCCCTTGGACTCCCCCAAAGATATCAGCATCTCTTCATGTGCACCCTTCCTCCAAGAGCAAGAATATAGAGAGAAATTGAAAGAGATGTGGAAACAAGTTGAAGGAGAAATGGTCACGAGCATCCATGTAGATTCAACCTAAAACAAAATGTATTCATATAGATCCAAATTAAAGGTGAATGACCTCTCCAATTTCCAATTAGGATGGGAATATTTCACCCTCGAAATTGGTGCTAAGGCAAGTAGAGTAAACACTCAACTTGCATGGACAAGCTATGCTCTCCAAATTTCCAAATGATAAATGATAAAAATCTGCTCTCTCTCTTTCCTCTTGTATTATATTAACATCCCAAGGCCTCCTTAGCTATAATTCAATCAAAGAGACTCATCCCAACTCAAGTTACGGAGATATTCCCATGAATGCCACTTGTCCAACTTTCCCTAGCTCTCCTCTTCCATCAATTTGAATGGGGGATTATTGGATACCATAAATCCCCTTGTGCGCCCTCTTGGAGGATATTTTTATCCCTGACATGTCATATATGTCATATGCAAGCAATCCGGTCTGAACTTTGTCATAAGTGTCATAGAATCTTCATCATTGTTGTCATAGGAGTTAGGGAATCTAGGTCCAAGTGTCACAATTCTTCTAGATGCCTCTTCCTCTTCCATGTAGGTTACTCTTCCACTCCAATTCGACCTTAAATGACTCATGTCATGAATAATACCTCTTCAAATCCCCCAATTGTGTTACCCTTCATCTTGAACTCGAATTGGTGAGAGAATAATGCCAAGTGTAGTGGGGAATCTTGCCACATGTGGGTCCCACAACCTCTTATGTGCCCTCATGATCCAATACCACCTTATTTTCTTTTTATTATTATTTATTTGACCCATTTAATGTGAATTTTTAATTCTAAGGTCATTTTGGGTCTCGTATCTCCCTTATTCCAACTTTTAATGCTTCCACCCCCAACCTAGGGAACTATTAATTTTTCTCCATGATAGTTCATTTGGATGGGTATATTACAAACTTTGAATTGGGAATTTTCTCTTAATGTGACCCGTCTTGTCCATTTGGATCTAATTTTACATTATTACTAACTTGGGCATCATGATTGGTCATTATTTGGCCCTTAGCATCAATTTGACAAACTATCATGAGTATGGTCAAGTGGATTAGGCCATTGTGACCCAATGCAAAATTTGGGGAAATGACAAATCCTCCCCTCCCAATATTGCTTGTCCTAAAGCAATTTAAAACATGGATGTTGAAGAAACTGCTTTCTTTCCAAAACTCTAAGTAGTGGCACTCATGTACTCTTTCATATTTTGGAAACCCTTTCTGAATTTTTAAACCCTTTTTCTCACTATATAATTCTTCGAAGTTGCCACTGAGTTTCCCAACTTTGAGTCTTCAATATTCCATGAAAATTTTAGAAAGAAACCACCATGCTTGATTCTGCACTACTCTTATTACAATCACCTTCTCAAGTGGTGACTCAAACCAGACTACTTGTTTCCCCCCAAAATTGAAACCAATGAGACCCAAAATGATCACAGGGTCCCAAATGATCGTGATTCATGTATGGTGTGAAATGTCCAGTATGAAATTCCATGAACACCAAGCATGTGAATATTGAATCCATATCTCAAAAGGGCTCCCACATAGGAAACTGGAACACTGTTCTGCAAAGATGAACTCAAACAACTGAAGGTTGGATTTCTCTCTCAAACCAACAATCGAACTGCTGCTCCAAGTGAGTTGAAACCAAGCAACACTAGGATCCCATTTCCTGTATTGCATTCCAAAAGATATTCATGCTCTACCACAAAAACTTGCAGGAAAAATATTTCCCAAATCCCACTGCCTTAGTTTCAAATCTTTGAGTGGCAGTGTCACATGTGGAAAAATAACATTCCAAAGAATGACAGGATCCCATTGTCTCATCTGCATCTTTCCAAACATCAGTAACAACAATAAAAATTCATCACTATGAAAAATGCAAGGAAGGATGTAAAGATCATACCACCGCACTGGAAGTTCAACATTTCCAATGCAAAATTGAAACCTTGAGGGCCCCTGCATCAAAATATGAACTTCTTCAAGGTTGGTCCGAGACCAAGAGAGACTCTCCATCATAAAATGCATATCCTCAAAGTGAGGTTGAATGCAAACAAGTCTCCCCCAATCAACCAGATAGTCCTCATGTGCCAAATGCACACAAGAATCAAGAGTGAGACCATTGAAGCTCAAAGGACAAGGGTGAAAGTCCCATGTCTCATCACCAAAAGACTAGGAATCATCCCACAAGAAAATGTGTCCATGCTGCTCCAAAATAATCAACCATGTGTTCTTTCATCCAAGAAGTGAATGAAGAACCTCCACTAAAATCTGAACCAATTAGGGAGAAAAGAAAACAACGAGGCTTCAAGGGGCTCACATAAGTACCATTTATGCATCCATGGATATGTGTAATCATCAAGAAATGATAAAGGATGTTGCTGCAAATAAGGATTTTCTCCAATCATATATCTCTTCACCCAAGTATTGGATGAAGTTCCTCCAACATCAATTGAACTAAGCAAGGAGCAAGGAAAATCATGAGTCTTCAAGTGACTCAAGTGAACATCATAAGTGCATCATCATAAGGTAAAAAAGGATGTTTCTGCAAATGTAAGTAAGGAAGTGCTCTAATTATTTCATCATATAAAGAAGAGATAGGGGTTTCATACTCCTCATGTGGCACCATCAAAAATAAACTTTTCACCCATACTTCACTAGGATGAATCCTGCAAAATATGGAAGTGTATGATGTAGGATAATGAACCAACTCACCCAAATGATCAAAATATGAAAATGTGTCATCATGTGAAGTCTCCATGAGGGTAGGATCATGCACCTCCCTCAAAAGTGCAAAACTTCCCTCATAGGTTGGTTCCAAGGTAGTGGAATCATACACTTCTTCAAAAATTGTGTAACTATTTCCAAGAGGAAACTCAAGTTCCTCTCCCACCACAAAAAGTGCTTGGTTATCATCAAGCTCATATTCAAACACATCAAGCACCTGCAAGTTTCCATGCTTCTCATGATCCATCATGTCATGAGAAACCTCCAAACAATTTACCATTTGAAAATATGAAACATAGGAGGTAGAACAAGTATCTTGCAACCTATCAAGAAGTTGCTCATTTTGCATTTTGAGCTTATGAACATCCTCTCTATTATTCAAGTATGATCCATATAACCATTCATTAAGCTCAACCAAATTTTTTCTATCAAAAAGCAAAGACATGAAATTACCTCGATGTTGCACATTGCTCTTTGAATCTTCTCAATGTCTTCAAGGAAGGATGGATCCTTCAATGAAGAAACTCTCCAACAAGAATTTAACACCAATGCTTGAGTGTCATGGAGTATGCTAAGGGTTTCTTGGATATTCTTTACTTCATCTTTGATGACCCTTCAATAAAAAGAGGCTCTTGTAGAGGGACCTCTTCTTCTTTGACTTTTCTGTTTGGACCAACTTCATTAAGCTCATGTGGTGATTGGGAAGTTGATCTTGGTTCTTCTTCAACTGCTACAAGGCATTCATTTTTATGATTAATGGAACTTTGGCTTGCAGAAACACTTTCAAAAGTGATCTCTATGTCACCAACACAAAGGTGTGAGCACCCATTAGTAGGTACTCCTTCACAGTTCAAGCATCCATCAGTAGATGCTCTTCGATTTAGGTCCAAAGTAGAGTGTGTCTCAGAATGATATTTTTTCTTTTCAATGGAATATTCTTCATGCTCATGTGATGTTTCTTCATCTTTTTGAAAGTCACTTGGGAGTGACTTTCGACCCTCTTCATGAAATGCTTCTTTTTCTTTACATATTTCAAAACTAGGTGGCTCATGGGTCTCTTCCTTTTCACTCAAACATATATGATTTTCCCTCCAAGGTATTTTTAAAGAAGGGAATATACCTTTATTCACTAACTCCACATATTCATTTTTGGGCCTATTTTCAAACACCCAATCAACAAAGTCTTCAAAAGGAATGGCCTTTTTTGTATCTCCCTTATATAGATCAATATATGCCTGATATTGTTGGGGCAACT